>CP053456.1:59724520-61068951 GCA_022644695.1 Cenchrus purpureus
AAGCCCAAGGACCAACTCGTGAAGGCAGAAAACTCCGAGGACCTGAACAGAAAATGCTGAAGCTTGTGAGACAAGGAGCTCTATCCAAACAGCGGAGAAACTGACGTCAAGGGCCCACATGCAGAGGAGGGAAACTTCCAGAAGACACGAGAAGCATCACCGAGGAAGGAGGCCACGAGATGGGCCAGAATGGGCCCAGACCGGCCGGCCCAGGTCGGTCGGCCCAACCCATTTTGGGTCCATTCGTGCCCCCCTTTGACCTAGACGATCCTCGGACTATTTATAGTCCCCCCTGCCAAGAGCCACGCATCAACTCATTCGTCATTTAGGAGTAGAGAAGAGAGGGACACCATTTCGGAGAGGAGAGGGTCGAGCTAGTTGTCTAGGATTTCCCTAGCCGACATGGGAACCTTGCAAGGAAGACCACGTCGGAGTTCCAGGAGCTAGGAGCAAGATCAATGTAGGATCCCGGTGGTGATCTTGTCCATGTACCTTTGAGTATGTTGAATTATCAAGTTGCAATCCGATTTCTAGCGATCAAGTGCCTCTTCTACGACTTTGATCTCGATTGATTTTTCTTACTTTAAGATCTATTCTCAAGATAGATCATAGAGGGTGTTCTTGTAGCCGTGGTGGCTAGAGGTGCATGCCTGACCTACCAAGAGATTTCATCTTGTCCATTGGACTCTCCCTAGGCTAACCCGCACGAATAGGAGTGCGTTGTGATAGAACGGTGGCTCCAAAAGGCGGGTGTCTTCGGAGTTGGAACGGAAGCCGCAATTTAAAGAAGCTTTTTATGAGATTGAATTTGGTTTTTTCTTCTTTGCTTGGAACTTCAACAAGAGCTTGATCCAATCTCTCTAGATCGGTTTTACCTATCCCTCTCTATCTCTTGCTACCTCCGATTTTCATAGATTAGATTCATTTCTTTTGGTGTTCTCTAGATTAGATGCTAAAGCAACAACCATTCAAAGATTAAAGTGTTTGTGGCTTTATTAGACTGGTTCTTGCATCACACATTTGTTCCACGGATTCGATATCTTGGGTTCACACTTGAGGGAAGAAGGGTCCCTTGACTACCACGGAGGATTTGTTCGCTTGCAATCCAAACGAAGTTTGATACGCATATATACCGTCAACAAGCCTCTTTTCCTAGTGCCGTTGCCGGGGAACAAGTGATCAAGATTCGATCTTTTATTGCTTTTTGTGAATATTTTCGGTTTTCTTTCTTTTGCATCTACTAACTTTTGATCATCCTCAAAAATCAATCTAATCTAGTTTTTGACTAACCCTAGTTTTCTTAGATTTGTTTTTATTTTTGTTTTTGTAGATATTTTGTTTATTGCTAACCCTAACAGGAGATGGACGGCTACCTCTCCAACAAACCCGAAAATTTTGTGGATGACCCAGAAAAACTTTACAGGCTAAGGAGACGTGAAGCACAAGCTAAAAAGCTGAATTTGCAGATCCAAAAGCGGAGGCCGAAGGATCGTCGGAGTCTCCAAAGGAATCACCACCTCCAAGCCCTAGGGAAAATCAACTTCAACCACAACCGATGGGAGAACAACCGCAGCCGGAGCGCAAGATCGGGGAGCTATGCACCCCGGACATTGTCGACCTACCAATCTTGAACCTCGCGGAGATCAGAAGGCCGTTCGAGATCAAGACCTCAACAATCCGCATGGTGCAACATTCACCCTTCACCGGTAAAGAGGATCCAAACCTTCACCTCCAAGCGTTCATTCAACTTTGTTAGACATTCAACATGGAAGGGGTGACTCAAAACCAAATGAGGGCAAGGCTCTTTCCGTTCTCGCTACTCGGAAAATCTTTGCAATGGTTCTACACTCAACCGGCGGAGACGGTGCAAAATTGGGAAGCTTTGATGAGAGCTTTCATGAAGGAATACTACTCACCGGGTAAGACTCAAAGCTTGCGCAATAAGATTGCTACCTTTGCTCAATATCCTACGGAGACCATATCGGAAGCTTTCGAGCGCTTCAATGAGTACACTCGGGCGGTGCCACATCATAAATTCCCGAAGGAAGACCTTGTTCAAAAGTTCTACCAAGGACTCACCATGGCGTCAAGGACGATCATCGATGCATCAGCGGGAAGATCGATCATCGAGCTTACACCGACCCAAGCTTTCACTTTATTCAAGAATGTCGCGTACAATGACACATGGGTGTCATCCGAACGCTTGCTTCCGGTTCAACCCACGGGGAACATCAAAGGAGTCGTGCAAGTGGAGAAGGAAGATCTACTCGAAGGAAAGATCGACTCGCTCATGAGGAGGTTGGAAAAGATGGAGATAGAGAAGAAAGAAGCTCAAGATTTAAAGGCTACCGAAGCAAGATCCACATGTGAAGAATGCGGGGAGTATGGCCATGTCCAAAAGGATTGCCCGAAGGAAGCCAAGATGCTCGACTACATGAGGAAGGAGATTTGTCAACTTCGCCGCGCAAGGTAGACCTCAATTGAATGCAAGTTCGTCCATTCCGAATTCAGTTCCTCTTCGTATGCAATTGAAGGACTTCATGGATGAGCAAGCTAAGATCAACAAGGACACCGTCACCAAGTTCAAGGCCATAGACAAGGTGTTGGAGAACATCGATAGCAAGGTGACGGAGGTCGGAAGATCCAACCATCAAGTGCTCAACATGATGAAGATGCTCGAGACACAAGTGGGACAACTTGCCGTGTGCCTATCCGTTAATGAAGGGAAGCTACCGGGACAACCTCAAGGTCCCGAGATGACGAAGGCCATTCAAACTCGTTCGGGGAAGGAGACCGAAGATCCGGAGCATTCCGCGGGAGCTAGAAAGCCTAAACCATCTACTGAGGCGGAGGTATTTGCTAAGGAGAAAGTTACCGAAATCGTCACCGAAGAGCCCGAGTTTGAGATGCCGGGAGAAGACACGAAGATACCGCAACTCAAGCCACGCTACTTCCGAGGTAAACTTGATAATCATTTTGAGAAGTTTGTGGAGGTTGTGCGTAGGTTGAGCATCAACATACCGCTATTGGACGCCCTTCAAGTTCCTACATATTCTCGCTACTTCAAAGATATTCTTGCAAACAAGTATGAGATAGCAACACTCGGGGTGGATCACGTCAAGATGTCTGAGCAATGTAGTGCCGCTATTGCAAACGGACTAGAGAAGCAAGGAGACCCCGGATGCCTGACGATTCCGTGTTCCGTTGGTTCCTTCAAGTTTGAAAAGGCATTATGCGACCTTGGAGCAAGTGTGAGCGTCATGCCAAGAGACGTATTTGAGAATCTACACCTATCGAAGCTAGAGCCTACGGCCATGTGCTTGGAGTTGGGTGACAACTCCATTCGCTATCCTTTGGGCATCGCCGTAGATGTGCCCGTGAAGGTCGGACACCACTTCATCCCCGTCGACTTCGTGGTGCTTGAGATGGGAGAAAGGGAGAAGCCACCGCTCATCCTTGGGAGGCCTTTCCTCAAGATCGTGGGAGCTACCATCAACGTCGGGAAGGGGAAATCAAGTTCGACATCAACGGCGAGAGGAGTTCCTTCAAGTTTCGACCACGCTTCGAGGTATGCAACATGATCAGAGTTAAATATATTCCACCTCATCGTCACATTAGTAAGGAAGAGCCAAGGAAGAAGGAAGAGCCAGAGAAGAAGGAAGCGAAGGAAATCAAAGAGGTTGTCGCATCCATCAAGATAAAGGAACAAAAGCCGCCTGTGAAGACCAAAAAGATGACTAAGCCAGAGAATAAGCCTGCGCCAAAGATGGTGCGGAAGTGGGTACCCAAGATTGCGACACCCGCAAAGAGCGTTGATCCGAAGTAAACAAGTGAAGAAGTCTAGCCATGGACTATAAACGAAGTGCTAGGCGGGAGGCAACCCGTTTCGTCGAGTCAAGAATAAGCTACCGGGAGGACAACCCGATCAATATTTTTCGAGTCTTTCAAGTAAGTTGGTTTTAAAATTTGCTGCAAGACATTCATAGACTCTTAAGTGGTTGAATAATGTTTAGAGTTATAAATCTTGTTTGGATATTTTATTTGGATCATAAACCCTTTACATGAGCCATCCTATGTGCTATTTGCTTCTTTTTGAGAAACCAAAACAAAAAATTCAGAACCTACCTCAACCTTTCATCCTCTTCATGATGTTATGGTTGACTTGTTTTACATGCTAAAAACACATGAGTAGAGCCACGCTATGTTCCTAGATGTTATTTAAATTTCAGCGCATGGTAGGACTCGCGTGAACCTAGAAACTTAACTTTTGGTTTGTTCAAAATTCATATCCTTGGTTTCTCTAGAGTTAGAATTTTTTTAAACCTCATTTAATTTTATTTCATTCAAAATCTCTCTCTCTCACATTTAACCAAAATTAGAACCTAAACCTATGCCCCTACGATCAAGCCGGGAAAAGCTTGCTCTCAACTAATGAAAGCAAACAATACCGGTGCGACCAAAATAAAAGTAGTCGGAAAATATTTTCGACTTACATTTGTTTTTGATGCTTAAAAAAACTCCTCTAATTATATTTGAACTCATTGCAAGCTCTGAGTTTAATTTTATTTTTCGAAATTAGAGGAGTACTTAGCATTAAAACATGCTTAGAGGGAGGCAATTGAGTTAACTTAACCACACATGCACCATGATGCATCACGAGATGCCCCTCCAATCTTTATCATCAAAGCACATGCAAAGGACAAGCATGGGGGGTAGCCAAGCTTTGTTTTGCAGGAATCTCATGGAAGAATGTGAGGCAAGGGAGCATGGAGGTGACTCAAAGCAAAGCAATCAAGTGGGAGGATCAATCATGTAAGCAAAGGAGTGGACGAGAGCATTTGGGCGGTGCAACCCCATGGAGCACGCGGTCACAAAGCAACAAACAAGCATGGAGTGCGCTGGAGAAAGCTAGAGCCAAGAGGGGCAGCAAGGACCCTAGGCCGGCTGCCCAGCCCGACCTCACCTCTTTTAAGCCCCGGTGCCCGCCATCCTCGTAAGTCACTCATCCAGCCATTTGTTCGTGTTCCTGAGCTTTAAGTCCAAAACCTCCAGAGACATAGCTTCCCACTTCGAGCTTTGATTCGTCCATCAAAATCCATCCTAAGTCCACTAAAAGTCCACATTCCAATAATTTTTGTGTGCCTTGCTACTAGTTCAAAACCCCAAGTATATTTGTGAGGAAGAGTGCAGCAACCATGTGGAAGAAAACTACAAGTCTCTTCTCCAAGAAGAAGGGATCATCGTCGTCCAAGCCATTATCAACAAGCTCTTCGAGGAGGCACTCGGTCTCCGAGTCTCCTCGGAGTATGGAGGAGGACACGGCACCGCTGAGGAGGAACGACACTCTACTCCTCGGTGGCATGAGGGCCACACGAAGCTCATCTATGCGGTTCACCGAACCACAAGGACGCACGGAGGAGCCGCCCGTCCGACCTCGTCGCTCGACACGATCATCCACTCCACCTCTATACACTCCGCGGTATTCCAAGTATGGGTTTATTATCAAGACGGAGGAGGAGGAGGAGAAGCTCACTTGCCTTGAGAAGAGGCTTGTGGCGAACGTCGACTTCGACGACCAAGCTCTCCAAGTGTTGGGATTTCATACGGATATCTATTACTTGTTGGGACACCTAGGTTGGGTGCAATTTTTCAACGGAGTGTCGGCAAACACCCACAAGGAATTGGCCCTAGAAATTCTCATGACCATGGTGCCGATACTTGATGAAGGAGTGCCGAGTCTCTCATTCCGATTGGAAGGAGTTGAACAAGTGGTTCCCTATGAGTACATTAGGGAGTTGCTTGGTTTTCAAAAGGGATCCCCGGAGCAAGTGGAAGTGAAAGCAAATACTTTGGAAGATTTTTGGAGAATGATCACGGGAGAAGCTAACCGCAAAGGAATAGTATCCGAACCCCATAATCAAGGTGTTTCACTCATGGATGTGCAAGAGAATTTTGGGGAGAATTAAAGAGACCAAGATAACCGACATGGAGTTGAATTGGCTTTACTCGGCTTTGATTCTTTGGGCAGCCAATCGACCCTCATACCTTATGATTAATCGGTGTTGCTAAGCAACATCGGGATTGGGAGATATTGGTTCTGGGTGTTACCCTCCATGTTGGCCATCTTCTTGAGACCGGGAATTCCAAGAAATTCGGAGCATCTCCTAGTCGGGACTTCCCTGGGATTTGATTATTTTAAGCAAGGTAAATATATAAGTGTAGATGAGAGAGGCTTCAAATTGGCCAAAGTGAATTTACCCCTACCGGATGCAAGACTAAGACTTTTTCTTGAGGGGAAAGAAGATTGGTTAGAGGAAGGACTTCTTGTACCGGCAAAGAAAAACAAGAGAGGAAGGATTATAGAAGAAGGTTCTTCTGCAGCCCAAGAAGAAGAAGGTGCGCCCCAAAATTATGCACCACCATATGGAGGAATTCCGGTGCCGCCAAGATACTACGGTGGTGTACCAATGCAAGCATGGGGGAGTGGTGCAGCCATGCCCCACCAAATTTTATGACCAACGTGGCCTTTGAGGAACAATATGCACACCTCCCTCAACCACAACAAAGTGTGGCCATCATTGGAGAATACGTTGCAAGAAATATGCAAAATATCGCAGCCATCCAATCCAATGCAAACCAAATGGGTGAAGGAAATGCAAACATCGCCTTTGAGCTAGGTCGCCTTCACCTAGCACCGCCGGAGCAATTCAGAGGAGGAGCGGTGCAATCCTATTATGAGCAAGGGTACAACAATCAAGACTACCAATATCAACCACCGGCGGAAGATTAGAGAGAGGAGGATCTTTTGTTTAATTTTTCCTTTTCTCTTTTCTTTAATTTTCAGCTTTTATGCGCCTATGTATGCGTAGTGTTTTCAGTTTTTTATTTATTTTCAGCATATATGTTAGTTTTTATTTTCATCATGAATAAAATCACCACCTTGTTTTTACCTTTGGCAAAGATAAAAAGTTTGTGCCATGTTGATATATGATGATAGTTGCCGCTTTGTTTATCTTTGTACTTGTTTTATGCATGATTAAGCTAATGCTCTCTTAAAATACAAATCTGAAATTAATCTAAATGCTAGCTTAATCCTTTGCGGAGGTTATGAGAAAAATAAGACCCATGGTTTTACATATGCTCTCAAGTTTTGGATGGATTAAAGATGATTTATGTTTGTTCTTAAAAGTAATGCTAACCTTGTCACTAATACCACTTGCATGTTGCTCTACCTATCCAGAGCCATATATATATTTGAGTGCAAAAACTTAGTATACAAGGTTTATTTTTGGATGAGTTATTTCAGGGCTTGATTTCTCTGGCCCGAGACTAAGAAGTTGGTCATTCCGTTTTTGCGTATCTATCTTTTTGCTAGCCTTTCTATCCGTGCATTGTGTATCCCCACATCGAAGATTTCACAAACCTCTCCGGATATCCACCCTTAAAACCAAAAATATCATCTTTTGTGTTTACCTCCTTGACCACAACCTATCATCTGAGTATGGATCGTCAACTCGAGGAAGATCGCAAAATGGTGTCAAGATTGAAGATTTCAAAAGTATCTCTCCAAAGGAAAAATATTTCTAGTACCTACCTTATGTCTATCACCTCTTTGCCCGAGGACGAGCAAACGTCTAAGCATGGGGGAGGAGGTAGGTACAATGCAATTTAGAGTTCAAGGAGTAAAGAAAAAGAAAAAAAGAGAAGAAAAAAGAAGAGACAAAAAAGAAAGAGATAAAGAAAAAATATGTATAAGAAAGAAAAAAATTATAAAAATAAAGTGAACTCCCCGGTTCTCTAAATGCATTAGGAATTTCAAAAGTTTCAAGATTAAGATCCAAACTCATCTTTCCAACCATGTGTAATATGATAACGAGGACTTCCTTTGTGCCTCGAGATCATTCTTTGCCATTTGCACATGTCCACCTATCTCAAAGTGTGTGTATTTTTCTCTCCCCCTCCTTGATATAACATTATTTTCTAATGACCTTTTTGACGAGTCTCGGTAAGACCATGAGAAGCTTGTCCTGTTGTGACAACATCTCATTTATAATATCTTGGTAGGACTAAACTTTCCCAAAAAGCTCACATAAAAGCCTACACATATATATATATATATATATATATATATATATATATATATATATATATATATATATATATATATATATATATATATATATATATATATATATGTTTTGAGAGGGAAAGGAGTAGAATAAATAGGCTTGAGAGACAAGATGAGATGAGAGTTCATGAGCAAGATGCAAGGTGGTTTAAATTTTTGAACTTGGTTTAGCTCTTTTTCATCTTGTTCTTTATTTCAAAATTTCTGAGATCCATTTGAATTTTGGGAGCATGTTTAATACTTGTGGGATGAGCTTAATTAATATCCACCCTCCGTAGGGATGAAGGCTAGTACACTATGGAACTCTAACGAATTAAATTTTGAGAGCATTATGTTTTCTCGTGTATGATCAAGTGCAGGGTTTGAGCAATGAAGGGCAACACTGATATCCATCGAAGGCTTACTCGAGGACGAGCAAGGTTTAAGCATGGGGGAGATGTTGACGGTGAATTTCCATCAACCTAGCCATGAGTTTACCTTCGGTGTTGGCATCAATTTTATATCTTATCCATTGGTACTAACCCCCTTGATATAACAAGTTCGTTCGTGCATGTCGGTTTTGGAGTTTGATGTTTATGCAGGAATTTAGCGTTAAATGCAAGACTTCCGGGTAAAGTTCATCAAGCACCTCGTGAGAAGACCATGAAGCCCGATACAAGTCAAGCAATGAAGTGAACATGACTCCAAGAAGCCTAAGGACCAACCCGTGAAGGCAGAAAACTCCGAGGACCTGAACAGAAAACACTGAAGCTTGCGAGACAAGGAGCTCTATCCAAACCGCGGAGAAACTAACGTCAAGGGCCCACATGCAGAGAAGGGAAACTTCCAGAAGACACGAGAAGCATCACCGAGGAAGGAGGCCACGAGATGGGCCAGAATGGGCCCAGGCCGGTCGGCCCGGCCATTTGGGTTCATTCGTGCCCTCTTGACCTAGACGATCCTCGGACTATTTATAGTCCCCCTGCCAAGAGCCACGCATCAACTCATTCGTCATTCACTGCCGAGGAGCAGAGAAGAGAGGGACACCATTCCGGAGAGGAGAGGGTCGAGCTAGTTGTCTAGGGTTTCCCTAGCCGACATGGGAACCTTGCAAGGAAGACCACGTCGGAGTTCCAGGAGCTAGGAGCAAGATCAATGTAGGATCCCGGTGGTGATCTTGTCTATGTACCTTTGAGTATGTTGAATTATCAAGTTGCAATCCGATTTCTAGCGATCAAGTGCTTCTTCTACGACTTTGATCTCGATTGGTTTTTCTTACTTTAAGATCTATTCTCGAGATAGATCATAGAGGGTGTTCTTGTAGCCGTGGTGGCTAGAGGTGCATGCCTGACCTACCAAGAGATTTCATCTTGTCCATTGGACTTGTCCTAGGCTAACCCGCACGAATAGGAGTGCGTTGTGACAGAATGGTGGCTCCAAAAGGCGGGCGTCTTCGGAGTTGGAACGCAAGCCGCGATTTAAAGAAGCTTTTTATGAGATTGAATTTGGTTATTTCTTATTTGCTTGGAACTTCAACAAGAGCTTGATCCAATCTCTCTAGATCGGTTTTACCTATGCCTCTCTATCTCTTGCTACCTCCGATTTTCATAGATTAGATTCGTTTCTTTTGGTGTTCTCTAGATTAGATGCTAAAGCAACAACCTTTCGAAGATTAAAGTGTTTGTGGCTTTATTAGACTTGATCTTGCATCACACATTTGTTCCACGGATTCACTACCTTGGGTTCACACTTGAGGGAAGAAGGGTCCCTTGACTACCATAGAGGATTTGTCCGCTTGCAATCCAAACGAAGTTTGATACGCATATATACCATCAACAAGGGGGCACGTAGCCACACCCACCGTATGCCAAGCAAGCACTTTGGGGACAGACGGGGGCACAAGGCCACAATTGCATGGCTCAGCAGTCAAGGTCAGAGAGGGCGGCCGCTTGACGTCCTGGACAGATGGAGCAGTGCCGGAGTGGTTGACGTAGAGAGCGGTCTCACTTGACGTCCTAGGGGAACGGAGCAACCACTGAGGAAGGAGGGTGTCCACGTGAATGGACAGCTGGAGGGTTGGTAGAGCAATGCACAATATCCTCATCAACGTCCAACAAAAAAATCCAAGACGGAAGTATCAGTGATAGGATCCGTTGAGGTGAAGGAAAACATCGACTCGTCGAAAACAATGTGGCGAGAGATGATTATGTGGCAAGACGAGAGGTCGAGGCATCAGTAACCCTTATGTGAGGAGGGATAGCCTAGTAACACACATGTTGTGGACTGAGCGGCAAGCTTGTGCGTAGACGTGGCCTGGAGGTTGGGGTAGCAAGGGCACCCGAATACTTGAATATGATCGTACTGTGGTGGCTTGTCGTGGAGTCTAGTGAAGGGGTTGTCATTGTTGATGGAGGAGCAGGGGCGCCTGTTAAGCACATATCATGCGGTAGCTAGGGCTTCAGCCCAGTATGATGGTCGGATGAATGCATGTAACAGGAGGGTGCGAATGGAGCCGTTTGTGGAGAGGTGTAAGGGCAGGAGAGGCATAGATGAATACCAGGCGAGGTAAGTTGTGGTGGCATTATTCACGAACTATGTGCCATTGTATGCCTGAAAGCACTTAGCAACTAGACCAAATTGTGTATTAGCATACGCAATGAAGTCGACCATAAATTAACGCTGGTCCTTCATGGAGCAAAACCTTGAAGTCAGTGTTGGAAACGTGGTTGTGTAATTTCACATAGAGATGCTTTTCCTATTTGGATTTGTAATCCAGCCGCATCAACACTCTGGCCTGGTGGGGAGACCTGAAGCGGCGCAAAAGCAGTGTGGGCCTAGGGCATGGAGCCCAGAACTCCCTGCTGGCCACCCTGTCGTGGCCAGCCCAGCCCTGACCGCTTTGGTCCTACCACCAGCAGCGCCCTGCTGAGTCCACGGGGAGATGCAGATCCACTGGCCAGCAGGTAGGTCGGATGGAGCGACTTGGGAGCGGAACTAGGCACCACCACCACCATAGTTGCCGCCACCGTAGCTCTTCTTGCCACCACCACCGCCTTTCTTGTTGTGTCGCTGGTCATCAGAGCGCGGTTGCTGCTGCTGCTGCCCGCTGCCAAACGAGGAGGAGCGGCAGCAATGGGATCCACATGACTAGGAGGACGCGACGACGATGGATGATGCAAAAGCTGGTTGCGGGTCGATGCGAATGTGAGCGCCGCTGGCAATATTGTCAGCGGTGTTGGAGTAGGGCTTAGCAAGGCCACGTAACAAGTTGAGCACCAAGGTGGTCTCGGAGACGGGCTGCCCGGCATCAACCGCGTTTTTCATGCGGCAGGCGTCAGTCGACGAAGGAGTCCCCCTGAGTCATCGAATGAAATTCGTGACCCAGGAAGATGGCATGTGGAGCTTTGTTGACCTTGAACTGGTTGGTGATGGCAACCCAAAGCTGTCTGGATGTCTACTCGGTGCCGTCCATGGCGAGGTCGAGGACGACGTCGAAGACAGAGCCAAACAGCCAGCTACGGATGCAACAGTCCCCTGTTCCCATGCCGAATTGCAGGTGTGAGGGATGGGGTCGTTGATGTGTGCCAACAAGCTTAATTTGCCGCACATGGCACGGAAGAAGGACGACCACTTGTTGAGGTTGGAGTTCTTCAGCTCGAGCGTCATGGGGATGTGGGATTTGACATTGACCATGGCGAAGGAGTGGGTGAAGACAGGGCCAACATCATCGCCGGTCGCCGAGATCGGGAGTTGAGCAACCTAGAGGTCGCGAACGTGGTGGAGGACGACGTCATGGTGACGAAGGAGGAACACCGCGTCACAGACAGATCTGCAGAGGCGGTGGCGGGTCCCGGATCCTAGCACAGGGGATCCACATGGAGGTGAGGTAGGGCACAGCCAGGGGTGCCGAGACACAGCCGAAAACGGGAAATAAAGTGAAGAAAAGGGGGGAAACAGAAAAACTCGCAGACCGCATGAGGAAAATTTCCACTTCTAGTACGCAGCGAAAAGGGAAATAAAGTGGTAAGAAAATAGATAAGAGAGATTAGCTAGGTGGAGTTGCGATTACGGTGAGAACATATGTGCGATTCGCATAAGGAAGCAAAGAAGGAAAAGAGGCATCAACGGAAAAGGATGGTGATTAGAGATCAAGGGCGCCATGTTGGAGAAGAGGAGGCAACAAAGAGATCGCCATGGTTGTAGGTGATCGTTTGGCTCTCCTCCAAGAAAACCAACCATCAACTACGACTGATGGATGGTTCCGAGAAACAAACCACAACAGAAGAATGGGCAAGAGAAAGCGAGATTGAAGAACAGAGGCGAATGGAGAGATCACCATGGGTTCTCGGTGCTCGTTCACCACCAACTTCGTCAAAGCCAAACTGCAGCAGAGACACACATGAAAGCAACTGCAACTGCAGGAAATGGAAGCACGATCGAAGAGGTTTTAATAAAAACCCCAGAGAAAACCAGAAAGATCCCCAAAATTCATCATAGTGAAGGGAGAAACACACTGATTTCAAGCAGCACGCAGTCACGCACCAAAAACAACAGGAAGAACAGCGTAGTCCAGCAACACACCACAAAATCACCACCATCAGAAACATCGGCAAAATGAAGATTCCTCCCCCAAAAAACACCAACAACAAAATGGACAGATGCACAAAAGTAGGTGTGATCGAAGAACTGAGCCGAGCCGGGATTCACAAGCCTCCCCCTCCAACAAAACCTGCACAAAATTCAAAAACAAACTCCACAAACACGCACATGTGTGGATGCAACTTGATGAACCCAGAGCGCGATCGAACAAATAAATGGCCAGAAAACCCCACCCTGAACACCGCGAGAGAGAGAGAAAAACAACCACCACGACACCCACTAGCATGCAGCCACCGTCAACCACAACAGAGACAGACGCTTGGATCAGAGAGCAATTGCGAAGGCGTTGGAGGCGGGATGGGGTTTTGGGGAGGGGGAGGAAGAGAAGGGGGCAGAGAAAACCCCAAGGCAGAGGAGGTTGGGGAGGGGAGTAAGCCCCGATCTCACCTTCACCTTTTGCTCCGCTGCTACCATGCTCTTGCAAAGCAAGAAGCGGTTGTGCTACGGGCATGCTGCCCAATGCACCCCGTAGCCTCCTATAGCACTCGTGCTCATCGCCCGGGCGCATCTGTGACATCCATTGGCTGCATGTCTGTAAGTGCAATCAAGCCCTAAGTGGGTTTTGGTGAGTTGGGTGACAACTTGATTAAATAACTAACACTCTTGTAAAGCACGTGAGTAGGTTGTTGATTATTGATAAATGATATTCGTATGTAAGATCATGCATTTGGCTCATATTGCAAAGAAGATAAGTGTGGATCATGACATTATACATGGAGAGTATGCAAGCATACTAAAGATGAATGTCATGATTTAGTTAATGTGTTCCTCCCATTAGAGTCTACATGAGACATACAACAAGTGATCCTAAGCTAAAGAAAAGCATAGATAGAGACATGATTGTATCATACTACTTGGTTGACTTCTAAATGATTAAAGCAAACCATATTGTGAAGAAAGGAGAAGCTTGTGATATAAAAATGGGAGAACTAAATCAAAGATGAGTATAGCATCAAGAGGATTTCATTATTGAAACAAGATGGAACTTGATGAACTATAAAATGAGTTTTTCGAATATGATATCAAGTGGATTTCACTCTTGCGTCAAAAGAAGGATATTGACTCATACAAGGATGTTATTTGCAATACTTCAAGTAGAACTTTGAGAAAGGTCATGTGGTTATCTCAAGAATTCATGGACCTACAAATGGAAGTTCAGAAAGCAAGAATATCTCTTATCAATCAAAGGACAATTGGTTGAGTGGCATCTCAAATGGAACTCTCTCTATGATGCAAGGCTTGACTCAAATGTGGCAAGGATAAGTGATGAAGAAATCAAGATGGCTAAAACGAGGAACCAAGCAAAAGATATGGATAGCGACCATGAGCAAGTTGCTAAAGTGAAGTTGATAGCATCAAAGGATTTCGAAGTATCATATCCAAGCATACCGAGGAAAGTAATGAATTGCATCTAGTGTCATGATTGATAAATTGAAGTCACTTTAGAATTCAAAGTGGATGATTCTCTACTCTATGGAAGAATTCTAAGTCAATTATAGCTCAAAGTGGATATGCTCAAGCACATGCATATATCTACTCATCCATTACATGTGCTCAGTTGGTATACGCTATTGGAAGCCCTCAAGTTATTGAAGATCAATTACCGGCATGCCTTGGTGGATTCAAGCTCATGTGGATTATTTAATATTTATCTTTTGTCTTGAGTTTAGGTATGTCGTACTATCAAGAGGGTTGCATCATTGGTTGGACAACAAACATCAAAAAGTGCTCAAGTGAACCCATGAGAGACTGACCCGTGAGATCTTAACCTTGGTAGGGTTCTCTGGCCCAAACCGGTCTGACTGGTTGGCAAACCAGTCTGACCGGTTTTGGCACTGACACAATCCAACAGCTATTTGGTTTGAAAACCGGTCTGACCGGTTTTGTCTGACAGACTAACGGCTAGTTTTGTGAGAATTGGGTATTTATACCCATGAGCTCCTCTTTGAGGGGCTGCTGGTTCTCCACACATCTAGCACCTTCTAGAACCCCAACTGAGCTCTCCCCAACCTCTCTAAATGAGATTCAAGCCTTTAATGCCCTATCCTTGAGTTGGGTTGAGAGAGTGACTTGTGTAAGAGCTTAGAGAGCTTAGTGAAGCCTAGTGAGCAATCCCACACTTGAGCACCTGCTGATCTTGTTGACAATCTTGTGAAGCATCTTTTACTCTTGGAGCCCTTGGCTCCTAGACGGCTAGAAGTCACTTGGAAGCCCCCGATCGTTGTGTGGCAGCTCCAAGAAGTTTGTAATTGTAAATCAAAGATAATGGTTCACTCCATCTATTGCCTTGGCGATAGGTGTGAGAGAGGAGCGGATTGAAAGAGATCCCAAAGCCCTTGTGGCTTACCTCAACAACGTGGACGTAGGCTAGCCTTTGTGGTGAGCTGAACCACGGATAAATCCGGTGTCTTTGTGCCTTTACTTCTTCATATCTTGTTTGCTTTGCCTTAAGTTGTTTCTAGCTTAATCTTTGTGCTTCTACTTCGATCTACTTTGGTGTGCTTGTGCTGTGTGCAGGGACTTCATTGACACTCTTGGAAACACCTGTGGAAGTCCTACACCAAGCTTGGTTTGTGCTAGAACTCGTAGAGGGCATATACTTGACTGTTGGTTTTCTGGGTAGCAAAACCGGTCTGACCGGTTTTGGAAACCGGTCTGACCGGTTTCGATACTAACAGTGGGTTGAAGTTTTTAATAAGTGTAGATTCGTCTATTCACCCCCTCTAGACGACATCAAGATCCTTTCAATTGGTATCAGAGCAAGGAACTCCGATTCGAGCTTAACTGCTTGGAGAAAAGATGTCGACAACATATGAGGTATCGTTTGAGCCATTAGCTCTAGGTGGCTCAAACTATGATTCTTGGTCAGCTCATGTACCTAATGGAATTAGGACCATTGGTCCACATGCTGAGCAGGTTGTAGTTGCTAGTATTCTTCCTCCTCACACTAGAGTAGACAACATTGACTTGTCAAGCTTATCTCTAGAGGATGTAGAATGTTGGCAACTCAATGCTCAAGTTACTAATTACATTCATAGTACCTTGAGTTATGATGTGCAGGAATTAATATGTGATGACATAATTTATGCACATGACATTTAGGAGATTTTTCAAGATCTTTATGACATGACCAAATGTGAAGATCAAGATCGTAGAGCAAGCATGCAAGGAGAAGCCACAACTGCAAACCACGCTTCTTCATGTGCTCATGATGACATCTTGGCTAAGGATGATGAGAAAAGCAAAATCAAAAGCAAAGATGAAGATTTGAGGTTTGAGCATGACAAGCTGTCAACAAGTAAGGATCAAGTGGCAAGTGTGCCTTCAGAAGAGTGCTCCACCTCAGAAGCACACACTGATCCTCTAGTTATCTCACCCATGGATCAACAAGGCAAGAAATGCAAGATGGGTGATTCTGTGGAAAAAGCGGTCCGACCGACCGGTTTCTGAATCTGGTCTGACCGGTTTTCACAGGATGAACACAGTCAAGGGTAACAAGCATTCAAGAAGGCGATCAAGACAAGCATCTATGTTTTCCAGGTCCTCAACTCTCAGTGTCGATGATCACAAGTGCTTGATAGCCAAGAAGAGCGAGGAAACCAAGGAAGATCAAATGGCAAAGAGAGTTGAAGATCAAGTTGACATCATAAAGTTCTTAACTCAAAAGCTTGAAACTTTCAAACTCTCACACTCTACCTTGGTCAATAAATATGATGTCTTGCTAAATAAAGTTGCTTGTGCTACTAACTTGTCTACATGTGTAGCATCTTTGGAGCAAGAAAAGCAAGTGCTCAATGATAAGCTTGAAAAGCTCACTAGCGAGCATATGGCTTTGCAAGCATGTCACAAGGAGCTTGAGTGCTCTCGTGATAGGTGTTGACGGATAAAACTTGTATCCACCTACGATCCGCAAGCGTACGGACCTACACTTTTGTCACCACGGGATTTCCCTAGGTTCTTGTCAATCCGCGGAGCAAGGGGATTACAAGTGTTTGATCTAGCACTACCTAGTTAACTTATCCAAACCCTAAACTATGGTTAATCTAAAGAACACTACGCTACACTAGAGAGGGCGATAAAACTCGCAAGATATATAAAAGACACTTGCCCAAGGGTCTACAATACTTGAACATGCAACCTCTTAGAGATAAGAAAACCGATCTAATCTACCGGGGGTTGTGACCACGGTTTCGCCCTTTCCCTCCCCCCGTACTGTCACTACGCTTAGGTATTCATGACTAGACCTATATATGATGATCACAACATATTGAAGGGTTCTAAGGGAGAAGTGAGATCTATACTCCCGAAAAAGGCACGGTAGCTAACCTTAAACATGAAAGCATCTTCAACACTAGATGATAGATTGAAACCATAAAAGTAGCGATTACATCTCAAGATCGATTACAACCCATGGACAAATGAGAAGATTACCCCATCAAGGCGCTAGGCATAGCACCGTTGATCATGGTGATGCTTCCGACGGTGTCTTTCTTCTCCTCCGGGGGTGTCGTGGCAGGGCCTCGATGTCCTCCTCCACTTGTGGTTGCTTCCTTGGACTTGAGCGATCCTTCTTGTGAATGATCTCTCTCCTCTCCTTCCTCTCTAGCTTGTGGACAGCCCCTCGGGCGAATGGCTCTCTTCCTGTGAATGGCGGCGCCCCCACATACTTAGGGTTGCATCATCTTCACGCTCAATAAATGGGGGACCGAACCGACGTCGGAATAGGCCATGAGGTGGTGCTAGACGAAGCGAAGAGGTGAACCCGGACGATCTGGCGCATGGCCTGATGATCCGGATGACGCGGTGGCGCAGCTCGAAGAAGACGGTGAAGAACCCGAACAGCCTGATGAAGACCATGCACACAAGATGCGACCGACGAGTCGTGAGACAAAGTCGGCGATGAAGTCGATGGCGGACGGCGATGAAGATACAACAATGGAGGACTGTGGAGTGCTGCGCATCGCCCGAGGCGATGCAGCCGCAACCCTCGTGTCGGTGGAGGTGCACACGTACTGAAGACACTCGTCCCAAATCCGTGCATGTCGCGACCGTACGCCTATCAGTTGATCAGACCGAGGGCACACGTACGAGATAGCGGACAACGATGCCATGCAAGACGAAGTCGTGGCGGAGAAGTCAGAGACGGCCGGCGTAGGGATCGTGTCGCGGAGGGGCCTAGCGGCGCTGCGAGGGGCCCCTAGGCGCACCGCACGCCAGCCCGGGCGACACGGGTGAAGAACAACCGGTGATGATGTCGAGGAAGAAGCACGCGCAGTCGACGAGCGGTGGATGACTCAATCTCGATCAGTGATCGAGCAAAAATCAGAGAAAATACCAAAAACAAAATCAGCAGCAGCAAATCTTCGTGTACACCTTTGGGTGTGCGTAGCACAGGCCTCCCTTTCCCTTATCTCTTGGCCTTTCCTCTTGGCTCCCACGGTCAAAGCGCACAACAAGCAAGTCCGTGGAGATCAAGAACCAGAGCCTGAGAGACGGAGAGGCAGGGACGGAGAGTCTGGCATGTGGACATCGCTGTTGAGGGGCGGACGGAGGGGATCCTTGCCGGTGGAGCCGCACTGGGACGTGCGACGCATCCTGGCTGGTGGTGACGGATCGGAACCAAGAGGCTCGGGTCCCAGCCGGGCGGACGCGGAGGACTCCACCGCAATCCATCTTGGCGGCGCGAGTTCTGGGCAGCGGTGGCAGATCAGGGCGGTTCTGGTCCGGCAGGGAAGTCGCCGCGAGTCCCGGTCGTGATGAGCAGATCCCGACCCGTTGGAGTAGGAGCCGCCGCCTAGCGGGGTGGAGTGGAGGCGCCGCCACGCATCCGCCGGCGACAAGGACATGTCGCGCCCCCGCTACCACCACTGCGAGACGGTCAGGCTCAGCGCCGCAGAGACCACGGCTACCACCACGGTGCGCAGGTCAAGGTCGTTGATGACGGCTTCCATGGCGGAGGGTGATGTACACCCGATCTCGCCATCGCTGCTAGACGTGAGGACGCGGCGGATTAACGCGATCCGCCATAACGAGGCGGTGCCCCTCGGCGGAGGTCATGGAGAACCTCCCCGGGGGCGCACTAGGAGGTCGTCGAGGGGGCGCCCGGGAGCTGTGCCGTGGAGGACGACCGGCGGCACGCGGAGGGCAGGGCGGCAGCGGAGATTAGTTAGGATCTCAAAACCTAATCTCGTGATACCATGTAGAAAGGTGGAATTGGTGTAACTGGATAGTTGTATTGCATTGAGGCCTCGGCTGGTATATATGAGAGTACAAGGCTTGGGGTGTAAGACACCCCGGATACATATGGTAGTCTACAATACGTATATCTACAACTACCAATATACTCTAACATTATTGAGTTGCATGCACCAACCGGTTCAACCCAAAAGCTTGTCGATGAGGAAAGGTGGGCAATTCACTTATACTCCAACACTCCCCTCACGTGCAGTGCTCCCCTGTGCCGCATACGTGGATATTGGAGTGGGCTGTAATTATTTTAATTAACGCACCCACCAGGACTCGAACTCGAGACCTCTGGCCCTAATACCATATTGAGTTGCATGCACCAACCAGTTCAACCCAAAAGCTTAAGCTGATGAGGAAAGGTGGGCAATTCACTTATACTCCAACACGGCCCAAGCCCATTTCGGTCCGGTTTGGTCGCCCCTTCGCACACGTGGGTCCTCTTGCCATTTTGCACTTTGTCCCCTTCACTTGCATCATTTTGGTGATGTCATCCTTGCGTCCAAGATAGAGGGTCTTCTCGCATGAAGTTCGGTCTTTTACACTTCAATCCTCGGCGATGTTCCTTTGTAGCACTTTGGTCCTTACCACCTTTGGGAGCGATTTCATCACACACTTGAACACGAACGAGACTCCTCATTTGCTCCTTTGAACTTGTTGTGACTTCGTCCCTTTAGTCCATGTTTTCCTGCAAAAACACAACACTTCCAAATGCACATACAAAGATGAACTTGTTATATCATTAGTGTGCCTAGTGGCGGGTTAGTTCCATAATCAAGCTCAAACCAAAGTGTAATGAACATGTTTGGTGTACCAAAATACACCGTCAACATCTCCCCCATGCTTAGATCTCGCTCGTCCTCGAGCAAGTCCCTCGTAAAAGAACTTTTGTCCATGGTGTTGAAAACGTGTTTCGCTAATTCTTCCTTCACAAGTTAGTCAATCCTTCATCTTTAATATAATAAACATTAAGCAATGATCATGATACATAAACATGGGCATTTAGAATTTTTACCAAATTGAGATTTACCCCACAACTCATACCTTTCACTCGAGGTCCTCAATTCCAGCCATGCTTACTTCTTTGCTTCCATCGGAGGGTTTTCATGATTTTTTTCAAAAATAAAATTCCTGCAACAAGTATTAGACAAAAACCTTTCTCCAAGTTCTCACATGTCACTCTTTGAAGTGGCTATCCTAAACAATTCATAAACTCTTACCTCCCACAAGTCTCTCATATATTATGTAAGGTGGAGCTATAGGTATGGCTAGTGAGATCAACTCAAATATTGTCATACTAAGAAATTCCTCTAATGGTTGTTTACCTTTCAAGCCAATGATCATGAGAATTAAACAATGATGTGGGGATGTCAAGGATAAGAAGATATAGAATGGTGGACATGTGCAAGGGCAAAAGAAAATAAGACTACGATGCACTGATGACGTCCTTGTTGTCAGATTGCACATGGTTGGAAAAATGGAAGATTCGTCTCTTAACAACAACGTGGCATCCTTCCTTACACTTCATTTAATCTTCACTTGATTCATACCTCTTCATACCTTTCTTACCTTTCCTCTTTCTTTCTTTCTTTCTTTCTTTCTTTTCTTCTTTTTCTTTTTCTTTCTCTCTCTTTCTCTCTTTTTTTCTTTTCTTTTCCATACACATATTTTTTTTACTTCTCTTTCTCTCTTGACATCTTTACCTCTTTTCCGAAGCTCTTTGCTCATCTCTTATTGCATAAACACAATCTGAATTTTAAATAAAAACCATGCTAGGAACGAGACGAAACTTCGAACATAGGTTGTGTTCAAGGAATACGATGTACAAAAGAGATATTATGGGTTGGCTATGGAATTCGGCGATGTACGGGACTTTCGATGTGAGAGTCTCGTTATCGAATACATGACAAGGCTAGCAATAAAAGATATATACAAGGACATGATCATTGCTCAAAATTAAAACTTCCAAGAGAGAAGGATCCTAGCCCAACTCATTGTGCTAACCGCACTTATGGTGGAACGGATATTGAGTTGGCCTTGAATAGGATTTTTCTTTGTCTCTCAACTTGGAAAAAGAGAGTTTGCTAACCTTTATTACAAGGGTTTTTCATATAGTTTTCAGAATTAAACTCCTCCAATATTAGCATCAAACTTAGCACAACCGAAACAAGGTTCTAGATCAAAGTACGGTGCGGGCACTTTTAAAGGTAAAAACTCCACTAAGCACCACGGTAAATGTTTCAAACCAAATGCTCATGCTCATATATCAAAATTTAAAGGAAAACATACGAGTAAAGAAAGAAAAAGCATCGTATGAGACAAAAATTAAAAGACACTTTTTATTTGATTTTTCGACTCGAACACTAAATTAACACACTTCAAGCTAAAAATTTTAAAAACACACCAAAAAGTTTAAATTTCAAACTTTAAACCAAACCAAACTAAACTTACTAAGGCTCAAAATTTTTATATCGAGCTAGCTAGCTCTCCCCCACGCTAAAATCATACGACGTCCTCGTCGTATTTTACAAAAATCCTAAGGGCGGAAAACCCTAACTATCTAGTGGAACTTCCCACAATCCTTGCACCACCTTTTCTTCATGTTGCCGACCATCCTGAATAGCTTCCTCACGTTCCTATTCAGGAACTTGTAGTCATTGTCGACTACACACTTCAAATCCTCCATTCTCTGCCTCATTGCCTCCATAGCTTGGAACCACTCCTCGACCGACACGTAGAGGTCCGATATGGAGTGACGGCAAGCCGCACAACATAACAGGTGCATCCCGAATGGGTCATCGTCGCCAGGGTCGTCGCCGTTGTCGCCGTCACCACCGTCGTCGGGATCACTACCGCCGTTTGGACCTTCGGGAGTCGGCTCTTTAGGCACCTCCTCCCAATAGAAGAGGTCATTGTCGTCCCTTCCGGCGGCTGCCCACGAGCTCGGGCTGCGGTCATCGGAGTAATCCCTCCCCATAATCCTTCGGCTCGAGCGACTCCTACTTGTAGTCTTTCCTCTTCATGCCCCGAAGTCGCTCTGATCTTCGGATGGGAGTTGAGACCCTCTCCTCCTTGACATGGTGGCGAGATGCGATCGGCCGGGACATGCCCTCCGCAACGGATGCGGGCGGTCCTCTTGATCTCCATTGTAGGCTTAAGCTCGCATCGCTTCGCCTCCTCCGGCTTCAAAAGCTTCTCGGCGCCTAGCTTGATCTCCTCGCTCCTTGGGGATGTCATGGCTGCTGCTTGGGGGCAAAAGGATGTGAATTGGGATGGATTCCCGAGCTCCAATCTCGTTCCTTTAAATAGTCCGAGAAGGAATGCCCTAGAACCCATCTTTTCCTTTTCTTAACTTCCCTAAAATTTTCTGACCAAACATGGAAGTTTAAAACGCACGTCCTAGGGAAAAATGGGGGCGAACCGCCGCCCTGGGCCTCTGGGCCGATCGGACCGGCCGGCTCGCCTGTTTCAGGGTTCGGTCCGTCTTTGCGTGATCCACTATTTTTTGATTGTTAGCCCGTGTAGAGAAATTGGCCCAGTAAAACTTCACGAGAAACTCCAGAAAGATAAAATAGGAGCTATTTACAAATTGCTCACCTTGTTTTACGTCCTAGGTTTGACGTTCGGGCTCATCCTCCATAATGAAAATATCAATATGGTGAAGAGGCACGACATCGGGTTTGAAATACACCTTAAGTCGTTGACCATTCACCATGAATTGATCTCCTTTCATATCCATGATGGTAACCGCTCCATTGGAGAGCACCGAATGAACAATATAAGGTCCATCCCACTTGCTTTGCAATTTTCCCTTTCCAAAAGTTTTGAATCTCGAATTATAGAGGAGGACCTTATCTCCTTCTTTAAACTCCTTCTTCTTAAGTCTTTTGTACCATCTTTTGATTCTCTCTTTGTAGATGCTTGCATTTTCATAAGCTTTTAACCACATTGTTGGTATTTCTTAACCTCAACACTAGTTGTACACCCAGCGTAGCGTAAGATCCACCGGTATACCGACGGGTATGAAAGAATCATAGCGCACGAAATACCGCTATAGCACTTCACCTCAGGAGTACTCCAAAGGGTATCGAATCCAAGGAACAGTGTGTACTACCTTCTATCCTAGGAGAACGGTCCAAGGACACCAAGCCCCTACTTGGGTAGAGAGATGATGGGGTGCTCGGTTCTAGGAGGTACAAGCTGCAAGAATCTCACTTGACACCGGACCCTCCCCGGCTATAATAAATGGGTTCACGGCAAGGGTTGCCTACACCTGTATCCGAACGTGGGGGATTTCATAAGGGTCCAACGGCTGTCACTGCGGCCTACCCCAAGCCAAACCGTGGGATACAGGGCAATCGAAGTATAACTCATAGTTTAGACACCACGTCTGCACTACCGACTATTACTATAGCACGGCTACGTCTGACGTCCCGTAGAAACACTATAGCACTCCGTATAAAAACGGAGTGACGAACCCGCGAGTACGGCTAGACCTAGCCCATCATTGAACCAAGGCGGCGCGAGGTAAAACGACTAAGCACCGATTAATGTATTCCAATAAGATCTAATGAGATAACTCACACAAACGGAATGCAGAATTATTCACCAGTCAACAAGATCAAAGGATCGTGTCACGAAGAACACGAGCTTCTAAATGATGAACAGATGAAGAACTCAAGAACATATCACCCATGCATGAATATCACTTTAGTCTAAAAGGGAAATACATAAATACTCACTTTGCTCTAAATGAAGAACAAATGGGAGTCACACCCACACCAGCACCTACATAGCACCTACTCCTAACTACACATGGAGAGGTGAGAACTCACCTCTCCAAGTGAGAAAATGAGGGGAGAGTTTGGGATGTGTCTCTATTCTTACCCCCTCACCTCATATTTATAGGCTTGGGACAAGTGCCTCTCTCCCTCTCTTCCCTTCTCTTCTTGCGCCACCTGGAGGTGAACAGTGCCGCCACGGCATCAGCATTCTCGAAGGAGCCTAAGGCGGTGGAGAAGAAAACCGGCAAGAACCGGACCCTAGGGCTGAACCGAGTCAACTACATTGGGTCACAAACGACGCTAAAGGAAAACCCCAACCCCGGCCCATGCAACCGACCTCCAGGCCAACCATGCACGCCACACGTCCGGGCGGATCACAAGCTGGCCCCACGCAGTGAGGGAGGCGGCCAACTGAGGCCCGCCACGCCGCTTCACCGGCTCACTCGCGAGCCCGCTGCGGCGTCGCGCTCGGGCGCCAACGGCGGCTCGCCACGTGGTAGCGCCGAGTTCCCCGCACCGGTTCGCCAGATGGCGATGTGCCGACGCCGCATGACGTCAACACCTCTAGTATTTTTGTCTATTTAATATCTTTTCCATCCGAGCTCCAATGTTGACAAATAATATATCCGTTTCGATGGTCTCGACGAGCCCGTCGCAATGGTGCAGTCCAAATTGGAATTTGAGGATGTTTATCATGACGTCCTTTAATAGCCATTGGATCACTTGCTCTCAATTGTACCATTTGGCACGCATTTCGGTGCATCCTGCAACAAAAGCTAGAAATACCAACACTTGTGGAAATCATCAGTATCAAGCCCTATTCTAGTGTTGATGATCCTTTTACATTTATTTTATGCAGGTATTGATGGTGTAAAAGTGGTACTTAACAGCCGTCAACACTCATCTCCTCTAGCTCGCTAATTTGGATCCTTCGTTTTATTCCTGCGGCGTCTAGATCGAGGTTCATCTCTTTTATTGCCCAATATGCCTTGTGTTCTGGCTCAACTGGAAGGTGACAAGCCTTGCCATAAACAAATTGATATGGAGTCATACCTATCGGTGTCTTGAACAGCGTTTGATATGCCCACAAAGCTCCATCCAACTTCTTTGACCAATCCTTGCCTCCCTTCTCTATAGTCTTGTTAAGGATGCTCTTTAGTTGCCTATTCGATGTTTTCGCTTGTCCATTGGTTTGTGGGTGGTAAGCCGTAGCCACTCTATGTTCAATCCCTAACTTGGACAAGCACTTCCTAAAGTTCTTCCCGGTGAAGTGAATTCCTCCATCACTTATCAAGATTCTCGGGGTACCGGAGTGAGGGAAAATCACACTCTTAATCATTGCGATGGATTCTTCCATGGAAGCTTTACGACATGGGATGGCCTCTACCCACTTGGATACATAATCAACCATAACTAGGATATGCTCAAATCCATGTGAGTTTTTGAAAGGCCCCATGAAGTCAATTCCCCAAACATCGAATAAATCGATTTGTAGATTGTAATTCAAGGGCATAGCTTTCCTTTGAGATATGTTTCCAGTCCTTTGGCATTCGGGGATGCAACGTATCTTTTAGTATCTTCATGCATCTCTCGCAAAAGAATCATTGGACCATACTTTCGCTTGTGTTCAAAATGACTATAGTGTCCACCGTACTCATGACACTTCCTGACACTTCCTCAAAATCTCTTGCCTCTCTTCTCTTGGTACACATCTTCTCATTACTCCATCATTCCTAATTTTAAAGAGGTAAGGTGATCCCAAAAATATTTCCGGCTTTCAGAGATTATCCTCCTTTGAGTGTTTTTATCTAGGTGATCAAGAGGCATTCTCCGAATTGCTCAAATGATATCAATCATCCAAGTATCCTTGTCGAGTATTCGGTAGAGGTGGTCATCTCTCATCTTATCCTCTTTGGGCTCTTTGTCATCTTGTCCACGGTTCATCCTAGACAAATGATCGGCCACAACATTTTCCACCCCCTTTTTATGACGAATTTCCACATCGAACTCTTGGAGAAGAATGATCCAACGAATCAATCTTGGTTTAGCATCCTTCTTAGACAAAAGATACTTGATTGCCACGTGATTGGTGTAGACAATGACTTTTGAGTTGATGATGTAAGATCTGAATTTTTTGAAAGCGAAAACAACCGCAAGCAACTCCTTTTCCGTAGTGGTATAATTTAATTGTGCCTCACTGTTGGTATTTCTTAACCTCACCACTAGTTGCGCACCTAGCATGAGCGTAAGATCCACCTGGGTATACCGACGGGTACGAAAGAATCTGCAAGCGCATGGAGATACCGCTGTAGCACTTCACCTCAGGAGTATTCCCAAGGGTATCGAATCCAAGGAACGGTGTGTGCTACCTCCTAGCCTAGCTATGGTCCAAGGACACAACTCTATAGGATGAGATGAAGATGGAGAGGATCCTGCTGATCATGGGCAGAGTTGAGAACAGCCTCTCAGTTAGGAACTCTCGTTTCGGACACCGGACCCTCCAGGCTATAACAGTCGGTTCACGACAAATGGTTGCCTACATCTGTATCCGGACGTGGGGGATTTCGTAAGGGTCCAACGGCTGTCACTATCGCGGCCTACCCCAAGACAAGCCGTGGGATACAGGGCAATCGAAGGATAACCCATTGTCTAGACACCACGTCTACACCACCGGTTACTACTATAAGCACCACGTCGCACCCGTAACAACACTATAGCACTCCGTCGACGAAGGCGAGCGAGGAACCCACGAGGGAGAGGCAGAACTCACTCGGTAACCGCTATCTATACATGAATCATGGAAGGACTTTGGTCACAACTAGAATCGAGGAGCATCCACTTTACTCTATTGGACTAGCGGGCCATACTGAAAGCCCAGTTAGCAACCTTATGAACTACACGGAGATCAAAAGGCTAAGCTCATGAAGAACACAAGCATCTAAATCATGAACAAGTGAAGAACACAAGAACTATTCACCTATGCATGAATACTACTTTAGTCTAAATAGAAAATGTGGAAATACTCACTTTATTCTAAATGAAGAACGAAGCCTCCACAGAGATACAAATCCCTCTCTCACTCTCCTACTCTCTAATCTACCAAGGAGAGGCCTCTCCTTTGAAGGGAAGCTCTCATCCTTGGGTGAGTGGTGTGTCGCATTTCTTACCCCCTCCCCTTCTATTTATGGGCCCGGGTCACCGCGCGAGAACACCCCAAGCACCACAGGAATGCCCCTAGGATCCAATGGGGAGACGACATGTGGAAGATGGGTGCGAACCGCCTTAAGGTGGGGTCAGCCGACCTGTGGGGTCGACCGATCCCGGGTTGGCTCCGTTTGCGCCGCCTTTCGTTTGGGTGACTGCCACGTGGGTCCCCAAGGCGGTTCACGGTGTATGGGTCGGTTGGAGGCGATTTACTCAGGTTGTGGGCCCTTGAATCCTTGTGCTGAACACGTGACAGCGTCTGATTCGTCAGGAGGTGCTTCTCTTGGATTGATGAGGTATCATGGACACATGGCATCTACGCGACATCGCCATGAGGCTCAGTATGGGTCCCACCGGCCCATGATGTCTGAGCATATCTCTCTCATCCGGGCTCTGATGTATGCAAATGATATATCCGTTTCGATCATCTCGATGAGCCCGTAATAATGGCACAGTCCAAATTGGCATTTGGGACTATTTATGATGATGCCATATTCATGCCATTAATGCACTTGCTCTCAGCTATATCATTTCATGTGTATTTTGGCACATCACTGCATCAAAAGCTAGAAACACCAACACTTGTGGAAATTGTCAGTATAAAGCCCTATCCTAGTGTTGATGATCACTTTCCATTTATTTTATGTAGGAGTTGACATAAAAATGGTACTTAATAGTCGTCAACAACTCCCCCACACTTGACCTTTGCTCGTCCCGAGTAAAGGGAGAACAAATCAAGTGGGACATGATATCTAGGGATATGAAGCAAGCATAAGAGATATTCCAAACCATACCTTGTACTTGTGAACTATATGGAGTGTCTATCATACCATCTTGGGTAGTTGAGGAATGGAACGGTCACAAATCAAATCACTTCTGCTCATCATGTCAAGTAACTTGGGGTTTTTGTAATAATTTTCAAAACAAACCTTGCTTAGCTCCTCATTTGATCCTCTCAGATCACTCAATGTGTATATGTCCTCACCAAGACATTAGAATCACCTTTCTTCATCCTACTTCTAATGATGGCTATATGTGGAGCTCGGGGTAGGATAGAAGATAAAGCATACTTGTTTCACATATATTGCAAAGTCAAAAACCGGATCTAAGGAGAAAATCAAATCATACAATTAGATCAAGATGCGCATGTGTATGGGTATGATGGGTATGGTAAGGTGGATACCAGGCCCGGAATGGGTCCCAGATATTACCATACATGATGAAATGCTACAGTGATGGTAAGGTGGACACTAGCCCCAGAGTAGGTACTAGTTATTACCATTAAATAACGAAACTCCTTTTTGCATGATTTTTCCCGCTCTCCTTTTTGGAATATTTGAGACATGGGCTATCTCTTTCTCTTTTTTCTTTTTCTTTTATCATGCTTTTCGAGCATGTCTTTCTTTCTCTCTTTTTTTTCATAGCCCAGTCTCTTCTGGAGATATTTGGAGAGGGGCAAATCATGGAACAATGCATGAAGCTTTATTTGGTGGAATAAATAGATGGTACAATGCTAACTTCCAGTGCAGAAGCATAGCAAGGGGGAAATGGTGGTGCGACAAATCTTGATCATGAAAGTATGAAAAGAACTCTCACAAGGGTCACAACAATTTGACAAAGCTCAATGCAAAACAAGCGACATATGAGTATAAGGTTTTCAAGGAACATCATATGGCTTTGGTAGGACTAGGACATATCAAAGAGGAGCTTTGCAAAGAGAGGAGCTTTGCAAAGGGTTTTCATGTTTGTAAATAAATTCCCAAGCACTCAAACATTTAGAGCGAAGATCATATCATCAAACCATATCACAAACACCAACTACTTAGATGAACATGAGTTCCCTAATGATATTTGTTCACAAGCATCAAGACAATGAGTAAGGAATAAAACTTATGCAAGCCAACCACAGAATCATGTAGAGCAAGCTGAGCACCATTATTTGAGATTGATTTACTGGATAAGAATTGAAGTTCATTCAAACTCGTAGGTAGAGAGTGAGATGAAGGGTGCACATACCATCGCTCTTGAAGGATATGGGAATCAAGGAAGACTAGTGGTGATTTGGCTAACCTGCAGCCACTCACTCTAGTTTACCTTGCCCTTGTCACGAAGGTGTAGTCGATGTCGTGCGCCCTTGTGTGGGAGTTCTCGAGTGGATATGATGATGAGATCGAGAGGACTCCCCCACACTTATTCCTGTACCTGGTGTTGTTCTTCAAGCAAAAGTGGGAACAAAAGATGGACTCTACTGGTTCGAGAACCATAGAGCCTTTATTTGAAAGCAAATATTCTTGGGGGGTTTTTTTATTATCGTCACCATGTCATTTGCTCAAACGGGGTTAGACCAATATTGCACTCCGTAAGGGGAATTTACTTACCTTGGACCTTTGAGAGGTCACATGTTCCTCCTTTGTATGTTATGCAGCATGAGTCTGACACCTTAACTTACCTTCCCATATGAATCTAACTTAATGACTTACCCATTTGAATTTGATGATTTTCTGCAGGGGTTAGTCCATATACATGCAACCAAGATCTTATGAACGCATAACTCTAAGGTTCATCAATCAAAACTTGACACCATGTCTTGTTTTGACTGAAGAAGACAATTTTAACCTAAGCACCACGCTTAATTTAAAACAATCTATGAATGTACGTCATGAACATACAATCAAACCTGAGCATATGAACAAAGACAAAGGAAGCATGTAAACATAATCAAGCTATACATCAAAAGGGGCATAAGCATGAGCACAAGACGGTGAACCTCGGGCAACCTCCCAGAAGGGCTTTGTTTAAAGTCAAAAGTAAGACTTACCTAGCTAATTAGGCAAGATGCAAGAGCTTACATCATTTCCAAGCCAGGATAAGATTTGGCATGAGAAGAACTTTTACTCGGGATGCTCACATATCTCCCCCACATTTGGAGTTTCCATTGTGGAGCAGCGAAACTCAAGTGTGTGGAGATCAGGCTTCCTTTGTAAATAATCCCTCACCAAAATCTTATCAAAGTGTTGTAGTTGATGTGGCTCACATGTTCTTACGCATCACCTGTCCACCGTTCTTTTCAATCTCCACCTAAAAGGTTAGTGACCAAAATACCAAGGGCAACTTTATCCTAAAACATGTTCTTGCTTTTATTCGAAAGGGAAATAAATCCTATGCTAATCCAGGCTATCTCATGGTATTGCTTTTTTTATTTCGGTCATAAGCTCGACCATGGGAACTTCATCTTGCAGCTATCATTGGTGGTGTCATTCCCGTCTCACCACCAATCTTGGATGTATCAGTGAAGCTTTAGCTGCAAGGTTAGTGCCACAATGCACATATGAAATCTGATATGCTTATGGTAAACATATGCATCCACAATCAACCTTCTAAACTTTTTGCAATAGAGGACCAGAAGGTGGTAGCAGCCCTCAAGTGTGCTCAGTGCACTAAGCATGGCTCGCTCTGGATAGGCATGATGCAAGCATGGTTCAGGTGGTGTATCAAGAATGAAACTACCATGCTTGTCTGTGGAACCTTTACCTATGAATTCTAGAGTCGGCGCCTCACAAGATTCCATGGCCCATGAGTTCTCTATCTCAAGAGATTTATCATGAAAGCTCGATATCATCTCGATCATGATCGAAAGCAACATCATACGACGTGAAAGAGGCTCAAACTCGAGAGAGGATGATGATCGTTCACCTTCACAGAAGTGAAGAGAATCTTCCGAGCCATTCTCATGAGGAGTAGGAAAGCCTACAACCTCAATGAAAACGGGCTCGGATGATGCGAACAGAGAGACATGCATCATCTTCTCGTGGGTCTTGCTTGGGAAGAGGCTTCACCAGCAGAGGTCCCGGACCGTGATGGAAGTGGTCGAATTCTAGGCTTATGATCTAGGCTCCTAAAGATATATGAGGAATTTCTTCACCGGGGAGCCTAGGAGTAGATCAAGATCGAGGACATCGAAGATGTGAAAGTCCAAGATAGGCTCACTCCCATCTATGTGAGCGGCATGGCCCTTGTGATCCCCCGACATTCAAGAATGTGTCCCGAGGGACAACTCTTGAGGAGTATGTCGGATGGTGCTAAGGAACATTGCCCAAGAGAGTTTCCGCTAAGAGCCATGGCAAAATGTTAACCTCCATGATGGGGTTACAATGGGCCTCTATGGTGATTCCTCGAATTGAACAAGAAACGATCAAGGAAGGTGGACTAACCCAAATTGCTTCAGAAAAGTGTGTTACTCCATCTGACCATTCCTCCTTCATGGCCTCCTCAAGATATGCTTCGTCAGGAGGATCAGGAGGTAGAGGTGGTACCGATCCTAGGGGGAGTTCTGTTGAGAGATTTTTGGAATTATTGATTTGGACAGAATGAGGATCCTCCCCTGATTGGGCAACAAAGGAATTCGAGGTGTCTAAAAGATATCTAGAATGATCGTCCTCGAATTTGGAAGTGAACTCCGAAGGTTGAATTTCTTGTCCCTTCGGTGTTTGTGGTTCGGGAGAGGCTTCAACAGACGAATCTTGGGATGTGGAAGTCAAAGGCTCAGGTTCAGCTGCTGAGAGACTCTCATGGATCGACTATGATTCTTGGCGGGGTTCGTTATGACAGGTAAGAAGGGAAGAGTTTTCTAAGAGGCCATCTAGAATTTCACTTCCTTCCTTTGATGTCTTGTCTTCAAACGAGCCCCCGGCAATGATGGCAAGTTCCCAAGCAGACTTCATGTCTAGACACGAGCAAAAGATGTACAAAGATACACCCTGTATAGACAAGTGTGGGTAAAATGCCAGAGGCGTAAAATCTTGCCCACGCTGCACCAAGGGATTCCTTCTCTAGTTGCTCAAAATCGAGGATGTCCATCGGTAGAGAATTTATGCGTTTCCGGAGGGAAAACGAGGAACAAAAGTTAACTCGTAGTTTCTCCCAATCACCGCTCATGCTCCCTACCGAACGGATGTACCATTGTTTCGCTATCCCTATGAGAGAGAAATGAAACGACTTCCTCTCAAGGTTTCAGTCATTCCCGGGATAACCAAGAGTGAACGCATATCCTCGAATTCTCGCAAGTGATCGTGAGGTTCTTCATTAATTGCTCCAGAAGGTGTGACTCAAACCATGGCTACAATGTCGGGACGATTGAGTCCATAGATGGGTGTGGAAGTTGGATCGGTGAACTCATTGGATGCGGTGGAGAGGTCGTGAAAGGATGGCTTCTCCATGGGTAACAGGGGTAAAGGTAGAAACAAAGAAAATGAAAAGATAGATACGAGGACCACTAGGTTCAAAAGATAGATCTGAACTTCCCCGCTAGCAGAAATGCTTGTTGGTATTTCTTAACCTCACCACTAGTTGCGCACCTAGCATGAGCGTAAGATCCACCTAGGTATACCGACGGGTACAAAAGAATCAGCAAGCACACGGAAATACTGCTGTAGCACTTCACCTCAGGAGTATTCCTAAGGGTATCAAATCCAAGGAATGGTGTGTGCTACCTCCTAGCCTAGCTATGGTCCAAGGACACAACTCTATAGGATGAGATGAAGATGGAGAGGATCCTGCTGATCATGGGTAGAGTTGAGAACAACCTCTCGGTTAGGAACTCTCGTTTCAGACACCGGACCCTCCTAGCTATATGGTTCACGGCAAATGGTTGCCTACACGTATCTGACGTGGGGATTCCGTAAAGGGTCCAAGGCACTACCATGGCCTACCCCAAGACAAACCGTGGATATAGGGCAATCGAAGGATAACCCGTTGTCTAGACACCACGCTCACACCACTGGTTACTACTATAGCATGGCTCGCGACCCGTAACAATATAGCACTGCATCGAAGACGGAGCGGCGAACCCACGAGGGAGAGACCAGAACTCACTGTGTAACCGCTATCTATACATGAATCATGGAAGGACTTTGGTCTAAACTAGAATGCAGGAGCATCCACTTTACTCTAATTGGACTAGCGTGCATACAAACGGAATTAGCAACTTATGAACTACACTAGAAGATCAAAGGCTAAGCTCATGAAGAACACAAGCATCTAAATCATGAACAAGTGAAGAACACAAGAACTATTCACCTATGCATGAATACTACTTTAGTCTAAATAGAAAATGCGGAAATACTCACTTTATTCTAAATGAAGAACAAAGCATCCACAGAGATACAAATCCCTCTCTCACTCTCCTACTCTCTAATCTACCAAGGAGAGGCCTCTCCTTTGAAGGGAAGCTCTCATCCTTGGGTGAGTGTGTGTCTCATTTCTTACCCTCCCTTCTATTTATGGGCCCGGTCATGAGAACACCCCAAGCACCACAGAATGCCCCTAGGATCCAATGGGAGACGACACGTGGAAGATGGGCGCGAACTTAAGGTGGTGGCCAACCGTGGGGTCGGCCGATCCCGAGTTGGCTTCGTTTGCACCGCCTTTCGTCTGGGTGACTGCCATGTGGGTCCCAGCTTCGGTGTATGGGTGGTTGGAGGCGGTTTGTTGTGGGCCAATCCTGAACTTTGAACACGTGGCGATGTCGATCTCCGGAGGTGCTTCTCTTGGATTGATGAGGTGTCATGGACACATGGCATCTGCGTGCAAGACATCGCCATCGCGGCCTAGTGTGGGTCCCACCAGCCCACATGATGTCTGAGCATATCTCTCTCATCCGGCTCACGATGTATGCAAATGATATATCCGCTTCGATCGTCTCGACGAGCCTGTCACAATGGCGCAGTCCAAATTGGCATTTGGGACTGTTTATGATGATGCCATATTCATGCCATTAATGCACTTGCTCTCAGCTATATCATTTCATGTGTATTTTGTCCTGTCCTGCATAAAAAGCTAGAAACACCAACACTTGTGAAAATTGTCAGTATAAAGCCCTATCCTAGTGTTGATGATCACTTTCCATTCATTTTATGTAGGAGTTGACGGCATAAAAGTGGTACTTAATAGCCATCAACACTCACTGAGAGTTTTACTAGCGTAGTATACGGCGTGAACTCGGCCTTCCTTTCTTTGCTGCTCCTACAACATAGTCACTTGCATCGCACATGATCTCAAAAGGTTGACTCCAATCCGGAGGTTGAATGATTGGGGCACTTACTAAAGCATTTTTCAAGGTCCGGAATGCCGCTAAGCACTTCTCATCAAAGTCAAATGCCACATCTTTTTGAAGAAGTTGAGTTAAAGGCTTAGTGATCTTTGAGAAGTCCATAATGAATCTTCTATAAAATCTGGCATGACCTAGAAAGCTTCTCAAAGACTTTACATCTGTTGGAGGTGGGAGTTGCTCAACCGTCTCCACTTTGGCTTTATCCACTTCAATTCCTCTCTCAGATATAACGTGTCGGAGCACTATGCCTTGCTTTACCATGAAGTGGCACTTTTCCCAATTTAGCACTAGGTCGACCTCCGTACACCTCGTGAGAACCTTGCCTAAGTTTGCCAAGCAATCCACGAATGTCTTCCCATAAACAGAAAAATCATCCATGAACACCTCGACAATTTCTTCGATAAATTCCGAGAACGCCGCCATCATGCAACGTTGAAAAGAGGCCGGAGCATTGCATAAACCGAAGGGCATCCTTCTATATGCAAACGGGGCAAGTAAAGGTTGTCTTGTGTTGATCATCTGGGTGAATAGGAATTTGCATGAACTCCGAGTATCCATCGAGAAAGCAAAAATATGCGTGGTTTGCTAACCTCTCGAGCATATCGTCAATGAACGACAAGGGGAAGTGATCTTTCTTCGTTGCTTTGTTTAGCTTTCGATAATCGAAACACATCCGCCATCCCGTCACGGTTCTTTGTGGTATCAATTCGTTCTTCTCATTCTTCACCATGGGCTCCTTTCTTCGGCACACAATGTACGGGGCTCACCCACTCGCTATGCGGCACCGGGTAGATGATTCCAGCATCAAGTAGCTTGATAACCTCCTTCTTCACTACCTCTCGCATGGCATGGGTTAGCCTCCTTTGATGGTCCACTACGGGCTTACATTGGTCTTCCATTGGTATACGATGAGTGCAAAAGGTCAATGAGTCCTTTGAGATCATTGATTGAATATCCGATCACCTTCTTGTGCTTTTTCAATAAATTCAGCAACTTCTCATTTTCTTCGAGACTTAACTCGTCGCTCACGATGACTGGATAAGTCATGTCTGGGCCCAAATATTCGTACTTCAATCCTTTGGGCAAAGGTTTGAGATCCACCTCGGGCACTTGTGATTCTTCGGGTTTAGTGTCTCCTATGTCTTCGAATTTTTCTTCCTCCACGCTTCCATCTTGTGGTTCTAATCCTCTCGTTGCTTCCTTTAGTTCCTCGTCTTGTTGATCATTGGATTGATTCTCCATCGCTCTTTGCAGCAGGTCTCTAAGGGTTTCAACAAAACAAAGACTACCTACCTCCTCTTCTTCTTCATCCTCGGGAGGAAAAGGTGAAGCATGACTAGAAACGCGAAGAAAATTATATGTGTACTTATCTCCATTAAGGTTTATTGTTACTTTGCCTTTTCCGGCATCCAACACGGCATCAACCAACTTAAGGAAAGGCCTACCTAAGATTATGTGATCATGATTTTCATAATAGGCATCTATAATAAAGAAATCGGTTGGTATGCACTTTCCAGAGATGATTACATTAATGTTGCAAGCAATACCTAGAGGTTTAATAGTTCTACCATCTCCCATAATTAATTTGTTGAAGTTGGAGCTAAGTCTAGGTTATGATCTTGGACTTTATCGTAAATTTTAGAGGATATGACACTTACTTGAGCTCTGATGTCGCATAAAGCCTTGCATTGAATTCCATTGATCTCGCAACTCAAGTGTGGTGTCGTCTTCTCCTCTTGATCGGATCCTATTGCATAAACTTCGGCGAGGCGAGCATATGGCGATGCTTTGGGCCTGATCCCCATGATTCTTTTCACCTCGGCTATGTGATCCGGATCCACTTCATCATCACTAAAGAGCTTTCGAAAGATCTCACCGGTGGTTTCAAGATCGTACGAATCTTCCGCTTGCTTTTCCGGTGGGAAATCCACTTCTAATGCTCTTGCCATCCCCTTTTGGTTAGGGAACAATCTTCTCTTATCGAATACCTCTCCGTAATCAATTGGAACCCAATCCATTTGCTCGAACTCCCTTAATGGCTTCACACTTGTGTTGATGGTGTATTTTGGTGCACCAAACATGTTCATTACACTTCGGTTTGAGCTTAATTATGGAACTAACCCGCCACTAGGCATACTCATGATATAACAAGTTCATCTTTGTATGTGCATTTGGAAGTGTTATGTCTTTGTAGGAAAACATGGACAAAAAGGACGGAGTCACAACAAGTTCAAAGGAGCAAATGAGGAGTCCCGTTCGTGTTCAAGTGTATGATGAAATCACTCCCAAAGGTGGTGAGGACCGAAGTGTTACAAAGGAACATCCCCGAGGATTGAAGCGTAAAAGACCGAACTTCATGCGAGAAGACCCTCTATCTTGGACACAAGAATGACGTTGCCAAAATGATGCAAGTGAAGGGGGCAAAGTGCAAATTGGCAAGAGGACCCACGTGTGTGAAGGGGCGATCGAACCGAGCAGAAATGGACTTGGGCCGGTCGGCCCAGGCCGGCCAGCCTGGCCCATCCCGACGTCAGTTCGGTCCCCCATTTCTTGAGTGTGAAGATGATGCAACCCTAAGTACGTGGGGGCACTGCCATTCGTAGAGAGAGAGAGAGAGAGCCATATTCGCCCTAGAGGCCATCCACAAGCTAGAGAGGGAGAGGAGAGAGATCATTCACGAGAAGGATCGCTCTACTCGAAGGAGCAACCACAAGTGGAGGAGGACGTCGAGGCCCTGCCACGACACCCCGGAGGAGAAGGAAGACACCGTCGGAAGTGTCACCATGATCAACGGTGCCATTTCTAGTGCCTTGATGGGGTAATCTTCTCATTTGTCCATGGGTTGTAATCGATCTTGAGATGTAATCGCTACTTTTATGGTTTCCATCTATCATCTAGTGTTGAAGACGCTTTCATGTTTAAGGTTAGTTACCATGCCTAGTAGGGAGTATAGATCTCACTTCTCCCTTAGAACCCTTCAATACGCCGTGATCATCATAGGTCTAGTCATGAATACCTGAGGGTAGTGACAGTACGGGGGGAGGGAAAGGGCGAAACCGTGGTCACAACCCCCAGTAGATTGGATCGGTTTTCATATCTCTAAGCGGTTGCATGTTCAAGTCGAGACCCTTGGGCAAGTGTCTTTTATATCTCTTGTGAGTTTTATCGCCCTCTCTAGTGTAGCGTAGTAGTTCTCTAGTTTAACGAGTTTAGGGTTTGGATAAGTTAACTAGATAGTGTTAGATCAAACGCTTGTAATCCCTTGCTCCGCGGATTGACAAGAACCTAGGAATCCTCGTGGTGAAAAGGTGTAGGTCCTGCTATGGATCGTAGGTGGATACGAGTTTTATCCGTCAACAACTTGACATACTCCTTTTGTTTGTTTCATTTGACTTGGCGAAGTCAACGCTTGGGGTAGTTCTTGTCTTGGTGTGTACTTCTTCAAGCTTTTCCGGGATTGGCTCCTCCTTCTTGTCTTCTGTGGCTGCCTTCTTGGAAATTTCAGCATGCGTCTTCATGTTTGAATCATGTTCTGGCTCTCCCGAAAGTCGTGTTTCCCAATCTCTTTGCATGGCCGCCGCTTTGCTAATTTTTGGAAAAGTTGAGCGGCGTGAGTGTTTTCTCCATGAGATCCCCACCTGCACACATTTGAACATGTTCCATGCAACTAGGGGTTAGCAAAAAGAAAAATGTATGCAAAAGTATGTCACCGGAGAAGCTGAGTCTTGGTCCTTGTTCAATCAACTCATTAAATCTATTCCAAGCTTGGTCTATCCCTTCCTCTTCTCCTTGCGTGAAGGTGATCACTTGCCTCCTTAGATGTTGAACCTTGCTTATTGAAAAAACTTCTAAAATTTCTTTGTCAACTTGTTCCAATTCCTTCAACTTCAAAGGGCTTAAGCGAGTTCCATTGCTTTGCTCAGAAGTGAGTATGGAAAGAGATTCCACTTGAACCATTCGTAGAACTCCTTCTTGATGCACCGTGTTGCATAGCGTCATGAAATGCTTTATATGTCTATACGGGTTCTCCATCTCCATCCCTCTAAATGGGGTTGCCGCCGCCATCTCGATGATCCTAGCTTTGATTTCATACTTGGTCGCTTCGAGCTTCGAATCCGACTCTTGTACCTTGATATCTTCACATCGAGGGCTAGCGTAATCCCGCGATTTCTCCTGTTCTTCCATAGGGTGGTTGGCGAATGCCATCTAGACAACAAAATAGAAAAACAAACAAAAACAAAACAAAGTGGTTTCTAGGTAATAGGGTTAGGTGTTAGCAATAAACGATAAACGAAAATAAATGCAAAACCAAACGATGTAAACTGGCTTGCTCCCCGGCAATGGCGCCAGAAAAAGGGGCTTGTTGATAGATAAAACTTGTATCCACCTACGATCCGCAAGCGTACGACCTACACCTTTTTCACCACGGGGATTCCCTAGGTTCTTGTCAATCCAGCAAGGGGATTACAAGCGTTTGATTTAGCACTACCTAGTTAACTTATCCAAACCCTAAACTACGGTTAATCTAAAGAACACTACGCTGCACTAGAGAGGGCGATAAAAGTCACAAGATATATAAAAGACACTTGCCCAAGGGTCTACGATACTTGAACATGCAACCTCTTAGAGATAAGAATACCGATCTAATCTCCACTGTGACCACGGTTTCACCCTTTCCCTCCCCCCGTACTGTCACTCACGAGGTATTCATGACTAGACCTATATATGATGATCACGGCGTATTGAAGGGTTCTAAGGGAGAAGTGAGATCTATACTCCCGAAAAGGCACGGTAGCTAACCTTAAACATGAAAGCATCTTCAACACTAGATGATAGATTGAAACCATAAAAGTAGCGATTACATCTCAAGATCGATTACAACCCATGGACAAATGAGAAGATTACCCCATCAAGGCGCTAGGCATAGCAATCGTTGATCATGGTGATGCTTCCGATGGTGTCTTCTCCTCCGGGTGTCATGGCAGGCCTCGACTCCTCCTCCACTTGTGGTTGCTTCCTTGGACTTGAGCGATCCTTCTTGCGAATGATCACTCTCCTCTCCTTCCTCTCTAGCTTGTGGACGGTCTCTCGGGCGAATGGCTCTCTTCCTGCGAATGGCGGGCGCCCACGCATTTAGGGTTGCATCATCTTCATGCTCAAGAAATGGGGACCCAACCGACGTCGGAATGGGCCGCATCCGGCTGCTGACCGACCCAAGCCCATTTCGGCCCGGTTTGGTCGCCCTTCGCACCGTGGGTCCTCTTGCCATTTTGCACTTTGCCCCTTCACTTGCATCATTTTGGCGATGTCATCCTTAAGGCCCAAGATAGAGGGTCTTCTGAAGTTCGGTCTTTTACGCTTCAATCCTCGGGATGTTCCTTTGTAGCACTTGTCCTTGCCACCTTTGGGAGTGATTTCATCACGCACTTGAACACCTAACGGGACTCCTCTTTTGCTCCTTTGAACTTGTTGTGACTCGTCCCTTTAGTCTATGTTTTTAAACACAACACTTCCAAATGCACATACAAAGATGAACTTGTTATATCATTAGTGTGCCTAGTGGCGGGTTAGTTCCATAATCAAGCTCAAACCAAAGTGTAATGAACATGTTTGGTGTACCAAAATACACAACAATAGGCTTGTAGAATCATATTCTTGTCTAGAAGTAGCTCATGAGGTTGTGCTTTCATCGATAACATCCACTCAACCTCTCTCACACACATGCACATGCTCACATGTCAATATTGAATTGTCTTGTACTAAACCTTGTTGTTCTCAAGCAAGCCAATCTAGTATTGAACATGTATTTGTAGAGACTTGTGATGACCTCATTACGCAAGAAAATGATCAACTCATGCAAGAGGTTGAAAAGCTTAAAGAAGACTTGTGTAAGTTGAAGGAAAAGAGTCAAGTGCAACCTTCTCAAGATAATCGTGACAACATGGTGAAGAATCTTGAGAAGGGCTCAAACCGCACTAGCTCAACCTTTCGACCGAAGAAGCAAGGCAATAATCACAAGGCTCAAGAAACCAAGAAAAAGAAGCTTGATCACATACAATGCTTCAAGTGCTCAAACATGGGGCACTATGCATCTATGTGCTCATCTCAGCTTGAAGGCAAGAAGAAGAGTCAAAGACAACTAAGGAAAAAGATATGCTACAAATGCAAACAACATGGACACTTCATTGAGACCTGTCCACAAGTGACAGGGGTAATGTCTGCACCAAACCGGTCTGACCGGTTTGGGAAACCAGTCTGACCGGTTTTTGCAACAGTAGTGCCTCAAGAGCATATCAGGCGCAACCAAGCTTCTACAACAAGCCACAAGATCAAAAAGGGACAAGTGAGCAAAAACAAGAGCAAGGCTTCAACAAGCAAGATCAAAAGCTGTATTTGCTACACCTGTCGATCAAAGGAACATGAGAGTAATGATTGTCCAAATGGTAACATTCCTAAGTCAAAACTCATTGATTATGCATTTTCTAAACTTAGGGATGACAAGAATGGTATCGATGCTACTAGAGTGATTAGTTCACCTCAAACTAGCATAAGAGCCATTTGGATTTCCAAATCTCTTGTGACTAACCCTAAAGGACCCAACATGGCTTGGGTACCAAGAAGAGCTTGCTAGGATTGCAGGAGCATGGTGATGCATTGGAGGCTTGGCAAAACTCAAGAGAAAGGTGAAGAGCTAGAATAATGCCAAGCATCAAGTCTAAACTTTTATATCCTTACTCCAATCACATCTCGGTAAGATACACTTCATCTTTCATCTTAGTCAATCGATCCTAAGTGGATACTTGTGCTACAAGGCTTTGGTTTTGTGCACTTGGCTTGACTAAGTAATTTGGTGTACAATTATGCTCCTCTTACCGCAACGCCCAGGGACGACCACCACCCTCCTCCACCAGCTGATGCACCTAAGTTGCATCACAAGGGCTCTTCTAGCTGTTGGACCTCCTGGCTTCACAAAAGGAGACTAGAGAGGGGAGTATATTCTAGGATGTTTCACAAGAATTCTTCTAGCCATCTTGAGTCAGAGAAGAAGAAAGGAGCCAAACAGCAAGAGCCTAAAGCTCCCTGGACCTATATCTCGAGCCATGGATGAAGGGAAAGGTGTGACCTCCGTAAGGGTATGAGGACGATTATTTATAGCCAGAGAACCAGAAGAGATAAAGATGAAGGAGCCAAAAAAGACGGAAACCGAAGATGCTAGATCTAGCAAAAAAGGAAACAGATAACCCGTGAATGGCTCAGTTTCCAAAGAATGACCGATTCAAGGGAATCACCCCCAAATAAAGGATAACACGCGTACACTCAAACGGTGAGAAATCTCTCCGTCACACGACAAACTGCAGAGCATGGTTCACAGAAATCGTCTGCTCAACATTGCAGACAGAGGCTGCAAGCTCGCTGACAACACCCAGAAGAAATGCTATTTCAAGTTGAAGTCTGCTCGAACGGCGACTATTATCCCTTAAGGAGTTTTCCAGGAAGAAATGCCTCTCATGCCTAAAAATGACTGATGGCTACATCTAAGAAGACCAAGACTGGAAGAAGTCATGGAACCCCTGGGTAAAAGGGTAAGTCTTATAGGGAAGAGGAGCAGGAAAAAGTGTCACATGGTGAACAGCCCTGGAAAATATCAGATTAAAAGGACAAAGAGCTATCAATGATTTGGGGCTGTCATTCGAATTAAGAAAAAGATATCAATGAAAGGCGAATTTCAGAGCAAAAGAACATTTACTCCAAAACTGGGGGGCATGTGTTGACACCGTTTTTTGGAAAAATAGGTCAAAAAAGGATAAGGAGGAGCAGCTGATGAAAAATAGAGTATAATCGGCCAATAGGAAAAAAGAGAAGGACGATCAACAAGATTCGCCGATGGTCAGAGGGATTCAACCCTGACAGTGGGCCAGTTGATCAAAGCGATCGACCGATGGTCAACCAGAAGATCGGCCGATGGAGAGGAAGAAGGCGGTAATCAAGGAGATACGTCAGAAGGAAAGCATGGAGGAGGCGGGTCAATCTACGATTGGCGACGGGTCAAAGAGTCAGTTTTAGGAAGTTTCGACTCCTGCGAGAGTCCTTTTCTATTTTTTGTGGTTTTTTGTCTTTAGATGCAAGTAAATAGTGCCATGATCGGCTAGGAGTCGGGGTTGTCCTCGGGATATAAATAGCGACCCTGCGTGGTCGGAAAAAGTGTACACACCAATATCAAACAAACCGCCTCCGGGCAAACCCTTTACTTTACAGCATCTACTTTACAGCATCTACTTTTACAGCATCTACTTTTCGGCGACTTCGCCATTGCGATTTTCCCTTTTCTACAACGTCGTGCTTGAGTTCTGGTGCATCAACCCCCTCCAAGCTTGTGAGTACTGTTTTACCGAATAACCCTAGGCTTTAACCTCCGGGTGCATCACTGAGGTTTCGTCTAGTTCTTTATTCACCCTTTACCAATACTAGCTAGATCTGCAAGTGTGGGTTTTAGCTATTATCTTTATCATCCACTCGATCTAGATCCTATCGGCTTCTAACATCGCAGCCGATTCCGACCTACTCGAGTGCTGACGTCACGATCGGCCGATTCCAACCGATCCGTTTATCTACGCACCTGCGCTTCGGTCGCTCTCCAGCCGGCCGATCCCATTTTTACCTGTATCGGCCGATTGGCTGGTACACGTGTCGCTACAAGGCCATCAGTTCTCTAGCTGATCCCTAATCTTTTCCATTGTCAATCAACAGGTCAGATTGGCTGGCACGCCTCGCATGCATCGGGAGTCACGCAGTGCCGTCTTGGAGATGGACGTCCTATTTTCGCGTCAACACACTTTTGGCATGCTCGGTGGGACTCAAAAAAGTCAACAATGACGAAGCCTATGAAGACTGGTCCTTCTGAGATTGATCCAGAAAACGTTCAAGCGATCACCAGAGATCAGTTGAAGGATACAGACAAAGCTGAGTTCGAAGCTCATATGAGGCACTATGAAGAGCTTTGCCTGGCATCATACGGTCAGACTAAGAACGGGATCTTCAAGAAGAGTCCGTTGCCGGCACCTAAGCAAGTCACTTTCTCAGCGGATCCTGAATCACTTTAGGACATGATGACTAAGGCGATGCACCAGACAATGATTGATCAAGCTAAGGTTTTTGCTAATACGGTGCAAAATAGTCTGATCGAAGCACTCAAGAAAGGAGCAGAAGGAGGATATCTGGGGCCTGCATATTTTCAACCAAACCGAACTCCTCCAATGTTCCAATACGACCAATTGGCCACCCCACCGATTGATGATCCAACAGTAAGGGTTGCACCATCTCCACATGTTGTTACTGGTTCTTCATCGGACTCCCAGCCGATTCAGAACCAAGGTGTTGGGGGAAAAGCCAAAGATCCTGCTGTTACCATGCCTGTGATTCAAACACATGAAGTATAGTCCAATGCCCAAGATCAAGCATTTCCAGTGCAGAATCAAAAGTATCCTCCCATGAGGAATCAAGATGGGAAGCTTGCAGGATGGGATTTACCTCGTGATCATTTTGAGAATGACATCTCAAACTTTCTTGAGCCTCAGCCTGAGGAAATTCCAGAAGTAAAGTACCTACAGTCTTACCAAGCCACATTTGGGGGGTACTCCAGGGACTGTGCACATGAATAGGGAAGGAGTGGTGTTCGTCTACTTCAATCACGGGAGCAAGAACTTTGAAAGAGTCAAGATCAGTCCAGCTCATGCTCATATGGTCATACCGACAGAGAAAAGAGCTCCCATTCCACCTCAGAAACCAACTCCTGTTCCACCTCAGAGATCGGCTCAGCAGCCGATACTAGGGATGCCCGTGCAAACTGCTCCACTACAGTAGCCAACATTGGGGATGCTCGTACAGACTGCCCCACTACAGGAGTCAACATCAATGCAGCCTGTCTTGACCCCGGCTAACACAGTGGCTCATAGAAGATCATCTCCTCAGCAGCCGATCAATCAAGGGGTAATAGGGCAGCCAATAATTCCACAGGTGGATTCTACACAGTTACTACAAACACTTATGAATCAATTGGCTATTTCAAGCCAGTTGAATCTACAGCAATCAAGCCCATCGGCTGGTCAGCCGATCGGACAAGCTCCACCTGTTGCAAATATGCAAGGTTCTTCTGGGACAAGGACATCAATGGTACCCAATCCACAGCCAAGAATCTTAGAAGAACGACCTCCAGAAACTCCAGCTGAGATACAAGCAATTGAACAAGTATCTGCTGAATTGAAGTCTCACATGAAGCAGGAGTTGATCGACCACTTCTCGGAGATGCTGCAGAAGCAATATGGGATAAAACCAAGCGGCATCCTGCGTATGTACAGGACACCGTATCCATCTGGCTATGATCAAATACCGTCCCCGCCAAGATTCACGGTGCCAGACTTCACCAAGTTCTCTGGGCAAGATGAAACATCCACTATGGAGCACATCACTTGATTCATCATCCAATGTGGAGAAGCGAGGAACATTGATGCACTCGTGATATGTTTGTTCTCTTCATCTCTATCGGGCCAGCATTCTCGTGGTTCACATCACTACCAGCTAACTCTATCATCAAGTGGTCCAATTTGGAACAACAGTTCCATAATTACTTCTTCTCTGGCATCCATGAGATGAAGATTACTGATCGGACCAGACTCAAGCAAAGAAACGATGAAACAGTTGCTGGGTTCGTTCAGAGATTCAGAGAGGTCAGAAACAAGTGCTATAGTTTGAATGGGAGACAAACAATGAGTTGGCTTTCCAAGGTCTCTTGCCAACCTTGAGAGAAATATGCATCACATGACTTGAGAGTCTCGGCCCGGTTAGTCGATCGAATGAGTCAAGAAACGCAAAGTCCTACGAGCCTAGAAGAAACTTTCTTGAGAAGATGAAGATAATATGATAGGGCTTGCAGAGTGGGTCAAAGGCAAGAAGATAGTGTCCTGTCCTTTGGCAAGAAAGAACCGAGAAATCCGCTTTGATATCACTAAGGTCGATAAGATATTTGATCTATTGCTTGCAAGGGCGGATTAAGCTCTCCCGATTCCATACCATACCATCTGCGAGGAGTGAAGAGGATGAAGTATTGCAAGTGGCATAATGCAACATCGTATGACACCAATGATTGCAAGATCTTCAGACAATGATCCAATCGCTATTGAGCAAGGAAGGCTTAAATTTGAAACTCCCGCCTTAAAGTGAAAAGTCGATGAAGATTGATCAAGACCCCTTCCCAACTAACACGGTTGAAGTGTCTAGCAAAGACGCGTCAAGAGTTAAGTTGCTGACATTTGATTCGGCTCAAAATAAAGGAGCCGTCGATCCCAAAGTACAAGTAACCACTGCCGATGTCAAAGGAAAAGGGTTACTACTTGAAGAGGGAGACTTAAAGCCACGCCGACCTGTCACTTCCCAGATGCTAATCAACAAGTTCCAAATACGACAAGAGAAAAGCAAAGGGAAGAGAAGAGTGGGCATGACATAACGAAGGACATTGGAGATGTCCGTTCTTCAAGTACTGCTGGGAAGAAGGGATCAAGCTTCCAACAGCGCAGAAAATAGTGCAACGGCTTACAATAATAGCAACTCCTCCAAAAGGGTTTGCTTTAATGACAAAAGACCTGCAGCCAGAGATCACCGTGAATTCAACAATCAACGGGTCTCAGTCCACGATCGGCTGGGGGGCAAAGCCAGCGTCCACGATCGGCTGGGGGGCAAGGCCAGTATTCATGATCGGCTGGGAGGCCGAGTCAATGAAGAGTCAAACAATCGGCTGGAAGAGATGGCCGATTCTCTAGTCTCTGATGAAGATATCATGTGCCGAGCTCCTGAGCCGTCGCATGCGTTGCAATGGACGATGAAAGGTCAAGCCAAACACGTAAGAAGCCCAATCCGTAGTGGTGTCCAGATGGCTTGACCAAGTCCCAGAAGAGGAGAGTCCAGCGCCTACGTCAGCTAGAACAGCATGAAGAAGCAGAGAGACATGTGCTGGACAAGAAGAAGGTTCGGTCTAAGGTTTGGCGCCCAAAGCCTAAGGCCGATGAAGAAAAGGATGACAAACTACAAGCTGATATAAATATGGTTGTCTTCCTACCAAAAGAGTTCATGGCTCCAGTTGATTCGGATGTGTCCGGGATGAGGAACTTGGCATTGCTCGATTGACATTGGAACCTAGACAAGCTATCTTTGAGAAGCGAGAAAAGACAACATTTGAAGGCTTTGTTTCTCAAAGGATTTGTCAATGGGAAGCCAGTCACCAGGATGCTTGTGGATGGAGGAGCAGCAGTCAACCTGATGCCGTACACCATGCTGCGCAAGATTGGAAAGTCTGATGAAGACTTGACCCAAACCGACATGATGTTGGTGGACTTCGAAAGCAACATCTCTCCGACTCAAGGAGCAATCTGCGTGGAGCTCACCATCGGCAGTAAGACCCTTTCGACCGCTTTCTTTGTCATTAAATGGAGGGGATCTTATAATCTACTACTGGGTCGGGATTGGATACATGCCAATTGTTGTATACCATCTACAATGCATCGATGCATCATCCAATGGATCGGAGATTCAGTGGAGGTGGTCCAAGTAGAGACCTCCTTGACGGCTGAAGCACAAGGATGGACTTATGATCGGGTGAGCTGCATATCTGGAAAAGCATGGGATACCAAGTATCTCAAAGTGTCCAATTTCGGACTAAAGCCGGTTCAAGCAGTCGGCTCTGATGACAAGATTGAATGGATCAGTTCATTGAAGACGAAGGGAAGCTTGGGCATGGGTTTACGTCGGCTGATGAATTGGAAAAGATAGACCTTGGAGATGGAAGCAAACCAAGGCCGACATACATTAGTGCCAAGCTGGATGCTGAATACAAGAAAGAATTGATCGCATTGTTAAAAGAATTCAAGGATTGCTTTGCTTGGGAATATTATGAGATGCCTGGCTTAGACCGATCCATTGTTGAACATCGGTTACCTATTAAACCAGGGTATCGACCTTTTCAGCAACACGAGGCAATGTAATCCAAGATTTATCGATATAAAGGCAAAGATAACAAAGTTACTCGAAGCTGGTTTTATTCGGCAATGTCGATATGCCGAATGGATCTCTAATATAGTCCCTGTCTACAAGAAAAATGGCAAACTACGTGTATGCATTGATTTCAGGGACTTGAACAAAGCAACGCCGATGGATGGGTATCCGATGCCGATGTGATGCATTAGTTAATCCTGGTGCAGGCACAAAGTCATCAGCTTCATGGATGGTAACGCTGGGTACAATCAAATATTCATGGCCATAGAGGATATTGCAAAAACTGCTTTCAGGTGCCCCGGCCACGTCGGATTGTATGAGTGGATTGTCATGACCTTTGGGTTGAAGAATGCTGGTGCCACATATCAAAGAGCCATGAATTACATATTCCATGAACTCATCAGCAAGATAGTAGAAATCTACATTGATGATGTAGTTGTCAAGTTAAAAAGCTACAAGGAACACTTGGCAGATCTACGAAAAACATTGGAATGCACTAGGAAGCATGGTTTGAAGATGAATCCCAACAAATGTGCTTTCGGTGTTTCAGCTGGTCAGTTCTTGGGTTTCTTAATACACGAAAGAGGAATCGAAGTGGGCCAGAAGTCGATCAGTGCGATTGACAATATAAAAGCACTATCAAACAAGAAAGAGCTTCAGTCATTAATTGGCAAGATCAATTTCATCAGAAGATTTATATCTAATCTGTCGGAAAGGATCCAGCCATTTACACCTCTACTGAAGCTCAAGGCCGATCAGAAATTCGTATGGGGAGAGGAACAGTGAGCTCTAGATAATGTCAAGCAGTACTTAAAATCTCCTCCCGTCTTAATGCCCCCTCAAGAAGACAAGCTGTTCAAATTATACTTATCGGCTAATGAGTGGGCTATTGGATCGGCCCACGTGCAAGAGTTTGAAGGAAAAGAGCGAGTTGTATATTTCATGAGTAGAAGACTCTTGGATGCAGAAACAAGATATTCGGCGGTGGAAAGGCTATGCTTGTGCTTATATTTCTCATGCACGAAGTTGAGGCCCTACCTATTAACTGCCGAATGCACCGTGGTGTGCAAGGATGATGTGGTCAAATATATGTTGTCATTACCAATCTTGAAGGGCAGGATCGGAAAATGGATCTTAGCTTTGTCAGAATTTGATTTGACCTATCAATCGGCCAAAGCAATCAAAGGGCAAATAATGGCGATCCGGTAACTCGGCATTGTGGACTGAAGTTGCGATTGTAGAACCTATTCCATGGACTATGTTATTTGATGGATCATCATGTGGAGTAGGAGCTGGGATCGGAATCGTCCTCATCTCACCTCAAGGAGCAAATTATGAATTTTCCATCCCAATTGAGAAGACTTGACAAACAATCAAGTGAGTACGCATGCTAAAAGGGATAAAGCTACTACGAGAAGTAAAGTTGTTGAGATATTTGGAGATTCTCAACTTGTGATAAATCAATTGGCGGGAATATGAATGCAAAGATGACATATTAAGGGTTTATCACGAAGAATGTCTTCAACTACTCCGAGAGTTCAAAATAGTAAGACTTGAACATATCCCTAAGTGTCACAACAGTGAAGCTAATCAGCTGGCCCAAGGGGCATCAGGATATCGGCCAATTCTGGTTATGGAATTATCAGCCGAAGATTGGAGGAAGGAGATAGTGGATTATCTGAAAGATCCATCTAAGAAGGTTGACAAACAATTAAGGTACAGGGCCATTAAATACGTCCTGTTAGAAGATGAGTTGTACTATCGTACCATCGATGGGGTCCTTCTCAAATGCCTTGGTGAAGAAGAAGCTAAGACCTTGATGGGAGAAATTCATGAAGGAGTCTGTGGAGCCCATCAATCAGCATTTAAGATGAACTGGATGATCGGAAATAATAACTATTATTGGCCGACGATATTAGAAGATTGCTTCAAGTACTACAAAGGATGCCAAGAGTGCCAGAAGTTTGGAAGCATTCAAAGAGTTCTAGCATCGGCCATGAACCCAATAATCAAGCCGTGGCCATTCAGGGGTTGGGCAATCGATCTGATCGGACAGATATATCCACCATCAAGCAAAGGTCATAAATTCATGCTGGTGGCTACAGATTATTTTACAAAGTGGGTTGAAGCCATCCCAATCAAGACTGTGACATCAGGCAATATGATTGATTTTGTTAAGGAGCATATTGTCTATCGGTTTGGTATACCTCAGACTATTACAACCGATCAAGGGAGTCAATTCACTTCAGGGGAGTTTGAAGAATATGCAAATTCTTTGGGAATTAAACTCATCTCCCTATGCCAGCGGAAGAAGCGGCGAACAAGGGCATCATCAAATTGATCAAGCGCAAGATTGATGAAAATCCCAAGCGATGGCATACAATCCTTAATGAAGCACTATGGGCATACAGGATGGCATGCCATGGGGCAACCAAAGTATCGCCATATCAATTGGTGTATGGTCATGATGTTGTATTGCCTTGGGAGTTAGAGACCGGATCCAGAAGAACTTCTTTACAAGATCAGCTATCGGCCGATGATTATTCAGCCATGATGAAAGAGGAATTAGAAGATCTTGCTGGTAATCGGCTGAGAGCTCTGGAGAATATCGAAAAGAACAAAAGAAGGATAGCCCGATGGTATGATAAGAAAGTCAAAGCTAAGGAATTTGCTGAAGGAGATCTGGTCTGGAAACTCATATTACCAATCGGCTCTAGAGATCCTAAATACGGGAAATGGTCGCCAACTTGGGAAGGGCCGTTTCGTATCAGCCAATGCGTGCCTGGCAATGCATATATCTTAGAAACACTGGAAGGAGAGAAGTTTACTAGAGCATTGAATGGAAAGTATTTGAAGAAGTACTATCCAAGCATATGGGTAGATGCTTAGTCCAATCAGAGCTTGAAAGCGGCCGATTGGAAACTCGAGTTACAGCTGATTGAAAATAAGATCATCTCTAGCAGCGGAAAGCCGAATCATCGAAGCATGTTCGGTTTAAGGTTATGGCCGATGTACAAATCGCCCTTAGAACAAAAAATACATACATACATATATATATATATTTTTTTCTCTCTTCGATTACAATGGTGACATTACAGTGCAGATCTGAAAGAGCACATTGAGAAGACAAACTTGGACGGTTCATTACAGATCGGTTACATTAGTCATCACTGAACAAGCGATGGGGGACGAAGAAAGAGAAAACAAAAGAAAGCATAAATTTGATGAAGATGAATCACCGATTCGGTAACTCTCCCCGTCAAGTTTGTTGGGAAAGAAGACATAGGGTTGTTCTTCTTTCCGCAACGCCCAGGGATGACCTCCACCCTCCTCCACCAGCTGATGCACCTAAGTTGCATCACAAGGGTTCTTCTAGTGTTGGACCTCCGGCTTCACAAAGGAGACTAGAGAGGGAGTATATTCTAGGATGTTTCACAAGAATTCTTCTAGCCATCTTGAGTCGAGAAGAAGAAAGGAGCCAAACAAAGAAGAGCCTAAAGCTCCTCGGACCTATATCTCGAGCCATGGATGAAGGGAAAGGTGTGACCTCTATAAGGGTATGAGGACGATTATTTATAGCCGAGCACGGAAGAGATAAAGATGAAGGAGCCGAAAAAGACGGAAACCGAAGATGCTAGATCCGGCAAAAAAGGAAACAGATAACCCGTGAATGGCTCAGTTTCCAAAGAATGACCGATTCAAGGAATCATCCCCAAATAAAGGATAACAACACTCAAGAAAGCTGCGAGCATGGTTCATGAAATCGTCGCTCAACATTGCGCATGAGGTGCAAGCTTCGTGACAACACCGGAAGAAATGCTATTTCAAGTTGAAGTGCATCAATAACATGACTATTATCCCTTAAGGAGTTTTCCAGGAAGAAATGCCTCTCATGCCTAAAAATGACTGATGGCTACATCTAAGAAGACCAATACTGGAAGAAGTCATGGAACCCCTGGGTAAAAGGGTGAGTCTTATAGGGAAGAGGAGCAGGAAAAAGTGTCACATGGTGAACAGCCCTGGAAAATATCAGATTAAAAGGACAGAGCGCTATCAATGATTTGGGGCTATCATTCGAATTAAGAAAAAGATATCAATGAAAGGCGAATTTCGGAGCAAAAGATCATTTACTCCGAAACTGGGGGGCATGTGTTGACACCGTTTTTTGGAAAAACAGGTCAAAAAAGGATAAGGAGGAGCAGCCGATGAAAAACAGAGTATAATTGGCCGATAGGAAAAAAGAGAAGGACGGTCAACAAGATTCACCAATGGTCAGAGGGATTCAACCCTGACAGTGGGCCAGTTGATCAAAGCGATCGGTCGATGGTCAACCAGAAGATCGGCCGATGGAGAGGAAGAAGGCGGTAATCAACGAGATACGTTAGAAGGAAAGCATGGAGGAGGCGGGTCAATCTACGATTGGCGACGGGTCAAAGAGTCAGTTTTAGGAAGTTTCGACTCCTGCGAGAGTCCTTTTCTATTTTTTGTGGTTTTTTGTCTTTAGATGCAAGTAAACAGTGCCGTGATCGGCTAGGAGTCGGGGTTGTCCTCGGGATATAAATAGCGACCCTGCGTGGTCGGAAAAAGTGTACACACCAATATCAAACAAACCGCCTCCGCAAACCCTTTACTTTATCGCATCTACTTTACTGATCTACTTTACAAAGATCTACTTTTTCGGTGACTTCGCCATTGCAATTTTCCTTTTCTACAATGTCGTGCTTCGAGTTCGGTTGCATCAACCGACCTCCGGCCACTTGTGAGAGTACCGCTTTACCGAATAACCCTAGGCTTTAACCTCCCAAGCATCCGAGGTTTCGTCTAGTTCTTTATTCACCCCTTACCGATACTAGCTAGATCTGCAAGTTTTCGTACCAATTCTTGTGGGTTTTAGCTATTATCTTTATCATCCACTCGATCTAGATCCTATCGGCTTCTAACATCGCAGCCGATTCTGACCTACTCAAGTGCTGACATCACGATCGGCCGATTCCAGCCGATCCATTTATCTACGCACCCGCGCTTCGGTCGCTCTCCAGGCCGATCCGTTTTACTGTCGGCCGATTGGCTGGTACATGTGTCGCTACAAGGCCATCGGTTCTCTAGCCGATCCCTAATCTTTTCCATTGTCAATCAACAGTCGATTGGGGCACGCCTACTCTGCCAGGAGTCACGTGTGCTGCGCGCGGAGGTGACGTCCTATTTTTGCGTCAACAGGGGGAGATCACTCTTTTGTGTTCTTGAGACTAATGTTTTCATTTAGTGATTTTTGTAGTCTCAAATTGAGAGTTTGTCTCCCTCCATGGAGTATGCTATGACATTGAGTCCAAAGTGGTAAAATTGGCCTAATATTTCTCTTTGGATTATGAAACTAACCTTAAGCATAGCTACTTACCACAATATAGTTTAAATTCCTCTAGTTGGACTTAATTGCCAAAATGGTGCATGTGACCTTAGTCGTTCACATTATTTCATATGCCATAAACAAAGGGAATTTGATCTATATTGTGTTTCAATATTTAATGGACCTCTCGCTCTCTAACCCAAAAGGTCACTAAGGATTGGAACTAGTGCTTGTGCTATTTAAGTGTCTCTCGTGTTGTGCTTAAAAGGTTTATCAAAATGAGAGCTAGAACTTGGACTTAACATGGCAATGCACAAGTCAAAGGAAAATCACAATTCACCAATGTGAAAATGTGATAAGCTAGAGGCAAAGGTATGGTTCACACTCACTCTTATTTTACCTTTATCATCTAGAATTTGTTCATGCTAGTGTGTGCATTTTCTTGGCATGTGGTCCATTCAAGGTTCTCTCTTGTGCGCCTATTGGATATTTAATTGATGCCTACCTTTATATTGGCTTTACGTCAAATGCTTGTTATAATGTGAGAGGCATGAATTAAACATCCCAATATGGTCCTAAAACTTGTTTAGCTACGTGTTTGTGTGACATAGGTTAGATTTTGGAAAACTCAACTAGCATGATAGGATTTGTGTGATTTTTTGAAAATATTTGGTTTTTGGTCTTTATGACCCGATTGATCCACTTGTGACTATAGTTAACCTTGGTTGATTGATGGCTAGTCACAAGTGGTGAGATTTTCTTAAGTCCAACATATTCTTCATATCTATATCTCTCTAAGTCTCTTAGAAGTATCAAGGAGCTTTTGGACCTAATTGGAAAAATCTCTCTGTGGGAGTTATCTAGTGACTAGAGCTCATCTGTTTATCTCTTTATCTCACTAGATTTATCTCAAAAGGAAAAAGAGCAAAATTCTTTCAATATCCTATGCTTCATTCTAATCACCACTCTTCGAGAAAAAGAGGTTTTTGGAAAAGAGTTGAAGCTTCAGGTCTTTCAGAGAAGAAACTAGTATCTGGAGATCTCTTGAACACATCTCTCATATTAGTTCTTGGAACAAGCTTCATTTGGTTTCGAGGGAGGCTGGTCGACCGGTTTTGAAACCGGTCTGACCGGTTTGCCCCGGGTCCACCTCTTTATGTTCCACCTGTGACATATCTCTCTCTCTCTCTCTCATTCCCCATTCTTCTCAAACAGACTCAGCCCGTGGTTCTTTCCTCTCTCCCGTGCTCCCTCTCTCCACTCACTCCTCCATCATGGATCCCTCAAGTTTGGCAAATGAAAGGGGGTGAACCTTTGGAGATTAAGGGTTTGGAGTGTTAATCTTCGGCTTGACCGGATTGGAGACCGTTTTTGAGGCTCTGCTCATCTTCTCACATCCTCTCAAGGTATTCAAAAGTTCTCTTTGCCTGATCTCTTAGCTCCATGCATATCTCTAGGATTCCTTTGAGCAAATCATCAACTAGTATGCCCAGGAAGCTATCTCTAAGATTTGAATCGATTTGGATGGCTACCTTTTGAATTCCATAATCTAGGGTTTCAGTCAGCGAAACCGATCTGACCGGTTTCTAAAACCGGTCTGATCGGTTTTATCAGGCAGCAACCCTCACATTCATCGAAAACTTCAATTCCAAATCTTGTCAAGTCTCGATTCAATTCCTATGGACCTTATATCTACTTTGTCACATATTTGTGGTCAGGAATCAAATGTCAGACTTTTCGAAGACCTACTCGAGGACAAGAAAGAAAAAGAGGGTTCATGAGCCGGAAGTTGATCCCGATCCTATTGAGCCCTACGGTACCTCCAATGGTCCTGTCTTGAGGCCTAAGATACCTAGGGTAGCAGAGACAAGTGGTGTGGATGAGATTGTGGAAGAAGAAGGGCAGAGGACATCTAGTGATGATGATGAGAGTGATGAGAACTACATAATGCAGTTTAGGGAGGGAAAAGGACCAGCAGGTGATGATGATGATGATGACGACGAGGATGAAGAAGAGGATTATGGGGGAAGTAGAGGAAGAAGAAGAGGAGGGTCAGGAGCAGCTTTTGCTTGAGATTAGGAGGCCAGTCAATCCAGGCACTCATCGCATGGTAAATTATCTTGGCTTGGGAAAGACTAAGGCAGCGAGGAGGAAGAGAAGGGAGTGGCCCTATAGTGAGCCCAAGGACATGACCAGTGGGATAGACTATTGGTTCCATACTTTCTTTCAGCAGGACTACTATTCCACCGCCATCATAGCTAAGAAAAAGGGCATTGTTGCAGAGGCTAGAAGGATAGATTGGGGTTATATGGAGAAGGCAAACAATGCGATTTTCAGAGGTATTATTGAGGTTTGCACTACTCTGAGGATTAAGCCTCTTATGGGTTTTAGGCACAGTTGGAACACAGAGATTATTGCACAATTCTATGCCACTGTTGCCTTTGAGGAACATGAGGGTGCAAGAAGGATGCATTGGATGACTGAAGGCACTAGATACAATGTCAACTTCACACACTTTGCTAGATTGCTTGGAGCTAGCCCGGCGGATGTGACTCTCCCTTGTATTCACCATGGCACTCGTCTGATGGAGCCTAGAGAGTTGAGGTTCATGTACCCGAGAAATAAGCAAGGAAATGCGGGATATGTTGCAGGCCTTTACACCTACTATAGTGTGCTTAACCGCATATTTCGAATGACTCTCACACTTAGGGGCGGAAACCCAGCGGACATCTCAAACTATGCTAAGGATTTGCTTGTTCACACAAGACCTCCCGGACTTCCATTCTCAGTGAATGAGTTCATTTGGGAGGAGATCAAGACCATTAGTGAGAGCCCCCAGAGGTTGTGTGGCTATGCACCGTATATCATGCATATAACTGAAAAGGTGTCAAAGAAGAAATATCTCAAGGATGCAAAGCATGAGCCCTTTAGAATCCCTGTACCCAAGAAGATCAGGACTCCCTCACCTGGTAGATATGATGAGATTCAAATGGAGGATAGCAGGGCTCTTGGGCCAGGACCAAACCGGTCCGGGTTTGGAAAACCGGCTCGATCGGTTTGTGTCGCGGCTGCAGATCAACCAAGGGACAAGCCACCCTCTCCTATCGACTCATGAACTTTTTCACCTCTATGTGTAGGAGTCAGAGGGACACAATGGTTGAGCAGCAGAGGTCTAGGAGAGAGAGGAAGCAAATGAAGGACACTCTCAAATTATTGCACAACCATCATGGATTCGAACCTCCTAGATCCCCCATCTCTCTCGAGACGGAAGAGCCCGAGATCCCTTCAGTGGATAGCATGGTTGCTCAGCTAGGCTCCGAAGGCTACTTTCAACAATATGCTCATCACTATGGATATCAAGTGCCTCCTCCTCCACCTCCTCCTATGGGTCCGTCGACTAGTGGTGAAAATCTTGTTTCTTAAGCTTATCAGTCGCTCTTTGGAAATCTCGATGGTATGATGAGTCTCTAATTCTTATAATTAAGCATCTACCATTCTTCTTTAGTTCTCAACTCTAATCCTTAAGTTCTCCCTTAGATTATCCCGCTCCACCCGGTGCTCCTCCGGAGTAAGGTGGCCAGTGATGGTGATCAAGCTCAGCAGCATATCTTCTCCAAAGTTTTTAGTGATAGATGACAAGGGGGGGAAGAAAAGATGATTAAAGCATATCCTATCTGTGCTGTGTGGTGAAACCGGTCTGACCGGTTTCTAGGCCTGGGCAAAATACCCGATTCCCATTACCTGTACCCGAATTACTCGAATCGGAACCCGAATTACCCGAATCCGAACCCGAATTACCCGAACACGAGGTACCCGATCCCAAGTTCGGATAGTGATTGTGATTACCCAAAATTAGTTTGGGTAATTTGAGTAATACACTCTGGTACCCAAACTACCCGAAATTTGCCTTTGTCTTTGTATTTATTCACATGTTGTTAGTTGAACACTTGAAATTGTCACTTTATTAGAATATAATTCTCTTAATTTCAACAAGTGACTATAATATACTATTTTTCTCAACTTGTAGTTGAAATTCAACACAAACTACTAGTCTATGCAAAATTATGTGTGTTTGAGTGTATACTTTGATTATAGATTTCGGGTAAATTGGGTAACCCAAACCCGATTTTAAATTGCAGAATTTGCGGGTAGTGTTTTTCTGGAGGTGATATCGGGTAATGATTCTCATTACCCGAATTTCTCAAATCCCGAATTACCCGACCCGAACTAATCGGGTAACCCGAACACCGCCCCTCTGGTTTCCCAAACCGGTCTGGCCGGTTTGTGTTGAGCACTCCCAGCTCCTGTTTTATCTAGTTATCTTTTATCTATAGACTTGTTGAGAGAACTTGGATCTGTAATAATTATCTGTTGAACCTTTTCTATGTGTTGGACTTGAGAACTCTTGTAATGTGTGCTACCTTGTGTGTAATGTACTCTAAATGTTCTAAGTGACTTAATGTTAGATTGTGATGCATGGTTGTATGATGAAAGAGTTGTTTATGGGCTTACCTTGTTTTGTGTACTGACTGGGTGAAACCGATCTGACCGTCCAAAACCGGTATGACCGGTTTTGCTCCAGACAGCACACACCTCTGTTGTGTTTCGTCTTTTGTTTGTGATAACTCTTATCATGTGCATCACACACTTATTTTATTTTGTCACACACACTTGTTGCACCCCACTTTACTGAGATTTAGGGGGAGCTCCATGTTTTTCTTGAATATGTGCAAATTGGCATTTTGAGGCCAAAATGATGAATTCCATTCATTGCACACATTGAGGGGGAGCTTTACCTAAATCTTAGTCTTTATAAGCTTCATTTATATATCTTTTTGTAAGCTTTAATCAAGGTTGTCATCAATCACCAAAAGGGGAGATTGTAAGTGCAAAGCCCTAAGTGCGTTTTGGTGAGTTGAGTGACAACTTAATTAAATAACTAACACTCTTGTAAAGTATGTGAGCAGGTTGTTGATTATCTGAGGACCGGAGCGTCCAAGGACCTGGTGGAGGGTCGCCCTGGTGTGATGAGTGATTGACAACAGAGTGTGACTAACTCTTGGCCGAGTATTGCAGTGCAAAGGCGGCTTGATTTATGTTGGTGCTGTGGAAGAGTGGGCGCGAAAGGTCTTCGCCTGCGGTGGCCTCCGAGGAGTGGAGAGACAAGCAGGTTCTGGCCCGAGGGACCCGTGGCTGCGGGGCCGGCGTGGCCGCATGGTGGCAAGAAAAGCAAGACGTATGCAGTTTCTTGGTTGAGCCTCAAAACCAAGGTGGAGCCGGTGCAGGTGGTAGCGCTCACAAGAGTCTGACGTGGGGTTTGATTGGTTTACTCCACAAAACCAACACCGAGCCGGACGACGTGGCGGCCAAGTCATGAGTGGGATTGGCGTGGAGGCGACCGAGTCCGCGGGGTTTCGGCGAGTTCACCGAAAACCGTCGGGGTTACTTGGTTGAGCCACAAAACCAAGACCGAGGAGGCTCGGCGGGCGAAGGCGGGATCGGGCGCAGAGAAGCTTGGCGAGCGACACGCGGCATGATCGAGGTGCTTGCGTTGGGAGGACGCGAAGGCCCGATGGATGCGCGGCCGTCCGATGGAGAACTTCATGTGTTGACCAAAATGCCCCTGTGAGGGCTTGAGTTGTAACTCCTAGTGTAGGGGCACTTCGGTCTTTTCCGGAGGGCCTATATATAGGAGGAGGGGGCTGAATTTTCAGCCATCTCTTTGGCTAGTGGTGGGAGTGCTCTTTCATTTTGGGGTGCTCTTTGGGAGAGAAGGGAGAGAGAGAGTTGGCTCTTTGCTTGAGCTTTTGCCATCCAAGATTTGTGTTTCTTGTGAGTGGCTTGTAACCGGATTTGGCTAAGATATTCATAGTGAAATCTTCCTTCTCAATCTCGTGCCAAATCCTTTGCTCCCGGCATTTTTTTCTTTTTATGCGATTTTCAGAGGTATTTTTGGAGGATTTTTCGTTTGTCAGATTTGAGTGCGTTTTGGTGGGGATTTCTTTGTGGGGATCACTCATAGGTCTTGTGTGACCATTCTCCTAGTGATCTTTCACCCACAAACCCCACGAATCAGCTCGGATTTAAAGTTTCTTCTCTCTACCTCTAGTTCTTGGTGTTCATCACGAATTCCTCGATTCCACGAGATTGAGTGGGTTTGAGGCCTTCTCTCTTTAGTGATAGCTTCTTCTTGAGGCAAATCTACTTCCCCTACGTTTGGCTTCAATCCATTGGGTGAATCGGGAGATCGGTGATTTTGAGGAAAAAACTCCCTCTCTAGGGTTCATAGTCTAAATCTTTTTCTGGTGGTGTTGGTTTGATCTTTTTGGGGAGATCTTTTCGGAAAAGCTTCCTTGTGTTGTTGTGGAGCCGTGGTTAAAATTTCGTGATTTTTGGAGGTCGTTTGATCGAGTTTTGGATTTTCCCTTCTTCGAGGTCCATGGCTTGTTTTCCGAGCTCGTGGTTCGATCCGCGGGTCTTGGGTTCTTGTTGACAGTCCGCAAGTGTGTCACGGACGGTTCGACGGTCGTGAACCGTGACGGTCCATTTTTCGTGGTGAGCTCTGGAGGTTCGCTGATTTTTCGGACGGTCGGTCCTCGCGACATCCACCCTCCTCGCGACAAATCCGCCCCACCTGCGGACATCCGCCTGCTCGCAGCTTTGGTTAAGTGCTTTGGTTCTTTGATTTGTGCTTCCGCTAGTTGAACCTAGGATCGCCCTAGGGTTGGTAGGTCCCAGACTACGTGACCTTGGCGATTACGTCTCCATCGTGTGTGATCGGTTTTGGAGTTGATTTTGGGGCATAGTCGAGTTCATCCTTCGGGAAGAATTTTTATCGGCTCCCATTCACTCCCCCCCTCTGGTCGCCAATCCGGTCCTTCATTATTGATAAATGATATTCGTATGTAAGATCATGCGTTTGGCTCATATTGCAAAGAAGACAAGTGTGGATCATGACATTATACATGGAGAGTATGCAAGCATACTAAAGACGAATGTCATGATTTAGTTAATGTGTTCCTCCCATTAGAGTCTACATGAGACATACAACAAGTGATCCTAAGCTAAAGAAAAGCATAGATAGAGACATGATTGTATCATACTACTTGGTTGGCTTCTATATGATTAAAGCAAAGCATATTGTGAAGAAAGGAGAAGCTTGTGATATAAAAATGGGAGAACTAAATCAAAGATGAGTATAGCATCAAGAGGATTTCATTATTGATACAAGATGGAACTTGATGAACTATAAAATGAGTTTTTCGAGTATGATATCAAGTGGATTTCACTCTTACGTCAAAAGAAGGATATTGACTCGTACAAGGACGTTATTTGCAAGACTTCAAGTATAACTTTGAGAAAGGTCATGTGGTTATCTCAAGAATTGATGGACCTACAAATGGAAGTTCGAAAGCAAGAATAACTCTTATCAATCAAAGGACAATTGGTTGAGTGGCATCTCAAATGGAACTCTCTCTATGATGCAAGGCTTGACTCAAATGTGGCAAGGATAAGTGATGAAGAAATCAAGATGGCTAAAACGAGGAACCAAGCAAAAGCTATGGATAGCGATCATGAGCAAGTTGCTAAAGTGAAGTTAATAGCGTCAAAGGATTTCGAAGTATCATATCCAAGCCTACCTAGGAAAGTAATGAATTGCATCTAGTGTCATGATTGATAAATTGAAGTGACTTTAGAATTCAAAGTGGATGATTCTCTACTCTATGGAAGAATTCTAAGTCAATTAGCTTAAGGTGGATATGCTCCACATGCATATATCTACTCATCAATTACATGTGCTCAGTTGGTATACGCTATTGGAAACCCTCAAGTTATTGAAGATCAATTACCGGCATGCCTTGGTGGATTCAAGCTCATGTGGATTATTTAATATTTATCTTTTGTCTTGAGTTTAGGTATGTCGTACTATCAAAAGGGTTGCATCATTGGTTGGACAACAAACATCAAAAAGTGCTCAAGTGAACCCATGAGAGACTGACCCGTGAGATCTTAACCTTGGTAGGGTTCTCTAGCCCAAACCAGTCTGACCGATTTGGCAAACCGGTCTAACCGGTTTTGTCACTGACACAGTCCAACGGCTAGTTGGTTTGAAAACCGGCCTGACCGGTTTTGTCTGATAGACTAACGGCTAGTTTTGTGAGAGTTGGGTATTTATACCCATGAGCTCCTCTTTGAGGGGCTGCTGGTTCTCCACGCATCTAACACCTCCAGAACCCCAGCTGAGCTCTCTCCAACCTCTCTAAGTGAGATTCTAGCCTTCAGTGCCTTATCCTTGAGTTGGATTGAGAGAGTGACTTGTGTGAGAGCTTAGAAAGCTTCGTGAAGCCTAGTGAGCAATCCCACACTTGAGCACCTGCTGATCTTGTTGAAAATCTTGTGAAGCATCTTTTACTCTTGGAGCCCTTGGCTCCTAGACGGCTAGAAGTCGCTTGGAAGCTCCCGATCGTTGTGTGGCGGCTCCAATAAGTTTGTAATTGTAAATCAAAGATAGTGGTTCACTCCATCTATTGCCTTGGCGATAGGTGTGAGAGAGGAGCAGATTGAAAGAGATCCCAAAGCCCTTGTGGCTTACGTCAACAACGTGGACGTAGGCCGCCTTTGTGGCGGTGAACCACGAGGATAAATCCTGTCTTTGTGCCTTTACTTCTTCATATCTTGTTTGCTTTGCCTTAAGTTGTTTTAAGCTTAATCTTTGTGCTTCCGCTTTGATCTACTTTGGTGTGCTTATGTTGTGTGCAGGGAGTTCATTGACACTCTTGGAAACACCTGTGGAAGTCCTACACCAAGCTTGGTTTGTGCTAGAACTCGTAGAGGGCATATACTTGACTGTTGGTTTTCTGGCTAGCAAAACCGGTCTGGCCAGTTTCGGTACTAACAGTGGGTTGAAGTTTTTAATAAGTGCAGATTCGTCTATTCACCCCTCTAGACGACATCAAGATCCTTTCAACGTCTCCAGGCACGCCTGGTCGGACGCTCCCTAGCACGCTTGTCGTGGGGGCGAGATCCCACACGGGTCCCACGGATCACGACCTTGGAGAGCGACCACGTGAAGGCGGGCGTCCGGATTGGCCGCCGCTGCGGGCCCACGTGTTTGGTGGGGCGGAGGCGACGAGGACTCGGCTTCCCGGTTGTTCGTTGGTCCAGGGGGTGGGGTGCGGCTCGCCAATCCTATATATCTTCCGGAAGATAGAATTCATACGAACTATAAACCCAACAACAGCCCACTACGGCCCATTTAACCACCAAACCCTAATACTATCCTACCCTTTCTTCGCCTCCATGCGCCCCGCCCATGTGCGCTCCTCCGACTGCCGCCATGGCCGCCATCTGGCAGCTCTCGCCGTGCGCCGCCTGGCACTCATGCTGGCTACCGTGGCGAGCCCCGCGCCAACCTCACGCTGTGGTGGGCTGGCCACACTGCCGCTGGTGGTGAGGAAGAAGGCTAAAAAATGTTGGTTTGGAAAAATGTTGGACCCAAAAATGTTGACGAGAAATAGTTAACGAAACCAACATTTCTGAAAAATGTTGAAACATTTCTGAAAAATGTTGGAAGAAGCCTCAGAAAAATGTTGCAATATTTTGCAAAATGTTGACTAAAAATAGTTAACGAAACCAACATTTCTAAAAAATGTTGGAAGAAGCCTAAAAAAATGGAGAAAAATGTTGTCCAACATTTCTAAAAAATGTTGCAACATTTTACAAAATGTTGAAAAAAAGAGTTGACGAAACCAACATTTTTAAAAAATGTTGGAACATTTCTGAAAAATGTTGGAAGAAGCCTCCAAAAAATGTTGATTAAAAAATGTTGGTCCGTAAAATGTTGGAACATTTTGTGAAATGTTGACAAAAAATTACTAGAAATGTTGAAGAAAAAATATTGTAACATTTTTGAAAAATGTTGGAACATTTTTTTAATTTAATAGCTATGAAGTGGGCTAGTAGAAAAATAAAAAACATAATTTAGATGGGCTTTGGTGAGCTGGAAGTTGGTATGCTTATCCATCTTTCGGAAGCTATATAGGAGGCCCCAGGCGGTGGTGTCGTTGACGGAAAAAACAAGACGCGTCACAGCCAACCCAACAAGGCCCACGACCCACGCACCCTGCATCTCTTTTTACCCTAGCGTCAGATCTCCTATCGTCCGCCATCATCATCTTTCTCCGTCCGCCGCACCACTCGCCCCCGCGCCGCCCTCCTACCATGTCTCCGACAACTCTCTTCGCCGGAGACCCACATACCCCCTGGCTAATCCGTCCCAAGCCGCCCACTTTCATCTCCCGAGCTCGCCCCGTGCCGCCCTCCTCCCCCATCTCTGGCGGCTCTTGCCGCCGGATCCGGCAGCCTCTCCCCGTTCACGCGCTAATCCGGTGGCTTCTCACCAAAGAGCTCACGCTGCACCCCCACACGCTCCCTGGCCCACCGGTTGTCAAGCCGCGCCCGGCGGGTGTCCTGCTGCCGACCCGCCCGCAACCCGCCTCCACCACCTTGCTTCCCTCCGGCCCCCTCCACCCATTTCTAAGGCCGGAGGCCATTACTTCTCCCCGGTAACCCCCCGAATCCCGAACCCCAAAGCGGCAGCAGAGAAGAAGACCGGGAGGAAGAAGGAAGCGGCGGGTGTTCTATGTTGTTTCTTTTTTGTCGCTAAAGCGACATATAGTCACGGCGCCAGCGGTGTGTTCTGTCGGCGCCGCCCTGCCCTTCCGGGCCTTCGCGATGGTCGGTCGAGCAGACCGCCGCCGCTGCCGGGTCCATCTGCCCGGCAACCGCCATGGCCGGAGTCCTTCCTCCATCTTCGCCTTCCTTGCCCGACCTGCATGTTGAGCCCATATCAAGCCGCCTCCGCAGATTGGATTGGGATTTTGGGACGGGCCCGGACCGAACTGTTAGTGCCACACGAGACTTGAGAGCAGCAGGGGTCATTTGGCCGCACCAGGTGAACCCAATGTGGTCGGTTCCTCATGTCCTCCCACGTCCCACGTCCGTCCAAAAATGTGGAATTGGGGGCACATCACGTTGCATCTTTGTTATTTCTACTCTGCTAGAGTGCTAGTAATTAACTTTTGACCAGAAAGACTAACATGTAGCCTAGTGATTGGTAGGAAAGTTGTGGATATTTTACAGGATTTTAGGTTGTGGATTAATTCCTTAAGAGTTTATGGTATTTCTTAGTTAAAAAGCAGGGACCGTGGATTCATTATGATAGAGTTAGGGGACTTTTTCGCAAAATTTTTGAGTTGTGGTTAGATTGGTAGATAGTTTATGGTCTTTTCCATAAAAGTATGTGGACCATGTATTAGTTCCTGTAAAGTTTAAGTTTGTTGTAGATGCATGGATCGCTGGTTAATTATTCTAATAAAATTACATGAGAGGTGGTTTGATCGAGTTAGATGTCGTCAAATTTTCTAAAAGGTGGCTTAAAGAAATGTTAGGTTTTTAAACTTGAGGGCGCTTAATTAAAATGTCAGAGCAGTGGTTGGACTACTATTTATTTTTGATAAAGTTTGAGTGGGTTCTATATAATTGGCAGCCTTTTTGGCATTCCTTCAAAGCTCTAGAGGGTTTTAAAAGTCATTCGAGAGGCGGTTGGAATGAAAATATATTTTTGCAAAGTTTGAGGGGGTTTTCATAAAATTATCTTTGTGGGCTGGACTACATATTAATTTTGATAAAGTTTTAGGGTGATTTTGTAAAAGTGGAAGTCCTGTTGGCGTTCCTTCAAAACTCGAGGTGTTTTCCACAGAACCTGAGAGGTGGTTTGATCAAATACTATTTTCACAATGTTCGAGAGGGTCTTTGTAAAATTACCTGAGTGATGGCTGGATTCCATACTACATAAGCTAATACACACAATTCATGGCGCCGGTCATAATGATTTACATCATAATTTTATGTAAATAAAATAAATAAGTTTGTAAAATATTATATATAATTTATGTCAATATATATAGTTTTGAGACACTATTTTTGAAGAAGTTAGAACACAAATTTGATGGAAAATATTGAATAATATAATTTGAGAAGTCGTTTGAGAAAAATATTGAATAATATAATTTAGAAATGAAATTAGGAATACATTTCAAAATCGCTGTTAAGGTATTTTCCGCACAAAATGAGAAAACATGAATCCCACAATAGAACTGTGGGTCTCACAAACCAAAAAAATGTGTGGGTCCCACCTAAATGTGGGTCCCATACGAATATCTCATGAATCCACGTGGGCCCTTCGGGTCCTGGTCACCTAAACATATTGTGGGTCCCACATGAGCGATCGTGGATGATCCGAGTCATCCACGATTATTAGACAGTTCTCCTTTCTTGATGATGTGGCTCACTTTAGGTCTTGTAAAGATTCGAGAATAGTTAACATGTATTGCTACCAAAAGTTTCACTTCTACTATTGTGGAGCCCAATCAAATGCATGACATGGCAACTTAACAACGAACACCAAAATCACCAGTAACTCGGTTCAAAGATACCAGAACATACTGCAAACATGCGCTAGTATCAAACTCGTTTAAGAACCTTCAACTTCAAGATCCAACAGCAGAATTCTGAAACAGTAGTCAAAATCTGCTCAGCAACGTACCCATCACAAGAGAAGATACTACTCGAGTACGAGAAAAATTAAAGGGCACCAAGACGTTATTTCCTATACGCATTAGCATAAAACCCGTGGACCTAACCCTCTCTATCTTCGACCAAGCATAAAAGCTTCACCAGCACTCTTTAGCAAAACTTGCAAGATCCTAGGAGGGCACCCTTCTTCTCAAGGAAGAACTCTGTGCAGTAGCGGAAGAACTCTGTGCAGTAGCGCCGCTAAGATTTCCCCCCTTGTGCTCTCTCTGCTTGCTTCTCGATATCTTCTCGCGGTAAGGAGCGGAGGGCTGCTCCTCGTCACCAGCATCAGGCTTGATCTCCTGGTTGTTGCTGTCCTCCTCGCTCCCCTCGGGGGCGTCCGGGGCGGCACGCTTGAACTGGATCAGCACCACGCTCGCGTCGAGAACCGCTGGCAATATGCGGCGCAGGAGCTTCTTGCAGATGACGCACAGGTCGGTCTCCCCCTGCATTGCTCATAGACAAAACAAAGCAATGTTCAGGGCTACAGTTCTGTCAAGGAAACAAACTGCGACAACAAATGAAATATATGCTCAAAACGTGTTGTGATCTCAAGTGTAGGCAATTCAAACGTTCATCTTGATTCAGTGGTAGATTTTTACTTGTGTGACTGTGTTGTTCCCAGTAAAGGTTTGCTTCATTTCTCAAAAAAAAAGTAAAGGTTTGCTTCATTCGGTAGGGAATTTATCATGTATCACTATATAAGCATAACAAACAGAAAATATGAGTGAAAAATTCACGGATCCCAACTGTTCGTGTACAAAATCAACCACTTCCTGAGATGTCATATAATACCTGCCAGAAAAGAAACAAGAGGCACACATAATTGTCAGGTGCACTGCCTCCACAAGCTCTGAATCTAACATAAAGGAGAAAGAAAAGAAATTTCGGAAGTTACTGTCCTATTTTTATTCTCTGTTGTATTTTTCTTCACCGGCTATAAAGAAGATTGCGGTAAACTTGAGCTCAATATTGTACATTAGCATTATCCAATATGAGCAATGAACTATGTCAGAAGCAGATCGTAGTCCACAACTTATACTGCCTACTACCTCTGAATTCAGGCCCAAATCTAACAGATCCCTCTGGATAAATATATTTGACCTGAAGCAAGCTCTAACAGAACAAAACAAATATATTTGACCTGTCATGCAATTAACTGGACGAAAAATGAACAGATCCCTCTGGATAAATTCAATTAAAACTTAAACAAGAATGCAAGCCACTAACTATCATGTGCACTTGTGTTCTGCATTAATGTTTCGAACTATGGGAAAATTAACTGACAATTCACTTCTGTTATCTTTCACTGAGGACTTACCATACACCGAAATTCGCTATGACAAGAAACTCGACATCATCAGTTATCTCCATCTAACAAAGAAAGCATCAGATAGCTCCCAACAAAACAAATTTGTACTCTGCTAAAGACAAATTTGTTTACACTTACAGAGTGAATATCTGGATTACATATCACCAATTGTTCTCCAGGAGGCAAATTCTTGTTCTGCTTGAATGCAAAAGTACCTGAATAGTAAGCAAGCATAGAGATCAATGTCAGTGCAATATATTACATGCAAATTACAAAAGGAAATCAGGTAGGAGGAAGACTATACCAATCGCTCTGGAGGTGTCTAAGACTGCTCGATGTGTCCTGTCAACAGGCCCTCCTCCTGCTTCCACCACAACGAACCTATCCCTTTCTAACTTTCCTCCTGCACTTAGAATTCGCCGTCTTTCACCCCGATTCATTGGTATGTGATCGGTGGATAACTGAATTGCCTTTTGATACAACAGAAACAAACATAATTTTTAGTCACCACTTGACTGCATTTGTTGTGAAAAGGATATAGTAGTTATAGCCAAACATTTGACATGAAACAAATCATTCACCTGACCATTCCTTGAGGCTACACAACGACAATTTCCAACATTTCCAACAGTCACTCGGCTGCCTCTAGCGACAACTACAATTGCTGAGCATCCTGAATATTGTGGTGGTATATAAGGAAGTCCCTGAGGATGAAGCACAAAGTGATGGATGAAACTGCAATTATAAAATCTTATGAAAGAGAGGGACTGCAAGGGAGAGACTTGAAAAAACTTGAAGGGTAGTGGGGCTGTGGTAAAGGAAAGCATGCAATATTGAGCTCAAAAAAGTGATCTCTCCGGTGATATACCTTAAACTGGGGAGTTGGATAACATGTCAAGGTGGTTTCAGAACCTAATAAGAAACCTTTTGGCCTCCAACTTTTTTTTTCTCAAACACGATTTTGGCATCCAATTCAGTAAACTAAGCACTAGTTGTAACATCTAATTGAAGCTAGGTTAGGTACTTAAATAAGTTGTTTCCCACTCCAAAGCACATCTTGAGAAAGAACAAAATACTGCCCATATCATATCCATCCTTCTAGTTCCTTTTACAGATATATTATGCACAATATTCAACATAAAACGCTTTGATTAACTTCTTGAACAGCTGTATGCTTAAATAACATTCAGGAGTTGATATTTTACCCGTTTGCAGTGCCAAATGTCAACAATAGCTTCTATGAGACGCCTTATCCAGGTTCTACTAGCAGCAGGAATAATTAATTCCCTCCATTCATTTGATTGTTGCAACACCTCATCCATTCTGCAACAAGAAGGCAACATTACATATTTCATATTTGCAATTTCGTATATGCAACTAATGCAAGAGTAAGATGGAGACCACATTGGCCCTTTCAACTCCTATCGTACAAAAGAGATAACCAATGAACCTGGAAAACACACTCCTCATTGCATTATTTAGATTGGTCTCATAGTTTGGATGGGCGCGAAGCTCAATATGAAACAGTCTCGCACAAAGATGTGCTACTTCTCGTCCTGAAACAGGAAACAGAACATTTCAGCATGGTCATTTTATCTCACTAGTCACTACTGTAGTAAAATGCTACCTATTGGATGAGTATATTGCTATGCTACTGTACTTGGAAGCTTAATCGTCACTTCATGTCATGACCAAAAAAGAGGGAATGACTTAATGGGAGAGACTATATATTGGCAACATATTTCTCAAGAGGACTTCTTTCCAGCCCCTTTCGTGAATTTTAATTCCTTGTAATTCCCTCACTTTTTCCATAACTAAGTGAATTGCATGTGCAACTAACACAACTAATCTGGAATAAAAAATTATTTTCTATACAGCTCCATATGTTTGAAAATATAAACTATAGCTAATTAACAGCTGCAAAAACTCTTTTCATCTAATTTACCCTACCTTATCAGAGATTAGATGCAAGTATCTTATCATGAAGCCTAAATAAAAAATGTCAAGCTATACACCAACTCTAAGGATTCATAATTAGGTACATCTAAGCATGCCGAATGGTACTATCATTAAAGCACTGTGTATTATGAGCATACAACCTGAATATGAAAAATTACAAGTTACAAGTTTAATAATAAATACCCAAAGAGAGCATGCAGATAATTTAACAAACACATGTACGCTACCAACGTTTTCTAGAGGATTATGAATTGATTCCTTAGAGATCCTCATTCAGAAGAAAATACAGTGATAATTTAACTGATGGTTGACATGATAAGTTAAGGTAATAGAAAACATGCTTGGAAACTTAATATAAGAAGATGGCAATCAGGATCAAACCTGAATGGCCATCATAAAGACCAAAGAAAGATGTGGTATGGTCTAGATCTGGGACAAGTGCACACTGCAGAATAAGAATGGTAAATATTATGAATATTAAGATTAGTATTTCACCACCAGTTACTAGAAAATCAATTAGATACTTTAAAAGTATTCTCCCAATAATATTTAGAAGGGCCAGTAGTTACTCACAGCATCATCCTGCTTATCCTTCAGATCTTTCACAGATTGAAGGACCGATTAGGCGAACCAGAGAGGGGGGAGTGAATGGGAGCCGATAAAAATTCTTCTCGAAGGAGATGGGAACTCCAACAAGATGAACACGGCTTCCAACACTCGTCTCCGACTCAACTACCCAAGTTGGTCAAGACCACACAGCCACTGGAGTGCTACTGATCCTAGGAACCAACACTCAACCTTCCGAGCCAAAACTCACCAAACCACACAGCGGAAACTTGCACGGCTTGCTGCCTGTGCTACACCGGTCGGCCGATGGCTGCGCGGTCGGACCCGGTGACACCGGTCGGGGCCCGGTGAGACAGCCGGTCAGGCGGTGGCTACAACACAAGACAAGCGTTCGAGGAAGCCTCTGACTCCTCTAGGCCACGGAACAAAACCACCACGAAACACAACTCGTGAGGAAGAAGAACCCCTCACAAAACCTAGCAAAACAACTCCAAGCACACCAAGAACCCGGACCAGCAGAACCACGGGATAAAACCACACGGACAAGGCTGTTCCCGAGACAAAACCCACCAAGGGCTAGCACCGGTCGGACGGTTAATAGCACCGGTCGGCCGATCGTGCAGGCAGCTCGGGATGAACAGCGCCAGCAGTCAACTCCCCAAATCCAACTCCGATCTCCGATTCACTCCACGGATTCGCACAAGACTTTGGGGATAGTAGGAACACCTCATGGGTACTCCATAGCCAAGATTTGGTCCACCAAAACTTGTTGAATCAAGAGGAATCGAAGGATTTCCGCCAAGAACACCACGAACCTAGAACCACGAAAACCCCAAAATTGAGCCTCTTTACTCACGGATTTGGGAGGGAGATCAAGAGAAAAGAACCACGAGGGGTTCATGCATACATCCCCACCAAATCCCAAGAGAAAGGTCTCAAAACCGCCACAAGAAATTCGCCAAGAAAAGCCTCCGAAAATCACCAAAAGGAGAAAGCAGGAAAGACACATCCAAGTCTTGAGGAACCACGCGAATCATCTATACATAGCAAAGAGGTTCATACAAGGTCTAGCTTGCCGATCATCCTTCCCTCTCACAAGATCTCACCATGAAGCTCTCAAGCTAGTCCTCGAAAATCCTAAGAAAATAGGAAGGAAAATAGGAAAACCAAATGAGCTAGGGTTCCAAGAGATGGCTGCCATCCTCTCACCCCTTGGGTTATATGGAGGCAACGAAAGACTAAAATACCCTTACTAGCTAACTAGGGATACATGCCCCTCAAGGGCGAATTCGAAATCTTTGTCTTCGCTCCATCGGACGGATGCCCAATGACCGCAAACTTGCTTAGCCTCGACGCAAGCCTTGCGATCCCGACGCGTGTCCTCCACTTGAAGATTCCGGACTGCGTCGTCGCACCGGTCGGACCGGTGCTCCTCACCGATCGAGGCCGGTACCACCGTCGACGGTCACTTGGCTTTGTGGATCAACCAAGGAACCCGGTGGTTTTCTAGTGAACCACCGAAACCCATGAACTCGGTGTAGCCTCCGCTAATCACCACTCATGACTCGGCTCCCACGTAGTCCCTCGACCTTGGTTTTGAGGCTCAACCAAGAAACCATTCATGACTTCATCTTGCCGTTCTTGCCACCATGCGGCCGCGCTTGACCCGGCCGCCACCGGGTCCCTCGAACCAAGCCTACTTGTCTTCTCCACACCAGGCCTCACCGCAACGACCTTTCGCGCTTGTTCTTCACCTACACTGCACAGTCAAGCCGCAACCTGCACCTGCAATACTTAGCCAAGAATCGGTCCACACCACGTTGTCAATCACTCATCACACGAGGCGACCATCCACCGGTCCTCGAACCACACACGGCTCTCAATCTCCCCTTGATGAGTGCATTGACAACACACACGCTTTGGTGACCAAGAGAAAAGGAAAAGAAAGCGACTAAAAGAAACTCCAACAAGCGATCGAAAACCAAAGAAAAGACAAAGAGCAAGATCACTTGAAGAAGACAAGTCTCGGACCCCTTAGGCAAGGGCAACGGCTCGACACATCCGAGACAAAACATGCTCAAGCAAAGAGCACAAACCAAAGCTCGAAAACCACAAAGAGCTCCCCACACACATGCAAGCTCCCCACGAACCAATGCAACTCCCCACGGGCGGATGCATGCGAGCCACTTCACGAAACAGAGCAGCTGCAACAACTCAGCTCTAACCGGTCAGATCGTAACACCACCGGTCGACGGTGCTCAACATATGAACAGGACCAGCACTCGACCGGTCGGACCGGTGACCTCAACCCGTCGGACCGGTGCACAATGAGAGCCCAAAATGGCTCGAAACCGAAAACCTTCCAAATGCATTCTGGCCAAAACATGCTCAAACTTCTCCCCTTGTTGACAATGCATGAATCAATCCAAAAATGCAAAAATGCAACCTAGAGCTTCTCAAATAGACAAAATTCAACATAGGATGCTACACATGTCCAAACGAGCAAGTTAGATACTCTATAGCTTCGTAATGACATAAACTTCATGATCACCAAGTTTCACAACCATTGTCCGAAGCTAAGATAGAATTGAGCAATTTTGAAAAATCACCCTCTCATGAGCAAAGTCCTAAACATGAGCAAAACATGTCAAAATGGCAAAGCCACACAAACTTCATGCTAGGACAACCATTCTAAGCATAAGACCATCATAAACACCCACAAGCACCTCATGTCATGTCAAAGCCACCGAGCCATGTGCCTACTTCTATATATGAGACTTCTCATTGGTAGGCATCATGCAACGATTTAACACCAAAGCAAATTAAAATTAGCACATATGACATGGGAGCACATTTTTCAAGCAATTTACATTTCATTTTCAGATTTATAATTGGTACATGAAATGTCTTTGCGACAAAAGGAACTTATGCCCCTCCACAAGATGAAGCATGGGGCTAAACATTCATGATGGCAAATGAGCCTTTGGCCCCATATGATCAAAATAAGCTATCCAACCACTAATTAAGCATAGCCAAGCCACTAAAACATGTCAAGATCATGTAAAGGCATTTACTCACAAGAGAGCATATATATGAAATTTTCAAAAACATAGCCATCAACCATGGATATAAACCAAGATTATCAAGAGCTAAGCCAAACTAACCATAGCTTACCAAATTAGCTCACAAAGACATATATGTCATTCCATGGTGAACAATGTATATAGGAGAAGCCTTTCCTAAACAATGCATATGATACAAAATGCATGCAACCTAAGATACAAAGATGCCTATACATCATGTTACATATGCCATGCCAAATGCAAGAAATGCACAAAGAAAAGCTATACATATGCTACAAAGGAGCTCCCACACGCCAACTCAAGAAATCAAACAAACACCAAGCTCCCCCATAAACGAGTGAAAGTTGCTTGATCTAGGGTTTGGTGAAAATATCGGCTAGTTGGTCATGTGTGGGTACATGGATCAAAGCTATCTTCCCTTTCTCTCGTTGTCTCTCAAATGATACCTCACTTCTATGTGCTTGGTTTTGGAATGGAGCACGGGTTCTTTACGCTTATGGCGGTGCTATCACATTGAAGTGGGACATGGGTATACTCCTCACCAAAGTCACTCATGGTGTATGTGATCCAAAGGAGCCGAGAGCAACAACTAGCTGACCACATACTACGCCTCGGTAGTGGATTGAGCAACACTCGACTATTTGGAAGACCAAGATACCAAGAAGAACCCAGAGCGGCAAGTCCCGTGGACTTCCTATCCAAGCCACACGGCAAAGTCCGCGTCACGAAAATCCATGAAGCGCCAAAGAAGAAGGCCAGTACCAAAGGGCGAAGTCGGGAGTGTGTAAATACACGAAAATGCGCTTGCTTGCCGATCACGAAGTCCTCGGAGGCGGCTTGAAAGCAGCGCCGACGGACACAGAATTGGATGTCCGGCCTGCGTCGCCGTCAAGTAGAGAGTGACCCGATCATGCTCCGGTACTCATACGGTCCACGTGTTCACCTTCCTCGTCCGCATCAAGAGCTGTAGTCGTACTCATAGGCGTTGCCATAGCCTTGGAGTCCTCCATCTTGAACTTCCTCACAATATCCTTGGTGTACTTAGCTTGGTGCACAAATGTTCCTTCCTTTGATTGCTTGATTTGTAGCAGGAAGAAGCGCAACTCGCCCATCATGCTCATCTCAAATTCCCCTCATGTCTTACGCAAACCTTGCAACAAGAGAGTTAGACGAGCCACCAAAGACAATATCATCCACGTATACCTACACAATTAGGATATCTCACTGCACGAGGAGAAACAAGGTCCGTCGACCTTCCCCATCTCAAACTCTCTCTCAAACAGAACCCCTCAACCTACCATACCAAGCTCTAGGCGCTGCTTCCAACCCATACTGACGCCTTCCTCAACTTGGGTACTTCTCACTCTCAAACCCGGTGGTTGCCTCACAAACACCTCTTCCTCCAACACACCGTTCAGAAAGCACTCTTCACATCCATCTGGTACAACTTGAACCCTTTAGCCACGGAAAAGGCTAGAAGGATCTGATCGCCTCCAAAGCGAGCTACGAGGCGAAAGTCTCCTCGTAGTCGAATCCCTCTTCACATGTACCCACAGCAACAAGTCTTGACTTGTTCCTCACCACTTCTCCTTTCTCTCCCTCTTTATTTTTCCACACCCATTTTGTCCCAATCGGCTTACACCACGGAGGAGGGTCAACCAACACCCAAACTTGGTTCCTCTCAAAATTCTCCAACTCCTCATGCATCGAGTTAACCCAATTATGATTAGATAACTGTCCAATGTCTTTGGGCTCAAAGGTGGCAACAAAAGCAGCATGAGAAATGAGAATTGTTCCAGAACCCTCGGCCAGTGTAGTCGTTCATTCATGTCGCCGATGATTCTCTGGGTGATCCACTTGCACTCGGGAGGTTCTCGCCTTGATGCTACCTCCCCTCAACAGCCTTCGCCTTGATCCGGGTTTGTCGTTGTAGGTGTGGGAGAGGGTCCATTCTCGATCGTCGTCAGTAGTAGGTACATGTTCAGCCGCGGGCATCACACCGCCATCTTCATCATCTCCATGTTCATGCTCCTCCTCACGAAAGATCTCCTCGCCAAGTTGTGTCACTGCACACTCAAAACAAGGCGACTACGTGGGTGTGTCTCGTCGAAGGTTACCTCGCAAGTCTCCACGATTTGGTTAGTTTCAAGATTGAGCACACGAAATGCTCTAGAATGAGATGCATAACCAAAGAAAATGCCATCGACAGACCTAGCCTCGAACTTGTCCAACTTCTTCCCTTTCTTGAATGAAGCATTTACAACCAAAGACATGGAAGTGACTCACCTTGGGTGTGCGATCGTGCATCAACTCATGTGAGGTTTTCTTCTTGTGAACCACGAGGTAGATCACATGTTCGACACATGGCGCTGTATTGACCGCCTCGGCCCGAACCTTCTCGAGTCCTATGCTCGTCGAGCATCGTCAGAAACCATCTCGCCTACAAGGTCCTGTTTTCCTTTCCACCACGCCATTACGGGGAGGCGTATCTGGACTCAGCGATGTTCAAGACCCAAGTCATGGCAAAAGGTTTCGAGCGAGAGTTTTGAATTCGAGCCATTGTCACTGCGGATCGCTCGTATGGCATCTCTGCCTCTCGTTTCTTAACCTCAAGACAAGATCTCGAACAAAACCAAAGCGTCTCCCTTTCTCCTCAAGAAAGAACACCCAGAGTAGTCCATCACAACAAGGACATACCACTTCCCACGCAGATCGCACACGATGGGCCAACAAGGTCCATATGGAGCAGCTCGCATGGGCCTTTCGGTCATCACATCGGTGAGGCGGGTGAGAAGAGGCTACCATCTTGGCATGCCTACGGGCGCACAAACCAACTCTTTCTCAAACCTTCAACCGTGGCAATCCTCGGACCAAATTGAGTTTACTCAAGCGAGACAAAGGTCAAAGCTCAAGTGACCCAACTTCCTATGCCACTTCCACAACTCACTCGAAGAACCGGCCAAGAAGCAACGCTCCACACACGAAGGCGAGAAAAATCAGCTCGGAACACTTGACCCTCGGGAGCGACCATGCAAACAAGATCCCGAGAATCTAAAATCCGAGAACCACCGGGCCGAAACAACACCTCAAAACCCTCATCCAACAAGCGGGACACAGAAAGCAAATTGTATCCAAGCGATTGAACAAGAGCAACACGCTGAGTGATCTTGTCACTTACCTTAATCTCACCTTGACTGACACCTCTGCCCATTGTCCCCAAAGGTGATGTACTTCTTTGTCTGCCAAGGACGAGACTTGAGAACCACCCTTGTCTCGGGTCATATGCCTCGAGCAACGAGGTCAATCAACCAAATGTTCTTCAAGTCTCCCACGAAATTCAAAAGCGAGCACGTGGTGAACAAGCGACTCGACCGGGGTTAGTACCAAAAGAGTAAAACCGGTGCCGAGCCATTTGCTCCAAAGTGGGGTTAGCACAAACCAAATCATCACGCCTATCAAAGCTACCACCACGAACACCACCACGGTAACCACCACGGGGAACCAACCCTCTCTAGGCGGAGGAGGCGAAAGCCACGAAAGGAAACCGTGGATCGTTCCTCCTCTCCATCTCAAAGCTCGACTCCTCCCACCCCGTATTGAGCACGAGGTGGAAGCGCCTAACAAGTGACCACACGCAAACTTTCGGACCAACCACGGAACCACGACCTCCGGAACCAAACCGAGCATCCTCACGAGCCACGAAACCCGACTCGGCTTGCGGACTGCACGTGTAGTACCGTCGGCGGTGTGGCTCGGCCCGGCACACTGCAGCCTTCCGGTCTCCCCAAGCCGGAACCCTCCTCACAATCGCCTTGGCCTGGGCATCTGCATCTGAGGCTCGGGTACACCATTAGAGGGTGGTACACATGTCCTTGTTAGCCCACTCTCTAGCCATTCTCTCCTCACGCTTCCTCTTGAAGCAAAACTCATCCTTGTGACCATCTCTCCCACAATACCCACAATGGAACTTTATGTGGCTTAGGCTTAGGCTTGGGTTGGGGCTGCCCACTCGGCTTCTCACCCTTCTTCTCTCCTTCCTCACCTCCCTTTGGGCTCACAAACTTCACGGTTTAAAATCATTTGTTGGGTGAGGAATATGGGTGGATCTGGAGTAGTGTCAAGTTTGTTTCTGAGATGGTTAGGCTTGGGCTCAAACTTGTTCTTGTGTCTGTTTGGTGGTGGGATAGGAATCTCTCCAACTCTCTCAACTCCCTCACCATTGTTCTCTCCAAGCTTGTCAGCCCCAAGTGCCTGACCATCATAGCGTTTGAAAGCCGCTATCATGATACCAAGCTGAGGCTCCTGACCCGACAACCAGCTCATACATTTTCTCATTCATCATTCTCATCACGCAAGCGATCAAAATAATGTGCAAGCTCCAAATTCTTAACCGCATGCAATTCACAAGTAGAGCAAGAAGTGGGAATAGGCTCTTTCAACTTAGCCTCAAGCGAAATAGTGTAAGCATGCATCTCATCAATCTTTCCATGCAAAACAGGGCAAGAAGTGCAAGCACCTAGCAAAGCAGGTCTAGACTTAAGCTCAGCCACTTCAACCCTAAGCATATCTAGTTCATCACAAGTAGAAGCATGCTTATCCTTAAGAGCGATAAGATCAGCTAGGTACACGAGCAATCACAATCAATCTCATGCCGAAACCACGGGAGAAGCCTTGCGAATCAATCTCAAGCTTAGCATCTAGGTTACGGGTTTCTAGCTCACCCACACGGTTCCTAGCATCTTCTAGTGAGGCCCTAAGCTCTTTCCTCATCTTCTTGGCCTCTCTAAGCATGTGATCGCGGTTATCAAGCAAGTCAACCAACTCATCATTCTCCTTGCGCAGAAGAAAGCTCATCACATACCTCATCCTCGAGTCGAGTCGAGTCACTGGTGGCTCTTCTTCTAGCTACGGGCCATGCCGGAGAAGCCATCTCCCAGCAGCTCAACCCGCTCAAGTTCTGGATGACTTCTTGTTCTTGCGCGATCACCTTCATCTTCACCTGCTACTCGAGCTTGAGGAAGAGTAGGGAGGAGCTGAGTCGGCGTCGCTCGCTCAGGCCATTGCTCGGGCCTTCCCGCGACCATCCTTCTTCCTCGATCCGCCGTCCTTGTGCTTGTTCTTGTGCTTGTGATCGCGCCTCGATCGGTACTTGCCGTCCTTGCTCGACCGGTGCTGTGGCCGTCCTTAGCCATCCTTGTTCTCCGTCTTCTCCGAGCGTTCGGCGACGAAGTGTCCTGGCTTGCCGACCGAAGCACGTCCGTCGTCGTCCTCCTCGTGTTCACCCGGTTCTCGTGCAGCCTCTCGAACCGCTGGTCAAGAACGCCACTCGTCCTCTCCAAGCACGCGTCGAACTCCTCGTCTGCAAAGACATCAAAGAAGACAGAGAGTACATCTTGGAGGATGCGTTAGCGTTAGACTTAGCTCCTTTGCCACTAACGAGGCGAGACTATGAGAATCGGTCGGGCTCTCGATCTTGGCTGTCATACCACGGTCCAACTCGGCCGACTTGAGCTTGAGAACAGCTCGTTCACCGTCAAGGTGTCATACTTCTCGGACTCAACAATAGCCTCAAACTTCCCATCCCATATGGTACAATCCAGCGAGTGCAAGAGCTTCACGGCTCTATCATGATCATTGTATGGGAGGCGTCACATTGGCTCTCATGTTGTTCACAACGAGTAAATCGCTGGAAAAGGGCATCGGCGGACTCACGGGAGATGAGTGAAGTTCTCGTACTCTCCGGTAAGTCGTCAGACATCTCGAGCCTAAACTGAGCATTCCCGGCATGAGCATCCTTCAACTGCTCCCAAATCCTACAAGCTAAGTCCTCTGTCGAACCCGATCGAATTCAGTGACACGAGCCTGAAACAAGTAGTCGCTGACCTTGTTGTTGGCTTGAACATATCCCTCGATCACGGAGCAAGGAAGTTCATCGGATGAACATAAGTGTTCACCGTGACATCCCAAAGGATCGACCCTTTCCGCGGAGGAACGCCGCCATCCGCCTTTGCCACATCGGTAGTTCTTCCCATCAGTGCGGAGGACTCGAACCCCGTTCTGTGCACGCCATCTTTGGATCTTAGACTAGTAAGAGTCAATAAAGACCGAAGCTCGATACCAATTGAAGGACCGATTAGGCGAACCGGAGAGGGGAGTGAATGGAGCCGATAAAAATTCTTCTCGAAGGAGATGGGAACTCCAACAAGATGAACACGGCTTCCAACACTCGTCTCGACTCAACTACCCAAGTTGGTCAAGACCACACAGCCCACGGAGTGCTCTGGTCCTAGGAACCAACACTCAACCTTCGAGCCAAAACTCACCAAACCACACACAGTGAAACTTGCACTTGCTTGCTTGCTGCTGTGCATGCACCGGTCGACGATGGCCTCGCGGTCGGGGCCGGTGGGTCAGGCAGCCGGTCAGCCGGTGGCTCTGGCAAGCCGACAAAGCGTTCGAAGCCTCGGTGACTCCTCTAGGCCTGGAACAAAAACCACCACGAAACACAACGTGAGGAAGAAGAACCCCTCACAAAACCTAGCAAAACAACTCCAACCACGCCAAGAACTGACCAGCGTGAACCACGGGACAAAACCACACGGACAAGGCTGTTCCCGAGACAAAAACCCACCAAGGGCTAGCACCGTCGACGGTTGCACGATGGGGTCGTGCCCAAATCCAACTCCCGATCTCCCGATTCACTCCACGGATTCGCACAAGACTTTGGGGATAGTAGGAACACCTCATGGGTACTCCATAGCCAAGATTTGGTCCACCAAAACTTGTTGAATCAAGAGGAATCGAAGGATTTCCGCCAAGAACACCACGAACCCTAGAACCACGAAAACCCCAAAATTGAGCCCTTTACTCACGGATTTGGGAGGAGATCAAAGAGAAAGAACCACGAGGGGTTCATGCATACATCCCCCACCAAATCCCAAAGAGAAAGGTCTCAAAACCGCCACAAGAAATTCGCCAAGAAAAGCCTCCGAAAATCACCAAAAGGAGAAACGGAAAGACACATCCAAGCCTTGAGGAACCACGAATCATCTATACATAGCAAAGAGGTTCATACAAGGTCTAGCTTCCGCCCGATCATCCTTCCTCTCACAAGATCTCACCATGAAGCTCTCAAGCTAGTCCTACGAAAATCCTAAGAAAATAGGAAGCAAAATAGGAAAACCAAATGAGCTAGGGTTCCAAGAGATGGCTGCCATCCTCTCACCCCTTGGGTTATATGGAGGCAACCGAAAGACTAAAATACCCTTACTAGCTAACTAGGGATACATGCCCCTCAAGGGCAATTCGAAATCTTTGTCTTCGCTCCATCGGACGGATGCCCTAGCGACCGCAAACTTGCTTAGCCTCGACGCAAGCCTTGCGATCCCGGCCGCGTGTCCTCCGCTTGAAGATTCCGACTGCGCGTCGTCGCACCAGTCGGGGCCGGTGCTCCTCACCGGTCGGGGCCGTGCCGTCGAGGCCGGTCTTGTGGATCAACCAAGGAACCCGGTGGTTTTACGGTGAACCACGGAAACCCGCGAACTCGGTGTAGCCTCCGCCAATCACCACTGACTCGGCTCCCACGTAGTCCGGCTCGACCTTGGTTTTGAGGCTCAACCAAGAAACCGTTCATGACTTCATCTTGCCGTTCTTGCCACCATGCGCCCCGCACTTGACCAAGCCTACTTGTCTTCTCCACACTGGAGGCCTCACCAGCGACCTTTCACGCTTGTTCTTCACACCTGCACCGCAAGCCGCCGCAACCTGCACCTGCAATACTTAGCCAAGAATCGTCTACACCACGTTGTCAATCACTCATCACACCGAGGCGACCATCCACCAGGTCCTCGAACCACACACGGCTCTCACGGATGATCTGCGTACTTGAATTTGACATTTTCTCTTCCGATTGGTTGATATATACCGGCTGTTAGATGCACCCATAGCAGGGTTTGTTTTCCGAAAGTTTCTCGTGAATATTACATTATAGAAATACTCCACTAACAAAGCGAGAGAAGGAACAAATTAAGTGTGTTGAAATAGCATTGCGGATAAGGATAAAACATGAATTAAAAATAGTTAGAACAAACATGTTCGCATGTAGAATTAGGATTAGATAACAAAATTCAATGTATAGATACACCACTACTAAAAGTTCAACAATTAAGTGGTCATATCTAGGTACAATGGCCCTCTAATTTTCAAGAATCACCGAGGCACCAATAATATTTCTGAAATGATAGATACATGCCCCGAATGTATTTTTATGTTTATATTATGCTAAAGTAGCCATACTCGGGTGCATTTCTGTAGCTTAGTTTGCTCCTAAGATCTTATCCAACAATCATAGCAAAATAAAATGAATTGAAATTTCATCAACAAAAATACATACATTTCATCATCATAACAACAAAGTATAAACCAAGATGGAAAGTGAAAACTAGCAGAAAATTAGGTATCAAGTCGAGACCTAAACAGGAACCATGAATGAGATATGGACACCTGTTCAACACATCACAATGAACTCCTTTTTTTCGCAAGAAGAGATTGTTGAAATTTGTAGTTCATCTATCATCAACCCCGAATAATTAGACAAGTTAAAATTCTGGCCCAAAAAATGACAATTCACATCGTCCTGGACCATCCAAATCTTGTAATGACCCGGTTACTCGAGAGCGAAACCTGCGATGCGAGAAAATCAAACAACAGTTTCACTAAGAGGGAGAAAAACACGTGGAGGTCACTGTTCCATCGCCGCACATCAAGAACGAAGAGACATCAGTAGCACATCATTGAGTACGTAAAGAGCAAGACTCCTAATCAGCACACCAGCCTAGGAATTAAAGCAAGAAACAAGGAACGGACCGAGGACGGCCTGGGATCATGAACATGGAGCTCCCGAGGTCCCAGTCCCACTAGCATCAAGGAAGCAGCAAAGAGCATGAGGAATCGAGGAACAGCGGTACAAATCCTCACGTCATCAGAAAAGAAAAGAGCCATCCACATGCAGAAAATTCCACTTCTGCAAGGCACCAAAACTGGGGGTACAAACCAGTAAACAAACGAGTAACGAGGCAACGCACAGATTTCTCCTGGTTGCGAATTGCGATACGCACGCTGGTCCGTTTGAGAATCAGGGACGGTCACAAGAGGCATCCATATAACGAAAACGGGTGCGATTAAAATCACAAGCATCGCGTCAGAGAAGAGAAGACAAAACTGGGATCGATCACCTATGAAGTAGCACTGCTAGCTCTCCTCCAACGAAAACCACCACCAACTTCGAAATCAACGGCAGCAGCAACGGCGAAATGCTGATCCCATCGAAACAAAAAACATCAGTGACGAGCGGATGGGTGTGCTCAAGCGCCAGAGCAGGTGAAACCGAGGAGGAGAGGCGAAACAGAGGTCACCATGGGTTTATCGGTGCTCGTCAGCCTCCCCCTTCTCTTCCAACAAAACCCCCGCACCAAAGCAAACGGCGGCAGCAAAAGCACGGATGCGACCACGCCAACACAGAGCTCGATCAAATAGGAGTAAACCCCTGCAAAGTGCATCCAAATTGAGAAGAAACGCGGAGACAAAATCGCAGTGCATCGAGAACAATGAGAAGAAGAGCACGAGCAGCAACACACCAGCAACAGCATGCGACGGGACGCTTCAATCAGAGCAGGATGCGGTCGAGGAATCTCACAGGGGTTTGGGGGAGAGGAGGAGATGGAGGCGGAGGAACGCGAGGAGGAGGAGGGCGGGGGAGGGAGAGGCCGATCTCACCTTCACGGCTTCACCTTTTGCACTGCTGCCTCTGCTTGCCTGCTGCTCCTCTGCTCCTGCTAAGCAAAAGCGATTGCGCTTATAAGCTGCAGCGAGCCAGCGAACCGCACCACGCCACCGGCTTTGCACGACGCAGGCTCTCGTTTCCGTGGCCTGAGGCGCGCCTCGCCTCGCCCGTCTGATCGACACCGCCGCGGGATCGGACGCTCGAGAAAGGCCCAGTGTGGTGGGGTCGGTGCCCGGGGCCCGGCCAATCCTCCTCACGTGATGCGCCTCGCCCTGGCCACCCGGCACAGCTGGCGTCCAGGTGCGTGCCCCTGATTGGCTACCACGACCGCAACGCGGGCCCCGCGTGACGTAAGGGGAGCAAGGATTCCGGATTTCCCGACGCTTCCTGGGGCTCCTGGCCCACCGTCCGATCTTCGACCGCCAACGCTGCCGCCGGGCCGACCGCCCCTGGCTAGCCCCCACCATGGCCGAACTGCCGGAGGTCGCCTCGCAGCAGATTGGGATTGGGAGTTTGAGTTTTGATGGCGGGGCCTCGGGTAACTCTTCGACTCAAGTGTAAAGCTTCGATTCAAGGATCGCGTAGCTTCACTTTTCTACTTTGTTTGGAGCCAAATCAAATGCTTGACATGAACTAACCATCAAATTTGCCTATAACTCAGATCGAACATAATTATGAAGTTGTGTTAGTAATAACTCGTCTAAGAACCTTCAAGTTCAAGATCCAACCTCAGAATTCAGATTACCAAGCAAAATCTGCTGAATCGCACTCCACAAGACTGTGAAGACACTACTCGACTCGGGTAGAAAGAAAGAGCACTAAAATGTTATCATCCTATTGGCGCAGGTTTGCGGCCAACAATACGCAGCACCGGTCAGACCTTTGTGCACCGGTCAGACCGGTGAGGGTCACCGGTCAGACCTTTGCCGGGGTAAACCGGCGAAAGACCTCCGAACGCCGCCCGGCAGATCCCGTCGGGAGACGCACGTAGGGTTGCTCTAGGGTCGGCAAGGCCACCTAGAACGTCTTCAGACATCGCGGAGACGAAGGAAGAACAGCAAGTAGTAGATTGGAAAAGTTGGGAAGAGGTAAAAGTAAATACGAGACAATAAAAGGTAAATGATATTTGATCGATTGGATGATGACCCTCAATCGGCCGTGGCCCTATATATTTATAGGGTGGGGAGGTCTTACCCCGCAAGGAAATCCTTTTACAAGCCTAATCTATCAGGACTCCTCAATTTGGCTCTGAATCGGGGAGGCACCGGTCAGACCGGTGCACCCGGCGTGTAGATCTTGGAGAAGTCATATCTCCTCATCCGGACTCCGATTTGGACGTTCCACATATGGATTTTGATCTACTCGATGAGACCTATCCAATGGTGAAGTCCAAATAGGATTTCGTGAACTTTGACCACACCGGTCTGACCGGTGGGGCCCTAAGTCGACCGGTCGACGAGACTGCAATTTTGGGTGCGACCATATGCCCCCCTGTTTTTTGGCAAAGGATACGTGCCAAAAAAATATCTTTCTAAACTAAAAACACTTAGGACGATGTTTAACAAAACAACGGTCGTACACATAATTTACTCAAGTCGAGGATGTCGCCTGCTTTGGTCTCCACTCCTTCCGAGTCCGTGTCGACTTGGCTGGCTTCTCTTCAATCTGCTGCTCCATTGCTCCTCGCTTGTGTAGTCTTTGCAACCTCCTTTTTTGAGTATGAGACAAGCCTGAGGGACACCACCTCGGTTGCATCTCCTTAGCATTTTGCTTGTTGCTATTCTCACCTTGCTTAATAGTAGTACACACATTATTTTTGACCAGATTGCTATTGCAAACAATGGTCTTTGTAATGCATTATAATTTGAGTATGCAACAGGATATTGAATCATATACGAATTCATGTACATACTACTATAATCAGCAGGTGAATAATAGCAAGGATAATACCAAGACGATGGCATAACAGATCCAACAAAAGGATATTGTGAAAAGTTACCTCGTTGGTGATGAATACCTTTATGTCTTGGTGGTGCTTTCACGCCCTTAACACCGTTTGGCTGATTACTTCGATCCTTAGTAGCTCCTTCCCTCTTATATTTGGCCAGGAGCTCATTAAAACTCGGCCTTGCTTTTTTCTTGGGCTTGGAGCATCTTGAACCTTTCTGGAGGCGCCGGTCGACTGGTCGATGCACCGGCCGATCGGGTCGGGAACCGGCCGACATCTTGTCTTGCCCCCAAGCGTTGAAGTCGCCGAAACCTTGGGGATCACCTCCGAGGCTGCCTCTTGTCGTATCTTTGCTCTCCAATGATCACATTTTTCCTTTAGCATTTTCGGCTTGATCCGGCCGAATAAGCACCTTAGGATTTGACAACTCAAGAGTATTAACAAAGGCGCTATTAGGGAAAGGATTTTCGTCGACTTGCATCTCATGAAATTTCAAATGACCCACATTAATGGCCGATTGTATTTGACGAAAAATATTACAATCATTGGTAGCATGAGAAAAGAATTATGAAATTTACAATAAGCACGTCTTTTAGTTGATCAATAGGTGGTATAGTGTGAGACATCTTAATTTTACCTGACTTAAATAATTTATCAAATATTTTATCACACTTAGCCACATCAAAAGTAAATTTCATCTCATCCCGACTCTTATGAGCCGGCTTAAGAGAAGCACAAGTGTTTGATTTATCATTAGGTAACCAAGTAAATTCAGCGACACACTTCTTTACTCTCATCGTCCGATGATTCATAATCTAGCATATGTATATTAGGATGATCAGATTTGAGCCGAGTATCAGCTAAAGCTCTTACTAAGACTTGGGCAACATCAACAAATTCATGACCCTCTAATTTTTTTTTAATATGGGATCGCAAACCATTAAAAGCTAATTCAGCAAGATCCCTTTCGGAGATAACAAGATTATAACAACAGTTTTTGGTTTCTCTAAACCTCCTAATGTAACTAGTAATGTGTTCATCATACTTTTGCTTAACCGATGTTAAATGACTCAACCTTAACTCATTATCTCCGCTATAAAAGTAGTCATGAAATTTTTGTTCTAATTGTTCCTAAGTGCGAATAGAGTTAACAGGTAAAGAAGCAAACCATGAAAAAGCATTGCCAGTTAAAGATAAAGAAAATAAACACACTCTTATTTCCTCTATGGCACTAGCTTCTCCTAGTTGAGCAAGATATTGACTAACATGCTCCCACGTAGTTTTGCTATCATCCCCATTAAACTTTACAAATTCAGGACAACGCCAACCAATAGGATAGGGAACCGAATCAAAATTAGAAGGATATGGTTTTCTATATGAAAGATTTTTATTTTTCACTTCTATCCCATAGTCATCTTTCATTTGTTTAGCAAGATTAGCGTTAAACCTATCGATGACTTCCTGGATGATGGTTGGCATTGGCGTAGTGGAAGCATTCGATTGCCCCACATTCTTTGTATGTATGAGCGGAGTGTGGTGTTGCAACGGCTATTAACTTGGGGATTAGGTGCGTAACCATACCCAATGCACTGTCTCAAAGCGGAATCATAATTGGAACACCTTGAGCTCTGAAGCATTCCCACGGATCGGCGGAAGCGGCTGAGCAGGAGGAATAGTAACTATAGGTTCCGGAGACGAGGGAAAAGGCACCACAGCACCGGCACCGGTCTGACCGGTCGGACCCATCGATTGCGGCCCGGTGCTGTTGACAAGCGGCGGTGGTGGTGGCTGCAAAATAATTCAACGCATGCCATCGAGGATTAATTATTTGTGCAGGTGATGAATTAATAGGTGGGTCTGAGGTGCCGCAGTTTTAGAACTAGATGCAATATTATCATCACCCTCTACGTTCGAGACTCTTATCTACCATGTTTTGCATATTTTCAATCATAGATAAACCAAAGCTATCCATCACGGTAGTAAGATCATTGGACGGTAACAAAGAGGATGGAGATAACGATGTGCTCACATTGGGTGGTACCTCAAAGCGGTGGAGTGTCAAGGTGATGTCCTTGATCTTCTTCACCTTGCCTTCGCGATTCTTCTTGAAGTGCGACAAGTAGTGAAGCCGATCCTCTTCACCCTTCTTCTTCATGAGCTCTTCTAATTCTTGGCGATCTCGTTCGCCTTTTGCTTCATGAAGTCCTCCATAGCTTGACGATCTTCAGGTTAGAGCTCTTCATCCGTGAAATCGATGATGTTGCCCTTGTTTATCTCACACTGAGACATGTCGCCGGAGTTGGATAGATCGGTTAGATAGCGGATCTTCGCTCCCGATGGAGTCATCAATTTGTTGGCGCAGGTTTGCGGCCAACAATACGCGAGCACCAGTCGGACCGGTGAGTCACCGGTCAGCTTTGTGCACCGGTCGGGACCGGTGAGGGTCACCGTCAGACCTTTGCCGGGTAAACCTGCGAAAGACCTCCGAACGCCGCCCGGCAGGATCCCGTCGGGAGACGACGTAGGGTTGCTCTAGGGTCGGCAAGGCCACCTAGAACACCTTCAGACGTCGCGGAGATGAAGGAAGAACAGCAAGTAGTAGATTGGAAAAGTTGGGAAGAGGTAAAAGTAAATACGAGACAATAAAAGGTAAATGTATTTGATCGATTGGATGATGACCCTCAATCGGCCGTGACCCTTTATATTTATAGGGTGGGAGGTCTTGCCCATAAGAAAATCCTTTTACAAGCCTAATCTATCGGGACTCCTCAATTTGGTTCGAAATCGGAGAGGCACCGGTCTGACCGGTGAAGAGCACCGGTGGTGAAGTCTAAATAGGATTTCGTGGACTTTGACCACACCGGTCTGACGGTGAGGCCTGATCCGACCGGTCGACGAGACCTGTCAATTTTGGGTGCGAATACATCCTACTACCACGCAGTAGGCCTAAAACCAACGGATCCGACCCTCGCTGTCTTTAATTGACCGGGGTAAAAAAAAGAATCAGCACTGTCTAGAAAACCTGCAAAATCCCAGGAGAGCTTTTGCTCTCTGCTTGCTTTTCACGAACTCAAGCGCTCTTGGTATTGTCTAGCCGTTCGGAGCGAAGGGCCTGCTCCTCGTCGCTGTCTGCAAGCTTGATCTCGCCATCGCTGGCATCAGACTTGATCTCCTGGTGGTTGTCATCCTCGGTCCCCTCGGCGGCATCAGGGGCATCGTGCTTGAACTGGATCAGTAGGACGGTCATGTCAAAAACCGTCGGCTGGGCGTGGCGCAAGAGCCTCTCGCAGATGACGCGCAGGTCAGTCACCCTCTGCGTTGCCCAGACAAACAAAGTGCATATTCAGGGCAACGATTTTTCCATCAACTCTTAAAACATATTCTTAAAAAAAATAGCAGAGGCAACAAACTGTGACAGCAAAAAAACATAGATTCTCCCACAAAATGGTAAAAGAATAATAGATTCAAAACATGATGCGCTGCAAGTGTAGACTTCAAATATTAATCTTAGGTGTGGGACATATGTTCAGTGGTAAAATGTTACTTGTGCGTAGTAAAAGTTGCTTCATCTGGTAGGGAGTTTCCTTATGTATCACTACAACATGACACACAGAAAAGATGAGGGAAAAAACTCACGTTTAACTCCTCACGTACAAAATCAACCACATCCTGAGATGTCAAAGATGCCCTGCCAGAAAACAAGAGGCATGCAACATTAGCATGTGGATTAAACAAAATCATATCCGATATGCATTGGATACTATAGGTTGTCTTTTGGGGCAAAAGGCAGGTGGTTTCTGCTTTCTCATTACAGATGGAAAGAAAGCTTGTTACATGTTCCAAGCTCTGAAGCTCACATAAAGGAAGAACGGAAAATTAAGATCAGTACAAAAACTCATCCTCTGTTGTGTTGTTCTTCACCACGAGCTCCAACTGTTCTAGGACTCTAGGTTTTTCATGAGCTATATAGCAGATTGCTTAAAGTTGAGTTCAATATTTTACTATTATCACTCACCCATTTTAGCATATAATTGTGGCAAAAGAATATCCTACTGCACAATATTTACTGTCTACATCTCAATGCAGGCCCAAAATCTAGAGACTTCTTGAAGAAAGGTCTTACAGAACAAATCAAATATGTATGACCCATCATCTTCAGTTAGATAAGCTTAGCAAATAACAAATCATGATGTTCAATGATAATAGGAAGCACTGGCTAACATTTCTTTCTTGTGGTAACTTAGAGTCCATAGTCATTAAAATATACCTACTCCAGAAATCATGCAAAAATATAGGTGGCCTCAAAATAAACCTGTTTAAGCTGCATATACAATTAAATGAACGAAAATTCATAGATAGTTGTGGATAAACTATTGTCTTAGATCCAATTAAAACTACTGTATAGAAGAAACGAGAATGCAAGCTACTAGCTGACATGTGGACTTTTATATGTTCTGCATTCATTTTTGCACCTAGGAGAAAAGAAAATTAACTGACATAATTCAGTTCTGTAACTACTTATCTTTTGGCTGACGACTTACCATATACCACCACTTGCTATGACAAGAAACTCGATATCATCGGTTATCTCCATCTAAGAATGAATGATGCCATTTCCCATCAGATCTCACCAACAACAAAATTGTATTCTGCTAAAAATAACTTTGTTCACACTCACATTGAGAATGTCTGGGTTGCATATCACCATTTGTTCTTCAGGAGGCAAAGCCTTGTTCTGCTTGAATACAAAATCACCTGAATTGTAAGCAGCGACATCAATTCCAGTGCATTATATTACATACAAAGTGACAAGGAAATCAGGTAAAGACTATACCAATTGCCCTGGAGGTGGCTAGAATTCCTCTAATCACAGTGAAGCCGAGCACTCGTCCTGCTTCTCTCACAACATGCTGATCAATGTCTATCTTTCCTCCTGCTCTTTCTGTTCTCTGTATTTCACCCTGACGGCTTGGTCTGTGATCAGTGGATAGTTGAATTGCCTTTTGATGCAGTGGAAACAAGCATAATTTTCAGTCACTGAATTTGCTATAACATTTGACAAAAAAAACTCATTCACCTGGCCATTCCTTGAGGCTACACAATGAGAATCTCCAACATTTCCAACAATAATCCGGTTGCCTCTAATGACAGCTACACTTGATGAGCTTCCTGTATTCTGTGGTGGTATATAAGGAGGTTCTTGAGGATAAAAGATACAAAGTGATGTATAAAACAGACAATTATAAAATGGTAATCTTATGAAAGAAACGCATAGCAAGGAATAGGCTTGGAAAAAAACTCGGAGGTTAGGGTGTTGTATTTTTCTGTGTGCCTATAGTATATTAAAGAAATGATGAGCCCAAACAAAAAGGTGATATCTCTAGTGATGCCTCAAGTCTGTAGTAGCATAACAACTAAGCTACAATGGGAACTGTTGACGCTTTTCTGGTCAACACACACGAGTGCTAGATCGCGCGGAACGTCGAAACGTTGAACTCGCCGAGCTCCTACCTGGACCGGTTTGACCAGTCAGGGGCACCGGTCTGACCGGTGGCTGCAGAGGCACGGTGAAAATCTAAGATCGCCGCCTCGGGAGGGACCCCGTCGGAGGTGGCGCGCCTAGGGTTCCTCTGAGGTCGGCAAGGCCACTCGAACGCCCACGATCGTCGAGACAAGCAAGAAAAGCACGAGGTTGGAAAAGCTAGGGTTTGAGAGATAAAAGTTGTAGAAAATAATAGTCGATTGGGTGATTCCACCTCAAACGGCCGTGGCCCTTTATATTTATAGGGTGGGGAGGTCTTGCCCGCAAGGAATCCTTTACAAGTTGAAATTCGCTAGGACTCCTCAATTCGCCGGACTCGGGGTCCACCGGTCAGAGGCCGTGCCCACCGGTCATCGGTGGCTGCTGGATCGGCTACAAGATGCCGACCCGGGCCGCACTGCTGAGGGACACCGTCCGACCGGTGGTGACAGCCTGATCGGCTTTGTGCCAATTTTGGGTGCGAACATATGCCCCTCTGTTTTTTAGTAAAGCTTGTTGTCTAAAAAATAATTCTAAGGTCGATGTGACATTTCACGGCCATTTTGGTCTAAGGGCGATTTTGCTTTAAATCGGCCATATCCTATCAAGCATCTTGCCAGACACTTGGATGAAATTTCTCCAAGTACCTCCTGTTGAGAGCCCTTGGAAGTCGCTGTCCTTACAAAGTCTCCATCATGTAAGAATTCCCAGAACAAACCTTGACAACCTTGTATGGACCTTCCCAACTTGGGGACCACTTACCAAACTCATTACTCTTAGATCCAATAGGTAAAATCGTCTTCCAAACCAAGTCACCTACCGAAAAAATTTGGCTTTTACCTTCTTGTTGTATGCTCTAGCAACTCTCCTTTTGTCCTTTTCAATTTCCTCCAAAGCTTCCATACGCTTGTCGGTCACTTCATCAATATTGTCCATCATCAAAGCATAATATGATTCAACATCAAGATTATTCTGCTTTGCAAGTCTATATGCGCCTAGATTCACCTCAACAGGCAAAACGGCCTCTTGACCATACACAAGCTCAAAAGGAGTAACCTTAGTAGCACCATGTCTAGAAATACGATGAGCCCATAAAGCTTGATAATACCTCATGTCATCTTCTAGGATTGTCTTCTATCCTCTTCTTGATGAGCTTCATCAATGTCTTGTTGCTAGACTCGGCTTGACCATTGGCTTGAGCATAATATGGAGATGAATTGAGCAATTTAATACCATAGGAATCAACAAAATCACGCACCTCTTTGGATACGAAGTCCCTTGATCCGTAGTCAAAGTTTGCGGAATGCCAAACCTATGTATGATGTGCCCGAATAAACTCAATCACCTCTATGTGTCATATTCTTCAAAGGAATAGCCTCACCACTTGGTGAAGTAGTAGGTAGCCACGATCACAAAACAATGCCCTTCGACGGCGAAGGATGAATCTTGCCAATAAAATCCAGACCCCATCCTCTGAAAGGCCAAGGCTTGATAATCGGATGCATCAACGCAGCAGGCACCAACTGAACATCTCCATGTTTTTGACACTCTTCACACCCCTTGTAGTACCTAAAACAATCAGCTATCATGGTAGGCCAATAAAAGCAAGCCCGCCTGAGGAGCCACTTCATCTTGGGAGCCGATTGATGAGTACCACAAATACCTTCATGAACCTCTGTCATAGCCAACCTAGCTTGATCAGGACCCAAACACTTTAAGAGCAAATCATCCGCGGTCCGACGATACAATTCACCATCATCAAGAATAAACTTAAGAGCCCATCGTCGGACTTTTCTATCAACTGAACTGTTATGATTATGCAAATAATCAACCAGAGGTTTTCTTCAATCCTCCACCTCATCTTTGTCACGAAAAACTGAGGAGGAACTTTTACCAGGAGACCGGTCAGACCGGTCGGTGACATCGGTCAGACCGGTGTCACCGGTTAGACCGGCTCGGTCCGGCTGGGTGCCTCGAGCAAAACACTCGGCCGCAAGCAACGGTTTGTGTTCTTAAAAATTTCTTTTTCAAACATTATAACCAGATCCTTGCTGGGCTAGAGCATTAGCTCTAGGATTTTCCTCTCGTGGCACATGATATATAACAAATTCATCCATACAAGATATGATGTCTAAACATTTATCAAGATATGCATTTAAGAAGCCATTTAGACATTGACATACCTTGGATACTTGCTGCACCACCAATAAAGAATCTCCATATGCTTCCACATGTTTTACTCCCATGTCATGCAAAATTTCCAATCCAAATAGAAGAGCCTCATATTCGGTTTAGTTGTTAGTACAATCATGATCCAATCGGTTAAGAGCTTCAAAACAGCCCCACTTGGCAAATAATGACATTCCAACACCACAACCATCTTTGCAAACCGATCCATCAAAATGCAATTTCCATGGAGTAAAAGTAGCATAACCGACATTCAAATCAAGTTGCTTATCTACTCTATGTCCAACAATAAAGTCGGCTACAATTTGACCTTTCATGAAGCTTAATGGTTCACAATGCAAATCATACTCAACTAAAGCATAAGCTCATTTGCCGACTCTACCACTCAAAATTGGTTTATGCAACATGTATTTGATTATGTCGGTTTGACATGCTACTATGCAAGTACTAGGTAATAAATAATGCCTCAACTTGGTGCAAGTATGATATAGCGATAAACACAACTTTTCAATGAAAGTGTACCTTGTTTCGGCGTCTAGTAATCTTCTACTCTCATATGCAACAATGTACTCCTTGCCTTCGGTCTCTTGAGTCAAAACACCTCCAATGACATCCTTCTTAGCCGCTACATACAACTTGAAAGGAATACCACTCTTGGGCGCTTGAAGAACGGGTGACGAAGTTAAATAACTCTTAATCTCATCAAATGCCTCTTGTTGCTTTGCCCCCCAAGTGAAGTCAACATTATTTTTTAACCGAAGTAAAGGAGTAAAAGCATTCACCTTCCCGGACAAGTTGCAAATGAACCTCCTTAAGTAATTTACCTTGCCCAAGAACTTTTGCAAATCCTTTTTACAAGTAGGTGCTTTAACATTCCGAATTGCCTCAATCTTTTTAGGATCTATCTCTATACCTTTCTCATGCACAATAAAGCCCAAAAATTTCCCAGTCGATACACCAAAAGCACATTTGAGTGGGTTCATCTTTAATTTATACCGACGCGCATTTTTTAAATGCAAGTCTTAAATCACTAAATGAGAATCATCTCGATTTGACAATAGTATCATCAATATAAACCTCTACTATGATGCCAAGCAAATCATGAAAGATTAAATTCATAGCCCTTTGATAAGTAGCACCCGCATTTTTCAAACCAAAAGTCATAACAACCCACTCAAATAAGCCAACAAAACCCGAACATATGAAAGCCGTTTTGGATATATCCTCTTGACCATAAAGATTTGATTGTAACCATTACCATCAAGAAAACTAAGAATTCTATGTCCGGATGCAGCATTAACAAGAAAATCGGCTATAGGCATAGGATATTCATCTTTAGGAGTAGCTCTATTAAGATCTCTAAAATCAATGCAAACACGAAGCTTTTTTGTTCCTTTTTTCTCAACAGGCACAATATTAGAGATCCAATCAGCATAACGACAAGGCCTAATAAACTTTGCATCAAGTAACCGATTGACTTCCTCTTTCACTCGGTCATAAATATCAAGATTAAAGTTTCTACGAGGTTGTTTATAAGGCCTAAAACCAGGTTTAATAGGTAAATGATGCTCAACTAAATCACGACTTAAACCAGGCATTTCATTATAATTCCATGCAAAGCAATCAACATACTCCTTTAACAGCTTTATTAACTCAGATTTAAACAATAGATCAAGATTCTTGTTTACAAATGTCGGCCTAGGTAAAGTGCCATCACCAATATCAACCTCCTCTAAAGGATCAGCCGACGTAAACCCTTGTCCTACTTGCTCAAATCATCAGTCTTCGATGGCCTCACACATATCGTTCTTATGCGCCCGATAGTGCTCTCACCTTTGTTGCAACCACTCCAGATTTGCATCCATCAAATCGACAGAGAAGTTCTAGCCTGATCAACGATCGGCTTCATGACAACAGTAGCAAAGCCATCTTTGGTAGAATCAATAAGTCTCAAATTAGATAAATCTAAACCAGTTAAGCACTTAAGATTCTCATGATTATCCATAGTAGGACTATCGGCCACTGCAACACAAGCCGATGTATCACCATGAACAATCTCTACCTCGTCGCCTACCCATTGGATTAAGAATTGATGCAAAGTAGAAGGCACACAGTGATTTGCATGAATCCAATCACGACCAAGGATGAGACTGAAGTTACCTTGTGTCTCAGCGACGAAGAATGTCGTAGCCAATGTCTTGCTCCCAACGGTGAGCTCCATAGAGATGACGCCTTTAGCTCCCATCGGCTCGCCTCCTCCCACACCGCTGACGGTCATGTTGGTCTTGATCAGCTCATCATCTAAACCTCCCAGCTTCTTGAACAAAGAATACGACATCAAGTTGACGATCGCTCCTCCGTCCACCAGCATGCGAGAGATAGGCTTCTCATTGATGTGTCCTTTCATGTACAAAGCCTTCAGATGATTTTCAGTAGCTTTAGGCTTCTGGAAAGTAGCTTCCTTTGGCCCAAAGTCGAGATGCGCGACGTCCTCCTCCGAGAGCACATAACCATCCATAGACATATGGATCACGTTGATGTCCAAATTCATGCGCTCGGGTGAAGAACTGTAGTCAACAAGCTCCTCATCGTCTTCTGGTGCAGGATCCGATGCGGACTTGTCATCACAAACTATGGGAACTGAAGAAGAGAAACCGGGCGTCTGCGGGTCATCGGTGCCGAGTCAACCTCCACCGGTCTGACCGGTGTGACTGGTCTGACCGACCCCTCCACCCGACCGGCCAGGTCTGGCTGAGGCCGGTCTTGACTCCACTCTTTCCCCGAGGTACCATGGGCTGTCTTGGTTGAAAGCTGTCCCTTTGCTTCTCTAGCTCCTTCTCCCTCTTCTCTCGAAACCTTAGGCGTTGAAGCTTCCTCCTTTGTGTGCGAGTCAATCCGGGAGGACACCACCTTGGCAAGAAGTATTTGGAGTTGGAACCACTCCCACTGGCCTCATGGTCATTAGCAGCAGCAAACACCCTTGGAGTTGATGTCACAACCTTATTGTTTGGAACAATCCTTTTGCCATCCTCTCCAATGTGAACATCCATTGATCCAATCTGAATAATGTCTTGACTCGTAGTCCTCTCTGGATCAACTTCCATCTTCTGCACCTCCTCCTTCTGCTTCGGCTTGTAGACTTGCTTCACGGGAGGTGGCACGGCTGGCCGCACGGTCTGCGACCGGTGGTAGCGGCCCGACCGGCCGGTCGGGTGACCTGACGGGCGGCGAGAAGCCAATCGGTCTTGGATAGGTCTGGAGATCCGCCGAACGCTGATTTCGCCTCCCATCCGTGATGAAAGGCTTGTTGATATGGCACCCACATCACTCCATTGTCATCATATATCGGGCGTGGTGCATTTGAACTTGATGACGCCCATGGTGGAGTAAAGCGTTGCCCTTGCTGTGATAATTCACCCTTAAGTCTTGTAGCAGCCCTTGGAGGTGAAGATGACCCTCCTTGATGTGTAGGTGACCTCATCCGTTTTTAACGGCCGATCACTTGTGACCTTTTGCCCGGAGTACTTGTCAAATAGCATGTCGAAAGTGACCTTCGGCGTAGGATCACTCTCCTGATTTTTTGCTACATTAAGTTTCAAGTTTCCAATCTCCGAACGGCTTGGTTTGATCATCCTCGGACGGCCTGGGGGTGCACCGGTCGACGGTCACCTCCACCGATCGAGGTCCGGCCGAGAGATGGCTCGACGTCGCTGGTCGGGTGTAGATGACCCTTGCCCCCCATGTCGAGGCACTCGTAACCTTGAAGGCCTCTTTGCCATCAGGAGTCTTCTCATACTCAACTTTGCGAACTAGCTCCTTTCCTCTCAAATCGGGCTTAGCTTCCCCGATTACCACGTTCTTGCCTTTAGTTGCTTGACTTGATGGCGAACCCGGTACCTTAGGCTGCTATAAATCCATGGTGTTGATCGGAAAAGGAGCCTTGTCCACTTGCATCTCATGGAAAGTCAAACGACCTTCATTTATGGCCGATTGAACCTGTCGACGAAACACATTGCAATCATTAATAGCATGAGAAAATGAATTATGAAATTTGCAATATGCACGTCTTTTCAACTCTTCAAGTGGAGGAATAGTATGAGTTAACTTGATATTTCCAGATTTAAGCAATTCATCAAATATACGATCACATTTGGAAACATCAAAAGTAAATTTAATTTCTTCTTGCCGACCTTTACTAGCCGGCTTAAGAGATGAACAAGAATAAGATTTTTCTTTAAAGGGCCAAACAAACTCAGCAGCATAAACTTCTTTATCACTATCGTCCGAACTATCAGAATCATAATCAATAACATGAACATTAGAACGACGTGATTTAAAATTATCTTTCTCTTTGTTCATTCGGTTCTCAACAACTAAAGCTCTAATTTGAACTTGTGCAACCGAAAGAAAGTCGGTGCTCTATCTTATCTCTAATAGATGATCTTAAACCTTCGCATAAAATGTCGCAAGGTCCATATCGATGATTGACAAATTAAAGCACCGGTTTTTAGTTTCTTTAAACCTTTAATGTAGGCGAGACAGTCTCATCTCTTCCTTGCCTAACCGATGTTAAGTCATCAATTTTAATTGTATGCTCCCACTATAAAAGTGATCATGAAACTTACGCTCTAACATATCCCAAGATATAATAGAACCGAGGAGCAAGCGAGGAAAACCAAGCAAAAGTGCGGTGTCAAAGATAAAGAAAACAAGCGCACTTTTAAAGCATTATAGACACCAGCTTCACCTAGTTGTGCAGTGTATTGACTAATATGCTCCCATGTGGTTTGGTCATCATCACCACTAAATTTAATCAAGTGCATACGCCAACCACGTGGGAGAGGAAATCTATCAAACTCGGATCGTATGGTTTTTGATACAAATTAGTGTTACCAATATCAACACCAAGTTTGTTTTTACCACATTAGCCAAATCTTCCTTAAATCTATTAAATTCTCCCAATTAGGATTATTTGGTTTGTTGTGGTTGAGGATTCTCCAAATTCATCTTATTTAAGTAGGGAGCTATCTTAGCTTGAGCTAGCTGTAACTTTCAAACACACCGTCCTAATAATATTTTTGGAGGCCGATGTATTCACTGTCGTACTATAATGAGGTCCAACATTACTAATTGTATTAGATAAAGTAGGGACCATCTGATTTGGCACGACAGAAATTGGCAAAGGCTGGTCGGATACCAACTCCATAGCACCGGTCTAACCGGTACCCTGCATCGGTTCGGCCAGTGCGGCCATGTTAACTGTGCGGTTGAAACCGAGAGTCTTGACGGATCTGGATTTGGTGTCAAACCATATGCATGATTACCATTATTTACAGGCAAAGGTGCTAAGCTAGGATGAGACCCTTGAGGATTAGCTTTAGGAGTACTACTATTAGTTTCATTATTATTAAAACCTAAACTCTTATCTTTTTCAAGATCCTCTAATCGTTCTAAACGAGCAATGTAAGAAGCAAGCAATTCATCACTTTCCACTGTAGATTTTATAGAAGAAGTTTCAGACGGGGGTTTCTTACTTACAGTGGGAATTACCTCAATATTGCTATCGTTTAGCCTGATCGCCGGCAGCTCGAACTCTTTCAATCTTGCCACCTTGCCGGATCGATCCTTCTTGACGCCTTGACTAGGAATTGTACTTGCATGTACTCTGTAGCGCCTTGAACCTGCCGCTCCTCCGGAGAGAGATCTTCCAATGACGCAGTGACAATGTTGTTCATGTCGAGATCGCACCGAGCACCCATCGAGCTGAGGTCAGATTGAACGGTTTTAGCAACCTGATCTTTCTTCCCCAGCGGAGTCGCCAATAAGTATGTTGACGCTTCGCCAACACACGAGCGCTAGATCGCGGAACGTCCGAAGCAGCTGAACTCGCCGAGCTCCTGCCCGGACCGTCGACGGCCGGTCACGCCGACCGGTGGCTGCGGAGACGCGGTGAAAACTTAAGATCGCCGCCTCGGGAGAGACCCGTCGGAGGTGGCGCCTAGGGTTGCTTTGAGGTCGGCAAGGCCACTCAACGTCCCCCGATCGTCGTCGAGATAAGCAAGGAAAGCACGAGGTTGGAAAAGCTAGGGTTTGAGAGATAAAAGTTGTAGAAAATAATAGTCGATTGGGTGATTCCACCTCAAACGGCCGTGCCCTTTATATTTATAGGGTGGGGGGGCCTTGCCCGCAAGGAATCCTTTTACAAGTCGAAATTCGCTAGGACTCCTCAATTGTCGGACTCGGGGTCCTGGGTCCACCGGTCAGACCGGTCAGTCCACCGGTCAGACCGGTGTGGCCGTTGCCGGATCGGCTACAAGACGCCCGACCGGTCAGACCGTTGAGGGACACCGGTCTGACCGGTGGCGACAGCCTGATCGGCGTTGTGCCAATTTTGGGTGCGAACATGAACCTAACAATATTTTTGGCCTGCAGCTTAGTAAACCAGGCACTAGATTTAATCATATGCATCTAATTGAATCTAGGTACTTAAATATATATTTTCCAACTGCAGCACATGTTCGGAAAGAGCAGATCCTCCATATCCCATCCTTTCAGTTCCTTATGCAGATAATATTATGCATAATATTGAATAGATGAAGCTTTGACCAACTTATTCAACAGGTTTATACTTAAATAACATTCAGGAATTGACATATTACCATTTTGCAGTACCAAGGGTTAGCAATAGGGCATATGACACGGTGTAGAAAATTGCCACTACCACGAGGAGGATTAACTAATTCTCACCATACATTTGATTGTTGCAACACCTTATCCATTCTGCAACAAGTAAGCAAACAAATTACACATTTCGTATTTGCAGTTTTGCATATGCAAAATGCAAGAAAAAGATGGATATGATGTTGGCCCTTTCAACTCCTAGTCGCAAAAAATGGACCAAAGATTTGAATTACAGGATGGATCATCTAAAGAAATAACATGGAAAACACACTCCTGATTGCATTATCTAGATCGTTCTGATAGTTTGGATGGAGCTGGAGCTCAATATGAAACAGTCTCGCACAAAGCAATGCTACTTCATGTCCTGAAACAGAACAAAAACAGTTCAATATGGCCATTTTATCTATGTAGTAAATGCTACATATTGAACATGTATAGGAATCCTACTGTGTACTCATAAGTTTAATCGTTACTGTCCTAAAACAAAGAAACTTAATCATTACTTCATGGCACAGAAAATAAACGAAAGAGCTTCATAGAAGAGAAAGCAATATAGAAAGTCAAACATATTGCTAAAACAAGAATTTGTGAATGAAATAATACTGTGATTATCATAATTATTCTCATGGATCTTTCTTTCCATTCCCTTTTGTAAATTTTTGGACCCTTGTAAATTCTTTTTCCATTACTAACTGAAATGCTCTTGCAATTGCTGCAGCTAATCGGGAATGCAATTATTTGATATACATACAGCTCTATATGGTTAAAGATATAACTATATCTAATACTCCCCTCCATTTCAAATTACTTGTCACTATTGACTTTTGATCACAACATTTGACCATTCGTCTTATTCAAAATATTATGCATATATCATTTGTTTTGTTTGTGACTTACTTCATTATCAAAGGTATTTGAAGTATAATTTTACGTTTTGCATATTTGCACCAATTTTTTTAATAAGACGAATGGTCAAACGTTGTGATCAAAAGTCAATAGTGACAAGTAATTTGGAACAGAAGGAGTAATTGATAAACAAATGTAACAACTCTTTATTCTAACTCAAGACTCCCTTCAGATATAGGTGCCAAGTCTCTTGACCCTGGAAGGCTAAATAAAATATGTCAAGCAACATACCAATCCAAGGATTAATATTTGGACCCTCACCTAAGCATAGCAAAATGTAATGCATTAAATTTATGTATTACGAGCATGGAAGCTGGAGATTAAACCTATAACTTAAAAAAATCTACAAAGTGAGCATGCAGATAATTTAACAAACACATGCACACTACAATATTTTTCTAGAGACTGAATTAATTTCATGAAATTTGCCTGTTTCAGAAACATTCATGCAGATTTAGCTGATGCTTGACATGATAAGATATGGTAATAGACAAAATAAATCGAACTTATTATAAGAAGATGGCAACCAAGATCAAACCTCCATGGCCATCATAAAGACCAAAGAAAGATGTGGTATGATCTAGATCTGGGACAGCTGCGTGCTGCAGAACAAGGGCTTAGTATTTCCAAGAAGTTACTAGAAAATAAATCAGATACTACAGAAGAATTCTACCAACAATATTTAGAACAGTAGATTACTCACAGCATCTTCCATTTCTGTACCAAAACCTTGCATAGACGCTGCTGCATACTTGATTCTGGCATTTTCCCCTCCTTCAGTAGTCCTTGATGTTTCAACATCCCGGCTGCTAGATGCACCCATAGCGGGTTTGCTTTCCTGAAACTTTCTAGTGTCAATGTGACATTATAGCAATACTCAATCAGAGAAGAAATAGCTGTGCTGAAACTGTACTGCAAATTGCATAAATACTCAGCGAGCTTGATAAATCATGAATTGAAAGTACTATAATTAGAACAAAGATGTTACTGCATGTAGAATTGTAGAGCTTGGATTAGATTACAAAAAGAAAATATATAGATCTGCCACTATTGCAAGTTCAACGCTTAAGGTAATTTTTTAAATAGGCATCGCTTAAGGTGTTATATCCTTGGTCAAGAGGCATTGCAAAATTTGCGGGTTAATGAGGCATCAAGAATACTTTTGAAATGATCCTACTAAAGTGCCCTGGATGCATTTTGTGATGTGAAATAAATGATATTCTGGCGCATTAATTTAACTTATTTTGCTTGTAAGATCTTATCCGACAATCACAACAAAAAATGAAATGAGATTTTACCGTCAACTGAAATACATAAAAGCTTTGCAGTCTTAAATCATTACACCAAATTCTAAACCAAGAAAACAAAGCAATTTGCAGCAGATAATATGTAAATGGGATACTAGGCAAGAAGGAACTAGCTGTCAGTCAATCCTAAACAAGAACCATGAATAAGATATTGACACCCTGTTCAACATATCAAATTCTCAAAATGAACTAAAAATTGTTGTTCCAGGAAAAAGACAAACAGATTGTTTAACTTCAGTGCAGATCATCATCAACCAACAGGGGGAAATCCTGGCTCCTGGGTTAAAATATGGCAATGCACGGCACTCGGGGCTACTATAACAAAGAAAAAGAAATGATGACGAACAAGAATGCACCATCCAAATCTTGTAGTAATAAACACCCACTCGATCTGGACGATATAATGCGCGTGAAGGAACAGAAACCTCTAACACGAGAAGAATCAAACAATAGTTTCAGGACGGCTCCTGCAATATGCGCCAAGCCTGTCGTGCTAGAAGCCGTGTTGATGGTTGAAACACGTAACAACCTTCGATCCGCAAGCGTACGGACCTACACCTTTTTCACCACGGGGTGACCCCCAAGGTTCTTGTCTATCCGCGGAGCAAGGGGATTGCTAGCGCTTAACCAAGTACTAATCTAGTTGATGGAAAACATTTGAAAGGGGTATTAATCTAAAGGTAAAGACAATCTAACCTATGTTAATCAAAGAAATCTAAGGTTAAACTAGATGGTAAAGGGTGGACACAAGAGAGAGATTAAGATAGATAAGTGTTCCCTCCCTAGGGTTTAGGATCACATGAACATGCATCTACTACATGAAAAGGGTGTTGCCTACACTAGCTTCATGGCGGTTATGCGGCCGCTAAGCCTTTTCCCTCCACCGCATCTCACTACGCAAGGTAATCAAACACTTTCACGTATAACCGCATCTATACCTAAGCATCCATAGGGTTAAGCTAATCACCACGATTACCACAAATCCTACTAAGACCACATGTTGTACACACATATGTAAATAAAGCATCCGCAAAGACATAGACCATTAAGCATCGAAAGGCATAGGGTTCATGTAGCGATCACATAACATGTATCCATCTAACCCTAGGGATGAACGGAGACATTACCCCATCATCTTACAAGGATTGAAGCACATAGGGGTGATGGAGACTATGGAGAACGTCGTCGATGAAGATGGCGGCGATGAAGCTTGGGAACACCCCTAGGCCAGCAACTTGGAGTCCTCCTCTTGCTTCCTTCCTCCATCGGGCGTTGATCCTCATGACGAGCTCATCCAACTCTCTCCTCATCTTGCGGTGGCGGTTTTACGGTGAATGGTGTCGGTCAGAATGATTGGATGGCGGCCGTGGAGGAGGGAGCTATAATAGACCGAGGAGCGACTAGGTCAAAGGGCGGGCCGAACCACCACAAAAACCCCCTAGGCCGATCCGACCAGGCCGGCCGCCCAGCCCTTACGGGTCGGTTGGGGCCCGTCTTTCTCCCCGTGGCTCATCTTCACATTTTGCACTTGGCCCCCTTCATTTGTGTCATTTTGAGGTCCTTATCCCCGCGATCAAGATAGGGGGTCTTCTCGCATGAAGTCCGAACTTTACGTCTTAGTCCTCAGTGATGATCCGTTGTAGCACCTTGGTCCTTGCCACCTTTGGAAGTGATTTCGCCTTGCACTCGAACACGAACGGAACTCCTCATTTGCTCCTTTGAACTTGTTGTGACTCCGTCCCTTTTGTCCATGTTTTCCTGCAAAAATACAACACTTCCAAATGCACATACGAAGTTGAACTTGTTATATCATTAGTGTGCCTAGTGGCGGGTTAGTTACATAATCGAGCTCAAACCAAAGTGTAACGAATACATTTGGAGCACCAAAATTCACCGTCAACATCTCCCCCATGCTTAAACCTTGCTCGTCCTCGAGTAAGTAATCTTTGCTTAAAAGGGAAATCAGCGTTACCTTCCAATGTTGTCCCTACACTTAGTCATTCATGACGAGGCAAATTGCTCTCTCTTAAGAATTTATTTTTAAAGTTCAAGTTGTGACCGACTTCTTTTTCATTATGGAAGATAGACTAACAATAAAGAACAAGCCACATTTAATAAACACGATGCTCTCAAACTTAAGTGAACTTCAAACCATTACCTTGTTCTATGGAAGAATTTTCAAAAAGATGCATATCCAACATAAGTGAAAATCTCTTGCAAAAGCTCATGAAACACTCATCTCATCAAGTCACTCAAGCCTATACTAGATTATTTTCAACCTATTATACTCTTATGTGATAGTGGAAGGCTTATGTGGAGCTTGGAAGGTTAAAAACAATCCTAGCAAAACATACATCCGAAATATTGTCAAATTAAGAGAGAGATCTATTGGAATTACCGAGACTCGTCAAAAGGCCATGGAAAATAAATGTTGGAAAGAGAGGGATGAAACACACATTTAGATAGGTGGACATGTGCAAGTGGCAAATGGATGATCCCGAGGCATGAGTGAAGTCCTCATTATTGGATTGCACATGGTTGGAAGATTTGAGTATGGATTTGTCATCAAGGCACTTGAGAACTTATGAAGCAAAAGGAACCGAGGAGCATCTTTATTTTTTTATTTTTACTTTTATTTTATTTCCTTCTCATTTTTCTCTCTTTCTTTTTTCTTTCTTCTTCCTTTTTCCTTACTTTTCTTTTCTTCTCATCATAATTTTTTCATTTTCATTTTTTCTTTTGCTCCTCGAACTTTTGCAACATAATACTTACATGCTCCTCGAACTTTTGCAACATAATACTTACATAGCATTTGTCGAGATGATGTAATGACTCCTCCCCATGCTTGAGCGATGCTCGTCCTCGAGCATAAAGAGGAGGGGAATGATTGCTAAAGTAAGCATAAATTCCATAATCTTGTGGAATATTTGAATCTCCATCGAGAATTTTACTCCATACTCAAATTGGGTTGTGGACAAGGAGGTGATCACAAAAGATGTTTTGGTTTAGGGTGGATGCCCAGCGAAGTTTATGAAATTTTTGATGTGAAAACCCACAATGCATGGACAAAAAGGCTAGCATGAAAAAGTTACACAAAGGAATGACCAGCTTCTTAGTCTCGAACCATAGAAATCAATCCTAATCCAACTCATCAAAACATATATTTGCAATCTACGGGTTTTGTTATCATAGAACATATATGTATATGACTTTGGTAGGTAGAACTTTGCAAGAGCATCACAAATATGTAGATAGCATAAAAGTTAAGTTTTCATAAAAACAACAAGTTATTCGGCTATCCATAAACTTAAATCAAAGAGCAAAGATATGTACGTGGGTTTAGAGCATAGTCATTTCACCTCCACAAATAAAAGAGCCGGTATTTAAATTAATTTCAGATCATGTTATAGAGAGCAATTAGCCAAGACATGTATAACTTCATGTAGGTAAAACAAAGTGGCAACTTTCATCATTTTTCCTTAAGCATAGGCAATATAAAACATCGAGGTGAACACATGGTCATGCCTATTTATTGAAAATAAAAAGAAATCTAGGTTGTCCTCCTAGTAGCCATGTTATTGTTGGAAGAGAAAAACAAAATGTTGCACCTAAGGTTGAAGGCATACTTACAAGCATTTATGTTCGGAAAAGAGAAGATCCATGGAGGTGTTACCATCTTTTGTAGTTCTTCGTTGCCTTCTTCCGACATCTCCATGTATCGATATGGCTTTGCTTTTGTCTTGATTTTCCAATGCTCCTAAACTTCTGAATTTGATCATGTATGCTTAATGGAGTCAATGGTCGCCTTCTCTTCAATGTTGTCATCACCATCTCCTCTTTCTTGTTCTCATCATCTCCTTGCTGTCTCTTTTTCATGGATTTCCCCTCTGTCCAGAACAGAACATATATCAAAATATAGCTCTATTGAAAAGTTTATGAAATTACCTTTCCAACGTGTGGTCATTCATCGAAAACGGAGTTCAAACAAGGGAGCTATGTCCGTTTTACTTCAGCCCTTCGTGCTGTCCAAAACTGATTTCAGGACGTGTTGCACTCGGTGATTCGGTCATAACCGCTTGTAGGAACCTCCGATTGTCTTGATTCTTGATTTGTTGGAATTTAAACTTCATGGGTATCCCAATTATCCAATAAAATACAGCATTTTCCCTTTGAGACCATGTAGAATTTTGATGAGATCAGTAGCTTCTTGTGCATTGATCCGGAGATGTTGATGATCTTGGTTGTTCTATCTTCTAGAGCATCATGTTGCACTTCCATGTTGAAGATTTAGGGCCTCCCCCATGCTTAGCATTTTGCTAGGCATGAAAGAAGAAGACAAAGCATTTTTATCTTAGCCATCCTTCAATTTCCTTATAGTGAGAGTCTTTATCTTGCCTGCAAGACGTTTTAAGCGCACATTCTAGCCCCAAGGTGACGGTTGGGAGTAGATAGAATTGCCAACAATCCAACAATGTTTCCTAGGACTCTCAACTTGTGGCATAATTAGTCTAATGAGAAATAAAAACCTAAAGGGTGTTCGTGGTGCAAAGTGTGTATGCACATGAGAGGAAAGCATATAAACGAAGACAATGTTTTCACCTAGTTCTAAACACCATGTTTACAACTAGGTTGCCGAACTTCTCCATAGCCATAAAGGTTGATATATCTAGGGTTAAAACACCATGTCTATCTCTAGATCAATAACTCTTATAGCACAAGAAAAATTATGTGCATTGCAAAGCTTATAAACTAACCAATGTAACATGAAAACATATGAAAAGCTAGCAAGGTTTATCGAACTTAATGATGATGGTCCGCAATCATGTTTAAACACCACGTTTACACAAGATCACAAAAGGAAAATGCCCAGCTAGAGCATTAACATGGATATGAAAGCATACATCATTGAGCTTTAAAACAACCAAGCCAACTATATGCAAAACATGTATATGCAAAGAAACATCACGTTGATAACAAAATGCAATGCATGCAAATAAATAAATATGAACATGATGGTGGTTCTAAAGAGAAAATTAAACTTAGATTAATAGCCACAAGTTGATCATCATAGGATGGTGCCATTCTTTATTTTCTCTAAGAAAGGAATAAAAACATAAAGAAATGGGTTGCCTCCCGAAAAGCGCTTCATTTAAAGTCATAGAGCTCGACTCTCACATACCTTCTTTTCATTGCATAGCCATGGCCCTTCATGCAAGAAGAAAAGGTACCAATGCAGCTAAATTCACTTCCCATGTTGTGCTTGATCACTTATAGAAGACTTGCCCAAGGTGTCTGACATCATCACTTTCTCCTTCTTTGTCACCCTTCGGTGCTGCCTTCACTCCATGAATTTTTCTTTAATGTTTAGAACAGAAAGTATACCCAAGCTCTACTCCATTGCATAGTGCACAAAATTTCCTTTCCAACAAGTCTTTATTTTCCCAAATCGGACTCCGAACAAGAGAGTTACGTCCGTTTTACTTCGGCGATGAAATCTGTCCTGAAATTTCAGAATGCGCAACGCTCAATGTTTTCTCCATAACTCCATGCACGGGTCTTCAAATTTGTTGGTTCTTGATGCGTTGGAATGGAAACTTGATGGAGCTTCTGAATATCTCATTTTCTTCATTTGTACACCTCTGAACAAGCTCTCAAATTGATGAAGACAGCAGCATCCATCGCGGGATTTGGAGAGGTTGATGATTTATCTTGCAACTCTTTAGGCATGACTTCTCTTTTCATTATTCGAGCGTTGTCTACATGGTTAGTGAAAATCGGGCCTTTCCCGACATGTGCTTCTTTAAGGTCGTTAGCTTGACCAAGCGCAAAGCATGATCGAGATTTACAAAACTTATTGTAAACATACGCGTCCATAATTAACACCACATGCAAATTGTAGCAACAAGTCAAGGTGTAAACAAAAGAAGCATATGTTTCATGCATAGCACTTAGCTCATCATTAGGCAAAGGTTCTTTAGGTGTGAGATTAATTGGTTCAAACATAAATCTTTCCTCTTTTTCATTCTCAATAAAATCTAGCCTATCAACATGATCATTATTGGAACAAGGCATAGAATTTAAACTATTATTCATACTATTGGTCCAACATGAATATTTGAACATATCATCATTAATACCAATAATATCTTGAGATTTTAGTGTGTACCTTTGCCTCAGAGTTCCCTCAACAAGAGTGATCTTTGGTTCGTCTTGTAGCGTTGAAATCAAGTCAATCTCAACAAGTGGAGTTGTCTCTATATCACCATCTTGCAATTTCTTCAACTCATCATGTGGAACATGTAATCCTTCAACTATGTACGCATTCATCTCTTCTTTGAAGTCTTCTTTATCAACCAAATCTTCATCTTCAAAGTCTTGTATGTTGCTTTCTTTATCTCCGTGTACCACATGGCGTCAAGATCGCTTCATCGTTGATTCACTCTTTTCTTCATCCTTGAGTGCTTCCATGTCTTGATTTGCTAGTGTGTAGGCTTCAATAGCACACAAGCTATAACCTTGTGGGGAGGGGCCTTCTTGGAGTACTTGCTCTATGTCATCATCTTCTAGTTTGAGTCCTATCTTCTCCCATTTATCCTTCGAGTCACTAGGCTCGTCACGGTTGTACTCTTCTCTTTCTTCATCATAAATCTTTGAGTTGTCAAATCGGTCGATCCATCCTTCCTCATCTTCTTCTCTTTCTTCTTCAAATATCTTTTGGATCGACTCTCCACTCATCTCTTGATCAAAAATGTCTTCAACTCTCTTGGTGATGTGTCGGTGTTCCTCCTTCCTTCGGTAGTTGATTAGGGGGGCAAAATCAACTTGAATCCAACCGGATTGATTGAACTCTACCAATGGTCTAGCATTCCCCATACTTTGGCCTACATTCATGTTAGTTTCAACATTTTTAATATCCGAAATGACTTCTCTTACCTCAGGAAGTGGATCTTCAATTTCTTGTATGGTCGGTTCATCTTCCTTGACCTCGGTTCATCTTTTGAAAATTCAGCAAGCACCTTGGGCTTGCTTTTGTCGTTTTGCTCCTCCCGACAACGTCTTTGCCAATCTCATTGCGTTCTTTTTCCATTACTTATCTTTGTAAGATTTGTGTGGCTTCACTAATCGTTTTATCCATTAAATCACCTTTGCACACATGCTTACAAAGCGAGAAGAGTTAGGGGTTAGTGAAAAATAAAATGTATGCAACATCAAGTCACCAGAAAATCCCAAGTTCGGGCCTTGCTCGAGTAGTTCATTGAAACGGTCCCAAGCTTCATCAATTCCTTCATCTTCTCCTTGCTTGAAATTGAGCACTTGCCTCCTTAAGTCTTGGACCTTTCTTATGGGAAAGAACTTTGAAAGAAATTTCTTCACGAGCTCATCCCAACTTCCATTCACTTCAACGGATGCAAGTGTATACCATCTTCGAGAGAGAACGGAAAAAGATTCCACTTGAACCAAGCGGCCGGAACTCCTCCTTGTTGCACCGTGTTGCATATCATCATGAATTCCTTAATGTGTCTATATGGGTTGTCATCCTCCAATCCTCTAAGGGCCCATTTGGGAGCCCAAGATCCTCGCTGGATCCCTCCTTTTCCCGCCGCCATGCTCCCACATCGCTTTTGGCCCCCCCCCACGCTGCTTGCGCCCACAGCCCCTGACGCCAAAACCCTAGCCCCTGCTTTCCCTGGCGATCCTTCCCCACCTCCAGTCCTGGCGGCGGCGCCTGCCTCCTTCTCGGGTCCTTCCTCGCGCGACCCGTGCTCCTCCCGACCACTCCACCACACGCGCCGCCGCGACCCCGTCGTTTCCTCGCGCTCGCGGGAGAAGAAGTGCGGCCTCTTCCCCATCCGCCCACCACGCCGCCTCCCCAACCACCAATCGCGCCACTCCTCCGCCGTCACGCCATCCTCGGACAAGGAGCCGCCGCCGTCGTCCCGGTCCAGAGCCATCGCCGCGTCCCACGGTGCTTCTCGCCTCCTCGCAATCCGGATCTACAATACCACCACCTTGGCTGCCTCGGTTCATCCACCTTCTTGGATTTGTGAGTTCTCCCTTTCCTCATCGGCGCGGCTCGGCCTCCGCGTACCAAGACAGTGATGCACGAGGCCTCCTGCCGGTTTCCTTCTCCTCGGTTCCGATTCGGGTTTCACGAGCAGTGCTTCTCTTCCTGCTGGAGCAGCGACGGGGAGCAAGTCGATGGCGTGCGAGGCGGCTACACCGTGGAGGCCTGTCTTCGGCGTGACAAGGCGGGGATCGAGCCCTACTCCATGGAGGTCACCCGAGGTGGCGAGCTGCGTCATGGACTCCATGAACAACAACATCTCTTGAACCACCCAACTATTTTTTTTTTAATATGAGTGTTTCCGCTTTGCAATCTTGTAGCCCCTGAATTGCTAGTTCTTTGTTTGTGACTATCAATCTGTTCCTTTTGTCAAGAATAAGTTATTAGAGATCAGCGCATTGTCGATAAGCTATTCTTTGTTAGCACTTAAGCTTCCACGAAGCGGTTCGGCTCGCGAACCATGTCGATAAATAAGTCATCTTGTTGTATACTATGACAAGACATTTACCATGTTTGTTATGCCTTCTGTATGTTGAATTTAGGTAGCATGATGCATTAGATATCTGGTTTATTAATTTAGACATACATGTTTATGAAGTAGCTGTGTTATGTGCCAAACCAGACGCCACATGCATGTTGGTGAGGTGAGATTAGCTACAGGATAAAGCAGGGGTCTAAGCCGAAATTCATTTGGCTAATACTAATATGCATAGCTGCTGCCTTACTTGTAGATAATAATGTTTGTGCCATGAGATATGCAACTGCATGCCCTTGTATCTTGAAGCTTTTGATCTGTTATGATACATATTTAGAGCAACTCCAAGAGACTCCATTTTTTTATCTGATTTTACAAACTTGGTACGAAAAGCTAAGGGTTAATCTTGTCGGTTAGTCTTGTCGGTTGAGATAAAATGTTTACCGCCATGTTTACTTAGTATGATGAAGCTATTATAGAATAGCCAAGTCGGCATGACTAGATTCTTTTCATACTAAATGTAACACCACTATTTGAGTTCAAAGAATGAATCTAGCTGCTGTTTTGGTGGTTGTCAAGAAAAATTCTAAGAAACTTTGCAATTATTTAACTTCGATCCACGAGATTTATCAGTTCTTGCATCATAATCTTGTAGACATAGTATGATGGTTGTTAATTGTCCACCTGTTTGTTTAATGGAAAATGGATGATAATCTTTTTGCTATACGCAGCAATGAACTAATGTTGAATAAATCGATTTTACTTGAGTGTTATTGTTGCTATTATATTATGTGATCAACTGATCTTAATTTTCTTGTTATTGTTTTTGCCAGAATTAGTGGGTCTTGAGGAGAGCCAAAAGGCAAGGAGAAAATGATTAGGGAAAGGTCCTAGGAAAATTTCTTATCGTAGCAACAATTATGTTGAAGAGAGTAGATTTGTGGCTAATTAAATTCTTAAATCACAGAGAGAACACGTCCCTTTTGTCTCTTGAATCAGCTAGATGCAATGTATTGTTCCACCCATTTGTGTAGTCTCAACCTTGGTATTTTTTTACGTCAATTGTGTTGTCTCAATTTCTAGAAAACATCATGTATGTGTTCACAAATTAACGCAAAATGCATGGAGGTTGCTACAGGAGAAAATTGGTGTTGTTAAAATGGATTACTTTGTATGCCATATATATATATATATATATATATATATATATATATATATATATATATATATATATATATATATATATATATTCTTGGTTGTAGTTTTTTTTAAAAAAAAAGTGTATGGTGACATCGGTAGCTGGATAGGCTCATCATGATTCCTACTTATCTCTCCCACCATACTTTCCCTGCCCCCGCCCCTGCCCCCCTTGACAATCCCGTACTTCCAAACAGCGGACGGGGGAAGGGCGACTGCCCTGCGGTGGAGAGGATTGGAAAATCCAAAAAATTCCATCCGGGTCGTTCCTACCCAGGGCTAATAAGCCCGATGCTGCCAAAGGAGCCCTAAAGGGGTTTGTCGCCACTAAGTTGATGATTCTAGTCTTCACTTCGTAGTGGGTTGTAGCAAGCGTCAAATCTGATTTTTGCATCTCAATGTCCTCCATTGACGGCATTGCTAGCTCCCTTAGCGACATCTCTTCGTCCTCCAAAGGTGAGGTGAACAAATCCATCTAGGCACTAAAAATAAAAAGGAATAACACAAACGGTTTTTTTTCTAGAAAATGAGGGTTAGATGTTAGTAATCAACAAAACTAATACAAGATCAAACGTAGTAAACTGTCTTACTCCCCGGCAACAGCGCCAGAAAAGAGGGCTTGTTGATGGTTGAAACATGTAACAACCTTCGATCCGCAAGCGTACGGACCTACACCTTTTTCACCACGGGGTGACCCCTAAGGTTCTTGTCTATCCGCGGAGCAAGGGGATTGCTAGCGCTTAACCAAGTACTAATCTAGTTGATGGAAAACATTTGAAAGGGGTATTAATCTAAAGGTAAAGACAATCTAACCTATGTTAATCAAAGAAATCTAAGGTTAAACTAGATGGTAAAGGGTGGACACAAGAGAGAGATTAAGATAGATAAGTGTTCCCTCCCTAGGGTTTAGGATCACATGAACATGCATCTACTACATGAAAAGGGTGTTGCCTACACTAGCTTCATGGCGGTTATCGGCGCTAAAGCCTTTTCCCTCCACCGCATCTTGTCACTACGCAAGGTAATCAAACACTTTCACGTATAACCGCATCTATACCTAAGCATCCATAGGGTTAAGCTAATCACCACGATTACCACAAACCCTACTAAGACCACATGTTGTACACATATGTAAATAAAGCATCCGCAAAGACATAGACCATTAAGCATCGAAAGGCATAGGGTTCATGTAGCGATCACATAACATGTATCCATCTAACTCTAGGGATGAACAAAGACATTACCCCATCATCTTACAAGGATTGAAGCACATAGGGGTGATGGAGAATCCGGAGAACGTCGTCGATGAAGATGGCGGCGATGAAGCTTGGGAACACCCTAGGCCAGCAGCTTGAGTCCTCCTCTTGCTTCCTTCCCTCCGCCGGGCGTTGATCCTTGCGACGAGCTCATCCAACTCTCTCCCTCATCTTGCGGTGGCGGTTTTCTGGTGAATGGTGTCGGTAGAATGATTGGATGCGGCGGCCGTCGGAGGAGGGAGCTATAATAGACCGAGGAGCGACTAGGTCAAAGGGCGGGCCGAACCGCCACAAAAACCCCCTGGGCCGATCCGACCAGGCCGGCCCCAGGCCCTTTCTGGTCGGGTTCGGGCCCATCTTTCTCCCGTGGCTCATCTTCACATTTTGCACTTGGCCCCTTCATTTGTGTCATTTTGAGGTCCTCATCCCCGATCAAGATAGGGGGTCTTCTCGCATGAAGTCGGAACTTTACGTCTTAGTCCTCGGTGATGATCCGTCGTAGCACCTTGGTCCTTGCCACCTTTGGAAGTGATTTCGCCTTGCACTCGAACACGAACGGAACTCCTCATTTGCTCCTTTGAACTTGTTGTGATTCCGTCCCTTTTGTCCATGTTTTCCTGCAAAAATACAACACTTCCAAATGCACATAAGTTGAACTTGTTATATCATTAGTGTGCCTAGTGGCGGGTTAGTTACATAATCGAGCTCAAACCAAAGTGTAACGAATACGTTTGGAGCACCAAAATTCACCGTCAACAAAGCGCGAGATTGAAAAGCTCGATATCTCTGAAGCCGATACCTCCCAAGAATTTTGGTTTTGTCATCTCCTCCCATGCTACCCATCATGTTCTCCTTTTTCCCTCCTTACTTCCCACGGAAGCTTGAGTAGGCCGTCTAGGTGTTGGCATAAACCTAAGCACGACATCGAGCACGTTGGCATCGCTTGCGCCACAACCTTGATTAGTACTTCTTTGCCACCAGCTGATAACGTATGTTCTAGCCATCCTTGAACTCTCTTCCACACCCGATCTTTCAGATACTTGAAAGCCCCATTAGCTGCAATACCAACATCTGTGGGCATGCCCAAATATTTCTCACTTAGAGCCTCATTGTGGACCTCCAGAATATCCATGATCTCCTCTCGTGTGCTGCCACTTACACCCTTGGCGAAGTGTATAGACGACTTATCCTTGTTGATCCGCTGCCCGGAAGCTTGGCAATAGATGTGTAAAACATCCTTCACCTCATCTGCACTCTCCCGGTTTGCCTTGAAAAACAGCAGGCTGTCATCTGCGAATAATAAGTGACTGACCATCGGAGCCGATGTTGCCACTGTAATTCCATTGAGGTTTGATGACTGAACTCTTGATTTAAGGAGGCACGAAAGGCCCTCTGCTGCTAACAAGAACAAATAGGGTGAGATAGGATCCCCAGCGAATCCCCTTGATGGAACAAAACTTTCAAGTCGATCGCCATTGAGTAAAACTAAGAAGGAAACTGAAGTTACCAATCTCATAATCATGTCAACCCATAGTCGATGAAAACCAAGTCGGATCATAATAAACTTTAAGTACTCCCATTCGACCCGGTCATAAGCTTTCCTCATGTCCAGCTTAAGAGCACAAAACTTGTTGTCACGTGCTCGCTTCTTCTTCATAAAGTGCATACACTCATAAGTTGTAATTATATTATCTGTGATCAGACGCCCGGGAACAAAAGCCGACTGCTCCTCCGAAATGATCTCGGGAAGGACAACCTTTAATCTGTTCGCCATCATCTTGGAGGCAATTTTATAAATAACATTGCACAGGCTTATGGGTCTGAACTGGCTTATGGATTCTCTACTTTCAGAATCAGCACAATACATGTATTGTTGATTATTGATGGATCAACTTGGCCTCTTAGAACACGCAAAACAACTGTGGTTAGCTCCTCACCACATAACTCCCAATGCCGCTGAAAAAATGCGATGGCATACCATCTGGGCCCGGCGCCTTTGTCGGAAACATTTGGAATAAAGCTGTCTTCACCTCCTCTTGGCCAAATGGCGCCATTAGGCCCTCATTCGTTGCCGCAGTCACCTTTATCGGGACCGTGTCAAGAACCCGATCAATATCGGTAATGCCTTCTGATCGGTACAATGCCTTGTAAAAATCTGTCACCAAATCACCCATCTCCTCTGCATTGTCAATGACCTGCCCATCTGGCCTTTTTAGCTTCAAGATACGGTTCTTCTTCCTCCTCTGGCTCGCCCTAAGATGGAAAAACTTTGTATTCTTGTCACCCGCTGCCAGCCACATGATTCTGGAATGTTGCTTCCACATAATTTCTTCTCGATGGTTCATAATTCTTTCCACCACTTTGAGCTCAGCATGTGATGGCCCGCCAACTCGCCTGGGGTCCGATCTCAGCCGTTCAAGCTCCACGATCAACAACCTCAGCTCCCGTCGGACATGGCCAAAAGTGTGGTTGTTCCACGCACTGAGACCGCCAGTGACCGACACTAACTTGTCATGCAACTCCTGCAATGTTTGTGCCTTCCCTGCGTCCTGCCAAGTATGAGCCAACATAGAAGCAAACTCGTCATGAGATTCCCACATCACCTCGTACTTGAACTGCTTACTTCGCCTTCTCCTCCCTCTCTCCGGATCCTGCTCCCAGCAGAGCAGTATTGGATCATGATCTGATGCTGCTGCAGTAAGATGAGTTAGCTGCGCCAGCGGATAACGTGAGCACCAATCAGTTGTGGCGAGTGCACGATCAAGTCGGACCCGACAGTAGGATCCCCCAGCAACTTTCTTCTCAAAAGTCCACTTGCGTCCCTCAAAGCCAAGGTCATACAGCCCACATACATCCACCGCTTCACGAAATCCTGCAATTTGCGCGTAGCTACGCTCCTGAACACCACAATGCTCATCTCTATGCAAAACTTCGTTGAAATCTCCGATACACACCCAAGGAAGATGTGATGAGGCCTTTATGAATTTCAACATATCCCATGTTTTATGGCACTCTGCGGTCTGAGCTTCCCCATAAACACATGTCAATCTCCATGGTTCTTTCCTGTGCTGAGTAACAATTGCATCAATATGGTACTGCGAGTACGGTAAAATCTCAACTCTAGTATCTTTGTTCCAGTAGATACCAAGACCACCACTACGGCCAGCACTACTTACAGCAAAAGCATTATCATACCCTAGAGTATTCTTCAATCCTTCTACCCGTGTTTTGTGCACCTGAGTTTCGAGCACACACAACCCGGTCGGGGCAACCTTCTTCGCGAGATCGCGAAGTTCCTTCACTGTCGAGGCATTGCCCAGCCCTCGACAGTTCCAACTTAGGCAACTCATTGCTCTTGGCGACGCTCCGACACGGAGGCCGCCTCATCATGTGAACCTTCCCTAGCTGTGCCTTTCTTGCTTTTCTTCCTGTCATGCTTCCCCACCTTCGCATACGATGGTCCCGCCATGGTCGCCCTCATCCTTACAGATCGAGTCTGAAACCCACCAAGGCCTGGTAGCTGAGTTAGATCAGCCCCTTAGTCAGCCCGAGCAGGAACAGATCGATCCCAGATGAGAAGGAGGAGCGGCGTCGGTGGAAAACCTTCGCCGACGGAGAACGCCGCGAAGTCGCCGGACCCTAGTCGCCTAGGTCATACCGTCCGACTGCTGGCTGTGTCGTCTGTCGTGCACCACCACCACGCAAAGTCGTAGCTTGGGTGGAGATTTTGGGTTCGAAAGAAACCGGGCTTTTTGCCTGGTAACCCGGACCTCAAATCGAATGCATATATGTAGAAATATTTATTTTCTTTAAGAAATCGGGAGGGGGGGATTGGGAAGAATCAGCGGTACCCGGCTTGCTCTAATGGAAATCGGAATCCATCTTGTGATCTTGTCTGATCAGTTTTTTTTTTTAAAGGAAATCTTATCTGATCAGTTCGGCAGAGCAACTCGTACATAAAAACTAGCTCGAAAAACTACTGAAGCCCACGGTAATTAATAAACTGCCCACATTTCCATGAAGACAAAGAAAAGAAGTCATACTATCTCCCTACCACCACCGTTCCAAAATCAGGAGTAGTCCATTTTGTTCTAAAAAAAATACAGGAGTGGTTACCGACGCGCACCCAAACCAGTCACAAACCGCACACCACGCACCACCTGCACGCCGCGCGCGCGCAGGCATATGCATGGCGGTGCGGTGCAGTCAGCCAAAGCCACCCGCCCGCCCACCCACCCCCCAGGAACCCACGCACGGCCCGGCCGGCCGCGTCACAACTTGGAGTAGAGCTGCGGCGTGCACCACTTGAAGAACTTGCCGGTGGGCAGGTCGCGGGGGTGCAGCAGCGCGAGCCCCGCGGCGACGCGGCCGGCCTCCTCGGCGGTGCGCTTGCCGGTGCCCCGGGTCATGTCGGTGCGCGTGAACCCGGGGCAGAAGCAGTTGACGCTCACGCCCCGCCCGGCCAGGCGCGACGCCAGCAGGCGGGAGTAGGCGTTGAGCGCCAGGTTGGACACCGCGTAGTCCGTCCACACCTCGGGCCACCCGCGCCCGCGCCAGGTGCCGTCCCCGACCTCCGCCAGGAACCGCGACGCCATCCCCTCGATGTCGCGCTCCGTCAGCGACGCCTCGTCCAGGAGCATCCGCCGCAGCGACGGGTCCTTGAGCTTCTGCACGCAGCAACCAAGAGTCAGATCGAGAGGCGAGAGACACGTGAGATGACAATCACTCAATCAGTATCGACGTTCATCTTCTTGGAACATTTCTAGGGATCACTTTGTCTGAAACCGACATCTGAAAGCCCATGCCTGTACTCATGTTCGTGTGGGTGGCTAGTTGCAGTTTGGTTCACATGGCTGGGAGTTTGGGCAGTTCAGACTTCAGACATGGTGTGGACACTGGCGACATTGGGCAGTGCTGAACTTCAGACAAGAAGTGCTGAGATCGATCATCTGCAATGGCAGCGACACCGGAGCAACGCTGTCTCTGTGATAGGGTGAACTCTTCAGAGTCCACGGCTTCATAATCAAGCTAGCTACTTGTAGTTGCACTCATAATTAACCTGCTGCTTAGGCCCTGTTAGTCAAATAATCTCGATAGGGGTTGATTTGATGGGCATTGGGCAGGAAATAAACTAAGGTCAAGTCAGCATAGACATGTGCCATCATTAATCTCTCTCTGCAGCTCGATATGGTTTTCAACTGAAATGACATGCAACTGCATGGTGTCAGACAAGGTAGGTAAAGATTTGATTCCAATATCACTAGTCATCTCGTGCAGCGTATCCCTTACGTGCTGTCAAGGATTATGGCTACACATAAATATAATATAATGCAGCGAAAAATAAAAAAGGAGAAAAAACTCTAATGCTGCATTTTTTTTAGTTTTTCGCATAGTAGTGTTCAGGTGGCAAGAAACTAGTGACTCTTCTTGTGCATGCGCCTTTGTCTGAATCATAGTGAGAAAAACATCATCGAAATGCAGAGGAAGTTCAATATTGGCAGATTAAATCCTTCTCCTGCCACATTGCATTGTGACGATGACTTACATTGAGAAGGCCGAGCTGAGAGCTGATGTTGAGGATGCGGCTGGTCGCCGGCGCGCGGCGGAACAGCGGGAGGAGCGCCTCGGTGAGCATCTTGGCCCCGAAGAAGTTGGTCCGGAGCACCGTCTCGGCGTGCTCCACCGAGTTGGTGTCGACCTCGTTGAACGACACTGCCGCGTTGTTCACCTGCAGGGAGATCCACCAGCAGCTAAGACGGCTCAGTTTCAGGATCACACAGAAAGAGTGTCAGAATTCAGATTCAGTTGCAGGCCGGCCATGCGTCTAGAAAATCAAAGGCAATCTTCCTCTATATCTCACATCAACGGTGGTAATAATATAATTAAGATACGATAGATAAACCTACTCCATAATGCTGTGGATTATCATATAGTAACGTGGTAAGTGCCGACACTTGCGATGCTGCACACTGTTCGATCGTCTGGCCGAGATGTAGTAGCTTGCCTTCTATATACATGGGGCAGTGGTAACTGCCGCCACTTGCGATGTTTGCATGGACTAAAGAATATGTATATAATCTGGATCGCACTGGTTCATTTTTTGCTGCTTGTGCGGTTGCGGTAGCTGCTTTTAAAAACCGTAGCGTGTAGCATGACCTTCGTTTTAAACTTTATAAGTTTTTTATATGTTCTAGCTAGTTTATATTTTGAACTGAATTCCAACCTGCAGACATGCAGCAGGTCCAGGTATGCATAGGCATGAGGGATGTGTCCCTTGGGTGACTACTATTCCAACTGTATGCAAAACAATTTTAATCCCTTGTTTCTGAAACAATCCAACACAGCAGCTACTTTAGTTAATTCAGAAGTTTGCAATTCAGACATTTTGCTGGGTTACAACATATGCTGATTTAGCAACGGATGGGATATGGGAGGACCAGGTACTACGGCACTACTAGACTACGATAATGAAGAGGTGTCAAAAGTCTTAATCTGTGCCGTGTTCCGTCATTCGTGGACTGGCAGGCGCAATATAGCCCTACACGACGAAATGGTAAGATTATCACTGCCGTATGACCCCTTGCACTTTTCCTCCTCACTCCAGTTGTACTACGGACTTTGGCATTGCAGTGCTGTGGGCCTGTGTCATTGTGTGTGTGACTTCTTCAGCTGTGACCGTAAGAGCGTTGACAGACTGACCGTGGTTGCATTTGTCAAGTTTAGACGCTTATAAAATGCATACTACGAAATAATCAGATTTTAAATCTGAGTGGTGTTCTATTTTGTCACTTTGTGACAAAACAAAACAACATTCTTCGCGTTCATAGTAGAATGGCCAATTAACCGCAGCCTCCAATGTTATAGAGTGTTTAGGTCTTACCAATGTTGTGCCTCGTAATCACATTATATGGAAGCTGAAAATCTCACTAATGTTTATGTGGTATATGTTGAAAGGAGTTACATTAACCAACAAGACAATTTAGCAAGGAGGTGCATGTTGTTTTTGTAACTTGAATGGGATTATACATTTCTTATTTGATTGCCACAACCCTAAGTTTATTTGGAGACGGTGCAAGTTTCTTTTACTTTATCTTCTCCTTTAAATGTTTACAATATGTTTAATGAGTGGTTACAAGGGGTAGAAAAGAAACTTAAATATCAAGTCTTGTTAGGAGCATGTGCCATATGTTGAGAAATTTGGCTAAGCCGCAATGATGAGGTTTTCAACAAGATACGGGGTTTTTCATCTATGCAGGTCTTGTTCAAAGAAATTCATTGGTGCAGAGCTTTTGGGTGTTACTGCACTAGGAAGGAGAAAAATCCCAAAAAAACTAGAGTGGCGTGTGCTTGAAACTGCTGGTGTTTTAGTAATAGACTACAATCTCTTTGATACATACTCCTTGATCTTAATGAATGTCTATGGTGCATTGGTGCTTGATCTTCCTTGTAATAAGGGACAACGGACAACTATATGTATCAATCCATACCAAAGGTTGTGATATTAACACATATATAACTACCTTTTTAAAAATCAGCTTTGCATTATTTAATTAAGATTTTGGAACTCTATTGAGAGTTAGAGACTTTGATCGTGACGGCGCCACAGTGCTTACCACGTTGGTGCGCCACTGCTAGTTGAAGCAATACTATGTGTCAGTTGGAATAATCTATCCTTCAAAAGTCAAACCCTTCTACTTCTATGGCAAGGACCAATGGACCAATTGGTGAAACGAGAACGGCAAACAAAGCGAATACTCAGGAGTCGGGACGCCCGGAACCCGAGGACACCGTGGGGGAAACGTCACGCGCCCGGGCGGCGGTCGGTGCAAGCAAGGCGCGGCGGCAGGCTACGACGGCGCGCGTCGACACGGCGGAGAGGGATCGGGGACTCACCAGGATGTCGAGGCCGCCAAGCTCGTCGCGCACCCACGACGCGAACGCGGCGACGGAGGCCGGTCGGCGACGTCGAGCCTGCGGAACCGCACCACGGCGCCGCCGCGGCGGATGCTAGCCCGGAGCGCGGCGGCGGCGGCCTCCCCGCGCGCCTCGTCCCGCGCCGTGAGCACCACGGTCAGGCCCTGCTCCGCCAGGCGCGCCGCGAGCGCGTGCCCGATGCCCCGGTTCGCGCCCGTCACCACCGCCGCCCTGCGGGATATAGTATAGTACACGGGCAAAGTCTCGTCAGATCAGCGCAAGATGGGAGATGGGATGAGCTAGAGCTAGGCGGCTAGGCCAGGCCGGGCGGCTAGCTGCCGGCCAGCGAGTCATTCATCATTTACTTCGGTGGATCGGTCGCCTCCTTGTCCTTGGAGCTCACGAAGTCCATCGACGACGACATCGAGCGGCCGGTCTCACCGTCGCCGCCGCCTAAGTTCTCCGCTCGATGGATCCTCCGAGAGCACGCACGCACGCAGCTACCTGGACTGGAGCTTGGAAGACAAATCGATCAGCCTCGCTGGCCTGGCGCCCTGGCCGGCTAGCTAAGCTTGTTGTTGGAGTGTGGAAGGTGATGAAGTGAGGAGGGACAGGGCAAGGCAGCGAGGGAAATGGTGCCTCCTTATATATGAGGAACAAAGGCTTGCGGGTGGCGAGGCGACCCCTCGACAGTTGGGCAGGGCACGCTCGTGAGCTGTCTGTGCCTTCTGAATTTGTGAAACCAAACTGAGAGCAAGTGGGCGGACGGAGGTGGGAGCAAGTGCGCGGGATTAGTTGCGGTCAACGTAACCGAGCGGACTAGTAGTCGAGATGGATGGAGCACACCGGTTCTTTCCAACGTGTGCCATACGATACGGGCCGGGGTACAGTACAGCCGCGTCTGAAAGCGATCGGGATCGGAGTAGCATGCACCTGATGCACCACACCAGTGTCCGTGCAGCTCGATCTCGATGCACTGGGTTCTGACAAATCGAACAGAAGATGTATTCAGAATACTTTATTCCCCCACCATACTGATTTTGTAATTAAAAACGTATATGATATGTTTACAAAAGTTAAATGTAAAAGTTTCTACTTACTTGGCAAAAAAAAAAAGAAGAGAGATTGCATGCTAAGCTTTGGGGAACCACTTGAAGTCCAAGACATATCACTTCTTACATAAGAGGAGTTGTCCATTCGTCATTGCAAGTCCTACACTACCAGGGTTAACAAAACCGCAACAGTAGCGGTTTTCAAAACCGGAAAAACCGGAGCGGTAAGCCGGCCTAACTGAGTGGTAAAATGTGGGGACCGATTTTGTAGGTTCGGTTAGGGTCGAAAAACCGATCGGTTTAGAAACCAGGCCGGACCGGTTCGATCGGTTCCCGGCCGAACCGGTCCCGTTCCCACCGGTTTTGTTAGCCCTGTACACTACACAGAATGCAATACTAGAGTACACAAAACAGATTAGTGGTGAAGGTACCTTTAATTACCCAAACATGCACATATGCGCGTTTCGGTAACTTGTTATAATTAACTATGCCTGTGCGTGCACAAGCCAATTATAGTTAGCCCAGCAGGTACTCTATCTTCCGAGTTGAAACCGGTTAATTTTTTCTAAGCGGCACGTAAAAATGCTACGGAAATTCTCCAAGCATTTTTACACTTTAGCTTAGTGGAAGTCTCTGGGATTTTGCATGGTCTACGCTCGGCACGTGCTGCGCTAGCTCTGCTCCCACGCATCCACCCTCCATCCTCCACTTTTGCCTTGTTGATTTTGAAAATGTCTTTCCTGGGACGGACGCAATCGTTGAGCTTGAGCAGCGGCGTCTGGGTGGGCACTGTGGAGACTGGAGCCCGTGCAGCCGTGCTGGTCGAGCGTCCACGAGCCGTCACAGGAATGTATTAGGCCGCTAGCACACCGATAGAAAATTTTCTTTCTTCAGGTAAGGGCAGACTGACTGAATTTCGTCTCAGCTGGGTGGACAGTGAAAACCAGAAAAATAATTTGAAGGCAATTAAGAGTGACAGTGGAACACAGGCAACACAGCAATAATGTCCATGAAAAATCGGTTATTTTATAATTTTTTTATGATGGACTAGATTTTTCTCTACTTTTCCATTACATTGATTTTCCTGATGAAGAAAGACACTTCCGTGCGGCAGCCGACCGAAATAACCCATGCGACCCTGCATCCGGAATTCAGAAAGCATTTTTTTTCTTTCTGTTCTATAAAAGAAAGGAGAGGGAAATGACCAAGATCGCAGGAAATATTATATGGGTGTGTTTGGTTGTTTGGCTTAATCCAACCTGGTTAGAAGTTAGCTGGTCGAGTTAGTACCCTTGATTTGTGCGTACTAACTCAGTCTGGCTAAGAGCCATCTTTTGTATTATGCTGGTCTCTTTAAGCTCCTTATATTATATAAGTAACCAAACACCTATAAGCTGCATTAAATTTAACTGGTTAGGGACTTAGCTAGGCAACAAAACACAACCTATACTACTACTTTAATTTTTTTCCATCACAGGCCATGCCCGAATTTCATTACCCATGAGTAACGAATTTACAAAGTTTAAACTAAAGTACCACCTTCCATACTACTTATTACAAGTTCAAACCAAGGGAGATGCCAAGGATCTGCCCACTGGAGAACTAAGAAAGTCTCAAACAGCCCACCAAAGCAAAAGTTTAAAAGAGCAACGAAAGCCAAGGCAAACACAAACGCGTATGGCAGCTGGGTTAAACTACAACCACTGAGCAAACATCACTGAAGAAGCATTGCACCATCCTCAACAACCTCTGAATCTTGAAAAGGATGAAAATGCAACGGCGTTTCTCACGTTGCTTCAGCTCCTGTTTCCAGCGCCACCTTCTCGTTCTGCTTGTGAAAGCTCAATATAAGATGAAAGATGAGGCTAAACACACAATCTCTGTAGGAGATTTCACTGGTTTTTTCTCAAAATAGACAACATTTCTAGTTCTCCATATGGGCCAGCAGACAGGGTGAATCCAGCATGGGGGCTGGGTGGGAGGGGCCCCCCCCCCTACCACGCACTCCATTGGAGCCCCCTGAGAAATTCCAGCCATAGAGGAAGAGACGAAAGAAGAAAATGAGGAGGGAGAAGGGAAACTCAGCCCCCCCTCCTCTAAAATCCTGGATCCGCCGCTGCAGATAGCTAATGATAACGAGGTAAATTTTTGTTTTCAGGCATGTATCTCTCTACCTAATCTCAGAATTGGGAGAAAGAGGAAGGCCTACACGAAGCTCTAATGGTAAAAGAAATCAAACTCCAAATGTATCTACTACTTTAATTGTGCTAGAGGTATATGTGCTCTCACACACACAACGGCATTGTCAACTTAATAATGGAAGTTGTTGAGGGATCGAACGAAGAATCTCGCTTGCTCCAAGGACCAAGATCGAGTCCGAACTGTGAGTCTGTGAACGAATAAACGACCAACCCAGGTGACCAAATATACTCCATTATTTTCAACCGGTGAAGACCTTCTTCATGCATGCTAGCATGAGGTCCACGTGTTTCATGTGGAAAAATATCGTATAGCATATACAATTATATGCACCGTTACTCTAGCATTAGTTTATAACAGAAATAATTCGGTTCAGGTGGAATTTCCGTGTGAAGAGAATAACAATAATGCGCCACGCACGCATGCATTTCGATCGTTCACTGCGGAGCACAAAATTAAATGACCGTGTACCCCAGTGATTCAAATTTCTATGGCTTTCTTTTCCTGGCTCCCCTTTAGGTCAGGAGAGGGGCTAGGGTGAATGCATTTTTTCCTGAAATCGACAAAAGTTAAATAAAAAAAAACATCACAGACGCATGATCCACATATATCCAATAACAACAACAAAAAATGACCGATCAGATCTACTCTCGTTTCCCACATTCGGTTTATTTTGTCCCATACCATCGCGACGCCAAATGAGAACCGAGATGCAGGTTGTGCATACATAGCGGTACGGTCATTAACTATATATATATATATATATTGCTAGTGTGGATTATGTTGATCTGTTCTCGCTGTGTGATCACACAGCAGGCTTACACACACAAATTAAAACCCCAAATCATCAGAGGAAAAAGTTAGGCGCCGTCAGATGAAAGGTCTCAGTGAATAGACAGACGCCACTAATTTAATCAACAGGGCGCGCTCTGTGGTTTTAGTTTTTGAACGTGATGACGCAGTGAGTAGACCGCTAGACGCCACTAGCGATTAGCGAATTGTTTGTTTAAAGGCAGCAGGGATGGCACCGACCACGTGAATCGTGACTGCTTGATTGATTGGTTCGATCGGCGATGCAGTATAACCTTCGTTCGTTTCGTCATTGCTCGATTATTTTTTAGCAGATAGATAGCATTATTGAATCGTACAGCAGAATGCGTGTGTGTAGCCAAACAAACTGTCAGCCCCGCTAGATTGCTAGAGTGTTTAGTTAGTTAGTTAAGCTCGATTAGGCCGGAGATCGTAGGGGTGCTTAGTTTAGTAGTACCTTTGGGTGTTGGGTACGTTTGCCATTTGGTGGCGTCCTGCTTTCTGCACCGTCCACACTGCAGTGACATCACGCCCTTCAACTGGTCAGCCGGTCAGGCATGGTCAAGGACTCATGGAATGAGAAAAACATGAAGCAAAACGCAAAAAAAGATATGAAAGATAAAAAGGAGAAATTTATTGTGTCATGTCATGTGAGTTTGAGGATGGCAACGGATTGAACTCGAATCGGATGTAGTGTCAGGGCATCCAAACCCATAACCCAAATCTGAACCTGGATCCAACCCGAAAATCAGTTCGGGTGAAAATTCAACTCCAAATCCAAACCCGCGGATATCCGAAACCCAGCAGATAATCCAAAACCCAAAAAACTTCATTAATCGGCAACACAGACAACATAACATATTCAAATTTGAGATTTCAGAATAAAAAAACATCACACACAATTTGGATTATTACAAACAAGAGCACCGAATACATCAGTACATCACACATTGTCCAATTATTTTAAAAATATGCAATTCAACACACTACAAGTTCAACATGAGTGGTAAAACAACACAAATCAACATCTTTTCGGAGCTCCAATGGATCCCTCCACGGGTGAAATCTGGAATCCACCCCAAACCCGCATAGTTTCGGATATCCAAACCCACAAATCCGTGGACGAAAATATAGGCCCAAATCTGCAACTCGCAAATTCAACATCCACATATATTCGCTCCAAACCTGATCCGCTGTCATCCTTATGTGAGTTTATGGAGCAAACACTGAGAAGGAACGGAAAATGTTCTATGACTTCAAGATTAATACTACTACTAGTAGTAGTAGTAGTTCATGGAGAACTAGCCACTTAGCGCTTGTGGTCTGGAGAGCTCATCATTTCATCAAGCTCTTGGCTCGGAAATGGATCCTCTATATATAGTACTACTCATGCGGGTTAAGTCTCTGGCATGTGGGTCAGTGACCCAACTGCACAGTGCACCTGCAGTCGAGTCCCATCGCTCCATGTAGAGTAGGTTTTGTTTGATGCACGACACGAGACGACCCGAGCTGGATGGAATGCGGGAGGGAAATGTCTGAAGTTTGAATGAGTCGGTGAGCTTGCGCGGGCGCATCTCGTCGTACGCATGCATAGTTGCATGTACAATCCATTGCTGGAGGGTGCCCCAGCCATCGGCCTTGATCCCTGTTGTTGTCTCAAATGCCTGCTGCATAGCCGTATAGGGTAGAAGGGCAAGCATGCCCCCTGTAGTGTCTTGTACATAGTAGTACTAGTAGTACTTGAAAAAGTTGGTATTTGTACTCATCATAGTATGTACTAGGTTTGACTTTACATTTTATAAAGTAAAAGAGAAGTTGCAATTCTAGGCAGTTCAGCAGCACCAAAAGCATCTGTGCACAAGAGTTGGCATGTGTGTGATGTGTTCTCTCCTCTCAGTGGCGAAGCCAATATCAAGCCCCAAGGGGGCTCTCCTGTGCTTCTTCCACCTCTAGCTCCCCCTTCCTTCATTGCTTTGCTCAAAATCTACAGGGGGCTTCACAACATTTCCGGCGGTAGGAGGGGCTTCAACCCCCGGTGCCGGATTCGCCAATGTCTCCTCTCCCGTTTCTCCACCTCCGACATAGGCACATCTGCTGGGCAGTTGCCATTGCCAACATCTGTAAAAAAATGTTGTTAATTATAATTTCTATAATTAGTAATCTTACCATTCTGAATTTCTGTATTTCAGGTGTCTGAAATGTAGCATGTTTCCAGGCCACGATCTTCACCGTTGGCTCATGGCCATGTAAAGCCGACTTAGCTTGATGGAGGAAAAATGAATGGATACGATACTAGAACACATCCTTTTTGGGTGTTGGGTGGCCATTTGGTGGCGTCCTGCTTTTTGCACCGTCCACACATCACGCCCTTCAACGGTTCAACCGGTCAGCCATGGTCAAGGGCTCATGGCATGAGAAAAAAACATGAAGCAAAACGAAAAAGAAACAAAGAGATACAAGGAAGGATGAGAGAGAGAGAGAGGAAATGAAATGTGATGTATGTCGTGAGTTTCTGGAGCAAACAAGGTGAGAAGGAACGGGAAATTGACATATGACTTCAAAGATTAATACTACTAGCGCTTGCAGTCTAGAGAGCTCGCCGGGTACTCCGTGCAAAGTAGGAAGCTCTGTCCTACAACTCCCAGAGGTTGTGTTCAAGGTTTTGTTTGGTGCGCTACACGAGGCGGCCCAGATGCCTATCCAAACACTCAGGCTGCTCTTACCGGGCTGGATGGAATGCAGGAGGGAAAAGGTTTTAAGTTTGAACGCCTTAGTGAGCACATGTACGCGTCGTCTTGCATGTATGATCCATTGCTGGAGATAGAGGGTGCCCCAGCCATCGACCTCGATCTCTCTTGTTGTCTCTCGCCGCTTGCCAACACCGGCAATACAACTTAGACTACCAATGAATCGAGATGCATGTGAATCATGTCATCACAAGTTCAGCTATTTAGGGATAGTGACAATAGCGGAGGACAATAGCGGCATTGGAGAGAAAATTAAAGGGGCTCAGGCAAATATTTACCAGTTCAATAATTTGGCAATTCACCTCAATTTTTCAAGTGTATAATAGCTAGCTGTCACTATACAACAATTAATTATCAATTAATTATGCAACAACGATAAAACATAAATAGTTTGAAAAAGTCGTCAATATATCTTACTCATTTAAATTTTACTGAATGTTTCTTCATCATATTGAAATCATCGATAATCAAATCCATGGTGACCATTGCAATCTCACTCGAGTAGCGAAACTGCTTGTCATCATGCTCGCACTTGTTGGTCGATTTCCGTCAACCAAGAGCACTTGTTACACTTTGGTTTGAGGTTGAATTATGACTAACCCGCCACTAGGCATATTAATGATGTAACAAGTTCACACTTGCATGTGGTTTTTGGAGTTTATTATTTACGCAGGAAGTCAACGTTAATGAGGAGACTTTCGGGATATGTTCATCAAGCACTTTAGAAGAAGATCATAAAGCCCGACACAAGTCAAGACACGTGATGAACATGACTCCAAATGGCCCGAGGACCGAATCATGAAGCTGTGAAACTCCGAGGACCTAAACAGAAGATGCGGGAGTTCGCACGCCAAGTACCCTTATCCAAACCGCGGTGAAAACGTCGTCAAGGACCCACAAGAAGTTCGGCATAAATTCAAGGAAGCACGAGAAGCAATGTGGAGGAAGGCGGGCCGAAAACAGGCCCAGGCCGACCGGCCCATGCTGACCGGCCCAGCCCATTTCGGGCTCGGTTCGCGCTCCCCTTTGACCTAGGTGCTCCTCGATAAATAGTCTCTGCCTCTGACGGCCGCCACACACATCCATTCATCACAACTCGGCGAAACCTAAAAGCAAGCACCGGAGGGAGACGACGGCCGCCACGAGTCCTCGAAGTTGTCTAGGAGATGGCCTAGGCCGACCCTAGCCGCCATGGCCGCCTTGCGTGGTTGTGCCATGGTGGAGTTCCGGAGCTAGTTGAGGTCATCAATGGTATGTACTCGGTGGTGATGATTCAAACGCATCTATTATTATGTGAGCAATGATAATCTTGTCATCCGATCTTTTAAGCGATTTCATGTCTCCGTTCATGCTTTCTACCTATTGTGAATATGCTTATTTCTTAGTCTAATGCATAGTTAGACTACTTAGCTGCTTTATGTAATCATGGTGATTAGATCTAGTATGTGGATCCTTCATGATTTGTAGACATGTTCACCTGGACGTGCCCCTAGACTCCCCGCATGAATAGGGGCGCGTCGTGACAGGACGAAGGTTTCGAAAGGCAGATGTTTTCGGGAGGAAGACTGGAGGTAGGAGTTTAAGGATGCTATTAGATGAGATGCATGATTTGTTGCTCATTTGTCGGAACTACAACTAGAAGGTGATAGGCTTAGTTGTCCCCTTGGTGGCGCTTTACCTTGCCTATGTTTGTGAATGTGATCAACCTTGTGCTATCAGATACATATCTCTTAGGTTTATCTTTGTATGCAATCAACGCTTAATGTTGGGTTAGTTTGGCTAGACAAGGTAGAGAACCTTAGCGGTTTGCTTCCGATCCTTGGATTGACAAACCTTGGGGACCCTTCTTGGTGAAAAAGGCACCAAGTCACCCGTATGCTTACGATGAACTTCAACACGATTTTGAACCGTCAACACCACCCCTGTCTGCTGTCGTTATTGCCCACCATGGCACGTGCCTTGCATGCTATCGCGACCAAACTGCCATTCACAACAGCCACGCCTGTCGTCGGCCTTCGAACTGCCTCGATGTCACACCCTCACCGGCTCATTGTCAGATGTCACCGCGCCCGCGTTGTGTCGATTTGGATGGCAACCGATGGAAAAATGAATCGTCACGAGAAACTGTAGGGAATCGGATGCCCGTTAGCCTAAGAGGGGGAGGGGGTGAATTAGGCAACTTAAAACCTTAACCTATGGCTCACTAAATTTTACACAAAAGTAAACTAGAACATACTATCTATATGTGCAACTACGGTTGTTCTAGTGTGAAACTCCCATCCCAAAACAAGGTTTGCAACCTATAGCCATTCCTAGCAAGATACTACTCTAGGAAAGTAAAGGCAAGCAAAGATTGCAATAGAGTAAATGCGGAAGCGTAAAGGGGATGAGAGGAAGCAAACTCTTGACACGCGATTTATCCGTGGTATCGGTGAGCACTAAGCCACCCCTAGTCCACGTTGTTGAAGCACTCACACAAGAGTATTGCTTCTCGGTCACCAAGTCTCTCCCAAGAGCACCAACTTGACTTGCCACAAAGGCTAGCCACTTAGGCACTTGTCAAGCTCCCTTGGTCACCTTGATGCCGCCTCCACTAAGGAGCTTCTCCACCAAGGAAGGGGTCTCCACGTCCCGCACAAAGTGTCCTCGCCACTCCACACCAAGCCGGGAGGGTCGATGACGATTGCCGGTGAGCCACTTAGGCCCCAAGGCTTCCGGCGAACCTTGTACAACTGGATTCACTCAAGAATCACCTCACAAGGTTGGCACAACCTTGCACTCACTCAGCTCTAAGCTAAGCCTAGCACTAAGCACATACACTAAGCATATGCAAGTCTATGGATGAGCAATTAAGCACTTGGATGGATTGGATATGATCTTCTAGGTGTCTTGAACTCTCCGCACTTCCACACTATCCGACCTTATCAAATGGGTGAGTGGAGGGGTATAAATAGCCCAAGGCATCAAACTAGCCGTTGGCTAACGTCCCGAAAAATGCAGGTCGGATGATCCGACGCTATATTTTCAGGCGTCGGTTCATCCGGTGCCCTCCCACGTCATAGCCGTTGAGGTTCTCGACACAACTGCTCGGCGCTATGCCGGAGCGGTGCGTCGGATCATCCGGTCTTGAAGACTCGCGCTCAAGTCGCCTCTGTTAGCTTCCAATCGGCCGTCGGATAGGCCACGCTTCTCCTTGTCCAAGGCGTCGGATCATCCGGTCAAGGCTTCGTCTTGGCGCGTCTCTGTATGAATTCAAACCGAAGGCCGATAGACCGATCGGTCCCCACTCGCACCGCGGATCATCCGGCTCTTCCTCGCAACTCGTCACGCTACTAAATAATGGACCGTCGGTTCATCCGACGGTACCTAGGGTTTGACCCATGTACCAACTCGTCCGACGATTGCACCGACGCTTGTATTTGAGGGACCGTCGGTTCATCCGACGGTGTCTTTTCTTTTCCTTTTCTTGCTCGGTTTTGACCCTTGAAAAATACACTATCTTCTCAATTTGGCATATGGTTTTCTTGCATCCTTGGGACCTAGAAGTGTCTACAAAGACATGCTAAAACAATAAGGTTAGTCCCAATGATCATGTTGTCATGAATCACCAAAATCAAACTCGAACTAATGGCATATGAGGCCATGTTGCTACAATCTCCCCTTTTGGTGATTTATGACAACACAACCAAAGCAAGCATAAATTTGCAAGAATTGTGAAATTAGAACCACTTACACTTGCTTGGATGCTTACCATCATCCAAACTCCCCCTAGATCAAACTTCCCTCTTTTTGATCTTCATGTTCACATTCGCCCCCTTTGGTCTCATATCCTTGAAACCACTTGTAAGCATCCTTGAACCCACTTGTAAGCTTAAGCCACAAGCTTGCTTTGGTCCACATTCTCCCCTTTGGAATAAAATCTCCAAAAGTCCCAAAGCAAAATGGTCCAAGGAAACTAGCAAGATCTAGCAACCATAGCTCAAAGGAGAGATGTTAAATGCAAGGAGAAAGCCGCATGAACCATGATCCATATGTATGATATCGATGAAGATACCACATGTGAGAATAACTAAGGTGGATCACATGCTCATGAGACTAGCATGATACAAACTAAGCTCCCCCTAAGTGTGTGCATAAAAAGAATACCACTTGCAAGACAAGGGTAGTGAGAAACAAGTGCACAACTACAACCTTGTAAAATAAGGAAGCTTAGAGCATATCATGCAAAGAGATAACAAGGACAAGAGATAGAACAAGTAGGTTCTTGTTACATTACCACTTGTAGATATCACTTGTAGTCTTTTGATCATTGCATACCTCAGGGATGATCCTCTCTACCTTGTTGGCACCACATTGAGATGAGCCACTTGGAAATGATATCACTAGGTGACACCACTTGAAAGAAGCTTGCATGGAAGACACTTGGGGTACCACAAGGATTAGGAATGTATGAGTACATTGCCTTTGAACTTATATAGAGACATAAGCTCGCAAGGACATGACTCAATAGCATAAAGCTCATATTGCTATATTCACTCTATTAGAGATGTTAGATCACATTGAGTGAAATAGCATTCTCTTAGAATGAAACACCACACCAGCGTCGCTAGGGGACTACATAAGATAAGCTTGAAACAATGTTAGTCCCATAACCAAACCATAGGATGAGCTCCCCCTAAATGTGTGCATTTAGTGTTTGAATCACCAACCAAATGTATGCACATTGTTTATGACAACAAAGGAAGCTTACCCTATAGCTTGCTCATGATGCAAAGAGATATATATGAATACATGCACCATGAAAGAACAAGTGTAGCTTTCCTACACACTAATCAAACCATGTAGATTGCTCATGGGTTAGCACATGACACAAGCAATCTACCATATGTAAACATTGCAACTAATGCAACCTAAACAAGGCAATGGAGCTACAATGATACAAGAGATGGGTATTAGTTTCCATTACCTCAACCGGGGAACTTGGGCAACACATGTCCAAATTGCAAGCTTGGCTTATAGACTTGAATCTTCTCATCTTGATTGTGCCAAGCCTCCCAAGACCCCGCTCAAGGCCTTCAAGTGGCCTTTGGAACCCAAACCATTTGAGGCCCCTTCATGTTGGTAATGACTTCCTTGGGTACCCAAATGGGTTGGTTCCTACCCGCTCTTCCTTCATCTTCCCAACCTTGTGTGCAACCACCTTGCCATTTGCTTTCTTCTTGATGACGTAGGTGTTGCTATTTGTCTTGTTCTTGCGGTTGGGCTTGGTGTAGATGAGGAGCTCTTGATTGTGGGCTTCAATTTCTTCTTTGCGCCCTTGTCCATCTTCTTGACAAATTGGGGGCATTTGTAGAACTTGTGCCCTTCTCCATGACACTTGTAGCAAGTCACGGTTGCACCCTTCTCAAGCTTCTTCACCATGGGATCACGGTTATCTTGAGAAGGTTGGACTTTACTCTTCATGTCTTGAGAGATGTCCACTTGTTCTTCATCATTCTTGCCCTTGCCCATCAAGTTTGCCAACCTCTCTCGGAGCCATTTCACTTCTTGCTTGAGCTCATCATTTTCCTTGCCTATGAGATAGTCACATGTTTCTACAACAACATTCTCATGGCAAGATGGTGAGCAAGATTCATCAATGCAAGAAGTTGAAGCATCTACCTTGGAGATAGGAATTGCACATGGGATAGATGGTTCATTAAGCACAAGGGAATCACTAGTTTTAATCTCAATGCTCTCTAGCTTAGATTTTAGCTCTTCATTCTCCTTGCTAAGCAATTTGAATTTGCACAACAAATGTTCATAATTTGTAGCAAGGGTAGCACTAAGATCATTGAGAGCATTAAGTTCTTTAATTTCATTAGCTTGTTTTTCTAGCATCCCTTTTTGCTCATTTACTAGCTCAACAAGATCATCAAGAGAGGTGGTGTCGGATTCATCATCACTTACATTGCTCTCCATACCTCGGGCCATAAGGCACATGTGTGGTGATGATGAAGAGCCATGCATGAAGCGGGTGGTGAAGTTCTTTCTTGATTCATCACTTGAGCTAGAAGAACTTGATTCTCCACCACTTGTCCACTCACGGACGGCGATAGTTGCTTCTTGCTTTGGCCTCCTCTCCTTGACCACCTTCTTCTTGGGCTTGTGCTCGATCTTGGTGAACTTGATGTGTTGATGATAACGCCCTTCTCTCAAGTGGACGTTGTGGCCGTACATGTTGACTTTCTTCACATACTTGAAGATCTTCTCCACGTGCTCGGCCACCATGGATTCAACCTCTTCATCACTTGAGGAATCTTCATCGTCACCATCATCACCATCATCTTCACTTGAGCTTCCATGAGTAGTCATCCTACTCAACACCTTCTCTTGTTGGCTTGAGAGGGCATGGCTTGTGCTTGGAGAAGATGGTTCTTGAGGCTTTTCTTGGGACGCCTTCTTGGACTCGGGCATGATTTGAAGCTCATGTGCCATGATCTTGCTCAAGATTTGAGATGGCTTCAATTCTTGAGCTTTCTCTCATAGATGATAGCCTTCACCAAGTCATAGTCGGGCTTAGGAGACTTTGAAGGATCTTGCGGTTGATGTTCAAGTCCGTGATGTTCTTCACACCTAAAGCATTGATTCTATTGACAAGCACATTTAGGCGTGAGTACATAGATTCGCATTTTCATTTGCAAGTTGCTTGAAGCTATTGAATTCCTCAAGGAGACAACCATAGCGTTCATTAGCAACTTCTTTTGAACCCTCATTTTGCTCCTTGATGGTTTTCCATAGCTCATGAGCATTTTCACAAGTAAAAACTCTATTGAAAACGCCTACATCTAGTGAGGACAAAATGATACTCTTAGCAATCACATCAAATTGCTTTTCTTTTCTAGTACCATTTTCATGCCCTCATCGGTGACTCTCCAAACATCAAGGTCCCTTGCTTGGAGATAGGCCTCCATGAGAACCTTCCACCGAGGATAGCCCGTGCCATCGAAATGTGGAGCCAAACCTAAGGTATCCACCCTTTCATTCCTCTAAAGAGCAACTCACTAGGCGGTGAAGCCTAACCGTTCCAATGAGCCGGTTTTCACAATTTACCAATCGAATTGGTGTTTCCTTGTGAAGGAAGTGAGTCCCGGCTCTGATACCACTTGTAGGAATCGGATGCCCGTTAGCCTAAGAGGAGGGGTGAATTAGGCAACTTAAAACCTTAACCTATGGCTCACTAAATTTTACACAAAAGTAAACTAGAACATACTATCTATATGTGCAACTACGGTTGTTCTAGTGTGAAACTCCCATCCCAAAACAAGGTTTGCAACCTATAGCCATTCCTAGCAAGATACTACTCTAGGAAAGTAAAGGCAAGCAAAGATTGCAATAGAGTAAATGCACGTAAAGGGGATGAGAGGAAGCAAACTCTTGACACGCGATTTATCCGTGGTATCGGTGAGCACTAAGCCACCCCTAGTCCACGTTGTTGAAGCACTCACACAAGAGTATTGCTTCTCGGTCACCAAGTCTCTCCCAAGAGCACCAACTTGACTTGCCACAAAGGCTAGCCACTTAGGCACTTGTCAAGCTCCCTTGGTCACCTTGATGCCGCCTCCACTAAGGAGCTTCTCCACCAAGGAAGGGGTCTCACGTCCCCGCACAAAGTGTCCTCGCCACTCCACACCAAGCCGGAGGGTCGATGACGATTGCCGGTGAGCCACTTAGGCCCCAAGGCTTCCGGCGAACCTTGTACAACGGATTCACTCAAGAATCACCTCACAAGGTTGGCACAACCTTGCACTCACTCAGCTCTAAGCCTAGCACTAAGCACATACACTAAGCATATGCAAGTCTATGGATGAGCAATTAAGCACTTGGATGGATTGGATATGATCTTCTAGGTGTCTTGAACTCTCTGCACTTCCACACTATCCACCTTATCAAATGGGTGAGTGGAGGGGGTATAAATAGCCCAAGGCATCAAACTAGCCGTTGGCTAACGTCCACTGAAAAAGGTACCGTCGGATGATCCGACGCTATATTTTCCGTCGGTTCATCATCCGTGCCCTCCCACGTCACTTAGCCGTTGAGGTTCTCTCGACACAACCGCTCGACGCTATGCACCGACGGTGCGTCGGATCATCCGGTCTTGAAGACTCGCGCTCAAGTCGCCTCTGTTAGCTTCCAATCGACCGTCGGATAGACCGACGCTTCTCCTTGTCCAAGGCGTCGGATCATCCGGTCAAGGCTTCGTCTTGGCGCGTCTCTCGTATGAATTCAAAGCGGGCGTCGGATAGGACGGGTCCCACCAGCACCGTCGGATCATCCGTGCTCATCTTCCTTGCTCTTCCTCTGCAACTCGTCCGACGCTACTAAATAATGGACCGTCGGTTCATCCGACGGTACCTAGGGTTTGACCACGTACCAACTCGTCCGACGATTGCAAGCGCTTGTATTTGAGGGACCGTCGGTTCATCCGACGGTGTCTTTTCTTTTCCTTTTCTTGCTCGGTTTTGACCCTTGAAAAATACACTATCTTCTCAATTTGGCATATGGTTTTCTTGCATCCTTGGGACCTAGAAGTGTCTACAAAGACATGCTAAAACAATAAGGTTAGTCCCAATGATCATGTTGTCATGAATCACCAAAATCAAACTCGAACTAATGGCATATGAGGCCATGTTCGCTACAGAAACAAGAGATGAAAAAAAAAGAAACGTCACCGGAGCGCAGCTTTCGACTCTTCGTTTATTGTTTGCAAGCTACGAGATATTGTCTGTTGAGACTTTAGGCATGTTGCGCTAATCTATTAGCATGTGCACTTAGTGTTTGGCTAATAAATTTTCTTCTTGTTGAGGGGGTCATGCCCCCCCCCTCGAAGTTCCGCCACTGTTTAGGGATGTGCTTGTACAATCTGTAAGCTTATGGACCTAAATGACACTTCGCAACAAATTTGAGGACCGCCGGTTACTTGACACTAGTAGGGATGTTGGCATCGGCGACATTTACCTTTCGTCACTGAAAATGCCGTTTTGGTCACAGATAGTAATTTGTGACGAATTTGTGATGATTTGGGTTTCGTCATTAGGGTCGTGTCACATTTATCCATCGGTGACGAAATGCAAATTTTTGTAACAGATGTGTTGCTATTCTGTCACGATTGATGCGTCATCATTGAAGTGGTTTCAATCTGTGACGATCGCTTTTGGTCATGGGTGAAACACCGTTTTTGTCATAATCTCGCGTCTTGACGGCGCCGTTAACTGCGTTTCTTGTTCTGTGACGATCTCATTTGGTCACATATAGCCTTGTTTTTTCGTCATTACCGACCGTTTGGATTCGTTCGACAACAGACGTGTAGCCACGTTAGCGGCGTCGACTGCCACGCGTCGTGATGCCGTCATCGTGTAGGAATCGTCACATAATACTTTTTAAATCGTCACAGAATACTCTTTGTCATCGTCACACTTTGATATGAAATGGTCACGGATGTACCATCACTATAGTCACAGATGTAATTACAAATTCGCCATAGAAACAATTATATATTTGTCTCATAAACAATTATGGTATATCATGGTACATAAATCTTATTTTTGAGTAGAATCACTTTCTACAAATTCGTGTACACATAACAAAGTACCTGGTAGCTATTACATTCTGGATAAAATCCGAGAGAAACATGTAGTTGGGCTCATGCATGCTAGACGACTGCATGGCATGAGTCCGATTCGCCATGACGTGTATGTGATAATCACAAAGCGCCAATGAACATGAAGACAACCCGCACGCATAAAACACAAAACAGTAAATTCCCATGTTATTAGAAGTAGTAGTATATGCAGTACAAAATATATAAGAAAAAAGACAAACTGATGTCTAAACTAAACCCCTGCACGAACACTAGCGCAAGTGCTACTGCTATTATCTAAAACCGAGGGAAGACATGAGCTCAACAGGTGTTATTTGCATCAATGACTATAACAAAAAAACAGTTGGAAATGAACTTGAAACCAGAGTGAGTGGCTAGTGGAAAAACAGCTTCGCTACTGAAATCTTAGCACAATTGCACAAGTGAAATCACATTAGCCTGCTGGACCATCTATACAACCAAGTAAATATGGGGGGAAATAATTAATACATGGGTTGACTAATACATTAATTAATGTATCCAGTGATAATAACACAATGGTAATAACAGTTCATATATCCAGTGATAATTTACGGTATGATGAATTACACAAACCTGAGTACGATCTGCTCTATACTGGTCAGGTTTCCCTACAATTTTCTCTTCTCCAAAGTTTTCACCTGCAAAATTGAAGGAAGAAAATTAAAGGATAAGGTATGCTGATTGTTTAGTTACATACGTCTTTTCTAGAGTTAAATACATCAGTGGCCCTTAAACTTGTCACGGTGTACCACTTAGGTCCACGAACTCGCAAAATCGAAATTCGGTACCCCAAACTTGTTAAGTAGTGCCACTTTGGTCCATACCCCTTCGGTGGTCACACATATATGACAAAACGACCCTTTATTTTTATCTTCTTCTCCATCCACATCCTCATTCTCGTCTCTCTCTGGATGATCCTCTTGCCATCCTGCGCCGCGCCGTCCTCCACAGCTGCCGGCTGGCCCCTCCCTGCCATACCCGCGGTTCCTCCTCTCCCGCGCCCCTCTGCTTCCCGCGGTTGTCCTCCTACCGGAGCTTAGGGTGATGGCATCGTCGATCCCTTCTTCCCGCGGTGATGTGGACAGGGAGGAGGAGGAGCAGCAGCAGGCTGCACCTCCCCGCTCCCGCACCACCACTGGTGGCACCTCCCTTCCCTCACTAGCACCCTCACTGCGCCCCTGCCCCCGCCGACCTCTCCTTCTCCTCGGCTCTCGCTCGGCTCTGGCGCACAGGGGAGTCGCGGCGGCCGCCGCCGCGCTGCGGCACTAAGGCTGCCCTCGGCCCAGCTGACGCCGTCGAGCACATCGCCCCCGTGCTCCTCCAGTGAGTGAATCGCTGGTCAGATCCTGCTTGAGTGCTCGCCGCCACTGCCAGGCCTCGACAACCCACGCAAAGTTTTGATTCGTGTTCACCTGCGTCCCTGCCCGTGCTGCCCGCCGCCGCTGCGATGTGGTCCTCGAACCCATCCGGGATCGGTGAGGTCGTCCCTACCGCCCACGCGAATGCCACCTCTGTGCGCTTCATCAGAGCAGAGCAGCACCGAGGGCGGCACAGTGCAGGGTGGCGCAGAGAATGAAGAACGTGCGCCAAGTCCTGCCCCATCCCGCTCCCCATGTGTTCCCGCCGCCATCCCTTCTGCCTGGTGGAGGGTGGGGGAGGATTTGAAAATGGTGGAGAGGAGGCAGAGGATTGGCCAGTAGATCTTTGCTCCCCCGCTGTCCTTCCCGCACAGGGCTGCGGAACGAGCCACAGTCGCCGACCATGTTCACCGGTGTCATTCGGGGAGAGAGAGTAGATGAGGAGGACATAGATGGAGAAGAAGATAAAAAGAAAGGGTTTGTTTGCATATATGTGTGACCACCGAAGGGGTATGGACCCAAGTGACACAACTTAACAAGTTTAGGGTGCCAGATTTCGATTTTGCGAGTTTGTAGACCTAAGTGGCACATCGCGACAAGTTTAAGGGCCACTGGTGTATTTCACTCTCTTTTCTATATTAGACAAACTATGTAGGCAGTGAGAAAATAGAATGAGCGGTAGGGCACCCCTGAAATTAGCTGCAATCTCGACAACAACAAGAGCTATATGTACTGCATCTCATGGCAAACAAAGAAGAAAATAAAGAACACAAGAAACTAAGGCAAAATAAACATATTATATTGCCTAGTGCAAATTTCGTACAAACTCCAAACATAATAGAAACTAGACTAGCTAGTTGACGTTGAGGAACAAAGTCCCAATTCCAGGTCTCCCTTGCAATATCCTAAACTCCAGCCAAACTGAAGAGGTAGTGGCCACCATTGAAATAATGAAGGCCCCCAAAAAGAAGATGAAGAATTACAGTAGAGAATGTACATGTCGGGGTTCTCTACCGCCGGACAGTAAATTTGTATCGATCGTGTGCCGGGCTCGGATGGTTAGCACAGGAGACAACGGGATTTATACTGGTTCGGGCCTTCGAGGAGTAATACCCTACGTCCAGTGTCGAGCTGCCGTGTTCTCACGCTAGGGTTGTTTGTAGTAGGGGGTACAAACTGGTCGGGAGAGGATGTCGAGCCCAAGTCCCTGAGTATAGGTGTTCGGTTTTTTGGATCGTCAGCCCCCGCGACGGTTGCCCTCCTCTCCCTTTTATAGATGCAAGGGGGAGGGGCAAAAGGGGGAAGAAAAGAAAAGTTACAGTGTCGGCTCTTGGAGAGTCCCTCCGTGCGTCGCTGTCCGTCAGGGCGCATTGAAGAGGAGCCGCACTACGCTGTCGTAGAGGCCGACGCGTGGCCGGGCGGAGCTGTTCACTTTGGGACGCCTAGTGCTTCCTCTGAGTAGTTTGGTGGCGACTCGACGTGCCCGAGCACGGGATGAGTCCGCCACGTTAAGGCCTAATTGTAGGCCTGAGCTCGTCGTAGGGGGCACTCGAGTGCCTCAGGTGGAGTTTGCGTGCGGCAGGGCCGGACGTGACGGTGATTTGATGGCTGCGCGGCCGATCAGAGCCGCATTAAGGCCTCTGTCGGGGTCAGCGGTCCGCGCGAGGCCGCCAGCTGGTGGGCTTGCATGGCATGGGGAACCAGCGTCCCACGCGTCGTAGTGGGAGAGTTCACGCGTGCGGTCGCGCCACGTGGTGGCCTTGAGTCCTCGGGCGGAGTGCTGTGCTCGAACGAGCAGCTTGTCGTGCGGAGACTTGTCGTGCGAGGCGGAGACTTGTCGGAAGGGGTTCCTCTAGTAGGGAACTTGTCGGGTTAGCTCCCAACTAGACAGGAACAAGACGTCTTGCCTGTGAGGGTCTTGACAGGGATCTTAAGTCTTCCTCTTCTTGAATCTTGGCCTTCACGTTGTCAATCTTAGCCTTCACATTGTCAATGGTGTCGGGAGACTTCACCTCAAAGTGGTTATCTACGCGTCAAAGGGGCCCTAATCTGGGCCCTCGTCGATGTAACCCCACAGCTTTGAGAAGTCGAGACTACTTTCGAGGCTCGGTCGGAAGGCTCTTCATCGGACTTGGTTCTTGATCGTCCACAGCCAGGTGCGGCGCATCCACGGATGTAACCCCAGGCCCAAGTGAGTTGTAGACTTGCTCGTGGGGTTTAAGCTTACATGGTGTTGTTGCGGACTCAGATTTTTCTGCTGAGGCCGTCGTGGGCGACGTGGGCGGCGGGCGGCGTGGGCGGCGCGGCGTCTCGGCGGTGTGGCGGATGAGGCGGTTTGAAAAAGGCCAGGCGAGGGGCACGGTTCGAGGCTTACAGGCCCGGTGAGAATCGGCGTCGCGGGCGGCGCCTTTCAAATCCTTATTGGGACACGCCTTTGCAGGGGGCGTTTACTGCGGCGTGGTAAGCCCGGCATTTAGGGGCTGGCGGCCCATGATCCTTCCTTTTAACCGCGCGCCGTGGGATTAGGACTTTTACTCCTTGCCTTTATCGCCAGAGTCGCGCAGCTCGGCCGCACCATGTCGAATCGACGCCCAACGCTTTCCCGCCGATCGCTTGTCGAGGCCGGCAACTTCCTCCGCTCACCGACACCGCCGAGTGGAAGGTGCCCGGCGAGAGTCCGTCGCCCCAAAGGGTATGCGTCGTCGTTTTCCATGAGCAAGCCCGCCCCAGGGCGGTTCATCCGAGCGGTCCTCTATGAGTACAGGATCCAGCAGATTGTCGGTGTTTTAGACCGGCAACCTACCAAGAGTACCAGGTAGATGAATGTGGCCTCGCCGAGATCGGGAACTCGAAGGAGAGACACGTGGCACAATTTAGACATGTTCGCCGCGAGGTGCGTAATACCCTACGTCTGCGCGTAGCTCTGGATTGATTGGGTGTGTTTACAAGATGATGCGGATGATGAGATAGGGGTCCCCGCCGCCTTATATAGTCCGGGAGGCGGGTTACAAGTCGGTTTGCGAGGAGTACTAGTCGTGTGTGGCTAGGAGTACTCTACATGGATCCGGACATGTCTAGCTTCCTAACCGAGTCGATCCTCAGAGGCCTTGCGCTCACGCCAGGTGCCGTGTTGCCCAAGTCGAGTAGTCCTGTGGGCCTACGAGTAGTCGGTCCCGTACCGAGTAGTGGGCCTGGATGTCCGTCGACAAGCCCCCGAGTACTTTGTAGTCGAGCGATGTCTTTAAGTAGTCTTGATGGCCTTGGCGAGTAGTCCTTGAGCCCCCGAGTTCCACAAGCCAAAGTCCTCAAGAATGCTTGAATCATCCAGGTGGAAGGTACTCAGATCTTTGAGTAGTCTTGAAGTCTTCTCGAGTAGTCCCCAAGCGCCCCCGAGTGCTTCTCTCGGTCTTCAATAGTACTCGTGTTGTCTTGATGAAAGAACCATATGGAAAATGCGATTCGAGAATCACATTCCATATGGAATGTAGCCAGCCTTGGGGTCAATCGCATTCAAGCCGAGGGTCAATCAAGTCCAATCTTATCTCAAAAAATTTGGAGAAAAAACCGAAGGACACGTGTCACGGAGCCCCCAAGCCTTAAGTCGAGTACTTTCTCTCGAATTGAAGGATCATCTTGACTGTAGAATGTGTCCTGAGTGGGTCTTGGATCTGATCTTAACCCACTGAGTCCATCTGACGTAGTCGAGCCCAGACCGAGCTTGAGTCGGAATACGAAGAGTCGCTGCCACCGCCGAGTCAGCCGCCTGACACTTAGCCCCGCTATCCGTCCATTCGAGCCGGGCGCCCGAGCTTATAAATAGCGGTGAATCCCTTAGGGGTTTTCACTCCCGAGTTGCAATCACAGACAGATCGCGCCTCTACTCCTCTGTTGCCGACGCCAGCGTAGATTATCTACTTGCGCCGCGCGCATTCGCCCACCGTAGCTCCCGAGCGATGCGAGTGAAGACTCTGTGACTTGGAGGATGAAGGCGCCCGCTAAGAGCTCAAGACCGGCGTCCGAAGAAGAGAAGCGCGGTGTCGAAGATGCCACCATCGCCGCCGCCTCTCTTCCTCGCCCCAATCCATCAAAGGAGTGGAAGAAGGCAAAGTTGAAGACGAAGGACCTTCTCGCCCTGGTCAACAGTGGATTCCTTGGCGAGAAGGAGATGGATCTGTGGCGCACGGCCACCGCATCCGCAGATGGAGAAGAACCCGACGAGATCCCGATGTTCGCGGTTCGTGGAGCGCAGACGCCGGCGCCAGATTTCTTCAAGGGGCTGCTCAGGTACTATGGCATCGAGTACCTCAACCTCAACCCCAACGGAATCTTTCATGTCTCCATCTTTGTCCATTTCTGCGAAGCCTTTGTGGGTATCAAGCCCCACTGGATCTTGTTTCGGAAATTCTTTTGGGTGAAGCCGCAGCCAAGATCCAATGATCCGCGAGTAGTCTGAGGTGGATCGGATGTGTGAGAAGACGCCGACCGATTTCTAGAAAAAGATAGACTCCAACCAAGACTGGAAGGCGAAATGGTTCTACATCTGCAACCACCATCCCGAGTCAGCGGGCCAACAATGCGCCGTGGTGGAACACGGAGCCCACCATGCAGAAGGTATTGCTACCGGAAGAAGATCAAGGCCCCGCGAGGCGACCGAGGCCGAGCACGTGGCCTTCGCCATGAAGAGGAGGGTGCAGCCGATGGCGCACCTCGGTACTGCAGACACCGAACGAGGATACCCGATGCCCGGGCGAGGAGAGTGATGATGATGTCATCGTCGACAGGCTGGGGAAAATCTTCAAGGATATGTCCCCGTACACCGTGCACTCGTGCGAGTACTCCGCCAAGACGCCGAACCAAGTCAGTAATCGTGACACTAGCCCCCGAGTACTGATTTACTTGATGTAGTCGTACTCATGCTTGCTCGATTTTGCAGGACGATCTGGAGAAATACATCTCCATACCGCCCTCCCCTCCGCGACTTGAAGGACAAGCGCAAGGGAAGGCGGAGCCCAAGGGGAAGGAGCGCCGCGAAGAAGGTGAAGGCGAGGATGCCGTCGTCATTGAGGACAGTTCCGATGACGAAGATGAAGAAACACTACAGTAGCGGTTCCAGCTCCGCTCGAGATTCAGCCGGGCTGGGATGCCCAATATCCCCGTCGTCGAGAAGCCATCTAGCCTCGAGGCTAGCTTGCCGGCGCCACCCCGAAAGCCGCGCAACGTGGCACGGAAACGCGTCGTGAAGAAGTTGAAGGTTTCAGAGGCGACCAGCCAAGAGGTAAGTACCATCACCAAGGTAGTCAGGATCCTCCGATGAGTACTCTGGTGCTGACAATATCACTTGTAATGTAGGTGACGCCTCTTCGACCCTATTGATCGTATGGCGAGGACGCCCGGGAGACGGTGGTGGCGGCAAATGAGAGGATATCACCGCCCGCCGCTGAAGTTGTCGCCGCAGGAGGCACAACAGGAGACCGGCGCCGTGGAGCCGCAGGCGTCGGCTGAAGAAGCACAAGGCCCTCCTCCGGTTGCAGCTGCAGAGCAGCCAGAGGAGACTTCTGTCGAGGCCGAAGCTGCCGGCGAGGCTGGCATAGTCGATATTGCCAGTATACTAGGCGCTCCGACCGTGACCGTGGTGCGGTCAACACTGTAAGTTTTCTGAACTCTCGAGTAGTCGTGTAGTCGTCAAACTTGATGTGGTTGACTGAGTTCTTCGCGATACAGGAAATCTATGGACTTGTCGTGGGATGGTGGGGAGGCCGCCTCCGTCGATGGAGAAAACCGCCGCCAGGCGGCGAACCCACACCACCACCACAAGCTGGTGTCGTGGTAGAGCCAATGCTCGAAGAAGCGACGTTGGTCGAAGGTATGCTCCCTGCTACCACGAGTAGTTACTATGGATGGTAGCCGTAGTCGTTGACGTGATCCCGTGTACTGATCTTGACAGGAGCACAAGCCGAAGGAGCCTCAATCCCTGAGGCTGTAGTCATGGAGACGGCCGCTGTGGAGACATAGTCCACAAGACCGGTTGTTGGGGCGGTGACAGCAGCAGCCCCCGGGCCGGGGACTACGGTAGCCCCTGAGCCGAGCGTGGAGACGCGGGTTGATCCGCTCCCCAAGGCGAGCACGGACGTAGTCGTCCGCGAACCAATCATAGAAGAGGCTGCGCCGCTTCGCTTGACACCCATGCCAGAGGCAGCATCTTCAAGCCGTGAAGGACTCGAGTTGCTGGAAGACAATCTTGTTGATCCGGCCGTTGTCGCTCTGAGCATGGAGTCATGGCGCCGCAACCGAGCAAAGGTCAAGGTACGCTAAGTACGATTAGTCTTGCTTTGTAGAGTACTGGGTACTCATTGGTCGATCTGTCTTGCGCAGGACGTTGTTGAGAGGTCCCGCCAGAAGTCTGTGCTTCTGAAAGGATATGGTGATACAGTTCTTCGCGCCGAAGGCCTGGAGAAGGAGCTGGACAAATCGAAGAAGCATGCGGCTCTGCTCCAATCCAAGCTGGATGGCGCCTTCGCCCAGTACCATAACGAGGTGCAGGAAATGTAGGCGAAGAGGGACGACTTGATCCAGAAGAACAAGTCGCTACGCCAGAAGAACAAAGGTATGTCTTCCACCGAAGTAGTGAGTACTGATTATAGCGCTTGCGGGTAGTCTGATCTTGAATTGAGTTGTCTGCAGAGCTTGAGGCAAAGGTTGACCAGCCGAAGGCGTCGGAGATGGACCTCAAGAACATTGTGTACCGTGAGACCACAAAGAGGTACTCGGTACAAGTACACCCAGTTGAGCCATGAGTGTATCTATCACATGGAGCTCCGTGAAGCCTCAGACCGTGACCTTGTGAATTGCTATAAATCTCTACAGAAGCTCAATGAAGACTGCGAGAAGCTTCGAGCCCGGCTGAAGGAACTTGAGGAAGCCGCACTGCCCATTGCGAGACTACTGGTGCCGCATCCTAGTGGGCCCAAGATAGCCCCGCTTGTAGACAGGCTGAAGGAAGCCCCCGGGCGATTGGCGACATACGTCAAGCATCTGGCGAAGTCCATCCCGAACCAGGTGTTGACGTACATGAAGTCGTACTTCCCGAAAGCACCGGTGGATGTGGTGGCTGGAGGACTTGCGGCGAATTGCACTGATGATCAGTACAAGGCTCTCCTTGAAGAGATGGCGCCCATTGCTGAGCAGGTGGCGGAGAAGCTTAATCTCCAGTAGATGTACCTGTAGAGGTAGCTTAGAGTAGTAGATGTAAAACAAACAGAGTAGTCAGTGACTTGTCTGAATTATCAATGAAAGTTGTCCATTGCTTGTTGTAACGCCCGGAAAATTTCTCCAAATAAATCACCTATTAAATCACTCGTTAAAAATGATTTCAAAATCTTTCCTATCGTTTGGGCTCAATGTCTTTTCCATCCAAAATTTATCCTCAACAAAATCTCCCTTTCATTCACATGTCTTTCAATTTCCAAATCAGTGCCGACAATTTATCTTTAACCTTTGTTATCTCCCGAGACCTTTAACCTGCTAATCCTTTTCCTTACGTGCACTTGCATGCACTAACTTGCTACAGAATCTCTGCCATCTCCTAGCTAAGCATCCAATATTCCTATGCACGTACAAACCACACACAGTTCGCTTCCTGTGACCTTCGGCATGCACCAAGCAAGGCAACACACCTGCAGCAGCCTCAGCTCATGCCGCGTGCAAAGCTTGCACGCTAGGCCCCCTTGCCATGGTCGCCTCGCTCGACTCCAGCGACAGCTCGGCCCCACAACATGATCGCGCACTGCCTCTAGCACCTCGCCGTGCCGCCCCTCGCCACCTCGTCGCACGCGTCGTCAACAACGCCGTCACCTCAGCACCACCGCCGCCCGCACGCGCCTTGTTCCACACCTAGCCCGCGCACACGCCAGCATCACCTGCAAGCCGACGCACGCTCGCTGCTGCAGCCGCGCCGTCGCTAGCAGCCCGGCCCCTCCCCTCTACGTGCACGCCGTCTGGGCACCGCACGTCGCCCTGCCTCGCCGGCCTCCCCACGCGAACCACGCGCCGCGGGAGTCAGCGCCGCCATCGCCTCAGCGCCACCGCCGCGTCCACGCCGCCGTCCTTTCCGCGACGCTACCGCACCGGCAGCCCGGCACCGTGCCGTGCCGCCTCTCTCGCCATTACGAGCTCCTGCGAGCTCCTGTACAACCACCGGCCGGCCGCCTCCCCCTCTCGCCTTCGGCCTATAAAAGGGCAGGCCGTCGCTCTCCACCGCAACACAGCTCCCCGGCCAACTCCCTCTCCCTCCCGAGCTCGCAGCACAGCCAACAGAGCCGCCCACCTCCCTCCTCTGTTCTTGCGCAGAGGAAGGTCACCCTCGTCGATCTCCCTCTCCAAGCTGTCCCTGCCCGAGGTGAGCCCAAGCCGAGTTTCCCCATTCACTCCTCTCTCTCCCCATACCCTTGGATTTGGAAACGTCAGTCGGAATCGCCGTTCCGGCCGAGCGAGCTCTGGCCGTCGCCATGGCGGCAGTGGACGAACAGGACGGTACCCCTGTTCTGTTCCGTGCCCACCCCCTCCGTTTATTTTTATTCTTTTTACTCCAACCAGCAGAGAAATAAACATCAGCTGCAGGCCCACGTGCTGGTCGAAAGGCCCAAAACCCATCCAGATCAACCACGTGCAAATGAGCCTTATCCATTGGTGTTAATTCATTTTCTGAATTTAATTAGCACCCAAACCTGATAATACCGTATCTCAGCATTTACAACTCCGATCCACTTGATTCTTTTTCCTGAGATCCTCTAAAATCATACTCTAATTATTCCAATTATTCTCCTCCTCTCTTTGAGCTCAAAAGATAAAACTCCATTTTTCTTTTATTTATTATGTGATTGTTTGTGTGTGCCGTAGCCGACGGAGTGAACGAGGAGGAGTACCACGAGCAGGAGTTTGGAGCCGAGTACCGCGAGTAGGAGCTCGAGGACCCGTACCGTGAGTGTTTGTGGGAGTTACAGCTTGGGCACATAGATAGTGTTTGTGGGATGGATGATTCTACCGTGTGAGTTGATTTTGGAAGTGTCCGGCGGTTGTCTTTGTGAGCTACCATGACGGGAGTCCGGTAGCATTAAAACTTGGATCCTTGTGTGGATCAACCCCCACTACTAAAGAAATGTTTTATGAAAATCCTTTGAAAATGAACCATTGCATGCGTAAAATCTAGCTTTATTGCAAATGATACTTAGCCTTATCCTTGATATATACCTCATGCATATTCTTGTATTATCCCCCTCCGTGGGTGTGGTTGGACTTGTTGAGTACTTTTGTACTCACCCTTGTTACTTATGTTGCTTCAGAGGAAGACCCGGACTTCGTTGCCGAGGACGTTCAGTAGGTGGTCGCTTCCGCACCCAACATTGCCTGTGGTGTTGGCCTTTGCAGAATGCTTCCGCTGGCGTGTAGATGCTCTGATGATCTAGACCCCGATCTGGACCCGGTCTGGATTGTGCTTTAGAGCATCACTGTTGTTATCTTGCTTATCGTAATAGTGTTTCTTCATTGTGCTCATTCGTAGGAGTTGTAACGGTTATGAACCATCTGTTGAATAAATGTATCACCTCCCGACCGGATAATTGTATCACATTTAGTCTCTACTTATGTGGGGACGCTTCAGGTGGTATCATAGCCGTTGTTGGCTGTAGGACGCGACCATTAGGATCAGACCAGCCCTTTTTGACCTAAAACATGATTTACAAAATTTCTTGCTCCCTTTGCTCTTTTGCAAAATTATTTACACCCGGTTTCTTTACAGATGGCCGAAGTGAAGGATACCAACAGCCAGTGCTTGGAGGAGCCCGGTTTTCCCAAGTTGTTGTTCACTTGCATGGACCGCGTTGGCATTTATGAGCGCCCAGAGTATTCCAGCAGGGAGTATGAGGACCGTGGCACCCTTCGGTGTGAGATGATCATCTTCGTCGGAAGGAGTCGTCGTTTCCCCGACATTGATCCCTTCAACGTGACCGCCACCGGCTTCCGTCTCCAAGATACTTACCAAGTAGCCTCTCGGAAGGCCCTACGCTACTTGTGCCAGATTTATGAGAAGCACCTTGGCCGCACACCAATGAGGTTCTTTCCGCCGGTCAAGAAGAATCGCCCGGTTTGGCTAGCCCGGATGAGGACCTTGGAAGGACGTGGACAGCGCGAGGATGACCCTACTGTGCTCCACATGTCTGCCTACCTCCTCACCCTAGATGATCTTTATGACAAGCAGGTGGCGAGGCGCAGATCCAGAGTCAAGACGCAGAGGTCATGGTGAGAAGACTCCAAGTGAAGTTGGCTGTCGCTGAAGCACGTGCCGCAGCCGCCGAAAGCAATGAGGCCGCCACAATTGAAGACCTCAAGGAAGCCAAGGAACAACACGTTCAGGAGTTGAGGGATGCTCACCTCGTGGGTCGTGCTAGGAGAAGGATGCGAGACTTTCCAGATGAAGAACCCCCGATCTTGGATGGGATTCCTGTCATCCATGGGAGTAGCAAGAGGAAGAGCCCCGAAGCTCCACCTGCACTACCGCCAACAGAAGCTACTAGAGATGGCCCTGAAGTCGTCGAGCCGTCCCCGGAGCAGAGTGATGTGTTTTCACTCCTCATCCCACTCGAGGACCACTCCGTTCAGGGTGAAGACTCACCCTACGACGAGTAGAATACCCCGCTCCTAGTCACGCCCAAGGAAGGAAGTCTATGGTCCAAGTTTAGCTTTTGTACCCCAGTGTAGTGTTGTACCCGGTCGTGTAGTGCGTGTTTTGGCCTTAGCCAAGTGTTGTACCACCTCCTCCTTTGGTTGAAATAAAATCATTTGTGCTTGTTGTTTGTTAGTTTGTGTGCTTGTCGACAGAAGGTGGATTCTATCTTTATGAAAATACGTATTAGTAACTTAAAGATCACCTTAAACTCAAAATCCAAGTCTCATATAATTTTCCCCTCAATCTTTAGATGGCTCCCAAGCGTGCACCAGGAACTCCCCAAGTGAAGCCCATAGTGCCGGCAACCCACCACGATCAAGGCAAGAGCCACCCCGTTCAGTGAACCTAGAAGAACAAGAAGTGAACCAGCATGAAGAAAGAGGAGAAACTTCTGCGCCACCACCACCACCACCCGTGGTTGATTTGGTGCAAGTGATGCACAACCAAACCCTTCTGATGGAAGCTTTGAATAATGCTGTCAACCGTCCTAGGCCCCGCGTGCAGAGCCTGAATGAGAAGTTGACAGAGTTCCTTCGAAACAAGCCACCCACTTTTGGTGGATGCATCAACCCCTTGGATGCAGATGACTGGCTGAGAGTCATCCAAAGGAAGCTAGAGCCGTATCACCTTGAAGATGGGGACAAGGTCCTCTTAGCTACTCATCAGCTTATTGGGACTGCTTTAGCTTGGTGGGAAAACTATAGTGCCGCCCAAGATGCCTCCACCATCACTGGAAGGAGTTTGTGGACGAGTTTCACCGCTACCACATTCCCGCAGCCACCATGAAGCGCAAGGCTGATGAATTCCGTGAGCTGACCCAGGGCAACAAGTCCGTGGAAGAGTACACCTATCAGTTCATGGAGTTAGCCCGCTATGCACCGGAAGAAGTGGACAAGGATGCGAAGAAGCAGGACATATTCAAGAAAGGCTTGGTCCCGTAACTCGAACCTTGCTTACTCCTCAAATCTATCCGGACTTCAACACCCTAATGAACATGGCCATTCTCACGAAAAGAGCCAGGCGTATGAGAAGAAGGACAACAAACGCAAGTTCATGGAGAGCAAGGCTCGCCAGCAGGACTGTTTCCAGAGGCCCAAGAGTTTTAGCCACCCAGTGCCCAGATCCCAAGCCCCTATGCAGTACCGTACCCAGTCTCAAGCTTCAGGATCTTACAATCCCAATGCCCAGTTCTGGAGCCAGAATGTCAGCAAGGCCCCGCAGAACAACACCGACCAAGTCACCACCAACACCAACAATGCCAGGGCATGCTTCAACTGCCGTGAGACAGGGCATTTCATAGCCAACTACCCATATGCCAACAACAAGCCAGCAGCTTCAACCTTCTCCAACACTGTGAATGGACCAAGGCCAGTCGTGCCAACTGCGTGTGCCCATAGCAACAACCCCAACAAGCAGATGAGGCCGCCTCAAAGAAATATATGGACGAGCTCGTCAACCACATTGGCGCAGGAGGCTCGAACGCTGTATGTGGTACTCGGTGAGTTTTAGTCACCGCTTTTGGCAACAAGATTTTTGATTCTGGAGCATCACACTCTTTCATATCATCTAGTTTTGTGGAGAAACATAATATACCTACAGTACTACTGAAGTTGCCCCTAATAACCCGAACACCTGGGGCTGATCTTCAATGTCATCTAGGTTGTTCACGGGTAAGGATCAATTTAAGTGGGGTAGAGTTCTTAGCAGACTTAGTAGTACTTAAGTCAAAGGGGATAGATGTGATCCTTGGAATGGATTGGTTAAGTCTACATGATGGTCACATAGGATGTGCAGATAAGGTAGTACATCTAACCAACCCGGATGGAGTGCAAGTGACTTGCCACACTAAGGGAAGTGGACCAAACCCAATGGTTTTTAGCATGGAATCTAGAACCATAGAAGAAGTTCCAGTAGTGTGTGAATACCCTGATGTCTTCCTAGAAGAACTCCCTGGAATGCCACCAGACAGAGATATAGAGTTTGCAATTGACCTTATCCCTGGAATCGCCCCTATAGCCAAGAGACCCTATAGGATGACAGCATCAGAATTGGCAGAATTAAAGAAGCAGTTAGGGGAGTTGCAACACATTAAGTTTATCAGGCCTAATTCATCCCCATGGGGAGCCCCAGTTCTCTTTGTTAAGAAGAAGGATGGAAGTATGAGGATGTGCGTAGATTATCACTAAATGAGGTTACCATCAAGAATAAATACCCTCTTCCTAGAATAGACGACCTCTTTGATCAGTTGAAAGGAGCCAAGTACTTCTCCAAGATTGACCTAAGATCAGGATATCATCAACTCAAGATTAAAGAGAGTGACATACCGAAGACAGCTTTTGTCACCCGCTATGGCCAATTTGAGTTCACAGTGATGTCTTTTGGACTCACTAATGCCCCTGCTTACTTCATGAATCTCATGAACAAGGTGTTTATGGATGAGTTGGATAAGTTTGTCGTAGTCTTTATTGACGACATCCTTATTTACTCCAAGAGTGCCCAAGAACATGAGCAACATCTAGTGGTACCGAAAAAGTTGAGAGCGATAAACTCTATGCCAAATTCAGCAAATGTGAATTTTGGCTTGAGAAAGTGGCCTTCCTTGGTCATATTTTGACCGCAAGGATGAGTAGCATTGATCCCAAGAAAGTTGAAGCGCTCAACTAGCAAAGACCAACAAATGTCAGTGAAATCAGAAGCTTTCTTGGTTTAGCTGGGTATTATCAGAGATTTATTGAAGGATTCTCCAAGGTAGCCCGACCCATGACAGAACTACTCAGGAAGGATAAGAAATTCACTTGGACCGATTCTTGCGAAAAGAGCTTCCAAGAACTGAAGAGAAGACTGACGACCGCCCCAGTGTTAACCCTACCAGATATTCAACGGGACTTTGTCATATACTGTGACGCTTCACGACAAGGATTAGGATGTGTCCTCATGCAAGATGGGAAAGTAGTGGCATATGCTTCCCGCCAACTCAAGCCTCATAAGCAGAATTATCCAACCCATGATTTGGAATTTGCAGCCGTAGTGCATGCCCTCAAGATTTGGAGACACTATCTGATTGGAAATAAGTGTGAGATCTACACTGACCACAAGAGTTTGAAGTACATATTCACCCAACCGGATTTGAACTTAAGGCAAAGAAGGTGGTTAGAATTGGTTAAGGATTATAATGTGGAAATCCATTACCACCCCGGCAAGACTAATGTAGTAGCAGATGCCTTGAGCAGAAAATCTTATAAACCCAAGAATGCCCACCTCCAAGAAGAAATGGCACGGTTGAATGTGCACATCATTCCTCAGAATTCTCGTCGCAAGCTAAGTGTCCAACCCACACTAGAGGGTAAAATCAGAGAAGCCCAAAGCTCAGACGCAGATTTGATGAAAATTCGTAAACAAACAGGAGAAAATAAGGCTCCGGATTTTAGAGTAGATGATAAAGGAACCTTGTGTTACAAAGAAAGGATTTGTGTGCCCAAAGAAGGAGACTTCTGACATACCATGATGGATGAAGCCACAACTCAGATACTCCATCCACCCAGAGCCACTAAGATGTATATGGATTTGAAGCAAATACCGTGGAATGGAATGAAAGGAGACATTGCCCAGTTTGTTGCCCATTGTGATACTTGTCAAAGAATCAAGGCCGAGCACTAGAAACCAGCAGGATTATTGCAACCGTTGCCTATCCCAGTTTGGAAATGGGATGAGATTGGTATGGATTTTGTGGTAGGTTTACCCAAGACCCGGAAAGGAAATGATTCCATATGGGTGATAGTGGATCGACTTACCAAGGTCGCTCGCTACTTACCCGTACGCACCAATTATGGTGGAGAAAATTAGCTCAGCTCTATGTGGACAACATAGTGAAACCGCATGGTGTGCCTAGCAGAATTGTTTCGGACAGAGGAACCCAGTTTACCTCTAGATTTTGGAAAAGTCTGCATAAAGCCATGGGCACCAAGCTAGATTTTAGCTCAGCTTATCACCCACAGACTGATGGCCAAACAGAAAGAGTAAATCAGATTATGGAAGATATGTTAAGAGCATGTGTCCTTACCTACGGCAAGGATTGAGAACAAAGTTTACTCTATGCAGAGTTCTCATACAACAATAGTTACCAAGCCAGCTTAGGCATGTCGCCGTTTGAAGCCCTTTATGGAAGAAAGTGTAGAACCCCTTTAATGTGGTCAGAAGTGGGAGAACGTACCTTAGTTGGACCTAACCTTATAAAAGAAGCCGAAGATAAAGTGGCCGAAATCAGAGAAAAGCTGAAGACAGCCCAATCAAGGCAAAAGAGCTATGCCGACAAAAGGAGACGAGAAGTCAGCTTTACCAAAGGAGATTTTATTTATCTCAAAGTCTCACCCATTCGAGGTACTCGAAGGTTTCAAGTTCAAGGTAAATTAGCCCCTCGGTACATTAGACCGTACCAAGTACTAGATAAAGTTGGAGCGGTAGCATACCGTATAAAACTGCCCGAGGAAATGTCGGACATACACCCGGTGTTTCATGTCTCTCAGCTAAGGAGATGTTTGAAGGAACCCGAGACACAACATGTACCGGTGGAAGCAATAGATTTGCAGAAGGACCTGCAGTATCAGGAAGTACCCGTGAAAATCTTAGACACCGTCACAAAAAGCACAAGAAATTCAGAAGTACGAATTTGCAGAGTCCAGTGGAGCAGACATGGTGAAAAAGAAGCTACTTGGGAACGCGAAGATGCGTTGAAGAAGGAGTCTCCCATCTCTTTAGGAACCAGCCGAATCTCGAGGACGAGATTCATTTTAAGTGGGGTAGGTTTGTAACGCCTGGAAAATTTCTCCAAATAAATCACCTGTTAAATCACTCGCTAAAAATGATTTCAAAATCTTTCCTATCGTTTGGGCTCAATGTCTTTTCCATCCATAATTTATCCTCAACAAAATCTCCCTTTCATTCACTTGTCTTTCCATTTCCAAATTAGTGCCGACAATTTATCTTTAACCTTTGTTATCTCCCGAGACCTTTAACCTGCTAATCCTTTTCCTTCCGTGCACTTGCACGCACTAACTTGCTACAGAATCTCTGCCATCTCCTAGCTAAGCATCCAATATTCCTATGCACGTACAAACCACACACAGTTCGCTTCCTGTGACCTTCGGCATGCACACAGCAACACACTGCAGCAGCCTCAGCTCATGCCGCGTGCAAAGCTTGCACGCCAGGCCCTCTTGCCATGGTCGCCTGCTCGACTCCAGCGACAGCTCGGCCCCACAACATGACCGCACTGCCTCTGGCACCGCCGCCCCTCGCCACCTCGCCATCAGCTGTCACCTCAGCACCACCGCGCTGCCGCAACACCGCCGCACGCCTTGCTCCACACCCAGCCCGGCGCACACGCCACCATCACCTGCAAGCCGACGCCTCGCTGCTGCCGCCGTCCGCAGCAGCCCGGCCTCCCTCTGCGCCGCCGTCTGGGCACCGTGACGCCGCCTGCCTCCGGCCTCCCACGCCCCACGCGCCGCGGAGTCAGCGCCGCCATCGCCTCAGCGCCACCACCACGCCCACGCCGTCCTTTCGCGCGCGACGCGCACTGCAGCCCGGCACTGCCGTGCCGGCCGCCTCTCCTCGCCATCGAGCTCCTGCGAGCTCCCTGTGCCAACCACCGCCGGCCGCCTCCCCTCGCCTCCGGCCTATAAAAGGGCAGGCCGTCGCTCTCCACCGCAACACAGCTCCCGGCCAACTCCCTCTCCTCCCGAGCTCGAGCGGCCGCAGCCACCTCCCTCCTCTGTTCTTGCAGAGGATGGCCGCCTCCGATCTCCCTCTCCAAGCCATCTCGCCCGAGGTGAGCCAAGCCGAGTTCCTCATTCCTCCTCTCTCTCCCATCCCCTGCAGTTTGAACGCCGGAGATTCCGCCGCGCCGCCTCTGCCGCCTCGCCATGGCTTCCAGTGGAAGAAGGGGGGGCCTACCTGCATTTTGGTGCCCACCCCTCCGCTTTTTATTCTTTTACTCCAACCAGCAGAGAAATAAACATCAGCTGCACACAAGTCCTTCGAAAGGCCCAAAACCCATCCAGATCAACCACGTCAAATGAGCCTTATCCATTGGTGTTAATTCATTTTCTGAATTTAATTAGCACCCAAACCTGATAATACCGTATCTCAGCCTTTACAACTCCGTTCCACTTGATTCTTTTTCCTGAGATCCTCTAAAATCATACTCTAATTATTCCAATTATTCTCCTCCTCTCTTGAGCTCAAAGGATAAAATCATTTTCTTTTTATTTATTATGTGATTGTGTGTGTGTGCCTACCGGAGTGAACGAGGAGGAGTACCATGAGCAGGAGTTTGAGCCGAGTCACAGCGGGAGCCCGAGGACCCGCATCATGAAAGGTGAACTCCCAGAAGGCTTTGAGGACGGCAAGTCCAATTCCACCTTTTGATGCATATTTTATCCTATGTTTTTGAGACACAACCTATTAGCCTAATTTACAAATTGCATTGTTTTACTGCTGAAACATGGTTGGATAGCCACCCCTTGATTGTTATGACTATTCCTTGATTGCCTATAATTATCTCTAAATATGATGTGCTCTATTTGGATGATAATTAATGTTCGAAATGCTTAGGATCATATTACTATTTCATTACAACTCAAATATGACGAATGATTTATGAAAGAATAAAGGTGTGAGTGTTTTGAAATATAAAATGGGATTTTGGAAAAGGAAAGAATTGCCTAGATGAGATGGATGGTGTTTCTTGTGTGAAATGCCTTATGTGGAGAACTCGTACCTTTGTGGTTGAGAATGGTTGGGAGATATCCATCTTGTCATGTGTAAGGATCGAGTTGATGTGTCATCTTGCCTAACCCATTTTATCGTGCAACCACTCGACCGTTGTGTGAGGCAACGGCTTAGCATAAATCCCACTAGCTAGTTAGTTAGCCAAAAGGAGAGCTGGTGAGCAACGGGAGATCATGGAGTAGGAGTAAGATCTTTGTGACTTACATCCCGGTTGAGATTCTTGGTGATATATCAACCCCTTGGTTTGCTTCCGTGTTGGCTACTCTAATTTAGCTATGGTGGGTAATGGCTTTGTTAGGATCTGCAGCGCACTAAGGTGTCCGTTTGTGGTACCCTACTTGTGGGTAAAGATGTACAACCTCTGCAGAGTGTAAAACCTATTCGAATAGCCATGTCCATGGTATTGGACGAGTTACGGCTTGGGCACATAGCTAGTGTTTGTGGGATGGATGATTCTACTGTGTGAGTTGATTTTGGAAGTGTCCGTGGTTGTCTTTGTGAGCTCTGCATGACGGGAGTCGGTAGCATTAAAACTTGGATCCTTGTGTGGATCAACCCCACTACTAAAGAAATGTTTTATGAAAATCCTTTGAAAATGAACCATTGCATGCGTAAAATCTAGCTTTATTGCAAATGAACCTTAGCCTTATCCTTGATATATACCTCATGCATATTCTTGTATTATCCCCCTCCGTGGGTGTGGTTGGACTTGTTGAGTACTTTTGTACTCACCCTTGTTACTTATGTTGCTTGAGGAAGACCCGACTTCGCTGTCGGGGACGTTCCGAGTGGGTGGTCGCTTCGCACCCAACATTGCACTGTGGTGTTGGCCTTTGCGAGAATGCTTCACCGGCGTGTAGATGCTCGATGATCTAGACCCGATCCGGACCCGGTTCGGATTGTGCTTTGGAGCATCACTTGTTATCTTGCTTATCATAATAGTGTTTCTTCATTGTGCTCCTTCGTAGGAGTTGTAACGGTTATGAACCATCTGTTGAATAAATGTGTATCACCTCCGGACCGATGATTGTATCACATTTAGTCTCTACTTATGTGGGGACGCTTCACTTGTATATGTAATAAGTTTCAAACGGCCACTTGCAGCGAAGTGTGCGGAGCACCAAGCCGTGGGCGATGTGATGAGTAGTAGTACTCGGTAGAGTCTGCCTAGTTGGAAGGCACAAGAAAGAAGTTGAGTAGAATCAAGCTTTATTATCGATGAATAAGTACACCGGATGGCTGTGGTTACAAGTGTAGTCGCCAGACCGTAGGCGCCTACGGCTAAGTGGTTGCTAGGGCCCGTGAGCCGCCATGAAGATCCGTTAGTAGCCGACAGGGTCGGATCTAGAGTACATGGTCTATAGACACCGCCAGAGTCCTCGCTCAGCAGCCCAAGATCCGTTAGTAGCCGTTGACGCTGGATCTTGGAGAAGAGTAGTCTGGAGACTAGTGCTAGGACCAAGAGGCCGCTTACAGCAAAGAGTCCATGAGTAGCCGTATAGGCTGGACCCGTAGATGAGTAGTCGAATGACTCACGATAGAAGCACAACGTGGTCGACGCCCACGAGTTGCGATGTCGCCGCCTTCAAGTGTTTGGAGGCGATGAGGCTGGTCCGGTCACCTTGGAGACTGAGAAGGGACCTTCCCATGGCGAGCTAAGCTTGTGTAGTCCGTCCGTGTTCTGGATATGACGGAGGACTAGATCACCGACGTTGAAGGAGCGTTCCTTAACGTTGCGATCATGATAGCGTCGGATACCCTTGAGGTACCTTGCTGATTGGACGAGGCGGCGCAACGGGCCTCTTCGAGGCTGTCGATGTCAACCCGCCCGCCGTCTGCCTCGAGATGCCTTCGCTGCATCGTTTCTACCACCGGGATTCCCACATCACGCCACGGTAGAATAGCTTTGAGTCAGACCAGAAGTAGGCGACCGCCTGTTGGCTTGGTAGGTTGAGTACGAAGCCCCAGTGCATTGGGTAGTTCCTTGATCCACTTGCCTCCTTTGGTGTTAGCTACATCATGCAATCGCTTCTTGAGGGCGTCGAGTACCATCCTATTGGCGCACTCAACTTGGCTGGCGCGGGGATGGGCGATCGAGACGCATCGACGTCGATCCCGCCGTTTGCTCGCAGCATTCTTAATCGATGGTTGCTGAAGTTGGAACCCAAGTCCGTGATGATGCGATGGAGTAGCCCGTAGCGATATGCACGAGTTCATCCAAGAATATCGGCCTTAGGGCGTAACCGGCTTGACTTCGATCCACTTGGTGAACTTGTCGATAGGCCACCAAGACTCATGGAATCCTCCCGGCGCAGCTTGGCGAGGCCCAATCATGTCGAGCCTCCAGCAAAGGGCCAGGTTGGTGGTATGGTGACTAGCTTGTAGGCCGGGACGTGTTGCCGCGCCGCTAAGAATTGGCATCCTTGGCACTTTCTCGACGAGTTCTTCGCCGGCCGAGCCGTGGGCCAAGAGAAAGCTCGTCGAAAGCCTTGCTCACCGGTGCGAGAAGACGCGTTGCCGCAGACGCCTTTGTGGATCTCCTCCAAGATGTCCTTGCCTTCATCCCGAGGTATGCACTTCATGAGTACTCCGGTGGCACCCCCATCAGAGCTTGTCTCCACTAGCACGTAGGGGCTTGGCCTGGACGAGTTGTTCGCCAGTTCTTGCTCTGAGGAACCTTCGCCGCGGATGTAGTCGATGAAGGGTTGTCTCCACCATCGCCAATCATCATGACCTCTCGACCGGGCCGTGGTGGCACAGGTCGGGTCGCTGGCGCCGGCCCGGATGGATGGCGCGTGAAGCTCGTGGATGAAGACTCGCAGTACTTGCGCGCGAGTAGAGCCAAGTTGGCTGTGACGCCCTCCGCAACATTGTTGTCGCGGACGACGTGGTGGAACTCGAGACCATAGAATTTGTTCTCGAGTTTGGACTTCAAGACAAGAGGTGTCCATGTTCTCCTTGTTGTGGTCCCAAGACTTGTTGACTTGGTTGATGACCACCGCGAGTCGCCAGAGACTAGTAGTCGCTTGATGCCCAATGAGATTGCGATGAGCCCATGCAGTAGGGCTTCATACTGGCTTCGTTGTTTGAGACCTTCCAAGATCCGCAGGACGCACTTGAGTTGTTCGCCTTTGAGAAATCAGAGTACTCCGCGCGCCCGCCTTCGAGCTTGAGTGAGCCTCAAGTACATCACCCAAAGGCTCGTCGCCTGTAGGAGTTGGTAGTCGATTCTCCGCCACCGCCATGAAGTCGACTAGTGCAGACTTGATAGCGAGCGTGGCTTGAAGTCGATGTTGAGGGCGCCAAGTTCGACCGCCCACTTGGAGATTCTTCCAGAGCATCTGATTGCGAGGATGTCACCGAGCGGATAGTCGGTGATGACGACAATCGAGTACTCCTAGAAGTAGTGTCGTAGCTTCCGCGAGGTGATGAGTACCGAGAGTAGCTTCGACCGGCCGGTACCTTGACTTGGACTCGGCTGTAACCTCGCCGACGAAGTAGACCGGTCACCGGGTAGCGCGACCTTCTTCCCGCCGCCGACGATGATGGCGTGACCACATGAGTAGTCGCAATGAGGTAGAGCAAGAATCGCTCCTTTGCGAGGAGCCGTGAGGACCGGTGGCTTGGACAGGAAGTCTTTGAGCTGTGCCAGAGCTTGATCAGCCTCCGCGGTCCACACGAACTTCTCGTGGTGCTTGAGTAGCTTGAAGAAGGGTAGCCCCCATTCTCCGAAGCTTCGAGATGAATTGTTTGCCGCCATGCACCCGGTCACCGGACATCCTTGATGCAGTTGGAGCTTTCATATTGGTGATGGCGAGATCTTCTGGGTTGGCTTCGATGCGCGATGGTCGATGATGATGAAGTCCGAGTAGTTTCCCGTGATGGTACGTCAAGACGCACTTGTTGGGATTGAGCTTCCATTGGTACTCTCGCAGGGATGCGAAAGTCTCTTCAAGATCGGCGATGAGCGTATCGGAGTTTCTGGTCTTGACGACCACGTCATCCACATAGGTTTCGATTCTTGTTGAGTCGCTTGAAGCAGCCTGATAGCTCCCGGGTAAGTAGCGCCGGTTTTTCAACCCGAACGACATTGTCGTAGCAAGAGGCGCCGAACGGGTGATGAACGCGGTCTTCTCGGTCTTCTTCCTTGATAGCGATCCGTGGTACCCAAGTAGCAATGAGGAAGCAGAGCAGGTCGCAGCACCGTGGAGTCGATGACTTGGTCAATCCGCTGCAACCCCAAGGGGTCCTTGGGGCAATGCTTGTTGAGGTCGGTAGTCGACGCACATCCTCCACTCATTCGTGTTCTTCTTATGACGAGGACGGGTTGGCGAGCCACTCAGATGGAAGACTTCTGATGAAGCCACGCGAGTAGTTTGGCGAGTTCCTTCTTGATTCGACGAAAGCGCGGATGGTGTTGTCGCTGGGGGTAGCTTTAGGGTCGACGTTGAGTGAGTGCTCGATCGCCTCCCCGAGCACACCGGCATGTCCGCCGGCTTCCACGCCAAGATGTCTCGTTAGTCAAGGAAGCCGACGAGCGGTGCGTCTTCCTATTTCGGTCGAGACCGCCCGATCATGGTAGTCTTGCCGCCGCCCGTCCCGAGGTCGATGGCCTTCACCGTAGTTCCTTTGTTGGTCGAGGCTTGTTTGCGGTCGGTCTTCTCGGTATCTCGAGTTCGGTTGCGAGCTTTTTGGATGCAGCGAAGATTTCCATCATTGCATTGGGTACTTGATTGGTCGCTGCAGTTCCACGACTTCGTGTCGCAATGAAAGAAATCTTCAAGTCCCCTTGCAGCATGAGTATCCGCAGGACTTGGCATTTTGAGTACCAAGTAGGTGTAGTGGGTACCGCCATGAACTTGGCGATAGCTGGTCCGCCGAGGATGGCATGGTAGGAGGTTTCAAGTCCGCAACCTCGAACTTGATGTACTCGGTGCGGTAGTTCTCCTTGAATCCCTCAAGGTAATCGCGGAACCACCAAGTGGTATGGAATAGCCGCTACGGGGACGATGCCGTAGAAGGGTGACGCGCTTGGTGAGCATGTGGGTGATGTCGAGCTTCATCTTCTTCAAGGTCTTGGTGAAGAGGACATTGAGTCCGCCCCGCCGCCGATGAGTACCTTGTTGAGTCCGGAGCCCGCGACTCATCCGGGTTTCGTGACGAGTGGAAACGCCCTGCTCGAGAAGCTTGTCCATTGATCCGCGGGAGAAGGTGATGGGTACCTCCGACCACCTTAGAGGTGTCTGCATCCGCTGGTTCAATGTTCAAGACTTCGTGGGTGACCTTCTGAGACCGCTGGTGGGTAGTCCGTCAAGAGGACATTCACCATCTTGTCGGTTCTTGGAAGTCGCCGTTGTCTTCCGACTTTTTCTTTCCCTTCTTGTCGTGAGGAGGCCGTGGCTTGGGAATATCCTTGAGTGCTCGCCGGAGTTGGTAGCACTGGTCGGTCGTGTGGTTGCCATCCAGATGCCACGCACTTCTCTTTGAGCAAGTCTTTGAAGCCGGAGGTCTTTTTGGAGTTGTCCTTCGCAGGCGCCGTAGCCGCTGATCGTGTTGTCTGGCTTGCGCTTGCGGTTAGGACCCGAGTAGTTATTGTTGTTGCGACCCCCTTGATCCTTGTTGTTGTTGTTGTTGCCGCCCGTGTTGTTTTTGCTCTTGCCACGAATGGAGTCGCATTGCTCGCCTTGTCCTCTCTTCGGCCCATGATGTGATCATGTCCTTGAGCTTGGTGATGGAACTTGGGCGGCGACCAAGTCTTCAAGGTGCGACGGTGATAGAGCCCGCCTTGAAGAGGTCGATGACTTCTTTGTCGGTGACGCCGATCACGGCCGCACGCTTGTCAAAAGCGCCGCATGTATCGGCGTGAGCGCCTCGCCTTGTTCCTGCTTGACCATCGCCAAGTCCATGCGAGTACCCGAGCCCCCATGGCGCCCGCCGGTTGCCGGTGAACCGAGCCTTCACCGGTCCCACTCGATCGAGTTCTTTTCGAGTGACTCGAGCCATGTGAGTGGAGCCCGTCCGCATGTAAGGGAAGTAGAGGCACTTGGTGCCGTTGTTGCCACCGTTTTTGATGGCCAAGGCATAGCACCCGAGCCATCGAACTGGGTCTTGTTTAGCGTCAGACTTGGTGATCCCGAGAGGTTTGAATTTCTGAGAAGCAGATTGCGAAGTCGCGAGTAGGCGGGAAGCCGTCCGCTTGACTTCAAGAGTCTTGCGCGGATCTCGCCGATCCCGTGGCGGGCGTCATAGCCGCCACGGCGCTGCCGGTGGCGTGGCTATTCGCGGCCTCGCCTCGCGATCGCCGCCGCCACCAGCCTCTTCTCGCCGCGCCATGGGATGAACTTCCGCCGCCGCCACCACCACCACCGCCGCCACCGCCACACCGCTGCCTCACGCCGCTATGCCGCCGCGTGAGGGTCCTCCAGCCGAGGCTCTAGAGCGGTTGGGATTTGGATGGTGTTCACGGACACGGTTACGCTGCGTCCGCGCCGGGCTGCGACTAGTGGCTTCGTGGTTTCCGTGGAGCGGGGGACTTGTCGACCCGCATGAAGTAGGCGCTTCAGAAGCTTGGCGATGAGTTCGCCGCTGTCCCCGAGCTATTCGTCGTGCTATCGTGAGAGATAGACATGAGGCATTGCTCAGTGGTATGTACCTTTCAACTTGGTCTAGAGCCTCTGTGAGGTTCCGGATGGGGAGAGCTTCTGAGCGCCTGCTCGATCGCTCCGCTGCGCTCACGCCGAGCATTCTTGGCCTCGAGTAGTCTCCTGGGGGTGCATTGGCTGATCCTCACCGAGATGTCTTCGAGGTAGCAACTGGTTGCCTCGAGGTTCCAACTTCTCCGCCATGAATACTTCACGATCGGGCGGCAGAGTCCGGAGTCGAGTCGCCACCTCATGGGGTGTGCTCCTCGCTTGAGTTCAGGTGTCCCTCCCGGAAGGGAGTGTCTCGAGGTAGGCGACGCAGCGTGAGTTGTTGATTGATGTCCGCGGCTTGCGGTCGGGCCAAGAGACAATCCCGCAGGGAGTAGACGAATGACCAAGCCCAAGCAGGACCTCGACAGCGGTTCCTCGATGGAGTTGAGCTCGACTGACTCGATTGGGATCGAGACCAAGTCGAACTCAGAGGAGGAGTCCGAGTTGTAGCCTCACGGTGTTGGAGTCCGAGGAGGACTCGAGGCGATCTCCTTGCCGCCCGACGCAGCGAGAGCTTCCGTGGGCCCTGCTGGAGTTGCAGAGGCCGTATGGGAAGTGCTCATGGAGGAGGACCGTTCCACACGATGGCTCGTGAGCCGGCTCGCATGACGATCCGTAGCGACGCCGAGTTCGAGTTGGAGGCGGATCCGAACTCAAGTCGGCGACTTGGGTGTAGAGCGAAAATTCATCGAATTTCTCGACGAGTTGGCCCGTGATGGCTTCGGAAGCGCCACGAGCCCGGGTCTCCGGGTCCGGGTCATGGTGAGGTAGCGCCGAAGGATCCACCGCCGTGCGCAGACCTGTGAGCCGAAGACGAAGGTGTCGCCGCGGTTGAAGGCGGCGGTTGGCTTGATGACGATTGAAGCCGTCGAGTTCGCCATGTGATCTTCGGCGAGATCCCCTACCCGCCACCGCCGCTTGTTTTAGACCGCAACCTACCAAGGGAGTACCCGAGGTAGATGAATGTGGCCTCGCCGAGATCGGAACTCAAGGAGAGACACATGGCACACAATTTAGACAGTGTTCGGGTCATGAGGTGCGTAATACCCACGCCCCGTATGCCGCGTAGCTCGATTGATTGGGTGTGTTTACAAGATGATGCGGATAATGAGATAGGGGTCCCTGCCTCGCCTTATATAGTCCGGGAGGTGGGGTTACAAGTCAATTTGCCAGAGGAGTACTAGTCGTGTGCGGCTAGGAGTACTCTACATGGATCCGGACATGTCTAGCTTCCTAACCGAGCATCGATCCTCTCAGAGGCCTTTGCGCTCCACGCCAGTGCCGTGTTGCCCAAGTCGAGTAGTCCCAGGGGCCTACGGAGTAGTCGGTCCCAGTACCCACCTGAGTAGTGGGCCCAGGGATGTTCGTACGACAAGCACCTCAATCCGAACGGCGTCTAGCAGATGGCGGCGTTCGAGGCGCTGTGCGAGGGGTACCTAGGAATCAGTGCCCACTGGCACCTTTTCAGGTACTTCATGTTCGCGTGCCCGAAGGACGGCTCCAAGGCGGCGACAATCGGCTGCGCCAACCTTCGGATGAAGCAGGGCCGGGGCGACAAGTACCTTCCCTCCTCGTTGACTAGCTCAAACAGCGACTGGCACAAGGGGTGGTTCTATCTCAGGAACGACCCTGAGCACGCGCTGCCGGCGTTCACCGGGAACTCCATCGGGGAGTCGCCGAGGTGCTGGTCTGATGGTCCCCCGAAGACGGAGCAGGAGAAGATGTTCAAGGAGCACTGGGCGGTGCTAGCCCGGCTTCGCGAGGCCAAGGTTGATCTGGCGGCCGTCATCGGCCAAGATCACGCCTGGGTCGCTCCCGCCTCGAGGCGGCCACTGCGTCTCTGCGAGATGACAGCCAACAAGGTCCCCTGGGAAGGGACCGTGACGGCGCCCGAGCTCCCGTCGCTGAACGAGATCCAGCGCCGCGTGGCGCTGGCCATCGGGAAGTCGACCTTCGTGTGGCCGCCGGTGCGGCTCCTCCCGATGCTCCCCCACGAGGGGACAGAAAAATTTGTAAGTGGTTTCTTCTTCCGACTAGCTCTTCGACCAGTTTTGGTATTTTCAATCGCTTTTGATCTTCTCAGAAGTTCTTGACGACTATTGATCTCCTTCCTTGTTGCTCTTCCAGTTAAAGTGCTCTCACCGTGCTCCTGGCGCCTCCCGAGGAGGCGATCTTCAAACGCAACCAGGCGGCCGCGGAAAGGCGGAGGGCCGAGTGTAAAAGACTGCACAAGGAGAAAGAGATCGCCAAGCGCGATCGGAACGAATAACGCACCAAACGCCGCAAGACGGGGGAGCGCAATGTTTCCTCCGACGAAGATCCGTCACCGACACCGCCGTGGAGTGGAGACGAGCCAAGCGTGGCGGTCAACTGGAGCGACATGTCCCTGTCGCCCACGCCTTAGCCGCACCGGGCGGCGGAGGTGAGCTCATCACGGCGGCCAAAGCCGGCCGCTCACGGGAAGGGTGCGGGCTCGAGTCAGCTGGGGCCCGCCCGAGAGGATCGAGAGTGACTCTCGAGCGCTGTTGGCCCGTCTGCGCCCGAGGCGGAGGGATCCTCCACGCCGGGAAGATCCGCCCGTCGCGTGAGCAACCCGCCCCCGCCATCTCTACGACGGCTCGACCGCGGACTCGGACTTTGAAGAGGCGTCGTCTGTGGCGAGGTCTCGCGGCGTCGCTACGGCGCGCGCAGAGGGGACATGAGCGTCCCCCCGCGGCGCCTCCAATCTTTGATAATCCGGGGCGGCGGGACCCGGTCAGACAGTTCCCTCTCCGCCGCGGAGTCAGGGGCCGGCCTCCAACACGGCGGAGGTTGGGCGAACGGCCCCCGAGGGACCAGAACGTCACCCCCGAGTCGGCGGGAGGCGGGCGGAGCGGCCAGCCGGCGGAGGTCGGGAGCCGGCTCGAGCCGGGACCAAGAGGCTCGCCCCGGCAGGCTCATGACAGCCGGTGAAGCGGGCCCGCGTCCGATCCAGCATGTGAGCTTTCGACTCCTTCTTGCTCTTATTTTTCATTCTTCATCGTGCTCATCCTTTGTTCTTGACTTGTGCTACCGACGCCACGGCTCAGCCTCGCGCTGTGGGCGTGGGGGCGATGTGGCGAGCCGAGTCCCGTCACACCCCTTAGTCGAGTTGCGGACCAAGCCCAGAGCGGGCTGGTCGTGGCCATCGAGGTGGCGGATCCAACGGCGCCACCGTCAGCACCGGGCGCCGGCACCTTGGGCGCGGGGGTAGCGGCCACTGAGGCGACCGCCATCCAGGTGACGACGGAGTTCCCGGTTGAAGTCACCACCGGGCGTGGAGCGGCGGTGGCGCCCTCCGAGCAGGTCGTGCCCCGCCATCGCCGCCAGGAACACGGGGCGTCGAGGCGCGAAGTCCCGGCTCCCGACGCGGCGGCGAAGGCGCGGCGCAGTGCGTCGGTGGCTGACGCCATGGCCGCCGACCCCTTTGACATCATCGACCTTGACGCCACCGACCTGCCGGGCAATGACAGGGACGTGTACGAGGCCATGCTGGAGTAGATGCTGGGCGAGATGGAGGGGTCGGAGGTCGAGGGTCCTGAGTCCGCCGCACCCGTGGCCGCGCCCTCGGCCGAGGCGACGGAGCCAGCCAGTGAGGGGCCTGCGCCTGACGTAGCCGTGGTAGGACAGCCGACACCGGGCCCGGCTGGAGTTGTTGGGACTCCCGAGCCTTGAGCCGTGGCGGAGGCGACCGAAGAGGTCCTCGTGGTTCCCGTTGCTGAGGCGGAGTCGATCCCTGCGGCGGCCTTGCCCTCGGCCGTGGTCGCGGATCCGGCCGCGACAGGCGCACCGGAGTCGTCGCCGTCTCTCCAGCTCGCTACTCCTGTCGACGAGGCGGCGCCCGCGGCGATCCCGACTCACCCGGCCCCGCGAGAACACGAAGCCCCCGAGAGCGTGGCGAGGGCCGCCTCCCCGGAGATCCAAGAGGTCGGGGAAGGCTCTGGCGCGGGCCTGCTTCCGGAGCTTGAGGAGGGCGGCGCTCGGATCTCCGATCTTGTGCGCTTCCCGTGGACGGCCACCTACGAGGCGAGGGCGTCCGACGACGAGGACGAGGAGTCCGAGGCCTGCCGCAGCCTCGAGCGGGGTCTCGGGTGGGCGCGCCGCGCGTTCGACGAGCTCATCCTTCCCGCGATGACGGTAAGTCCCTTCGAACCGGGAGTTTGGCTTTGTCTTCTTTGTTCTCGTGAATCTCATGATCTGTGCCCTCTTGCCCGGAGCAGACACTCGCGAGGTGTGGCAGGAGGAAGGCGCGCACCATCAGCGAGCTCCAGGCGGAGAAGACCCAGCTGGAGATGCAGCTGGTGGTTGCTCGTCTAGCTGCCGCCGGCGTAGTGGTGAGCGAGGCGTCGTCGAGGGCTACGCTCGAGTCCGCCGTGAAGACTGCTGAAGACCACGCCGCGGCCGTTGAAGGTAGAGCCGCGGCGCAAGGCCACAGCCCGCTGTGGCGGCGGACGGGGAGTCCCTGGAGACGAGGTTGGCCCAGGCGGAGGCGGAGGCCGGGGAGTTGCGGGCCGCCGTGGCGACCGCTAACGACGCCGCCGACAAGGCCACGGCCGCTGCCGCCACTTCCGAGACCGCCGTCGTGCCGCCGAGAGAAAGCGCTGAGTCGGTGGCTGGGAGGAGCTGGTCGCGGCAGGAGCGGACCTCAGGACTGCCAACCGCCAGTTCTCGGAGGTGACCAACAAGCTCCAGGAGGTTACCGAGGAGGCAACCCGGCTCCGCGAGGACAACTCCAAGTTGTCGCAGGATGTCAATGGTAAGAATCGATACCTCCAGCTGTACACCCCTGTTCCTCTTGTTCTCTTCTTGGCCGGTGTTGATTCATCTTCTCGGGGTGTTAGGGCTGCGCGTTTATCGCGCCGGGATGACCGCGAGGCTCGCGGAGAAGATGCAGGAGCTGAACGCCGTCGCGCTCCAGAACCTCGAGAAGGATAGCTCGATCAAGCGGTTGTCAGAGCAGCTTGAGAGTGAGCCCCTCGCCTCGACCCCGATCTTGCCTTTGCTCTGATCCGGTCGTGACATGCTTGCTAACTTTGATTCGTTGACCTTCTCAGAAACCAGAGCTGAGCTCGAGCAGTCGTGGATGGCTCGGGAATAGGTTGCGGTCGAGCTGGAGCAGGCCAGGAACGCCCGGCGTGAGTTGGAGGAGTCTCGCAAAGTGAACATCCAAGACCTCGCCAAGCTCGCGAGGGCCGTTGGCGTAGTCATGACCGGCCTCGGCATTCCCTTCGGGCCGATGCTTCCCGACCGGCTTCTCGAAGAGGTCGGGCGCCTCCCAGAGGTGATCAGAGAGCAGGAGTTGTCGACGGCTCGGAGGACGATTCACCGGGTGCTCGCCATGTTCGAGTCGCACTACCAGGGGTTGGACCGCATGGCTCTCGGGCGGTGGGCCTGCATCCCGACACTCAGTGTGATGAGCTCGAGGATGACTGCGCCGCCTTCGCCCGCGACATGGCCGACGCCGCCTTGAAGGACCTGGACCTGTTGCCAAGGGACGCACCAGAAGACCCAGGAAGCTCCAGGCCTTCATGTTAGATGTATCACCCTTATGCGCATGTAATTTAAGAATAGTTCATACGTGCAACACTACGAAACAGTATCGTATTATCGAGAACTCGTTCAAAAACGTTACAGCTGGAATGCTCTCGCCAGGGTCGACCGCAATAACGTGTAGTATACCTTAGGAACTCGAGAGAACCAAGCTCTACTCTAGAGCAGGGGGCGAGGAGTCGAGAAGCTCGCCCTCTCGAACCGCTAAGAGCCCCCGAGCACTCGGGGGAGTTCGAGAAGTAACTTGCGAGATTTATCGTGAAAATCATTTTATACTAGAGCCCGGGCGGTCGCTCAAATGCTCTTGAAAAGAGGTCGGATGAAGGCCTGAGGACTTGAGCTGTGCTCGTAAGCCTTCGCGCCGTAGCCGCGGAGGCGTAGGTGCTAGGAGCTTTGAACGAGCAGCAACGTCGTGCCCCACGCAGGCCGTCATCTTTACTTCTCACGAGATCGAGCCTTCCGCCAAAAAACCTTTCGCTCGTGCGATCGGTTACGACATAGAAGTCAGATTTTGTTTCGAAAAATCGTGAAAACGCAAGGAGGGCATCGTGCCCTGGGTAGCCCCCGAGCGAAGAGCGTTCCGGCACGGGTGCAGGGACGCTCACCGCTCAGCCTTTAGAGAAGTTGCGATGTACATAAACATGGCAACCGAGGAGTTTTCGAACTTATAGACTAATGAACAAAGCATGCGGCATTTATTCATTGACATATAAGGTTCAAATAGTTACTCAAGGGTAGAATGGCTGCAGGTATTCGATGTTCCATGCATTGGAGACGATCCGTCCATCCTCGTATCGGATCTTGTATGTTCCGGGTCAGAGCACCTGGTCGATGATGAACGGCCCCTCCCAAGGGGGCGAGAGCTTGTGTCCATCCTTGTTGCCTTGAACTCGTTGGAGGACCAGGTCCCTGACTTGGAACTCGCGGGCGCGCACGTTGCGCTCATGGTAGCGCCGTAGAGCTTGCTGATACTTGGCGCAGCGTAGGAGTGCCACGTCTCGCGCCTCGTCGAGCTGGTCGATTGCGTCTTCAAGCGCGACTTGGTTGCCTTCCTCGGTGTAGGCTCGTACTCGTGGGTTGCCGTAGTCGATGTCCATTGGTAGGACCGCTTCCGACCCGTGCACCATGAAGAAAGGTGTGAAGCCAGTCGCTCGACACGGTGTGGTGCGCAGGCTCCATAACACAGACGAAAGCTCGGTTACCCACCTTGCTCGGAACTTCTCGAGGCGCTTGAATATGCGAGGTTTTAATCCTTGCAGAATCATGCCGTTCGCTCTCTCGACTTGCCCGTTCGTCTTTGGGTGCGCCATGGCAGACCAGTCCACGCGAATGTTGTTGTCGTCGCAGAAGTTGAGGAATTTCTTCCCCGTGAACTGGGTGCCGTTGTCGGTGATGATGGTGTTAGGTATGCCGAAGCGATAGATGATGTCGGTGAAGAACGCTACGGCTTCCTCGGAGCGGACGTTCACGATGGGTCGAGCTTCAATCCATTTGGAGAACTTGTCAACCGCCACGAGGAGGTGCGTGAAGCCCCCGGGCGCTTGTCGGAGTGGCCCCACCATGTCGAGGTGCACACAAAAAAGACCATGTGATGGGGATGGTTTGAAGTGCTGTCACGGAGGTGAGTTTGTCCAGCAGAACTGCACCCTCGCAACGACACACGATGTCCTTGGAGTCTCGCCACCGAGGGCCAAGAGAACCCTTTGCCTGAAAGGTTTCCGACAAGAGACTCCTGACCGTGTGATGTTCGCGATGACAAGTGATCTCGCAAAGTAGCTCCCTTCCTTGATCTCCGAGGATGCATCGCATGAGTATGCCGGCCGCGCCCCTCTTGTAGAGCTCGCCTCGATGAGGATTAACGCTGTTGGCGATACGGTGCCTGTCTGCCTGAGGGCAGCTTCCTCGACGAGCCACTCGAGAATGGGGAAACGCCAATAAGGGCCTTCGAGGTTCGGCTCGGGCGGCTGGTCGATCTCCATGACTGGCCCTCAGCCTCCCGTGCTTCTCTCCTTCACCGCACGTAGGGCGGTGTTGGTCGCCGCCAAGACCCGTGGGACCGGTTTGCGACTCGTACTTGGCGAGGACGCCGTCCGCTTTGTTGTAGTCGCACAGCACATGATGAAGTTCGAGCCCGTGGAACTTGCCTTCTAGTTCTCGAACAGCCTGGCAGTATGCCGCCATCTTTGGGTCAACACAGTTCTTCTCCTTCATGACTTGATCCACGAGCTCGAGTCCCTCTCGATCTCGAGATGGATGGATCCCGAGCTCGACCGCACCGGAGACCGCTGATGAGCGCTCAGACTCGGCGATGTTGTTGGAGGCCGGGAAATGTAGTCGGACCATGTATTCCATGCGCACGCCTGCAGGCGTAGATGAAGACAAGGCCTACACCCGCCCTCCTTCATGACCGAGCCGTCAAGTACATAGTCCACGCCTCGTGCTCGATGGGTGCCATGAGTTTGGATCTCGCCCACTCAAGAACGAAGTCCGCCTAGCACTTGGGACTTGATGGCACCACGGGTGCGTGACGAGATGTTCTCGCCCCATCACCGAAAGTGCCCACTTGGCGATTCTTCCTTCGCCTCGGGTTCAATAACTTCTCCGAGCGGGTATTTGGACACCACAAAGGATGGGGTGCATCAAGTAATGGCGGAGCTTGGCGCTATCATCAAGATCGCGGTAAGTTTTTCTTTTGCGGCAGTAGCGGTCTTGAGTCGAGAGTACCTCGCCAGGGCACACAAGGCACTGCACACTTAAGTGACCTTCCGCTGCCCCGCCAACCACCAGCTGCATCGACCACCGAGTTGTCGCGCATGGCTGTGAGCACGCCTGTTTGAGCCGGTGAGGATCGGCAGACTCTTCAGCATGTTCTTGAGGGAGTCAAGTGCTTCCCGAGCCTCGGGGGTCCACGCGAAGTGGTCGGATTTCTTCATCGAGACAACGCAGTCAGTGGCCTCCGAGTCGTGCATGAACGGCTCGAGCCGCGAGGCAGCCCGTGACACGCCGCACGCCCTTCAAGTTCGGATTGGCCCCATGTCATGATGGAGATCTTCTGGTTAGCTCAATGCCGCTTCCGACACGACAAAGCCGAGGAGCATGCCCCTGAACCCCAAAACGCACTTTCGTGGGTTTAGCTTTACCCCGTGCTCTCAATTTTGCGAACACCCACGTGAGGTCCGGGACCGATCATCGGGTCTTTTCGACTTGACCACGATGTCGCCGACGCATGCCTCGATGATGCGCCCCATGAGCTCTCCAAGACGCCGCATGCATCTTTGGAACGAGCGCCCGTGATTCTTGAGCCCGAAGGGCATCGCCTTGTAGCAAGAAGCGAAACGGAGTGATGAACGAGGTTGCGAGTTGGTCCGCATGCACATCGCTATCCGGTGGTACCCGAGTACGATCGAGAAAACAGAGGGTTTCGCACCGAATCGACTACCCGATCTATGCAGGCAAAGGAAACGGATCCTTGGGACATGCCTTGTTAAGGCTTGTATAGTCAACGACATCCTCCATTTTCTATATTCTTCTTCCTTACAAGGTACATAGGCGTTAGCAAGCCACTGGTGGAATACTTGATGAACCCCGAACTAAGGAGCTTGTTGATCTCCTCGCTGATCGCCTTGCACTTCTGCCGCTGAAGCGGCGAAGGCGTTGCTTTACCGCGATCCCGGCTTGATGTTCAGCTTTGTGCTCGCAACCTCTCTCAGGATCCCCTTCATGTCGGAGGGTTTCCATGTGAACACATCGAGTTTCGCTTTGAGGAAGTCGACGAGCGTGCTTTCCTATTTAGGATCGAGCGCCGTCCGTCTGAGGAGCGTGCGGCCGTCGTCGAGACACCGCATCCTTGACGTCCTTGGCGGGCTCGAAGAGCGGGCCGCTTGAAGACTCGGGGATATCCTGGTCCTCGGATGGAGGCTCGGCGCGGAGCCTCTCAGACTGGATTAGTGCCTCCGCAAACCGGATTAGCGCTGCACGTAGTCCCCATGTGATGATCTTGGTGCCGAGAATCTTAAGTTTCAGGTACGTATAGTTGGGCACGACCATGAACTTCGCGTACGCTGGCCTCCCGAGGATCGCGTGGTACGTCCTCGAGAACCCCACCACTTCGAAGGTGAGGATTTCCGTGCGAAAATTTTGCAGGTCCCCGAACGTGACGGGCGGATCGATCCGCCCGATCGGAGACCTCCATTCCGTGGATGACCTGGAACGCGCAAGGTCGACGGCCGCAGATTGGATCACGGGATGCCCATGTCGTCAAGTGTTGACGCATAGAGCATGTTGATCCCGCTTCCTCCATCCATCAGGACCTTGTGGATCCGTTTGGATTTGAACAGAGGAGCTACCACTAGTGGGTAGAATCCCCGATGGTCCTTGCGTCGAAGGTTATCGGAACCTCCGACCACTTTAGGTAGGACGGTGTCGCAGAGTCGGCGTTGAGGACTTCACGTCGGATCAACTTCTCTCGCCTCCTTGAGGGTTGCGCCGGCGACCCGCCGAAAATCATGTGGACTGCGCCATCCTCGCCTGCATCGAGCCCCCTGTCGCCGCCGCTTGCGAGGTGGCGCGGCCTTCTTCGGTGGATCCGCTGCTCTTGGCTTGAGGGTGTCGTTGACGTAGTTCTTGATCAAACGACAATCCTTGAGCGCATGCTTCACGGGCACCTCGTGGTGGGCACGCGCGTCCAGAGCTTCAAGTGGTCCTTGGGAAGACCGGCCTTGGCCGGGCTGCCCTTCGGGCGCGACGCCTTGCGCTCGACCGCTGCGACCAAGTTGTCGTCGCGACGTCGCTTGTCGTTCTTCTTCTTCTTCTTGAAGCATGAGGACGTCCTCTCGCCATGGTCCACGACTTGTTTCCCCTTTCCCTGGGAAGTGTTGAGGGTGGCCGCCACCGCCTCCTCGCCATCAGCATGATTGCTCGCGATGTCGAGGAGTTCCCGCGTGGTTCGGGGCGTGTGGCGCCCGAGTCGATGGATGAAGGAGGTGCAGATTGTGCCGTTCTGGAACGCCGAGATGGCGTCGTTGTCCGTCGCGCCGGGAAGCTCGGTGCAGCGCTTGGAGAAGCATTGGATGTACTCGCGTAGGCTCTCCCTCGGCTTCTGCTTGCAATTGCGCAGCTCCCACTGCTTGCCGGGGCGAGTGTACGTGCCCTGGAAGTTGCCGACGAAAACCCAGCGCATGTCGGTCCAGTCGTTGATCTTGTCGCGGGGCAGATGCTCGAGCCACGTCCGCGCGGAGTCACCGAGGTAGAGCGGCAGGTTCTTGATGATGAAAAGGTCGTCTGTCGCTCCCCCCGCGTGGCATGCGAGCTGGTAGTCCTCCAGCCATACGCTGGGGTTAGTGTCCCCGCTGCATCGGAATGTTGGTCGAGCTTCGAAACGCGAGGAACCTCGCATCTCAGACGCGGCCGAAGCTCCGGGCCCCTCTGGTTCGGCGACCAGCTGCGATCACGGTCGTCATCGCTGTCGTAGCATCGCCCGCGTCCCCGGTCGTCATGGTGGCGCGAGCGATGCTCGTCGCGGCGGTCACGGTCGTCGCGGTCACGGTGGTTGTCGACGCTCGCAGCCCATCGGCGGGCCTCGATGGTGTTCCGGGCGTCGCGGTCGGGCCCGAGCCGCTTGATCGCCGACTGCGGCCGCCCGCCCCGCGATCTTGGTTCCGGGAGGCGGGTTCGGCGATGCGCGAAGGCGCGCCCCTCGGTCGCGTCCGACCCGACGCGAGGCGGAGCTTTCACGCTGTCGCGTCACCGCTTCAAGAAGCGCCTTGAGCTGTTGGCGCACTTGTCTTTCCTCGGAGGTTGCTACCTCCGGGCGCGCAGCAGCATGGCTGCAGCGGCTAAGTTCTGCGACGCCCGCCTAAAGAGCGGCGGGGCGTCACCGTCTTGGTTGGCATCGACGTTTGCGCCTTCGTTGGCGCGTTGGTCGTTGTCGCGTGTGCGTCCCAAGCCGGGCGTCGGGCGTAAGCGAGGTTGTCAGGCGGCGGTGGCGCTCCCGCCGCTGCCGCTTTCTCACGGCGTTGCTCTGCACCGACCAAGCTGCGGGGCCGCAACGGAGCTGCATCGGTCGCGGGGCTCGCGGTCCTCCCCAAGCTCTTGGTGGAGGTTCGCCAGCTCCTCGTCGAGCTGGCGCCTAGCCTCGGCGAGCTCGTCCGAGGCGAGCCCGCTACGTCGGTGGCACGGTGGCACGGGCTCCCGGCCGGTGGAGCTGCTCGAGTCCGGTGCCACGACGACGAAGCACTCGCGCCTAGGGTCGCGCGAGCGTGTTGATGGTGCCCTCCGCCGCCGCAGCCCGGCGGCGGCGAGGGTCGCTCGTAGACCATTCACATAAGCCGTCACCGGGTCGGGGAGGCTCGGCTGCCCACGGGGTACATCGCGGTGTACCGCTCCATGAACTCCCCCCAGGCGAGCGGCTCGGCTCCGCTTGCCTGGAAGGCGAGGTCGGTGAGGTAGTAGGCAGCGAGCCTAAAACGCTCCTGTGTTGGATTTTGCCCCCACATGGCCATGATCGTCTCGTCCGAGAAGCCTCGACGACGCGGCGTCCCCGCCGCCCGCCAGACGTTGGGACGGGCCGGCCGGGTGAAGGTACGCCCGGCAACGGCTCCGCCGGCCGGTGTAGACGGCCGAGGAGCCGAGCGCGGGTGGCCCCAGGGGTTAGCGAAACCCTGCGGCCCTCCATCCGAGTCGTTGGAGAAGTTCGTCGAGACACACAATGTGCCCCTACCTGGCGCGCCAACTGTCGGGGTTCTCTACGACAAGAAATTTGTATCGATCGTGTGCTCGGATGGTTAGCGTGAGACAACGGGATTTATCTTGGTTCGGCCTCCGAGGAGTAATACCTCACGTCGATGTCGAGCCGTGTTCCCACGCTTAGGGTTGTTTGTAGTAGGGGTTACAAACTGGTCGGGAGAGGGTGTCGAGCCCAAGTCCCTGAGTATAGGTGTTCGGTTTTTGGATTGTCAGCCCCCGCGACGGTTGCCCTCCTCTCCCTTTTATAGATGCAAGGGGAGGGGCAAAGGAAGAAAAGAAGTTAGGTGTCGGTGGCTTGTTGAAAGTCCTTCGGCGCGCCGGGCCGTCCGTCAGGCGCACCAAGAGGAGCCGCACCATTGTCAGAGGCCGCCGCGTGGCGGTGAGCTGTTCACTTTGGGATGCCCGGTGCTTCCTCCGAGTAGTTTGGTGGCGACTCGACGCGCCCGAGCACGGGATGAGTCCGCCACGCTTAAGGCCCAATTGTAGGCCCGAGCTCGTCAGGGGGGGCACCGAGTGCCTCGGGTGGAGTTTGCGCGGCGGGGCGGACGTGACGGCGATTTGATGGCGCGCCGATCGAGCCGCATTAAGGCCTCTGTCGGGGTCAGCGGTCCGCGTGGGGCCGCCAGCTGGTGGGCTTGCATGGCATGGGGAACCAGGCGTCCACGCGTCGTGGGGGAGAGTTCACGCGTCGGGTCGCGCCACGTGGTACGCGAGTCTGGTCGAGGCGGAGAGTGCTCGTGCGAACGAGCAGATTGTCGTGCGAGGCGGAGACTTGTCGTGCGAGGCGGAGACTTGTCGTGCGAGGTGGAGACTTGTCGGAAGGGGTTCCTCTAGTAGGGAACTTGTCGGGGAAGCTCCCAACTAGACAGGAACAAGACGTGTTGCCTGTGAGGGTCTTGACAGGGGTCTTAAGTCTTCCTCCTCTTGAATCTTGGCCTTCACGTTGTCAATCTTAGCCTTCACATTGTCAATGGTGTCAGGAGACTTCACCTCAAGAGTGGTTATCTCGCCGTCAAAGGGGGCCCTAATCTGGGCCCTCGTCAGTACACATATGTGTAGATACATATATAAATAGGGTAAGAAGAACATCACTAATTTGAATAGAGCAGAGCAGACAATTCTTCAATTGAGATCGCAAAGCAATAGTTTCAATTTCTAAACCCATGCATTTATCAACAAGTTACGATCATTACAAAAATACATTTTTCTTGATGAAATTTGAACTACTTTCAATGCTCATTTTCCCTTAAATCTAGAAAAATGTTTTTTATTTTCCCTTGTGTGAGGTCATTGGAAAATACTAATTAGAAAAAACTTAACAGTTAAAAATAAATATATGCTTGAATTTGGATTTACCTTTTGCACATAACATTATTTCAAATGCACAATTATTAGCAGTGGGTCTGTACTAATCAATCATTGTTTAGTCTTGCCCCCACAATGACTCTCTTTCGCATTATTAACTAACTCTTTCTATCATTCCATGTGTCTCTACAAGTACATAGACGAGTAGCTTCACCAACAACCCATAAGCAATACTGAGAAAATGAGGAAATATTTTGTGTCAACATGTATATTTCAATATAGTAGCAATAGAGAAAATACAAAAGTAATACGAGTGATGAGAATATTTCTAGAACATGCCTTGTTCATGTAACGTTTGTTTTCATTATGTTGCCCTAGCTAAGCTCTGACTTATTATCAACAAGTGTTGACATGATTATTACATCATAGCACATACACTTTTCATACAAGTTAACCAGAGAATCGATTTCTAGATTGAACTTTTCATATCTTCCATATTCATTACTTAAGAGATTTCTCATTGCACCAATCCGGTTGCTGCATAGACAAACTACATAAACCTTTACCTTTCTATCAACACTTCTTAGAATTTAAATAAAATAAAGCCATTGATAAAATCATGCAGATTTACACATATAACAACCAATAATTACAATAAAGAAAATAATATTTTGTAGTAGTTCAAGACAAATACCAATTTTCAATGGCTAGACGACATAATCCGGTTGCTGCAAATAGATTGCTAGACAAAGCCTTTCAATATTTTCTTAAATATGAGACGAGTGCACCAAGCTTTTTCCTAAAACTTAGAAATGATAATGCTGCTAAATTACTTAGGGTACATATTCATCTCTAATATTCAAAATTATCAAAAAGATTATAAGAAGAGAAGATTTACAAACTTTACACAAGATTGACGATAAGAAAAATCAACACAAAAAACTTATATACAATCACATAGCAATGATAATGTCAATGCATAACTAGTCACTACTAAGACTATGTTGGGTTGTTTAAGAGCAGATAGAGCGACACTCCGATCATATTTGTCCTTGAAAGTTTTAACGACTAGATTGGCATGACTATGGAGCCAAAAATTGAAAACCCTCGTGTTCTTCCTTCTTTTACTAAACATCTAAAATCATATTTTCCTTTTAAAGTTCTAACCACCTGAACGCGTTCAAGAGGGGCAAAGGCTCCTGGTGGCTATATACTAGTAATAGGATAAACATTTACAAGGTGGATTTTCCAAAGGCACTCTCAAGTATCAGTGGACCATAGATCTAATGACATATTTCCTCCTTTAAGGTAATAAATTTAATATTTCATAATTTAAATCCCAAAATATATAGTAAAATATCTTCAATCTTTCAAATCACTTTAGCTCTAATATTTGGAGAGAAAAATAGTGACATGCACATGGATCTACTAAAAAAGATAACGTGACATCTGTTCAAATAAATATGTTGCACAAAGAAATGTTTCGTCATGTTTAAGACATTTCTTTGGAATGTACGAATCGTACTTATGATTATTTTTAGCCGCAACATGCAAGATAGTTGGCCACACATATCAAGGTCTCAAGGTAAGTTGTAACATTTTTTTCATAATGTGACATGATGTAATAAAGGCATAATGTTCCGAGACAATTGCATATAAAAACATGTCCTAGTATTTAACAACGTCACCACGGAATTGTCTAACATACCGCTTCCCTACATGAATATTAATGTACTATTTTATTGTTTTACATACTCATTTATAAGCAACAACTATTTGTTTTTTCAATTTTATGAAAATGAACTCATTTGTCTAATGGTACCCTTCATAAATTACATGGATCATGGCATAACTTATAGAGAGAATTCCCTCAATAGCACTCAAAAAACTTCCCCTTCCCTCTATAGCACTAGAAAACTATGTCGTCCCTATTTGGCACTCAAAATTTTCACTCTTCCTTTCTTAGCACTTCCGTCGGTTTTGCTGTTAAGTGTAGCCTAAAAAGACACTTTTGCCTTTCATGTCATCAAAGCATCCAAGCAGGCAAATTTTTTGTATTTTTGGCACATCTGTTAAGTGTAGCGTTAAAAATGATGGTTCGCAAATTTGAACATGAACAATTCATAAATATTAAATAGAAATAAAAATTGATCATCTCATTCCAAAATTAGAAAATTCAGCATGAATTTTGCACACAATTAAGGTTCACAACAAGCTAATAATTTCAATCAGTACATACGGTTCACATGAGCAATTCAAACCTCGATGCATACGGTTCACATGCATACCTTACAGTTCGGTTCACGATACACACTACCAAAGCCACCAACATTACAATAGTTTCACATACACCACATTTGATTCAAAAGGAAGACAAAGATGCAAATTATAAGTTAAGCCTTCTTTTGCTTTTTGTGCTCATAGCAGACTAGCTCGCCCATATTTTGCTTCTTGTGCACATTGTTGGGCTGTCAAATGATACTATCGATTCTTTCCTTGGTTCTTAGCTGGTTGCTTCCTTTTCCTTTGCCCTTTACATTGACATGTGCACATTGTTGAGAAGTTTACTCCTTGGACACGGGAATTGCCTCAACTGATTTGAGCCACTTCTTGACCTACAAAAATGAAACATTAACTTTGTCAAAATAATATTCAGAAATAACACAAGTAGATGTTGTACATGCAGAAATAATTTCAGCATAAAGTCGAAACAAAAACAATCGAATTTACCTTTTGGAACATGTAGATCTTTGAGTTGGTTGTTTTTCCCTTTCTCACGATTCAGATTCAAGCTTTGGCTACAATGGAAAGGTACTTAGAACAATTCATGGAAGGTTATCATGTAAGCATGAGCATAAGTGTTCATCACTACTAACCTAAGTGGAAAAGACATGCATGATGCTGGTAGATCATCACCCTGGAAAGGCACTATACTTGTCTCAGATAATTTGGTGGTCTTTTTCTTCTTCTTTGGTGGCCCTCTACATGAGCAATATGAAATAAAATAGTTAACATACACCAGATTACCTCTACAAATAGTGACCAAAAATAGCAGTCAATGATGGCCATATTACCTCATAGCCATTACAACAACAATGTCATCTGGGTTTCCCTTCTTGCATGTAAGCTAATGATGGCCATATGTTTTACAGATAGGGCATTTGTGCTTCTTTTTATTCCCTTTATTGTCAATAGAACCTTTGAAGTTTGAACCTTTTGTTTCTTAGCTGTTGTAGGTTTTAATAGTGGCGGATGCATGAAAAATCCATGATTGGATTCAGGCCACTGAGACTTGTCATTCATAGCGGCAATTAGCTGAGTATAAGCTGCTTTAAATTTATCAACAGTGTAATATGAGTCCACATAATTCTCTGCGTTATAGAGTGATCGATGAATACTATGGCATGCTTGCATGGAATGCCAGAAACCTGCCATTGGTGGGTCTTCTTTATCATATTCTGCATGTGGAACATGGTCTGCCTCATGGTCACTTCCTACCAGCTCATCATCTTCCCCAATCTCAACATCATCCTCACCCCTCATCCCCATCCCCATCCCCATCCCCATCCCCATCTCCATCTCCATCTCCATCATCAGGGACATAGTCCTCCATTGCTTGACCAGAACACATAATCATATGATTAGGTAAATACATGACCTCCTCATCAACACCAACAAGTTCATTCTTTGGATATGGGTTTTCTATATAATCATCCTCATCTACCGGTGTGCTACCCTCCTCATGCATAGGCTGACAATGCTCAGGCCACTTTGTAATAGGCTCATACAATTTTGAAGGATCACTGTATGAAAAAACATGTTGTTGACCTTTGTCTCAATGTGTTTCTCAAACATTACCATCAATTCTTGGTCAGTTGTAACTACAAGATAGGTTATCAACACAACATCATAGTACTAGACATGTGAGATTTCCCCATAATTCAGTGGGTACTTGTGCACGATTGAATCAACAAAGTTCTTAAGGTTTGTTGTGTAACAATCAACAACCTTCTCAAAGTAGAAACATGCAACATCCTTTCTAGCCTTTTTGGGGTTACCAAGATGAAAAATTTCAGCAAATAACTGGAAGTAGGAAAAATGTCAGCAAATTTTCAACAAAATTTTTTCAACATCCCCAAGAAGCACTTAGTCGAGGAGAGTGTTTTCACAGCGGTGCGCTGTTCGATGTGGAGAGGGGAGGGGTAGTTTGGTCCATGGGATATGTTGAACAATGTTTTTTTAACGGAAAACACTAACAAAGTTGACGGAAGTGCTAAGAAAGGAAAAGAGTAACATTTTGAGTGCCAAATAAGGTCAACGAAGTTTTTCAGTGCTATAGAGGGAAGAGGAAGTTTTTTGAGTGCTATTGAGGGAATTATCTCTAACTTATAACTTTATTGTTACCATTGAGAGTGTGATTTGAATTAGTTGTCCTTCCACACCAAAAGCAATGAGAAACATCTGAACTTAGAATCTTAGATTGTGATTTTATTTAGGGTGTGCGTCCAAATTAAGCAAGGAAACATCTTTACATGGTTCATGATTTTACTTAGGGTGTAACTTTGTGTTTGACTGCTTGTATGGTTCAAGTAAATGTAAACTTTGATGACAATGTGGTCATGATTTTACTTAGGTTAGAGAGGCTGGGGCTTGTGTTAGTCTGATGTATGATTTAAATAAAACTAAACTTTGATTACCTTGTGTTCATAATTTTACTTAGGTCAGAGGGGCTTTGCAAACTTGATGAGTAATTGAAGGAGTATACGATTTGATAGCGTGGAAAATGCCTTTGTATATATTTTGAATAATGAAGGAACTGCTCTGGCTGAAATGTCCCAGCAATCTTCAATAGACAATTCTGAGTTTGGATCAGAGCCAGAGATTGCAACCCAACATGAAGCTAGATTATTAGTTCCAGCATTAGAACAAGCTACATCAGTTCCAGAGCAAGGGCGATGTTCTGAAGCTTTCTACAAAGAAATTGCTTTTAAAAATGGGAAGAAATGGACGAGGGAGGAGAAGATGGTTGCATTTAATAAATACATTAAAGACAAAGTCTAAGGTTTCTAGTTGTCTCATTTACTTACAGCTTTTAGTAACAAATGACTTCTTTTAGGTAGTCATTACTAACAAATATTTTTTTGCTTATAGAATATTTAATATGAACTTGATGGGCTTAGGCACTAGTGTTTTAGTGTGGAAAATTATCATGAGATTTTCACCATTTCAACTTCACTGTCAAGATGAAGTTTAAAGGTTCTGTTAGTTGAATTTGATTGGACATCAACACTTTTCTTTGCGGAAGTGAAGGAGATATTTAGACGGAAAATTTACTTTTGCACTCCTCTATAGAGCTGTATGAAAATGGTATGAAAATCTTCATGCTATTGAGCTGAAATCTTATTGTTGTGCAATAACACTTACTCTTTTGCTCATTTGTACACACATCTTGTAAATATTTCTTTGTAATAGGACATTACGCATGCAAGAAGGAAAGGATGGATGATGTGAGGCATCTTGTAAACGATACACACAATACGACATAACGGGTTGAAAAAGGACTTGTATGTAATAAAAAAGGACATATATGTAAAGATCTGACGGTTGCGATTAATTACATACATAGGTGTTTTTAGATGCGGTAGCATTCATAGGTCGTATGGGTAGTATCAGTACTATCGGTAATATAAAATGGTCTTGTTGTAATATATGAAATTTAATATAGGTAACTTTTTTAGGGTTTTTTTACAACAAGGTAATGTTTTACGTATGTTATGTACTATGTAAGCAGTACCTGTTCTGAGTGTTCGTCATTTCTCATTTCATTTCTTCATTCACTCACACCTCTCCACTCTGAACCGGTGGCGGGGGCGGCGGCGGCGGCGCAGCCGCGGCGACTTCGTGTCCGGCGGGCACTGCACGGCACGGATCTACGGCGGGATTTGTGCCCCGTGGCAGGGACAGCCTCTCCACTCTCCACTGTCCACTCGTGGCGGCGACGGCATGTGGAGTGGCGCCTGCGATCCGAGCGGCGACTGCGCGGCACGGATCAACGGCGGGAATCGCGTTCCGTGGTAGCGACGGTCACTCCCCCTGCATCAACGCCGGCGGAGGTCACGAACCCCGCCCCGTCTTAAAAACTAATCGGCGGTGAGGACTCCCGCGCGGCGGCTACGACCGCGGGCGTGGGTGGCGGCTGCGCGGTAGGGTTGACAACGGGATTTGCGCTGCGCACAGCGACAGCCACGGCGGAGTACCTGCCCTGTCTCCCTACAGCATCGGCGAGCTGCCGGATTGGGGAGGTGCTCCAGCAAGGTGAGGAGGCGCCGACGGCCAGGCAACGATGACTTCCTCATGTTCTTCCTCGCACAGCAGTAAGAATTCGCGCCTCAAATTCTCCAAGATTTATGGTTTGGAATTTCACATTCCAGTGCTGTTTGATTTGCTTCGAATTGGCTATCACATATTGAGAACTGCATTCTTTATAATTTGTCGATAAATTTGTTATCGTAGTATGAATTTCAGTAGGAATTTGGATAGTTTTGGGTGCTCCAGAGATGTGACTTATGAGATCTTATCACCATTCTATATGGTCATGGAGGTGTGACTACTATTGTCGTCTACTATAGTTGTATTAGTTTTAGTGCCGCTGAGAAAGAAATTGAGAAAATGGAACTAGATCAAATCAACTGCTTTGGCTGAACATGAGCGTAACTGTGGCACTACTGATTATTACATATATGAAAAGAACATTATTGGAATGGAATGTTCAATGATCCTAGATATAAGGAAGTAAACAAAAAGAAGCAAATTTATTTTTTCTTTTCATTCTCTTCCAGCATGTAGTTCTCCTCGACATCACTAGCTTTCCACCCTAGACTTCCTTGAACTGTGTTCCATGGATAGTTAACCAATGTGATAGCAAGCTTAAGCCTGAAATTAGTCATATCCTTCTGTGCGTAGTCATATCCTTCTGTGCGTAACAAATACAAATGATTATTATTATTAGTAATATACGATGAGGCACTGATGGGCTTGCTGTAATGTTATTGTTCAACTTACCTCCGTGAATATGGAAGGTAATTTGTTTCCGGTCCAAAGCTCCATGAATTTTAACGTGAATAGTCCACACGATGTGCTGCAAGATTACTAGGTATTTACACAAGTTAGGAAGTACTAATTGTAGGGATAATGGTATAGTGAGAATTGTTTATGTGCATTATACTTGTCAGTCTGGATTTTCTGTTTGACGCATTCCACAAGTCGCCATTCTTTGACTTGGGTGTTCTTCCATTTATGTTGCTCAATCAATTCCAGTCTGCAAGGCGTTTGATACGGTTCTGCAACCCTTACAACTGAGATCCATATAATCATCATTTGTTAAGGTAATCATGTATGATGTTTTATTAAGTACTCGGCACTACATTACAAATGTCTCACCAGGTGTTGTACTTGAGGGCGGCGAGTGGCAGTCCCTTTGGAGTCTAGTATCTGAATGACACCCTTAGGACCATTGATGACCATCAAATACCAATGAGTATTTTTAACATTGATTGGAAAGTAGACCTGAAAACTTGATTCGTTAGATGTTTGCATGTTACAACTCAAACTTAGATAGTGAGAATAGGATGCAAGGTGTACCATTTCATGCTTGAGATAAGTTAATGTCCGTTTCAAACGGAGCTTGTTTCGATCTTGATCTCGTAATGAAGCAACAATATCCTGACATATCTGGGTGGAAAGGTAAGTTATTTCTAGGTAGGCATATCCGCCTTCCCTTTTCTTGATGCTAGGTTGTGCTTTTAGTATTCGGATGTAAGAGTTCATAACCTTCATTTGCAAGTAAAACATATTTTGATGGTAATGTTTAAATCGAACCTTATATATATATATATATATACATATATATATATACATATATATATATATATATATATATATATATATATATATATATATATACATATATATATATGTATATATATCTATGTATGTATATATATCTATGTATGTATATATATCTATGTATGTATGTATATCTATCTATGTATGTATGTATATATATATGTATATGTATATATATATGTATATGTATATATATATATATATGTATATATAGACCCGGATTTTCTACGAGGGGGTAGCTGTGCACCCCCGGTGGGTAGCTACCCCACACGGAAAATGCACGTGTTTTACGTAAGTTGTTAACCACTGTTATATCATCTAGGAAAAAAGTGTGTAATTTTCTTATATCTGAACATCGATTATGGAAAATTTCTAATTTATCGAGCTCTTTACTTTGCTTGATTGTTTCTATATCCCAATGTTTACTTGCAGATACAGGCACTCTACCTTAAGTGATAACTGACTAAGCTATAGACAACCATGTCCAATTTTTGACTTGCAGATGCATTGAATCATGATTAATCAATAGCTAGATTAGAACTAATCACTGTATGGATCCACATTTTGTCCTTGTTCTTGTTTGTGCGAGGTCGTTTTGTGGCAATATTGTACTCGTAATCGATGTTTGTTTCTTGGATGGATTTTTTTTGACGATTTGGTCACTTGTTGATTGTACGTTTCTTGTTTGGTTGTTCTTTATCCTCCTCCTTTGTCCTTCTATGACATTGAACCGCTTCTCTAGTGCATTGAACTTGTCATCCATTTGATTTGATAGTATCTTGAACTGATTTAAAAAAACACTTTCAACTCATGCATATCTTTGGAATTGCTCTCTGCTTCTCTCGCATTTGCCATGTCAGGTTGTTCTGCCGTTGTGTGGCATTGCAGACTTGTTATGTCATCTACAATCTAATATAAAAATAAAGAAGTTTTTTGTTCATACATGTTGTTGCATGTATAAAGTAATAAGATGCATACTAAAGTCCGATCTACTTTTACCTTCCCTTCTCCAAAGGGATGGTTGCGTCCTAGTTTGCATCTTTCTCTGGCTCTTGTTTCGATATACATACCTGCAATAGAGCTAGATTCCCTTTAAGATTAGCTGCCTTTTGCTCCTTGTACTCTCTTATGCTTCTGATCAAGTAATTAACAACCAAGCAGTTCCAGTTCAAGTTCTTGATATTATCAGTATCTTCAATAAGGCCAAGATAATCTGATTTTACATACGCCTGTAGTGTTGGGCACAAGTAGAAACCAATGCAAAACAGTACAAATAACAGGACGAAGTCATCATCGTAGCTTTCATTGTTTTTGAAATAAGCCTTCATGTGTGTGTAATATATTGCAGTAGAATCCTTCAATGTGTACTTGTTGAATAGTTCAGGGACATGTTTTTTGGGAGGATCCCTTATTTCTTCACCTTGTGATGGAAGTCCTAGTATGTGCCCAGCATCTTTGAAGGTCATTTTGACCATCTTTCCTTTAATGTTGAATTCATTAGTGTCTAGGTCGAAACTATCAGCAATCTCCTTGCATTGTTCGCGCCGGATGTCTAATTCCTTGATCTTTAGCAAGGAACCAAAGCCGACTTTCTCAATAGCACCCCTCTGTTCTGGACTGAAAGCGCTTATAATCTCCACTAGCACTTTCTGTTTACATCTACATGTACCCTGAATGATAATGAAGTGTTATTTTTTTGTACCTTATGCCACTAGTAACCACTAGTAATTTGTGTGAACATGTAGTGCAGGGAGGAAGACTTACACGGGCTGCAGTGCTTTCCTCCTTCATATGGTTTGTCGTCTCAAAATTGAAGATTCTAGAAGGGCCATGGTGCTACAACAACATGGGTTAGACATGTCGAAAACATCTATAATATTCTACATTGCAAATTCAGATATGTGATGCTATGCCAATTTGACTTACAGGGTCTGTTGATGTGCTTGGACTTTTTATAGAGCCTGCCGCCTCCGATGTACCGCCTTCCTCCATTGGTGGAGCTTCTTCCATGGTTGCCGCGGCTGATGGATGTTCCATTGGTGATGCTTCTTCCCTGGTTTCCGCGGCAGATGGATGTGCTGCGTGGGTTCCTGAGTTTTGTCGGTTGTGTTGCCGGCGTAAAGGAAAAGGTGATTTTGTCGAGGGTTTGTTTTTTTATATAGGGATGCTAATCCTAATCTGGTATGATAGGATGCTTTACTTGGTTAGTCACGGTATGTTGGAAAGATCGTGTGTTAGTCGTATGTACACAAACGTAGCAAATGTGAAGCGTGCGTGATGGGCCTGAACGCGTATGAGAGATGGGCTTGTTAGATTGTATTTTTTTGTGTCGTAGTTCTCTGAGTACAAATAAAACAGTAAACGTTATCCTTCTATAGCAACACAAGTAGCACAGTGGTATAGGTTCCACCTTTCATCTAGGAGGAACGCAGGTTCGAATCTCTATATGAATTTTTTTGCCGCGATAATTTCTACATATTTCCCAATATTACTTCACTAATAGTATATTGTGCTCCATTTAGTTTTTTTTTTTTTGCATAGTCATGCAGTGAGGCAATATTGTCGCATGTTAGCAATATTTAAATGACTATTGAATCTTTTTAGTTATAAGCTGGCATGAACACCATATATATGATCCCATATGGCTCAAAAACTTCAATAATAGGTTAGGTACCCAATTGTGAGATTAGCAAGTAGCACATGAACTGGTCGTATTTGGATGTGTGTGTGGGGGATATACCCCCGGGTGCCACATGGAAGGGCCCCACGGCGTATCTTCAGGGGTGACGAGGGCCGACATGGTGGTACTAGGCGTGGGCGCACGGATCAAGAATGAGGCGGCACCCGAAGAGATAAGGTTTCATAGTTAAAGACTAGTTGGTTAGGAAAGATATTACTTGTACATGAGGAAAAATCTTGTATAACCAACTAGGGTAGATCCCACGTGATCTGTGACTAGGGCTAGACGAAATGCTCGGTGCTCGTTACCTCGCTCTGCTCGACGTCAGCTCGGCTCGGCTTGGCTCGGCTCGTTCTATTTTTCAAGCGAGCCGAGCATGCGTTTCAGCTCGGTATTATAACGAGCGAGTTCGAGCTTTTCGTGAGCCAACTCGCGAGCTTAACGAGCCAAGAGAATCAGCGTCGAGCACCCTTGCACTCACATGCGCAGAGCAGCCCACCAGCCCACAAAGCGAACCCTAATCAGCTGAACCTCACGCGCGCTCCGTCCCGTGCGGCTGCGCGCCTGCGCCCACAGCTATACCTCCGTCCCTCCCCTCCTCAAGATGTCGCCGCCGCCGCCGACACTGGTCGCAGCTCGTCGCTCCACTCCCTCCCTCGCATGGGGCTCTAGCCTCTAGGGCCATCCTAGTCGTCACCTGTCTCCGTCCCATGGCCGCCTCCTGCCTCCTTCTTGATGTCGCAGGCTTGCAGCTCCACGTCTCCCACGAAAAATAGAAGCAGCTTGCTCCGCGCTTGTACTCAGGCAAGCAGGATGGAAAAGGACAAGGATGTCGTCCACATCAATTTCATCCTGGTGACTGGTTAGCGTGGGGATTCGATTTTCATCCCATGTGCTCTAGCTTTTTCCTTGATCTTGGAGTTGTTCTCAGAGATTGGTCGATTGGGATCATTTGTTTGTGGCTTTATGGACAAATTAGTTCTCTTCTCAGTTAAATTCTCTTCAAATGGGATCGATTTTCAGTTTTGGATTTGAGGATTTCTACTCGTACGTTCCAATCACTGAGTTGTTGCATTGTTGCTGAACGTTCACGGGCTCGCGAGCTAAACGAGCCAGCTCGAGCTTTTGATGAGCCGAGCCGAGCTCAAGATTTTTTCGTTATCGCCGAAACTCGAGCCGAGCCGAGCTGGCTCGTTATCCACCCCTTATCTGTGACCCTACCCCCCCAGTCTATATAAGGGCGGCAGGGACCCCCTCCAAAACAGGTCCAATCAGATTCCGAAGCAATACAATCACCAGACGCAGGACATAGGGTATTACGCATTCTTGCGGCCTGAACCTGGATAAACCCTTGTGTCCTTCGCCCCACCATCTAGCTCTAGTCTCGGCGATCCCCTCCACACAATCTACCACCATAACCTACCCCGTGGTGGACTGGCACCATAGCGTTGGCATGCCGGTAGGGGCTTCGTGATAATTGGCGAGCTTGACGGTAGCGGTTAAGATCCGACTGCCACGCCGCTCAGCGTTGAGCGGGACTCCTTCGGGACCATCGATCCCACCCCACCGTCGATGAGCGGTGCGGCTTTGTGACTCCTCCTCAGGGTCACATCATCGTCGGGGAGATCCCCTGCATCATCTCCGACACCACAATCACCGTAGAAAACACCCCGGGTGCGGCACTTGCAACACCTATTTGTATTGTTCTTGATTTCTGAGTCTGGTGGTTCGATGTTATATTCATGAGAAGTGGCTGAAGCCTCCATTATATTTTACTTGAACATCTAAATTTTACTATAGATTTTTGAAAATCTTACTTTGGTCTGTAAACATATATACCATAATATTTATATGTGTGTTTTAGTTTCAAGTCATTTGTTTGAAGACCTATTATTTCATCCGAAATTTGTGTTGTTACATAAGGGCTATCGCCTATTGCTTGCTAAGATTTGGATTGGTTTAATTTAGTAACTATGTTTTTGAATAAACACCTATTCCATATTTATATGCTTATTTTCAAATTATTATTATCATGGTGATTACTTTCTGTATTGTAATACAAATATTTTGTTGCCAGTAGCAACGCACGGGTACCATCCTAGTGAATAATATAGAATACAAACATAACTAAACCACTCAGATGAAGGAATCCGTACATTTTTTATATCTAAATATTTCAAACAAGGTATGTGTGATACATGCTCACGCGTATTCTATATTATGCAAGACACATAGTATTAGGGCGTCCACAATGTGTGTAAAAGTAGTCCTTATAGACTTACGTGGCCTGACTCACCATTGTAGGAGTAGTCATTATAGTGATTCATAACTTATGGGTACCCATATGCCTAAAGACCGACCATAAGGATAAAAAAGTATATAATCTCTCTGTCCTAAGGTTCGCGCAAGCCGCAAAGGAAGGCCGCATGGTTGGGATTGATGATTTTTTTTATTTGCTAGTGGACCTCGCGTTATAGTCTATCTAGACTCAGCATTGTGGAGATAAAGATACAACTAAGGACTACTTCTATAGGACCCACTTATAAGGACTACTTGGTCCATAAACGTTGCTGGCGCCCTTAAGCTGTCAAAGTATAATGGTTTCCTTGAAAGAAAAAGAAAATACTAATTCGCAACAGCATGTATCAACATATCTACATTAGATCTGGTTGTGGTGTACAAAATGTGTGACATATAAATTTCTTGCAAACTTGGTAATAAAAATATAGTTGAAATTAATTAGGAAAAAAAACTTGAACCTACCTAGATATACATCTCAGCTCTGTTGCTGCATCATTCACGGGAAAAGGTGAAAAATAGGCTTTGTTGGTAACACATCCTGAGGTGTTTGCCATTTACCACATGGCAACCACCTAAGGTTGTTATTTGGTTATACCTAACTAGATATAATTTAATTTCTGATAACTTAGACTCCTGAACATACATATATATTAATTAAGTACACATACATGTTACGACGCATGCACACATATACTATGTGATGGGTGTTAATTAGTTGATAAGGAAGATGTGATCAGTTTCGACGTAGGTAATACGTAAGTGCAAGCTGCAAACTACTGCTAACGCATACGTGGAACGCATACTCGATCAGTTCTGCTAGTGTTGGGGTAAATATTTCGCAACTAACCCCTCTCCCGTATCTTCGGCTCTTCAGAGAAAAACGGGTGTTGGTTTTGTGCGTGCTTTGGCTGTTTCAGGGTGAAATCGAAGATTGATAAGCGAAGACCCGGCGAAGCTCGGGATCTTCGTTTGAGAAAACGAAGTCACCTCGCGAAGAGAAGGAGAAACGACCGCCGCGAAGACGCGTCGCGCTCGTGCGAAGATGATCCGTGAAGAAACCCGATCGAGAGAAGAGGTGTGCGGCTTTCATGGGAAGAACGGCCAGTGAGAAGCCCGAAGAGGTGCGTTCGGGGCGAAGTCCAAGACAAGGGCGTAACAAGGTGAAGTGTTGGAGTGCGCTCGGAGACAAGCGAAGATAAGGGTCCGAAGAGGGGGCAGGAGAAGCTCAGGCCGAGAGATAAGACAGGCGAAGATCGGACTGCCATGGGAGCAGACACGTAGACTGACAGAGTGTAAAGTAAACATCTGTAAAGTGTGTGAGTACAGGCCCTACGAGGTTACCGAAATACCCCTAAGATGCTTTGCACAATGTGAAAAAGCAATGGTAAGTGTTGTAAAGCGTAATTGTTACGGGCCTATAAAAGGGACCCGACGGTAATAGAATGGGGGCGATTGGAAGGCGGCTGAGTTTCATTACACTCAGTCGAGTTCGAGTTTTTGTTCTTCGGTGTTTTTTAGTGTTTTTCCTTCGCTTAGTTCGATCGATTCGACTGTTGGCCCCTCTTCGGGGAAGATTTTTATCCCAACAGCTAGTTTATGTACAGGGCATGGTACTGCTCACAACGTGCATGCGACACAAATTCCATCTATCGCCGGATTCGCATATCACGCTGTCCACCTCTATGGAATTTGTCATGCTTTGTAACAACTAGTGGAAGTGTGATATAAAAAATAAATTAAAAATATAATAAAATTAAAATTAAAAATCTAGTAAATAATAGTTATATATTTATATAATTATATTTATGATACCATATTAATTGTAGTTTTCATCCGCTTAGTAACAAACAAGTTACTTACACTCATAATAAAATGCACATGCATGCGACACGTTTGTGTCTAAAAACCACAATGCAAAGTAAAGTGCAAGTGCGACATACACGTGTATAACAACACATAAATAAGGTTTTATGTTTAGAAAATAATGAAATATGAATATATTCAATAACAAAATTATGCCAACCCTCGATGTTTAAAGAATAGTCTTCCACTCGTATCAATCTCATGTTGGCCCCGCCACACCCTCTTCCCTGCGTCTTCGGTGGCTATCACCACCGAAATCGCCCCCTCCCCCCAACCCCTACCCCACCCTCTCCCCATACACCCTCAGTGTCAATGCCACGCTGATCTTACCCCGTATCAAAGACAAATGGTAAATATAAACTAATGATGTTTAAAATCAAAAAAAATCTGAGATTGGTGTATAGAAAATTATAGAACACACAAGGCATAACAAGTATCAAAGAGAAAAGTTGAAGTCTAAACTTCCGGCTAAATCTCAGACAAAGCAACTTAAAGTGCATGTGGAGCACAACACAAAAAAAAAGTGCATGTGGAGCACAACGTGTCTAACAACACATAAATAAGAATTTATATTTATAAAATAAAGAAATATGGATATATTCAATGGCAAAATTATGTCTACCCTTAATGTTTAAATAACAATTTTACACTCGCATGAATCTCATGTTCGCCCCTGCTCCACCCTCTTCCCCGTGTCTCCGGTAGCTATCGCCCGAATCCGCCCACCTTCGCAACTCTACATCTGAATCTGCCATCACTCCCCCCCCCTACCGAGCACGCTAATAATCTTCCGCGATATGGTTGCTCTAACCCTACACAACCCAACCGATGACCTTTTCTGCCTTGACCAGCGATACTGTTGTCACCTTGTCTCCCCGCTCATATGTCTAACCCTACACAACCCAACCGATGACCTCTTACGCTTGATAGCGGTCTGCACAGTCACATTGTCTCCCCGCTCATTTGCCCATCACCGCAAGACCGGTCATCCATCTCTAAGTCTAGCATATTCCTAGGGAAACTCCCCCTCACATAGATGTATCTTGCTCGCTTGAAGAGCCAATTGGATATTCACCCTAAAAAGATACAAAACTCCTCTCTATTAAAAAATCAATGCTACCAGGTTAACTGTAATTAGGCTCCGCTTAGTAATAAATGAGTTACTTACAACCATATAAAATGGACATGGGTGCGGTATGTACGTGTCTAACAACACATAGATAAGTTTTTATGTTTATAATAAAATGATAAATATGAATATATTCAATAACAAAATTATGCCTACCCTCAATGTTTAAAGAACAGTCTTCTACTCGCATCAATCTCGTGTTCGCCCCCCACCCCACCCCTCCCCACAACCACCCTCCCCCACCGTGATGCCACTGATCTTACCGCAATATCGACAAAATTATGCCTACCCTCGATGTTTAAAGAATAGTCTTCTACTCACATCAATTTCATGTTCCGCCCACCATCCTTCATGCGTCTTCGACGGCTATCGCCACCGATCCGCCCCCCAACCCCAACCCCACCCCACCCCACCCCACACACCACAACCCCGATGCCACCGATCTTACCAATCGACAAAATTATTATTACCATTGATGTTTAAAGAACAATCTTCTACTCGCATCAATATCATGTTAGTCCCGCCCCATCCTCTTTCATGCATCTTCGGCGGCTAGTGCTTGCTGAATCTCTCCCTCCAAACCCACCCTCACCCCCACCCCTCCCCCCACACACCCCACTCCCGATGCCACGCTGATCTTACCCAGTATCAAAAAAATTATGCCTATCCTCGATGTTAAAAGAACAGTCTTCTACTCGCATCAATCTGAAGTTCGCACCCGCCCCACCCTCTTTCATGCGTCTTTGGCGGCTAGCCGCCGAATCCGCCCCTCCCCTCCAACCCCACCCCACCCTACCCACCCCCGATGCCACGCTGATCTTACCCAGTATCGACAAAACTAAGCCTACCCTCGATATTTAAAGAACAGTCTTCGACGGCTATCACCCCGAATCCGCCCCCTCCCCTCCAACCCCACCCCCACACACCCCAACCCCCGATGCCACACTGATCCTTACCCAGTATTGACTAAATTATGCCTACCCTCGATGTTTAAAGAACAGTCTTCTACTTGCATCATTCTCATGTTCGCCCCACTTTGTTCATGCGTCTTCAACGGCTATCACCACGAAATCCACCCCGATGCCATGCTGATCTTACACAATACCAAAGGCAAATGCTAAATCTAAACTAAAGTTGTTTAAACACAAAAAACATAAGATTGGTGTATGAAAAACCATAGAACCCACAAGTCATAGCAAGTATCAAAGATAGAAGCCGAAGTCTAAATTTTAGGCTAAATCTCAAAAGCAAAGCAATTTAAAGTGCATGTACAGCACACACGTGTCTAACAACAGATAAACAAGAATTTATGTTTATAAATTAAAGAAATATAGATATATTTAATGACAAAATTATGTGTATCCTCGATATTTAAATAATAGTCTTACACTCGCATCAATCTCATGTTCGCCCCCGCCCCACCCTCTTCCCCGCATCTCCGGCGGCTATCACCGCCAAATCCGCCCACCTCTCCCCCTCCACGCTGATCTTATCCAGCATTTCTGCTCCGACCCAATTGTATGCACCTTGTCTTACTGCTCCTGCACCCACTACCACCCCTACCCTGAGCGCTGGTAACGATTACAAAGTGACATATTACAGACATTGTTTGGTTCCAAATGTGTATCTATACTATAAAGAGCTGAACCAAAACTACCCAAAATCAACTCAGCTCCGCTTCCTATGAAGTTTCATAGCCTTCCAAATGATTATGAGCAAACTTAGTGTCTTGAGTGCAGCCCCACATCTCATGCTTGCCGATACAACAATATCAAAAATATATATAAGTAAATATTGCAATGAAACTCCACTGAGCAGTTCTTAGAACTCCTAAATCTTCAACCAATCGATGCTTTGCTTTTCCCTAAGATGCATTGCAACTCATAATGTACCAGACTTTACTTTTCCCCAAGACATGGGTTGCTACGGGCAACAAAATATTTATATTTTAAAATTTACAATAATAATGTGAATAAAAACAAATATGAAAGTATCTAAATCCAATATCGTTCGAACAATTATTGTGCTCATAATAGATTAACCAAACAATTTCTAGTAAGAAAAAAAGACTTGAAAAGGAAAGTAAATATTTTTGCCAATAAGAATGTAAAACCATGATCCGTAGAATTACATATTCAAAGAATGGCAGTTACCATCGGTGCATTAAGAAGCACTTTTTTACCATGGAACATATCATCAGTTGTGCCCCCGTCCTATTCTACTGCTCCTATTTTTGCTCTACCATCTACGGTAAGTAAAACATCAGCTCTTCAGAAAAGTAATCCAAAATATATTAGCAATGGTATATTTGGGAATAAAGCACTTCATTAGGTGTTTCTAAGAGAATATCCAGACTCATCAACAGGTCAATCTGAATAAAAAGAAACATGCCTATCATATTTGCAAACCTAACAAAAAAAAGCAAAACCGCAATTAAGTTTTGGGTCTAACTAATGAGCTGTCAGTAAATTCATATTTCAACTATACCCAAAAAGAAGGGAACAAGAAGAACAACTAACCTGCATGATAAAAAATCAGGCATAATCGAATAAGCTATTTTAACTGTTTTCCGGAGTAGTTACACATCGTGTATCCCTTCCAAGTTCTAACATTCCTCACTAAGAGAGAGATTTAAAGAACAATTGATTAGCTCTGACATTCACTCACATAGAAGTTCTAGTGCCTGCATTTTTCAAGATTATTTTAAGATTGATTTCACTACCTTATCAACATCGAGCCTTAACAAATGTAGTAAAATGCCAATTCTTATCAAGGTTTCTTTAAATCTTCAGAAGTCATAAATATTAATGATAGTTTCTATAAAAGTTACCTTTCCAATTAGCCATGAGTGCATAGAGGCATATAAGTGGTACCTCACCACCCCTCATATCAGACATGCACTCTCTTTTTTGAAACAAAACTTTTTGAGGAATTTTTGAAACGAAACTATGACTTCACTTACACCCATTTTCCATATACAAAAGAAATTAGCAAACTAATCTTGAAATCTATGAAACGACTGCATTTAGAAATGGTACCTCGTGTTACTCGACATCCTCAAGACTGAGTTCCTAACAAATCTGATCACATGCAAGTCATCGAGGTGATTGCTAACCAATAGCGTCCTCCTAGAACAAGGAAAACAAAATAAATCAGTTCTTTCCTGTAAATAAGTGTTGTAAATAAGTACCTACAAGGAATTGGAAGGGGGTTGAGAGGGGGAACCATACCATTTTTATACACCTACATGGTTACTTTTTTTCTTTTCTACAACATGTCCCTCCACGGGACTGACCTTCTCACGGCTTGTTTGAGAATCTTATCAAAACTAACAACCAACTCCTTGTCACCGAGCCTTTGTACTCCAAGATCACAAAGTAAAGGGGCATTCACTCAAGATTATTGCCACGGATGCTCGTGTAATAAGACACACAACACTATTCAGAATATCACACAAGCTTTTTCTTTGTAGTTAAAGATCGAGAAAAGTTACTAAATCTTACCTTTTGTAAGAAGGAAAGTAAACATGTGCAAATAAAAAACAAAATCCTTCTCCGGGAGCCCATGATATTTGGTCCAAAATTGCAACCCATGACTGGCTAAAATATTTAAAATGGCATAAGCCTAAACATCCGGGGCATACAATTCACATGGAGTGAGATATTGATGAGAGCGAGACAAAGTTGTAGCTTACGAGCTAATAAAGCACGATCATCACAAGCTATTCGCTATGGTATCAATTATACGAAAAATATGGATTTCATCAAAACAAATGAATAATGGTCTGGACATTGATCGACAATGTGAAACGATGATGTCGACGAACCTATTTATGAACCAATAACATGGACTGAATTACACCATATATACTCACAACAATGAAGAGGAATGTGTTTCTCGATTGGTTAACAGAGATCGAAGGGTTGAGCGTAGCAAAATTAATTAGTTTTTCTGTACGAACCTCTTGATTTCAGAGGGCACTCGCTCTTCTCATCTTTGAAAGGAAAAGACCAACAATCCAGGATTGGTTGTCCAATTTTATAGAGGAGGCAAGACTGCAAGCACACAGAATTAATATTCAGCCCTACCTCCTAGCTTTCTTTGAGGCTTTCCTGATGGTTCTTTTTCTTTTGGTTTTGGACTCTTGTCGTGTATGCAGTTATTCTTCTTTTTCTTATATTATTCTACCCTATTATACCACAAGGGGATCCCTCGTTGTCAATTTTAAAAAGTTTAGTTTTGTCGAAAATAAGTGAGGTGTGGCCAAAACCGACTTATCAAAAGTCTGAAACCATTTGAGCACAACAATCAATAACAAGCTTTATATAACATTCTGACAGACAGGATTTACCAACCATGGGAGGTTTATAGGCTAAATAAATGTTGATGAGAATCCATGTTTGTGGGATTAATGCAGATGGCATTTACTTTATTTTTTAACAGAATGGCATTTACTTTATTAGCAGTGACAGTGATCAATGGTATGCACAAGACAACTCATATACATGAACATACTAAGTCTGAAGCTGATCCTGATGTAGGGTGACATACAAGCCTCTGCTGCTGTTTTAAGCTTGGTATACATGTCACAGAAATATTGAAGGCACTGATGAATTTTGGAAATTTGCATTTTCTTCAGTTAGCAGTTCTGGCTAGCTCGAACCAAGTGTACCAAAGTACAAAGGTCTAAAGCGGTGTATGTAATAAGACACGCATATGAAAAGCACTAAATCTCAGGCAAATTGAAGCTGATCGTAATGTAAGGTGACATTCAAAAGCCCTGTTTGGAACCGCGGCTAGAAAAGGCGCTTCTCAGATAAGCTGTATAGATAGTGAAATAACGCTTATTTGACAAGTAGGTTTGAACCAGCTTCCGCGTTTCAGTGCAAATGGAGGTGGTGAGGAGAAGTGTGGCAAAAAAAAGATGCCCATTTGGCTTTAGTTTCAGCTTATTTTGGCCATAAGCTGGATTTAAGCTGTTCGAAACAGGCCCAAATAAGCATCCTCACTCTTTGTTTAAGCTTCTCATGTCACGAAACACCGAATTACTTGAGGAATCTTGAAAAATTCATTGTATGTTCAGGTTAAAAGTTCGGCTAGCTTGAATCAGGTATAGCAATGTTACTAAAGGTCTAAAGTCATTATATCCACATGATGATACCAACAAAAGAATCATGTCAAACAAAAATTAGGGAAAAAACCATGTATGTTGGAAGACAAGCAAGATATCCAACTGACTTTACCATGCTATGCTTAAAGTTGGCAGTCATATGCCTGAGGAAGCAGCTCATATTTTGATTCTTCACATCTAGTGGAAGTGCACGCACGACACGTGCGTGATAAAAAATTACATAAAAAAGATAAGATAAAAAATACCTACAAAATAAATGTCATGAGTTATTGAAATATATGTCAATATTATATCGTAATCAATATGACACGTGAGGCACACACGTATTTAAAGAACTTAAATAAAACAAAATTTATACAAAATCTAATATACAATAATTCAACCATCAAGTTGTTTTGGTTGATAATATCGCTACCGTGGAGAATACTTGGGAGAAGAACCCACTAAACGACTCAAAGACTTCTAATTTTCGAGTTGAATAATAAAAATCAAACTTAAGCAATAGTAGAATGGTCAAAAATACTCTTTTCTCTTTTCATAAGATGCTCAACAGAAAGTATTATCAAAAATTTAATTATAAAACAGAGCAGCGGATGATAATTATTTATCTCAAAACAGATAGAAAAATACAATTAATACACTAAGACAACAACTGATAATATGTACTCCCTCCGTCCCAAAATATAGCTTCGTTTAGACTTTTTCAAAGTCAAACTTTTTCAACTTTGACCATGAATAACGAAATAATCATAAATGCTAATAACATAAAAATGATATCGGTAGATTTATTATGAAACCAACTATCAAAATATGTAATCTTTTCTATTTGAAATAAATTATTTTAAGAGTTATTGTTGGTCAAAGTTGAAAAGTTTGACTTTGAAAAGTCTAAAGCAAAGCTATATTCTGAAACGGAGGGAGTAATACATTTAAATTTTAATAGTGGAAAGACCATGAAAAATGATATTCTTAACAAAATAGAAACCAATTATAAGCGCACATACCAATATAACCTGAATATCAACATCTTGAAGGTGCCAAACTTCCAGCAGTTTGAAGGTGCCAAACTTCCAACTTTAGCTTCAGACTGTGCAGAATCCGCCCCCCTCCCCTCCGTCCACACAACCCCACCCCTGATGACACGCTGATCTTACCTAGTATCGACAAAATTATGCCTACCCTCGATGTTTAAAAAACTGTCTTTTACTCGCATCAATCTCATTGTCGACGGGAACGCCGGTTACCACTTAACACAATGCCGGTAAATCCTGAGAAAATCTCAGAAAAAGGTGCGAGCACCAGGATTTGAACTCTGGTAGATAGCGTCTCACTGGACCGTCCTACCATTGGACTACAACTCAATCCACCAATGTGGGACTAAACTAAAAGCAGCACACATATATTTACAAGAAATCAAATATTTTGCAAAAAAAAAGAGTTAACTCTATATCAAGATTCTTTTAGTGACAAGTAATAACTTTTTTTTTGAAATGACAAGTACTCCCTCCGTCCCAAAAAGAATGACGTTTTAGGATTCAAATTTTGTCCCACAAAGAATGTCGTTTTAGATTTTGGACACTAGGTGGACCCGGAAACAAAAAAAATCCCGTGAATCTCTCTACCACATCTCCCTTCCGTTCCGTCGTTCCGGCCTCTTCCCCGTGCATATCTTTTTTCCCTCGACGCCGCACGTCGCACTCTTCCCCGCGCATCTATCTCCCTCGATGCCGCACCTCACCCACGTCGCCGCCGCCGTTCTCTATATCAAGATTCTTTTAGTGACAAGTAATAACTTTTTTTTGAAATGACAAGTATAATAACTTAACTTATATGCAAGTGTTGACTTCGTCAAAGAAATACAAGTGAACTTTGCATTATTACTTATGTTCCTTGAGCTAAACGCCTCTACCAGTAGTCAACATTCTCACTTTGGATTATATCCTCTCTCTTTCCAACCTTATAGTACCTTCGTTCTCAAATAGTTGTCATTGTATAGCTGACTTTTGAGCTAACGGTAGTCAACTATTAAAGGAAGGAGGGAGTAGTTCCCAAATTTTATCTACATTTAGTTGTTTACATGAATAAACCTTTATTTTTTCTGGAGCTGATAGTCTTTTTCCACCAAAGGCAATTACTATAACTCTATTTGAACGTGTAATAAAGCAACTACAAAGTGACCGAATGACACTGATGTTACATGTTCACGTCTCCACCTTCCAACTGAATAGTGAAAAAAATGAAGAAAATGTATCATACAACGACAACCACATATTCCAAAACACCAACCCCTGCAGCCATCCTGCTCATCAACTCCACCACCTGTGATGACTCCACCTTTTGTAATGGCTTCCAACAATTAAGAAACACCAGCAGTTGTGTGCCCAATTTCTTCGCATTGAACACCATGTCATTCCTCATCTTCCTAAGGCCCGAGTCTAACTTCCCAACAGACATGAGGTTTCAGGCTTGTGCCGCTTGTCACAAAATCTCTGAGATATGCAAGAAACATTCTAAGGTTTAGCTATAAAAAATAATAAAAAACAAAGCCAATCTTATGTCACATTCTATTCCTAATGGATAAATGCAAGAAACATGCTAGCTAAAAAAATAAAAACAATTTTGATACTAAGTCAACAAGCAATAGTTATTTGCACGCATATTTCCATATCAACTGTCGCTCACTTCCTTTTTATATTAAACAATAAAAATATTAAAAAGAGCTCCAATGTCTGAAATAAAGGTAGTATGTATTGTAACTTAGGTTTCACTAAAAAAATTAAGCAACCAGAAAAACATGCCTTGTTGAAGCATTCATTAACCTCGAGGTCGAAAGTGAACCATATCATTAAAAGTCATGCAAGAAAGTATTTTTGCTCAGGTGAGGTAAATAATGTTGGAGGCTCTATAATATATAAAACAAGAGGTACATTCTAGAGCTTCCAAAGCCTTAAAACTTGATCAAAGCAATAGCACAAATCACCATGCTTCCTAAGTCGTCAAGTACAAGAAAAGAAACTAATTTAGCGAAACATGTTAGAAGCCATTTAGTTATTACTTTAATCTTGTCATTTCTAAGCACCACCAAAGAAATAATAGATTTAATTTCCTATACAAATCGAGACAATATGAACAAAATTCTAATAAAATTGATTGCACATTAAGCTTGACATATCTAACAAAAAACATCAAATTGATAAAAAAATCATCCACAATATTTAACTAATGGTTGTAGTATGTTATCCAGTGTTGCATTGACAAATGTATGTATTCGATCTATCGGGCACATTCAAAGAAACACATGTATGTAATCTTCTGTGGCATTGTATGCACATATAAATGGGCATTGTATTTTCAATAAACACTGCAATAAAAAATAATTCTCCAAAATGATTTGAGCAAGAGCACACTTACTATTTCCAAGCAAATTTGCTTTCATTCTCCACATGAGACCACTTCAACACAAAAATATTTCGTCATCAAAGGGATTGTTTTATTAGTTATAATGATAAGGGCAGCATGAGTCAAACTATGAGCTGGAATGGTCTAGTGCTAGTAAGTAATGATGTCAGCGACCCTAATCGTAAGCATCCCACCAGTCTTGAACCACTCATCTATCTTCTAGTAAGCATCACATCATGGATGTAACACACTACATTCGTGAAAAAGGTATTCATGTTATGCTTCTACAAGAAGCCTAAAACGACAATCGATTGTAGATGCCGGATATCCAGAGAAATGAGCCAATCAACTCTGCAAAGCTGCCCAAAATCTAATGGACTTAAGTTTTCAACTTCAGTTTTAGCTTAAGTCTATACGATTGTCTTTTAAATAAAAGAACACATAATACCAGATTCTGACCTAACAAGCAATCCTGAGATCGAGGAGCATGTTTCTCTTGCTCTGCTTTGAGCCTTTAGCTCGACCTTTGCTGTACTTCACCTGCGAAAGCAATGACAGGATGCCTTGCATCAGATGCCAGTAACAGTGCAAAGAATACACGTGTCGATCGAATCATGAGCCAAAGACCCAAAGCCAAACAAACAATTTAATTTCTTTTTTTAGATCAACAGACAATTTAATTAACCACAGATGCGAGCTATTGTTTCACAACAAAAAAGATTTAATCTAGAGGAAATATAGAAGGATAAAGTATACAGGTGCTGTTATACTTTTGAATGGCCAGCAAAGTATAAAAAGAATGAAATCAGTTTCTAAACCTTTCCAAGTTGAATGTAGGGAAATGAAACAAATCTTTGGAATATGCACAATACAATAGCGAACCTAAACATATTGCCGATTTAAAAGTCAAATGTAGTGCACAAAAAAATTACAAAAGAATAGATTCTCATGTCATTTTCAATTCAGCACATGCTTCATGCTGGAACCTATTTGACCATCAACATATCATCCTTTTCTTTCTATCTGTCATGAAACTGTCATCTAGAGTTGAAAAGGCAGAACTCAAATGCTTAACATATGCTCGAATACACATCAAAAAATCAAACTTTGCCTTAACAGAGCAATGAAAATTTAATGAATCTAAAAAAATTTGTATGTAACTCGGGATCAAGCTCTTTGAAATGTGAAGAGAGTTACCTGCCATCAATTGGCATATAGCAGATGTTGATACCTGCATCTCTTTGTCGATTACTCTGCAAGAGCTAATACTGTAGAAGGATTGTGACGATTCAGGTTTTCTGATCAATTGGCCAGTATCTACAGTTACCAATAAGGAATGAATTTATGTTCTGAGCATTATTAGGTGCAATAATTAATTATTAAATAAGATGCAAACAAGAATAAGGAGGAAAAATTACAGACCTCCATGTTCAGTGCAGATCCACTTAGTAAATGCAAATGAACAAGAATATTAGAGAAATCAGCTACCATCGAACTATTTATTATGTAGAAAAACATACAAGACCCCACATGAGTTGGAAATGACCATTCCATTTTTTAATGGAAACTACCATATTCTTGTAGAGGGAAACTGCAAACCAACATAGTCGAGTACATGGAAATCACCTTATTCTTGTAGCACGATAGAAGCATGTCATTGTATTGCACCTAAACCAAGAAGCAACAAATTCAACAGATTAGTTGCACATAAAAATAAATTATGTGCTTAAGCAAATTTTACAAAGAACTGCTCACCAATGCGTTTCTACCTCTGGACAGATGCTTACTTGGAGCTGGCCTTGTCCTTTAGCACCCCAAATCCGTCGCTGGCATGTCCCTGACAACCAACACCACACAACGCCATCATCAATGACTAATAAGATATCAGACCTAGTTTGGGAGATCTCAACGTAAGTGAGACCTGAAGCCACGTCGTCGAGCAAAAGCAGGACACTGCGATGCAACTCCCTCAATACTGACTGCACCACCATGCCCAATTGCCCATCGAACAAACAAAGAAAAAGGACACATTTCAGATGACGATCGAAGAACGGAGGGACAAGATTGTTATACAGCAAAAATCGAGTAACTTTCAAGAATTAAATCGGGGAGACGTCTTACGTGATGGCATCTGGCTGTGCACGGGCCTCATAATTGGCAGTGGAGACATCATCCTAGCCGGGGAGAAGCATCTGTCCATGGTAGGCCGTCAGCGCCTCCATGGTGGCGGGCTGCACGGGTCAAGCAGCTACCAATGTAGACAAGAGGTAGTAACTGACGAAATCTCGAGTTGGATGAAGGGTGGAGGAGGATGTCGCGGCCGCTTGTGGGGAGGAGGAGGCCGCGAGGCACCGGCGGTGGCCTCCGGTGGGCCGTTCCCCCACGGGGTCAGAACACGAGCGATGGCCGAACCAAGCAGGGGAAGGAGCAAGAGGGAGAGGAGAGAGCTCGTCGACGGGGAAGGAGGAGACCGGATCTCGTGACGTGGCCGCTGAGGAAGGAGGGCGGATCTCGCGCGGTGGGCGCCGCGGGCTGACCACAGCACCGACGGGCTCGCCCACGGCCATCTCCGCCACCTCCCCTCTCCTTCACCATCCCGGTCGTGGCATCATCGTCGACGGAGGGGCACGACGGGGAGGCCGCCACGGCCGCGCCTCCCGGTCAGTTCCAAGATGGCGCCCGGCGGGGAGAACGACGCCACCGTCCTTGCTCGCCCCGCGGGCCACGCCCACCAGATCTGGCCACCGCCGAGCGGAGAGGAGCGACGGCGACGGGGGATCCGATCTACGCGCCTCGGCGTTGCTTGCGTGGGATGATTGCCCGAGGGGAAGTGCGGATGGAAAGGGAAGAGAGAGAGTGCTAGAGAAGGAAACGACGCAGAGTGCGCGTGATTTGGGCGGATTAGAAGTGGCACGGGCGGGTAAGGCGGTAGCGATGAGAAAAAAAAGCAACGAAACGGCGGAAACATTTTGCATTGCGGCTTTTTTTCATCCTCGACTTTCGCTAGCTCTTTTGGGTGGGCCTCGCCTGACATATGGGTCCTCTGTGAGAGGTGGGTATGTTTCCCTTTGGGTGAGAATTGTTTTCAATTCTTCCTGCCTTCTCTGCTCCTAAAAAGAATGAAAGTAAGACAATTTCATCGCTTCATCTCACGCGACTTCACCACGCACCTCCGCTCCGCCTCCGGCGTCTTCACCCGTGCCTCCTCCGCTCTGCCCCAGCCCGTGCCCAATCGAGTCGAGGGCAAGTTGATACCCGTCTACCCAGCCAGAGCTGCCATCCCGGCTCCTCGCGCCGCCAGATGCAATCACCTCCGCTCTGTTGCCCGTCGTTCTTGCCGCCCGATCCCACGCGCGATCTCGTCAGCAGCCATCAACCACCGCCTCACCCTTGGTGTCATCCTCGATTACTGGCCATCGACTTCATCACGCGGATGACGCCGGCACCTTCGACCGGTGGAGTCGTCGTCCTCGCCGCCGCGACCCCCGCGTCACCGCGGCCATCCTCGACGCGATCTCACCGTGGCCATCGACCACGGCCTCGCCCTTGATGCCGTTCTAATCACCGCCGCTTCAAGACGCTGACGACACCGACGCCTTCGACTGGAGTACTTCGCAGGCCCACCCTGGCCGGAATACTGCACATGGACGCCGCCACCAACTCCAGCCACACCCTGCCGGCTTCTCCCCATCCTTGCTTCTGCTTCCTGGTTGGCGCCGTCGGCGGCCAGCAGCTCGCTGTTGACCCCCGACTGCCCCCGGCGCAACAAGGCTTCCCTGCCGGTCTCCTCCAACACGTCGTATTAGTGACATAGAGGAATCCAACGATGGGGCGGCCCAACGACTGTCACAGTGGCGGGGCCCGCGGTTGCCGCTGATGGGGGCGGCGCAGCGATGGTCATAGTGGCGGGCGCAATGTCCAAATTGGCATCTCCTGAGGTATTTATATTTTCCTCCACTGCTCCACTTGGTTTTCGTTTGTCCTGATCTGTTAGAAATCAGTCATGTTCCAATTCTGATCAGTTGGTTCGTCCTTCACAGAGTCAGGCTGGGATACTGGAGTTGAAGTAGGAACTCGATTGCTTAGATGCATATGAACATGTATTGGTAAGACTTGATTATTTTCACCATGGGATTTCAGGGGGAAATTGAAGGAAGGATTTCACTATTCAAAAATTTAAATTTGTGAATTCCCAAGTTAATAATCTGAACAATTGATGGCCTTTTCGCTTGGGCAAAGCTTTGGATCTGTGCTATCAGGTATTACACCAACTTGCTCAATGTGTTGGTTAAATGCTTCAGAATTAAGAAATATGTTTTTGCATTAGCTTAGGTGTAACAGGTCCCACTTATCTATTTTGCAGAATGCAGAAAGCTATCTACAGTCCAACTCTCTCCACCAAAAAGCATAATATATTAACCATCCTGCCTTGCATTAACCATCCTACTTCAAGTCCTTATTTTCTGTTGATGCTGAGATATGTAAGCAGATTATGAAGATGCAGTGTCACCTATACTTCGACTCCAGTAAAGTTGGCTTCCTTGCTAAACATTATATCTCTTACTGAAAATTGCTTGTAGAGAAGTGGTTTACAGTACATGTATTTCCAGAGTTGATATCTTGCCCTATACAGATGAGTCAGTTCTAGACAAATGCCGAGTGTGGGTGATCCATTTGTGCAGTGTGGCACATGCTCACCGAATGACATGAAGGTACTAAAATTTAATTTCCAGGAAATATTGAGTAATCTAACTACTAGAACCATATTTCTATTTAGTAGACATGTTCTTTAAAATTGATGTATCTTCAATAGGTGTGTATCATTTTAATGTTGTTAGCAGTGCTAGCGCTGCAATATCAATATTTTGTGTGCAGAAAAATTGGTTCCTCTAATATGCCTAGGAGGCAGATGCATCACCACTCAGCCTATTGCTTCCATCAAATCTGGCGTACGTAAATTAAATTAAGTACATGCAAGTTTATGAGCTTCAGTATAGAGCCCTCTGAACCATGAGTCCAATCCCGTGGCCTGCAATCTGCCTGATTACATAGTCACATATGAATGCTGCAGTCTGCCTCACATACTCACATATGAATGACTGGAATCCTGGGGCTTACTAATATTTTTCTTTGAAAAAATTCAGTTTGAAACTTCAGTCTATGATTCTATAAATTGATATGTTTTTCTTTTAAATGTCAATTTTGCAGTGGAGAGAGGTCTGGTGGCAGCGGCAAATTAGCTGCTGGCAATTAAACTTGCAAAACCTTGGTGCTGGTCTGCAGATTTTGAAAATATGGATGGGAAAAAATATGTTTAAGGTTGTATCAAATGAGAGTGATATAACATCATCTGGACCTCTCTCTCAATGTATTATTAAACGTGCTATCTTATTTAAATATACTTAACTTCCTATTTTAGTAAGCTTCATATTATTAGGTGGTGTTTTGTAGCAAAGAAATAATAATTTTTGTTTCAACCCCGGTGAAAACTTCGCATGAAACGTACTCCCTAATCATCATTTATGTTTCGATCTTTCTCCGCTTCAATCAGTAATAATTAATTCGTTCACAAAATCAGGAAGTGCAGTTGTGGTAGTTGTGGAGAGAGGCATCACGGAGTAGCAGATTTGATCGCACTGCTAGGTAATCGACCACTTACATCCATGAGGGCAACTGAAGAATTATGGTCAAGCAAGGTCAGAGAATCTCTTCTCTCCCTCTCCAGTCTCCAATCGACATTGCCTTCTCTTATTTGTTATCTACACACGTCTTCCTTCATATGTGGTTGCAATTAGTAAACGACTTGTGATTTACCCATCAGTCTTCTACTTCTCTTTGATCCATTATGTATGTTTTCTTTTACTGAACTCGAAGACAGATGTCTTCTGAATATTTTGCGTTGTGTAAGAATTTTCCAGTCACAGAACAAAGTTAATTATGTTCAGTGTGGACATGGGAGCTCTATAAGTGTTTTTCTTCTTATATTTAACATCAATCTCATTAAGTCATTATGTGTCTGATGCTGCAGATACAAGAAGGAAATGAAGATGCATGAGTGAGAGAGTTGCTCAAAATAAAAATAATAGAGTTGGGGTTAGTTTCAGATTTCTAAACTTTTATATTATCTGAAACTTTGAACAAGCAATATTCAGACTAAGTGTTTAGAAAAGAAAAGAGTTGCATTGTTTCTTAAAGAAAGGGTATCTGCATTTTTTATACTGCAGGAGTATGTTTTAGAGTTATGAACTTTCAACTTTTTGCATATGCCAGACATTTGTTGATGTATTGCAAAATCATGAGCATCCATGATCTTTTTTTTATAGTGCAAAGTCATGAAAGTTCATATACCTGATTTTACTTTGATTTCTTAAGGCAAAATACTGAAGTACTGATTAGCATAGGTAAGATTCTTGTAGTACGTTCACCACTGTGTATGCAGGTTTGCTTTGGCCAATTAAGTAGACTCGATGGACAACCAAAAAGGTCTTCCAATATATGTTAACTTTTGTTGTGTTGCAAATCCGCAGCCAGAGTGTATCTTTCAGGTTAAAGTAGTCTGTTTTGATACTTGTGCTGAAGTGTGCACTGTCACAAACCAGATTAAACAAATGGCTTGAGAATATATGATGGAGACGGAGATTATCAGTTGCAAATGGCAAGTATGTGTAGAATTATATTATGTACACAAATGAAAATGCTAAATTCTTCGTATTGTCAACCGATTGTCGTATGGAAAGTAATTATGGGCTAGATTTATATTTTTATTGCCCGTAGCAACGCACGGGCACGATTCCTAGTTATAGTATAGATAATGACGGAGCACTTCTGCGTGGTAGTCACAGAATATATGATTTCAGTAGACACAGAATATGATCACGCAAATAAATCTCATAGACTTTAATGATCTCCTTGGAATGCCATATCATGGAAATAGTCTGATAACTCCCGGCTTATATTGACAATATGTAATTTGTCATAAACTTTTTCCAAACCATTTGAACATATATATATAATAAGTCACCACGGGAAACCCCATAGATGTCGAGTGTCATCTCTCGGGCACTCGGCAAACAATCCTTTTGCCGAGTGTTTCCTAAAAAACACTCGGCAGAAAAAAAAAACACTCGGCAAAACTGCGACAGAAAAAAAACACTCGGCAAAACTGCTTGTTTGCCGAGTGTTTTGCTCTGACACTCGGTAACGAAGAAGGTTTTGCCTAGTTTTTTTTGACTCTCGGTAAATAAATATTTTTCTTTTCCTTTCTTACCTCTCAAACTTTTTCTACTCTCTACATACAGTATGTGGTACCCAATGTTAAAATTTGATAAAAATTTTATTTTTTATGCTATATTTAGTTAATTAATTGCATTTCAATAATTTTTCTGAATTAAGTCAAATTTGAACTACAAATGATTTTAATAATAGAAAAATGAGTAAAAAAATGATATTCATATTATTTAGCTTAGTTTGACGTCTTACTTGTGAAATTAAAAGGAAATTTGAACATCTTATTAAGGAAACACGATCATGAATGTGTGACCGAATGGTTTTCAAATTCAAAAAAAATCAAATGAAGTCTAAAAATCATGATATTTGTCATGGTGTGATGGTATCTTACATGGAGGTTGTGCTAAAAAATTGAGAAGATTTCACACATTTTGTCACGTACAATGTTTACAAACTGAAGCATTTGAGAAGAAGATCCTAAGCGTTGAGAAGGATTCGACAAAATTTGAAGTCAAAGTGATGGTCAAATTGTGATTTGACAACAAAACTTTTTGTATAGACAATGAACAGCATAGATTGCTTCATGTGAAATTTTGGTAATTTTTAATTTTAATGTATTAAGGTCATTATAGAATTTTAATTGATATAAATTGAATTTGAGATATAAGTGCATAAGATAATTGAATTATATGAATAGAAAAATCAAATACATATTAGAGTGACTTCGACAAGGTATTGTTGAATTAATTAGTATTAACTTAAATTTATGTTGTGAAAAAGATGAAGAAGAATAAGAAACTTGAAAAATAAAAAAAACGTTCGCCGAGTGTTTTGTATGGACACTCGGCGAAGCATCTGTTTCCCAAGTGTTTCCCTAGACACTCGGGGAACCAGTCACATCACGGATCCCCGCTGCACCTCCTATCCCCACGCCCGCAACTCTACGTCACCGATCCCCTGTGCCTCACACCCCGCACCTTATCCTCTCACGCGCTCTCTCCCCGCCGGCCCTCTCTGCTCTCTCTCCCTCCCTCCCACCATCCCCCTCTCCTCCCACACGTCGCCTCCGGTCTGCGTCCCCCACCACCTCTCCCTCTCCTCCCGTCGGCCCATCCCGCCTCAACTCCTCTCGCGGCTCCTCTCTTCCCTCCTTCGCTTGCCCCTCACCGGAATAGATCGACCGGTCAGGAGAAGCGGCAGGGCGAGGAGCGACGGCCGCGGCCTACAGGAGCTCTAGTGCGAGCGGCCATGGCGATTCGGCTGCGGACGGCAAGATTGAAGCAGTGAGCGGCGACCACGGCCTACAGGAGCTCTAGCGGCACCCGGCCATGGCGATTCGGCGGCGGACGACGAGATTCAAGCGGCGGTGAGCAACAGAACTCAGGAGCTCTAGCTCGTCCAGCCATGGCGATTCGGTGGCGGACGGCGAGATTCAAGTAGCAAGCGGCGTGATACGACGGCGGGAGCATGCAGCCGGTGAGGTAAGCCATTCTCCCCTCCTCTCCTCCCCTCTTCATCTCTCTGCGGGCTCCGGGTGGTGGCGAGCTGTGGAGGGAGCAGGAGTGGGGCGGTGGGCGTGGTGCTTGGCCCCGGCAGGTGACACAGGTGGCCAGCCTCGCTGCACACGGAGGCCCCGGCTCGACGGCGGTGGCCAGCCGGTGGGGGCATTGGCAGGCGGCTGGTGGACCCAGTTCCCCAAAAATCACAGTGTCAAACATTCCACATGGCATCTCTTCACCGAGTGCGCGACAAACAACACCTGGCGAAGAGCTCTTCTGAAGGACCGGGCCAGCGACCGAGAGGGGGAGTGAATGGGAGCCGATAAAAATTCTTCTCGAAGGAGATGGACACTCCAACAAGACGAACACGGCAACCAAGCACGTCTCCGACTCAACTACCCAAGTTGGTCAAGACCACGTAGCCACTGGAGTGCTACTGGTCCTAGGAACCAACACACAGCCTTTCGAACCAAAACACACCAACACGCGCGGAAACTCAGACGCTTGCTACTCAGGCTGCACCGGGTCGACGATGGCTGCGCCCGGCCAGTTCGGCTACAGCCGCCGATAAGCGTTCCAGAAGCCTTAGTGACTCCTCTAGGCCCTGGAACAAAAACCACCTCCAAAACACAACCTGCAAGGAAGGAAAACTACTCACAAAACCTATCAAAACAACTCCAACCAAGCCAAGAACTGACCAGCAGGACCACGGGACAAAACCACGCGAGCAAGGCAGTTCCCCGAGACAAATCCCACCAGGGGCTCGCACCGGTCAAATCGGTCGCGCCTGGGCAGCTCGAGATGAACAGCGCCCGTGGGTCGACTCCCTCAAATCTAACTCTCGATCTCCCGATTCGCTCAACGGATTCGCAAAAGACTTTGGGGATAGCAGGAACACCTCATGGGCACTCCATAGCCAAGTTATGGTCCACCAAAACTCGTTGAATCAAGAGAAATCGAAGGATTTCCGCCAAGAACACCACGAACCCTAGGACAACGAAAACCCCAAAATTGAGCCTCTTTACTCACGGATTTGGGAGGGGAATCAAAAGGAAAAAAACCACGAGGGGTTCATGCATACATCCCCCACCAAATCCCAAAGAGAAAGGTCTCAAAACCGCCACAAGAAATTCGTCAAGAAAAGGCTCTGAAAATCACCAAAAAGGGAAAACGGAAAGAACACAATCAAACCTTGACGAACCACGCCGAATCATCTATACATACCATGAAGGTTCATACAAGGTCTAGCTTCCGCCCGATCATCCTTCCCTCTCACAAGATCTCACCATAAAGCTCTCAAGCTAGTCCTAGAAATTCCAAAGGAAAAATGGAAGAGGAAAATAGCAAAAGAAAATGAGCTAGGGTTCCAAGAGATGACTGCCATCCTCTCACCACTTGGGTTATATGGAGGCAAGCCGAAAGACTAAAACACCCTTACTAGCTAACTAGAGATACATGCCCCTCAAGGGCGAACGTGGAAGTCTTTGTCTTCGCACCATCGGACGGATGCCCAGCGACCGCAAACTTGCTTAGCCTCGACGCAAGCCTTGCGATCCCGACGCGTGTCCTCCGCTCAAGATTCCGGATCGCGCTGGCCGCACACCGTCACCGGTGCTCCTCACCGCCGACCTGCACCCACCGGTCTGACCGGTCTGACCGGTCCGATGTTGCTGCACCTCCGTCTTCGGTCTTCGGACTTGGCTTTATGGATCAACCAAGGAACCTAGTGGTTTTCTGGTGAACCACCGGAAACCCCGCGAACTCGGTGTAGCCTCCGCCAATCACCACTCATGACTCGGCTCCCACGTAGTCCCGGCTCGACCTTGGTTTTGAGGCTCAACCAAGAAACCGTCCATGACTTCATCTTGCCGTTTCTTGCCACCATGCGGCCCGTGACTTGACCCCATCCACCACGGGTCCCGAACCAAGCCTACTTGTCTTCTCCACACCTTGAGGCCTCACCAAAGAATGACCTTTCACGCTTGTTCTTCACTGCACCAACACCCCAAGCCGCAACCGCCAAGAATCACCCACACCACGTTGTCAATCACTCATCACACTGGGAGCGACCTACCACCGGTCCTCGAACCACACAGGCTCTCATCTTCGCCGAGTATCTCTACGCCGAGTGTTACACTCGGCAAAGCCTTCACCGAGTGTTTTCTTGCCTTCGCCGAGTATTTTCGACACTCGGCAACATCGGGCTTCCCGTAGTGAGTGTGGTGAGTTTCTTATGTTTGATTACAATGACAAGTCAACATTATATGTGTGATTTTTTAATTATTCTCGTGACTCGTGTGTGATTTTGGAATAGATTCTCGTGACTCTACGTCAACATACTAGTGGCACCAAATGAAAACCATGCATCTTATTGTTACTAATTGAAGTCTTCTTTGAAATCTCCAGATGAAGTTACCTAGGATTATTCTAGGTGGACACTCTAGAAAAAGACAGAATCCTAGGTGGATGCTTTGGAGAAAAAGAGAAATCCTCACAACTCTAGAAAAAAACAAAACAATTTCCTATTGATCTAAATATTCATGTCATATGATAGCCATTCGACATGTTATATTTGAGCTAGTAACCCTGATGTAACAAGAAATATGTTGACCGGTGATGAACCAAAAAGTATGTAAACGTATTTTGTTCATCATAAACCGTGACTTATGATATTGGGTGTTACAAAAACCCCCCACCCCAAATCGAGCTAAAAAACCATGACTAGTGATGTTCCTTATTTTAGTACGTCAAGATTATGATGCCTAGGAATCATCAAAACAAAATGTCATTAATTGGTTCATAAATCTTTGCCACGCTGGATAGAATCCGATGTGGTATGACAATCATGAGGAACCATTCCGTCATAAAATTAATTTGGTCCATATATTATTGGATGGAATTCAAAATTGTTCCCGCGGGTCGGGTTGTCAGATAGCCCAAAATTGATTCAGTAGGCCCATTTGTTATGGGGTGGGTCCAAATTTGTTTACATCTCACGATTTTATTACAATAGGTGCATTTGTTGTTGGGTTGAGTCTAAAAGTTGTGTAAATCATTTGCAGTTCTTTTAATCCCGATTTATGAATAAAATTGACTTTTAACCCAATCATATGTGGGCTATGCACACTTATGGTTAACATAAATTTAACCAATCGTGCCTTACAATTAACTGATTTCATTTCAATGCCGGTCCAATTGGAAAAATAATAAACAACACATGTATTTATTTATACAAGAAAACAATTTGGAAAACAATTTGTTGCTCGTCACCCAGACAACCACTACCATATCGTTCATCAAGTATCATAAACTATTATAAGATAACCATCTCACCATAAATAGAAATTAACAAATCTGCATCCTGATTATAATCTCAAGAAACAAAGTAGAACATTGATCTTAACCTCTTCATCTTATATAGTTTAGCATACCATTTGAATAAGTGGGGTGAGTTCCTTATGTTTGATTACAGTGACAAGTCAAAATTATATTTGTGATTTTTTGAAGAGATTCTCGTGACTCTACGCCATTTCGAACACCGATGAAACCACTTATATGATCAATTTCTATAACTGGTTCTCTAAGTGTGTTTGGAAGAGCTCCAACAAATGATTCTCCATTGATTCCAGCAGGAACTCTACCAAATAGTTTTTTCAGGGAGAAGCGATTCTCTTGTGATTTGTGAAGTGATTCTCTGAATGAACTAAAAGACTAGGAGCTAAAAATGTAGCTTCTCCTGATTCTGTAAAGTGATTCGTCATCCTAATTCTAAGAGTTTAATATATGCTAGAGAATCAAAGAGAATCACTTTCAACCACGATTCACTTCTACCGAGAATCGATCCCATAGAGAATCATAATCAGGTTCAGGTGCTGTATTTTTCTCCATTGAGAACACACTGTTTTATCTCTTCTTCAAAGAATGGCTGGGTAAGAACTTCATTTTCTTCTCGAGAAATCTTTTCATTATGACCCCAATAACCAGGGTCCAACTTAAGAGATAGGCTTTCAGAGGGCTCAAACAACTTTTTATAGCACCCCTTTGCATGCTTCAAAATATTCTCTTCTCCTTCCACAGTTCCTCCATTATGTTGGATTGTAGGCCAAAAGTAGTGTTTTTCCTCTTCTTGCCACTAGCATTTTTGTGGAAGCAAGTAAGTGTTATTGTCACCTTAGAAGCCAGTTAGCATTGGACCTCTTATGCCAGTATCATTCAGGGACGGATCCAGCGGTGGGGCGGGCGGGGCTCGAGCCCCCCTACTGCTGAAAATCCAATGGAGCCCCCCCCCCCTAAGCCTCCCTTATAAATTTGAGAAAAAAGAATGAGGGAAGGAGAGGCTAGAGGAAGAAGAAGAAGGAGAAAAGCCCCCTAAATTTATTACTAGATCCGTCCCTGGTATCATTCCTCTTCCTCGAGAATCCTAAGCAACTCGGTTTGAATAAAAGTTTTCATGTCTTGTAGGGTTCTAGTCAACAAATTATCCTCTTCTTGTTTCTCCAATTTGAGCAACTCATCTGGCAGCAGACATTTGTATATTTCTAGTTTGGCCTTTTAAGTTTAAGCTCCAGCTTTTCAAAAAAAATTAACTCTATTTATCCTAATGCACCATTTTTCCGAAGAGTCCTTGGCTTCTGCTTGACTTCCTCATATTTCATTTATTTTTGGCAGAAAGTATGGATGTTTGTGTTGACACGAAAATAGGACATCACCTCCGCGCGCGACACACGTGACTCCCCGGTTTGTAGCGATGCGTGCCAGCCAATCTGACATGTTGATTGACAATGGAAATATTAAGGATCAGCTAGAGAACCGATGGATCTTCAGTGACACGTGTATCTGCCAATCGACCGATACAGAGAAGCGGGATCGGCAGGCTCGAAAGCAACTAAAGCGCAAGTACGTAAATAAATAGATCGGCTGGATCGGCCGATCGTGACGTCAGCACTCGAACAGGTCTAAATCGGTTGTATTGTTAGAAGCCGACGTAATCTGGATCGAGTGGGATAAATTGGTGATAAGAGCTAAAACCACAAGAATTGGTACGAAAACTTGCGGATCTAGCTAATATCGGTAAGGGGTGAATAAAGAACTAGACGAAACCTCAGCGATGCGCCCGGAGGTTAAAGCCTAGGATTATTCGGTAAAATGGTACTCACAAGCTTGCCGGAGATCGATCGATGCAACCCGGCGAACTTGAAGGACGACGTTGAAGAAAAAGAAAAACGCAATGGCGAAGTCGTTGAAAAATAGATGTTGTAAAGTAGATGTTGTAAAGTAGATGCTGTAAACTGTAAAGGGTTTGCCCGGAGGCGGTTTGTTTGATATTGGTGTGTACTCCGTACATGCATCGGCTGCACCACACATCCACAATCGACACATCCATGATCAGCTGACCACTAGCATCCTTATATTCCACAGGCTGATGCCTCTGCCGATCAGCCACGTCTACAAGCTTCAACTAGGTTAACTGTACTGAGATTCTAGTAGAACATGCACATGTCCTCTTCGTGGATTCCATCAAACCAATGTTCTTATGACTCTTTTTATGCAATAAAATAATCCGGCCAGAGTATAGCTGATCGATCTGCATCACATCGATTTCACTGACCACGAGCTGAGCCTTCTCTTGCCCTCAATCGACTCTGCTGCTTTCGCCTTCCATCGGTAGAGGCCCTTATGCTCTACATCGATCCTTCTGCCTCGTTTTGACTTCAGTCTCGACACATGCCAAAAAATGGTGTCAACACAAGCCCTCTAGTTTTGGAGTATGAAGAATTCATGCTTCGAAATTCTGTAAATCCAGAACCTCTACCTTCTGACCGATGCAAACTGCTCCATGAATTTAACACTCCAAACTTTCCGATGGTGCCCTTTCATGGCCGATATCCATCATAATATATTGGCAAATATGAAGAATTAAAATAACTCTGTTCTTACGTATCTCCTCCTTAAGTCTTGATCGAGCTCGGCATCGTCATTCTTCTGTTCCGTCAACTTTACAGTGATGACTCGTGGTTCCCCATTGACCTCTCGATGGAACCCTTCTTCAGCCTTTTCTTACTTTTGACCATAGGAAATCCTTGGTATGCATGCGAGTAGCTCTTGTGCATTTAGAAGAATGAAGTACCAGCTATTAGCTTCATGGGCGAATTCTCAGCTCAAAGCCCTGCACCATTAGCTCCCATGCTCAATATGCAAATCAGTCAATGCATGCACTAGTCGTCTGGTATTTATCAGCTTCCTCAAGTGAATAACCGATGTATGCAATCTTCCAAAAATATTCTAAGAGCTGCTGATTTCCATCATGATCACTGTCTTCCACCGACAATCTTTCAGCTCTAAATCTCCAACCATCAGCTATTTTGAACAAGCAACTGATATATCATAAGGTGAGTTTTCTTATCTTGATTCACCGTAGCTTCATGCACGTGTGGCCAGCATATGTATGATAAGTAGCCGATATGTTTGCTTGCTATGAATCCTCAATTGTCACTGCCCTGCATTATTGGTCACACCAACTTTTCTCCTTTCACATCTTCGTAATGAAGATCAGTATCAACCTCAGCATAACAATTTATCATTGATCTCTTGAAGGCATGGCAGTTGATGATTGAATATCTATTAGGGGTCAGAACTCTTTTCTTTCAATAAATCTTCCTGCAGCACATCCCCCTTTTTTATGAGTTGCTAACAGTAAGTATCGAGTCGATTAATTATTTCTCATTACCAATCTCATTGGCTTCCTCTTCATCTCTCTGACACACTAGACTTTCTAGGAGCTGATAGGTCTATGTCACTGCCTAACAACAGCCAATTTAAGAATTCTATCAGCTGCATGTGCCTCTTTTGTATCCCTGATGGAAGACCGGTACGTGTTGTACTATGGGAGGTTTCCACTTTACACTCGGCACCGTCATCTAGTTGAATTAGCTGCTTGCTATCGCCCATGATCATCAAGCTTTGTCAATACTAGCAGTATCGACCATTCTTCATTAACTCTTGTTGCATATCTTCTAAATATTTTTTAGCCGATATGCCATCGGCTTATTAGTAACTGAAAAATAATTCGGCTCTCTCTTCATTGATGGCCTACGCAGGGTCGCGCTTGTTGACAATGTCATCCTACTACCCTTGAGTCTCCATGCATACGCGTGTACAACCTTGCGTCTTCCTGCCGCCATGTATGCTGAAAGGTTGGTACGACATCGTCGTTGTCTATGGCACTCAGCTGGTTGCCTGACAACATCGTGGCAATGAAGATATCCATGTAATTGGTTGTGAGATTGACAGCGACGAGGTATCATGCTTGGTGAAAGACTGCTGCTGGGTACGAGCACCATGTTCGTAGGTCTTCATTATTGTTGCAGGTATCGTCTGGCCATGCGCCTGATCATATTGTCTTGATGCCGATTTCACCGGCTTCATTGGCTATATATGCAACCTCGTCATTGTCTTGGTGCTGGTCTTTCATCTCAGTAGCCACATGTTGTCGTCGGTGTTGACAACATCTTTCTTAAGGAATAAAATCTTAGCTACTGATCGGTTCTATAAATAGTTCCTGATGTCGACATGCAGCTTCCAAACAACGATCCACTGAGAACACGACATTGGTATGATAGTTCATGATAACCACTTGATTCTTGAATGCCGGAATGCGATCCATGATGCTTTGTTTCATCACTATCCCTTCAACCAAGCTCGGCGTCGTGTTCGTGTCGTCATCAATGAAAAATTATGTGTTCCCAACCATCCACCAACAAGATGTATGAACCTGAGACAATCTTAGCTAAGTTCATTATTAGCAGCCGATAGGCACATCTGTTTCTATTCTATGGTCGGGCTTAGCCGATGCCGCGGCAGCCTGGCGTCTTCGCTCGTGTGTCATCTTCTTGGTGTTGTGTAGCTCATTTGGACATGTGGCATCAACGGTGACATCATATTTTTCTGTTCTAATAGTCTTACATCATTACAGTGCATTGATGACGTCCTCACGTTAATTGTATATGAACCTTCCGATAGCTTTGTATCGGCGTCGACTGGTCATGATGGACCAGTAGTGCTTCTGGACATACGCGTGTGCCGATTTTAGCAGCTCATGTATTAACTTGTGTATGCTTCTGTGGAATGACCCTTTGACTGCACATACAAGCAATTGTAGTCATCTGAGCCATTCCAACCATCTGTGTGAAGGATATGTGCGTCTGCATCATGCCACTTTGTCGTTGTCTTCCATAGCATTGGTTGGTGAAGCTCAGCAAATATAGCATGTGTATGATATCCCTTGATCCATGGACATATTTGCACCTTGAATATTCTACTCAATTGGCATTGCACGACTAGTAAATCGACCTTGATAGGAAACTTGTCATTGGCTTTGGTTGACTAACTTCAGATATTTGATTTTGTCGAATGGAATGTGCACTAGCTGCGATGGTACTGCCGAATATAATTTGAGTGATGCCCCATCAGCCGATGCTATCATGACTTCCTCCTCTTATCATCAGTCATTGATTACTTCACTTTATCATCTTTATTTGGCTGATTCATGATCCTCGATGCGCAGCAACTAGCCCATGTGCAGCAACTGGCCGTGTCCATCTAATTCCCTTCAGCGGTATACCAGCCACGATTTTGATACCAATCATGCGGCCATTCAATTACGTTCAATAATGACAGTAGCCGATTAACAAACTAACTATTTGCTCTGTCGGCTGTTTTTATTTCTCCTGGTGATTTTACTGGTAAACCCCCTTCAGCCTGATGTAATCAATGATATAGTGAGGTGAGCGAGTTAGTCATCGTAATACATCAGCTTATTTGTTAGCCGATTAGCCCCCCCCCCCTGTCAGCTTCTATTGGCTGTGATGTGCTGGGTTTATCGGCTCTTCCTGGCTGGTTGTTTTTCCTTTTCTCCTTATATACCTTTGGATTCCACCAGCCCTTAAATGTCGTGATCTATGGCCTTCTCTGATTTGATAAAGTTTTTTCACTTGAACCACCAACCAACCGATGCTTCTGAATTACAGGCAGCCGATTTTATTTTTTGAATCACCAGCAGCCGGCAAAGCACAGAAATCCTGTATAGTAAACTGCTCCTCTTCTTTTCTTTCGTGATCAGCAACAGAACCTTTATGGATGCACTGAAATCTGTTGCATTAGCCTCATTCATTAGCTCCATCAGGGAATAGCCATCAACTCTTATTTCTTTCTAACCATCATCGGTGGTACTAAGGACTTGGATCGGCACCTCTTCAACAAATAGCCATCAGCTCCCCCTTTTCAGAAATCAGGACATATGCAGTTTTCATTGCCTTCTGATGAAACGGCCACTGCCCATCTGCTGCTGATAATATCCAATTTGTCTAATTTTTTCTTTGGTGAACACCGGTGCCCTTCTGACTTATAAAGCATTGCTCGCAGCTCGGTAGCAGTGGTGTCAGCATCAAAACTGTCGGCAGCACCATTCTGCTATATTCTAACGGCTTCGCGGCATCGACGTCTATTGACAATGCTCTGCTTGTCATGATCTTCTCGGCGTCATGGCAACTTGCAGTTGTATCACCGCCGAATCTGAGCACGCTTTCTCTGCTCAAGGAAATAATCATGGCCATCGGCAATTGTGCTCCAAGCTTCATCTTTTCTCCTAGCCGATGGTATATGACTACAACGGCTATTATATCTGGAGCTAGTACTCAATAATTCGGATTAAATTTATTGTGCAACCACCGTATCATCACTTGCTTAGATCATCCAATAATTACCATAGTGTCATGCTCCTTTCGTAGCTGTTTTGACTGCTGGCTAATTTCCCTTGCTTGATCGTTCCCCTGAATTAGCCGATGCATTATCTATCGGCTCAACTCTTCTACTTTTTATAACCACGCCACGCGATATCTTCCTCTTGTCTCCAAGCAAGCATTTTAAAATAATCCAGTGAATTATGTCCTCAATGCGCAGTTAACTTGCATTTGTTTTGGTGCCAATTGATCTACTCCACTTGCCGCGTAGGGTAGTTATTAGTAGATACATACCGCGTAGAGCATTAGGCATTGTCGAAGACATGCCTGCTTGATGACGACTCAGTGCAAATCCGTTTGCTAACGATGTTGTTGTAGTCATCGTCGTCGAGGTAGTCATTGATGAAGTTGACAGCGAGATCGCTAGCGTCGAGCTTGATGGCGACTCCTCTGGCGTGGTTAACGAGGAGTGGTCGTGTTCCCTTGGCTGACTCCGTTGCTCTTCTGCTTCCATTAGTCATTGCTGACGAAGGTACCCAAGACTGAACATTGGGAATATCAAGGAACATCCTACTGAGACTACCCCGTTGATGATGTCATTTAATTAATGGCATGTAGGTGTTGGCTCAAGTTCGCAAGCTGCAGCAATGTATTGATCAGCCGATTGTCCTACTACTACTATCAGTTATTCCCTCATCATCACGTATTTATCTTCTCTATAACTAGCTTTGACACAGAAATTCACCTGAATAATACGTAGACGACGAAAGTATCTCTTGGGCTCTTTTTCCTTTGGCTGTGATCGGCAGAATACAGAAATCCATTTAATATATTGCTCCTGTCTTCTTCTGTGATTTTCAGATTAGTACTTTAAATGTCGAAGCTGCACTTGGCGATGTTATTGATCCAGCCGATTTGTATGTATACATCAGCCGATTTATGAATGATTAAGAGGTAGGAACCGACAAGTTTGTATCGGCTATTTTAATCAGCTATTTTATCGAAGAACAAGAAACTGATCCAACTACGCAGGATATATTCGTAATGCTGGTGACCACATGAATCCCATGGAAAATAAATTCCAAGCACCGGATACTTCTGGGTAATATTTTTCGGCTCTCGATCACTTAGTTTCCATGGAAAATAAATTCCAATAGCCGATACTGCTGAGCAATACTTTTGGATTCTTGATCACCCAGCTCCCATGGAAAATAAGCTCCAAACAGCCGATACTCCTGGGAAATATTTTCGGGCAGCGAGCAATAAATATTTTGAGAAGCCGTCCTTTGCCCAACTTCTGTTATCCTTCTATCGGTCACTTCATCTTTCTTTAATGGCTCATCAGCTTGTTTTTCTTTATCCTTGTAGTTGGCTGGGATTTCTTCCATGTGAATTTCCTTAAAACTTCTTTTCTCTTCGTACCGACCTTTATTTTTGAACTCACCAACCAGGACCAGTTGTGATGGTACTAGAATGGACTGATGAGCTATTGGCGGTGATTCCTCGGGAGTAAGCTGCGACAGAATATTTTCAGCTTTCAGTTGACACCTCTCTTGATTTTGAGCCAATGCTTGAGAGATCCATATTTTAGCTTCAAATGTCTCCTTTTTATTACCGACTAGCTTTTTCTCTTTGTCAGCCTTTTCCAAATAATACTCTATTTCATATTGGCCCTCATCCTGGATCTCGTCAACTGGAATCTATACCTTTTGATCCGTGACTCCTGGTCCATTAGTTACCCGTGAACTTGACAATTCTAAATCAGACTCTTCATCTTGGTTGCCTACTTTGACCATATCAGTTGGACACAGATCTCCATCAGTTTCCATTGGATGCACAAACTCTTCTGATTTTGCTATAATAGGCTGATTGACCATTGATTCAGGAATTATTAGTCGATGTGGTTGATGAGCAATCGGTTGTGGGCTCAGTGCCTCTTGCTGTAAAGCCGATTCTTGCAACCAATGACTTCCTGTTAATTGTGGCCGAGCCGATAACTGAGATGATTGCAGCCCCCGGGGCCAAGATTGTTGATTAAGTCGTGGCTACAGCCCCCCAAGCCTGGATTGTTGAGCTATCGGTGCTGGCTGTTGAACCATTAATTGATGACCTGCCATATGCGCTTGCGTCTGGAAGCCATCTAGCTGTTGTTGATGCATCGTCACCGAGAAGATACCGAGCTTGATAGTTGGCTGAGTGCATTGATGTTTCAACCCATGGTAATGTAGCAGAACACACATGTGCTGCCTGATTAAGAATCCCTGGATAACATGTCGGCATCGCTGTGTTAGCCGATAATCTCATTGCGATGGTGCTACATAACCCTGCTGTTGGGCAAAATCAGAGAATGCACCCTTAATTGCATTGCTTATAATATTAATCAATGCTTCAGATTGATTGTCCATGACGCGTTGTATGTACTCTTTGAACACTTCTTGATTCATCATGGATAGGACGTATGGTGCTACATAACCCTGTTGTTGGGCAAAATCAGACAATAGGACGTCACCTTCGCGCGCGACACACGTGACTCGGCCCAGAGCGAGGCGTACCCAATCTAACCTATTGATTGACAATGGAAAATATTAAGGATCGGCTAGAGAACCGATGGATCTTCAGTGACACGTGTATCTGCCAATCGACTGATACAGAGAAGCGGGATCGGCAGGCTCGAAAGCAACCGAAGCGCAAGTACGTAAATAAAGAGATCGGCTGGATCGGCCGATCGTGACGTCAGCACTCGAACAGGTCTAAATCGGCTGTATTGTTAGAAGCCGACGTAATCTGGATCGAGTGGGATAAATTAGTGATGAGAGCTAAAACCACAAAAATTGGTACGAAAACTTGCAGATCTAGCTAATATCGGTAAGGGGTGAATAAAGAACTAGACGAAACCTCAGCGATGCACCCGGAGGTTAAAGCCTAGGATTATTTGGTAAAACGGTACTCACAATCTTGCCGAAGATCGATCGATGCAGCCCGACGAACTTGAAGGACGACGTTGAAGAAAAAGAAAAACGCAATGGCGAAGTCGCCGAAAAGTAGATGCTGTAAATTGTAAAGGGTTTGCCCGGAGGCGGTTTGTTTGATATTGGTGTGTACTCCGTACATGCATCGGCTGCACCACACATCCACAATCGACACATCCATGATCGGCTGACCACTAGCACCCTTATATTCCACAGGCCGATGCCTCTGCCGATCAGCCACGTCTACAAGCTTCAACTAGGTTAACTGTACTGAGCTTCTAGTAGAACGTGCACATGTCCTCTTCGTGGATTCCATCAAACCAATGTTCTTATGACTCTTTTTATGCAATAAAATAATCCGGCCAGAGTATAGCTGATCGATCTGCATCACATCGATTTCACTGACCACGAGCTGAGCCTTCTTCTGCCCTCAATCAACTCTGCTGCTTTCGCCTTCCATCGGCGGATGCCCTTATGCTCTACATCGATCCTTCTGCCTCGTTTTGACTTCAGTCTCGACACATGCCAAAAAACGGTGTCAACAGTTTGTTCCAGATAGTTTCAAAACAGATTGTCTTTGATTTCTTGACTTTCTCATGTTTTTAACCGTTCTTAACAAGGGCGGACTTGCTCATAATCCAGATAGTCTGGATTTTTGGCAGAAGGTCTGCCATGTTCTTAACCGTTCCCTTCGAACAAGGGTGGCTCTTCATCGGTGTCAGCTGGCACTGACGGCTGCAAATTCAGTGAAAAATCATTGGTCTACGCTGCTGATCTATGGAGTTGACACCGGTGTTCTATGAAATTTGGCCGGCTCCGCCCCTGTCTTCCAATATTATTATTTCTCACCCTTCATCCATGTAAAAAACGAAACTGGTAGCATAACTGTATTCATGAAACATTATCGAAAACACAACCTGCTTTTCCAAAAAAAAAAAAAAGTCATGCGCGCACGCACAAACAACTGTAAAGGAGATGTGCAGTACAGGGCAGCACACGCTCACAACAGCATACAAGGAACAAAGACAGTACTTAACGGGGAGCAACCAAACGATGCAGTTGCATGGCTACTGCCTGGCGCAGTCGCCACTGATGGCGTCCATGCAGGGAAGATCAGTCCTCTTGAGGTCAATGCCAGCGTTGCCGACCGTCTTCTGCAGGGCGTTTCCAAACTCGCAGGCACACGCGCCACTCAGCTTGGACACCTTGGAGCAACATTCTGCGACTGAGGGTCGAAAAAACGGTGCTTCTACTTGTTGTCCCACCAGCTCGCTTGGGTCTTCTAACTTGTCTTTTAAAGGTTTCAATATCGCGCTGACACAGTACTGAACATCGCCGTCCGGGATACTGCAGGATGGTGCAGCACTGCGGCACCGGGATATCTTCTCCTTCTGGTCACAGAAAGAGCCATCGATGCTGCGGCCAAGCTTGGCTTCAGCGCGGCTGAGGAGCTCGCAGAAACAGTGGTCGCCTTTTCTCAGCACCCTCTGCACAGTATTATCACACAGGACTGTCATCTTGAATGCAGTACCAGATGTTATCACCTCCGCGGTGTTGTTGACGGTGACCTCCTCGATGTTGCACGCCACCTGCTTGTCGGCGGCGGCAGCCACCACCTTCACGCTCGAGGCGGCGATCAGCATAGCCATCGCCAGGCTCACCCCCACAACCACCGAGCACCTGCTGCTGCTACTTGCCATTTGTTAGCTACTTCTGGAGCTATGAGCTACAGATTGTATTGTAGGGCTGTGATGCTGAGTATTGGTCGTATCCGTAGAAAACAACGCTTTTATAGACGCGTTTGCTGATATCAATCATATTATTAAATACTAACATAACTAACCCATTCAGATGAAGGAATAATCACTACATTTTTATATCTGATTAATTGAAAATCGTTATGTGTGATACATGCTCGCGCATATTCTATATTATGCATGCCACATAGTATTAAGCTGTCAAAGTACAATGGTTTCCTTGGAAGAAAAAGAAAATATTACTTCGTAACAACATTTATCAACATACCTGGTTGTGGTGTACAAAATATGTGACATAAATTTCTGCAAACTTGGTAATAAAAATAAAATTGAAATTAGGCAAAACTTTTGAACCTAGATATATATACATCTCAGCTCCCACTAGGATTCAAATCTTTTCCTGAATTTTTTAGGATTTATCGGCGTTATGGGTTATGCGTGTTGAAAAACTTAATTTCCCATAACTTAGACTCCTGTCCATACAAATTAATTAAGTACAGTGATACCTGTTATGCATGCACACATATTCTATGCGATGGGTGTTAGTTGATAAGGTTGTGCAAGCTGCAAACTACAGCTAACGCATACGTGCAACGCATACTCGTTCATACAGGCATGGTACTGCTCGCAACGTGCACGCGGCAGACTGCAGCTATTGCTGGACTAGCATATCACACAGTCCTATTCTATGAAATTTGCTATGCTTTGTAACAATAATAACGGACCACCTTTGCCTGTGTCACGAACCAAGTACTCGATTAACAACGGAACAAGTAGTAGTCAATTATCGTCTCGAGCTTTTCGCTCGCCACCGCCGGTTGGTTTCACCGTCTGGTCAACTCAATCGACGCCTTCCTCGCTGCCCTTGTGCCGGCCTTTGCAGTGTCCGCTATTGCTGAATTTTTTTATATTTTTTTATTCCAATTTGCAAATTTATACTGCCGTTTTGAAATTTATCAAAACTATACCATCACCGTCGTGGGCCACGGCGGATAGGACCAACCGCCGTGTACGGCGGTAGCTCACCGCCAACGGTACCGTTGGTTTTTGTGGGCCCGCGGCAACCTACCGTCATGCGCCACGGCGGTAGGTTCCAACCGTAATGACGGTGGCGTCTGTTTATATAAAGGCTGACGGCCCGCCCCCACCCTGCCGCCGCCCCTCTCCCCCACGGCCTCCTCTCTCTCTCATGTAAGTTTTCTTTCTTTATTTACTTAGTTTAATTAGTTTAGAATAGTGTAATTAGTGTAGGAAATTAGTTTTTAGATTAAAAAATTTAGAAAATAGTTTATTTAATTAGTTTAGATTTAGAAATTTAGAAAATTAGTTTTTTGTTTTAGAAATTTAGAAAATTACTTTATCTTGTTTAAAAATTTTAGAAAATTACTTTATCTGGTTTAGAAAATGTAGAAAAATAGTTTATCTGTTCTAGAAATTGTCGAAAATTACTTTAGCTTGTTTAGAGATTCTAGAAAATTACTTTATCAAGTTTACAAAATGTAGAAAAATAGTTTTCCTGTTCTAGAAATTATAGAAAATTACTTTATGATGTTTAGAAATTGTAGAAAATTATTTTATCTGGTTTAGAAAATGTAGAAAAATAGTTTACCTATTGTAGAAATTGTAGAAAATTACTTTATCATGTTTATAAATTCTAGAAAATTACTTTATATGGTCTAGAAAATGTAGAAAAATAGTTTTCATGTTCTAGAAATTGCAGAAAATTACTTTATCTTGTGTAGAAATTCTAGAAAATTAGTTTATCTATTTTAGAAAATGTAGAAAATTAGTTTACCTATTGTATAAATTGTAGAAAATTACTTAAGCTTGTTTAGAAATTATAGAAAATTACTTTATCTGGTCTAGACAATGTAGAAAATGTAGAAAAATAGTTTCCATGTTCTACAAATTGGAGAAAATTACTTTATCTTGTTTAGAAATTCTAGAAAATTAGTTTATCTATTTTAGAAAATTACTTTATCTTGTTTAGAAAATGTAGAAATTACTTTATCTGGTTTCACCGTCTTGTCAATTGACGATCGACGCCTTCCTCGTTGCCCTTATGCCGGCCTTCGTAGTGTCTGCTATTGCTGATCGATGGACTGGCCTGTTGCGTGGCACATTGTCTGGCCCAATTTGTAGTACATATAGAATGTTCCTGACGTTCTTCCCTCCTTGAAAAACAGCTTGTCCCCAAGCCGTTGCTGCAAAACACCCGGATCCCATGGCATTTGCAAGATATTGAGTCTGATTTGGCAGTACAGGCAGATAAAGTTGCCATCTGCACAAAGGTACTCCATTGTATCCCATCTTGTATCTGAAGTACCTCCCCTCCTGCTGCTACTTGCAAGGTAATTTTGTTGTTCAGAGAATGAGAGAGAATCTTGATAAGAGGCTTTAAGGAGCCTAGCAGCTTTCAACAGGAATTGTACCACCTTGCAATTCGAAGCTTCAAAATTAAGACAAAGAGCCATTTCAATCTAACAAATAGCAGTTTCAATATGACAGCTCAAACTCTTGCACTGATCAAATCTCAAGTACATGAACCACCAATAGCCCAATTGGAGAGAATCAAGAATATGAGCAATGAAAAAATAATTTGGATCCCATGGCTTATGCACATCCTTCCTCCCTTGAGTCGCTTGCTTTCTCCCTTTTTTGCCAAGTCTGATGGACAGCAGAAACTTTTCTCCAAGTCCGGGATAACCAACAATTCAATGACATGAGACAATGGGTAATGAGGTGTATATGACAAAGGCAATCTAGATACAGAATGCCCCTTCATGTACGAAAGTGATGCAGATGGCCGGCTTCTTGTATGGTTCAGTATAATCTTATGATAATGTTCCATCTAACTTGGAAGACGAAGCTGGTGCGTTTGATCGAAGAAAGGAGCACGCCTGTTTCCCTATTTCCACTGAAAAACAGGTTCCAGCTAAACCTATCGTATCTTCATGTGCTAAGTTCACTGTCAAAAGAAAATGGAATCTTGTGAAACTAACAGATCGGGTCTACTCACGGCTCTCATTGTCAACTCTCGAGCCTCTGTTAATCAGTCTCTTGCTTGTCAAACTGACAAGGAATTCGGAAAATTCAAAGAAATTTCATGCAGTTGACATACACCGTCTCTCACCAAATGATGTGATTTTGGAAACCATTTCATTTCAAGGGCAGAGCTAAGCTAGCAGCTGCCTGCTGACGAGCTAGTGCTAGGTGTGCAGAACACGTATACGATACGATCTTGATACTATATACCGACTTCTGCTTCCATACTCAGTCAACAACGACCATGTTTCGTCGCGTTCGCATGCTCGAGGGTCGGAGGAGGATTTGCCGCTCATCGACTTGTCGGTGCACGGGTACGTACTTGCTCTTTCTTTGTTACATGACCAATGAGCAGAGCATGTTCAGTAGTTATTTAATATTTTTTCCCAATAACTATTCTCATAAAATATTTTCCTCCAATAACCACTCCATCCATCGAAATTATGGTTCATATATGTTTTTAAAGTTCATTTTCTCAGATAATCCCTCCATTCGGCATTATTTAACGTTTCGGACAGCTCAACCTAGCTAGGTGTAGGTCAATTTGGCTGTCTGAAACGTCAAATAATTAAGGACGATGGAGGTAGTATATAATTGAATTTATGAATTTATAAAAATAATCTACAATTTGGAACACATATGTTGCTTAGTGAGCCATGTGATGGTTTGAGTGATCTTCTTAAGAACGTGATGTTTCGTTTTGAGTGTAGTTATAAGTCTGCTGATGTACGTGTGTGGTCACCTGTGCGCTTACATGAGGAGCCGGCGAGTTGCTTCCCCGCCAAGCTAATTGTTTAGTTGGGGAAAGTTTTGGGAAAAAATTTTTGGAGACTCCTTTCAAAGCCTATTAGAGGTGATATACGTAGACTAATTACAAAACTAATTATATAGATGGACGGAAAATCGCGAGACGAATCCATTAAGCCAAATTAATCCGTCATTAGAGATTGTTTATTGTAACATAATGTTGTCTAATTATTGCATAATTAGGCTAGTTAGATTCATCTCAAAAGTTAAAAGGGTTATGAAATGGGTTTTATCATTAATCTATGTTTAGTATTTCTAATTAGTGTTCAAAGATTAATGTGACAAGTAGTTAGAAAAATTTTGGAAACTAATTATGTGTAGGGGAGCTCCGTGTGTAGGCTGGTATATTGGACCGCTTCAAAGTATTTATTGTCGGTTCGCTTCTCCGATTCAAAGATCTCGAACCGGTGTTGGCGGTTCAACGCTGGGTCGATGACCGGGTCCGGTTCTAACTACTCCCTCCGTCCCCAATGACTGTCGTTTTGGTTTCCCGAGAAATATTTTCGACTAAATATATACAAAAATATAGTAACATTTATGATACAAAATTAAAATCATTAGATAGATATTTGAATCTAGTTTTTAACAAAATTATTTGGATATACAAATATTGCACGTATTTTCTACAAATTCGGTCAAATTTGTAGGACGAACACCAGCAACGACTATCATTCTGGGACGGAGGGAGTATGCGGGAATCATATATGTCGCGGTGCTTGATAAACCATCATGCCGCGGCCCCACGTGTCAGATTCATCCCCTTCCTCTCCTTCTACTCCTGCGACCTTAGAAGAAGCGGCCAGCCGGGGAGGCAGGCAAGCTAGGCGGTGGGGATGGTCGTGGGGCGGCTTAGGCTGGCGCGGCGAGCGGGCAGGCGGTCGGGGGTAGCTCGCCGCCGATGGGCGGCTATGGTTCCGGCGGCGGGGGGAAGGGGAGGAAGGAGGCCACCGCAGGCGCGGTAGAGTCTCGCCAGAGCTCGCGTCGCGGGCCGCGCCGCATGAGCTCGGCGAGACCCTCGCCGCGGTGGTGGGCGGTGGGCGGCGAGGCAGCGGTCGGTGATGGAGGCGGGGGCGAGCACCGGAGAGGAGGCACGAGGAGGATGGAGAGGGACGACGGACGTGTTAGCGCGTGAGGGGAGGCGGCCGCTGGATCCGGCGGAGCCGCGAGACGGGCAAGAGGCGGAGCGGGCGGGCGAGAGGAGCTGGGAGGTGGAAGACGAGGGGGCGGGGGAGAAGATAAGGTTGCGGCCTTTAGTGATGGTTTGTTTTTTTGTCGCTGAAGCGACGAGTAGAAGCGTCCGGGAGTATGTGTGTAGGCATATCAAGCACTCATCCCTTGCGTGTGTCTCGAAATCCCCCTCACCTAGTCGCCTTCACCATGGATCGCGGTTCGCGATTCGAGTCACGCCATCGTCCATCTGTGTATCGATGGGCACGACTATGGCATTATATTGTAATCCAATCCGTCTCGTTCACCTGGTTCTTTCTGCGTGAGAGGGACGCGGTTGACTGGGAAATCCCTCGCCAGCATCCTTCTCCGGTGGAGCTAGGTGAGTGACCTCCGCTCCCCCTCCTCTATTCAGTTGCTCTCCCCTCGTCTCTCCTCTCATCACCTCTGCTCTAATGGGATTTGACGAATACACATGTCCCGATTCGAAAATTTTCAAAAAATGACACCCAATTCGAGCGCCTCACGTCTCTTGACACCTAATTCGAGCGCATTTCAAAAATTGACACTGAGGATACGAATTCTTTCAAAAGGAGGGACTCTCCTCCCTTTACTCTCTCCTGCCCTAGTGAAATGACCAAAACGCCCTCATCTTCCTCCTCCAGCTTTCCTCCCCACCTCTGCCGGAGTCAGCCGTGCTCCTCCCCACCCTCCTGGCGCACCACCGGCTTGCTCCCCACCTACGCCGCCCCACCTCTGCCGGAGTCGCCCTCCACCACGCGCCGCCCTCCACCTCCTCCCACCCTGCGCCGGCGCGCTTCAGGCGTTGGAGGAGCTCGCCACCGCACGTGGAGGGGATGAGGGACGGCCGAGATTGTGACGAGGCCGCTTGCTGGGGAGGGGCGGAGGGACGTCGATGCACGCCGAAGGGTAGGAGGGGAGAGCACGGCGGTGGCGGCGGACTCCAAGGGACGGCGGCGGAGGCGGCCAGTGGCGTGCCAGGGGCAACAACGACGGCGGGAGTAAGGTGAGGGAGCAGAGAGCACGACGGCAGGGACTCTAGTTTCAGAGCACAGCGGCGGCGGACTCCAGTTTCACGGTCGTGCACCTCCGTCCCCACCCGCGGCGGTGGAGCGCATCCAGCGCACGGGGCACGAAGCTCGTCGGCGAGCGCAGCGCGGGCGCAGCTGGCCTCGGCGTCCCGCACCCCAAGCTTGGCCTCCTGCGCCCGGAGGTCCTTCGGGGCGGCGTCTGACATCCCCATCACGACAGCCACGAAAGCCGGCAGCCAGGAGGAAGAAGATCCAAGGAAGAAGAAAGGGGGCATTATGGTCTTTTCACTAGGAGTTGACAAGAGAAATAGAAGGGAGTCCCCAGTATTGAAGGAATTCGCGTCCCGATGTCAGTTCTTGAAAGGTCAACGAATTGAGTGTCAAAATACGTGATGCGTTCGAATTGGGTGTCATATTTTGAAATTTCTCATTTTTTTCACTCGCCAAAAAGCGTTTCCCCCCTTTCGCGTGCCGGTTTCACAAATCTGTAGGCGTGCAGAAGAGGCTCCCTGTGGTTAATGGTGTTTTATGGAGCTCAACAGCTTAAGAGCTTATCGTGACTCTCTGAAGCTCTTTGGGGGTGCTCTCAAGTCTCCAGTGTGTGCGCTTCTGAGTTCTGACCTGGCAGGGAAAGCCAATTTTGATTGTAATAATCTTGAGGTTTTTTACGTTACACAATACCACCCTATACCACCGGTTGAAAATGACTCGTATGTAATAAAAAAGAACCTATATGTAAGGATCTGACGGTTGAGATTATTATGTACCACCGGTTTTTTAGTGTGGTATGAGTGGTATTCATAGGTGGTATGAGTAGTATATGGGTATTATCGAAAATATACAAAATAATATTATTGTAATATATGAAATCAAGTCATTTTATGTAACCTTGCCAGCGGGGAAATATTTTCCCAATAACATACATCGAGCAAATTACCATTTTACCTATAGTAAAAAATTGAAAAAACCCGATAATACTACCGTACTATCATTAGGTGGTATTGTGTAAAAAACCTCAATATCTTATCCCTTCGCTCTCTGTTTTACATTTTGTTGCCCCCTCCGAACTTCTGTTCCCTGATTCTAGGAGAGAATGCTGTTGCTAGACTCCCGGGAGAAATACAATTATGTGGTTGTCGGTAAAAATTTACCTTTTACGTATTTTTGCAGTTCTCACCGGAGAACATGCAGCTCGAACGCGTGTTCGGCAGAGTTCCATGTATTCAGATCGCCCGAGACTATCTCGACGTAATCCAGGACAAGCGTAAGTGCCTTAACTACTGTTCTGCTATTTCCATTTTTGGTCCAAGTATATATCTGCTGCTTTCCATAAAAATATAGCTACCATCGCATTCCTTTTGCCTAGTATTTCCTGCTGGCCTTCTCATAGAAGGCTTTACTTTGTTGCAATACCTCCATTGTGATTTTCAACAAACATGTTCTGATCAGGGTTAAAAAGGATGTCGCCGAGGTGAGCAGCAGTGCGATTGGCCCTACAATTCCAGATACATCAAAATTCGAGGCACTGTCGCTGAATGACTCACCCTCTACACTGGATTCGACTGATGGGTATGACCATTATTGCTTCTTTCATTCAAATCATGGGCCTTTTGTTGTTATAACTTCATGGCATCCTTGGATGTGGTTTGCACAAATTTCAGTGCTCATCCAAGAGTTAGACCACTCCTGACCCCTTTCTGATCATACTATAGATTTTTTTCTTGCTGAAAACTGTAGACTTAGTACTCTCCTTTTCGCCTATCCCACTAACCCTGCCTGGTGCTTAATGTTGCCCTCTTTGGCCATATCCATTGCCAATAGTGCCTTGCAATCATAATTCATGAGATTCATTTCCCTGAAGAAAATGTTTTGAGTTCTCTAGATGCACATGCAAATTGTTTCTTTGTCTCACCCACACTCATTTCCACTTAAGCACATCCCGATTCTTGTTTGCTATAATTTGTTTTATGATGCTGGTTTGATTGTTAGTTGGTTTGTTCTCTGACTTGTTAATTTGTCCTCATCTTTCCCTGACTTGTGGAAGGTCCTAGCTCTATTCAATAACACAACGCGTTTTGCTCGGAAAAATGATTGCACTTGTTTGGAAAAGAAACTCATTTTGCACTACTATGCTACGGAATCTGATGTCATAGGAAGAGGTCCATACCTTTTTTGCGGTGAAAAACTGCTAGTTATGATATCATCCTTGCAAGTTTTTCACACAATTGTCTCAGTGCTTCCAAAGTTGGATTTAACTTCGTGCTTGAGAAAAATAGTGTATGGTTATTTAGTAAATCTACAGTTTCATTGGGAGTTCCTTGTCTTAGCCCGACCTACTCAATGTAGTTTTGTCTTTTTCAACCAACCCAAACTAACAAACTAGGACTGTGAGGGTTAATGTGAGTTGAGGGAGAAACAAGGTGGAGTAATAGTGTAATACCCTGAATTCTCCACCAATAACCAAACCAGCCACCAGAAAGTAGTCACCTTTATCATTGTGACGGACGGTGGTGCTGATACTGATTGTGACTTGACTAATCTAGTAAAGGAATATATGTCTGGATACCGATAGAACCTGAGCCTGTGTCTCCCAACTGAGGACTCATGTTGAAAAAAACCATTTCGAGAGCACCTTTCCAAGATCTCTAGATTGACCAGCAAACTGCTACAACGTGCAGTGACGGATCTAGGATTCAGATGGGGGGGGGGGGCTGAACACCTTCTTGTACCTCTAGACACTAGGAAAACTTCATTTATAGCAGAAAATTTCAAAGGAGATTGAATGAGAGCTCCATTGTTGTGGGGGCTGGAGCCCCTCCGCCCCCTCGCTGCCTCCGTCCCTGACAACGTGATACCTTGATTGGACTCATTTGAACTTGAGTATAGAATATGGACAAGTGCAATACGATTACCTCTGTTTCAAAGGCGTCGCCTAGGCGCCAGGCATTCAGGCGGTCCCTACTCACCTTGGAAAACTGGCCACCTTGTCGCCTAGGCGCTAAGGTGTGCTCAGATTTTCTTGGACGCCTTAACACCTACAAAACCATGACGATTACAACTTTACAAGTACTTTCTGTTCTAGAATAATTATAGTAAAAATTCTGTCTGCAAGAACATTTAATAAATGTTGGCTGACGTTGTTTTGTTTAAATTGCTTTAATCTTGGGTTGTGATGCATACTAGTGCTACTAGCAGTGGCCAACCTGATTCTGCAATTATGGAGCCATCAGCCGACGTGGAAGCTGTGTCGCCCAAGTGAGCACATCCCAACTCTGTTTAATACAATGGCCGTGTTTGGATACCAGGTGTTAGTGGTAGTGTTAGTGGTAGTTTGTAACACCTCCAAACTAACACTAAACAAACTAACACCTTGGGTGTTTGGATGTGAGTGTTAGTTTGCATTTAAAGTAACTTTTCCAATCATTTGAGAATCCAGGTGTGGGATTTGGGCTGCAAGGGGGTGTTGTAGCCCACTGTGTGGCCAAGTGTATAAATTTGTTATGCTGTATGATATTCCTCCAAAAAACTGTTCATCAAATAATGTTTGAAAATTTGGACCAAAATTCATTGTCCTCAGCTGCAGATCCCAAAGAGCTGATAATCTTTTCAGCATTCTATTCTCAAGTACACAAAAACAGAGTGGGTTTCTGACGCAAAAACGTTCCTCTTCTCCTGTCGAAGACCCAACTGAAGCAACATTGGCAACCGTGACCATGATACTTGAGTTGCTACTGTATTCACTTCAGTCATTAAATCAACTTGAGCCATTAGGATTTGAAGGCAAAAGTCATCTTACCAAACACTGCTATCTAAAAACACAGTCGTCATTTATGTTGCGGATGTTTAATAAACATCCCATCTAGCTATTTCAACAACTCATTGCATGAAATCCTGTATAAGAAGCCAAATGAAGAACAAGCAGCAGCAGATACATCTTACAAGCAGGCAATGTCATCCATAGTCCAAAAGTGTCAACTCTTTCTTTAGCTTGACAGGATTTTTTTGGTAAAAACAAAAGAAATATTCAAAATCTTTTTCTTGTCAAAGAACAGCTGCACAGGGTGCTTATGTATTTCTATGACTGAGCCATAGTTTTTGCTTTTGCAATCTGTAGTATCTATCAATGCACTTAACTATTACATGGAATTATCTACCTATCGGGATTGGTCACTAAAATCATATGATGCTCCTGACTATTCTATTCATAGCACTACAGTGTTTATGTTTCAGAAACAAATTCTTAATGTTTCCCTTTCAAGGAGCAAATTTGCTAACATGATAATGGTTCAGGTAGCAAGAGCATAAAAGCAAATCCAAGTCAGCATGCATATCAGGTAAAAACCATGGCACCAGAGATCTTCTGCAATTTCTGAACTGATAATGTCACATAATGTACAGTGCTTCAGCAATAGATAGGCTGAATACAACCCAAAAAATATTACTACAAGAGAATTATAGGGATATGAGAAAAAACATTCAACATACCCATCCAGAAATTACAGCCATATAGCCTTTTCGCCGCGCTTCTGGCCGCGGGACAAATATCTGCATAACCAAAGGACATATCTCTGCGCTTCTGACAGGAACAGAAATGGGGAGGGCGGCGGCGGCGGCCATCAAGACATATCCCTATAATTACAGCCATCAAGACATGCATATTTCAAAGAAAATAAGCAGCAAAGCTAGCTGAGAACAGCAAAGATGCATATTGGTCGATTTAAGATGCATCTGAGAACAACTTAGAGATTCCCTAAGTTCATGTAAATTTCCAAATGACAAATATCTAGAATCTTTTGCAGCTACCAATTCAGAGAGGCATCTATAGGGGCAAGTACCAGGCAACTGAACCACAAAGCTAGCTGAGTATCTCTTTCTGATTATGCAAGCTACCGCCACAGCTGGCCTCAACACAACACAGTACTAAAACACAGTTCAGATTAGTACAACAGTAGTTTAAGGGTCTAAATTGCCTTTGACATTAGCACCAATTTTCTGCAGTATCTAGCACCAATTTTCTGCAGTATCTCTTCTTGAAAACAAAGTGGGAACTTGCAACAACTGAAAAAACAAACTGGGAACTTGCAAGAACCGGAAAACTGACCTGTACATGTGAAACCAGTGGCTTGTAATGGCCCCATCCACTTAGTGAAACAACGCACTAGCAATTTCATCACGGAAGGCATTCATGTTGGCATCTTCAACAAGAGGTTCGTCATTTGGCCACGATGAATCACCGTTGTTAGGCATTGGAAGATAATTTGCATCCGCGTCACATCTCTGGAAATCCCTATCCCCAATTCTACTCTCTCTAATGAAATTGTGAAGAGCCATACAAGCAACAATTATTCTTGTTCGCTTCCTCTCTGGAAACCTTGGCATGCTCAATAAAATCCTAAATTTCATCTTCAACACTCCAAACGATCTTTCAATGACATTCCTAACTTGAGCATGTGCATGGTTAAAGGTTTCCTTTATACCTTGGGGAGGATGGCCGTTTTGCCATTGCTCGACATGGTACCGTGTACACCTATATGGTGAAAGGTACCCTGTCTTGTTTGGATACCCCGCATCAACCACGTAGTACTTACCTACAAGGAAAAAAACAGTTAAACATCTAGACTTCAATGAGCTTTTGAATTTAAACAAATGCATCTACAAACGCAGAAGCTAACCTTCTGGTGGATGAGGAAATTTGTGATGATGAGTAGTCACGGCATCTTTGAAAACTCTCATGTCATGTGCTGAACCAGGCCATCCCGCCAAAACAAAGGTGAATCTCATGTCGAAATCACATATAGCCATCACATTCTGACTTGTTTCATTGTGCCTGTTCAAGTGTGCAATCTTGTCCCTATTCGGTACCACCATCTTGATATGGGTTCCATCTATAGCTCCTATGCAGTTATTGAAGTGTGGCCAAAAAGAGGGATTTTCTAAGTGTGGGTGCACCTCCGAAAATGTTGGGTCCTTAGGTACAATTATGTCTTTGGCTAACCTAAGGACACATGTGAGAACTCTGTTGAAGGTTCGGCTTATTGTCTCCAAAGACCTTCTAAATCTGACTTCAGCCTGTCTAACAGGTTGTGGTGCCCCAACTATCCATAAGAACATAGCTAAAGCCTCTATGGATGACATTTTGGTACTATCTTCTAACCCATATGATTGGACTAAGGTATTATGCAACCTGTTAAATAATTGTCTCTCTACCCGGAACATATTGTAGCAAAAATTATCTCGGGCTAGTGTCCTCATGACCCACTCAATTCCACTATCTCCCTCGATCCTGTAGGGTAATTTCCAGAAGAAGTGATCAGAATACATACCCAAAATAGGAACTATCTGGGCAATAACATCCTGGCCATCCTTCAAATTCTTGCAGCACATCGACACAATCTCATCCTCACTAGATGATGTGCTGCCATCATGATCATCCTCTTCCTCCATCATGTTGCCCTCATCCATCATACCCTGAAAAATCATAAATATAACACATATTAGTAGGTCATACATAAATTTTCAAAACAAGAAGCAGATAGTTGCAGCACACATAAATTTCCAAAACAAGAAGCAGATAGTTGCAGCACACATAAATTTCCAAAATAACTCTGACATCAAACATAGATAGTTCCACACACACACATAGATAGTTCTGACACACACACACACATAGATAATTCTGACATCAAACATAGATAGTTCTGACACACACATAGATGATTCCGACTCAAACATAGATTATAATTGTCCCTACTCCAAATCAGCAATGTCCTAACTACCCCATATTGTTGTCCCTGCACCATTCCTTGAAGTAACTCAGCCTAATCTGTGGAGTTGGCAGGCCACAAAAGAATTGCCTCTGATATGCAGACTCAAAAAACTTGGACATTGCAAGTACAGCTTGTGCAGTTGGCTCAATGCCACACTCCCACCCCAAGTCCTGACACTTCTTCACTGAGAAAGCCTCCTTCTGCTCAACTCTTTTCTTCAGTTCCTTGGTGTTGACATTGACAGATTCTTTGAATGTGTTGGCTATGTCCCTCACATACCGAACCATTGGGCTCTTGATTTTCTTCACTGGACTCGCCAAAGTACTTGTAGTGCTGCTTGCTGACCTCTTGCTCCTCTGGCTGCTTGTACTCCTAGGGGTGACAATAGGCTCTTGTTCATGTGCTTCTTCCCCTTCATCCCCATCTGCTTCCTCTCCAAAGTCATCTCCTGGGACAAAGGCTGAGCTACCATCCACAACAACATCACTAAACAGTGCCTCAAGCAAATCTAAGTTTGCCGGAGGACCGTACTGCAACTTCTTTAGGTACGGTTGTTTCTGCAGCAAGGAAATGAAGGGCAATGTATAAGAGGACAGCAATGACAATTGGCTCAAAAAAGAAGACATCAATGACAAATGATAGAATTCTACCTCTGTGTGGGTTTTCCACCAGATCATTGGATCCCATCAGGTTTCCTGCCCAACCCCGTGTGCTTCTCCAAGTAACACCAGAAATTGTAAACCTTTTTTAGTGTGCGAAGTTGATTCCTCACCTGATCTCGTTCATGCACCAATCCCCTCCTATCTCTCAAACCCTGAATAACAGCTTTATACCCTTCACCACTCATTTGGGCACCACTATATCTTCCTGTTCTACGTTGTTCTATAGCCAAATCTAACAAACATGCATTATTTTCATCAGACCAATATGCTCGAGTGCCTTGGCTCACCGGAAAGCCGCCGATGCTGTCCAACTCCTCCACATCATCAGTCTGTTCATCGTCGTCGTTGAAGGATTGGCCTGAACCGCCGATGATGATGCCAGCATTCCTTGGTGCAGGGGGACGACTCACACGTCCGCGTAGGCCGCCGCCTCCACGCTGCGAGGTGTTGGAGCGGGCAGTACGATGACGAGTTGGGGCTGTTGCGGCTGTGTTGACACGCTGGCGGGCACCTGCAGATGCACCAATCGACGACTCGACACCGTGTTCTCCGCGACCAGCTGCCGACGAGGATGAAGCACCGAAGTTGAGATGACGGGCGCTCTGTGGCGCTCGACCACCCCATCCCGAACCACCTCTGGCACGCTGGTTCGGCACACCAAGCGAGCGCGGAGCGCGAAGTGGGGGTTGGGGAGGGAGGCCGGAGCTCCTGCTGCGACCGAGTGGTTGGTCGGCGTCGCCCTGCAGCAAGGCACCGTATTCACCGATGTTGGGGAAGCCATCTGCCGCCTGGGAGTTGAGGTCAAAAGCCTCAAATCCGCCGTGCAGGCGTGCGCCACCGCCGTGTCCGTTCGCAGTGGTCGCCCACGTGTTGCCGGTGGCGGACTCCTGGGAGAAGAAATCGTAGCCATGTCCGTCCATCTTCTACTGCAGATAGGGCGGCGACATCGGTGCTTGGGAGGCGGCGCGCGCGGCCACGGTGCGGGTGAGGCGGCGTCGCGGTTGCCCTGGCGCTTGAGGCACGCGCCCTTGGTTAGCCGGCGGCGCTGGAGCACCCGATTGGACGCGGAGGCGCTGGGGGAGCCGTACGGGCGGCGGTGCGCTTGAAGCGCAGCGGGCGGGCAGGAGACGGCCCGCCGTGGCGCAGCGGCGGGCGGTGGGCGGCGAATCGCGACGCGGGCGCGGCCGCGTGGGCGAGCGGGCGATGCGCTGGCTGGCGGCGGGCGCCGCGGCGAGGGCGAAGCGGGCGGCGGGGCGGCGGCGGTGGCGGGATCGCGCCGCCGGCGGGCGGGCGGCGGCGTGGGGCGGGCGGGCGGTGGAACTGCGCGGCCGGCGGCGGGCGGCGGCGTGGGCGGGCGGGGTGGATAGGGTTGGGGGGGGAGGATCGCGTGCGGTGGATAGGATCCAGGAGTGAAGTTAAATTCTGTGGGACCCACCAAACTAACACAAATACCACCTCCTAAGGGTGGTAGAATTTTTGGGGGTGTTAGTCCAAACTAACACCAAACTAACACATGTGTTTGGATGAAAAGTGTTAGTTTTGGTGTTAGTTTGCCTCAAACTAACACTAACACCCCCATCCAAACATGCCCAATGTGTGAATTGGACTTCTTGAAGTTTTTTTACATGCAGTTTTCATTATAAGCATAAGCATTGAAGTATCAACTATTTTTATGTGCATGTGGACCAATTAACAGAAAATAGAAATGGGACATGAGATTAGTTTGTGCCCTATATTGTAAGCACCATAAATAAATTTGTTGATGTTATAAAGCCATAATGTTCTGAGACAATTGCATATAAAAAATATGTCCTACTATTTAACAACGCCACCACAGAAGCGTCCAACCTACCGTTTCCATAGATGGATATTACTGTACTTTATTTATTTAGGAAAACAAGTTCATTTGCATAATGGTACCCTTCATAAATTTACCTGCATTGTGGCATAACCTATAAGTTCATTGTTACCATTTAGAGTGTGGTTTGAATTAGCTGTCCTTCCACATGAAAAGCAATGAGAAATGTTTGAATTAGCTGTCCTTCCACACAAAAAGCAATGAGAAATGTCTTAACTTGGCTATACCTCCAAATCAAGGAATCATCTTTACGGGGGTCATGATTTTACTTAGGGTGTATCTTTGTGTTAGCCTGCTGTATGATTCAAATAAAACTAAACTTTGGTTACCATGTGGTCATGGTTTTACTTAGAGGAGGCTTCATGAACTTGAGGAGTACTTGAAGGAGCATACGTTTGATAGCATGGAAGATGCTTTTGAATATCTTTGGAATAATCAAAAAGATACTCTGGCTGCAATGTACCCGCAATCTTCACTAGACAATTATGAGTTTGGATCAGAGTCAGAGATAGCACCTGAACAAGACGAAGCCGGATCAGTTCCAGCATCAGAACAAGCTCCATCAGTTCCAGAGCAAGGGCAAAGTTCTGAAGCTTCCTATGAAGAAATTGCTCAAAATGGGAAGAAATGGATGACGAAGGAGGTGATGGTAGCATTTAATAAATACATTGAAGACAAAGAAGACGTTGAGGTTTGTTTGCATTTCTAGTTGTTTCAGTTACTCACAGTTTTACTACCAAATGACTTCTTTTAGGTATTCATTCCTAACAAATTTTTTTTTGGTCATAGGATATTCAGTATGAATTTGATAAGCTTGAGCACCAGTGTTTTAGTGTGGAAAGTTATCACGAGATTTTTCACCATTTCAACTTCACTATCAAGATGAAGGTTAACGGTTATGATGATTGGACATCAGCACTTTTCTTTGCGGAAGTGAAGGAGATATTTAGACAGAAATTTTACTTCTGCTCTCCTCTAGAGCTGTATGAAAATGGTATGAAAATCTTTGTCTATTGAGCTGAAGTCTTATTGATGTGCAATAACATTTACTTTTTGTTCATTTGTACACACAACATCATGTCCTGAAATATTTCTCTGTAACAAGCCATTGCTACGCATGCAAGAAGCAAGGGATGGATGATTTGAGGCATCCTATAATAGGTGTATATGACAGAGGCAATCCAGATACAGAATCCCCCTTCATGTACGGAAGTGATGCGGACGAATTCGGCTTCATGTACTATGAAAGTGATGAGGAATAGAGCATTAGCTTACAGTTCGATGGTGAACGTTGCTAGGATTACATGGTCTCTGTGCTGGTCGAAACCCAGTATATAGTAGGTCCAAGTCCAACCAGGCCTGCTGGCAGCATAGCGATACATGCATGTTATTTTCTTGGAATATGTAAAAGCTACCAATACTATTCTTATGTTATTTACTCGTTGCATGAATCAGCTGTCATGATTTATTTTTTCTCCTCATCAATAAATGTGGTTTTTAACTTTGATCTAGTGCGCACTCTATACATTTTCTAGTTCAAGCTCAGTTCTCATATTTATGTTCATATCAGTTAACAAGGTAGCCTCTAGTTGTTCTCTCAAATCAGCTATTGTACCTGCCATTTCAGTTCATTTTTTTTACCAAATTAAGGAAAGCTTTATTCTATTATGGATAGCTAAGTTCGTGTAATTGTTTTAGGGGTTATATGTGGATGAGGTATGCATGTTAATGTGAGAAGCAAATTTTATGATATGCTGTTCAAATTGACTACAGTCCAGTGTGCACAATAATTGACTGTAATTATACTATAAAGCATTTTTCATCTACAGTCCAGTGTTCACAACAATTGACTGTTTGAAGGCAAAAAAATCTTGGTTCCACTTTTAGCAAGGAGGTCCTCTTTCTCGCATTGTGATCACTTATCTGGCAGCAAGAGAAAGGTAGTTGACTAGTTGTCAAAAAAAAAAAAAAGACGCTCCCTCTAAAACCTGAATGGAATTGAAAAAAAAAAAAGAACCCTGTTTTGTTCGTTGTTTGGGTTCGGAAAAAACCTGACTGATCTACCGGCCGCACGAGGCACGACGCAACGCCTGGAGATCTACCGGCCGGCGGCCGCCTGGACGAGACGGGGACAACCAGAGACACAGCACGCCGGTGGCGCGGCGAGGCCCCCCACTCTTGCCACGCGAACGCGTCAAGGCGTGGTGCCCAACCGCGACGTGAGTTCCTGAGAGGAGACGAAAGAAGCCATGCCACAGACTGCGCACAACACATGGCGAGATGCATGCGCGCGCGAGCCTAATAGCCAGCAGAGGTTAATCGTGGCATGCGGCCGTTGCCTCGACGCGATGCTCGCAAAAATCTGGCGGATACGTACGGACCACCGCTTGATCCCGTGGACGCGTTTGCGGTAGGTGCGGACGCGCGGCGGATTTGCCTGCATCCCTCCCTTGTCGTATCATGATGGCCGCATCCCCGAATTTGCCTTTCTACTCAAAAGATGCGAAGTGGAAAAAATATGTTAAGATTTTTTCTCCTCTCCGTGCGTCCGCCCTCCCCCCAGCCCCGCGCATCCGCCGCTCGCCTCCGCCCGCATCTGCCCCACGCGTCCGCTCCCTGCCTCCCACGTTCCCCATCCCACCTCCGTTAAAATCAAATCCAACCCTAACGCCGCCCTCTACCTAGACGCCGCCGCCGCATCCGCCATCGAGCACGCCACCACTCCCACCCCGCGGATCATGTCGTCTGCGCCATCGCCACCGTCCGCGTCGTCCGCCTCCCGCATCCGCGCTCGGCCACCGCCCTCGCGTCGCTTCCCCTCCCGCAGCATCGACGCTGAACATCGCCCTCGCGGCATCGCCGTCCCCACCTTCTCTTTCTACATCCGCCGCCAGCCCCCTTGCCCTCGACGCAGCCCCAGCCACCTTGCCCTCGAGGTTGCGGCGATCTCGCATCCTCTCACCGTGTCCCCAAGCCCCTACCTCGATGTCGCCCTTGACAGCCCACGACGCCGCACCGTCCTCCCCGCCCAGGTTCTTGGACCAGGCACAACCAGAGGTGAGTCGTGCCGTCACATCCATTGATCATATTAGGGTTTGTGCTAGCCTTAGGCAATAAGGGTGCTTAAATTTCGTTTTTATCTTAAAGAAACCTTTGAGGATTGGGTGTTTAATGATATGCCTCTCATGGATAAACTGATATACGGGGCGATTTGGCCATTGGAGCGAACAGTATACTCCATTTAGTGTAAATTTGTGCTGCAAAAATTAGGTAGACGCAGCGAATTATCGTACAAATGTTAAAGTAGAAGATAAGAAGTTGGGAGTTTTACAATTCCCATCTGCGGGAATGGTTATCTTGTCATTTTTCTCTTGTATCCTTGTGATTGCAGCGAGCATAATCCCAAGTTGATTATGAGTGCCGCAGCCTGATACGGTGGTGCTCATGTGCGCCACAACAGCTCTCCATGCTGGAACTTGGCTCGATTCGTTTTGGCTCCCCGAGCTCCGTGCACAGAGGTAATGTTGCCTTGCACATTATGGTGGGGTTCTTGGTGTAAATTTAGGTTGTTTGCAATTGATTATTTTCTCACCTGCCCATTGTAATCTGTATTGTTTAATTTGTGATGCATTAAAGACTCAAGAATAGGTTTAGGACGAGCGAGGAATCTAATTAGCCTTGAGCAGGTTATGGTGTCATGCAGTCTTTCATGAGATTAAGACTCGGTAATCTATATATATTGATGATGTCTAATCCTATGTTCTAACTTTTAATAAATACATTCAATTTTCATTTCGTGGTTGGTCCGTGTAGGCAAGATAGTCTCGAAGATGTTTGATTCACAGACTGTAAAGCTTTGACCTCCTACATGCATTAGGGCAAATTCATTAAGATGCATCTTCTCATTCCGATCTCTTTTTCTGGTCAAATTATCGTGGGGTCAAATGGATTGTGGTTCATGATCATTATGCATGGGTAAAACATGTTACAAGTATCTGATTCACGAAATTTAATGCCCCCCCAATTTTCAAACTCGAATAATTTATTTGCAATATGCATTCTCACAGTTCAGTTATTGTCCTATCCCCATCCTTTTCCATTACCAACTGTAAAATTCTTAACTTACTAACTTGAGAACAACAACTCGCAGCTCTCGGCTTTCGGTGGCGTGGCATTTGTCGACGAGAGGTTTTTGGCAAGACCGGAGCATGAAACCGAGACTCACTAAAGATATCAAGTTGATTGTGACAAATTTGTCAATGGGCGATAAGCAAGTGCACGCCCCTCTTGAAGATGTGTTCTCATATGGATGAGGACAAGGTGGCGGGTTGAAGGATCTGTCAAGATAATCGATGATGAGATGGGGAGGAATGCCTTTAGCACTTGCACATGCTTTCACCGCTGAAGGTGCTTCCTTGAGCGCTTGTCCATGCATTCGCATGTTTCTTTATATCAAACTTACAATTTCGTGATGTATTTTGCTCATATTGCACTAAAATTGGCTACACCAAGATCATGTTGGGGACAAGTGCTTTTGGAAGAGCATGTCACGTGAAGGTATGTTGCAAATCTGGTCATGCTTCATAGTTCTTGAAAAGATCACATGAGAGTGTTGGGGCATAGCAGGAACTACCAATTTTCGGAGGCGAGGCTACTCTTTACCAATTGTCCAATATGTATGGTGGGATGTACTTGTGTTTCTTTCACTCCATGATTCCTTTGCCCAAGAGCTTAGCTTGCTCTGTAAACTTGATAGGGTAAGATGAAATTGGGTCGTGATTAGAAGCAATTTTTGTGCTTGGAGAACATTTTGGTGGAAATTGCCTGGTGGTAAGGCCAAGAAAAAAAAGGTTGTTCCTACGCTACTATCTTTTAGAGTTTTAGGAAGATGTGGTATATGTTGATAGTTTTGCATTTTGTAGTACATAAATTTCTTCCATACAAGTTGTTATGATAGAGAATATTCGACTTTATCAATTCTTTATATGTTAGCAAAGTCTTCTCTTAGCATTTTTCGTTACTCACTTGCAAGATGTTATAGACTTAGGGTTTGGATGCTGGATAAGGTCATAAGGAGGAACCTGTGCTTGCTAGAACTGCTAAAAATTTATTATAAAGGTCAAGTAATACACTTACCTATATTGCTCGGTTTTATATTTTGTGGGAGATGGCCTTGTTTTAATTATTTTGACCTATCTATCTTGGAACACATGGATCACAACGTGGTCAACTTGCATCCCAGCATCAAATTCTCACATGGAAGCGAGTGATGTCTAGCAGGATAGGAGTGGATCTGTGGTGAAAATATCTTACATTACATTATATGCCTTACATTATTGCTATAAATATCTTGGGACTCTTCTATATAAGCGTGGAAATTTTAAGTCTGTTTGTGCATGCATTTGTACACAAATGAGGGTCCAGAATCGAATATCTGATCTTTAGTGTTTGTTTCAGTTGGTTAGGCTTTGGGCATGCCAATTGATTTTCATGTTGCGATCCTATCTTTTTCGGTTCTGTATAACATAAGTTGTCATCTGTTTCGATCATTTTCTTTTCTTACTGCAGATGTGAAGTCTAATGAATAGCATCTATGTGTTTGGTCCCTTCAAAGCAAGTAGGTCTTAATCAAGAAGATATGATATCAATCGGCACGTCATCTTTTTTCACCGTTACCTAATTGTGCTAGCATTTAGGGATCACACTACTGATACTTCAATTTGACAATTTCGAAATTGTATGCTCCATTCCAGCAGGGAAGCTACAACTACAAGGGAAATTTGAGTTATTGATGTGTTGCCGAACTGATGGTGTATGTGTTGCCTGAATCGACAAGTGGAAGGTCCATCGCTTTCTGACTGCAAGCGAGAAGAGAAACAAAATGGGTATGGTGATTTAGAATGCGGCAAAATTCTCTAGCAGGTTTTAGTTTGACCCAAACTCTTCATTTGTGGACAGCTGGTAAATTACAACAGATGAGTTGCTAATCAAGATGGTGACCGTGGTATCGCTTGTTTATTTTCAAACATTGCCCACACTCTGTACCGTGGATTCTCGCCCCTCGATTTATCTTAGTATGTGTATGGATTGTGGCTAGCACCCTCCTAAGTTTTAAAAAAATTGCAGCATTATCCACATTGCCTTATTAGAAAGTTTCTGAAATTTGTAAGAAATTTGTGTGTTCCATGTTGCTAACCTTTGCTATTTCCTTGTGAGCATTGGAGTAGAATAATCAGAAGGAAAAGAAAGGGTTTCATTTAATTTTTTCAGTCACTTGATTGATTTGCTTGAGTGAACATGTACATCCAAAATTGGTACCGGGAGATTGATAATTGACAAAAAAATATTACTAAGATATGAGTTCCATTTTATTTTTTGATTGCTTTCTGAAAAAACACTTGAGTTTCTGATATTTTTGTATTTGTCCGTAGTAACGCACGGGCACATTCCTAGTTTATTAAAATTATTAAAGAAAAGCATCTATTAAACCTCCATTTGACTAATCCAGGGTCTCCTCCCAGTTGATTCCTTGCAGTTGCAGCTAGATATTTTGTTTGCTCCCCACGTCGTCTTCACATCAGTTGTTGGATAAGCACACAAGGCCAGAAGGGTGTGACTTTGAAGCAGGATGCAGAAACGCGTTGTGCTGGTGAGCGCGGCGGCCTCGCCGCCGCCGTCGCGGGGTTCGTCGCGGAGGCCACCAAGTCCAAGGCAAGTGAAGCATCATCTCTGCTCTGCAAGCTCGCGCTCTGCTCTTCGTTAGTATTATTACCTGGCCCCGATCATGAATCATGATCGATCGATCCCATCCCGGACGCGCAGGCTTTCGTGAGATACGACGAGCGGCGCTGCGTGTACCGGCGCACGCCGGCGCTCTTCTGCGGCGTCGCCGCGGCGCTGCTCGCGCTGGCCGGGCTGGCACTCGCCACCGCCGCCAGCGGCTGCTTCGGCCGCAACGCGCCGGCGACCGGCGGCCGCCGCCGCGCCACCGCCGTCAGGCTGTCGATCGTCGCGTGGTACGTGCCTATAGCTTCTTCTGCAGTAAACCGCACGCCGTGAACTCTTCTCGATCTGATTGGTGGCCGGGATGCCTCGTCTCGTCAGGGTGCTGGTGTCGGTGGCGGCGGCGATGTTCCTCTACGGCGCGGCGCTGAACCGGGGAGGGACGCGGGGCCTCTCCACGAGCAGGCGGGGCCCGTTCTACAACCGCCGCTACTACTACGGCTGCGTCGTGCTCAAAAGCGGCATCTTCTCCACGGCGTCCATCTTGTCCGCCGCCGCCGCGGCGTGCGCTATCGCGGCATACGTCTACCTCCAGCGGGCGGACGACTACCCGTACCCGGCGGTACCGGGCCAGTTCGCCGCGCCGGGCGTGGCGATGGGGCAGCCGCAGTGGTCGCAGCCGTACCCACCGCCGGCCTACCCGCCGCCTCCGGCCTACCCCCCGCCGCCTATGCCTTACTCTGCTCCTCCGCAGTACGGCGGGTACGGCGCCAAGCAACCTGCGGGGACAGCTTGACGTCAGTTTCAAGTTTCCAACCAACACCGTGTACGGTGGTGCACCGATGTACGTGTCATGAAAATATTACGAATTTGTAAGTGCAGTTTTATCCAATGTGGCTCCATTCATTTTATGAAAGTACTCCATCCATTTCAAATTATAGTTTTTTGACTTTTTTTCCTTAAGATTGACAATTTATCCTTAACAAAATATGCAAAATATCATATTTTGTGGTGATGTGTTTATTAATAAATTATCTTTCAAATGATTTAAATTTGATTATTTTTACATAAACTTTTTAATAAGACTGGACGGCCAAATTTGAGGTTAGAAAAGTAAAATGACCTATACTTTGAAATGAAGGGAGTAGAATGTAGTATATTTTTTGTTTTTTCAATGCAAGGCTTATTCACAAGTGGTCCTATGTCACCCTTTCAAAAAAAGAAGAATTGTCCATGTCATCTATAATTAATGACACAATAGACAACCTCTTCGATCGATTGATTACTCCTTGTTTAATATATGGGCGCTGAATAATTCACACATATTGGATTATGTTGTACGCTAACTTTTCTCCTGTCACAGTTAAGGTTATTTTGGACATTGACACTTGAGTAACACTTTTTTTAAAAATATCTATAAAACATAGTAAAAGTATATTTCATTAAAGTACGTTTGGAGACAAATCAGCTAGTTGTGTCATTTTTAAATACCCAAACTTCAAATGTAAAAAAATAATATTTAACCAAAGTTTAAAGTAGTTGAGTTAGAGCATCTCTAAAAGACTAACAAAAATCCTAGCTAAATTTGAAGATTATAAAGCAAGTTAAAAAAATAAATAACTTCATAAATTAGGAGTTAAACCAACAAACTCTTTATTACTTACTCTTCAAATTCTTCTCACACTCACTGACGTGTGGGACCCATGGGCCATTATATCTTTTCCCAATCTCCTCTTCTCCGGGACCTCTTCTTCCTCTACTGCATCTCCTCGGCGCACCCTTCCTCTGCTCTCTCTCTCTCTCTCTCTCTCTCTCTCTCTCTCTCTCTCTCTCTCTCTCTCTCTCTCTCCCGCGCCCTCCCCTCTCCTGACCGGCGGCGCCACCCATCCTCCTCCTCTCTCATCCCCGGTCGGCGTCGCTCGTCCTCCTCCCCCGCTGGCGCCGCTCGTCCTCCTCTCCCGCCGATGTCGGGTGCTCTTATACGTCGCTTCAACGACAAAAAATCAACCCGTCGCTGAAGGAAAGGGGCACCAGGAGGGGCTGGAGTGCGCAATGTTGAAGTTACATTCGACCGTGACCGCGCTCCGGTTGTCAACCGCGCCGCGCGACGACTCCACCACCTCCCGCACATGGGCGGGCCCCCACAATTATCACTGCAAAGAACTCCTCGGCCACTCCCTCTCTCTCGTCCCTTTCTCTTTTTTTCTCTCTCCCGATGAATCCCCGGCGACCGACGAGCTCCTCCCAGGACAAATCGCCGGCGGTGATGGCCCCCGCTGGCGCTCCTCCAGTGGATCCCAGCGGGCGGCCCGCCGAAGCTCCTCCGGCGACCGGCCCAACCCGAGGAGCCTCGCATGCCGGATAACGCCGGCCTCGAAGTGAAGCGTCAGAGGTCCCGACGAGCCCCTCCAGGCGGATCCCGGCGGCCGTGGACGAGCTCCTCTGGCCGGATCCTAGCGGCCGTGGGGAGCGCCCGCGGGCCCCAACGAGCTCCTAGGCCCAGATCCCGGCAGCCACATGGAGCGGCGTGAGCGGAGAGCGGCGCTTAGGTCGCGGCGAACACGTGTGAGCGTCGGTATGGCGAGACGAGTTCGCCCGCAAGGTCAGCGCCGACATACTTTTTCTTTTTCTTTTTTTCAAAATTTTTATGTAAATATTTCCTTTTAAAAATTTTATGTTATGTTTTTTTCAAAAACTTTCGTTCATTATTTTGGTGAGTCAAATTTTTCCTGTATAATTTTTTCTCAAGTTTGTCCGAAATCTTTTCTTCAAAAATTTCTTCAGTTTTTTTAAAAAAAATTTGGTCTGCTTTTTCCTCAAATTTTTGTGTGGATAAATTTTTCTCAAATTTGTTTGAAATTTTTTCTTCAATTTTTTTTCTGATTTTTCTTGATTTTTTGTTTTAAGTTGTTTTATTCTGATTTTGTGCAAAAGTTTTCTTTTTTCTCTTTTTTTGCTCGAAAACTTTATGCGAATGTTTTTGCTAAAGTTTTTGAAATTTTTTTGTTCCTACATTTTAAAAATATTTTTCAAAATTTTCTTTGAAACTTTTACCAAATTGTTTTTTAGATTTTTCTTTTTGTAAAAAACTTTCATTGCGGGTGATTTTTGTGTTTGCTTTCCGACGCCCACCTCTCCTCTCGCCCGGTCACGGCATTCCTCGGGACCGCGACGGGTTGAAAATCCCGGTCGGAATCGACCGCACGCAGGCTCGACGCGGGCGCCGTAAACTTGACGTGCCCGCTAGAGTGCATGCATGCAAAAGAAAACAAAAGTGATGACATCAGTCACATGCAACATTGATTGAAACTAAAAAAATCTATAAATCACAAACCAAACATCAAAATTAAATTCCGATCGCACCATTGGATTTCTGACAATAAAAACTTCAAAATAAAATCCCACTTGACTATATTTTGACAAACTTTTTTTATTCGTATTTTTTAATTACGGTTATATATTCATTATCGCTAGAACAAAACGAATGAAGTGCCAGAACAAACGAGAACAACTGTCAGAACAAGTGTATATGTCATCCCGAACAACAAATATGGTGTCAGAACAAATCAGAACAAGGGTCAGACACATGTTATTATTATAGACAGAACAAGATATTAGTATAGCGTAACAAGATATTACTATAGCGTAAAAACTTATTATTATAGCCAGAACAAGTTTGTATGTCATCTCGAATAAAAAAAGGTGTCAGAACAAATGAGAACAACTGTTAGAACAAAATCCTATTATAGTCGGAACAATTTTGAGTGTCATCTCGAACAAAAACAAATGTAGTGTCAGAACAAATCAGAACAAGGGTTAGAACAAGTTGTTATTATAGCAACAAGATACTTATAGTAACAACTTATTATTTTAGCGATAACAAATTTACATCTCATCTCGAAATAAAAATATTAAGGGAGGGAAAAATATTAAAAAGGAAAGAATATAAAAAATGAAAATAGAAACAAAAAAATAAATTAGAAAGTAAAAAATAAATAGAAATAAAAGAGAAATAAGAAAAATAAAAGAAATAGAATAAAGAAAAGAAGAATAAAAAGAAAGAAAGAAAAATGAAACAGAAAAATAATATTAGAAAGGAAATATAAATAAAAAGAAACAAGAAATAAAAAGAACAAGAAAAATAGAAAAGGAAAAAGAAATAAATAAAAAGAAATAAATAAAAAAAAGAAAGAAAGAAACAAAAAGGAAACCAGATGAAAAAAAGCGAAACAGGGAAACCAAAGAAAAGGAAACCGGAAGAAAAAACGGAAAAGAAAAAAAACCGCGAACCGGAGAAGTGCGCCTGGCGAACCGGAGGGGAACCAGAGGAAGAAAAGAAAAAAAAAGACCCGCGGCGCGCCTAGCGAACCGGAGGAAGAAAAAAAACCGCGCACGGCGACAGATTGCGAAATCGTCGCCGAAGCGATGCATAGTATTCACCGCCGACGCCGCGGACGACAGCAGCAGCAGGATCCCCCTCGACTCCGGCTCACTCTCCTCGCGCGCCTCCTTGGTTTCTGGCTGTCCGTAATGCATAGGCTTTGAATCCGTGTATGCCTGCCTGGCCGCCTGGGCATTTAATTTTGTCCAAATCATCTAGGTGCAAGAGCGATTTTGCGTTTTGGCAAACAATTTACGGCTTGTGCCAATCGGTCAGGCTCAGGCAGCAGATTGGGGCGTCGGATACAGTTTTTAGGGCGTAGCAGGAAACCAGCGCTCACCCCAATCTGGAAAGCGCGAGCAGAGTCGAAATGCAGGATCTTTGCTTGGATTCTCCTACAACACAAGATACTTACGGCCAACAACCTAGCCAAACGAGGATGACCGCATGACCCAATTTGCAAATTATGTAACGCTGCACCAGAAACGCCCACGCATCTTTGCCTAGAATGTCCGTTCACCTGGAATGTTTGGACGCACTTGACCACACAGTTTGGAAGACATGATCTGCAGCAATCACCACCACGTACCATTACGCGATGGTGGAAACGGATGCGCAAAACGTTTGACAAAAAAGAAAAACCAAGATTTGACGGGATAATGTTATACTTTTGGTGGAACATTTGGAAGGAACGTAACAGAAGGACTTTTCAGTATAGCTCCATGGAAGTGGCGGAAGTGACGTCTGTGATCACCAATGACATAAATATGTACCAAAACGCTAGGACAATCGAGGTTTTGAGAGCTACAACAGGTCCTTCTGTGTAGTGACCTTGGGTAGTTTTTGAGTAGCTTTGTTTCAGTGGTGGCCTTTTCCTTCAGGGGAAGAGGTTTTTTTAGTTGTTCCTAAGTTGTGTTGAGGTTGGAGCCAGTAGTTGGGGCTCCACCGGAATCTACCTTTTTTATTTTTGTTTTCTAATCTCTATTTTTTTATCCTTCTAATAAAAATTACGGCAAATCTCTTGCCGTTCCTAAAAAAAAAAGCAGCAGATTGGTTTTGTGTTTTGGGGAACAATTGCCTCATCGGATTACGTTTTCTGGAGGGAGCGACGGAAACATACTGCCGCCGCCAGCCGCCACGCGCTTCCGATGCGCCGCCTCGAAGCTTGCTTTCGTTCGAATCCTTGTCGGACTCGGAAGCGCGTGGCGGCGACCGTCTCCGACTCGAATCCCTCTCCCGGTGACGATTAATACCACCCCACCATGCCTCCATGCCTCCAGATCCATCCTCCCTCTCCCACCGATCCTCTTCTCTTAGTTCTCCCCTCCCGGCGTCTGGCGAGACCCGCGAGTTTGCTCGCCCGTTCGACGTGTGGCGAACCATGGGCGCCCTTCGTCGCGCCGCTCCCGCTCCCGTCGCCCGCCCGTTCCCGAAGCGTTCGCTGGCCGCCGCCGCGGCTTGCGGTGCCATGGCGCGGAAGTCGTCGTCGACCAGCCGTGTCGGCGGCGATCAGAAGCTCTCCGCGCCCTGCGGCCCGAAGTACACCAAGATCGTCCGTAATGGCGTCGTCGTCGAGATGGAGGTCATACCGTCGTCGTCTGCGGCAAGGTGCCTAACGCCCGCCCGATCGTCAAGCCGCCGCCGCGGGTCGTCGAAACCTCTACTTGTGGCAAGATGGTACGGGCGAAGAAGTCGGCTCGCCGTGCCGGCGCTGAGGAGCAGTTCTCGTTGCCCAGTCCGAAGCGCACCAAGGTGACCCGCGACGGCGTCAAGACGACGACATCCGTCGAGCCTGCACTGGGGACGCTCCGGAAGAGGATGGCTGCGGAGCTCGACACCCTCCACGCCCTCCTGAGGAAGGCGGAGATCTTGTCCAGCGGCAAGAATGACCGGTTCACGGCCGCCGCCGAACCACTATCGTCGGAAGCGCCGGCAGAGGCTTCCATCAAGACGCCACCGGCGAAGCGGGCGAAGGTTTCTACTCCCGCAAAGATCGTTGAGTTCGAGAGCGCGGAGGACAAGAACGAGCTCGTCGACATCTGCGGTGGCGTCTCCCCTGCTGCTGCCGTTGAGAAGGCTGGCGAATCCGGCAACAGCCCGAGCTCAAGCAGCGACACTGGAAGCTCGTCTTCGAGCGATTCAGATTCTGACAGCAGCGACTCCGGAAGCTCATCGTCGTGCGATTCAGATTCAGACAGCGACTCTGACAGCGATGCCGACGAGACTGTCGACGTCCCAGTTCCACAGGCGGTCCTTACCCAGGAGAACGAAACATCTGTGCAGCCAGCGCTGCAACCGGCATCGAAGGTGGTGCAGAGTACGGAAGCAGAGAAACGCTCCACGGCCGATCTGATCGCCAAGGCGAAGATGCGCCGGCAGCTGCTGGAGATGGAGAGGGCGGTGCTGCCCGACGAGAGCATCAACCAACGGGACCTGCAGCGCCTGTGCATCGACGAGTATGGCAGTCCCAGCGTCATGCAACGGCTCGGGCTCTTCCTCAAGGCCAGCGCGTAGTGCGCGGCAAGCAGGACTGCAGGAGCAGGATAGAACTGAACATGCCAACTTGTCTGATAGAACTTTAGAAGGTGCCACTGCCATGCTCGGTTATGTGTAACGGACATGTCTGATATAGTGTTTGTTTCCGTATTGTAACTTGAATAAAAATTGTTCTGACGGCAAATGTGCTTCAGTACTGAACATGGCTGTGATAAAAAAAATGTTTCAGGGTTTCAGCTCTGAAAATGTGTTGTTTCTTTTATTTCTGGGCAATCGGAATGTTTGGATGCAGCTATATAAGACAGTAGAAGAACATAGGGGCATTTGCAACAGGTACTCAAGGTTAAGAAAGATGAAAATACACATAAATATAAAGTTTCAGACCAGGCACACTCTGGACATTTCAACAAATTCACACGTAATTCAGGGCTATCTTGTGAGAACGAGTCTTGGATTCATCATCCGTGAAACGGCATCCCATGAAGCCAGTCAGCAGCAATGCGATCCTGCGTGCTGCTTCCTAACACTGCAGACAAATAGACCAGCTTGCACTTGAGCAATAGTAACAGAAAATGTCAGGGACGGAGAGGCACGCCGTGTTCTGCGCAAACCAGAAACGGAGCTCAACATATTAGTTATGTTTTGCTGCAGCACAGATCAGCTATTCCCGACTTTGCAGCTGTTCAAAGCTAGGGAGGAAGAACCCACTGCTCTGACAGCCTCAACCTGAAACTTGCTGCCCATTGGAGATGACGGGCACCAATTCACGACATAACATAACCAGACAACAAACACAAACATGAAAAAAAAGTATGCATACTCAACTATTACAAAACTTGATTCTTGTTTGAAGTTTGATACATTAACACTAGATCTAAGTAGATCCTGATGAACATTCAGGCGGTAGTGGCACAGGGTAGTTCACCCTCCCACTTTGAGGAGGTCGGTATCTGCAATCCTTGCTGGTCGTCTCAGCAAAAGTACAGAGGCTTCACAGTACTAACATTCAGTCCTGTCCTTCATTCTACCATGGCGTCAACTTTGTCCTTTGCAGGTGGCTTTGCATTTTTGGCTTTCTTTCTACCTGCAGAGAATCTGTAAGGTTAGATGGATGTATCTCGTGGTGGAACAAAGTAAGCAAACTGCTAAATGCTTGATTGTTCACAAAGAAGGAATTAGTGTTTAATGTATTACTAAGTTGAATGACAAGAACCTTACCTTTGCCTTTTAATCTTTTGATCTGTATCCTGGAGTTTTTCTTAACACTGAACTTCACTTGAGACTTGCCCTTTGCAGCTTCTAAAGAGTCTGTCCATAAAAATCAAAAGTAAGAAATATGGTTGCAGTAATATTCAGATGAATATTTATTATAGAGGATTGGTCAACAAGTGAGGAATGTGCCGGATCAAATATGTGGAGGTGACATCAAACAAAACACTGAGATAATATGACAAACAACAGAAGGCAATGGAATTCCCAAAGGTAGGCAGCAGTTTAATCTAAGACCATTGCAATCCATGGTGCTAAGGTCCTAGGGACACATATGCCCTACTTTGGAAGTTGGAACTGCATCTTTGTGAAAATAAGTATCACATCCCCGCATCAGGAACACGAGAACTTTGTTAGAATAACCCTGTCAGAAAAGTTGGGACATATAAAAGCTAATTTTCTACAACAATATCTCTTAGAAAATTTTATTGCTCAGTGTGTTCAAATGGTAAAAATAATTTCACTATGAGCAATGTGAGCATCTCTACAATCAGTACTAATATTTTTTTGAACAGAACGGCAAGAGAGTTGCCGTAATTTTTATTAGAAGAAAAAAGGGTAAAACAAACAGCATAAAGACCCCCAAAAAGGGGTTCAAAAACAAAAAAACCCAAAAACCAACTTAGGCTACTACAGCGTTGCCACTGACACGAAACACCTCCACAAGACGGCTTAAGTTCTGACTCTTGTTGTAGCGTTATAGTAGAGCTCCGTGTCCGTTTTGATCAAGAAAGCGTTCTGGTAGAGCAAAGGTAGAGCTCCCAACTTTTGCCACAGGGAGGAATAACCACTAGCAACTCGTAGTTGTTGCTTGCGCTTCTGGAACGGATCGAGCTCTTCGCAATCATGGTGAGGATTGCAGCGGTGGCGCGGTGGGTTCAGACTTTCAGAGTTCTCTTCTCCACTCAAGAGAAAGAGAGGATGATTCTGGTATCACTACATCGGGCTTGCAAACTCCTGATGTGCCAGAAAGGCTGAAACGCCAAGGAAAAAGTCCATTCTATAACCCTCAACTATAGTCGTCGTCTGGATTTCAACCCTTAACCACAAAACCAGGTATTGGATACCCACGAACTATCGAAACCGTCTGATTTACGCCCCTCAGCGGTTTCTTAGGCTGTTTTAGTCTACGTGGCGCCACATGAGCATCGCCGACGTGGATTCCGGCGCCACATCAGCAGGCACGTGAATTGAAAAGCAGTTCCCGGCGGAGCCGGCGCACGGCGCGCACGCGGCTGCCCAAGATGTCCAGGAGCGGCAGTCAACGTTCAGCGGGAAGTCCTCCGTGAGCCACATCGATGCGCCGGCCGAAGACGTGCGCACGTCGATAGCCGCCGCGGCACGTCCACACTGTTCCTCCGCCCGCAGGTACCCAGCGAGGGCGGCCCCGCCACGCTGCGCTGGCCAGGCACCTAGCAGCTGCACCGCGACGGTGGGATGTCGACAACCAGGAAGTCGCCGTCTTCGACGTCGTCTCGTCGATGTTGAGGGTGCGGAAGGAGAAGACGAAACATTGATGCGTGAATCGAGTATGGGAACCGGCAAAGACCGATGCAATTCTCATTAAACAAGTCGGACTAAGTTGAAATCAAATCTTGATGCATGAATCGAAACCAAACGTCCCCTAAAGAAAAAGAACCCGCTGGAAGCAGGCGAGCAATAGATTCAAGACCTCGAACTAAGCTATGCAAGCTACTTCAAAACTCAATCTTTCCCAAGAATCCAGCATATAACAAATCGATGTGAGCTTGAACCCAAGCAATTCGATCCGCACCCGACACAAAATCTCACCGAAGGCTAAATATCCCCACCCCCATGCAGGACGAAACATGCTAGAAGGAAGAACTAACAAGCAATGGTGTCATCTATGGCTCCTTGCGCCGGCATCTGTAGCACCTAGGCAAAGCACCGCAACAAGCAAAGCAATCAGAGGGGAGCAGGCAAAGTAGAGCAGGCCGGCCATGGCACAACAATCAGAGCAGGCGAGCAGCAGTAGGCAAGCGACGAGATGGGGGCAGGCTGGCGGACTCAAGCGCGGCATTGCGGTGGGGCGCGACCCCTTCAGCCGCTACCGCCGTGAGGAGCTGGCCGCGGAGCTCTGCTCCTCCGCGGTGTCACCGCTGCGGGCTGCACTAGCGTGAGCGTGCGGAGGGTCTGAGGAGAGGGAGCAGGAGGGGCCGCGCACCCCCGTGGGTCGCCGGTGGAGGAGGAAGGGAGGGTGGAGCTCTCTGCCACCGCCGACAGGGAGCACAGGCGGGGCGCCGGGAGGAAAAGGAGCGCCGACGGAGGAGATAAAGGGGAGGGCCCGCGCGCCCCGTGGGTCGCCGGTGGAGGAGCAAGGTAGGGAGAAGCTCTCTATCGCCGCCGGCACAAGGAGCAGGGCAGGCAGGGAGCGCCGCCGGGGAGGATGGAGCACCGGCGGAGGAGAGAATGAAGAAGGGCCGCGCGCCCCCACAGGTCGTCGACGGAGGAAGGTGGGCGGGTGGGTTGACCAGGGCGCACTTAGGGTGGGCGAGTGGGTCCCACTCGGCAAAGGTGGTCTCGGACCCACCGCCACGTTGATGCGCTGATGTGGCGCCACATCACGAAACCGCCACGAAACCGCCGAGGGTGTAAACCCACGGCTCGATAGTTCGAGGTGTCCAATACCGGTTTTGTGGTTCGAGGTTAAAACTCAAACAACGCCTATAGATGAGGGTTATTGAATAGACTTTTCCAAAGCGCCAAAGTGGCGCGGTTCACCTGCATAATGCGCCCTGGAAGTCCAGATGGGCCATCGTTGGGCAGAGGTGCGACTTGCCCGCATCGCGAAAGCCCAAACGTCAGAACGCTTTGCCTTTTGCGATTTTTTATATTTATTTTGGACGATTTTCCCAAAATAAATAGCCGCTTCAACTTTATCAGTAGCCTCGAACCGCCGATTCAATGGCGGCGTAGAACTCCGCCGTTTCACACGGCCGAGCCCTGCTGTAATCACGTTTCAAACGTCGGTAAGGACTTGTCTTGCCGGCAACCCTAACCACCAAACAACAGGCGGTTCCTCTTAAGGTAGCAGCGGTGTCGGCCGGGCGGGCGATGATGAGCGGTCAACCGCCATGTCACCCGGCGGTAGTCAGAGGCTCACCGTGCAAAATGGCTAGAGGTTTTTTTTTTTATGAAATGGAAATGACATCATCTAAATTAAAGATAAATCACCGACGAAATTGCAATGGCATGCACGACACAACTCTAATCATAACATGCCTTAGGGAATTTAGATCGGATTACATTCGAAAACTAGTTGTACGAGAACCGGCCGAGAGCAAGGAGCGCACGAGGACCGCCGAGACGGCATGTAGTACCCCGGTGGTGGTGGTGGAGGTGAAGGAAGAGGAGACCAATCTCTCATCTTCGCGTGGCATTCACAAGTGCAAGTCGCACAAGGGCAGCACTGGTTGTCGGCAGGACGATTTGGGGAAGCAAGTGCTTCGTCCAGGCGCCGCTGCAGGTTGTAGATGACGATGTCGTGGAGGTAGTTGATGTAATCCTGATAGGGGTCAATGGCTGGGGGATCCACCCATTGCGAGAAGCCACAGTTGTCATCATCGTCGGAGAACTGAAAAATACCCAAAAACATGTTAACAAACCAAGCATGGTTGATGAACAAATATCATTTCCATAGCTTACCCTTGCTAGTGGGCATGAAATCACAAAGAGGAGGTGGACTCTTTTTGCAAAAACATGTTAGTAAAAAATTTAAAAAAATTGAAAAATGAATAATCAAGAATTGCACGAATTACTTACTTTGGGTCTATCATTGCGGTTCAATGGCTTGATCGGGTCGTGCGCATAGTTGGCGCACATGAAGAACCGCATCCCGTAAGCGTACCCCAGAGCCTTGCACTTGACAATCTTGCAATTGTCACCGCAGTAGCACATAGGAGTGTGGATCCCCTTAGGCACCGCAACCACCTCTTTACTCGTAGTGAGCAACTTCAAGTCCAAGTCAGGACCTGAGGCCGCCATTCCCAACCTGCAAAAGAAGTTATTATTTGGATGTTAGCACATGAGGAAATCCAAATATTGTAGCAAAATTTAAAAAATGCAGTAAAGAAATATCAGAAGAAATTAAGGAATACTGGTTCAATTATTACAACACAATTAAAATAGGATCCAGTTCGTACAGAACAATTATACTATTATTACAACACCATGATTCAAACGAAATAGTATTTCAGATATTACACTGCTGCAGGTAGAAACACTACAACAACACACAACATGATGACTTGACCCTTCTGCGAGAGACGAAGGTTTAGCTTCCTTGGTAGGTTTTGTAGTTGGTGGATTAGCAACACTCGGGTCTGCTGGTGGAGCATAAGGACCACCTGGAGCATAAAGACCACCATAAGGAGGTTCCTCTCCTCTTGCAATGGCATCAGCAGTTTTCCGTTGCAAATAATGATGCATATCCTTTGGAGCATAAATACCATTCCATGGAGGTTCCTCTCCTCTTGCAATGGCATCTGCAGTTTTCCCTTGCAAATGACGAAGCATGTCTCTTTCCAACGTGCTCATTTTCTTAGGATCAGGTGGTGTTTCGAACGTGATTTTCCCCCTGTGGTGTGAGGAATCACGATTACCACCACCATTGCCATCCTCACCACCTCCGGCAGCAGCAGACGCCATCTCTAATTACTGTTACATAAATTCAACATGACAAATAAATACGATAGTATGAATAAGTTTGTACACAACATAATCTAAGGAAATACTAGTTCAATTATTACAACACGTCCGACTACGGTAAATAAGACATTATTACAAACAACTCAGGGAAATAAGACAACTAAACTCAATGCATTCCTTCATTGCGGCGGCTACGACGTCCACGTCCACGTCCCGAAGGTGCGGTTCCACTAGCCAAGGTTGGGCAAGATCATCCGCGTTTAACTAGGTGCATTGCAAGCGTACATTGTTGCGGTGCATTTCTTGTAGGTGTGTCCGGGTTGTTGCACTTTGAACAGGCGCCATCGACCACTTCAGCTCTTCATCCATGTTGTTCCCGATCCTCTTCTTCTTCCGTCGACCAACGCCTTGGCACAATTCGTGATTTGGATCGTGTATGTATGTTGCATTTCCTTTGGATCTTCAATGAACGAATCGATGAAGAGATGGCCCTCCGCAGTGTGGTTCCAAGTGTCCGTGATGGTTTGCTTCAAGTAGTACCTAGACACGCATCTGACCCCAGTGCCAACCTTTAGTTCTAAAACATGCATGAGCACATAACCGCAAGGCTTGTGTAGTAGTGGTTTGTGGCAGGAGCATGAGCACGTCGTGTTGCCTAGAACCACAATTTGTCTCCTTCTCTCATTGCCTATTTTCTATGATTTGGCTTTGCACTCGACGAGATACTTCCACCTAGTATCAGAGGCACTTGCACGGTGTAGTAGGCTCGTGCTCGCCGGTGACTCGAGCCTTCTTTTGTTTTTTGTCCAGGTACTCAGTCATTGCTGTGGAGTACAACTTCTGACTATCAGCCATTGCTGTGTGTGCTTTATTTGCACGCTCATAAAAGTACTTCATTGTGCGGTACAGGAAGAACTCAATGATGCCAACTAAAGGATAACACCTGGCCCCACGCAAGACTGCGTTGTATACCTCAGCAAAATTAGTCGTTTTGATCCCAAACCGTACACCTCCTGTGTCGTGCAAGAGACACCATTTCTCCTTCGGCTCGTTCTCAATCCACTGGCTGAAGGTCTTGACTACACGTCCCCTTCTCCTTCTCACATTAGGAGCATCTAACCCAACGTCCTCAAGAGAAATTGGCTCTTGCCCCAGTTCAGGATTGACTGGTTTCTTTGCTATTTCTTCTGATGCTTCTTTGTGAGTTCATCTAGTTTTTCCATATCTCATTGAACTTCCTCTCCCGATTCTCATGAGTATAACCGTTTGAACAGTTCGAGTTGTTTGTTCTTGAATTGGCTATGGAAGTTTGCTCCCATACGCCTAATGCACTATCTGCTATGAACATCGGGCCACTGGGCTACTCTATTTCTTTCTTCGCTACCCTCTTTGATGTCATTCATCACCTGCAAAATTCCTTTGTGCCTATCGTGTATGACACACATTTGGCACCTCCTTCACCACCATCCGCTCACCTCTTGAAACCAAGACCAACTATCATCATTCTCTCCTCCGCAATGCAATAGCCAATGGCAACAATCGATTGTTGCCGTCTGCCACCGCCAAGATAAGATTGTGCCCTTGTATTTCCTCACAAGAATGTGCCATCTATGCAAATGACGGGTCTACAATGTCCGAATGCCTCAATGCAGGCCCCAATGCTAAGAATGACCAAGAACAAGCTTGCCTGCCTAGCTACCAAAGGATATGTCTTGATGTCATAGTAGGTGTCGGGATTTAACATACCTATTGTGTTCAACAAGACTGGTAAATTGTTGTAGGATGCTTCGTAAGTACCCCACCTCATCTCCATAACCTTCTTCTTCGCCCTATATGCTTTGCCATAGCTGATCCTGTACCTAAATTTCTCCTCAATGGCATGATAATGGACTTGGGCTCATAAGTCGGATTCTCCACAACTGGGAGTACATGTGGTTAGCAATAAATCCAAAGAAACAAATTCCGGTGACTTGCATCTAATCGTCAAGTGTACATGTGTGATCCACAACTATACCGATCTTCCAAGAATCTTTCCACTTGCCCTTGTAAGCATGCACTCTAAAAGGACAATGGGCTTCACACAAACGAACATCATACACCTGGAGAACTCTTCAATACCCTAAACTCCCTATTCAAGGTCAAGGTGGACCACCTCTTCACTGCATCCTTAAGCTCTCCTGAATTTGCATACAGAGCTCCTTCAAGACACCTCATTCTCCCAGACTCCCAAGCCACATTCACACCGTGATTTACAAGAATTGTGAGAAATCATAGCTCTCCCAAATACTTGGCATAATGGATTCATCCTCATCATCCGAGGAGTCATCTTCCAATGCACGCTCATAGTCATCGATCTACGCATTGAACCGCCTCATTACTTCGTGGTCTTCTTCTCCTTATCAACCACACCAATTGCTTCATCCCCCTCTTGTTCTTCCTCTGCACCACCATCTTCCTCCCCACCCTCTTCCTCCTGTCCACCCTCTTCCTCCTCTCCATCTTCCCCCTCTCCCCCATGATGGCTACTCTGACCTTGACCCTCTGCTTCCTCATTCGCTTGTACATCTTGCACAAACCGGATAAGCAAAACCACCGGAGCACCAATTGTGCATGCACTCCTGACATAAGGCCTCCAATTTTTAGTACCTTGTAAGTGCATAAGCTCCCAAAACACTGGTTGACTTCTGTTGAACAAAGCCATCACCGACAATTTTCATTGATCTTCATCTTTCCTGAATGCCTTGTACAGCCAGTTGGTTATGACCCCCCAAGGTCCGTCTTCGGCTCTTGTAAGATCTCTTGTCACTGCTTTTAAACAAAGGATGATCAACTCCTTGGGACCATATCTAATTTCCCCAGATCCATAAAACAATTGAACCCGGACTGTCTGTGACATCCCTGATATCATATAGTGTACAAATACTTGGATTAACTACTAATAGTACTATGCAAGTAATTAAAGTAGTTTTGAGCAATAAGGTGTTTCTAAATTAACTACTAATACTACTATGCAAGTAATTAAGGCATTTCTAAATATCTATGCTAATTAAAGAATTTCTAAACTATTTTCTTGAATTTCTACGCTATTTTCTGAATTTCTAAACTATTTTCTGAATTTCTACGCTAATTATACAATTTGTAAACTATTTTCTGATTTTCTACACTAATTCGACTATTTCTAAACTATTTTCTGAATTTCTAAACTATTTTCTAAATTTCTACGCTAATTCTACTATTTCTAAACTATTTTCTGAATTTCTAAACTATTTTCTAAATTTATACACTAGTTCTACTATTTCTAAACTATTTTCTGAATTTCTAAACTATTTTCTAAATTTCTAAACTATTTTCTAAATTTATACGCTAATTCTAGTATTTCTAAACTATTTTCTAAATATCTACTCTATTTCTAGTATTTCTAAACTATTTTCTAAATTTCTAATATATTTTCAGAAGTTCTAGAAATATTACCAGTGGAACGGAAGAGTTTCTCTGCCGGATGCTCCTTCTCTTCCGTTGAACTGCGGATGGGGCGATGGGAGGTCGGGAGCTCCACCCCGTGCATCCGCTTTTATAGGAGGGGGGCACCTACCGCCATTTGTATTAGCGGTAGGCCGGAGCTACCGCCGAGGAGGAATTGGTTGCATGCCGCCGTCAAACGGCGGTTGGTCACTCAACCGCCATTTCCTTTGGCGGCTGCTCCAACCGCCCAACCACCGGCGGTTGGTTCACACTCGCCACATACCGCCGCTTGAAATGGCGTTCTGAGACGCGACCGCCAAGGAAACGGCGGCAGGTTCCTGCCGCCAGTTGAATCGGCGGTTCGAGGCTACTTTTGATAAAGTTTGAAACGGCTATTTATTTTCGGAAAATCGTTCAAAAATAAATATATAAAAAAATTCCCGCTTTGCATCAGTGATTGCAAGGGTCACCGCCGCTGCGTAATCGGATTACGTTTCCTGTTCGAAATCTTGTTGGAACTTGCAAGTTGGAATCAGAAGTCGGAACTAACCGACGTAAACGCGTGGCGGCGACCGTTTCGGACTCGAGTCGAGGCCCCTCGCCCGGTAACGATAAAACCACTCCACGGATAATCCATGCTGATGACGATCCCGTGTCTCCTCACTCGATCCAGAATTCCACATCCATCCTGCCACCGGCCCTCTTCTCCCTCCGGCGAGACCTCTCGATCGCTTGCGGCGAGGAGACCCGCACGCGAATGCTTATCTGCATGCTCGTTCGCCGTGCAGCGACCCATGGGCGAGACCCTTCGTCGTCGCGCCGCTCCCGTTCCCAGCGCCCGCCTGCCCCCGAAGCGTCCCCGAGAGTCGTCGTCGACCGGCCGAGCCCGCGCCGATCGCCGGAAGCTCCCCGTGCCGTCCGGCCCGAAGTTCACCAAGCTCGCCCGCAACGGTGCCGTCGTCCAGATGGAGGTCGTCATACCTGTCGCCCGACGCCAGTTCATGACCCGCAGCTGCGTCGAGATGTCCGTCGACCCTGCGCTGGGGACCCTGCGGAAGAGGATGGCCGCGGAGCACGGAAGCAGAGGAGCACTCCGAGGCCGATCTGATGGCCAAGGCGAAGGTCCACCGGCAGCTGCTGAAGATGGAGAGGGCGGCGCTGCACTGCTGCGTGAATCAAATTTCGCCTGAATGCAAATGTGAAATGTCCGATTTATGCTGTGCCTAGTAGTCACCTGACACCAAATGTGGTTCGAAACTGAACTTGTCAGCTTCATTTTTGTGTCTTTTAGTTTTGGTGCTTCTTTGATCATGTACCATCACTCCATCAGTTCATCTTCATCACGGTGATTCTGAATGTGTAATGGAATGTCTGATGTCTGACCAGACAGCAAATGTGTTTCCGGTTTTCGATTATTGGCACGCTATAACTTGTTTATACTAGGGAACCTCACCCGCGCGTTGCTGCGGGAATTAAGAAAATGCAATGATTTTAAGAAAAATTTATCATGATATCATCTCTCGACGATAAGGACATGAGCATATTATGTAAAGTTGAAATACCCGGGTAATGAGTATCACTATTTATTTAAACCAAAGTGGCAAGCTATTTGAACTGAAGTTTCTTATCCGAGTATAAACAAATATTCATAACGATCACATGGTGTATCTTGAAAAAAGAACATGTAATTATTTATTAGAGTGAGTCCTTAGTAGCATTGATAATTCTATCTTGTTCGTTCTCCATGTTTTATGTTGAGAATAATTTCCAAGGGTTACTTGTATGAATAGTGAGTATATTATAGATGTCAGATATTATACTTGATTGAATATTTAGAGCTTTATTGAGTATAATATTTTATGAAGTACCTCTCAATGGGTCTTCTGTTGTTTTGCTAGAGGATCAGCTGGAGCCTCTTTGTTGAATTCCAACCTTCGTTTAGCCTGTGAGTCGCTGCAAAATATATGGAATGCGAAGATGTTAGAATTGTCTTTTCCGTTCTCCGTGTTTGCTGATAGAAATATTGAGATCTTTCAAAGCCCTTTAAGACATTTTCAGAACTTAGAGTGACCGCACACTCAAGATACAGGGCACAAATGTTTGGAATTTTAGAACCTAAGCAAACCACGCACGCAGCACACAAATCCAGAAGTAACTCATTGGTCAAGTGAAGAATTGGATTCAATCGGACTCGATCGAGAGCAAAGTGCAAGTCCCTATGTTCCGAATCATTACATTAGAGTATGACAAGTGAGATGTGTATACGTATTTTAAAATTTATAGAGATATGTTATGATTGGCAAGTTTTGAAAGGAAAAGGCGCATCGATCATAATACATTTTAAAGGTCAGCAGTGGTTTGAAGATTTTAATATCAGTTCAACGTGATAATCTCGGGCTAGATTTCCATACACTTGGCTGGGTCAAAAACCACCCAAAACTAAATTAATCAGCTTCATAGCAAAAAAAATCAAAATTAATCATCTTGATGATACATCATACATGCGCATTTTTAGAAGGCGAACGGATCAGCAATTAATTCTCGTGAAGTACTTACCCTTTTATGTTTCAGTTACCACTCACAGCAGCCAATCAGAGGCCTGAGAACTCCTTATTAAGGAGGGTTAGTGGGGAGCTCCTATATAGGAGTTATAGATTTTGAGTTGTAGCCTTTTTGGGCAATATTGGTGCTCTGTTCTGTGCTAACGTGCTTTCATTGTCTGAACTTTTGGTGGCTATACTTAAATTGTTCTTTCTTCATCCACATTCTCACATCCACCAAGTGGCAAGAGATTATACAGGCAGGCCTGCGGGCTTTGCAAATTCCTGCGCTCTGCCTGCAAGAACGGCCCAGCAGTCCAGCTGGATCCTCAGCGCAGGGCTCACAAAAAAAATACAGCAACTTGTAAAAGAAAGGTGTGAAGTGACAAACATCCTGTTTTACATGTGTGAGTGGGCGTGAGACGGTGAGTGTGTGTATTGGAACTTGGAAGCATGTTTTACTGCATACGCTCGCAGCGCATCGAACGACCCTGCTGGTGCAAATGCCCCAGCGATGGAGTCGCAGCAGTCTGCAGGCGGACATCGACATGAACGGGCCACTCCACCGCTCCGTCGAGGCACAGTCATTGAAGGACGCCAGGCTAGCAGACGGCGAGGTGCCCCAGTTGCACGAATGCAGACACCACCACTTGCACAAACAGCTGATCCTCCCTCTCCGGTCGCGGCTGCACGGTTTCGAGACAGACAAACGCTCTAGTCATCTGTCCCGATAAGGACGTCGTCTTTTTCATGCTCCATCTAATTAATCTTGCTCGAGGAAATCATCAGCTTGACTGATTAGCAGGTCATACAGCAGTTTGTTGTGTTCTGGTCGACCAAATCCCGGATCGGAACGCGTGGAGCACGCCCTTTCTATACCTCCCCAAGCTGATAGCCCTCTACTCTGCAGCGAGATATTTCCTCTTTCCTGCATTGCCTCACTGAGCAACCAGAGCATCACAGAGAAGGCCAGCCGATGCAGAAACGCGAGGACGCGGTGTGCGTGGCCGCCGTGCTCGGCCTCGCCGTGGTCCTCCTGGGAACGGCCGCGGAGGTTTTCAAGAACAAGGCAAGCTCTGGCTAGCTAGCGACACCCGTTGTAAACTTGGAATAACTAGCCTGATCGGACCATGACCACCCTGGTGTGCCACTGCGAGTACCGACGCACGCCGGCGCTGTTCTGCGGCGTCCTCGCCGCGCTGCTCTCGCTGACCGCGGTGGCGCTCGTCACTGCGGCCAGCGGCTGCTTCGGCTGCTGCGGCGGCCGGCGGCCCTGCGCTCCCGCCCGGCAGGCGGCGCAGCTGCGCCAGGAACGTGTGCGCCGTAGTCTCCCGGTACGTGTTTCTTACTCACTCATACACAGGCTAGAGCTACGGTCCTCCAATGCACACGCGCTGCGCCGCGGATTTATTAGCTAGCTTTGGTTAAATTCTTGCCGCCGATCGAGCTGCACTGCAGGCTGTGCGTGGTGTCGGCGGCGGTGAGCTTCCTGTACGGCGCGGCGCGGAACGCGGGAGGGACGGGGGGATTCACCGGGGTCAGGCGGCAGCCCGGGCAAAACGGCGGCGGCGGCGGCGGCTTCGACTTCGTCTGCGACGAGCTCCGGGACGGGGTCTTCGGCGTCCATCGAGGCAATCATCGCCATCGCCTTCGCTATCACGGCCTACGTCGACGCCCTCCAGCAGAGGGACCGAACGCCCACGATGCAGGGCGTCGCGATGGGGCAGCCAAACCAGCAGGTTCCCGTGGCTTACCCGGCTCAACCTCCGAACGGTGGCTTCGGCGCCAACAAGCAACCTGCAGGGACAGCGGGAGCCTGATGACATCGTCGCTTCCAGCGTGTTTTTGCCTTTCGGAGTTTCTGTGGTGCTGTGCTACTTTACGTGCAACTGCCTTCGTAGCTTTCGTACAAGTACTTTTACGACTTGCCAATTTGTATTGACTCGTCACATGGTATGTGATTCTGTTTTTCAAGTTTGCTAATAAGAAAAGTGTAAATTTGAGCCAACACGTCACATGCAATACATCTATTTTCTAAGATTGCACTATTTGTGAAATTTTTTTCAAATGCTAGGATTGTATTCTTTACAGGATGGTTGGAGTATTTTTCTATTTGAAATTAGAATACGACTAAAATCTTTATTTCACACTAAAAATTTTACTCTTCCATTTTTTTTGACATGGAATCCTATTTTTCATGCCTTATATGACACTACCGGTGGTTCTCTTTGTTTTCACCGTGCAGTTTTGTCACATTAATAATGCGTGCACCAAATTAAAATGCCCTTAGCTATTGAGATTTTGTCCGATCAGCACAAGCTAGGACAATGGCGTAGCCAGGAAAAAAATTCAGCTGCGACGAACTTCAAATGACCGACTAAACCGAAATCAAGAACATTGCAATTCCGATCGCATTAATGCAGCAATATATTGCAATCACACAATTTTAATACAAAGTTCAGATATTACCTCAAATTTGAAGAATAAATTGATAGTTCTTGCTAAAATGTGCACCGTAGCCAAGAAGACTCTTTCAACTGATGATGTTGCCACATGTAGCTAGGATCAATGCTAACTCAATAAGGCGATAGATCAATGGAAAAGCCTCATGTCTTTTAGTTGCAACCATTGTTGTAGCTAAACTTTAAAGGTCATGACAAGATTTGAACTCATCAACTCTTCTCACATGGAGAATATATGTTTGAAGTTGATTTCTTATAAGATCACGATCACTAATCGAGAAATCTTCCACATAAATATCCGTTAGCAATATTTTTAACATCAAATAAACTTAGAGAATCCTTCTCTTGGATCAAGGCATGCAAAAGAAACACGCAACTCGATGATACCTCATTGAAGCGATGATCCGTCCAAGAGAACAACATCAAGTGCAGCAAGGAAAGTGTCAACACAGTCAACTCCTTCGCCCTCGACCAACTCCCATCGGAGCTGCCCCCGCCACCAGCCTTGATTCCACCGGAGTCCGATTCGGCAGCCAACACCAGAGCCCCGTCCACGCCATGCCCACTGGGCTGCGCCACGACACAATCCCATCCTCCTCTATGAGCGAGGTGTTGGCCTGCCCGGAGGCGAGGCCGAGCCACTACGTGCTGCCTGGGGCCACCACCCGCCACTAGTGCCCACCACATGCCTCCACGCCGCTGTCCATCACGCACAAGGCCGGGCACAGCAGAATGTGTGACGATCGAGCTCTACCGCGCGCAAGGGAATCCGTCTGAAGAGGAAGACTAAGCTCGAGGCACATTTGACGCGCGAGGAGCGGCTGACAGACTTGTCAAGTGAACTTGCTTTTGTATGAAACTAAATGTAGGGGAGTAGCCATGTTGCTGTTGGCACTTCTGTATCCCTGGGAGACCTAGGGTCGCTTTGAGTCCTAGCCTAGCTTGAGTCAAGGTAGGCCGGGGCAAGTCCGGTTCCTTTGCCATCTTCGTGCTCGTCTCTAACTCTTCTCTTGTATGACTCGTTGGTATTTCCGCTGAAATGAAAATGGGGATTCCCTCGACTCAAAACATGCTTCCACGCCGCCGCCGCAGGACACCTAGGGTTGCGTCGTGCCGTGGTTGTGCGCCTGTGTGGATGCGAGTTTGGTTGGCTTGGCTGCTATGTGTGGCGGATGGCCAGATGGGTCTTTTTTAGATGTTGGGCTAGTGGGCTGTGGGCCGGAGGAGGCAAGGAAACAAATGGTCATAGGCCTAAGGCCTAGTTGGACGATGGCCCTTCTCGGCTTCTTCACCTCCATCTGAACCGCCCTCCATCCGAAAACAGATTGCCGCCATGGCTGCTGCCAACCGCTGCTCGCCAAAGCTCAAAAAATTGGCCGGAGAAGAAGGGTATATACTTGTGCACTCAACTTTAATCGGGCGGCCGCCCATCTCGCCTAACGTAGATCCGCCCATGAGCTAGGATGTGCTCGGTTCCTGGCTTGTGGCATCGATTCTGAGCATCACACCCATCACATTACAGTGTCATGGCTGCTGGTGGTGGAACAAAGTAGGTCACTAGTCTCTTCTTCCTCCCATCCCATTATTTCTCTTCTTTCCATCCAACTCCAACATAGTTCTCCGTGGGTGGCGGTAGTACGGAAGGGCGTCGAAAGCAGGCGTGTTGGCCATCCGAGGGAGGAAGGCAAACCATGCCATCCACGGATCACGGGAGGGAACCAGAGGAGCACAAACAAAAGCGGACACACTGCTGCCCACAGCAGGCCTCGGACACGGGACAGACGCGCAAGCAACAGGCTTGTGCAGGCTGACAAGCAGGCCTCGGACACGGGGCAGACGCGCAAGCAACAGGCTTGTGCAGGCTGACAGGTGATGGCGTCGTCACGTCTTGGAGACAAGGGACGAGCTTGGGGAGTGGAATGACACCTAGGACTGACTCTAGTGGTTCACTATAGCACCCACCAGCAGGTTGCTTATGCGCATCACTAGTATGCGTTGGCCAGCTCTCCCTCCCTCATACTCAAGGTATCTATCTCCTCCCCCTCATTTCATTTTCCCAACCACCAGCTCTCCTCTCTGCTTGATCCTCTCCTCTAAGCGCGGATCCCCCGATGAGAAACAGCGCGCGTGTGCGACGAGCTCCGGCGGCAGGCGCAAATCAAGCTCCGCAGCGGCTCTCCTCTCCGCCCCTCTCCTCTCATCTCTAGTCGGCGAGGAGGCAGAGCAGGGTCCAACACGAAGGAGCTCCACGGCGTGGAGGCGGAGTAGGAGTGAAGGCGAGCTGCGACGGCCTCGGGCCCGTGCGACAACAGGCAAGCCGCGCGCGACCTCGAGCCTCTACGACGGAAGGGAGCTCGGGCGGCTCCAGAGGCGCTCCTGCCCGCTGCGCCTCCATTCCCGCCCCCTCCTCCACAACGACTGTCAAAGTGGCACAGCGGAATCCAGCCCGACCCGTTATACCCACGAACCGGCGCCCCACCAGGCCTTAGGTCAGAGCCTAACTCTACGCAAAAGACTAGCATGATGGGTGAGGAGGCCCCCCTATATATTTTGCTCCCCAACCATCAATTTTCGAGGTGGGACTAAACCCAACAATCTCCCCGTCACACATTGGGCCCAACTCTTCCATCACATACAACCCATGTGATCTCCCGAAGACATTATCCAGGCCCCGAGTCCAACTCTCCAGTCACAACCATCCGTGTGACCCTCTAGAGACGTTCACGCCCCCCTTCACCATGTAACCCCAGAGATGTTTTCACAAAATTTTCCGACCTTCGGCTATGATACCACTTGTCAGAGTGGCATAGCGGAATCTGTCCTAGCCCGTTATACCCACGTGCCCGCGCTCAACCAGGCCTTAGGTCCACCAGAGCAACAACAATAGGCTCTGGGCCTAACTCAACTCAAAAGACTAGCCTGATGGATGAGGACAGCCCCACCTATATATTGTTTTCCCCACCATCAATTTTCGGCGGGACTAAACCACGAAGTACCGTGGCTCGCCGGCCACGACGATGCAGAGCAGTGGCGGATGCCGCTCGAGCTCAACAGAGGCGACGACGACGCAGATCCGACCGAATTCGGGCGCAGTGGCGGCCCTTCCGGGATTCCGGTGGCGACGCGGTTCCCTTCGCGTGCGCTGACCTTAAGGTTCCAGGCGAAAGGCGAGTGTTGTGGCTGCCCGACGATGGAACGCGGCCTGCTGGAGGTGTGGACGGTGGCGGAGCTCTAGTCCGGGGTCCTGCGATGGCGGCCTCCCGGCGAGGGCTGCGGTGGAGCTGGTGGCGGCCTCCCCAGTGAGGGCCTGCGGCGTCCTCCGTGCAGCAGGCGCGCGCAGGAGCCAACTGCCGTAGTACATGCACAATGAGATGCGCTATGCTGTTGCAAAGTTCCCTTTTTTGCGTGATGAAATTCTTCTCTTTGATGCGCGCATATGATCTTTTTCGCATGCGAATGTGCAGCGTTGCTGCGGTCTCTTTTGAACTTTTTCCCAAAGAAAATTATTTGCTGAAAATTAATTTGCTTGGCAATACTAATTGCTATCACCCTAAGAATGCTGCTCAATTTCACAAGGAAGGAAATAAAATGTTGCTCAGTTAAAAAAAGAAGAGGTCCAAACTCGGGCGAGTTCAATGGTCAAAAATAGTCTTCTTCCTTTGAAAAAGAGATGAGAAGATAAATTGGTAGTACTCGGTACGTTGGTGTAATGACAGGAGTGGAACATGCTTTGGACGACCTCTACAGTGGCAACGAAGGAATGTGAGTGCAGAAATGCTTCATGATGATTCCAGGGGCAAATTCATCTTTTCACATGCCACTTCAAAGTATTTATAGGGAAGGATTTTTTTGGGTGTCAAATGGGAAATTTAGTCATCTTCTGATGTCAAATAAGTAATTCTTCAACGGATCACTCTTTTACATTGTGTAAACCTTCATTGAATCTAATAACCTCGTTTCTTCCACAAATGCATTTTTTCGTAAAGTGTAAATTTTCTCCAATTAATAAGACAATGAACAACAAAATCAATGATCAAGTGTAAATTTATTTAACTTGCCCATCCATCCATTCAAGCCCTAGAACTATGATAGCTAATTGTCAAAAAGAAAAGAAAAGGAAAACAATGAGTAGAAAATATAATTACTTTCCCGTCCACAATGATTTTACAAATGCCACACTTTTCAAATACCTTTTTTAGAAAATGGAAATGTATCCATCCTCTGCGTTAAACGCACACAACCAAAATCTTACAAGATCTATAGCTAGCTGATAAAAAAAGTGAAGGGAGAAAGCTTACACAAGAAGAGAAAAATAATCATAACCAATGTCTAAGAGCATCTCCAAGAGACTAGCTAAATGGCAAGCCAAGCCAAATTTTGGCTACTCGACACCAAATTTGTTTCTTTGGGGGCTACTATTGAATTGTTGAGATTTTTGATGAAAAGTTTCCTTTCTTTCTTTTTTTTGGGTTTACTTGGGTGGGGGGCACTGCCCCTATGCTCTTGCTATGAAACTGCTTTACAGTTAAACTAGTGATTTATTATTTATTTTTCACTTCCACCACCATCTCTAGGACCCCATGAGTGAGTTTTGAAGACGATATAAGGGTTATAAATACATAGGTGTGGATTAGAAAAATCACTGCATGAAATGTGTTCTTTAGTGAGTAAATGGCAGTTCCCTGCTAACCTTTGAGACAAGGATACCAACTTTAGTATTTCTGTCAAAAAGAACCTGAAATAAGCAACATATTAGGCAAATCATGTCAAAAAGTCATTTAATTATGCAGGTTGTTTGGAAACATACCGTGAAGAGGTTTTCATTTGTCATATCATCGCTGACGTATATATGGAACAATTTTATGAGGTGACATAAGCCAAGATGATCAAGGAGGTACAAAACCGCGTTCCTCTTATTCCAATGAGTTGAATTTTTTTATAAAAACTGCACAAACATACTTCTTTTAGTTGCACCATATTGGTACCTTACATCTTTCAAAGAACCATCAATAAAGTTCATGGGAACCTCGTGCATGGGTGGGGAATGTGCCCCCCACACACACGCAATTGATGAACTTTGAAATGTTATTACAATGCATGGATTATTTGCTATTTAGTCCATGCCTTCCAGCATAGTTGATCTCGTCAATGCCAACAAATTAGAACGCCTAAAATAGAAGTTAAAATGAGGCAGTTAGGGTTAAACAAATCGGAGATGTAGAGCATGGAAACTACAAATAAATAATTTTGCACCTTTGCATGTGCCCTCCCATTGACAATCATGATTTTAAAACATCTAGCAACTTAATAACTTCAAACGATGTGTGAGATGGAATAAAATAATAACCATCGTTGGAACATTCAACTCACGATTTATCCCATTAGACATTTATGCCTTGTCTAGATCATTTATGATTGCCGATAACATGCAATTGTAACATAAGAACAAGATGATTTCCTTTCATCATTTGCTTCACATTCTCCTGGAAACAATCCATCACGCTGAACGCCGTGGTTCAACATATAATAAAATAATATGTGTGCAAAAAATAAGTACCCTCTCTGTTCAAAATTATTAGTTGTTTTAGTTTTTCTAGCTACAATCTTTTTTGTTATGCATCTAGATATATACTTGTTTTTTCTAGATACATTACAAAAGGAATGTATCTAAAAAACTAAAATGGCTAGTAATTTGGGATGGAGAGAGTATCTTAGATCTAAGTGCAAATGCTTCCACTCCTCCCACCACTCCACCTCACATATCAAACATTTTACCATTACTCCATCCGTCTCAAAATATAAGGCGCGCACATAAATCAAGATTAAATCCTTGAAACGTTTAACCTACTAGTAATAGTTTTGCACAATTATTGTCTTGCAAAAATAATATCATTGAATTTGTGTTAAATATATTTTCATATGATTATAATTTTGTTATTATAAGAATTATTTTCATAGATATTAAGAGTCAAATGTTAGTATTGGTGACCGTGCCAAGTTTGACCGTGTCTTGTATCCTGAGATGGAGGGAGTACTATAGTACAAGTCAACTAGTGCAAGGCATGTAATGGTTACAGAAATGTTAAGTGGCTTTTGGTTCTTATTATCTTTGCAGTTTTGTTTTAGGTACTTGGTAAATATATGCATCAACAGGGGCAAGATTACTCGAAGGTAACCATCTCTGGTCATCCATAAAAGAACTTAAATTATCTTTATGCTACTCTTAGATCAGTTTTATTGCATAATTTATAGTCAACCAAATAAGTGTCATCAGTCATGGGCAGAGTATAATTTCAGTTCTATTTGCAAGTACCGTTTGACATGAAAGCCCGTTCAAAACTGAAATAGCACGTTATTGCCGTATGAAGTTTGTCTTCCCAACTTTCATCATTTAATTAGGATGAAATATGATAAATCTAATTATTAGGATGTACACAACGAGGGGCGGATGTAGACGATTTCCTGCAAAAATAGTGTGAAAACACAGTTCCAAGCTGCTTATCTATGAAGCTGACACCGATGACTTCGTTGGCTGGCTCCGGCCCCTGACAACACACGATATCATTTGCTATTTTCAAGCGTATGATGAGACAGAATCAGGAATGTGCTAGCGATATTCGCGTGACGTTCTCCTCCGGCACGGTCGGGCTTCTGCCGGCTAAAACCTTTTCCTGACACTGCTGCTGTGCGTCCATCACGGGCGCCATCGGCGTCGCCTGCGCGATCGCGGCACGTCAACATCATGCAGCACAGGGACCGGACGGTGGCCACGCTGGGTGTCGCACGCCACATGCATGGGGCAGCAATAATACTCGATCGACAGCTTGAGCTCGATGACGCCGGCTATGCGGCCCGACTGGGCGTGTCAAGTAGTAGTTTACTTGCGATTCGGCTTTGTAGATTACGGCACATATATCCTCATCGTACTTATATTTGCCAATTTGTAAGTGTGATTCATCACTTGGATAAAAGCACAGTGTTGTGGAGAATATCAACAGAGCACTACTGATTGTACACGCAGGTACTCAAGGTAAGAATCTTGTTATCAACTCTCATCCACAAATTAAAGAACTTCAAATTATCTTTCTAGTACACTCGGATCAGTTTTGTTGCTACAATTTACAATCAACCAAATGACGCATATGACAACAGGGAGATGGTAAAACAGTTGCAGTTGTATTTATACAAGCACCATTTGACACGAAAGTACATACATACAAAACTAAAACTGCATGCTATTGCTACGAAAGTACTACGGAACAATTTTTCGGCTATTGCTATCTGATGAAGTATGTCTTGCCAACTTTTCATCATTCGGATGAGAGTGCTAAATCTGAAAGTATGGTAAATACCCACAACACACACACACACATGATATTTTTCATATATATAGCACACTAGAAAAGTCTTCATATAGAAGACTGGAAATTAACAATAGTGCAACATGCATCTTGAGAAGAGAGCACAAATCCAAATCCAGATCTGAAAATTAAGCTGCTGCTAACGATAAGGATTCCCTTTAGGATCAGTTCGATCACTAGTATTTATAGAAAACGATCAGAATAGTGGACACACAACACAGGCATATCAAAAACTTAACGATGACAGGCAAACAGCCGGTTCAGACACATATACTATACTCATGCATAAACAAACACGATCGCAGAGATTATTGGTTGGTTGCATCAATTCATTCTTCTCATCTGCTGATCGTCCTTGCTACCTCACGAACCGCTCAAGGCAGTGCTCGCCGTCCGGTTCTTCGACGTAGCCCTTGGCATCGTACTCCTTGATAAAATCGGCGGCCCTCTGCTTGATGGCCTTGATGGTGTCGAGGAACATCGCCTCCGCCAGCTTACGCCGAGATGGATCTTTTATCATGCGGCAGCCCATCTTGTAGCTACCATTGGCGATGATGCTGAGCTCTTTCTTCGCCGCGAACACCCTCAGACCGTCGATCTGATCCTTCGTCATCGGCATGCGGGTTAACCGCCTCTTCGCCGCCGGCCTCGTCGCGTCCTCCGGCGGCTCGTCCGGTTGGGCCGCCGGCCGCTTCCCCTGCTGCTTCTCCGCCTGCTGTTCCGCCGGCGCCGGCGCCGGCTTGGCACTACTGCTCGGAGCCTCCCCGCCGGCTCCCTCCTCTTGCGCCGCGGGCTGGAGCAAGGTGATGTGTGGATCAGGCCCTATCATCTCCTCCAGAATCTCCAGCGCGAGCCGCTCCTCTCCTTCGACTCCCCATCGATCTCATCTGGTGGAGGCGGCGATGTGTGCATCATGCCTCCCTCCGTCCGACCGTTCGCCGAAGTCCAGAGTCCAAACTCCAAAATCTCGTTCCCTCGCAAGACCTAGGCGAACGGAAGATAAAAACGCTAGGGCTGGTCGTGTCGTGTCGTGCCGCGTCGGCTTGGTCACGAGCGTACGAGTATATATGTAACCAAGCTCAAATAGTCAGATTCGTGTCCGTTATGAGTACGGAGTACTACCTACTACGTTTGTTTCATTCGGGGAGGCTTCGATCTGGATTATGGCCCAATGTGCCAATGGTGAGAGGAAAGGAAAGAGAGAATAGGGCCCGAAAACTCTTGGGGTTGAAAAATCTGCCCGTTAAGTTCTACCTACAGTCACACAGTTTTCTAGCCGCAAGATTTGTGTTTAATGGTAGGACGGTCCAGTGGGAGCTATCCTATAGTTCAAATCTTGGTGCTCGTTTTTTTCCTTGAATTTTTTCAGGATTTACCGACGTTGTGCGTTAAGTGGTAAACGGCGTTCCTGTCGACAACGAGACATCAATGGTGACTTCGGAAATCTCCAGATCTGTCAGGTGCTCATAAGGGTAGGGTTTGTCACATAATGATGATGCTAAGTTTGAGCACAATCATCCACTTAACCAGTCATCCGTGGCGCTCACTAATTGTTACAAGAAGCTAAGAGATGTGCTCATAAGTCATGGTAGGGTTTGCCGTGACATACTGATGATGCTAAGCATGAGCACAATCATCCACTTAACCAGTCATCCGTGGCGCTCACTAATTGTTACAAGAAGCTAAGAGATGTGCTCATAAGTCATAAGGGTAGGGTTTGCCGCGATATACTGATGATGCTAAGCTTGAGCACAATCATCCACTTAACCAGTCATCTGTGGCGCTCACTAATTGTTACAAGAAGCTAAGACATGCCAAGAATAAAGGAACTTTACCGATATAGTAAGACTTAAATTTGGGGAAGGGGATGATGACTGATGAGTAATTGAGTACTACATCAAGAAGTTTTTTTTGGGCACGTGCAGAACAAGAATCCTTACTTCTTGTACTTAGTAGATTTGGATAATCAAGGGCGTTTGAGGAATTCAAGCTCAAACCTTATGGAACTATGGAAGTGCTCGGGACACTTCGAGGCATTTGCAGCCTTCACGTCGCATTCAAGCTCGAGAGAGCGACTGAGCGCACGCGGGCCGAGCTCGGGCAAGCGGTGATGGTAGCGCTGCCGACTGAGCGTGGCTGTGGTGAAAGGGCGTGGTTGCAGGCTGTCGGCGTTCACCCGCCGGGAACGCCTGGAGATGGCCGGAACGGACAGTGCTCACCACCAGGACGTCGGCGGCGATGAGGCACTTAAGAAACAGAGCAAAAACATGGGAATTTCGGTGCCGCCTCAATTAGCAGCGTTTTGGTGCATTAGCTGAAGTATTTATACAAACTAAAACCAACTAACTACCTAGAACGTGTGATGCCCACGTTTCTACTGGATCACGCCATCCCGTGACCACCACGAACACCACACGCCGTCCCACAGACGCGGAACGCGCCCGGCATGGCGAGCACGAGCTCAGAACGTGCACGGAACGTGCACTGACACGCTAAGCATAGGCCAAAACACACTAAACTATGTACATGTCGGTGAAGGATCAACGATTAAGTCCAACTCTGGCGAGCGACGGCCATTGGCGGCGCGGACATTTTGAAGGAGAAGGTTGCTCTCGAATCTCGAGCATGCTATTGCTCACACCTTCCTCATGGAAGTGCTCGGGACGGAACTGTCTCTGGCTGAGCGCAGATGCAGCCAGAGGGTTGGGCATCATGTACTCAGGACCCACATATATGTTCACCGTCGCCGTAGCGCCGGCGGGGACGAGGTGGCCGCCAGTGCCCGTCGTCACGGTGCAGCACTACTCTCGCCATGATCCACTATTCCACTCCATCCAGATCACCAACGCGTCGGCGTCGGTGCTTTAAAGAGCGTGTCATAAACGCGCCACGTGCCACTTGAGCAGTGGCAATCTGGCAGAGGTCGTCGGACCAGTTGAAAGTCCCCACTCCCCAGCAAGTACCCTCCTCGTTCACCATCATGGCTTCCCAAATGGTAGTGGTGCTTGCCGAAGATGGTCGCAGCACTTCAGGAAGACATCGTCGTGGCAGGCCATGAGCCCACGACGACGGCGACGGCGGAGGTCAGGGCTCCGCGAAGGTGCGCCGGGACATGCTCAGGTGGCACATGCAGCTGGGAGGTGGTGGCAAGGTGGTACGACGGGATTCAACGGACAGCAGCGCCACAAGGACAGAGCTCGCGGCCGACAAGGACGACGGGTTGAGGCGGCGCTGACGGAGCTCGCGGTGCTCATGAGATGCTCGACGAAATGTCTGAGTGTGGCCTGGTTAATCCTATCCATGCTAGAGAAAGAGATGAGAGGAGATATCAACATTCCATGGCTAATTGCTAACGTGGACGGAGATGAACAGGTGACACAACTTACAATTGTTTTCTCTTGCTGGTCTAGAGATATGCACACAGGGTCTGCATTTGACCTTCAGAAAATTGGAGTAATCGCATCGACAAAGTAGGCTCTTGAGCTCACAATGAAATTATGCATATTATAAGTACTCAATTATTGATGCTAACATGAATAGTGGTGCAAGAAATTTCAGTGCTGCATTTAGAATTTCCATGATGCAATGTTCCTTTTTTTTTTGCGAATCATAATGCAATGTTCCTTGATTGGAGTAGATTGTAGTGTGGCACTGTGGCAGTTTTGGGTAAATAGTATGGCCTGCTCAAGTCTTTGTATGGTTGGCTCATAACATAGAGTTGTGGTAAAAAGGAAAGTCTAATTTTCAGCTCCAACTATATGAAGTCTGATTTTCAACCTTCAACTACGAAACCGGACAAAAAGGGCCATCGAACTATTAAAACCGGGCAAATTTGGCCCTTAGAGTGGTTTTGACGGTGGTTTTGCATTTTCTAGAAATTTCAGTTCTTTTTTATTTGGTCAAAATCCATAACTAATTCGCTTTCAAATCTTTAAAAAATGAAGTCGATATACCAACAGTTTTACGAAAATGTAGGCCATTTGTTGGTACTCTATTTAGTGTTATTTACATAATATTTGTTGCTATTCTAGTATTTTATTGCTTGTAATAAAATACAAGGAACACAGACAACTAAGTTTCAAATAATGACAAATAGAATAGCAATAGATAGGTTACATTTTTAGAAAAAATTTGGCACTGATTTGATATTTTCTGATTTGAAATGAAATAGTTATGAATTTTGCATTAAATCTAGACTTTTAAAATTTTATAAATGCAAAACCACTCTTCAAAACCACCAAAGGGCCAAATTGTCCGGTTTTGACAGTTCAATGGCCTCTTTGTCCGGGTTTTGTAGTTGCAGGTTGAAAATCAGACTTGTGCAATAGTTGGAGGTTGAAAAATAGACTTTTCCCAAAAAAAAATAGTGGAGTGCCTAAATGAATGCAGGGAGCGTCTTTAGTTAGAATCTTAAATTCTGATAATCTGTCCAATGTTATACGCAGTTTTAGAAGCCAGTCTAAATGGATGCAGGGCACAGCTTTAGAAGTCTTCAGAGTTGATGTTTTGCACTGATGTTTTAGTGCTACTGGCTTCAGTTTTAAAAGTCTATACGTTTTAGGCGGTTTTATGCAGGATAGAGTTTATCTGTGAAAGAGTAGTTCAATTTTCCCCTCTCTTGTATTTACATTCCTAAATGGGACAAAAAACTTATATAAGATTCCAATAGGTCACTTTGGCTTACCGAGAATTGTGTATGTTGTGTTTGTGCTCCAGTAGTGCAGTGCTAAACTTTGATTCGCCCCATTAATTGGTAATTATTATTTTTAGTTGGCATGCCCCCTGAGATTCTCATGCTGTATAAAACTTTTGCACACTTTTTGATCCCAACTAGACAATGGCTGCTTTATAACTATCTCTTATTCAGTACCAGTCAGGTAGCTTCTTTTGCCCCCCGTATTCCTTTTCATTATAAAGTCATGCATGTAAGTCATTAATTAGCATGGTCAGAAATCTAGATCCTTTACCAACTTGAAGTCACTGTGTGCATTATTTTTTTGAATGAGGTCTACTTGGTGCAAACAGTGGGAAAAGAGTGCATCAATTCAGCAATATATACTATTGGAAGCTTTTTTTTTAATAATACTTTTGGAAGCTTCACTTGCCCCATGTTATCCTTGATTACATAATGACTAATGAAATCTGGTAAGTATTCATAGTGACATAGAACTCGATTTTTTTCAATCAATCTCTAAACTGATATTGCTTTCATGTTTCTTAAAGTTTAAACAGCCAGATGTTTTTCCCATTCATATCCAAGAAATTTATAGTATCCGGCCTAGCTCGACCATCTACGAATCAGTGAAATTCTTGGCTGCTGGAATTAAGAAGGTAACCATTTCTAGCTAAGTATTTCCTTCTAGAGATTCTTCAGAACTTGGGATTCTATAGCTCTTTACATTGAATATTCAATTAGGCTGAGTTTTGTTGACTATACTGTTGTTTCTCAATGATTGCTCTCAAGGACTCGATGTTCAATTTAAGGACTATATTGTAATTTGTTGTCAAAATTTATTTTCTGATTGCCTTTTTACTGAAATAAGCTTTATTGCCTTTTACCAAAACATGACTTATCTTTATTATTGATTAGCCCACTGCATCCTGTAATTGGATTCTCATGGAAGATGAAGCCTTCCGTGCTGTTGTTTTTAAAGATACCATTAAGATCTTTTTTGAAACCATGGCAAAGTTAATGCTGACTTGGATTAAAATTAACAGGTGATGTTGATGTTGTATGCTGGTAACTGGTACATGCATCTGATGGTTAATCATATTTGAAAAAAAGAGTGAGTTTAGCACTTGGTACTGCCCGTGGTACATCGGTGTGAGAGGAGCGCTTTACACTACCGTTATGCTACAAACTTGTTGAAACAGTACAATTTTACCGTGCTTCATTTTTTTGAAGTAAATGGATTGAATTAACCATGTATTCCATATTAGTTTCTATAGTCAGGTTTATCATATTAATCTGAAAGATTTTTTTCCCAGTGCGATGGTAATTTAAGTTGTTTTGATTTTTGAATTTTTCATGCTGAGCATTTTGTTTCTAAAAGGTCAGCCACTGGTTTACCACGCAATATACTGCAAGCACTTTGCTTCATGAGTTCTAGTGGGTATTTTTGAACCATGGGATGCAAAAATGGAGCAGCCAGTGCTGCAAGGACATGGACAGCGCTTCAAAGCCAGGAACCTAGCTCGGCAATGATAATCTGGATCTCCTGTTCCAAATATTTTTCTTTAAATTCTTAGCTACATTCAGTGTTTGATTGTGTCTTTAGGCCTATTACAATTGGTTTATATTCGGTGATGATTCCACTCTTTTCTACAGTATGCCGGCATCACTGTGTTCATGGCATCATCTACTGCTTTTGAAGCTCTGTCAAGTGTGGAATTATTTTTCTGGAGCCTTCGAGCTTGGTTATGTACTTAGGTTGACTGTAGGCCCTATCAGCTGCTGGTGGTTAGTGAACAATGTTGCTTCTCTGATAAATATGTTGTGTATGAACCCCTTTTTTGAATTTTTCTTGTTGGTTCAGTACCTGGTTATTCCCATTGCTAAAATGCAGCAAATAACAATGTTCGTTATGCATGGGCCACATGTGTAGTGGCTTCAAGTGTCTCTTTTTAAATGATTTTCCTGTTTGTTTGAACAATAATCATGGGGATAATACTATTTGGATGTGTTGCATGCTCTTGTTTTTTGACCTTCAGCATCCACATCTCAGAAGCATTATCAATTAAAATCCAGTAAGTTCATTTAGTGTCCTTCACCGAAAACCGATATACCAGACTTAAGCTGCAAGCTGAAGCAAAAATATAGAACGCTCGAGGCGCGCTGCACGCTCTAGTAAATCTTGTTCCGGAGCTTTTTCTTTCATTTGATGTCTCTGGTGTCTTGGTGAACATAAGAAATGTCAGTTCAGGGTCTTGCAGATGGGCAGCTTGCAATGCTAAAATGAGGAAAATTTTGAAGGGATCCTGGGACGAGCCCTGCGCCCCTGCCAGACAATGCACGATCCTTTTCAAATGACATTCAACTACATGTCTTGTACTGGTGTTACTATTGAAGCCGCCGAACGCACTCAGATGAACGCCCAACAGAACGTTGATGTACCAAAAGATTAATCCCGGTACAGCACGTAACCTAATTCGCCAATTTGGCATCTCCCCTTCCGTCTCTCCAGTACAAGTTGGTTTTGCAAGCCTTGACGGGCAGCACGACTCTATGTCTCTCTATCAACTGAAAAAGAAAAACTATGGGTCTCAGCACGAAAGGTGACCGATGCACACTCTTCTTCAGGCACCCTCCTGCATGGTAAACATCAGACGGTGGTATGATGCAGCAGCAGCCCGCAACTGAAGATGGTTTTACCTGAAGTCCTCGTCTGGTTGCTTGAACATCGACTTGGCACGCTTGATTGCTTGCGCATGCCGATGAACGCGCGAAATCAGCTCACGGATGCGCTTCCGCATCCACGCTGGACTCTGTGTCACCACCGGAAGCTGTAGGAACTGGATCTTTGGTGGCTTTGCGAGCTCGCTGAGAAGGCCGGCTCCTTGCCATGTTCTTGGGGTCACCCTTCCGCTTAGCCCAAAGCAACAGCTTCTAGAGCTCTTGCGGTGGGAGGCCTGTTTCTGGTTCCGTGCCTCCGGGGATTTGCCTCCAAAGCAGGCTCAGGTTGCTGGGCAACAGGTCCTCCAGTTGCCTCGGCAGGATCACGAGCTATGCTGCTGTTTGAAATGGAGGGAGCTTCATCAGCCTTCATGCCACTCTGATTTTCTGATGACGTGGCACTAATACTTCCCCTTTCCTTAGCAACATGTGGTGCCTCGAGCTTATTCAAGTTAATCGAACCACTAACATGAGCTCTTTCTTTGGTAGTCTCATCAGCGGTGATCTTTGGCTGAATTTCAGCCACTGGGTCAGCCTTATGCTCAAATGACCTGTCCTCAATTAAGTTCTCCATAACCATTCTCTCATTTTGCCCATCACTGGTAACAGAGTTCGGAGCATCTGTTTTCTGCTTAGATGGCTTCTCCTTTGTAGAACAGCGTGCGATTGTTTTGGTCTGGAAAGCGTCACCAGCATCAACAGCAGCTAGTTTTGAAGTTGATAGTGGCTTGTTTTTCTCTTTCTCCAAACCACCACCTTTCGAGAATGAAAAGCTGCGCCGGCTGCTCTGATCATTACTACAGGTACTTAATCTTCTCCGCTTTGACACTGGAGACAAATACTTGCGCTTTTCAGGTTTTGATTTGATGCCAGAGATGCCTGTCAAATAAATCTTATCGCCACTGCCATTAGAAGAATGTCCATTAGCGGTCACCATGTTTTGCAATGAACCCACTGAAACCCTTTCTTCCATGACCTCAGCTGTAACTCGTCCACGATCTTCCTGGTCATCTGATAATCTATCACTGGCATCTTCCTCCTCAGAGGAACTGTAGTTCACCATATTAGATGCATGGTGTGAAAGGACAAAACTAATATTTGCATCTGCAGGTAAATTCCTCAGCTCCCGCACATTGAAGGGTTCTTCCCCTTCGACTAAGCTAGTATCAATTATTGTGAACTTAGGAAGATCCTGATATCCATCTAAAGGACTGTCTTGGTTAAGCTTCATATCTGTGACACTGCCATTTTTCTCAGCAGTTAAACTATGGTCTACCCCATTAGCCTCCAACTCAAGAAGAACGGGATCTGCTGCCACCTTTTTTAGTACATCGCTCACAGAATCAAAATAATGGGTGCCTTTAGTGAGTTTACTTCTCGAGAACTTCTTTATACCCGGCATGAGAAATACAAGGCAATTTTTAGTTGTGCTGACATCTTTTGGCTGTTCTGAGTGCCAGCCTTTTGCAAGCAAACGGGGCCAAACAGCTTCCCAGAAAATATCATTTGATCTTGTCTTACTTCTTCTGAAATCACCAGTTAAGAACTTAATTATATCTTCTGAAGCAAGTGACGAACAATCTTTGCCTGTCGGCAAATCACTATGAACAGTGAGAGCTTGATTGGGTTTAGATTGGTCCATAATAAATCCAGTCAGATCATGCTTCCCTTTACCAACCCCGACCGCCTCCACAAAGACTTCTGTCCCAACAATGGATTTCAGAGCGAAGACAAATTCATTCAAAGATGTTTGACTGTCACTGAAAGATTTGAAAACCTGCACCATGTGAGAGCAAAAGAAATCAATGACAATGCATAATAGTGGGATGTCAGCAAATATCTGAAGCATGCAGGTTAGTGACAATTCTGAGGAATTAAACTAGGAAAATAAAGTGTGCTTGGATAGTATACAGTTGTAACTTTTAATTGAAAAAAAGACAGTTGTATGATCATCCTGGACTTTTTCACAAAAAATGAGATCGAAACAGAGAAATTACAATGGTCAAATACACGCCTGCAATGGCTTCATCTTTCACCGTCTGACGTTATAGTCATAAGCATGTAAGTCCTTGAAAGTATATGGAAGATATGAAGGCAGTAAAATTTTCTATTGAGGACGATTGATCAAATATGCCTGGAAAACCTTCCGTATATTGATTACTATGAGATTAAGGATGACTTTTGATTCTCAGCTCCGCTCGCCTCATCGGGCAAGGAGAGGTAGAGCAATGAAGGAACCAGAAATCAAAAAATATAAAATGGTGCAAATCAAATGTGAAGTGTTACTGGGAGAAATGAAATAGGCAAATATTGCATTTTATAGAACAGGAATGTTTAGGATGTCAGACAAGAAGAAAAACTACGGAGAAAAAATAAATTATATACCGAGGGTCAGACTGACAAGATCGAGAGAATATTTTTAATCTTGAAATATCATGAGATAATTTCATATTCAACTATTTTACTGTCAAATTAATCAGTGAACAACAAAGAAATGACAAAAGAATCAAACTTTTTTTTGCCAGTACTAGTGCAACATACCTCAACCAATGAACTGTGATCTTCTTTAGGGATTTTAGATTTCAGACGTGATATTAGCTCCTGCTGTCGCCATCCTTGAAAAATGCGCTCTCCAAGAATGCATTTTCTGGTTTTTGCCTTTCTACAGTCCGACCATCTTTTATATGCATCCCTTTTGTAGAACTTCCCATAGTAAAATGAAAGCACGTCGCCAAGGGTCTTAGTACCCAGAAACCTGCTCAGTAGGTTGAGATTTTTGCCAAATATGTAAAGCCCAAGAAGAAACAGCTCTGCCTCAAGATCAGACCAAAGGGCAAGGGGTGAATGAGGCAGCGGATTTAATTGCTTGGTTCCTATCTGCTTCATCATTGGAGAACTGGTGACGCTCAAGCCTTCTTGAGTGGGGCAAGGAGCCATTTTATCATCATGTGCTTGATTAGCGTCACATTCAGTTTGAACTGCAGGCACCACTGTATGTTGATCCTGGAAAGTTGGATCACATTTGCTTGTGTTATTGTTGATTGGACAAGTTGAGGTCACCTGACTTTGCACATCTCCGCTGCTGCTGCTGCTGCCTCTTGCTGTGGATTCTGGAAAATTTTGCATCGATAATTCATCTTCCTTCTTATTGACTTCGCTTGCCCACATAATTGGTAGAGCTAACCCAACCATAATAGGGTAACCATAGCCATGTGATATGGAGCCGTTGAGTGAACTGGCCATGAGCTCACGGCGCTCATCCTCTGTAAGCATATTGGGGATTTCTGCCTGGTGCGCACTTCCAATGCATGGAGGTACTGGAGAGTCATCGTATATCACATCCGAAGCAAGGGAAGCTTCTGAAGAAGGTTGGTGGTCACCAGTGTCTTCAAGATTGGGAGACTCCGACTCCATCTATCATGATTGGAACAAAAGAAAAGCAATTGTGAAGAGTCATTAAAACAATGCAAGAACATGTGTATTATCAGTACAAATAACGAAGTTGGTCATGTATTTCAGAAAAACCAGAAGAGTACACATGAGAAACTTCTTCCTCTTTCCAGAATTCTTATTAGCTTATATGCATCCCTATGGTGCATAATCACTGTAGAATTGAAATGTGTTATATGAAACAAGAAAATAACCTACAGTGATTGGTTACTTACCTTTTTGCAGTGACAATGAGCAGACGAAGTAGAGATATAACAGTACCAGCATTACTACATGGGATGACTGATGCAACTATGCCTAACTAATCCTATTCAAGCATCTGTGATGACTAGAACCTCACAGAATATCTCAAATGCAAGATTAAGAGGGGGAGGTTAATGTTTTGAGGCAACGAATTGACTTTCCTGGCTAAACGAATTAGTTGAAATCTTGCTGTGACACAAACTGACAACAGCACAATGCTATAAGATTTCCAGCCATGCGAAAGATGCTAGTTAAGGAACAAATTCCACGGTAACTAGCGTCATCGAAATGATCAGGTTCCTACAGAAACATTGCATCACACCAAAATACAGGCAACACTTGCACTTGCAGGCAGGAAATGAAGTCAATGCCTATCATGTATAAGCTTCATCAAAGAAGGGCCATCGACGGACATAACTCGCAAGTATAAAATGCCTTGCAAAAGAACAAGAGACTCATCTTGATGGAAATAATCCACTCACAATCAGTGCAAATTATTTATCAGCATCAAGCAGAGCACTGCACCATCATAAGCAGAACCTATCAACCAACACGCTGCCCAACTCTCGCTGGCCATGTCTCCACACGACTACATGACACATACAGGCACAAACAGAGCCACCAGGCCTAGCAAGTCAAGTAATTCCACAGACTCCGAGCCACCAATTGCATCCTGGGAATCTATCTCAGGTCAAGCACCGCACCACCCAATCCAACCCGCGACCACGCATATAGTAGGCACCGTGGGGAAAAAAGCAACCGACGACCAAACCCCGAACGGAGCAGACAAGCAAAGGCGCGTGGCCGCGCCGACCAAATCCACGCCCGAGCCAGCAGCCAAGAACGCCCGCCCACGGGTACGAAGCACGGATACGAGCCTATCGAAACACCCCGGGGTCGCGTGATCACGGACGAAATCCCCATAGCCGGACCGAGGAGCACGTCCTCCGCAACCACCCCATCGCAAAACAAGGAACCGCGCGACGCGCCACCAAACGAGAGCAGCGCGGTCCCCCCGAGCGAGAGCACGAACGAATGCGAGATTAGAGGGAGCAGGGCAGCCGGACAAACCTTCGGCTCCATGCACGCCGGGACGGTGGCACCTCCCCCAAGCTCCGGGCACGCGGAGCCCCCCGGCCTCTCGGACGAGAAACGGACGCGCCCCCGGCCGGGAGCGAGAGAATCTAAACCAGACGGGAAGAGCGGCGAGATTCAGCGACGATTTGCGGGAGGGAGGAACACGGAGCAGCGCGCGGCGGTGGAGAGTGAGGGGAGAGTACGGTGAGGGCGAGACCCGGCCGCAGGGCGGTGGTGGGTTGGAGTGTAGAGAGGGAGAGAGGAGGCGGAGACGGAGGTGGAGAGGAGAGGGGCTCGGGCTTTAAAGACACAGGAGAAGAGAAGAAGAGAGAACGGTGACACAGGCAGGCAGCGGAGAGCGAGACACAGAAATTGGTGGTGTCTCACGACGACCGGCGGAAAATGGACCGGGCCGATGTTGGGCCCCTCTTCTCAACACAACGGGAAATGGAGTGCTTGCTGGCTTGCTGCTACGTCCTCTCTCGTGGTCTGGTGGTCAGGCAATATTTTAATCCGAGCTCGATCCAATGCATGGACGGGTCGGGTCAAATCCAACTTCTCCGTCCAGCGTCTACAGTAAAAACACGTTATTTTTTTCTTGTGTAATTGCGTTATGCTCCCTCCGTTTCAAAATATTTGTACCTCAAGAAAAGAAAATTTGAATTGCAAATAGGTGCTCCACGGTGTTTTTGCACGTAACCCTTGCCGCTTCCACCGTGCTTACTCCCGATTCTGATCTTATTCCTATCCTTTCCCTTCTTTGACCTCTCGTCTCCGCCGCCCACTTCCAACAATCGGCCCAGCTCGTTTGGTTGGTGATTGGTTGCTGGTTTGTTCCGAGATAAAAGTAACGTTGGTTAGTGGTTGGTTTGTTCCGAAAGAAAAGTACTGCTAGCTGGTATGTCGTTGCCGCCGCCCAAGTCTCCCTTACGTTTCCAATTGTTGTTCCTAAGGTAATCGGAAATCGATCATCAGTTGGAGCTTTTGATCCCTAGCTTGCACTTGGTTTCCTTTAATGGCAAAAGCTAAAGCCACATGAATGATTTGAAATCCATCCTCACTTGAACTTTTCTTCCTCCCCATCTGCACGACAGTTTCCCTCTCTTCTCCAACTCCGTTGAGATTAGGGGTTTGGGTTACTATGGTTAGGGTTCTTGCGATATTAGAGTGAGTAATTAGGGGTTTAGGATTAGGGTTCTGAGGGTTGTTGGGGTTGGAAACTCGTTGACGCCGTAGGGAGGGCCAACACAATGGAGGTGGCGGTACGGTCAAGGGGCGATGAGGCATGGAAACAGGGAGCGGTGGTGGAGGTTGATTGGGCGGGGCGACGTAGCTGATGGCGGCGGTGGCAGTGGTGACTCCGACGACGCCAGCTGTCAGAGACGGAGAGGACGACGGGGGTGAAGGAAGGAGGGAGGAACAACGATGAAGGGAGGGCCTTGCCAGCGAAGAGGAGTCTTGAGCGGGTGAGGATTTTGGTGATAATGACAATCACGATTTGGATGGATTAATGCTTTCAATAAATATGTGTGCAACAGTTGAAAGAGAAAATAATTGAGTTAATCAAAGGAAGGCCCCCAATTGTGCTTATGTGGTGTTCAAGCTTAATGGAGGTTTAAATTTCATTTTCTTATTTTGAAATTGAGTTTAGGAAACACCGTACTATAAAGAGGGATACGAAAAGTTGAGTCAAGGTTTGCCGCTAGTGATATTCATGAGAATTAACTCACTTTGAGAGACATGATTCACACACGAACACAAGAGTTCTCTCACTGTTACGAGAATCTTGGGTGATCCGGTATTATACCGGATGATCCGGCTTGCATAGGAGGACCCGACCACACGTCCCGAAACTCATTGTTGGTTATCCGGTGTTAGCTGGGTCATCCGATACATCACCGGATGATCCAATTGGGATCGTGCTGTGAAGCTAACAGTTAGATTTTGGGGTTTGGGTATTTATACCCCTTCACCCCACCTTCATTTGCGACTGACCTAACTCGAGACAAAGCACCTCCAAACATTCACTCCTCTCTCCCAACTCCTTCTAGAGCCAATCCTTGCGAAGATTTCATCTAGGGATTGTGTGTGAGAGTTCTTGAGGTGTGAGGTTGAGTCCTAGAGTGAGTTCTTCACTTGTTCATCTCAAGAAGCACTTGTGGCGGCAAGACTCTTCGATTCGCGTTCATTACTTTTGAAGCTTGCTTCTAGACGGTTAGATGTCGCCCGTTGAGTGCCCTCTTTGTGTGGAGCACCCGGGAATGTTTGTATTACCCTCTCCTTTGTGGAGTTTTCTTAGTGAGCACCAATTTTACTTTGTGGTGAATTTTTTTTTGAAGCCTCTCATCTGGGTACAGCTGTAGTATCTGTTCATACAAGCACGCACACCCCACACTACACACGCACGCCACACGCACACCCTATTTGTACAAGCAGACCTACAACTACACACGGATATAAAGACCGCGTCCTTCTTGAGATCACCGAGTCATCACGATTAGAGGCGGCAGGCGGCGTCGCGATCCCTTTGTGGTTCCACACGAGAGGCGGAGAATTTATATGGGGAAAACCACGGTGAGAGACGCAGTGTCAGACAGAGACTCGAACTCGCGTCGGCACTGCACACCGTGGCGCTTGCCACCCGAGCTAGGCTCGGTTCTCACTTTGTGGTGAATTTGATGAGGCAAGTGACACTTCGTGAAAGCCCACCCTTTGTGGGTACCTCAACACAGACGTAGCCTTCTTAGTGAAGGTGAACTTCGGGAAACAAATCGCTTGTCTCTTGTGTTCATTGAGTTCATCTCTTTTACTAACCTTAGAAGCTTGTGTTGTCCCGATCTACATATTTTTATTGTTGCTCATGAAATCTTTGGTTGCAGGTGGTTCTTAGCATCTCTACTCATCTTTTGATTCAAGTAGAATTGTCTATTTTAGAATAGTTTTCAAATTTCGTTTTAAGAACTTCCTCTGTTGCCGGGTCATCCGCCCCAGTACCGAAAGATCCGGTCACCGAATCATCCGGCACTACGCCGAATGACCCGGCCCATTTAATATCTGCTGCTGAAGTTTTTCAGATTTTTGAAGTGTGTCTATTCACTCCCTCTAGGCATCACAAGATCATTTCAGCGCCTCAAGTGGATAATGTGGAGGAGCCCACCGTCGATTTTGGATCTATGTCAAAAAAAAAGTGAGGGAAAGATTATTTTCACTTTTGTGAGTTATAGACAGCCACAACTTAATGTGTTCAGCTGTTTGTTCAGATGTCAACGAATGCGATTCTCCGGAGGCATGTTATGTCGATTGCAAGAACACAGGAGGGTACCAGTGCTAGTGCTCTCCTGGCTTCGAGGGAAATGGCTATTCGAAGACCATTGTCACCGACTATTGTCATCTAAAGTGCTGTAGCTAATTTTATTCCTGGAATCCATCATAGAATGTGCTTGTTTCAGATAATGAGCAAGGCTGCCGAGCAGTTAAGTGGGCTGTTACATAGCTATTAACAAGGCAATGCCTAAGGCTAAATACGATTCTTTAACCATGGATGATTTTGAAGGAGAATGGAATAATTTAATTGCATGTAATGGGCAATGACTGGTTAAGATCACTTTATGAATGTGGAGCTTTGCAGAAACCACGTCCACCCCACATGCACACAAATCAGAACCGGCATAGCAAAGCAGCTAAAACCAATAAACCATATTCCACAAACATCCTAGATCATAAATTACCCAAACACCCAGTAACCACTGCTTAAGAATTTGTAAGCGATCAATATTTCAAGATTGGATTGGATGATACCATAAAGCTGCCCAACCGATCTGTATTTCCACTTCCATAGCAACCATGATGTTTTGGTTGCGATTACCCGCCCCCGAACCACAGCACTGCACCAAACAATATGAATGCCAACATCTTTACAGCAAGTCTACCTTACTAGAGTCACCCTAACGAAGTCAGCCGAGAGGCACAAAAAATGGCTGTGATGCCTTTCGATTTGCACACTGCCATTAGTAGCTGAGATCTCGAATTTTCTGCCAGACGAAATAATATATATAGGTCACCTATCTAAACAAGAGTGATGTTTCCAAATGCTCTTCCAGCTACTGCCGTGCTTCCTCTTCCTCTTCATTGTTCTCTGTTTGTGATGCTAGCTTCACAATGTCCTCGACAAGGATCTTTCCTTCTGTAAGTGTACAGAAAAATAGTCAGAAATCACAAGAAATTGTATGGATGCTGCAAATGAAACAACACATAGATATCATTGGTGAACGAACCTTTGTCTTTGGAAAGGTTGCTGATGAGCTCTTGGACTCCTTCCTTTCCTATTGTGTCCTTGAGATAGGCCGCTGCTGCCGCCACCTCTTCAGCAGTCACCTTGCCATCATGGTCCCTGCAAATCACAGTAAAATCAGTTCAAAATGCTGAGGACCTACATGCAAAATGGTGGCATATTAAGAAAGACTGCTTGATAAAGTAATCTATCTCACATATATTTGCTATTGGGATCAGAAATACCATGCTTTTACAGTGACTTCAACAAGGAACCTATGAGTTATCGCACTACTAAATCACAGAAACAGATGGCATAGAACTGTGAGATGCAAGGCAATAGAGTTACCACTGACAGTAATTTAAAACAAAATAAGTTTCCCTATGAGTAAGAACTTACCAACAACAAAATGCACTGATTGACAAAGCACACAACGTAAAACAACTATGTACATACAAGTGACTTACTTGTCAAGCAGTTGCCAACGGTTTCCTATTTGTGCGTCCACATCATCAATCTCCTTTTCTAATTCTTGAAGCATAGCATCAACCTGAATGCAGCAAGGGCCAAAGCTATATGTGATTCATGTGAATAATGAACCCCTAAATCATAAATATATATATTAAGAAAAGAGGATATAAAAGCATATAGATGCCAACAACATACTGAAGATACAAAAGCATGCATATGCATGTTTCACTTGCAGCATTTTTTAAATTTCCAAAAAAAAGATGTTTAATTTAGGTAGACTTAAAATTCAGAGTGACAAGTCCGCAAACAACAGCTTCCGCTCTTTATCTCAAACTTTTCAGATATTTGTTTATAATATTCAGTCTATTCGAGGATATTTAGGCAGCAGACATCCAAGAGTAGTAGCAACAAGATATGGGAAATATAAACAGATTTTAGCAATAGAGTGCTCAACTATTGGCTATAGAGTCCATGGAAGGATTTTCTTACCTTCTCAAACAGTGCTGATGAGACTTTTTCTTCGGCAGCAGCCTCGGCATGGTGGTCTGACTCCTCTCTAGCAGCAATGTATGCTCTCTTAGCTTCTTCTTCACCCTCTGTGCCCTCCGTTTTGAGCATGGAGTTATATAGTTCTATCTGCATTCGCAAAAGTTCTATTAAAGCTCAAGGGTACATCTTACATATGCAATACAATGGAAGATGGCTGCATGAGTATTTGTTAGTCTAACACGCTTCACATTATACCTCCTTGTTGACAAGGCCCAGGAACTCTTGGCGCTCCTTGCTTACAGACTGAAATACAAGGAAATTAGAAAAGGCTCAGATGAAAGGGAGATACTAGTGTTACTGAATTACAGTGTAATTATTGTCAATGTGTATAGCTACTAAAAGAAAAAAAAGGTTGACTAGGAGCATACGGATGCAGATGCGAGCACTGCCAATGCTCGGCTAATATTGCAGAGTTTTTCCTTATCAGACTGTTTTGCCTTTTGCAGTTCTTCTTCCCTAGCAGTAGGTTCAGTCATTTCCTTCAAAGCTAAATCTTCAGAGGCACCATCTGGTTCTTTGAGCTTTGTCTTCTCTTCTTTCTCTTGTTTTGCTTTTTCTTCTTTCTCCTTCTTTTTCTCTTCCTCCTGAACGTTTTTTGGGATTGAAAAGCATCAATAACAGAGTTGCTTCATTGTGTTAACAACTTAAATAATCGAGTTAAAACTAAATAAATGCTACTGCGAACATTGGATAATTATCGAGCAAACTGTGTTAGCAGATTTGTGAAAGAGAATATAATCAACAATAATTATAGTGTAAATCTTGAAGTAGGTTAGACAAGACAGCAGCGTTGGGATTAGAGTCTACACAAATTGGAAGCACTCCTCAAATAGCAATACAGATAAGGGTACCAATTGCCAAGTTTCATTTATAACTAACAATTTCATTTTAGGTTCTCTCAATGGAATATCGTCTGGCTTGCCATGAAATTGCATAGACCATGTAGTGAGAAACTTCAATGGAAACACAGAGGCCAGACATATGCCCAGTAAGGGGTTCTAGTTCAATTCCCCTACCAATCCCTAGAGACCAAACTTAATCCCTATCACCCAAACAAAGGCTAAAAAAATAAGTTCATCTGAACATCTACCACATGAAAAGGTATGAACAGGAACTCTTATGAGGTTTAAACTTAAGATCTAACTAGGGGTTCAAGCATGAAATATAACTAAGGTGCAGCAGGGTATGCAACATTGGTGCACAAAAGTAGTCATCTCAAAATCTGAGACAGTTCTAAAACTAAATATGTGGCTTAATTCTGTAAGAAAATATGATTTTTGAACTAATAATTAAAGATAAGTTCTACAACTATGGGCCAGCACAAGCCCATTTCCACCCCCACCCCCGAAAAAGAAAAAAATATGCAGGTGCACACGCAACAGAGGGAATTTCTCTATCAAATTATTAGTGCTGTGACTTTATATCCCCAAATATTATGGCTCATCGAAGAATAGGAGGTTACAAACCACATTGTTAGTTTTTACTATGTGTTCTATTATATATCTACTACTAATAAAAAGATCATCCTATGTATACATCACCTTGATAAGTTCTTCCTGCATCTCAAGGAATTCCAGTTTCCTCCTCCTCTCTGAAACAGAATCTTCAGATGGCAGTACTGTCCCAACTGTATCCACAACTTCATCCGGTAGTGAAGATATTGTTGCTACAACAGCCTCCTCAGGTTTCACTTTCCCAGATACAGTAAAAGCTCTGACAGCATTTTTCAAACATAAGAACACAAACAGAAATAGCATGACAACTGGGAAATGTCTACTGAACTTACCTTGAAAGTATGAGAAGCGAAGATGGCACAGAATGATTTAGTGAGAGATCCAACCAGTCTCGGAGCTGGGCAAAAGAAGATGCAATGGATGTTACTACTTACTAGCATAATTTTGTATGCATTTACATAGCATCAGTTAGTTTTCTCTCTCTTCTGTTTCTTAATCATATATAAGCTGTCACCCATGTAACCCAACTTCAGCTGTGTTTAATTCGAAGTGCAAGCTAAGTGCGCTAAGTGCTGTAGTAACAGTCCTTTGACGGTACACAGACTTGAACAAGCATGCAATAAGGCCATAAAAAATGTCAACTAACAAAGGTTAAAGAAAAATATAATAGCCTAGGAGAAGTAAACATGGCACTTGTTTGGAAGAACAGAAATCAGGATCTACATGGAAACGGACGGAATATGGCTACTCCATTTCATAGTAGTATAGTTCCAATTCTAGCCGAGAGGTTAAGGCTATCTCGAAATGACCAATGTTAGCTTGCTTAAGGTGTCTTGGCAAATCTGGAATTGTTAACTAATATATGTTGTTGCTATTAAATGCTAGAATCAATCTCGGAAAGACAAGAGTCGTTGAGTTAAACAAGAATGGGCAGCATAATAAATAGCTGAGAATGAGAAATTAAGTGCACGTCATCAGATTAAGTGAGATAACCTGTTGTCGCATCTCTTCGGTTGACAGCAAACCTAGGAGACCACGTTCCCGGCAGGCTTGCCGAAGCTCCTCTTCAGAAAGAGACTCAACACCCTCAGCTTGAATCATCTTATCATCCTTCTTAATGCTGCAAAGATAAGTATCGTTAGCCAAAGAAAAGGTAGCATTTTAAGAAGACAGTTCATATGGCGCTGTATTAAATCAAACAGAAAAATGGTAAAGGGATAAATAACTAGCAAATTGTGTTAAACAAGAAAAGGAATCATGGCATTATCTCATATATATGAGAAAGACAAATCTAATGCTAAACCTGAACTACTATTAGACCCAAAGACAACTTAAATCCACTCCAGAGCAGAGAGTCAACATGATTTAGAAAGCCTACTAAGCTTGCACGTCCATTAAAGTACTGCGCATTCTCTTGGTGAATACTGCACATTCTCTTGGTGAATTAAATAAGCTTTCGATTTGATAATTGCCAAATAAGCTTGATGAATGACAGAACACAGATGCTGTTTGACCACCAAAATTGATCATTTCTGTTCTATTGGTATTAGGTACAGTACATAACACCATAAGAATATATACGTGCTCCACTAAATCAGCATTAAGTTTTATGGTTCTCAATTGAAATACTTACTCTTGGAGTTTTTTGCGAAGCATGAACCTCAAGTAGTTGTCGGTACCAAAAGGTCGGATACCCATATATTTGCACATATTTACCAAGCGTGGTCTGCCAAAAAAAAAGAAAGAATCGACTGTTTAGTCACTAGCGTAATTTTGATGATCAATTTACACAGATGATAAAGAATGTCTAACCTGCTCATATTATCCAAAGTAAGTTCATCATTGAAAAGCTTTGCAAAGCTCAAGATTTCATCATTGGAGACACGTTCACCTCTCCTAACCTAATCATAATTTAACTATATTATCCAATCAAAAATAGCAGAGGCAGTTTACAATAACGAAGGGAACACAGAAAGAATCTATACCTTGTTCAAAAACTCGTCTAGATCTTCAGCTGTCTGTTTTATGTCTCCACTACGTGATGTTTGAACTTCTTTTGCCATTTCTTTTGCTGTATCTTGCAAAAACTTTGCATATTCCATCCTAGCTTTTAGTTTCCTTTTCAATGCTTCCTGCACAGGAAAACAAACCATGTCCTTATGATCAGTTAACACTATGATAATGTCTAGATTTACGATATAATTATGACAGGAGTCATTCAAATATGAGATGCAAAACAGTGATTAATCTACTGCAACAAGAGCGACAGTAGGGTATGCTGCTCCATGGAACTAATGCACTACCACAATGTGTGGCAGCAAGTTTCATACATCATCAGTAGTATTCACATGCAGAAAAATGCAGCGACAAACTAATATAATCCCAGGTAGTTAAAAGTTAAAACCAGTCAAACACATACCTCTTCTTTCATTTTGTCCTGGAAAGTTGATGGCAGCATGTTTGGAAATAACTTGAGGAACACTGGCAGTAAGAATTCCATGAAAGGAACAAGTATGAACACAGCAAATGGTACCAGCCTGAAGATATCAGCTGTTGTGCGTGTCAGCTGTTGCCTCTCTCGTCTAGAAAGGCCTTTTCCACCAGCAAGTTTCACCAGCAATCTTGATGAGATCCTAACATCGGCCCAAAGTAGTTTTGTCCCTAACCAATAATGCTGCAGTGTAGAAACAAATTCATCCTTCCAGTGCTTAAGCTTTGCAGCCCAATCAGCCCTTGACAAACAAACAAGTAAAGTTTCTTAAGTTAAGAAGAAACAGACCATTCTTATCTATGCATTTAGGTACAAAAGAAAAGAACTGAGACCTGCTCATTGAAGCAACAGCTCGGAGAGCAGGGCCAATACCCAGAAGCCTTGCCCAGAATTTCTGTATAACTGATTGGCTAGTCTTCAAAGATTCAGGTACATGCTTAGCTTTGGCTTTAGCTTTTGCATTGCTAAGACCTTCCACAGCCTGATCACATTCTTCTGGGGATGCCTCTTTTTTCTTTGTATTTTGCTTTTGATCCTCACTTTGTTCATTACCAATATCCAACTTAGGTTGCCCTGCAGTTGCAGTTGATGATGCACGGAGTGACTGCAGCATAGATCTAGCTCCAAACAGCAAACCGAAGTCATTCCTTCCAATTCCATAATAAGAAAAAGCTATCCCATGAGCTGGGCGTCGAAGAAACCCATTAGCAAGACCTGCCAAATTCCTCTTAGTTAAGTTCACACTATATTGCCCCTTCTCAGAGTTTGAATCCCCAGAGCTTAGCTCTAGAAATAGCTGTGCTATTCTTGGCTCAGCCTCCAAACCAATTCTTCCATGTTGGACATGATCGAAAAGATATTTCCTTCTCCTAGCGATTGCTCGTGAAGCCATCTTCTCACTTTACAGTTGGGAAGGCCAAGTTCATGCCTTTTAAGGTAGAATCCTGAAGTAATCCCATTATTCAAACAGAAGTATAAGCTTTGACTATCCACATAAAGGAAGAAAATAGCAGCAAAGAACAAAGATGCGTAGTGAACATAAGACTCAACAACCATAACAAAAATTTAACAATTCCAAAACAGGTAAAAGTAAACTTTTTTCAGGAAATTAGAGTATGCTGTGCTATAGAATTCTCTGAATTTTCTTAAACATAATTATTCAAAAAAACAGTAATGCGTAGATTTCCACAAATAAAGCAACTAGCAACTAAGTTTTACACCCAAAGTCAGTTGTTCAAGCCGTAAGAAAAACTAATAGGTTCAGTGTCTTAGTTCTGATCTAGTGTGATTAGTCCAAGCTTGGCATAGTCTGTCCAATCAAATAGGCATTACAACAAGCAACTTTACAATGTTGTTTTCTTTTCTGGGGCATGTGGCCACAGAATTTAGTTCATGTAATTCTCAGCTGGGCAAATATCTAGAGTCTTCTCATGGATGCTGGCAAGAAGTTAAATAAGAATCATACTTATTCTTTGTCTCCACTTCCAGTATTATCACTAATGGATGAAACTCTGTGAGTATCAGTAACAGATAGACTAAAAATCAGGTAGCCAACCAATCCAAGCAATTCCCACTTCACTTGGACAAATCCTTTCTATTTTTCCAGAGTTTTATGCGTTTATCTGATTTCAACAAGGGATCTGACAAATTTCTACACATCAACATAAAAACTAATTTTGAAGGAGGTAGTGATTCAAATCAATGTATTCCCACACTTATGCGATCAGCAACAGTTCAATTCATACCTTTCTGTTCATTCATGCTACAATTGCAGTCCACATAAATGCACCCATCCTAAATGACTGAACAGCATATGAACAGGTGGGCAGGTCATCTTTGAAATCCGTCCATCATAACTTAAATGTATGCTCAGGAAGAATGCCCATACTCCCAATTACCATCATTCATCAGCGACCACCCCCACATGGAAGCGCAAACATTAAACAATTAGGGCGACAGAGTGCAACAACGAGACAACGACGCGTATCACTACTACGTCACCGCAATCTTTTTTTTTAAAAAGGTAAATAATCGACCCATTGGGACCGATAAGCAGTTAAGCGCCGTTTAAATTCGGTCCCTTTCGCTACCCCAAGACCCCCAAATGCCCAAAACTCACCGATCGCCACCACTGAAAAAATCCCCCAAAAAATTCACCGAAAAAAAGAACAAAAATACAATGAGCCGCGCGCGGAGTCACCGGTTGGCGATCGCACTGATCACACCATCCCAGGCTCATCACCAAGCACCGAAGGAATCGGGGATAAAACCCCACCCGCACCAAACAGAACCAGAAATCAATGCCAGCCAAAAAAATAATAATAAGGGAGGGGAAAGGATCGCCTCGAGCGAGACGGTGGGGGGCGCTCACCGGGCGAGGGACGCGGCGCCGGGCGGAGGCGGGCGAGCTGCGCGGGGTAGGGTTTAGTTAGGGCTTTGGATGAGTGGGTGGAGAAGAGGGAAGGGGGAATGGGAAGGGGAAAGAGGCGGAGAAGGAGAGGAGGGGCAGTTGCAGCCTTGCAGGGAGGCAGCCAGGCAGGGGAAGTAGCAGTTCGCCGTGTGGAGGAAGAAAGAAAAGGAAGGGACTGGAGTGGCCGCAAGCCGCCGCACATGTCTTGCAGAGGACGGCCAGTGGGCCCAAGTCCTCTGCTTTGGTTGGAGTGGACTGCTGCTGGTTCACGATTTGAACGGAAAGTTAGACTGACTCCAACAAGGGCCGTGTTTACGTAAAAAATTTTGAGTATTAAATATAATATTTACTAATAATTAAGGATGTTAAATAAATGGGTTCTAAAACTACCTTGCACCAGGTAAATTTGAGAGAGTCTAATGAGGGTTTTAACTACATGATTAGAAGATAGTTACTGTAGCAAATTATTAAATTAATTATGCTCATTAGATTCATCACGTAAAGTTACACTGTGTGAAAAGGTTTTCTGAATAGACTTCATTTAATCTCACGCATGCGAGATTACCTTTTCTCGAAAATTTTTTGGAATACATTTAAACACGGCCGAGGAAGAAGCATTTTGGAGAGGCAAAAAGACATTTGCCTTCTATGTATAGTATACCAGAGATGCATTTTTCTTCCTGTCTCCAACAGAAGAGGAAGAGGCAGTCCCGCGCACCGCCACCGCCGGACAGGTCGACCTCCCACGCGCGCTCCGCGGCGGTGGGGTCGACTCCTCGCGCCCGCGCCGTCGAGCTCAAGACTCCACTGCGCCGTGGCGGCCGGGTCGACCTCACGCGCTGCTCCCGGCGCCGGTCGAGCCTCACGCGCCCGTGCCTGCGGCGGCGACGGCAGCGGCGGCGTCGCCTCGCGCCATGGCCGCGGATCAACCTCACGCGCCCGCGGCGGGCCGGTCGAGCTCCCTCCGCGCCCGCGCGGCGTGCCAGTCAAGCTCCTCCGCGCCGCCCCGCGCCCTGCCAGCCCGCTCATCTCCTCCCACGCGCCTCCGCGTGGCAAATGCAATCGAGAGAGAGGGCGCGATTTTCCATCGCCTCTCTCCTCCGAGACATTTTGCCTCTCCGTTTGCCTCCTCTGTTGGAAGCTCTCCACGTCGCTACAGTAGCCGGTGGTGAGGCAAAAATGGATTTGCCTCCCCCGATGCCTCACCTGTTGGAGTCAGTCTTATCAAACTGCAAACCAAGCTCAACTGGGCACGCGTTATTCAAATTTTCAAATAACAAAATTACTAATTCTTGAAGCTGTTGCCGAATGAGTAAGCAGTTCCAATCTTCTTGGCAGCCCGTATAAAAAAACAGGCGAGCGACTTTGAAAATTCGACAGGAATCGGTATCGTCCTGATCGTGATACGTGGCGGGCGGACCGTTCTACTGACTTCCGTATTATATTGGGTGCCACGTGCCCTGCCCAGATGGCATATCCCGGGCAGCGAGTAGTCATGCCGTTGGCTCACCCGATCGCCGTGACACTTGTGGCCTTGTGGGCTGCGAAACACGTCTTCCCTTCACTGGCTTCTCCGCTCGCTCGCTGGAGTACCGGACGTACAACACACGTGCAGCATAGAGCTTTTCCGGTTGGTACAAAGATAATGTTCGGCCGGTACATTGAACAGTATTGTATGAGTAATTTCTTTTAGTATATACTTCAATTTGCATGTTCGACTCGACTTATTTCGTCTCACACAATACTATTCAATATATCAATATCAATTGAATACTCTCAATCTTTTCTTTCAGCGTACATGCGACACGAGTGCACAAACCGACAGAATCCACAAGTTCAAGCATATTCCACCCGTGCCTTTCCGTATCAACTCATCCCCATCTGTGTTTTCCTTTTCCTCAATACGCAAAATTCGGACATGCTTGCTGCCATCCAAAGGCAGAGGGCCCCCGAACCCGTGTAGAATTTAGGAGTTCAGAAAAAAGGAAGTCATACGTGCTGAATATTCAGAAACTTAATACACTGTTCGGTTTTTCCCGTTTGGATGAAGATAGCTCAAGAGAAATTGGGCCTAGATACAGTCACACGGCCTACACAAACCGTATTCCCCTTCTTTTGGGAGCGTATGGAACCTGAAAAGGAACTGATTCTATTTCGTAACTCGATACAATTTCTCACTCGTGCTTACTCACATTTGCTGAAGGGGACGGATGGAATCTTTGACGACGGCCTCGCGGAACTTTACAGCTATCTTTCTCCAGCATGTTTCCTGCGTCAGGTAAAACGCGAGAGTATGAGACCCACGGCAAGACAGACTCGGATGCCAAATAAATTAGCCATCAGGATGGACAGGCAGAAGTTGACGAGTATGGAGCTTCTGTCAGGAATTGGATTTGGGGTTGATAACTGATGTTGTTCATATGATGAGGTCAACCAGAGACGTACCATGGAAGCTTGAAGGTGTCTCTCCAGCGAGGCTGCTTAACGCAGCTTGCGTGTATCTTGTTCAGCCGCACAATTATCTCTGCGAAGGACGGCCTGACAGAAGGTGTTGGATCCCAGCATTCTTGAATCAGCCTGCAGGGTGCCAAAGAAATATCATGAGCAGCCAAATGGAATGACGCTAGACAGCCTTTCGCCTAGTCGCCTAAGTAAATATCCTTCGTGACTCTGATTGGTGATTGACCATGAGCCTGGTTTTAGCATTCTGCTAGGGTGGTCGAGTTGGCAACAGCCAAACTTGCTTGATCAAGCGAAAGCAAAGCTAGAGTGTGTGATCCACTCACTCTTTCACATCATTGGGATAGTATTTGGGTTTATTCTTGAATTGTGGTCTCAGCCCCTCCAAACAAATCATTTTAGCTGCTTCCTCTTGGGGCTTCGGGTGAAAAGGAGGAGTTCCTTCAATCATCTGGACCATCAATAGAACGGGCAAGTAATGTAAATGTGGAAATTGCGAAGCAACTTGGAATCGCTGCCGACCGGAATGACACATCGACCTAGATGCAACAAATAATTAGCCATGGCTTCTTGCAAGTAGATTGGATAGTTTCGTGTACCTCGTAAAGAATGAGACCAAATGCAAATACATCTACACTTCTGTCAAATGGTTCATTTCTGTACATCTCTGGAGAAGTGTATACACCTAGGCACATTGAGAAAAGTAGAAAATAATATAATGTATCAGCAAGAATATAAAACATGGAGTCACTGGAGAACAGGCACCATTCCATTTGCAAGGGGGCAGTTGAAAATAAAACGAAAAATTGTCACTAGTTAAAATGGTCATGTAACAAATACTTACGTTTTATACATGTAATGTATCATTGACCATTATTTTCTATTAGATATATTTATAAAATCGACAAAATTATGAGACTACATAATATCTTTCGAGACTAATCTATACATGCTGCTTTCAAGTTCTGAAACCTAATGTGCTAAATGTTATTGATAGCCAAAGTTTCAAAAATTTGATCAAACCTTGCCCAAAACATTAAGTATCTCTAATCAGATGTCATAAAGAAATTTGGCTAGCACCACATCCGCAAAGAAGGCACTAGCAAAACTCATGGACTTACATTTCAACAATAATGTCATAGTAAAGAAAGATGACTGATTAGAAAGATCATCGTCAGTAACCTAGCATATGGATCGGACAAAGTTTTCCAAGATGATGACAACTAGGTCCATCGAAAAACCCAAATGCTTTTTTTCAGCACAAGCAAAATCCATCTGAATAACAGAGTGAGTACTACATACTGTCTAGGTGCGTCATTGGCTGAGCCATTTGTAGTTTGTCTTCGGAGACTTTAACCAAACTCAGTGATCCAAAACCAGCAACCTTAAGTTGTCCTTCATCGTCCCGCACGATGTTTCTGCAACCTTACCAAAGTATCATAGCGTATAGTGTACATGTAGCTACAAATATTTAAAGTCTTGAGCAAATTCAGTGATAAAATAATGATTAATTAGCTTACTTTGGTGACAAATTGCCATGAATGATTGGCTCAGGTTTGCACTCGTGGAGATAATTCAGTGCCCTGAACAAGAAAGAAATCTTGAAGATCTTTTTTTTGGTACAATGGTAGAGCTTGATAGTGTTATTTCAATAGAGTTTTTTTTTTTTGCGGGTATGATTCAATTGAGTTCAACTGAAACAACACAAAATTTAAAAATGAGAATACAAATCTATAACACAACTAAAAAAACTATCCTACCATTATGATCAATAAACCAGAAAAGAGTATCTTATTTCCAGGTGAGCAATGAGTATCTGTTGTGTTTCAATCAACAGTTTGCAAGACAAATAGAACTTCAAAGAAGGACACATATATACAGAAAGAGATAATGTCATGAATACTCACACACCTCGCAATGTCAAGAGCAAATCTTGTAGCTTTGTGAGGCTTCAGGCGACCTTTGATCTCAAGATAACTTGCTAAATCACCCTAGTCAAAAAATCAGGGGAAAAACAGATATAGTTGTCGATGACAAAAGAGTCATAGGGTATATGTGGAAAAGGGCTCTACTTGAAAGAGAATGGCTTTGCAAATAACAAAAACTTAATACATTTGTCATAGTTACTTACTTTCTGATGGTACTCGGAAACAATCATCATTGGCACATTTTGTGTGACAGCTCCCACAAACTGGACCAAATTGGGATGCCGTGCTTTTTCAAGTAAAGTAAGCTCGTGTTTGAATGCATTTCTGAATTGAGATAACAATAGAACTTAGAAATATTGCATGGAGAAAGAAACAGGAAATTCAAAAGTTTATTAATAGGTTAATTCACTTTGAAAAAGAATAACAATAACAATGCTTCAGATTTCTTTTAGGTTATTTGCAGATTAATTATATGGAAAACTCTCTTATAGTATCAGTTATTAAACATGATGAATACGAAGTCTGAATACACACTAAACAACCTAACACCTGAAATTTGGATATGCATCCCCAATAAAAACATCTGAAATCATGGTTGCTAGGTGAAATCATGGTACAAATGAAAGATAATTTCACTGGGTGAATGAGAAGGAATAAATCATAGAAGTCATTCAACACTGTTTGGCACAAAGCAGTGTATTAAAAGAATGAACCATTATAATTACTATCGATGGTTACTGGAGATAAGCGTTCATGGAGGCAAGTATTACATGCTATCTGCATCCGAGAAGCTGTCTTTGTCAAGTATTTTAACAAACACTTTTGAGCCATACCATTTCGCCAGATAGGTACCCTGTAAAAATAGTATGGCAAGGTATCATGCAAGCAAGAACAGAGCAAAGTGAAGAATAAATGGAGAAAGCTAATAAAAGCACATGCCTTTGTGACCTCCTCCCCTCTTCGGAACTCAAGTTCAAGTGGGTTCAGTTCATATTCTGGAAGCTCTTTAGGATTTGACACGACCATTGGAGTCTTTTTGGTTTTCTGGGGAGTAAAAGAAGCACATCTTAAATATGTACGTATCTGTGAAAGCAAGAGAAGAGCAATAGCTCTGAATTTTTGTGCAGGTGAAATATAGTACCGGAACTTTTGCTCCTCTTGCTCTGAGAAGGTTATATACTTCGAAATGGCCGTAATGTTTTGCGTCCGCCGCCGGCTGAAAATCATACAAAAAAAAAATGCAGTCAAACAGAGACCAAGTTAAGTTAGATAAGTACTTCCTCTTATCATGCAGGTATAATCAAACTCGTTGACTATTTTCTATCAATACCCAGAGCTCCATAGGTAAACCATAAAGTTCGTTCAGTACTTCCTCTTAGCGTCGCATTGATCTAACATTGCTCTGTAGCCGTACTTTTAGCATGAACTGAAGTAGGCCCAAACTAAAGTCTGTGTATGCACATGCTCCGGTTCAGAGAACTGGACAAGACATCAGAACCAGAACGATCGCGTTCCTGGAAGAGGAACACAGAGAGAGAGAGCTAGCAATGATTGATGAAGCGGCAGGTACAGTTTGACGCACCGTGCTTCCCCAGCGGTCGCGGGCGTTGATGTTGGCCTTCCAGTCGAGCAGCAGGCGCACGACCTCCCCCTGCCCCTCGCACGCGGCGATGTGCAGCGCCGTGCGGCCGTCGAGGTCGATGCTGTCGACGTCCACCCCGCCCCTGAGCAGCTCCTCCACCCCGCCCGCGTCCCCCTGGCACGCCGCGAAGAGCAGCCGCATGGTGGCGTCCAGGTTCTCCGGCACGGCGAGCTGCTGGTGCGCCGACGAGCCGTCCGGCCCGCCCCGCGGCGTCGGGTCGAGCGACGACTGCCTCGCGATCGCGAACCGCGTCGGCCTCGCCCCCGGCCCGCCGCCGCGCCGCGGGGTGTTGTGCGGGTCCAGCGACAGCTGGCGCCACAGCCGCGCCGCCCCCGACGAGAGCTGCCGCGAGATGGTCCGCGTCATCTTCTTCGCCGCCCCGTCCATCGCTGCTCCGTAGCTCGCCGGCCCTGGCTGGGACCGCCGCGGTGGGGTGCAGTGGTGGTGCGCGTGGGATCTCGCGACCGCGCGACGCGAGGAGGGGGTGGGTGCTTTTGGGGATTGGGGGCGGATGATTGGGCGTGGGCGGATGCTCTACCCCCCTCCCCGAATAACCAATTTGGCCGACGACTCGATCGAGGCCAGCAGTTGTTGTACTCTAGTAGCTCGAGCAGCAACTGGATGGAATGGAAATATATGGAATTGTGTGTTTTTTTTTGTGATGGAAATATGGAATTGTTGCGAGCAGCGCGGTGTGGGAGTGTGGGGAATAATGAAAACACCGACGGGACGAGGCGAGTAAGGCCAGTGTTAGTGGAGATGTCATGAACACGATTCACCAGAGCGCATCATCTAAAAATATTTGAAACTATAATGAAACACCTCCTCTCAATACATAGTTTCATCTATTGTTGTTTCAGGTTACGCAGATCTGATTTACAATTTGTCTGAAATCAGCAGGAGGGTTTCATCCTCGCTTAAACTCATTTACCTCTTTCTTCATTAATACATTCTGGCGTCACCAAAATACTTTACGTGGCGCTTTATTTAACGTCCACGAACCCCATGAGACTGGTCTAACTAACCGCTCCGGTGCCGGGGAAATGCGCGGTGGAGGTGCAGGGGTTTTAACTTTTAAAACGCGCCCTTGTGTCACCTACTGAGATGCTGATGAGCCAGAGGTCACTGAGAGGTGGGGGCCCGAGCGGGGCTTGGTCAGGTTGTCAGTGGGTAGGGTGGCCTGAGTGTTGGTTCGTGTCTTCGCTTCGTGAGAACGCTTGCCGACGACCTTTCCTTCTTCTCTTTTGTTTGCTTCGCTCTCCCAGTTGCTTGCTTGTTTGTTTATTGTATCTTTGCCAACCTGGAAATGTGGAATGCTGGATGCCTGGATGGGCCATCAGCAGCCTGCGTCTTGTATACGTTGAATTTTCTTGGCGTTATACTATAGTTTTCTCCTAGTAGTACAATCTAAGAGACCGTTTTTAAACGAAAAAAATGATTAAATGTAGTCCTTGCTCCTTGGAATTATGCGAGCAGTTGCTATAGTAACTGAATTATTGGTTCGATTGTTATCCTAGTGATGCAAACGTTGATTTGCTAAAAAGAAGAAGAAAAAAAAGGAAACATAGGTTGAAAACGAAGCCCTGTTCTGAGTAGTGCCCTCACTTTACTGTTGGCATTGGGTCCTGTTGAGATTTGGTGGCTTTTGCCGTAGTTAGTGGCATCATGGTTCGGGTGGCGTTCTTACCTCTTTTATGCCATCACCGAACGAGACGCGGACAGCAGCTATTGGAGGATTGGTCCTCCTTTTTCATGGAATCATCAGAAAAAGGCGGGGGGTGGTGGGCAGCACGTAGCGCTTCTAGTTCTGGATCGAGCGAGGGCGCCTGATTTCTTTTTGTTTCGGCGCGTCTCATCAGAAGTGGCTGCCCACTTGCCGTGTCTGCCATCGGGGATCTCTGTGAGCGTGGGTGCTCAATTTGGTTAGCTGATGAGTGATGATGGGGCATTTTTTCTTAATTATACTAGGAAGACCGTCATCAACTAAAATTTGATGGGACCTAATTTTTTTAAAAAAAGTTAAATGAATTGGAAACGCCCAATTCTGAATTTGAGTGGGGCATTCGGTTTGTTATAGTATCAGCGACCGAATCGGCAAAAACCAATTGCGCAAATGGGACGGTCAGGTTAAAACTGCCCCATATTTAGGACCCGCTGTTGGTCACGCGGACTGAGACCGAGTCTACTTCGGAGTAGGTCACTAGCCAGCACTCGCGACCCGGCAGGTGGGTCCGGCGGTGGGTACGGTGGCTGCTTCCTTGCCGTCGACGTTAGCAAGCAGCCGGTGTCGTCTGGCTGAGGATGATTAGGCCAGATAAGCATGTGGTTTGGACTTCCTCGTCATCGTGACAATGGAACGGATTACCCATTCCTCCCCGGGGCAGCAGCATGTCGGCCGCGCCCGTCGCCGTCGCGCGTGCCAACCAACGCCGGGGCGTCGCGGGCTCGGCGAAAGCGCCAGTCCTCCTGTTCCTGTCTGAAGACAGAGACAGCTGATGCACCGCCGCAACCAAACCAGCCGCGATGAGAGGGAGCCGATGGATCGCCAGCGTCGTAGCTCGTGGCCTCGCGCGACAGGACACTGGTGGGGGCATGGTTGTGGGGGCTCGGCTACCGGCTGCCGGCTGCCGCCCGCCGCCATCGGCACAGCGTGATCGAGCGAGTCCTCTTCTCCTCCGAGGGTCGACCGTCGACGTGTTTCGTAGGTGCCGAAAATGGTGGGCCAGGGACCGGGATGGTGAAAATGACCGAGGGTACTTTGGTGAGCAGCTCCACAGTTGTTTCGCAAGGAGTTGTGTCAAACGGTTGTCAAAAGCGATTGGACTTGTAGTCCAATGGTAGAGACGGTCAGGTGGGGCCATCGTGAGGTTGAATCTTGGTGCTCGCACCTTTTGCAGATTTTCGAGGTTCTCGGCGTTATCGTTAAGTGGTAGCGGCGTTCTCGTTGTGACGAGGCACCATTGGTGACTTGGAATCTCCGAATCTGCGGTGCTCGATCCGGAGGTGCTCATAGGGGTAGGGTTTGCGTACGTGTATAGGGGTGAGTGTGCGTGCGTGTTGTGAGCGTCTGCGTTGTACTGTGTAATTTAAAAAACGGTTGTCAAAAAGAGCTCTTAGTAAGGAGCTCTCGGAAAACCCGCTCTCACGAGCGCTTGGGCGTAGGCGCAGCGGAAAATCGCCGCTCCCTCCCCACCAGTGTCTAACAGCTTACGAAACCACCCCTAAAGTTCGTGGAAATTACAGCCAAAATGCGACCGCAACAACGCCACCTACCGTGCTCATCCCCGACGGGCTGGGCCACCTCCCGACGGCGGCGGCCTTGTGTGCTGGGCAGCGGCAGCGCTAGAGTCTGTGGGCGCGTTGATGTCTTTGGAAGAAGGTGGCGGGGCTGGAGGACGATGACGCTGGCGTGGGGGAGATGGATGATGGCGGCACAAGCGCGGAGAGATGGAGGGGCCGCGGCACGATGGGGTTGGTGGTGGCGGTGGGGCACCACAGGCGCGAACTCACACCGAGGAACCAATCCGATCACGGCCTCAGGAGCCTTGAGGCCCGCCAGCGAAGACGATGCACTCGCGGGTGGACGGGAGGAGGTCCCACAGCAAGGTCGGCAGCGCCGCGGAGAGAGACGAGGCAGTCGGCGGAGGTGTCTTCTTGCGAGCTCGCTAGGTCTTCCACCGCGGCGACACGAGACACCACGGAGCCCAGATGGAGGTGGAGGGTGCGGCACGAGGTGACCGGCGGGCGCACATGGAGCTCGCCGGTGGGGGAGCTCCCAATGCCCAGAGGTAGAGGTAGGTGGAGGAGGTGTCCCGATGAATGGATAAGGTGATAAGGTGGGAAGGAAAGGTAAGGGAAAAAAGATAAGAAGGAAAGAAAAGGGAAAAGGAAAAGAATAAGAAGAAAACGAGAAAAATAATATGAAGGAAAAGAGAAATTAAAGAAGAAAATAGAAAAAACAAAAGATAAGGGTATTAGGGACATTTCACTCTCTTATCTATTTTACACAGTTAGAAGAAGCTGTTTTGTCAAACATTTCTTTAAAAGCAGTTCTGATTCAGAGAATCTGCTCATGCTCTACCACAACCACAATTGTGCCAAATGCACCCTGAATTGGTCAAGTATTTCACCAAGCGCGTGCAATAATGCATAAACATCAGAAAGCCATGGCCAAAGGGATAACCTAAAAATCCTGATGATTAGCAACAAATTGAACACTTGCTAACTATTCCATTCTTTTACTAGCGTAGTTATGTCATGTCATTCAAAATTGCAATAAAGAAAAAACTCATGAAGTCCCTTGTTAAGATACATACTCCATCCTTTCCAAATTATTATCATTTTGACTTTTTAAAATACATTTCATTTGTTATGTATATATATAAATTCAAAAGGAACGTATCTAGAAAAGTCGAAACCACAAGTAATTTGAAACAGCGGGAGTACATGTGAATGTTGTTGCATTCTTCACAAGGACCTATTTGGATTTACTCTGTTAAGGGTCGGACAAACAAAATTGTTCAAGCTCAAGATATTAACATTGTGTGTTGAATTCGCCTGATTGGTGGTCGTGGTGATTGTTATGTAACTCAGTATGCAGTTCCAAGAGCTCTTGTTGAGCTCAGTCCGACACATCCTGCACCAGAAGCACAGATATTGACCATGTACGTAAATATTTGGCAAATCTGCGGAACATATTGACCAGTTGATCCAAATCACTTTTACCTGGTGTAGGCGTCTAGCTAAGTCGATTCCATAAATATACCCCAACAGATTGACATCAATAGTAGACTCAACACAAAATGTGGATGATGCTCACAGACCAATGGAAAATTTTCTACCTGGAGCAGCATAACACGTGAAGTTGTGTCTATTAAAAGGCTATCGGTAACATAATTGTATGATGTAACCAAATGGTACATTGCTATGAACAAGATTATAACTACTGAAAGCCAACCTAATTAATTACTACATCCGTTCCAAAAAGAATGACGTTTTAGAATTGTCTTAAGTTAAATATTCTCAACTTTGACGAAATTTATAGAGAAAAATGTCAATATTTATGACGTCAAATATATGGAGTAGATAGTGGATGATCGCCATGACTTGTAACTCGAATGTATGCACGAGAACACACGACACATATTTATACAGGTGCGGGAAGCCACATTGCGTACCCTACATCCTGTTTGGTGTAGTATATTGCGCACTGCGCTTGGGTGTTGAGGTGTTGCCTCGTGGTGTGTCCCGATCAAATAGGTCACGCAGCATTTCTAATAGGCCCTTAACACCTGTTACATGCACACACATCTGTAACGGTTGTTGTTTGGCGTTCGTCACCAATGTGGACTCCTGGTAACGGGCTTCTTAAACACCGTTACATGAATTCTTTGTAACAGACGTTAAAGCGAGTCTGTTACAAAAGTTAAACCTATCGGTAACAGGCTCGTAAAATCCGTTACCGATCAATGCTCTATCGTAGCAGCTTTCTAAGTCCGTTCGATCATCACGTATCGGTAATCGGCTTTAAAGTCCGTTACCGATAACTTTTGTACCGGAGACGCATGTTAGTTAGGACGCGTCTCCTTTGATAGCGACCCAATTGGATACACTCATTTTTTAAGACGCGTCTCCTTTGATTGCCACCCAGTGTCGCCTTTTTTCTCACATCGGAGACACGCGTTGTTATTGCGCCTCTGTCTTCGCCTTTTTCCGACACCACTCGCTCTCTCTCCTCAGAAGGCCACTCACGTTCCGACAACACTTGCTCTCTCTCCTCAGAAGGTCACTCGCTCTAACTCCTCAGATGTCCTGCCTGCCTGCCCGTTCGCCGCCCTGGCGCTCGAGGATCGCGCTCTCTCTCTCGAGAAGTCGGCAGCCCGGCCCGGCGGCCGTGTCTTGTGACGGCGAAAGGGCCGACGGACGTCGGCTCGGCGTCACGCAAAGTAGACACCTCTGTGTCCCCTCCCCCTCGGGCTCGGCGCCGTCCTTGAAAGGATCAGGCAAGTGGCCTAGAGGGGGTGAATAGGCCTACAAAACAAATTCCAACTTTTCTTGCACTTAGGTATCGGACTTGAACTTAGGAAAAATCCGGAACTTCGAGACCACTGTCGATGGTTCAACTACCAAAGACAAAATAGATCTGAGGATATCTAGGGGTTAGAAAACAAGAGAATTGAAGATCTACTAGTAGGATACCCAAGGGAACACTAGGCACGAGTAGATCTAGAGCAAACCCTAATATCTCTAGAGAGAACCAACTAGAACAAGCTAAGAAAGATAACCAAATTAAAGCACACAAGACAAAGATTTATCCCGTGGTTCAGCTCACCACAAAGGCTAGCCTACATCCACGTTGTTGAGGCAAGCCACAAAGGCTTAGGATCTCACTAGATCCACTCCTCTCTCACACCTATCACCTAGATGATAGATGGAGGGTTTCCACTAATCACAAAGGGTAATACAAACTTCTTGGGGCTGCCACACGAAGATTGGAAGCTCCCAAGCAACCTCTAGCCGTCTAGGATTCAAGAATCCAAGAGTAAAAGATCCACCAAGTAGCTAGGGTTTCACCAAGTGCTCAAGAACAGTAAGAGAGGGTCTTTAATGCTCTAACTCACAAAGAATCACTACCCACTTCAATGCTATGCGAGGATTTGGAGTGGAGTAGGTTGGAGTCGATGCAAGAGTGAGAGAAGAGCTTTGAATGGGGTCTGAAGCGCAGGGGAGGAAGAAGAAGATCGTTAGGCGGCCAAAGAGTATAAATACCCTCAGACCCGCAGCAGTAACAGTTAGATCTAAAGTCCGGAACCTCTGGGCAAAAGACCGGAACTTCCGAGACCTGGAGAGAAAACCAGAGGTTGTTGGAGTCGTCGAAACTTTGAAAACACGGAACCTCCAAACCTTGGAGAGAAAAACAGAAACAACAACAGCTAAGAGTCTTCCTTTGTGGTAGGGTAAGATATTTGCGGAGGAGATCATTGAGCACTTGAAGCTACCCTAAACTACTATTAGTATCCCCCTTGATAGTACGGCATAACCTATACTCAATTTCAAAATAGAAAATGAATTAAACCCTTTCTTGAGTAAATGTGGCCTTCTTCCTTTGAATGAGGGGTCTCCTTTGTTTTATGAACACCTATAGATATCTTTCATGCTGCAATACATACTCAAAAGCTCATTAGCTCTTTAATTGTGTGGTCAACATCACCAAAACCCACTTAGGGCTTGATTGCACTTACAATCTCCCCCTTTTGGCAAATGTTGACAACCCAATTAAAGCTTACATTTAATTGATAAAGATTGAGCTTTTGATGAAGTGAATACTAGACTCCCCCTCAATATATGCATGTCCCAAGTCGAATAGAGTGAAGTGTCATTATCAAGACACTAGGTTTGCATATCTTGAGAGTAAAGTGAGCAAAGTCTATTATTCACAACATCGTGGGGTGCACAGCAACTGTGTCAAACAATAAAACGTGATGCGTATGACATAACATGCAATCAGAGAGTTAACTGTGAACAGGATGCAGAACTTCCAGGAAAATCTCCGGAGCCTCCGGGCAGACCCTAGAGTCAGAACCTCCGGGAAATTTTTCGGAACTTCCGCATTCTGACACAGTCACCCCAACAAACATCACAGAAAAATAGTATAAGACACAGACTAACAGCAAATAGGGACTAGATAAAATTTTAACAGCAAGCCAACCAACAACTAGCCCTATTACACCAACCAAGAGTTTAAAGTTTTTCAACATCCACAAATTGTGTCCATGACCAACTCCAACCACTTTCCAACAGAGGCAAGAACAAATAGCACCAACAGTTATTACAGACCAGAGTTCAAATGAGATGAGGATAAAGTTTCACTTTCTCTCACAGCTCACAAAAGTTAGCAGATCCATAACAAAATACATCTCAATCTTTCTTACCACAAAAGTTAGCAGGTCCACAACAAAATAAATCTCAATCTTTCTTACTTCTCCCCCTTTGTCAACAGATTAACAAAAAGGAGAGAAGGGAAAGAGAGGAAGCCTGCAGATTAGATGTGTCCACCAAGGTTCAGTCACTGCTCTAGGAGTCCTCCTCCTCATCTTCTTCTGCATCAGCCACAGTGTCCTCCTCCTCATCAGAGACCACAGGTATCTTGCCACGGCCAGTAGTAGCTTTGGTGTTCTTCCTCACAGGAGTCTTGGAAGGCTGGGATTTCTTGAACTTGTGAAGCTTGCCACCAAGGGGCACATCATCACTGGATATCACATGTGTGGGCGCAGCTGGCTGCTCATCCTCCTTTTCTTCTTCACTGGTGGAGTACTCAGGGAAATCAGGGAAGATGGGTGGAGGTGGAAGCATAGAGTCAGCAGATAAGCCAGAATGGTTCAGCAGCCTGTTTAGGTCCTTCCGTGACTCATACACCTGATTTGCAGTGTATTTGCAATAGCCAAAAATGTCCCCCGGCATGTGCTTCAACTGCTTGTGATCCTTGGGACTGCTGGACTCAGCTGCAGGTGGAGGAGACTCAGGTTCCATGTAGGGCTTCAGCACTTCATTCCTTCTGATATGATGCCAATTCTTGACCTGATATGGGAGGTGCTTCCCATCCTTCTTGAAGTTGATCCCAGTGACCATCTCAATCACGTACATCACATAGGGGGCATAGGGCAGGTTGCTCCTTCCATCCTCAGTGCATCTGATCAGGTTGTACCAAATGAACTTGCTAACAGAGAAGGGAGTTGCATCTGGCAGCAATCTGAGAATCAAATTTGTGGCATATTTGCGTAGATGAGTTGAGTCACTCCCACCTTTGGGATATATTGTCTCTCTGAACAGATTGTTCATCACATAGTAGACTGATCTCATCCCTGTTGTAGTGCCATCTGCAAGTTCTGGCACTTCATATGCATCTGCCACTTGATCAGCTTCCATGTGGTTTTCATGATGAAGGATAAAGGCATCTCTGTCTTCCTATCCAAATCCGAGGAGCCTAGCAAATGTCACAAAGTCCAGCTTGTAGTGTACCCCTTCGGTCATCCAGTGTATAGTGTCCTTGTCGATGTCATAGAAGAAGGTGGCATGAAACTGTGCCAAGATTTCAGTGTTCCAGTCATATTTGAACCCCATGAGGTCCCTGATCTTGTATTTCTCTATTAGCTCAAGTACATCTTCAGCCTCAGGGCACCTCTCCCTAAGGTCCTCAAGGTGCTCAAAGTCCACCCACTTCATCTTGATGATCTTGCTCTTGTTGACCAGCACTGTCCCATAGAAGTTGAAGTGGAAGCTTGACCAAAAACGATAGTCAATGGCAGAGTACTTGGGGAGGAGATAAGGGTTCTCCTCCCTGGCCCTTTTCACTTCAACTCCAGAGGCATCATAGTTGTCTTGCTCAAAAGAGGCTGAGCTGTCATACTTAGTTGGTTGCCTTCTTTTGGGGGTGTACTTGCAGTACTTGTGATAGGTAGTGTCAATCTCACCCAATTTAGTTGAATCATCAATGACAATGGGAATGGTCTTGACCTCTGTCCCACCATTGTCTTCAACATGCTGACCTGAGCCTGAGCCTCTGCCTACTAATAAACTGCCTAAGCCATGACCTCTCCTTCGTGTAGCCTTTCCTCTGCTTCCACTGCTCCCTGCCACAGCCCTTGAGGCAAGCCTGAAAGCCTTCTATCCAGCTGGGGAATCAAAGGGCATTGCCCTCTTCTTGCCTGAGTCTTCTGACATCTGAGATAAAGAAGTGAACAGATGATAAGGACGAAGTGCAAGAGTACGGAGATCATTTAGGTAAGGTTCAGTGGAACTTTGAATCAAAGACACAACCATTGTCAGCACAGACCCCGGAACCTCCGGAGATTTTCCTGGAACTTCCTGGTTCTGACACTTGACTGCAGACTATGTATTTGATTCAACTTTCAACTGAAACTAAAGAGCCCAAATGAACCCATTCAAACAACACTAGAAGATTGGAAAGATGAAAATGTACCAGTAAAATCTATGGCAAGGTCCAGTTGACTTTTGAATTAGAATCACGAACAAGTCTCTGCAATATCCGCAACCTCTGGGGATTTTCCCGAAACCTCTAGACAACATGCAGTGACATAGTTCTTGAATTCTTGATTCAACCTTCAACTAGATCTATCACAAATGTACCACTACATCTACATCGAGGAACACTTAGAAGGCAAGATAGAGTCTGAAACTGCAACAGGATCTGAGGTGAAACATAGATCGGGTCGGTTAGGGTTTGTCACCTTAGATGTGTGCGCAGAGAGAGAATGTGCGGCCTAGATGTAGGGGACGAGATCCTTGCAGGAGAGCGAACGGTGCCGGAGAAGGTTGTTGATGTAGATCCAGGCGACAGCACGGACAGCTCCCCCTTACTTCACCATCCTTCTTATTCACACAGGCTCGCCCGACAGCGATGAAGAGTGATAGCAGCGTGGAAGAGCAACACCGGCAAGGGTGTGCGGTGGTGGCACAAGTGCGAGAGAGGAGAGCGAGATGCGAAGCGGTGCGGTAAGGATGAAACTGACTGCGGTAAGAGAGAGAGGGTAAATCTGGGGAGTTACCCTAGAGGGTAAAAAGATAAGATTCAGCAGAATATTCCAAGATTCCCTTCTCAACTCCTGACCAGACTGTCTGAGTGATAAGGAGCGAAACCTCCGTTGTTTTCTCCGGAACCTCCGAAGACTGAGAATCAGAGACAGTGAACTTGAGCTTCTTTTGAACTTTTCTTGTGTGAATGGTACATATCAACAAAGATTTCTTTTAGGTCATGGACTCCTTGTCCCAAATGGCTAGATTTCAATCAAACAACTCATAACTATAGCCATTTGAGTCAAGTTAGGGATATAAAATAGTTTTTTTTTGAAACACAATATATAAAATTTTGTAAAGATGTTTTGACAAGAAAAGTACATCAATCAAGGCATGCTAGATATCAAGCCACACAACGAGAATCTAGAATATTTAGCTCATTCCTGAAACTACAGAACCTTGACTCATCGAGAGGCTTTGTGAAGATATCGGCTAGTTGTTTTTCGGTGCTCACATGACTTAGAGCGATATCTCCTTTGGTTTCGTGGTCTCTCAAGAAGTGATGACGGATGTCTATATGTTTTGTACGAGAATGGCTTACGGGGTTGTTTGCAAGCTTTATGGCACTTTCATTGTCACACAAAAGTGGGATATGGGTAAAGTGACATTCGTAATCTTTTAAGGTTTGCTTCATCCAAAGTAGTTGAGCACAACAAACGCCAACTGCAACATACTCGGCCTCGGTGGTGGAAAGGGCTACTAAGTTTTGCTTTTTAGAACTCCAAGACACTAGAGACCTAGCTACCAAGGAATTGGCAAGTCCCCGATGTACTCTTTCTATCTACCTTGCAACCGGCATAATCAGAATCTGAATAGCCAAGTAGATCGAAAGTGGAGCCCTTAGGATACCACAAGCCAAGGTTAGGGGTATGTACTAGATATCTCAAGATTCTCTTCTGACCATGAGATGGCACTCTTTCGGGTTAGCTTGAAACCTAGCACACATGCACACACTAAGCATAATATCCGGCCTAGATGCACATAAGTAAAGAAGAGAGCCGATCATGGAGCAATATACCTTTTGGTCCACGGATTTCCCTTCTTCATTGAGGTCCAAGTGTCCATTGGTAGGCATTGGAGTCTTGATGGGCTTGGCCTTGTCCATGTCAAACTCCTTAAGCATATCTCTTGTGTACTTGGTTTGACATATGAACGTCCCTTCCTTTGCTTGTTTGATTTGAAATCGAAGAAAGAATTTGAGCTCACCCATCATGGACATCTCAAACCTCTTTGTCATTACCCTACTAAACTCTTCACAAAAAGTTTCATTAGTACTACCAAATATTATGTCATCGACATATATTTGGCACACAAAAATATGACCATCAACTTTTCTAGTGAAGAGAGTAGCGTCGACTTTGCCTATCTCAAAGCCTTGCTTGAGCAAGAATTCCTTAAGGCATTCATAGCATGCTCTTGGTGCTTGCTTGAGCCCGTAGAGCGCCTTACGGAGTTTGTAGACATGATTAGGACGCTTGGGATCTTCAAAACCCAGTGGTTGCTCCACATAGACTTCTTTGAGTGGTCCATTGAGAAATGCACTCTTGACATCCATTTGATATAGCTTGAAATCATGATTGGCAGCAAATGCAAGTAGGAATCGAATTGCTTCAAGTCTTGCTACCGGTGCATAAGTTTCTCCAAAGTCTAGCCCTTCAACTTGGGTGTACCCTTAAGCAACCAATCTTGCTTTGTTCCTAATTACAATCCCAAACTCATCTTGCTTGTTTCGGAAGACCCATTTGGTGCCAATGATGTTTGTCTTGGGTCTTTCTACCAACTCCCACACTTGATTTCTTTCAAAGTTGTTCAACTCTTCTTGCATAGACACCACCCAATCCGGATTCTCAAGGGCTTGTTCTACCTTAATGGGTTCAAGAGAGGAAACAAACGAGTAAAATGCACAAAAAATTTTAAGACGAGATCGTGTTGTCACCCCTCTCCTTATGCTCCCTAGTGTGTTGTCAACGGGGTGGTCCCGTTGAGTGGATTGATGCACACAAGGATGTGATAGTCCAAGAGGTTGATGTAGGGGTTGATCTTGATCATCACCACCAACTTGGGGTCTTGGAGAGGCTTCATGATCATTTCCAAGCTGTGGTGATGCCTGGTCTGCAGAGTCTTCAGGTGTTGAGTTTCCAGACCCCGGAACCTCTGAAGTTATTCCCGGAGGTTGTGCTCCAGCAGCAGTTCCCAGAACTTCTGGGGATTTTCTCAGAACTTCCGGAGTCTGCACATCTGCAGAACCAGTGACTTCTGGCCCTTCGAGTGGTGTTGAAGCTTGGAGTTGTTCTTCATTTTCCTCTTGTGCTTCAACTGGTCTAACATCATCTATGACCAATTGCTTGATTGCTTCACAAGGTGGCTCCTCCTTTCCTACAACATTCATAACAACTTGCTCTACTTGAGAGCCATTAATTCGTCAAAGGTCACATCTACCGTGACTTCAAATCTCCCGGTGGTTAGATTGAAGACTCAGTAGGCATGTTCATTAGGACCAAATCCAAGAAGAAAACCTTCGTCAACCTTAGGTGCAAACTTAGAGCTTCGAGGCCTCTTGTTTAGAATGAAACATTTGCACCCAAACACTCTAAAGTAAGACACTTTAGGCTTTTTACCGGTGATAAGCTCATATGATGTCTTCTTGTGAAACTTGTGAAGATAGAGGCGGTTGATGGCATGGCAAGCCGTGTTGATTGCTTCGGCCCAAAAGATGTCTTGAGTCTTGTACTCGTCCAACATGGTTCTTGCCATCTCAATGAGTGTACGATTCTTCCTTTCAACCACCCTATTTTGTTGAGGGGTATATGGAGATAAAATTCATGCTTGATGCCCTCTTCATCAAGAAACTCTTCAACATTGGTGTTTCGGAATTCCGAGTCATTATCACTTCTCACTTTCTTGATAGATAGCTCAAACTCCCTTTGTGCTCTTCTTATGAAGGTCTTCACCTTCCCTTGTACCTCACTCTTGTCAAACACAAAGAACACCCACGTGAAGCGAGAATAATCATCAACAATAACCAAGCCATATTTATTACCACCAATACTTATGTAGGCCACCGGTCCAAATAGATCCATGTGAATGAGCTCCAATGGGCTTGATGTAGTGAGGATGCTATTTGGTGGATGAGGTGCTCCTACTTGCTTTCCGGCTTGGCATGCTTTGCATATCCTATTTTTCTCAAAATGTACATTTGTTAGTCCAAGGATGTGTTCATCTTTCAAAAGTTTGGCCAAGTTCCTCATGCCAACATGGGCTAGTCGGCAGTGCCATAGCCAACCCATACTAGATTTTACCACTAAACAAGTCTTGGGGGAAACCTTGCTTTTGTTGAGATCAACTAGGTAAAGCCTCCCCCTCAAGCGACCCGTAAGGACAATAGAGGAATCCTCCCTTCTTATGATGGACACACCCTTATCCGAAAAGTGACAATCAAAACCAATCTCACTAAGTTATGAAACTGATAATAGATTGTAACCCAATGAATCAACATGAAGAACATTGGTAATTGAATATTTTTGAGAGATAGGGATATCACCTACGATGACTTCTCCTTTGCATCCCTCCATATGCAATAGTTTCTCTTGGTCCTTCCAAATGGAGGTAGGATGAGAACATACTCCTTTCTCTGGTCATATGATGTGTACATCCACTATTAAGCACCCAACTTGATCCACCGGAGGAGTATGCCTACAAAATAATTTAGTTCCTTCTTTTAGGTCCCCAACTTGAATTGGGGCCTTCCACATTAGCAACCAAAATCTTAGAAACCCATAAAGATCTTTTCACATATATGTTGGACTGATTTCCAACATACGTGGCAACAACTTTACCAAGGTTGTTGCGCCTCAACACATAGCTAGGAGGAATGGTGGTGGATGCATGAGCCTTGTGTTGGGTCTCAACCTTTCTCCTTCTAGGCATGATTGGATGTTCCTTAACCTGCAGACGAGTGTTAGACACTTTAGGAACATGTTGAGGCTATGCCTTGACCTTCTTCTTGTTTCTGTCAATGCAGACACCGGAACCTCCTGGGATTTTCCCAACCTCCGGAGCCTGCCTTTGTAGCTCGAGGCTTCCAGACTCCGGAACTTCCGCGCTTCTGGAGCGGAACCTCCGGATTCTGACAGGGCTGCATATACTCATCTTCCTTGAGATCACCATGGCTCATAAACTTGATGCTTTCTTTGCCATTAATGATCTCTCTATCACTTGTTCTTGCCCCCTCATGATGACCAACACCATCTAGGTTTCCGGGCATCTTTCCTTGCTTGTACTTGACCTTCTCATTCATGCATCCACTAGCTATGATAGAGTTGTCTTGCAACTTCTTTCTTGAAGGCATCCAGATTTGCAAGGTTAGTGGCATAAGCATTTAAATCAATATTGTGACATCTTTCACAACCCTTGCTAGTAGAGGCACTAGAGTCACCCATTGTCTTCAAAGGATGTGAGGTGCTACTCTAAAGGAGACTATATTGCTCCTCAAGCTCTTCATTCCTCGACATGAGAGAATTACATTGAGCTTGAGAGGCAGCAAGGTCTTCTTTTAGAGTAGCAATGATACCCCCCGCTTGATCAACTTCCAAGCGCAAGGCTTCAAGCTCACTTCTCTCTGAGACAAGCATGTCTTGGTCTTTCTCTAGTTCCTCTACCATCTTGGCTGAAAGCTCTAGATTTTCTATCCATTTTTCTAACTAAGTCATTTATTTCTTCATCACTAGATGCATCACTAGAGTCTATGTCTGAGGTATCACTAGGTGGAGGTGGGGATTTTGATTTTGATTTTACCTTCTCACCCTTAGCTATGAGACAATGAATGGTTGTGCCCTCTTCATCATCGGTCAAGTTTGTGAATAGCCTTGATGTGGAGGAGAGCTTCTTGATGGCAACGGTTGCAACTTTCTTCTCCTCTCCATCACTAGAGTCTTCATCACCGGAGTTCCATTCATGACCGATATGGGCTTCTCCACCATAGATTTTTCTCTTGTGATGTGTCTTTTGATCCTTCTTGTTGTACCCTTTATTCTTGTTGTTCTTGTCATATTTGCTCTCTTTCTTCTCATTAGGGCAATCCGCAATGAAGTGATCCGTGCTTCAATTGTAGCAAGTTCTCTTTTTCTTGTTGTGAAACTTTCTCTTGGTGAACTTGTAACCTTGCTTCTTCAAGCCTCTTTTATATGTCTTCATGAACAATGCCATATCCTCAATTTCAATATGAGGACCTTCATCCTCATCTTCACTTGAGTCACTTGTGGAGCTCTCTACTTCAACCTTCTTCGGTTTTGACTTGGAGGACTTGGATGAAGTAGAATGATTGCTTGACTTGTTAGCTTGGAGAGCCACATCCTTGACCTTCAAGTTGCTCATCTTGGCCTCTAGCTCTCCAATCTTCTTCCTATGTTGTATCTCTTTGTCCATGAGCTCATGTGTGAGAATTCTCCCAAGAATGTCATTCGGGGAGAACTCCTCGAATCTTTTCTTCTCTCTAATCAAGGTGACTAGAGTAGGATTTCTTGAAGCAAATGCTTCCAACATCACCTTCACAACATAATGGTCATCCAATTCATCACCACCTAAGCCTCTTATCTTTCCAACTATGACCATCAACCTATCAAACATTTCTTGTGGCTCTTCTCCATCAAAGATAGTGAACCTATTTAGTTCGGCCATCAATATGTTGATCTTGGACTTCTTCACCTTGTCGACACCCTCATGAGCAATGAGAAGGGTGTCCCATATCTCCTTAGCAATCTCAAGTCCATTGACCCAGTTGTACTCTTGAGCATTCAAAGCACTTAGAAGAATACTTGTGGCTTGTGCATTTCTCTTGATGTTGCGGCAATCACGTGGAGTGAGGTTCCCAAAGTCTTCGAAATCATCAAAACCTACACACACAATGTTCCACAACTCTAAACTCAAACCTATTAGATAAGCTTTCATCATGTGCTTCCATTTAGGAAAGTTGGTCCCATCAAATTGAGGCAACTTGCCAACGGGCACGGAGACATCATCTTTAGATCTAGGAGGCAAAGAATCATAGTTAAAGGATACGCTTCTATAGTCATTCTTGGGCTTGGCCTTGAGCTTGAGTGTTCTCTTGGGAATTCTTGTGCCATAATACTCATCATCTCCGTCTCCATTCTCACTTGAAGATGAAGATGCCGATGATGATGAAGGTGGAGGTGATGGATCTTTCTTCTTTCTTTTCTTCTCCTTCCTCTCTTTCTTCTTCTCTTCCTTCGTCTTTTCCCCTTTCTTGTTCTTCTTGCTGCTGTCCTTGGAGGTGTCTTTCACCACCTTCTTGAGCTTCTCTAGCTTGTCTTGAGCTGAGGTGGTGTTCACTTCCGTGGCTTCACCTTCTTCACTTGGAATGTCTTCAAATTCTTCATCTTCTTCAGGCCTCTCTTCCCCACTTTCCATATTCTCACATGGTTAAGTGTTGACGAGGAAACTGGCTCTGATACCAATTGAAAGGATCAGGCAAGTGACCTAGAGGGTCGGTGAATAGGCCTACAAAACTAATTCCAACTTTTCTTGCACTTAGATCTCGGGACTAACTTCGGGAAAATCCCGGAACTTCGGACCTGTCGAGTTCACCGCAAAACAAATCAGCTGCGGATAACTTAAGATAAAATAGATCTGAGAATATCTAGGGGTTAGAAAACAAGAGAACTGAAGATCTACTAGCAGGATACCCGAGGGAACACTAGGCACGAGCAGATCTAGAGCAAACCCTAATATCTCTAGAGAGAACCAACTAGAACAAGCTAAGTAAGAACCAAATTAAAGCACACAAGACAAAGATTTATCCCGTGGTTCAGCTCACCACAAAGGCTAGCCTACATCCACGTTGTTGAGGCAAGCCACAAAGGCTTAGGAATCTCACTAGATCCACTCCTCTCTCACACCTATCACCTAGATGATAGATAGAGGGTTTTCACTAATCACAAAGGGTAACACAAACTTCTTGGGGCTGCCACATGAAGATTGGAAGCTCCCAAGCAACTTCTAGCCGCCTAGGATTCAAGAATCCAAGAGTAAAAGATCCACCAAGTAGCTAGGGTTTCACCAAGTGCTCAAGAACAGCAACAGAGGGTCTTTAATGCTCTAACTCACAAAGAATCACTACCCACTTCAATGCTGAAGCGTCCCCTCATCAGAGGTGACTAAATGTGATACAAATACCAGTCCCAGGAGGCTGGTAACACATTTATTACATCAGATGGTTCATTACCGTACAACACGTCGGTAGTGGGCATGGGGCGCCACGCAGCGAAGTAACATAAGAACTACTGAGACCAAACTATGATAGCAACAAAGATCTAAGATATCTTGAGTCTTGCGCCATGGAAGCTTCACTGGAGACCACGAGTCCACAGCGCAGGTTGGGTCGAGCAGCAACCTACTCGGCGTCTTGGTGCAGTGGGATCCTCCTCTGAAAAGCAGTTAATCAAGCAGGGTGAGTACATACGTACTCAACAAGTTCAACCCACCCACGGAGGCTAATAAGCAAATCATGCACAGATATATCAAGGATCGAATAAGGTTTATTTTGCAAACGCATTTACTCATGCAAAGGGTTTGTTTTCGAAAAGGTCTTCGCAAACAGTTATAACTCAAGTAACTCAGTTGTTTTGTGAAAACCAAATGAGGACTACCGGACTCCGTCCGCAGCAGAGCCTGCACACCACACACTTTTCCCGAAAACAACTCACACCATGAAAATCATCCCAACCCAAACACCGGCTTTGTGACCACACCGTGACTCGTCCAATACCGTGGACACGGCTATTCGAATAGGTTTTACACTCTGCAGAGGTTGTACATCTTTACCCACAAGTAGGGTACCGCCACACGAACACCTTAGTGTCGAGATCCTATCAAAGCCATTACCCACCTTAGCTAACCCTACGAGCCACCACGGAGCAATCAAGGGTTATCTCACATAACCGTATGCACTCACAGATCGCACCTACTCCTTGATCTCCGCTGCTCACCCGCACTCGATGGCAAGTAGATTAACTAGTGGGATTTATGCTGCCGCTGCCACATACAACGGTCGAGTGGTGGTACGATAATTGGGTCGTGAGATGTCACGCAACCCGGTCCTTAACGACAAGATGGACATCTCCAACACGCTCAACCACAAAGGTGCAGCTCACCCATACTCCCGACACACACGCGTCCATCCCGTCTACCCAGTTCCTTACTCATTTTCCAAAATATCCCATTCCCATTTTTAAAGCACTCACACATTTTAAAGAAATCATTTAGGGTAATCAAGATTAATCATAGCAATCAAAGGTGGCTATCCTACCGGGTTTTAACAGTAAAACAATATGCAATTTATAAAACGGGTCATAGGGTTGTATTTATAAAACTAGGATCAAAGCATGCATCAAAGGATGAGATTGAACTTGCCGTCTTCGAAGTCCTCGGGAGTTCACCCGCCGTGGTTCGGGACTCGGTCTCCTCGCAGATGCCTCAAGCTCCGGCTCATGTACTCTTCCTCGTTTACTCCGTCGGCTACGGCACACACAAGCAATCATGCAATCAATACAAGCACACAGGTCTTTACCGGCTGAGCTCGAGGAAAAAAAATAAATAGATAATAAGGGAGTAAATATTATTTAGGGATATATGGCTTGGCGGAAAGTAGATGAAGGGTCGGGGCAAGAGCTGGGATCGATCGGGCGAAAATATGAACATGAAATGACGCGTTAAAGGTGTCATTAGGATTAGATAGGGGGCTTAAGGACCTAACTGTAAATAAGTTTAATATGGAAAGGGTTTGGTTATAATATACAAATAGTAAAAGGTTTTGATTAAAGGATACAGGGACCTAGTTGTAAATTATATTATAGAGGCAGGGGTTTAAACATAGATTATCTTATGGGATAGGGGTTTTTTTTGAAAGAAAGAGAGAGAGAGAGAGGGAATAAGAGGGGCTCGGGTGGAAAAGAAAAGGCGGGGGTTTTGCAAAGGGGACGCCTCCTTCCCCTTCGTTTTCAGACGAGGAGGGGGAGTTTGACCGGGCGGCCACGGGTGGGGTGCTCGCCCAGACCGAGGTATGGCGGTGGTCGGAGATAGGGGAAAAGCAGAGAGGGGCCGAGGATCTCAACCCCGTGCTCACCTTGGGCTGAGGTGGCCGGTGGAGGCGGCTCCCTCGGCGGCGGCTGCAGTGCAGTGGTGGCCTGTGGCGGCGCGGTGGAGTGCAAGGAGATAGAGGAGATGGTGGAGGTGCGAGGTGAGGCGGAGAGCTGGCGGGCTATTTATAGCCGTAAGGCGGTTCCGGAGAAATATCACGGTGGGCTCGCCGCGTGGCGTGCGCGGGCCGTGGTGGCCGGCCGGAATCTCGGCCTTAATTGGCCGTCGAGGCAGCACGGGTCGAGCGGCGACGAGGCGAGCCGGGCGACGGCACGGCTCGGCAGCGGCCACCGGGCCGAGCTTGGTGGTGTGAGTTGACGGCAGTGGCGTGGAGGTGATAGGCGGCGGAGTTAATGCGTCACGCCGCGCTATCGTCGCGATCGTCACCGGTGCGGTGTCTCGAGGAGGAGGGGTCGGCGTGTGCGAGGAGAGGCGTGCCGGGCGGGGTTGGGAACAGCGCGCGATGGCGAGGTGGTGGCAGCGGGCGCGTTGGCGCGCGGCGGCGCTGGTGGCGCGTGTGGAGGTGACCGGTCGGGCATGGAAGTAATGGCGGCCGGCGGACAAGGCCCGTCGGGTAGGGGCAAGCCAGGCCGTGGCAGCAGCAAGTGGCGACGCGGAGCGGACGACGGCTTGCGGCGGTGTGGCGTGAGGCGCCCGGCGGTGGAGTTAATGGCGGCCTCGGCGTCGCTCGGCCGTGGCCAGTCATGGGCCGGCCATCGATCGTGGCGGCACGCGATCGAACGGCTCGGGCAGCAGCGGTCGCGGGGTCGGCGACGCAGACGGCAACGGTGGCGGCGGTGCGGCGGGCGCGCGCTGCGCGCAGCACAGCCGCTGCCAGCCGCGCAGCGCGCGCAAGGGCGGGCGGGGAAGCAGGCGCGCAAGCAGTGGAGGAGGGAGGCCGCTACGCCGGAGAGGTCGAGCGGGGGGGTGGTCCGGGGAAGAAGAGGAGGAAGGAAAAGAGAAAGGGGCAAAAGAAAAAGGAAGGAAAAGGAAGGAAAAAGAAAGAGAAGGAGAAAAAGGAAAAGAGAAGGAAAAGGAAAGCGGAAAATTGGGAAAATTTTGGGAAAACAGAAAATTAGGGAAATGATTTTTGGTGGGATTTCTGGGTTTTTGCATCGGGCGAATTTCCGGGACGGCGGTGATGGCGAGGCGGGCCGGTCGGCGGGACCGTGGCTGGCCCGGGATTCTCGGCGCGGTGGCCGACCGCGGTACGACGCGAGTGGTAGCGTCAAGGGACTGAGTGGTGCCGGGATTCGAGAGGGAAGAGGAAAAGATGATCAGGGCTTTCGGGGAAACGATCGAGCTCAGCGGAGAGGTTTTTGAAAAACGTGAGTGATTTAGCAGGTGATTTATTAGGGCTAGAAACACAGGCGTTACATACCTACCCCACTTAAAATGAATCTCGTCCTCGAGATTCGGCTGGTCTTGAACAAGTGGGAAACTCTTTCTTCAACGCGTCTTCTCGTTCCCAAGTGGCTTCTTCTACTCCGTGTCTGCTCCATTGGACTCTGCACATCCGTACTTCTGACGTCCTTGTCCTTTTTACCACGGTGTCCAAGATTTTAACGGGTACCTCCTGGTACCTAAGATCTGGCTGCAAATCTATTGTTTCTATTGGCACTCGTTTCTCTTCGATCACTTTTAAACACCTCCGTAGCTGAGAAACGTGGAACACTGGGTGTATATCTGCCATTTCCTCTGGTAGCTTCAACCGGTATGCTACTACTCCAACTCTCTTCAGCACTTTGTACGGTCCAATGTACCGAGGGGCCAATTTCCCGTGCACTTGAAATCTTCGAGTCCCTCGGATAGGTGAAACCTTGAGATAAGCAAAGTCTCCTGGACTGAAGCTTACTTCTCGCCTCTTCCTATCTGCATAGCTCTTCTGCCGGGATTGGGCAGCCTTCAATTTTTCTCGGATCTCAGCTACTCATTCCTCGGCTTCTTTAATGGGTGCGGGCCCAACCAAGGCACGTTCTCCCACTTCTGACCACATCAATGGGGTTCTGCATTTTCTCCCGTATAGGGCTTCAAATAGTGACATGCCTAGGCTGGCTTGATAACTGTTGTTGTACGAAAACTCTGCATATGGTAGGCTCTATTCCCAATCTTTGCCATAGGTAAGGACACATGCTCTCAACATGTCTTCCATAATCTGATTCACCCTCTTAGTCTGTCCGTCCGTCTGCGGGTGATAGGCCGAACTAAAATCCAACTTGGTTCCTATGGATTTATGCAAACTTTCCCAAAACCTAGAGGTGAACTGGGTCCTCTATCCTGAAACTATCCCTGCTAGGTACTCCATGCGCTTCACTATGTTTGCTATATACGACTTGGCCAACTTCTCTCCGTCATAATTATTACGACGGTGTATGAAGTGAGCGACTTTAGTGAGTCGGTCTACTATTACCCATATGGAATTATATCCTTTCTGTGTATTGGGCAAGCCTACTACAAAGTCCATGCCTATCTCATCCCATTTCCATCGGATGGGTAAGGGTTGCAACATCTGCCCGGGCTTCGTGTTCGCCTTAATCCTCGACAAGTATCACAAGGCGCAGGCGTAATATATGCTTTCATTCCATTCCACCAATACTTCTGCTTTAAATCCATATACATCTTAGTGGATCCCGGGTGGATGGAATACGCTGAGTTGTGTGCCTCATCCATGATGGTCTCACGGAAATCTCCGCTTTTCAGGCATATCCCTCTTATACCATAGTGTACCATGACTGTCTACCCTAAAGTCTGGGGCCTTATTCTCCCCGTGTGCTTGGATCTTCATTAACTCCTTATCGGACCCTTGGGCTTTTCTCGATTACTGCCTTCCGTGGTGGTTGGACACTTAGTTGGCGGACGTAGCCCTGGGGAACAATGTGCATATTGAGCCGTGCCATCTCCTCTTGCAATTGGGCACTCTTAGGTACTGCTTTTTCATAGGACTTTCTGCTTAAGGCATCTGCCACTACGTTGGCTTTCCCTGGGTGGTAATGGATTTCTAGGTTATAGTCCTTGACTAATTCCAACCACCTTCTTTGCCTTAGGTTCAGGTCAGGCTGGGTGAAAATGTACTTCAAGCTCTTGTGGTCCGTGTAGATCTCGCACTTATTTCCAATCAGGTAATGTCTCCAAATCTTAAAGGCATGCACTACGGCTGCAAACTCCAAATCATGGGTGGGATAGTTCTGCTCGTGGGGCTTGAGTTGGCAGGAAGCATACGCCACTACTTTCCCATCTTGCATAAGGACACATCCTAGTCCTTGTCGGGATGCGCCGCAATAGGACGACAAAATCCAGCTTGAATGTCCGCAAGGTTAGCACTGCGGTTGTCGTCTTCTTTTCAACTCACCGAAAACTCTTCTCACACGACTCGTTCCAGACGAACTTCTTCTCCTTCTTGAGCAACTCAGTCATGGGTCGGGCAATCTTGGAAAATCCTTCAATAAACCTCCGGTAGTATCCCGCTAAACCAAGAAAGCTTCTGATTTCGCTCACATTGGTTGGTTGTCGCCAGTTGGAAATTGTTTCGACTTTCCTGTGGTCTGCCACTCCTTCTCATGTCGAGAATATGTCCAAGGAAGGATATTTTCTCCAACCGAATTCACACTTCTTGAATTTAGCGTGCGGCTTTGCGCCTCGGTTTCTCGAAGGTGTTGCTCATGTTCCTCCACACTTTTGGAGTAAACAAGTATGTCGTCAATGAAAACTACGACAAACTTGTCTAGTTCCTCCATAAACACCTTATTCATGAGGTTCATAAAGTATGCCGATGCGTTAGTGAGTCCAAAGGACATCACGGTGAACTCGTATTGTCCATAACGGTGTGAAGGCGGTCTTTGGGATGTCACTCTCCCTAATCTTGAGTTGATGGTATCCTGACCTTAAGTCGACCTTCGAGAAATATTTAGCTCCCTTGAGTTGGTCAAATAAATCATCTATTCGGGAGAGGATACTTGTTCTTGATAGTGACTTCATTTAGTGAGCGATAGTCCACGCACATCCTCAGGCTTTTATCCTTCTTTTCGACGAAGAGCACTAGGGCTCCCCATGGTGATGAGCTTGGTCTGATGAACCCATTTCTGAAGTTCTCACCGCTTCTTTAACTCGCTGCCAACTCGTGGGCTGCCATCCTATAGGGTCTCTTGGCTATGGGAGAGGTTAGGGGATGAGGTCGATGACAAACTCTATATCCCTATCTGGTTGCATTCCGGGAGTTCTTGAAATACATCCGGATATTCCGTACTCACGGGATTTCTTCTAGGGACTTGGCCTCCATGCTAAAACCATTATGTCCGGTCTACTTCCTGCATGCGGCGGGTTACTTGCACTCCGTCTGGGTTGGTTAGGTGTACTACCTTATCGACACAACTTATAAGGCCGTGGTGAAGGCTTAACCACCCATCCCAAGAATCACATCTATCCTTTGGACTTCAATACTACCAGGTCCGCTAGGAACTCTACCCCACTTAAAATGATTCTCACCCGGGGGCAACCCAATTGACACTTGATGTCACCTCCCGGTGTTCGGGTTATGAGGGTGCTTTTAGTAGTAATCGTGGTATATTATGCTTTTCCACAAAACTTGAAGATATGAGCACGAATGTGATGCTCACGAATCAAATAATATAGTTGCCAAGAGGCGGTGACCAGAACTCACCGAGCACTACGCCTTGTGCTTCTTGAGCCTCTTGTGCGTTGATGTGGTTGACGCGGGCTCGTCCATAGGACTGCTGGGGCTGCCTCATCTGCTGGTTGTTGTTGTTGCCGGTTGTTGTTGCTGAACCAAGACGCCTTGGCTCCCGTCGACCGGTCTCGGCCCATTCAACGAGTTGGAGAAGGTCAGCTGCGGCTTTTTGGCGTATGGGCGATTGGCAATGAAGTGTCCATCTCACGGCAGTTGAAACATACTCGGGTGTTGTTGTTGTTGGCAGTGACCTGGCTGGTATTGTTTTGTGGAGGCTTCATGGTGTTCTGGTTGTTGTACTGTTTAAACTGGGTTACGGGGCCTGGAGCTCGTGGCTTGTGTGTGGGTTCTCATCGCATGGGGCTTGGAACTGGACATAGGGTGACCAAGCTTCTCTATCTCTCTCGGGAACGTTCTTCTGAGCCTTGTTCTCCATGAATTTGCGCTTGTTTTCTTTCTTCTCTTCTGCCCTGGCTCTCTCTGTGAGGATGGCCATGTTCATGAGGGTGTTGAAGTCCGGTAGATCTGAGGGTAGCGAGTCCTCGGTTAAGTCAAGCCCTTCTTGAACATGTCCTGCTTCTTCGAGTCCTTGTCCACTTCTTCGGGGGCATAGCGGGCTAACTCTATGAACTGGTAGGTGTATTCCTCCACGGACTTGTTGCCTTGGCGAAGTTCACGGAATTAAATCGCCTTGCGCTTGATGTGGCTTCACGGGATGTGGTAGCGGCGAAATTCCTCCACAAACTCATCCCGGTGATGGTGGAGGGATCTTTGGCCATTTCACCAGAGTTTTCCCACAGCTAAGGCTGTTCCGAGTCAAAAGAACCTTGTCTCGATCCTCACAGTTGAATGGCTCTAGTTCCCTTAGGATGGCCCTCAGCCAGTCATCTGCATCCAAGGGATTCACGGATCCGCCAAAAGTGGGTGGCTTGTGGAGAAATTCTATCGTCTCATTCATGCCCGAACACGGGGCTTTGGGCGGTTGATGGCATTGGCTATGGCTTCCAGCAACAGGGTCTGGTTGGCCAACACTTGCGCCAGGTCTACGGCAGGTGGTGGCGGTGGCGGTGGCGGAACCATGTTTTCTCCTCCATTTTCGCCCTGATTCACTTCCTGGTTGTTATGGCGCTCCCTTCGCTCAGCATGCGATCCTTCCGCGTCTTGGTCCATACGACCGGAGCCTTGGAAGCTCCTGGCGGGACGCCTTGAAACCATCTGTAGGGGAGAGGGTTTCTATTAGATTTTATGTGATGTTTAACTTGATTAAGGCGGGTTTTTTTGAAAAGACAGGATCTGATTCCTGCCGTCAAGCACACAACAAGCACACATGACAAACAAGCACAAACAACTTTATTTCAACCATGAGAGGAGGATACATCCCGAGCTACTCGACTGGTACAACGCTGGTATACTACACGACTTGGTACCACGACAAAAGCTAAGGGTGCGACTCTAAGCTTGGACCATTACGGCTTCATTCCTTGGCAAGGGCTTCTGGGGCATGCTACTCATGGGCGAGCCATCTTCCGGCAGTGTGCTTCCGAATGAATGAGCTCATCACCGTCATCATCACAGGGGTTCCGTTCTCTTGGGGCTGGGGAAATTCCTTCTTCATTTGATGTTGGTTGCTCGACGGCGACGGTGTTGGGGTCTCGTGAACTCCTCCCCATCCTATGAGGTGTCCCAACTAGGACTTGTGCTTCTCCAACGGTAGGAGCAGGTGTTCCACTTTGTTGGTCCATTCACTGTATCGCTGATCCTGGATCCGCTGAGGCTCTCATGGGCATGACTTCACTACTTATGGCGGCGGCCTTGCTTTAGCTTGGGCTACTCGAACTTGGTGCATCCATCGTGACTTCCGCTTGCTCACGACCAATTTGCTCTCTCGGTGAACTTGGCACGATCATCAAAGAGTTTATCCAGGAGACGAGGTAGGCAACTACATGGTACAAGAGATCTTCTTGGTGATGGCGCGTTCAAGGTTTCTCATGCGGGCTTGCCGGACCGAGTCCGGATGGCGGGAGGATAAAGTCTCATCGGTGTGGAGACAAGGTGCTCCTCGTAGATCCTGCACAGTGTGGAGAGTCTTGGGAGGGCCAAGGGGTAGGTATCCCGTGTCGAAAACTGTGGCGGTCACGCGCCACGGCTCGATGTTGGGGTAGCGGGTGCTTCTGGCGATGGAGAGGACCACCCTACAGCGAAGAGTGCCGAGTTGCTCATACTCTCTCTTAGTACCTTGGGCGCTCGGTGATCAGGCGCACCAAGGAGTTGATAAGAAGGCGGGCAAAACCAGCTCCTCCGGCACACGCCTTGGGTCCATCCATCTTCGCCATCGAAAACAAGGGTAGAGTTGAACAAGTTTGGGCAAAAGATAGGGTACAAAAGATAGATAGTTTTATTTATTCACAAAGGTTGGGTACACTCCTCAGGGGTACACTTATTATTAGGACGATAGCTCTAGCCTAGGCACTCCATTCTCTTCTCATGGGATTCTTCCTCAGCCGAATCACGCTTCTTGATTGGGTGGTCTTGTTCCAACATCACATCCTCGGATCTGGGTTCCCTTATCCCAAATGGGTTTCTTTGGGTTCATCATCCATCAACCCAGCTTCTTCTCTTCTCCTACGTTCCTTGTGGAGCTCATCCCATAGGTTCTTGTGGAATACTTCAGAGCGTTCCCTTTCCCTGGCGTAATCTCGCTGCAGGTTAGCTAGGGAAACCTCCGCCGTTCTTGTCTTTATCCTTTCTAATTCTATCCTTTGTTACGCTCTTTTCGCCTGTCGATTTGGTGCTTCAGCTGCTCGGCCTGTTCATGGAAAAGGTGGTCTAAGCCGTTGAGGTAAATGGACAGGTGAGAAACCGTATCTTCTAGGTCTTCTTCTTCTCTTCCAAGTCCTCTCATCCGGGCGATCCATGAGCGTCCTCTTCCTCCAGAGGGTGGGAAAAATCCCATTGGAGTCCGTCGAAGGTGTTGCCTATAGACCACTCGTAGGCATCGCAGGGCTTTCCGGGCAGCCTTTGGGTAAGTGTCAGGGAAACGAAACCCAGTGGTGGAAATGAACCAGGGGTCTATGTCGGGGTAGAGTGTGCTCCTACCCACGAAGATCATCACTTTACACCGAAGGGTGCCACTGTGTTCGTACTCCCGATAGATGTACTCCGGTGGGTCCCTTACTCCGATGCGCTCTAGGCTGAGTAGCAGTAACTTAGGGAGGCCAGGCTATGCGGGGCAGACGCCTCCACTCCATTCCAAGTCAGCCATCTGGAACCAGATAAGGGCCAAGGTAAGAGGTTTTGTGGAAAGAGAAGTTAAGCAGGGAAAAGTTTTAGGGAAAGGCTTAGAAAAGGTCTCGGGTCCTAGGGGTCGCGTCCTCTCGGCCAACCTCGGCTCGATACCACAGGCGTCCCTCATCGAGGTGACTAAATGTGATACAAATACCCGGTCCCGAGGTGGTAACACATTTATTACATCGGATGGTTCATTACCGTACAACACGTCGAGGCAGGGCATGGGGCGCCCGCCACGAAGTAACATAAGAACTACGAGACCAAACTACGATAGCAACAAAGATCTAAGATATCTTCAGAGTCTTGCGCCATGGAAGCTTCCTGTGGAGACCCTGAGTCCACAGGCACGGGTTGGGTGTGACGCAACCTACTCGACGTCTTGAGTGCAGTCGGGATCCTCCTCTCGAAAAAAGTTAATCAAGCAAGGGTGAGTACATACGTACTCAACAAGTTCAACCGCACCCACGGAGGGGCTAATAAGCAAATCATGCACAGGATATATCAAGGATCAAAATAAGGTTTATTTTGCAAACGCATTTACTCATGCAAGGGTTTGTTTTCGAAAAGGTCTTCGCAAACAGTTATAACTCAAGTAACTCAGTTGTTTTGTGAGAACCAAATGAGGACTACCGGACTCCCGTCATGATGGCCTGGCACACAGCCACACACTTTTCCGGAAAACAACTCACGCCATGAAAATCATCCCGAACCCAAACACTGGCTTTGTGACCACACCGTGACTCGTCCAATACCGTGGACACGACTATTCGAATAGGTTTTACACTCTGCAGAGGTTGTACATCTTTACCCACAAGTAGGGTACCGCCACACGAACACCTTAGTGTCGGCGCGGATCCTATCAAAGCCATTACCCACCTTAGCTAACCCTACGAGCCACCACGGGAGCAATCAAGGGGTTATCTCACATAACCAGGGCGTACCTCACACAGATCGTACCCCTACTCCTTGATCTCCCGCTCACCCGCCTCGATGGCAAGTAGATTAACTAGTGGGATTTATGCTAAGCCGTTGCCACATACAGTCGGTGGTAATCACGATAATTGGGTCGTGAGATGTCACGCAACCCGGTCCTTAACGACAAGATGGACATCTCCAACACGCTCAACCACAAAGGTACGAGCTCACCCATACTCCTGACACACGCGTCCATCCCGTCTACCCAGTTCCTTACTCATTTTCCAAAATATCCCATTCCCATTTTTAAAGCACTCACACATTTTAAAGAAATCATTTAGGGTAATCAAGATTAATCATAGCAATCAAAGGTGGCTATCCTACCGGGTTTTAACAGTAAAACAATATGCAATTTATAAAACGGGTCATAGGGTTGTATTTATAAAACTAGGATCAAAGCATGCATCAAAGGATGAGATTGAACTTGCCGTCTTCGAAGTCCTCGGGAGTTCACGCTCGTGTAGTTCGGGACTCGGTCTCCCTTTCGCGATACTCGGCTCAAGCTCCGGCTCATGGTACTCTTCCTCGTTTACTCGTGACTCGGCACACACGCAATCATGCAATCAATACAAGCACACAGTCTTTACTCGGTGAGCTCGAGGAAAAAAATAAATAGATAATAAGGGAGTAAATATTATTTAGGGATATATGGCTTGGCGGAAAGTAGATGAAGGGTCGGGGCAAGAGCTGGGATCGATCGGGCGAAAATATGAACATGAAATGACGCGTTAAAGGTGTCATTAGGATTAGATAGGGGGCTTAAGGACCTAACTGTAAATAAGTTTAATATGGAAAGGGTTTGGTTATAATATACAAATAGTAAAAGGTTTTGATTAAAGGATCAGGACCTAGTTGTAAATTATATTATAGGCGGTTTAAACATATTTTATCTTATGGGATAGGGTTTTTTTGAAAGAAAGAGAGAGAGAGGGAATAGGAGGGGCTCGGGTGGAAAAGAAAAGGCAGGGGGGTTTTTGCAAAAGGGGACGTCTCCTCCCTTCCCCGTTTTCAGACGGAGGGGAGTTTGACCGGGCCGGCCGGTGGGGGGGTGCTCGCGTGACACTGAGGTCTGGCGGTGGCCGGGAGATAGGGAAAAGCGGAGAGGGGCAGGGATCTCAACCCGTGCTCACCTTTGAGGTGGCGGTGGAGGTGGCTCCTCGGTGGCGGTGGCTGAGAGGTGGCTCGGGTTGCGCGCGGTGGAGTGCAAGGAGAGGAGATGGCATTTGTGGAGAGTGCGAGGTGAGGCGGAGGCAGGGCTATTTATAATCGGAGTAAGGCGGTTGGGCGGAGAAATATGGTGAGCTCGCCCGGCGCGGTGCTCAGGCGGGGCCGTGGTGGCGGCGGAATCTCGGCCTTAATGGTGGCGTCGTCGGCGGCAGGGCAGCTCGGCGAGGCGGCAGGGCGGCTCGGGCGGCCCGGCCGCAGCGGGCCGAGCTTAGTGGTGTCTTGGTGGCGGTGTGGCGTGGAGGTGATGGGGCGGCGGAGTTAATGCGGTCGCGGCGTTGGCATCGTGCGGTCGCGTCACAGCCGGCGCGGCGTCTCGAGGAGGAGGGGTCGGCGTGCGGTGTACGGAGAGGAAAGCGGGCGGTGTGAGGAAACAGTGCGGTGGCGAGTGGTGGCGGTGCGGCATTGGCCGAGCGGCGGCGCTGCGGTGGTGGCATGTGGAGGTGACGGTCGGGCGAGGGGAAGTAATGGCGGCGGCGGACAAGGCCCGTCGAGCGGGGGCAAGCAGCAAGTGGCGGCAGCGGGCGGCCCAGCTTCTGCGGCGGTGTGGCGTGGGCGCTGGCGGGTGAGTTAATGGGGCCTCGGCGTCGTTCGGCGTGTCACCGTGGCCGGGTCAGCCGGCGGGCGCGCAGCGATCTCGGGCAGCGGCTCGGGCAGCGACGTGTCGGCAAAGACCAAGAAGCGGTCGGGCCGGCGTCGCGCAGCGCCTGGCTTGGCCGGCCGGGCAGCGCGCGCGGCGGGCGGCGAAGAAGGCGGCGTGGAGGAGGAGGAGGCGACAACGGCGACGAGGCGGCGTGGGGCCGGGGTGGGAAGAAGAGGAGGAAGGAAAAGAGAGGGAAAAGAAAAGGAAGGAAAAGGAAGAAAATAGGAAAAGGAAAGGAAAGAAAAGAGAAGGAGAAAAGGAAAGAAGGAGAAGGAAAGAGGAAAATTGGGAAAATTTTTGGGAAAAACAGGAAAATTAGGGAAATAATTTTTGGTGGGATTTCCGGGTTTTTCGGGTGTCGGCGGAATTTCCGGGACGGCGGTGATGGCGAGGCGGGCCGGTCGGCGGGACCGTGGCTGGCCCGGGATTCCCCGATTGGTGGCCGACATGCACGACGCGAGGTAGCGCAGTGGACTGGTGGTGTCGGGATTCGCTGTGCGCCGGGGAGAGGGAAGAGGAAAAGATGATCGGGGCTTTCGGGGAAACGATCGAGCTCAGCGGAGAGGTTTTTGAAAAACGTGAGTGATTTAGCAGGTGATTTATTAGGGCTAGAAACGCGGGCGTTACAAATGCTATGCAAGGATTTGGAGTGGAGTAGGTTGGGATCAATGCAAGAGTGAGAGAAGAGCTTTGAATAGGGTCTGAAATGTAGGGGAGGAAGAAGAAGACCGTTAGGCGGCCAAAGGGTATAAATACCCTTAGACCCGCAGCAATAACGATTAGATCTGAAGTCCGGAACCTCCGGGCAAAAGAACGGAACCTCTGAGACCTGGAGAGAAAAACGAGGTTGTTGATCGAGTGACGGTCGGAACTTGGGAAAACACGGAACCTCCCAACCCTAGAGAAAAGCAAACAGCAATGACTAAGAGTCTTCCTTTGTGGTAGGGTAAGATATTTGTGGAGGAGATCATTGAGCACTTGAAGCTACCCTAAACCACTATTAGTATCCCCCTTGATAGTACGGCATAACCTATACTCAATTTCAAAATAGAAAATGAATTAAACCCTTTCTTGAGTAAGAGTGGCCTTCTTCCTTTGAATGAGGGGTCTCCTTTCTTTTATGAACACCTATATCTTTCATGCTGCAATACATACTCAAAAGCTCATTAGCTCTTTAATTGTGTGGTCAACATCACCAAAACCCACTTAGGGCTTGTGCCGCGGCCGCTGGCGCCCGATCCTCCTCCTCGGCCGCGCTTGCCTCGTAGAAAGTCCTCGTCAAGGTGGAAATTAATTGCCCCCTTTTATTGAAATTCTTCAGCTGTCCTAATCCTCTTATATTATCGGTTTTTTAATTTGATGAATTATGCTCATTTGGTGTATAGAAATTGCAGATGGCGGCTGCTGCTCGGGCTTGGATGTGCAGACATCCCAAGAAGATTGGGAGAATTTCTTAAGCGGGCAAGAGATGCAAAATCACACACACAGATTACATTAGAAGGTAACAAAGCGGCCATCTATGTTCATCATCACTAGGCACTACTAGGATGAAGAACATAGATCTAAATTAAGCAAAAGAGATATGCTCCCGTCAGCTTGTTCTTCTTCATGCTTGCAAGTGAGAAGGTAAATTATACAAATAATTGGACTGCACACACATAATCACACAAGTAGATAATCACACAAGTATGTCTCTTAAGATGCAAAATCACACACAAAGATTACAGTCATCATTGATACATCAGAAGGTTACAAAGCGGCCATCTATGTTCATCATCACTAGGCACTACCAGGATGAGGAACATAGATCTAAACTAAGCAAAAGAGATGCTCCCATCAGTTTGTTCTTCTTCATGATTGCAAGTGAGCATAAGTGGAAAATACAACAGAAGGGGAGAACATATCCCTTCAAAAATCCTCCTCCTGGAAGAGGGAAAGCAAAAGGAAACGTAAGTTTGATGAGATATGCTCCAGATTCTGTGACCTTTCCGTCGGCTTGTTCTTCTTCATGCTTACAAGTGAGCAGACGAGAGAGATACAACAGAAGGGGGAAACATATTCCTTCAAAAATCTTTCTCCTGGAGGAGGGAAAGCAAAAGGAAGCGCAAGTTCGACGAGATGCTCCAGACCTCAGTGATCTTTCCGTCGGCTTGTTCTTCCTGATGCCAGAGGTTCTGGGCTACTCTCCCCCAACAGCTGATGCAAAATCACAAGGAAATATATCACAAGGATTTTTCTAGCAGCTGTGCTAGAGGGATGAGCAACTCAATCACTCATATTACAAGAATTCTTCTAGCAACTGAGAGAACGAGGAGAAGGAAGAAAAGGGAAAAGCAAAAGCTTGCGCCCTACAAGATCTATTCTTTGTGCCATAGCTAGATCTAGATCTAGAGAAGAACGAAGCAAGTGAGGAGGACCGATAGGCGTCGGTCCCTCTTTATAGCAAAAACAAGGAAGGGATAAGATCTGTTGTCAAAAAAAAAGGAAGGGATAAGATCAAAAGCCCGTTACCAATATTGACTGGTGACCTTGGCCCGTTCGTTGAGATAGAGGAGACACGGTTTCACAACAAGCATCTCCTTTAGTTGCGACAGAGGTGACGCGTGTACACAGAACGCGTCTCCTTTAGTCGAGAGACAGGAGACACACGTGAAATAGACGCGTCTCATTTCGTTGAGACAGAGGAGACGCAGATTCACAGCACGCGTCTCTGATGTTGAGTTTATGTAACAAGCTCTGTTTTGGTGCCCGTTACCAAAGTTCCCTGTGGGCCGAGAGAAACAGTCATTTCACGTGACCGGTGACTAGTTGTGGTAACGGTCGTTGTTTGATGCCCGTTACGAATACGTGTTATCAGTAATGGGCATCAGCCCATTTCTTCTCTCATTTGTAACACTTGATCGGTAACAGGCGCTTTGCCTGTTACTAAAGACTATCTATGCCTGTTACCAAAGTGAGTTTTTCATGTAGTGAAGGGCGGGTTTCTAGTCGGTTACAAGGTACGAGTCCTAGTAGGATTATATTAGACCTGAGCATTTTTTGGGCCGGGTCGGGTTCGGGCCGGGCTGAAAAAACCTAGTTATTTCGGGCCTAGAAAATCCTACCCATGACCGTGCCACTGGACGTGTCGGGCCTCAGTTTTTCGGGCTGGGCTTGGGCGGGCTGCCCGCATATTTTATGGTGTAAAATAGCTAAAAATAGCATTTTCGGCCGGGCTCAGGCCAAGATTTTTTTTCTCGGGCTGCAAGGTCTCTGCCCACGCCCGCCCAGTAAGGTCCGTGGGCGGGCCAGGCTAAAAATGCTCAGGTATAGATTATATGGTATGAGTCCCAGTAGGAACTAGGTGATTCCCCGCGCGTTGCTGCGGGGTTTGAGAGTTTTTTTTATAAATTATGAATCAATATCGAGGATGCTTAAGATAATAGGACACTATATGTTGGAATGACGATTTCATGACAATGATGCTACATATAGGAATGGTTTACATCTAAGTATTGAGAGAGAAAAAAGAAAGTGAAAAAGACACATCCGCCAAGCATATAAACAAACAGATAATGAAGAGGAAATGCCAAAAGGAATAGTTGATTTATTGACCTAGCTCAATTTACGGTAAAAGTATATTTATGCACGTGAAATACATTGAATCAAGGTATTTACTAAAATATTTGTTCGATGTCTTTGTAAGGAAAACTTACACGACAGAAACATAGTATGAGCAACAGAGGTCATGAAAATAGTATGAGCCTTCTTCCAATTTCCACACTGCGTAAAGTTCTTCAATGCACACTCACAATCTCCATATATCCATGATAAAGAGCCTATATATAGAGCTCATTAGCTAAACATGTTTCATGTGTAATGTTTCTATTTTTAATCAACTGGCATCACAAAATATTTGCAATGCTTTTTAAGGGTCACATACTCTGCAAATATGATCATTACATAGTTTGTGATCACCCTCCCCCAAAAAAATCGCTCCAGAGCTTCATGCATCCATTCTTCTAGTATACCAAGTTCCACAGTGTATTGTCTTTGAGCATCATCTTTACTCCACGACTCATAATGCTGTGATAAAACTCATTGTTCCCATGCTACTAGTGCTTACCTTTGCAAACATAACTGAATATACCTGACATGGTTGGCTTGATCCTATGGCTGAAAATCATGTAAAGAGAAAGCCAACTGTTGCTACAACCAAAATGATACAGAATCTGAAAGCCAATAGCTTGCAGGTGGTGCTGCCAGCAATTAGAGAAATGCAAACCGGAAGAGATGTTGGACTTTTGAAAAATTTAACAACAGCAAAATAAACTTCTTTGATAATAACAGATAAGTGATAGCATCATTCTTCAGAAGTTTCATATGGCTGTCCAGTGTCCACACATGCAATTGTCTAGGTTGATTAATTGATAGAAACTTGTGATAACAAACTCACCTGTTAACATTTGTTGTTTGGTCATGCCTAAAGGTTGCCTCATTGCTGAGAGCCTGAGAGTTCATTCTCTAAACATAGGTGGCTGTAATCAAAGCAAATATTATTCTCCATGATTTTGTGGAATGGAAAAAATAGTCTCACATGGCGACCACAAAAATAATTTCACAAAAGGAAAACAATAATAGTCTCACATGGCAACCACAAAAAAATTTCACAAAAGGAAAACCATATCAATTTTGAGATTTTGTGGATCACACATAGGGAAAAACATCCTAATTAAAAGTCAGTGTAATTTATCACAACACTATTTGTTTGCATACCCTATATTACAAACAGAAATCATTTTAGAATATCATACATAGCATTTGATTCAAGTAGACCTGACATTGATCTTGAGTAAGCTCATAAGAAAATTCAGCATCAAATTCGTCCATTGCCATGGGTCGTGGGTACATACCTCTTTCTTTGCAAACACAATAATTTATCACAACACTACTTGTTTGCATACCCTATATTACAAACAGAAATCTTTTTAGAATATCATACATAGCATTTGATTCAAGTAGACCTGGCATTGATCTTGAGTAAGCTCATAAGAAAATTCAGCATCAAATATGTCCATTACCATGGGCCGTGGGTACATACCTCTTTCTTTGCATACACAATCCCTTCAGGTTGACAACCATCTTCTGAACAGCAAGTTTTCCTTTCAGCCTTCCTCATATTTTTTTACTTTGCAATCGATCAGAGATGAAGGCAGCTAGTAGACAATTCAGTAATTGATTGGTCAACGATCACAGGTCCAGCCAAGTTAACATTAGTTCACACAATTAGGCTCCCAATTTCTTCTGCAGATCAACAGGCCAGACGATTGGACTAATGATTCCTAGGCCCAATCTAGCAACCCATCCAGATCGCTCAACACAGGCAAGGGACCCGAGGAAGAGGAAGTGGGAGGAGGAGGGTCGGCTACCTTGGTCGACACAGAGCTGCTCGAGAATCGCCGCGCCGGTCCAACAGGCACATGTGCTGCTCCAGGGGATGGCAGGGAGGCAAGGCGGCATGAAGGCGGCGGGGCGCGCGACACGGCGGCGGCGGCGGGCGGGAGAGTGGATGATGGATGACGTGGATCGCTGCGACGACCCCTTGCCTCCGCCTCTGACTCCGACACTGGCTTCAATCCTCCGCGCCGCCCACTGCAGCCGGCCTACCAGCGCCGCCACCTCCTGCAGGAGCGTCGCACCCATCTTCTTGGCCTCTGGGCAAATTTATGAGGACAGGTGGGAAGGTGAGACAACAGGGATGCTAAGGGGCGGCGGCGTGGGGACGTGAGATTCGGGGGGCGGTGCGGGGGTGGGGAGGTGAGACGGCGGAAGGGGCGCGGGGTCCGGGTGGGGTGGGGGGTTGGATGGGATGGGGACGGCACCCTGGGTGGGAGGACAGGTGACATCAGCAGATGATGTGGCGTGTTGAGGTTTCAGAGAATTGGCTAGTGGGGTGCTCTTATTAAGTTTTGTATGATGATACAGGGAATTCTAGTAGGAGTCCACCTTCTTCCTTCCTTGCTAGTACCCGGGTGTATGCTCGACAACCTCTGTCCAAAAAAGAATGACGTTTTAGGATTGTCTTAAGTCAAATTTTCTCAACTTTGACGTAATTTATAGAAAAAGTATCAATATTTAATATTTATCACATCAAATATATATATTACAAAAATAGATCTCAGGATGAATCTATTGATACTTATTTTATACCATAAATATATGTAATTTTGTTTATAATATTGATCAAAGTAGAGAAAGTTTGACTTACGACAATTCTAAAACGACATTCTTTTTGGGACGGAGGGAGTATATTGTTAACCATACTGATTTGTTGCATAAACAATATGAAGTCAACTTGAAACAATGTGTAAAATATTTTCTACAACATTCCATTGCAGCAAATTGAACCATGACAAAGGTAGTAAGGTTATTAAGAAATAAATAAAAAATTGACCATTTTTTAAGGATGCAAGTATTGAAGCAACCTTTCATAATAATCACAACCACAGATCCACGGAGGACACCAAGTGTAAATCTAAAGCTCTTGAAATTTTAAATTAAATATTGAGCACTTGTCATTTCTAGTCAATATCACAAATATGCGCATACAAAAATGTAAATCTAAAATTTTCAAACATAAGCACTTGTCAGTAAACAACTTTCAACGATCTCCATGGGAGGCGAGTCGCTTTGGATGCTGATGATAACTCTGTCAACAAATTTTCACAATCATAAGCACTCTTGCGACTGTAGGCACAACATGACGGCATGCTGCTATAAACATGCTCTCAATTGCATGAAATCTATTGGTATGCTTCGCTTTGTTCTTCAGCCTACACTAGATACTAACTCAAATATACTGTCAAAGGATCAAACAATGTTGCCTCATCATATTGACACTTAGCTCATGCGCCGATTTAGGTCACACAGAGAGATAAATGCGTGTAAAATACATGTGGGTGAAGAACAAAGAAAGTTGAATTTAAACGACAGTCTTACATATTTAAAAACAAGTATAGAAAACTTGAAAAATATATCACGATTAAGACAGAAATTTGATTAGGTGCTACTTACGCCCAGCTAGTTGATTTTCCACTCCGAAATCCAACTAATTACATTAAGGTAGCACCATGTCACTATCCATTCATATGCTATAGGGTTCTAACTTCTAAATACACAAAAGAAAAATATTGTTTATTATGAAATAGACCGAAATATACAGATTTCATGACTATTTATCTTCATTAGACATTCAATAATGTAGATTTTATTAGGAGAGTTTTTTACAAAACTTCAATAATTTTATCACAATCCAACTACTATACTACTCGACCCGTTTGGTTGGCTTTCAAGTTTCAACCAACCAGCCAACAATACTTTTATCTCACACAAAATCAGCAACATCCACCATCCTCTAGCTATATTTTTCTCTCACAACAAATTAGCCACCAGACACATTCTAACGAGATGATAATTTATCTTTTATTTATATAGAGTTGGGATGGATTATTAGTTTGTTCGAATAATTATTAAAGAATAATAAAATAAAATAAATATGTTGGAGCCCTATTTTTTTCACTAACTCTACTAATACAGTGGAGATGCTAATAATTACATTGCTCGCATCGCTTTAAAGGTTCCATGCATGTTTCTTATCTAATTTTCTACCACGTAAAATATCTAGATTCTAGAGTATTCCATACTTGTCATGAAACATGGCAACTATAGATCATACTTTCTCTCCATTCTTATAGATCATACTTCCTCTCCATTTTTTAGAACCTTCCTACTCTGCCATGATCTTAGAACCTTCATACTTTGATCTTATTTTGATGTATGGCAAAGTCTCTTGTGATTTCCATAACCTTCTATAATGTTCTAAGTATGCATTGTATATTTCAACATAAACTAAATCATATTCATTTTACTTTGTATGTCTCAGTATTTGGTTTTACTATATGGTATTTCAAAAAATATTCAGAATAATCATTTCAAATTCAAAAGATATAGAAAAAACTCTTGATATAATCATTTTCCACCTGGCTATCTATGCAAGTCAATATGTTCCCTTTTCAATCCGGATTGTTTCCATTGTTTAATATTATATGCCATACTTACCATGGATCACTGCATTCTACGTCTTTACTTCCAAATGATATTTATTATGTACTTGTCATTTCTTATGAACCACCTAAACGTCCCACGACTTACGAATTATTGGACCAAAATAAACTTTGACAAGCATCATGGCTAAAATTCCATGTAAGATGCTCCCTCCATCGAATCACTGGAGCAAAATTAACTTAGATAAGCATCATGGCTAAAATTCCAAATAAATCTAGTAGGTTGCTCCCTCTGTTCTAAATTGTAGGTTGTTTTGACTTTTAAGTTTATAGATATTATTATCCAACTATGCATATACTATATCTAGATCCATAATAATATTTTTATGAACCTAAAAAAGGTTAAAAGACCTACAATTTTGAACAGAGAGAGTAATATGAAAATTAAGATGGGACAAGAGCCCCTCCCTTCGCTTCATCCCCTCCCAAAGCTACTTTCCCCCGCCTCCTCCCGCCCCCCTCCCTCCCGGCTCCGGTGAGCTCGCCTGGCCGCAGCGGGTAGGGAGCGCTCCCCCCATTCTCTAGTAAATTGTACATCTAGCTCGTAGTAGTATTGCTCCTAGTATAGGCCGTATGGCATCTTCCCCAGAGTTCGTCGCCGCCCTCGCCGTCGTCGTCGTGGTCTTCCTCGGCCACCTCGCCATCGTCGTCGACTCCTTTGAGGTAAGTCTAAATAAAGTTGCTTCTCTGCTTTCCCCGGCGGAACTTGTCCCCGCTCCCCCCACCTCGCCCCACTAGCTCCACCACCCCTTCCTGCCTAGCAATCTGCGCCACTCCGCTCCTCTCCGCCCCAACACCTCCACAGATCTACTGCGTCCCGCTCTCCTTCGCCACGCCATCACCGCAGATCGACCCTGGCTTGCATTGCTCCGCTCTACCACCGTCGCAGATCTGCTCCGCCCCGTTCCCCTGCTAGTGGAGATTTCTAGCTGCCCGTGATATGGCCGGAGATGTTCTAGTGGCAGCTCTTCGATGGTTGTTCCAACGTGCGCGTTGTTGAGCGCATTGGTTTGCTCCCGCCTTGGTCTCTGCCTTTGCCTCCGGAGTCCTCTTCAGATCTTGGATTTCCTTTGGGTTCGGTGGTTGTTCCGTGTTTTCCACAATGTCGTCGAACACATCGACTGGCTCCAACCTCCACCGCTGCCCTCTTCCACATCCGCCAATGCCTGCAAGCATCCAAGTAGCCTCTGCTTCTGTAGGTCCATGGTCATCCAAGCACAAACCCATCAGGCGTAGGCCAGATGAACCTGCCTCCACCGAGGATTCGACTTTGAGCCTCATCACTTGCCGCCGGCGACGAGAAGACTACACATCTGTCGATCGTTCGGTGTGGATTTCTTCAGCGGCTCCGTCACCCCTTCTTCAACCAACGCAAGGCGCAGTTTCTCCATCCGGCTGTCCTCGCCTCTAGCGATACATCAGTTCATCGTTGGTGAGTTCGTCATCGTCTACGCCTTTGTGGATCTTCTGTTGCTCTGGTCTTTGGACCTTCTTGTAATACGACCTTCTTTGAAGGTTCGTTTTGTAAAATGGCTGCTTAATATATATAAAGTTGCTTGTCAAAAAAATATAAAAATTAAGATGATTGTAAGTTACCACACTTTCATCTTAACCCTTAAATCAAGCTAGATGAATAACTCAAACTGAATTAGGGATTAAATACATTATGTTTAAACACATTGCATTTGCAAATGCCATGTCCTGAAATTTTGTACGAGAGTGTAAACATGACCTCTGCGGATTAAATACAATGTAGATGAGCTCAAGGAAAATCACGACACTACAAATCAAGTCATTTAACAATACTTTATAACAAATCCAAAAGGATGTTGAGGAAGTGTCACATGTAACTGAACTTGATGCTAGCTAACTTTATTATACTATATTTTAAAATGATTGCACATATACATTTTTTGTTTGTATATTGTTACTAAAAAGGAATGTATTGACAAATTTGTAGCTAGAGTGGTTGATGTTGAGCTTGCAACTAGAGATGAAGCCAAGTATGTAATGCTTGAGAACAACATAATAATTAAGCATCACATATTCTATGACTAACTACAAATAGCTAGCAATTTCTTTCGAAAGGAAAAGAACTAGAAGCAACAACAGTTAAAAGAATTATAATAATTTTTAAAAATTGTATATACGTCTTGATGTAGAAAATCCAACGCTAGGATACCATCTGACTGAGCATAATGAAAAGTGTATCCCTTTGAACCTTGTGGTACATTAGATTTTGAATAAATTTAATTGACGCTTATCAATACTTTTTTCATTGTATTTGACTGTGTATCTAATAATTCCGGCCTCCTATATTTGTAGTGGCACTCTACGATCCATATATCCTCATGACCGATATGCAATGCAAGCAAGAAGATCTCGTATGTTATTATGAAATACTAGCATGAGGATGGCCAGAACAATGCCACATATAAGACTCTGACGAACTTGTATTGTGTGTGAGCTATTAGTGTAACTAAGATCAGCTTATTAAACATTAATTATGACTAGGGGTAGTAATGGGTCATGTCCCTGATGCATTCTTCACAATCCAACTAACCCCTACTACTTTTTAGCTTAAAATTGTATAATATGACCCGACCTTTATTTGACTCGATCCTTAAATTTATTAGATTAAATTAGAGGACCCTTTTACCACCTCTAATTATGACAGATGTTTGCGATGAACCACAGAGCTTGTGTTTGCATGCAAATGGGACTTATTAATCTAAAGGGAAATTTATCCGTAACACACTTCCAAAGTTGGGTTTTGTGTAGAACACATCAAAAGCCATTTTAGTCTGTAGCACATCTTGAAATTGCAGTTTTGTTTACAACACACCACACCAAGTAAACTAATCCTTTTCAGTTGAGAAAAAAAATAAGAATACCATTTTGCCTTTGGCCCCACCTTCATCTCTTCCTCCCTCACCATTCTATCTTCCCTCTTCATCATAAATGGCTTCTGCAGGCCACCAGAGCGGCGCAGTTTGAGCATGGGGCGGAGCGCACGGGGGCGAATGGAGGAGAACCGGCCGGAGCTGTGCCGCTCGAGCTCCACATCGCTGCAAGCCGCCATGAGCGGCGCAACCCGAGCTCCCTACCCCCGCCGGCTGTCACTGCACCAGGGGCGGACCCAGACCAAAAAAAATGAGAAGGGGCACACTTACAAGTAGAGAGATTGAATTGAGTGAGCGATGACACTAATTTAAATTTACTGCGGACACTAATGATGAAAAATTGAACCATATAACTGAAAATTATAAATCAAGTGAGGGCATGTGCCCTCGCTCGGTCCTCTTTGGGTCCGCTCACCTTTGCACAACCTCCACACGCCGCCTTGTTGTCAAATCCTACCGCCCGAGCTCCACAGCCCCGCGTCCCCGCCGGCCGTCGTCAGCAGCCCCGTCCGAGCGAGCTCCACACCCCATCGACTGCCGCCAGCCGCGCCGCTCAATTTCGTCGCCGCCGTTGACCGCCATGAGCTGCACGCCCGCACTGCCGAAGCTCCCTGTCTGTGCATGCCCCGTGCGAGCTTCTTAGGGCACGTTTGTTAGCCTGCACCAGCTTTGGGCCAGGCCCAGCGGCTGCAGGGGGGCTAGTTTGGTAACCTGGCCGGCCTTGGGAGCCAGGCCCGGGCGATACAAAATCGGCCGCCACCTGCTGCAAGGAACGCCGGGGTCCGTTTCGATGCGATCGGCCAGCAGGGCTTTTGCTGGCGCGGAGGGAAGGGCGGGAGACGCCGCGGCCTGCCGCCATTTTTTTGGGTCGGCTAGGGTTACCGCCTGGCCTCCCCGCGGTATAAAGCGGCACCTCCACCGGCCGCACGCACTCCTCCCCCTCATTCGCCGCCTCCATCCATTTCGTGTTCGCACTCCCCTGTCTCCTCCACTCCTCTCCCAGATCTCGTGTCCCGGTGACTTGGCGGCGACGGCGCGGTTGGTGCTGCTGCGGCTCGTCCGTCGGCGGAGGTGGTGGCCTGCGGAGGGAGGAGCCGGTGCGGGGTCGTCTTCGCCGACGAGCGCGTGGACTTCATCACGGGAGCAGGCTGGATCGGTGCTACGTCTTCGTCAGGAACCAGATCTGCTACCTCCTCATCCCCAGCGGGTCGAGCAACGTCTTCATCTCCGGCGTAACGTGCTGCTTCCTCTCCATCGAGTGGGGCTTCCTCGTCTACTTCCTCTGGCAGTCGAATGTCGGGTCGCGCACCGGCATGCGCTTCTTCTTCCTCTTCCCCACGTCCGTAGTGTTCGTCTTCCCGCAGCAGGTACACGTATCCGCTTCACCCACCCCCTCTCGATGGGTTGGGCCTCCAACGATGGAGTTTTCATCGAGTTGGTGGTTCTTCTGCCAGATCTGGTTCCTCCTGCATCTTTTCGTTCGTCTTACTTACTGCTACTTACTGCGTACGCCGTCTATTTGTCAAATCTAGTACCTCTTGAATGTTATGGTCCGTTAACTTATTGGTTACGACTTTGATTGTCCTCGTACGCTCTAGATCTATTAATGGTTGCTCTTTATTTGACGATGTGTTGGGTGGATTCCAAATGGGTTGGTTTCCCGAGAGTATGTAGTATCTGATGTTGCGGTTAGTTGGGTATCCTCGCCGGATGTGCATGTATATTTCGTGAATCGATTCCTTCTCTATGATGTTTACATTCGATTGATCTATGCTGTTACGATGCATATGTAGTTTATGCGCGGGTCCGGATTTGTTCTGTCAAGATCTGGTGGCTGGGGAGATATTACTGTGTTCTACTCGTGCCAGTGATGCCAGATCTGAGGTTTTTGGTAACTTCATGGTGGTGAGGAGGAGCCTTTGGGAGGCTACGTTTTGTAGCAGCCAAGGCAATGATACATGCATTCGTCCGGTTTATAGCGCTTCTGTTGCACTTCTTAGGTCGATGATGTTTGAAGGGGGAGTCTTTGGGAGGCTATGTTTTGTAGCAGCCAAGGCAATGATCCCATGGTCCAAACCAGTTGTTATTCTAACTGCCACACTATAGGAGGTCTTTGAGTTTAACTTGGTTGTGCACTTATCAACCTTATTTCATGGCATGCTGCAATGTAGATGGATTCGGAACAGCACCGTGTGAGAGTGGTTTCCCAAGCTGCTGCACTTGTTGCTGTTTGTATTGCATATCTGTTTCGTAAGCTTCCCAGAGCTGTGGGAGCTAGTGCTGATGATGATGAGGATTACTCTATCTTCGTTCCTAGGGCAGTTGTTGATCTTGAGCGCCAGGCAAACCTAGATAAGATATACAATTGCACAGATATTGAGTCTGTTAGCATGCTAAGAATGCGTAAAGCACCTTACTTTCAGTTAGTAAACCTATTTAGAGAGAGACACGTTCCGCAGGACAACATTCACTCAACTGTAGAGGAATAGGTAGCTATGTTCCTGCACATTGTGGGTCACAACCAGAGGTTCAGGGTCATTCATCACAGCTTTAGGAGATCTATAGAAACTGTGAGTAGGTACTTTGCACAGGTGCTCTATGCTATTGGGGAGCTTAGGGGTGAGATGATAAAATCCAGTGATGAAACCACCACCCATCCAAAAATCCTTGGGAGCCAGAGGTGGTACCCATACTTTAAGGTACTTAATTTGTTCCTGCACTGTGAATACCACTGCACACCCTATGTGTGACACTGATGGATGCATGTTTACTGTTTTAGGACTGCATATGAGCTATAGACGGCACCCATGTCCTTGCACGAGTGCCGTATCATATGCAAGCTGCATTCAGGGGTCGTAAGGGCACCACAACACAGAATGTGCTTGCTGCGGTTGATTTCGACATGAAGTTTACATATGTACTTGCTGGGTGGGAAGGGTCCGCACATGATGCCTTGATCCTAGCAGATGCATTAGAGCGGGATGGAGGGCTGAGGGTTCCACAAGGTACACATAAAAGCTTATGATGATGTTTCCATCCATTAGGTGCATGCATGTAAAGCCAATCATCTCTTCTGTAGGCAAATTCTACCTTCGACATCTGTACGCTGAAGCCTGGTTTCTCCTCCGTCTGAGTAGGTACCACATGTCAGAGTTTGAGGGTAGGAGGTGTCCTAGTAATGCGAAAGAATTGTTTAACCTGAGGCACTCATCCCTCCGAACGACTGTTGAAAGGGCTTTCGGGGCCCCAAAGGTGTTCGACTGGACAACAAACCATTCCATCCCTACTCATCCCAGGTGAAGATAGTCATAGCGTGTTGTATTTTGCATAACTGGATTTTGGGATTTAGGGTTGATGAAGTTATACCTGGGGAGGATTTCATCCCACCACCATCACACACACAACCATTTCTCGTGTTTACCGTGCAGTTTGAAACAATTTTGTTACAGGAGCGGCTATGCAACTTATCTGAATTTTGTTTGCAGCTTGAGAATGGTGAGCCTCTGTTTCTCTTGTACCTCAGTTTGCGAATGATGAAGGGATAGCATGCTTATGCAAACTATCCCATCTGACGCTACTATGTATTTATTGTCTCCTTCTTTATGTGAATTATGTTACTACATTTGACATTGTCTCATTCTTTATGCGAATGATGTTACTACATTTGAAAACGGTCATTGCGAGCGAAGACGATGACCACCTTGCTGGTGTTGCCTTCGGGTAGCACCACCAACATCGTCTCGGCCTTGCTCGCAATGCCTTGTGGGAAGTTTAGTTTTGTAGTATACAAACTGACGCACTATTACAGTCAAAGGCGATGATGTTGTGGTGCTGAAAATGCATGCTCGTGCATCGGTACTTAAGCTGAGCCGTTCCTCTGAATTGAAATCTGACTGTTATGCTCTCTTTTGCCATCTTTCAGTCGATATGCTGTTCTCTTTTCAATCACTGATGAAGATAAAGGACAACATTGCCATTGTGACGTCCACCTAGTTGTATCCTCCTTGTGATGCATCGGCAAGTACTCAAGACCCATGCATTTCTCTCGGATTTCATACAATAGAACTTGTTTTTTGCAAGTCATGCAACTACTTATTTCGGTTTCCTTGATTTCATGCATGTGTTTCGTCAAGGTGCTGCTGTTGAAATGAAGAAAGCGACGCCATTACCATTCAACGTTGCCTTAGTCTTGGTGGTTTCCCTAGCTCCAACCGTGATCAACTTGTCTAATCCGCGACACTGTAGCTAATTCTTGCGGCTCAAACGGTTTCATTTGCCTTTGTATGTTATTTTGTTCCATTTATCTGTTCATGACCTCCGTAATTAGGGTCTTAATGAAGATCTTTGTGTTCAAACTCTGTAATTCATCCTTTTCGGGGTGTACCTGAAGTGGTGGTAAGGTACACCCCACCTGGCTCGCAATGATGGTAGCCCACCGTAGTGCAGGCTACCAAACGCCTTCTTCATAAGGCAGTTAGGGGTAGTTACGTGGGCCCCACATTTGATCCAGCCTAACAAACACGAAACTCGGCCCAGCCAGCACCATGGGCTGCAAGTTGTCCAATCATAATCTCTGCATCCCATGGGCATGGCCTGTCTCGCCCGGCCGCTCACGGTTGGGCGTCGGCCCGCTTACCAAACGCGCTCTTATCGTTGCTCATGGGCGAGCTCCTCTATTGCTCACGGGCCTGGCTGGATCTTCTATTGCTCTGGTCTTTGGACCTTCTTGTAATACGACCTTCTTTGAAGGTTCGTTTTGTAAAATGGCTGCTTAATATATATAAAGTTGCTTGTAAAAATTTAAGATGATTGTAAGTTACCACACTTTCATCTTAACCCTTAAATCAAGCTAGATGAATAACTCAAACTGAATTAGGGATTAAATACATTATGTTTAAACACATTGCATTTGCAAATGCCATGTCCTGAAATTTTGTATGAGAGTGTAAACATGACCTCTGCGGATTAAATACAATGTAGATGAGCTCAAGGAAAATCACGACACTACAAATCAAGTCATTTAACAATACTTTATAACAAATCCAAAAGGATGTTGAGGAAGTGTCACATGTAATTGAACTTGATGCTAGCTAACTTTATTTTACTATATTTTAAAATGATTGTACATAAACATTTTTTGTTTGTATATTGTTACTAAGAAGGAATGTATTGACAAATTTGTAGCTAGAGTGGTTGATGTTGAGCTTGCAACTAGAGATGAAGCTAAGTATGTAATGCTTGAGAACAACATAATAATTAAGCATCACATATTCTATGACTAACTACAAATAGCTAGCAATTTCTTTCGAAAGGAAAAGAACTAGAAGCAACAACAGTTAAAAGAATTATAATAATTTTTAAAAATTGTATATACATCTTGATGTAGAAAATCCAACGCTAGGATACCATCTGACTGAGCATAATGAAAAGTGTATCCCCTTGAGCCTTGTGGTACATTAGATTTTGAATAAATTTAATTGACGCTTATCAATACTTTTTTCGTTGTATTTGACTGTGTATCTAATAATTCCGGCCTCCTATATTTGCAGTGGCACTCTACGATCCATATATCCTCATGACCGATATGCAATGCAAGCAAGAACATCTCGTATGTTATTATGAAATACTAGCATGAGGATGGCCAGAACAATGCCACATATGAGACTGTGGCGAACTTGTATTGTGTGTGAGCTATTAGTGTAACTAAGATCAGCTTATTAAACATTAATTATGACTAGGGGTAGTAATGGGTCATGTCCCTGATGCATTCTTCACAATCCAACTAACCCCTACTACTTTTTAGTTTAAAATTGTATAATATGACCCGATCATTATTTGACTCTGATCCTTAAATTCGTTAGATTAAATTGGAGGACCCTTTTACCACCTCTAATTATGACAGATGTTTGCGATGAACCACAGAGCTTGTGTTCCCATGCAAATGGGACTTATTAATCTAAAGAGAAATTTATCCGTAACACACTTCCAAAGTTGGGTTTTGTGTAGAACACATCAAAAGCCATTTTAGTCTGTAGCACATCTTGAAATTGCAGTTTTGTTTACAACACACCACACCAAGTAAACTAATCCTTTTCAGTTGAGAAAAAAAAAGTAAGAATACCATTTTGCCTTTGGCCCCACCTGTCATCTCTTCCCCCCTCACCATTCTATCTTCCCTCTTCATCACAAATGGATTCTGCAGGCCACCAGAGCGGCGCAGTCTGAGCATGGGGCGGAGCGCGCGGGGGAGAATGGAGGAGAACCGGCCGGAGCTGTGCCGCTAGAGCTCCACATCGCTGCAGGCCGCCATGAGCGGCGCAACCCGAGCTCCCTAGCCCCGCCCCACGCACTGTAGGCGGACCCAGACAAAAAAAAATGAGAAAGGGCACACTTATAAGTAGAGAGATTGAATTGAGTGAGCGATGACACTAATTTAAATTTACTGCGGACAGTAATAATGAAAAATTGAACCATATAACTGAAAATTAGAAATCATGTGAGGGCATGTGCCCTCGCTCGGTCCTCTTTGGGTCCGCCCCTGCACTGCACAACCTCCACACTGCCGCCAGCTGTCAAATCCTGCCGCCCGAGCTCCACAGCCTCGCGTCCCCGCCAGCCGTCGTCAGCAGCCCCGTCCGAAGCGAGCTCCACACCCCATCGACTGCCGCCAGCCGCGCCGCTCGATTTCGTCGCCGCCGTTGACCGCCATGAGCTGCGCGCCCGCACTGCCGAAGCTCCCTGTCTGTGCATGCCCCGTGCGAGCTTCTTATCGTTGCTCATGGGCGAGCTCCTCAAGCACAACAGCAGGCGAGGGATCAACGGAGTGAAGACAGGAGAAAGAGGGGGAGCCGGGGACAAAGGGGAAAGTGACTGGGCTCCACCAAGGGAAAAATGGTTGAGCTGGGGATGTGTTGCATTATTGCATACCAAACCCAATTTTCACAATTTGCTGGAAACAAAATTCATTTTGCGGGTGTGTTTCGCACAAAACTGCACTTTGAGAGTGTGCTCCAAACAAATTTCCCTAATATAAACCAGTGCCTTCAATCTGTGTGAAACTACCCATACAGGAAGAAGGGTGGGCAGGAACGGAGGGGACGTGGTGTGGTGGTGTTACGTGCCGACGTGCGTGCCCGTACGTTCTTGCACATCGGGACGAGACGGGAATGTGACGCGCACTCGTTCCGTACGTGCCGAGACGGGAGTGTGACGCGCACTCGTTGATGAGCCTGAAACCGAAGTCGTCTGGTACTCTGGTCCCGCTCATCAACGAGTCATCCATCCTCCGGCCTCCAGCTTGTCGGTGCATCCATGTGAACTTGAATGAAGAAGCAATGGGTGGCTGGATAAATACAGCATAGCATTTTCAGTTCCAGCTACTATGCTGAAAGCCAGCAAGGCGCTGACATTTTCTGAGGTGGTTTATTCAACACAGCACATTGGGAAAGTGAAGTCTTGCTTGTAATCAATCAACGCTGAAAATTTGGAAACTTTTTAGAACGAATGTTAAGCTTCTTATCCGAATGAAAGAAACAACACTATGACGCGAATGGGCTTGTAGTCCAACGGTAGGATCGTCCAGTGGGACGCTACCCACCAGGGTTCAAATCTTAGTGCTTGCACCTTTTCCTGGATTATTCCGGGATTTTCCGACGTTATGCGTTAAGTGGTAAGCGACATTCCCGTCGACGACGAGGCGCCAGTGGTGACTTCGAGAATCTCCAGATCTGCCGGTGCTCAGTCCTTCAAAGGTGCTCATAGGGGTAGGGTTTGCGTACGTGTATTCATAGGGGTGAGTGTGCGTGCGTGTTGTGAGCGTCTGCGTTGTAGTGTGTCATTCTTAAAAAAAACACTATGACATGAGTTGCATATTCTCATAATCTCTTTACGAACCTGTGACATCAATGGTAAGACGAGGGGAAAATTAGCTGCATATTCTCAAACAGATTAGCAGTTTCGTCTTCCTTTTTTTCCTAGTTTATATAATCTATAGCATCGTTCATCATTATCATGCGGTGGTACTTGATGAAATTGCCACTGGCTCTTCCGTGTAGCCCCAATCTAATAATCTCACATAGTACATAGCTACATAAATACACAATTTCACCTCCACGGTAAGAGCAAAAGATTTGAGGTCAGGAGGAATCTAACGGCATCCTCAATCATGAAACACATCCATTAATCCTTCCATACTACACTTGCTAATATTCCAGCAGAGGAGGAGAAGGACCAACAAGAAGGAAAACAGCAAAGATTACACAACACATCGCAGTTGCAAGCAAGAGTTTGCCCATCTAGGGGTCTGCGTCCCTGCACCTGGTGATGCTCTCGCAGCCCCGGGTGTAGGGGTTGGCGGTGGTGGATACCCTGCAGTTGTAGTACGGCACCCCGGTCCTAGAGCACGGCACCACGTCGCCCCGCAGCGCGTCGTAGCTAATGTACCGCCGGCCGCCGGTCGCTTCCCACAGCAACCGCCGGTGCGCCTCCGAGTCCATCTCCATCTCCATCTCCGCCGCATCCATGCCCAGGCCAACGCAGTGGCCTCCCCTCCCATGGAGGACGAGCACCAGCATCAGCAGGAGCAACGCGGTCGCCCATGCCCTGGAGAGCGAGATCAGCATGGTGGTTGCCAGCATTGTGGGAGAGACTGACTCAGATCTCTATCTATCTTTCTTGTTCAGAGTGCCATGAAGATCCTCGGTCTCTCTCCCCTTGTCCTGGATCTTTGCTGTTTTCTCGGAGGGATGCTGGAGTGATGGGCGCTCTCTCTCTCTCCCTCCTCTGTCCTGTGAGGTCGACTTAAATGCACTCCGGAACAGCCGGTTACTGACTTGTCTAGATCACCTCCTCACACGTGGGGAGTGGACTATATAACCCCCAACTTATGAAATAGAATGTATCATCCCTCTAAGTTTTTGAAAACCAGACAAATTATCTCTAAAGCAGTTTTGAAAAATCATAGAAAATAAAAAATCATAAAATGAAAAATCCAATTGTGTTGAACTCCAAATGAGTACATCTACATAGTGAACATATAATATGAAATGATTTAGTACATTTTTTTAGTTTTAGATCTATACTTTTCTTCATAGCTGTAAAAACTGTACTAAAGCATATCATATTATATGTTCATTGTGTAATCTACTCATTTACTCCCTCCGTCCCATAAAGACCGTTCGTTTAGAAAATTTAGGACATGCTAGTAGTTGTGACAAATGACTTTGTTGCCCCTAATTAATCATGCATTGGAACTTGAAAAGAGGCATCAAATAAGCATTTCATTGGCTCCATGTGTTTCTCAATGCAATTTTTCCTTGGTACTTGGTGTTAATTTAATGAGAATAGCATTTAATACGAGCTAAAAAAATATTCTTTGTGGGACAAATTTTGAAAGCTATATGAACAGTCTTTGCGGGACGGAGGGAGTAGAGTCCAACACAATTAGATTTTTCATTTTATGATTTTTCTGTGATTTACTATGATTTTTCAAAACTGCTTTAGGGGTGTAATTTGACCGGTTTTGAAAAGTTTAGAGGTGATAAGACCGTTTCATAGGTTGTGGGTTACGTAGTCCAACCCCTATAGGTGAGGGGGTGATGTAGACTTTTTCCCTGAGTTGTCCTTCCCAAAAATTTCACTGACTATCCGTCACATCAATCTCCAGATATTAATTAGGAGTATTAAATGTGGATAAATGACAAAACTCATTCCACAACCTCTACCTTAAATTTTGAGACGAATCTAACGAGCCTAATTATGTTATGATTAGACAACGTCGTGCTACAATAACCATTCTCCAATGACTCTGAGTCACTAAGTATCAACGCGGGGATATTGATTTTAGCGGGAGTAAATTCTTTTATTTTACTCAGTCATAGATATTTTTTCTTCTTATTTTTCATTTATTATGTTGTAGATGACACCTAGTAAGGATTTTTCTTTGCGTACGATCCTCGAGAAGGACAAGTTGAATGGAACGAACTATACAGATTGATCTGTAACCTGAAAATTGTTCTAGACATGGGAGAATTATTTAGGGCTGAGAAAAAGGAAGAGGTTCTAGACACTCCTTTACTAGAGGAGCCTGATGAAAATGCAACACTCACTGAAAGGATGTCGATCTTGAAGTGGGCTGCCTTTAGGGGTGGGAAAAATTTCACCAAAACCGATTAACCGAACCGAACCTATTTAACTGAAAATGTCGATTAACCGAATTTTTTGTGATCTATTCGGTTAAGACTTTGTCACTATTAGGTTAACCGAAAATTATTCGGTTATGAATTGGCATTAACCGAATTAATTGAAATGCTTGCTAATTGTTATATTAAACGCTAAAGTTGTCACGATTTCCATATTCAAATGTATTTTTAGTAGACTTTATTTGTTAGAAGCATTATTTGTTGTTTTTTCCTTTTGTTTTATTACATGATCTATGTCTAGTTAGGTGCTTTCCAATACGATTATGCTATAACTAGACCTGATCATGGGTCGTCGGGTCGTGTCGTGTTCGGGTTCGGGTCGAGTCGTGTCGGGTCAAAATTCTTGGCCCACGCCAGCAGTTGTTTAGTTATAATTTTCAGGTTAGGTCGGGTTGATTCGGGTTTTTTTTCTTAATTCGAGTGAGAATTTTGGCTCATGCCCTACCCGTCGCCTGTGCGGATCGGGTCAGGTTTTTTGGGCGGGTTGGGTGTAGCGAACATGGCCTCATATGTCATTTGTTTAAGTTTAATTTTGGTGATTTATGACAACATGACCAATGAGACTAACAATATTGTTGAGCATGTCTTTGTAGACATTTCTAGGTTTCAAAGATGCAAAAATACCACATGCCAAAATCAGAAGATAATATATTTTTTGAGGGTCCAAACCAGAGAAGAAAAGGGAAGAAAAAAGAACACCGTCGGATGAACCGACGGTCTCATTTCTGGATGCACCAGATGAATGTCAGAGGTGAAGCAGCGAAGACAGAGGAGCCGGATGAACCGACGGTCTCATTTCCTAATGGGCCACAAATATTGTGAAGCTGAAGAGTATCTTGGCCCCCTAAGTGGGTTTTGGTGATTGTTGGTATTTCTTAACCTTGATGCTAAGTTACGGGTTCCTAGCAACAATGCCAAAAATATCCAAATGGTAATCCTAACGCGATTACGAGTCATAGCGCCGGAAGTACCATTGTAGCATTTCCTTAAAGGAGTATTCCAAAGGGTATCGAATAGAAGGAAGGCTGGGCGGATTAACTAGTTCAACACTGTTGCAAGGAGTATAAATCATAGATGGGAACAAACCAGATACTCAAGTGCAGGGGTAAGATATGATAGATAAGATAGTAGTGTGAACACACAAACACACTCTCTAAAGGTCCTAGGCTTAGGAGGCAACATACGAGTTAGTTCTAGGTTCTAAGGTACTAAACATCTGAAGTTAGTCGACGAGTTAGACACACACTAGCATCGCATGATCTTGGCTCAAACACCCGGTACAAGCAGGGAGCTAACTTCCGTCGCCATGCACGACTCGGTTGTTAGACTTTAGACTCCTACAGCATATCCGAGCGTGGGGGATTTGAAGGGTCCAACGATCGTCACCACCGCGGCCTACCCAAGACAAACCGTGGGATACACTCGTAGCAACGTAGCTCACGCAACCCAAGCACCACGCTTACGTTGTTAGCGGGACCTGACCCGTGGCTCGGGCTGTTGTGACCCAGTCGAGCCGCCCGGATAAACCGACCAATTACACCGAGCATCGTGGCTTGAGCACGAACTTCGCCTATACACGAACATGAGATCTAACTAGATCAAACTAGGTTAAGCACACAAAACGGTTTGTGCTTTCCTATGTCTTTCAACAAGATCAAGGTGGTGTTACGTGATGAACGACCTCTAACTTATGAACAAACACCGGCGAAAACATATATGAGTCACTCGTCAAAGCTGGATCGAGGGCCTTGTTCATCAGAACAAGAGCCTCAAAATGATGAACGGCGAAGAACACATGAACAAATCACCCATGTATACAAGCACAACTTTATATGAAATAGTGAATGATCAAGTAGATCAAAGTCATACAATAAAATAAAGATACAAGAGGACTCATACCTAGATCCCAAAGTAGACTTGGAACACAGTAGAACTACTCTAGCCTACCTCCTAGCCTTAGAAACCAAAAGTGAGAGAGGAGGAGAAAGATGTGTTGGTAAGAAATGAACCCCCTCCCCTTCTATTTATAGGCCAGAGCACCGGCGCAAGACGGAGTGAAACACCCCAGGGATGGCCTCTAGGACCAATGGACAAGCGCCACGTGGAAGCCCAGGATCAACCGACCCAAGGTCGGTTCGGCCGATCCTAGGTGGGCCCCACTCGGGGTGTGCTTCCTCGGGGTGGCTGTCCTGTGGGCCCTTAAGTCGGTCCCCGGTGTACACGTGTTCTTGAGGCGGTTTAGGCGCTCTGGTGGGCCCATGGATCCATGTGAAGTCCACGTGTCACGCTCTAATTCGTCGGGGCTTGCCTCTCTTGGATTGGTGACATGTCGTGCATGCGTGGCACCTGAGGTGGCTTAGCTTGCATGCATGGCACCTGAGGTGGCAGCCATTCCTTGAGGTGACGTGGCTTGAATCATAGAAGGCGAGTTTGCCACTTCTTTTGTGCTTATTTTCCTGCAATCACATAATCTCCAAGGACAAGTGGAACTACATTATTCTTAACTAAAATGCGTGTAAGAAATGCCTCTTGCTCCTTCATTCATGAGTAAATTAACGGCTAAAGTAAGCACTTAACAGCCGTCAACAACTCCCCCAAGCTAGCCTCTTGCTCGTCCCGAGCAAGACACTTAGGACTTAGGTTGGTCGATCAGGAGTTGCTACGATGTTGTATTCCTAGTTTATGACAAGCATACGACTAGGTACTCTATCAAGAATTGACTGAGTTGGCATTGATCTTACCTTACGCTTGATTGCTATGGAGCTTGTAGCTTCACCTGCCTTAAGCGGTTGAAAGATAGAACGATTGTATAGGGATTACTAATCACAAGTACCTTGATCAGTCGTCAATCCGGAGGTTTTGCAAATTTTCACAAAGAAATCGAAGTTCCTCGAATGATACTCTCGGATCGCTCAGTGTGTATGCTCCCTTACCAAGGCATTGATTTGCCTTCTTTCTCTACCTACTTCTAATAAGCTGATATGTGGGGCTGTAGGTAGGGAAAACATGTGGCATACCTGTTTCTCATATATTGTCGAGTCGAAAACCGGATCCTTGGGAGTAACAAGTCATACAGCCTGATCAAGATGTGCATGTGTGTGTATATGGTGGATGGATGAAGAACTCCTTTTTTTATATTATTCTCTCCTCTCCTTTTGAGATTTTTGAGACTTGGGCTATGTCTCTTTATTCTTTCTTTTTTCTTTTTTTCTTTCTCTCTTTTTTTCTGGTCATGCTCTTGAGCATGTACTTTTTTCGCATAGCTCATAGTCCTTGCTGAATATTTTAGGAGAGAGAGTAATCTTGGAACAATGCGCGGAGCTTTATTTAGAATGGATGGGGATGGATGAAATGATGGGTGCTAACTTCCGGTGTAGAAGTTTAGCATATGGTGGCTGTGTATGTGATCTTGATCATGGGAGCATGACAAGTTTCTCGCCGAGGGTCACGACAATTCGACAAGACTCAATGAAGAAAACAAGTAGCATATGTGGAGGCTAACAACAGCTAGGATCTACATATGGCTTTGGATAGGAATTTCTCATCATTGAGGAACTTATCATTTTATTGTTTTCAAAAGAAAACTCGGATATCAAACATCACTTAGCAGGCTCATAGCAACCCTATTATACCATATCACACCTCACAACAACCTAGGCAAAGATCATGCTTTTTGCTACCCACAAGTTTCAAGCTAAGGTTTGATCATACAAGCCAACAAACTCAAAACTAAGATAGGATACTAAGCTGTAGGCATACAAAAGGAATAACAGAGGAACTATTCATCATTTCGACCATGAAGAACAAAAGCATTCTTATCCAAGCAACTAAAAGCAAAATTAAGAAAGCAAATAAATATTTTTGTCTTTTTAATTTTGCAGATTTTATGTGTTTTAGCATATGAGATTACAAAATAAAGATACAAGTTACCTCAGTGGGGTCCTCCCCAAGCTAGCTTCGAGCTCACTCTTGTGGAGGGAATCCTATCCACCGTAGTAGGCCCTCTGCTCCTCCACTTGCTTCTGTGCCCGGCTTCGATGGCGTGAAGTCTCTCGCCGGACATCCGCCAGTCCGGGTGGACTCGACGTCTTTGGTGCACGGTCTCCTCCATGTCGCCGACTCGGATGTTTAGCTCGCTCATCTGTTGAGTGAGGGTGGCCCCGGATGAGATGGCGCAATCCGGACGACGAAGATGTCGCATCTCCGTGGCGATGCAGCAGGGCCCACTCGCCACTGCCTGTGCTAGCCCAAGCCGAGCTACTCGCACCCTGCTGGTACATGGGCTGGTCCCAAGCAGAACATGCAGGGAGTAACCCAGCATGTACTCGGTAGAGGTCCATGCACCAGACGGAGGTGTGGTGTGAGGTGGTGAGGGTGGCGGTGCGAGGCAGTAGTAGCGGTTGTTGTGCTCAGGCTGCTCTCCTCGATGCACTCCTAGTTACCCTGTCACCAGAGACACTAGAACGACGAGGTTCCTCGAGAGGAACGGTCAGTGGCCCCTGGCCGTACAACCTGAAATCCGGGTTAGGTAACTGGATCTGGTTTGTATGGCACGGGTAAAGAAAACCAAAGAATCATCCGAACCCTTCTTAAGAATATGCCCCGAGTCAAATAAGCCTCACATCGAGGGATTAGCAATGGAGGGCACATTGGGCCCTTGCGTAATCCCAAGATTCGTGATGATACGAGAAATCAGAGACGTCCACTCAATAGAACCCGTCATCTTAAAATTTGTTAGCCGCCGAATCATAGCTTGCACAGTGAGATCTTGATCCGTCTCGACCGTATATAAGATCATCATCTCTCGTCGATGCGCGCGTGTCGTCATCCCTTGGAAAGAGAGTGACTGGCGAGCCACTTGTGCCACTGATCGGAGAGTGGGGTGCAAGATGTCATTGCACCTCGGTATTAACTTGCATGACAGGGCGACGATTTCTTCCCAAAAACTTTCATGATTAAAACCGGTATGAAAGCTTGCTCAAGAGAAATAAGCGCGACGATGAAAACCGAGAGTGCGACTAAGATCTTTCCACGAAACTCGATACGGAACTCCATGAAATCGAAATGAAATACCGGACGCATCCTCTTGAAGAGTGCAGAGCAACTGGATGGTGGTAGGTCTAGAAGCAACCTCCTGAACTGGGACAAAATCCTCCCATCCTAGTGCTTGCCAAATGGAATTGAACTCGGAGTCCATACCTATTTTCTCGAGAAGGTCCGGGTCGAACTCCTTGGTGTTGGCGAAGACTTGGTCCTTGATGAGAGCGTAGGCTTGTCTCTCGCGATCACTCCTCAAGTCGATGAAGGTGGCGTCAACGGCGTACACTTCATCGGCTTGTGGCGTGGGTAGCTCTTCTTCTCCTTCCTCTTCACGGTCGGTCGACATTGGGCTCGGTGCAGCTTCGGAATGGCGAGACGAGCTCCCCCCGTCACGTGAACGGCGTGAGCGCGTCAACTTCCGGAATGCGCCGGAAGCCCAACTCATCTTGCACAACTATCGGACGACACGAGCAACTCGGTGATGGGTTAGTGAAACCGAATGAAATTCTTACCAGGGTTGCTCCACCAATGATCAATATTTCAGCAGCACTTGGAGAGAGTACTTGGCACCTTAATCTCGAGCGAAAAATCCACGAAAACCAGAGAGCGAAAGCAAGAGAGGGAGAGAGTGTTGTAATGGGTGAAGACACCCCTCAAACCCCCTTGAATTTATAGGCAATGAAGCCGGGCACCGAGACATGGGCCGTGTGCAACGGCTAGGAGCCGTTGGAGGAAGGAGGGCCGAGTTAGGTTAGGCCGTTGGGGTGTCGGCCGACACAGGTCGGCCGAACCCACCTTGGGGTCCGCCCCGCCTCGACTTTTGTGACTCTCTAACGGTCACATGAGGGCACTGCCTAGGTGTGGTCCAAATTTGCCTGAATGAACTTTCAAGGATTTTCCAACCCAAAATTTTATTTTCGGAAATTTTTTTATTAAAAAGGGAAATTTGGCTAAAAAAATTCTAGCATGCAAATGCAAAGATGGAAAATTCAAACATGCATCGGAAAAAAATTAAATCAAATTTTGGAAGGGAAATATGAGATATCTTACCAATTTTACCTTTTGGCAAAAGGATTCATCTTTTTAAGTCTGAGAGCGGGACTTTTCTCGGTGATTAGTTCCACTCGTCACCCCACTCCCGAGAAGTAGAGGGGTGCGATCTCTGTACCTGCCGCCACACCTTCCGTGCCTTCCTTGATTTTCTTGGTGTGGTCAGAGGTTGTGTGAGCTAGGGTTGTGGCTCCGTCCACCCCCAGGTCTGCTCATTATTTCCTTGCCTTTGAATAGCATTGCTCTTCTGTTGGTCGAAATCGGAACATCAAATTCTTCTTCCCAATGCGGAAACGGATGGTCCCACTTTCCACATTGATCCTTGCCCGAGCATCACTTAGGAACGGCCTCCCAAGAATGAGTGGCATTTTCGTGTCATCTTGCATATCAAGGACCACGAAATCCGCGAAGATGCAAGAACCCTGGACAAATACCAGTAGACTCTCCACAATCCTCAGGATAGGATCGATGCATCAGCAAGTTGAGCTCGAGGTTGGGGTAAGAGCGGGATATCCCAATCTTTCGAACATAGCCTTGGACATGAGGTTGACACTCGCGCCAAGATCACAGAGGGCATTCCTAATTTTCTGATAGTATATAGTGCAAGTGATAGCCGAATAACCAGGATCCTTCCTGTGCACAATTGCTGAAAATTCCCATGGGTCAAGAACCTGCTGTATGGGTCTTCCTGCATAGTCAGCATTGTAAGTATTACCTTGATTGGTTGGTTGGGATTGTAAGTATTACCTTGATTACCTCCCTGATAGTAAGGGCGTGATTGATTCCACGTTTGACCTCCTTGTGGATGATAACCATTGTTGTTGCCGTTCATGTACATCACATCCATGTGGGTAGCGGGGCAGTAATTCCCTGAATGCCCAGTATCACCACAGACTTCGCAGGTCATGCGAGCATCCATATCTTGAGTAGTGATGGCCATGACAGCCTTCTCGCTGGTCAGAGCATCCATTCTCTTCATGAGTAGGTCCATTTTGGCGTGTAGCATATCCGCTTCCTTGACGGTATGTGTACCCCTCTGACATGGCTGGAGTCGATCGTCACTCCACCCTTGGTTGGAGACCATCTTCTCAATAAGTTTGGTTGCTTCAGCGATAGTGAGAGAAAAGCCCCTCCGGTGACATCCAATATGGCCTCGGTACTGTCGAGTCGACCCATTATAGAAACTCTGAAGAATGAGCCAGTTGTCCATCCCATGATGGGGACAATCCAGGATGTACTCCTGGAGCCTCTCCTAAGCCTCTGGAATGGTTTCGTTTGCAGCTTGCTGAAAGCTTGAAATTCTTCCCCGGAGAGCATTGGTCCTACCCAACGGAAAGAACTTCGTGAGGAACGCTGCTGAGCACTTTGCCCAGGTGTCAATATCTGCTCGGTTTGCATAGAACCACTGCTTCACCTTTCCCAGGAGTGAGAATGGAAACAGCCGCAGACGAATGGCATCTTCCTCCACTCCTCGTATAGTGAAGGTCTTGCCTGACTCAAGAACTGCAGCAAGTGGGCGCGTCTTCATTAGGCTTGCCAGAAAATGGGCTAGCCTGTACCATCATAATGAGGCCAGTCTTGATCTCGAAGTTTCCATTCCCGGTGTTGACCTCGGGGCCGGTGGGCACCTGATCAGCAGAGGGAGCAGAATATTTGCGAAGAGTCTTCTCTTGATTGGCTATAGAAGTTGATGTAGATGGCACAAAGGAAGCTGGGTCGACTTCCGTACGTACACGCTGGGGAGAACCGAAATGAGTTCAAGCTCTCCTTACGAGTGACTCAGGATCTTCAGTGAAAATCGGCGGCAAGTCGAAACCAGTCATACACTACCTATCTTCATCATCGATAGACAAAGAAGACATTCAAAGTTAGCCTGCATTGAGAACTGTTTTATTCCTGTCATGATTATAAACATTGCAAAGTGTTGACATGTTATCCATAGCCTTCCCTGGCAACGGTGCCAGAAATGCTTGTTGGTATTTCTTAACCTCGATGCTAAGTTACGGGTTCCTAGCAACGATGCCAGAAATATCCAAATGGTAATCCTAATGATTACACGAGTCCGCAAGCGCACGGAAGTACCCTTGTAGCATTTCTCCAAAGGAGTATTCCAAAGGGTATCGAATCCAAGGAAGGCTGGGCGTATTAACTAGTTCAACACTGTTGCAAGGAGTATAAATCATAGACGGGAACAAACCAGATACTCAAGTGCAGGGGTAAGATATGATAGATAAGATAGTAGTGTGAACACACAAACACACTCTCTCTAAAGGTCCTAGGCTTAGGAGGCAACATACGAGTTAGTTCTAGGTTCTAAGGTACTAAACATACGAAGTTAGTCAGACGAGTTAGACACACACTAGCATCGCATGATGCTGGCTCAAACACCTAGGTACAAACGGGGAGCTAACCTCCCGCGTCGCTTACGCACGACTCCGGTTGTTAAACTTTAGACTCCTACAGTGTCCGAATGTGGGGGTTCCGGAAGAGACCAGCAGGCATCACCACCATGACCTACCCCAAGACAAACCGTGGGATACACTCGTAAGCAACGTAGCTACACAAGCACCACCGCTTATGTTGTTAGCGGGACCACGACCGGCAGGGCTATTGTGACCAGTCGAGCCGCGGATAAACCGACCAATTACAGGCACCGTAGCTTGAGCACGAACTTCATACAACACGAACATGAGATCTAACTAGATCAAACTAGGCTAAGCACACAAACGGATTTGTGCTTTCCTATGTCTTTTCAACAAGATCAAAGGGTCATGTTCGTGATGAACACGAGCCTCTAACTTATGAACAAACACCGAAAACATATGTAAGTCACTCGTCAACTGGATCGAGAGGCCTTGTTCATCAAGAACAAGAGCCTCAAAATGATGAACGAGCGAAGAACACATGAACAAATCACCCATGTATACAAGCACAACTTTATATGAAATAGCTGAATGACTGAAGTAGATCAAAGTCATACAATAAAATAAAGATACAAGAGGACTCATACCTAGATCCCAAAGTAGACTTGGAACTAAGTAGAACTACTCTAGCCTACCTCCTAGCCTTAGAAACCAAAAGTGAGAGAGGAGGAGAAAGATGTTGGTAAGAAATGAACCCCTCCCTTCTATTTATAGGCGAGCACAGGCGCAAGGCAGAGTGAAACACCAGGGATGGCCTCTAGGACCAATGGACAAGCGCCACGTGGAAGCCGGGATCAACAGGCCAAGGTGGTTCGGCCGATCCTAGGGTCGGCCGATCCAGTGGGCCCCACTCGGGGTGTGCTTCCTCGGGGTGGCATCTGTGGGCCCTTAAGTCGGTCCCGGTGTACGTGTTCTTGAGGCGGTTTAGGCACTGGTGGGCCCATGGATCCATGTGAAGTCCACGTGTCACGCTCTACTTCGTCGGGGCTTGCCTCTCTTGGATTGGTGACATGTCGTGCATGCGTGGCACCTGAGGTGGCTTAGCTTGCATGCATGGCACCTGAGGTGGCAGCCATTCCTTGAGGTGACGTGGCATGAATCATAGAAGGCGAGTTTGCCACTTCTTTTGTGCTTATTTTCCTGCAATCACATAATCTCCAAGGACAAGTGGAACTACATTATTCTTAACTAAAATGCGTGTAAGAAATGCCTCTTGCTCCTTCATTCATGAGTAAATTGACGGCTAAAGTAAGCACTTAACAGCCATCAACAGTGATTTAATGACACACGCTTAAGTGGCTAATGATTTATCTAGTGTATGAGCAGGAATTAAAGTTGTATGTGGCATCAAGTGTTGTTCATTGAGTATGCAAAAAGGAAGTGATGCTACAAAGGGTTCCTATGAAGGCTTATTTATTTTATATTTTGAATTTGAGTCCTAGGAATGCCGTATTATAAAGAGGGACAGGAAATGTATCTTCGAAGAGTCGAACAGGTGCTCTAGTTGTCAAAACAAAACCTATGAGAGACACCTTTGCACCAACACGTTCACGGGGTTATCTTTTAGAGTGCTGACCTTGGAAGGCCGGAATCTCCGGGGTTTTCCCGGAGTCTCCGGACTTCCCGGAGTTTCCGGGGTTTTCCCGGATATTCCGGGTCTTAGAGCTGTGACTCTTTTACGTGTGAGGGTATAAAGTCTCCTCCACCCTTTCCCTTCTCTCTCTCTTGCCCATTTCGACCTGCAACACTCAGAACTCATTCACTCACCCTCTTTTCTCCCCTTGGCCTTGGTTTGGTGAGATTTGTTGGGATTTAAGGAGGGATTGAGAGCAAGAGCTTGGAGAGTGCTAGTGAGCTGATTTCCCATCTCTAGAGCACCTCGTTCTTCGCTTGGTTGGCACATTTCGTGTTTGTTACTCTTAGAGCTTTGAGCTCCTAGCCGGCTAGGTGTTGCCTTGGAGCATCCAAATGTTTGTGGCTGCCCAAGGAGGTTTGTATCACCCCAAAATTGAGTAAGTAACTCTAGCTTGATCTTTGTGGTCGCTAGAGGGAGGAAAGTGACCTAGGTGTAAAAGTCCACCCTTTGTGGGTTCCTCAACGGAGACGTAGACCTCAAGGTATGAGGTTGAACTCCAGTAACAAATCCTTGTGTCTCTTGTGATTGTTGCTCTTGTTGTATGCTTGTGTATCTCTTGAGCTCATTTCTAGGGTTTGGTGCCGATCTACTCTGTGTTGAGGTTTCTGCAGGTTCTAGGTGGATAAACAGGCTTGTCTCATCCCATTGCATAACCTATTTTCACAGATCTATGTTTGAGCAAGTTTAATTTCTGTCGATTTGAATCCCCCCTCGTAGGCCCGGACAATCCGGACATTTTCCCGGGTTCTCTGGATTTCCCGGAGTATCCGGAAACTCCGAACCTGGACTGACAGCTGCTTGAAAAGTTTATAAATTTCAGGTTTGACTATTCACCCCCCCCCCTCTAGTTGACATCTTGATCCTTTCAATTGGTATCAGAGCCAAGTGCTCTGAATTTGAAACTTAACCGCTTGGAGTCAAGAAGATGTCGGATCCAAATGCTCAACCTCCACCTCTTCCCGAAGGAGGAGACGTCGCCAACAATGTTGTTGGTACACGTCCCATTCTACCTCAAGGAGGTGGTACCGGTGGAGCAAGCACAAGTCATCAAGCACATGGAGATGGTGCGGAGTACTCCGATAGTGAGGATGAAGAGTTTGATGATGCAAGGTCAAACCGCTCCGCTCGACGCCCGTCATCATCAAGGGATTACACTCGAACCTCTTTCGATTACTCTCGCTTATCTTTTAACCATCCATCGGGTTCTAGCCACATTGGGAAGATACCCCAATTTGATGGAACCGGCTATTCCAAGTGGAAGAACTCGACGGAGGACTATTTGATGGCGGTAAATCCCGCACTTTGGACTATTGTGAACAGGGGCATTACATTTCCTAGTGGTGATGCAACGTTAACTCAAGATCAAGCCAATGAGATACAAAGAAACTATCAAGCCATACGCATCATCAAGAGTTCACTCACGTCCAAAGAATGTGACAAGGTGGATGGGTTGAAGTCCGCCAAGGAAGTATGGGACACATTGTTCATCAACCATGAAGGAACAAAGCAAGTCACAGAAGGAAGAATTCGTGCCTTATAAAGTGAGCTCAACCGCTTTGTTATCAAGGAAGATGAATCTCCACAAGACATGTACAACCGCTTGAACAAGATCATCAACAAGATCAAGTCCCTTGGAAGCACAAGATGGGGAAGAAGAGAAGTGGTTGATAAGATCCTCTCCGCATACATGGCTAGGGATGTGCAACTCCCAACACTCATAAGAGAGAAGAGAGGCTTCAACAAGTTCACTCCGGCGGATGTGATTGGAAGAATTGAAGAACATCTTATCACCATCAAGGAGTCAAATCTCTCACAAGAGATGTCCAAGATGCATGAACAACTTGAGAAGAACAAGGGGGTAGCCCTCAAGGCATCTAGCAAGGAGAAGAAGTCAAGCTCATCAACCTCCAAGACCGTGGTCAAGGAAGATAGTGATGAAGATAGTGTTGAGAACATGACTCCCGAACAAATGGCACTCTTCATTAGAAAGTTCAACAAAGTGATCAAGAAGAGTGGCTTCTTCAATAAGAACAAAGACAAAGACAAGATCAAGACCAAGAGGACTTCCAAGAGGCCATGCTTTGGGTGTGGCAAGAAGGGTCACTTCATTGCGGAGTGCCCCAACATCAAAGTGAGAAGAAGGGACACCAACAAGAATGACAAGAACAAGAAGAAGGAAGTTGGTGAAGCGCACTTGGGTGATGAGTGGGATTCAAATGAAGATAGCTCTGACTCTGATGATGAAGTGGGACTTGCCACTATATCCATTGGGCAACCAATCAATAAGTCACCACTCTTTGGAGATCTCACCGATGATGAAGATGACTTCACCCACACATGCCTCATGGCTAGGGGCTCTAAGGTAGACACTCCCACTCCACCTCTAGATGATGATAGTGAAAGTGATCTTGAATTTGAAAAAATGATAAATGGCTTTGGTAAAAAGGCAACTAAGAAAATCATGTTTTTAATGAAAGAAATAGAGAATAGAGATGGGACTCTAGAGGTGCAAGAAGAACTCTTTAGACTTGAGCGAGAGAAAACCATTACCCTTGAGAATGCCCTTGTAATTGAAAAGAAGGGTTTCAAGGTGCAAGAGAACTTGCTTAAAGAAAAGGAGCTAGAAATTCTTAGCCTCAAGAAATCCCAAGCTAAAGAGGAGTTGATAGTAGATGAATTAACTAGGGAATCTTTCCTAGCTAAGGATTCTTGCAATAGACTTGAGGGTGAAAAGCTTGAACTTCAAAAGAGCTTTGAAAGCTTAAGGACTAATCACATAGCACTTGAAGTTCAACTTGACAATCTCAAGAATAGTGCTACAACAACCTCTAATGATGCTCACTCTAACTCTAAAGCCTCAACAAGCAATGGTTGTTCTCGGTGTTATAAAATTGATATAAATGCTTGTACTACTAACATTGCCGAGATGAATGCTATGAAGAAGGAAATCGCTAGGTTGTCAAACTCCCTCATTGATGAGAAAAAAAAGAACCAAAGAGAGGTGAGTTTGAGAACCACACCAAAGGCATTGGGTCAAGCTACATGAAGAAGTTTGACTTTGCGGGTGGGAAGGGTCTAGGTAAGCAAGCACAAGGTACAAAGGACCCCATCCCATTCATCAAGAACTACCACACTCGAGGTGTGGAGATAAGAAATGTGGTGCACGGCATGAAGCAATTGGGTGCGAAGAACTTTGACAACCAAGTCAAGTATAACACTCCGATCAAGTTCAAGGGCACTCAAGACACAAAACATGCACCACAAGCAAAGGCAAAGGCCATTCCAATCAAGTCAAACAAGAAGCCCAAGCCACATGCCTCACAAGACAACTTCTATGCCGATTATGTGTTGACGTGGGACCACAAGGGTAAGGTGGTTGCCAAGTATGTGGGACCCCGCACAAAAGGAACACTTGTCTAAAGGAATGTGTGGGTGCCCAAAGTTCTTGTGGCTAACGCTCTAGGACCCAAACCTACTTGGGTACCTAAAACAAAAGCATAATTTGTTTTGTAGGCATACTCCTCTGGTGGAACCAAATGGGTGATTGATAGTGGATGTACAAATCATATGACCGGTGAGAAGAAGATGTTTACCTCTTGTGACATAATTGAAAATCCTACGGAAAGAATTGCCTTTGGAGGCAATGGTGGAGGAACGGTTGTTGGTCTTGGTAAAATTGCTATCTCAATCAATCATTCAATTTTCGATGTTTATTTGGTTGAATCTTTGGACTACAATTTGTTGTCCGTTTCACAACTTTGTGAGATGGGCTACAATTGTTTGTTCACCAATGAGGGTGTGACCATCTTTAGAAGGGGCGATGACTCCGTTGCCTTTATGGGTGAACTCAAGGGAAGGCTTTACTTGGTGGATTTCACATCGGATAAAGCCCAACTTGATATATGCTTATTGGCAAAGTCTAGCTTGAGTTGGCTTTGGCATCACCGACTAGCTCACGTTGGGATGAATAATCTCAATAAGCTTCTAAAGGGGGAACACATCCTAGGACTAACAAATATTCATTTTGAGAAAAATAGAATTTGTAGTGCTTTTCAAGCCAGAAAGCAAGTTGTTGCTCCTCACCCCACCAAGAATGTGCTTACCACTACAAGGCCATTGAAACTACTTCACATGGATATCTTTGGTCCCGTGGCTTATGTTAGCATTGGGGGAAACAAGTATGGCTTTGTCATTGTTGATGATTACTCTCGGTACACTTGGGTATTCTTTATGAAAGACAAGAGCAAGGTTCATGAAATATTCAAGAAGTTTGCCACAAAAGCCCAAAATGAGTTTGAAGTGAAGATCAAGAGAGTAAGAAGTGACAATGGCACCGAGTTCAAGAACACCAACATTGAAGAGTATCTTGATGGCGAAGGCATTGGTCATGAGCTCTCCGTCCCGTACACTCCACAACAAAATGGGATAGTGGAGAGGAAGAATAGAACTCTCATTGAAGCCGCAAGAACCATGCTTGATGAGTACAAGACTTCGGATAGTTTTTGGGCGGAAGCAATCAACACGGCTTGTCATGCTATCAACCGATTGTATCTTCACAAGCTTCGTCACAAAACCGCCTATGAACTTCTAACTGGTATAAAGCCTAACGTGTCTTACTTTAGAGTTTTTAGTTGTAAGTGCTTCATTCTCAACAAGAAGTCCAAAAGCTCTAAGTTTGCACCTAAAGTTGATGAAAGTATTTTCCTTGGTTATGCCTCAAACGCTCATGGCTATCGTGTCCTCAACAAAACCACCGGTTGTGTTGATGTCACGTGTGACGTGACGTTTGATGAATCTAATGGCTCTCAAGTGGAGCAAGTTGATGAATTGTGTGTGTAGGCAAGTACTGCTGAAAAGGCTATAAAGAAGATGGCCATTGGAGAAGTCAAGCCTCAAGAGGAAGATGATGAGGACTGCGAGATCATAGAAGAATCACCAAGTGTAACTCCCGCTGCGAACCCCGAAGAGTCCGGAGACAAACCCGGAGATTCCGGGATTCCGGGAAACTCCGGAGAAAACTCCGGAAATTCCGGATCCTCTGCTGGTGATTCCCAAGGCAGTCAAGAAAATGAGGATTTGATTCAACAAGAAGCCTCTGATCCACATCCAAGAGTTCGTCAAAGTGTTCAAAGAGATCATCCCATTGACAACATTCTTGGAAGCATCCGTAGAGGGGTAACACTCGTTCAAGATTAGCAAATTTTTGTGAATATTACTCGTTTGTTTCCATGTTGGAACCTCTTAGGGTTGAAGAAGCACTTGAGGATGCTGATTGGGTAATGGCCATGCAAGAAGAACTCAACAACTTCACTCGGAATGAAGTCTGGTCCTTGGTGGAACGCCCCAAGCAAAATGTGATAGGTACAAAATGGGTTTTCCGCAACAAACAAGATGAGAATGGCGTGGTGACCAAGAACAAAGCAAGATTGGTGGCAAAGGGGTACACTCAAGTAGAAGGCTTGGACTTTGGAGAGACCTATGCACCGGTGGCAAGACTTGAAGCAATCCGCATACTCTTAGCCTTTGCCACACATCACAACTTCAAGCTACATCAAATGGATGTCAAGAGTGCTTTCTTGAATGGCCCAATCTCCAAAGAAGTCTATGTTGAACAACCACCGGGCTTTGAAGATCCACAATTCCCCAACCACATCTACAAGCTCCATAAGGCGCTCTATGAGCTCAAGCAAGCCCCACAAGCATGGTATGAATGCCTTAAGGAATTTCTCTTAAAGAAAGGCTTTGAAATAGGCAAAGCCGATCCAACTCTCTTCACTCATAAACAAGGCAATGATTTGTTTGTATGCCAAATATATGTCGATGACATTATATTTGGTTCTACTAACAAAGTTTGGGTTGATGAGTTTAGTAGGATTATGACCAAAAGATTTGAGATGTCCATGATGGGAGAGCTGAAGTTCTTTCTTGGATTTCAAATCAAGCAACTCAAAGAAGGCACCTTCATAAGTCAAACCAAGTACACCAATGATATGCTCAAGAAGTTTGATATGAACAATGCCAAGCCCATCAAAACACCTATGCCATCAAATGGACATCTTGATCTAAATGAAGAAGGCAAAAGCATCGACCAAAAGATATATCGCTCCATGATTGGATCTTTACTTTACCTTTGTGCATCTAGGCCCGATATCATGCTTAGTGTGTGCATGTGTGCAAGGTTTCAAGCTAAACCTAAGGAGTGTCATCTAATGGCCGTTAAGAGAATCTTTAGATACTTGGTTCATACTCCTAACCTTGGTTTGTGGTATCCTAAGGGCTCCACTTTCGATCTACTTGGCTACTCCGATTCGGACTATGCCGGTTGCAAAGTAGATAGGAAGAGTACATCCGGGACTTGCCAATTCCTTGGAAGGTCATTGGTGTCTTGGAGTTCCAAGAAACAAAACTCTGTTGCCCTTTCCACTTGCCGAGGCCGGTATGTTGCGGTGCTTGTTGTGCTCAACTACTTTGGATGAGGCTCACTTTGAGAGACTTTGGTTGTAAGTTTAGCAAGGTGCCACTCTTGTGTGACAATGAGAGTGCCATCAAACTAGCTAACAACCCCGTAAACCACTCAAGAACAAAGCACATAGACATAAGACACCACTTCTTGAGAGACCACGAAGCCAAAGGAGATATCGCTTTAAGTCATGTGAGCACTGATAAGCAACTAGCCGATATCTTCACAAAGCCTCTTGATGAACTAAGGTTTTGTGCTTTGAGGAGTGAGCTAAATATCTTGGATTCTCGTAACTTGGCTTGAGATCATGCACATATTTGAGTGACCTAGAATAGGACTTTGAAAAGAAAACGATTTGCTAAAACTTGTGTTCATTTGTTTTGAAATATTTGGATCTTATCTTGGTACAACACTTGGACTATTGTTCTCATTGCTTGATTGTGGCTAGTCTCAAGTGTTGATACTACTCAGGCTCACATATATTACGTGTATAGTCATCCAAATCTATCCCAAATCAAATTCCTTGCAAATCTACTCGCTGGGTCTCAGGGGGAGCGGAATCTCCGGACTTTTTCCGGAAACTCCGGGTTTCCCGAAGACTCGGGCTGGGTCCAGACATTCCGGGTCTTTAAGGGTATATATACCCTTTCACCACGGTTATTTCCCTTTCAACCTTTTACCGCGTTGACCGGCCGCCATCTCCTCTCCCGTCGCTCTTCCCTCTCCCTCTCCACGCACCTAAGGCGATTTTCACTTCCAACCATCCAAACCTAGTGAGAGTGAGAGATTGAGGGCTCCAAGGGGTGGAGAATAAGGATCTACAGCAGATTTGAAGATTTGAAGCTTCTCCCCCTCTCTCCCCTAAGGTATCTCATGAAGACCTAACCCGATCTATCTCCCTACTTGTTTCCTTTCGGTATCCTCTTAGGGAATAGTTGGAATAGACTCTATAGGCTCTAGATCTGCAATATCTCTCAGTTTCCATGGTTGATTTGTGCAGCATTGTGATTTAGGGTTTCGGCTGTGAAACCCGGAAACTCCGGAAAAGTCAAGCCCGGACTCTCCGGACTGCCCGGAATCTCCGGACTTTTTCCCGGAGTCTCCGGGGTTCACACTGAAAACCCTATGTTTGCAGTGCTTTGCATCTCTTCTATTTCTTATCTCTCATGTCCATATCCTTCCATATCTTCAGATCATGAGGGTGAAGATCGGGCGTGACACGGATGAACCATCCACTCAAAGGAGGACCAAGGCAAGGCATGACCCCACCACTTTAAGGGTTGTGCAAGAGACCTTGGGCCAAGAGTCTTCTCAGCGCAGTGCCAGGCCAAGAAGGGGTGATCTCCCTCCATCTTATGCTGAGGGAAGTGAAGAAGAGGAAGAAATTGAGGAGGAAGAAAGGACCGAGAGTGATGATGACGAGGTCGAGGATGAAACTTATGAGCAGCCTCCTGAGCCTCCTCGCCGCCATGGAAAGGGGCCTGCTAAAGAAAAGACTCGCTACAAGCCCCATCCCAAGAAGAGCCACAAAGCCCCATACATCCAACAAAGCAAAGCTGCCACTCGTCCACCTCCCAAACACAAGCAAGGAGTTGCAGCCCATATCTGCCCCAAAACACCCCCAAGACTCATTCCTACTCTCCCACCAAATGTCCGGGTGGTGTCCACTCCCATCAATCTTAGAGAGCCCGGATCGATTCTTGGATTTGCTGAGCATATCATCCGTGATTATTCCAAGAATGCTCTTGCGGTTAGAGAGCAAAGGGAAGACAATGTCTATCGCTATCTCAAGGGTGAAGGGGTAGAGGCGCGGTTTTGGTGTGATTTCCATAGGGACTTCTACCAAACCGTCATAAGGAATCCTAAGTTGGTTGCAAAGAATGTCGTGCCCATTGTGAAGATGAGGTACATTGATTGGAAATACTATGAGGACCTCAACAACACCGTGTTCAACTCCGTGATTGAGAAGTGCAAGGAGGTGGGCTTGTATGACATCGTGGGCTTTCGCTATAATTGGAACAAGGAGATCCTAGCTCAATTCCATTGCTCCTACTTCTACAATCCCTATGACAACACCATCACTTGGACTACTCAAGGCAACAAGTGCATCATTGACTACATGACATTCTCTAGGTTGTTGGGACTTAGCTCAAAGAATGAAGATCGCACTCCAATTCACAATGAGAACAAGTACAAGCCAAGGGACCTCACCTACATGTTCCCTAGTCGTGCCTTAGCTATTGAGGGCAAAGTGGATCAACTCAATCCTTACTACTACTATCTCAATCAATTCTTCTGAGCCACCATTGATCCTAAGCAAGGAGATGCTACAGCTCTAAGGTATTATGCCCCCAATCTCCTCAATAGGATGGCACCGGATGAAGAAGGATTTTGCATATTTGACTTCATATGGAATGAGTTGAGGAGGGCTATGAATGATCCCATGAAGTATCTTCCCTATGCTCCTTATCTCATGTACATGATTGAGAGAGTTACAAATGTCCGCTATCCCAAAGATGTTGTCCATGAGCCTTTTCGTCAATTCCGTGATCGAGCCAAGAAAGCTCCCAAGGCTCCCAAAGCTCCTAAGTATGTTGGCTCCTCTAGTGCAGCTCCTTGCCATGATGACATTCCCGCTGCACCTTCTCCACCTAGGCCTTCCCGTCGACACCGTGGCTCCATGATCAAGAGGGTTCTTAAAAGCATTTTCAGCATGTGCAAGACCATGGCCACGGAGATATCATTGAGATCAAGTCTCATCTTGGCCTCCCACCGACCCCTACCGTGAGCTTCCCACCTTTGATGATCCATTCGCGGAGTGGGACGCTCAAGATGAAGAAGAAAGGCAAGAGGAGGAAGAGGAGGACAACAACAATGAAGAGGAGGAGGACAATGAGGAGGACGACGAGGACTCCGAGTGATCCAGCTGCTGCCCCACTTCCTTTTTGGTGCTTGATGCCAAAGGGGGAGTGAACATTTATCTATCTATCTAGTGTGGAACTTTTATGGATTTGAATTTGGAACAATGGCTTGTAATAACTTTAAATTCGTATGCGTGTAAGACTATGTGAGCTTGAGACTTATGGTTGTGTGCATGTGGTTGTTTGATCAGTTTTTACATTCTAAGGATGCTATATGTTAGATTGAAAATTGTTTGTTAGCTATTATTTTCACTTGTGATCAGAAATCCCAGAGAGTCCGGACTTCTTCCCGGAGTTTTTGGATTTTCCGGAGATTCCGGGTCTGGCCCGGATACTCCGGACTTCTGAGCACCAGATTTCTTTTGCATCCTTTTTGAGTGCATGAACTGTCATATGCATTTCACTAATTACTTGTTGCACATCACAAGCACCCCACTGTAGTAATACTCTCATGTTCTCTTTTCTTGTGCAAAGTTTGGTCCTAAAACGACCATTGATATTCAAAATCAATATGCACATATTAAGGGGGAGTATTACAAATTGTCTTTTAATATTCATTGATTATCTCTTGTAAGACTTAAATGTGTTGTCATCAATCACCAAAAAGGGGGAGATTGAAGAGTATCTTGGCCCCCTAAGTGGGTTTTGGTGATTTAATGACACACGCATAAGTGGCTAATGATTTATCTAGTGTATGAGCAGGAATTAAAATTGTATGTGGCATCAAGTGTTGTTCATTGAGTATGCAAAAAGGAAGTGATGCTACAAAGGGTTCCTATTAAGACTTATTTATTTTATATTTTGAATTTGAGTCCTATGAACGTCGTACTATAAAGAGGGATAGGAAATGTATCTTCCAAGAGCCGAACAGGTGCTCTAGTTGTCAAAACAAAACCTATGAGAGACACCTTTGCACCAACACGTTCACAGGGTTATCTTTTAGAGTGCTGACCTTGGAAGGCCGGAATCTCCGGGGTTTTCCCGGAGTCTCCGGACTTCCCGGAGTTTCTGGGGTTTTCCCGGATATTCCGGGTCTTAGAGCTGTAACGGCTCTTTTCTGTGTGAGGGGGTATAAAAGCCTCCTCCACCCTTTCCCTTCTCTCTCTTGCCCATTTCGACCTGCAACACTCAGAACTCATTCACTCACCCTCTTTACTCCCCTTGGCCTTGGTTTGATGAGATTTGTTGGGGATTTAAGGAGGGATTGAGAGCAAGAGCTTGGAGAGTGCTAGTGAGCTGATTTCCCTTCTCTAGAGCACCTCGTTCTTCGCTTGGTTGGCACATTTCGTGTTTGTTACTCTTGGAGCTTTGAGCTCCTAGCCGGCTAGGCGTTGCCTTGGAGCATCCAAAGGTTTATGGCTGCCCAAGGAGGTTTGTATCACTCCAAAATTGAGTAAGTAACTCTAGCTTGATCTTTGTGGTCGCTAGAGGGAGAAAAGTGACCTAGGTGTAAAGGTCCACCCTTTGTGGGTTCCTCAACGGAGACGTAGACCTCAAGGTGTGAGGTTGAACTCCGGTAACAAATCCTTGTGTCTCTTGTGATTGTTGCTCTTGTTATATGCTTGTATATCTCTTGAGCTCATTTCTAGGGTTTGGTGCCGATCTACTCCGTGTTGAGGTTTCTGCAGGTTCTAGGTGGATAAACAGGCTTGTCCCATCCCATTGCATAACCTATTTTCATAGATCTATGTTTGAGCAAGTTTAATTTCTATCGATTTGAATCCCCCCTCGTAGGCCCGGACAATCCGGACATTTTCCCGGATTCTCGGTTTCGAGTATCCGGAAAAATATCCGGAAACTCCGGACCTGGACTGACAGCTGCTTGAAAAGTTTGTAAATTTCAGGTTCGACTATTCACCCTCCACCTCTAGTCGACATCTTGATCCTTTCAGAAGCCCATTAGCGTTGGAAGGGGTACATCATCTATTAGTCTTGTATTGCTAATGGACAATGGTGTGGGGGATTTCCTCCCATTAAATATGGATCACACCCCCTTCTGAAAAGGTATGACTTTCAAGCAACAGCCTCTGCATACTCGTGGACCTAGCAGTCCGGCGCGCGACGCTTCCTCCCCGTGCGTGTGGATACCTTGGAGGTGTTGCATCTGGAGCACTAGGACGAGCCACACGTGAAGGACGTGACGTGAGCAACTGCACGGCACTGCTACCCTCGACGTGTTCGTCTACATTGGACGGATTTGTTGCATCTGCGCGTCTAGTGGTAATCTCGTGATCTTTGGTAACAACAGTTCCTGTTTTATGAGGTAGAAAATTTTGTCTTGCGCTAGTGTAGCCACCCCGTAACCCTTCAGGTGTAGTTGCTTGCTCGAAGGCTTGTAGGCTTGTAGCTGCTGGTGTTGCTTGCTCAATGCAAGGAAACAGAGAGGTAGAGATGCTGCTAGCTGATTTGGTGGTTCAGTGGGTTCGAGCGGGCTGCATCAGAGAGGAAAAGAAGAGCTGCGACTGCGAGTACGTCCGTGCTTGAAAAAGATGGACGAAGAGGGAAGGAATAGCGAGCTGCTGCTAGTTGATTTGTACTGTAGCAATAGCAAGCAGGTTCGGTGGAGAGGAACAGGGTTGCTACTTGTCGTGCTTCATGTGGAGGAGAAAGCACATACGGAAAGGAGAGAGGAGTGTGCCTGGTGGCGCAAATGTTGTATGGTGGGCGTCAACCATGGAAGATTCAATTCGGGGCATTCATCTGGTCTCGTCGCTCGTGAAACCTTGTCTCTTCCCATTGTATGTTGTTGTATTCGGATTAAAATAGAGAGCGTATACGTCAGAACTCTGACACTTTTACGGTGGACCATACCACCCTATATCACTGTTGGAAAAAGACCAATATGAAAGGATCCGATGGCTGAGATTAATTGTATACCACCACAACTTGCACCTGTGGTATAGGGTGGTGGTATAGGGGTATTATTGCAAGTTTTATCTCGGTGGCACAAACGAAATATATGATTTCTTCATTTCAATTTTTTTTCATTTCCCTCGGTGATATGGCAAAAAAAAAAATTCAAATTTCAAACGGCAATGTTCATTTCAAATTTCAAAAATGAAAATTTTCAAATTTTTTCATTTCAAATTTCAAAAATGAAAATTTTCAATTTTTTTCGTTTCAAATTTTAGTGGAATATTTCAATTTTTTTATTTTCCTCTGGTAACATGGCCGAAAATTTTCAAATTTCAAAATCGAATTTTTTTCAATTTTTTCCATTTCCCTCTGGTGGTAGGGCTATTTTTTTCAAAACAAAATTTTCAACTCAAATTTCAAAAATGAAATTTTTTCATTTCAATTTGTCCTTGTGGCATAAACGATTTTTTTCTCAGTCCGAGGTTGCCAAATTTATTAAAAGATTACAAAAATTACCTATTTACCCATACAAAAAAATAGCCATATACTGCATATCACCACCTGTGGTGTGGCCCACCGTAAAAGAGCCCCAGAACTCTGGCTATAAAGTTGGTGGGGGATGCGAAAAGCTGTCGCACTGACGCTCCATTTTTGACCCGCGCGGTTATGATCCCAACCCAATATGTACGCATTATGGCCCTCCACCCGCTTAAATCTGTAGTTGTGTTGTACTAGGGTCTCGTTTCTTTCTTATTCTCCAACAAATCTATAATTTTTAATTCTTACGGTGCCACTGCATTAGGGGGGGCTCACGTGGTGCGGTTACTTGTACCCACTCGGAACCGGTTCGGTGCCTTTTACACTGTCCACTTTGCTACACTCTAGACAAATTTTTTGTCCATCATATGCACCTTCAAGTGATCAATGGATGTATACACGAAAAAATTATGTTACAGATGGCCATTTTACACTGTCCACTTTGCTACACTCTAGACAATTTTTGTCCATCATATGCACCTTCAAGTGATCAATGGATGTACATACGAAAAAGTTATGTTACATATGGTCATTCTACGTCAACGTAAATTACCAGACGAAAACATTTGGTTACAGTGGCATCCTGTACCCAGCATGATCCTTTACACATTCAAAATCTACTAGTGATGCGTTCTTTACATATAAATCATTTAATCATTTTTCTCTCTCGTGTTTTGGAAAGAAAATACTCACAAAATATCTTTACATCATAGTACAAACACTTCACACTATTAGTACGACATCCCAAACCATCAATTTTTCCCAACTTCTAACAACACTAATCTTATTATTAGCATTCGTACGTCAATGGAACCACAAATATAGAGCCACAAGTCATTTCAATCTGCTAAACATAAACGAAAAAATATTGATACAAAGATAAAATCACATTACCTTTTTTCATCATCTGTTGCCATGTTCGCGGGTGCACAAAGATTGACCGAGAGAAAATTGGGAGAAAAGCATGCCATCTCATGAACAAGAGAGAGAAAGAATCAAAAGTTTTTGAATACAATGAAACATCTAATGTGTATCACGTGCACATCTCATGAACAACATGAAAAAATCAAGATCCCAATCGAAAAAAGAGGAACAAGAAGTGGCAAGAAGAGGAAAACAAAACAAGAACCGGTCAGATTAAGAGCAAGAAGTGGCAAGAAGAGGAAAACAAAACAAGAACCGGTCAGATTAAGAGCAACTCCAAGAGACTAGCTATCTTAGCTTAACTAGCTAAAAAATGGAAAATTTGTCCAAAACCTCAATCCAACAGACTAGCTAAACTTGCCCTCGCTATCCTCCGCTAGCTAAACCGGGGGCTTCGCTAGCCGTCTTTGGCTAGCCAGTCCCGCTAGCTATCCTCTCTCTCGGAGTATGATAGGCGGGACCCACTAGCGGTGGAGCATATGGAGAGTTTATTTTAGCTAATCTGTTGGATTTCATTAACTTTCTGCTAGCTATTTCATTTTACATACTAGCCAAATCAGAATTTTAGCTAGTGATTTTTAGAGAGGCTCTTGAGTTGCTCTAAAATGAGAAGCAGAGGGGGCTATTAGCATCTTAGATCTTTCATACGGAAAGAAAGGATAGAAAAACAACCGAATCAGATCGCTCAAGACACTGAATCAAACAACAAATAAACAAAATTGCCAGTAGCTCGCCGTTGACTTCGGCAATGCACGCGTGCCGCTCCTGCGCGAGATGTCGGCCGTGTTCCGTCCGCTCCGGCACATCCATCTAATGCTCGAGCGCAGCATATCCACCACCTCCACCACCGCACTAGAGCGTCACGGAACCCGCAAGAAGCCAGGCCCACTCATCTTCGAGTGGGGCTGGGCCGGGAGGAGAGCTCGGGAGGAGGAGCGATGTAGGGAGCCCGGTCCGAGCAGCTCGAGGAGGAGGACGCGTAAAGCCTAGATCGGAGGCATTGTCGGCCGCGTCAGCACCCGCGGCGTCCTCGTCTAGCACGTCGAGCTCGTTGATGCGGTCGTCGGGGTTGGCGGTGGCGCCTCGTCTTCGTCAGCGAGGAGGGCGGCGGAGGACGCACCAGTGCTAGGCTCGACCCGGGATCCGGACGCCAGAGTACACGGCCACCACGGCTCTGCCGTCGGATGCTAGCGCGCGCCGCGCAGGATCCGTGGGAGGACGGTGGGGCGGCGGTTAGGATAGCCGGCTAGATCCATGGGCAGAACAGATCGGCTAGATCAGTCGATATGATGACGTAGGCAAAGTGTAAGCTACCAGAGGCAACTTAAACAGAGTTACGTGAGCAATACTTGAAACAGATCTAACCGGCTATATGATAATTAAAATAATAATAATAATAATGCGATAAAGCCGACAGGAAGCAGTCTCAGGCTGGATAATTGTGATAAAAGCTAAAGTAACAAGAATTAAGATAAAATTTGCTAATCTAGCTGATATCGATAACTTGTGAATAAATTTAGACGAAACCACAGCAATACGCCCGGAGGTTAAAGCCTAGATATTACTCGATAAAGCGGAACTCGCTAGCAAGCCGGAGATCGAAGCGATGCAGCCCAACGAGTTTGCGAGAACTCGTGAAGAAGAAAAAGGTACGATGGCGAAGTCGCCAAAAAGTAGATGCGGTAAAGTAGATGTAAGAATTGTAAAGGGGTTTGCCCCGAGACGGTTTTGATATTGATCGTGTGATAAATCTTTTACAATGACCGGGACTTATATTTATACCCTGGGCTTCTCAAGACTCCTATGGCCGGAAGGGCTTAACTTCCTAATTAAAGACTCTTTACGCATCATAGCTACTAACGACACCAATACTTTCTAAAGAAATAAATCTAAATAAGCTAATATTAAGATACATAGACTCTGACTTTCCTCTGCAGAATCCTTCTCGATGAAGCCTATGCGTGACCAGCCGAACTCCTTGACTTGTATGTCGTCAGCGATTATACTGTATCCTTCTTTTTCTACTAATCTCTCTTCTGACTATAGGACGCTAGTCTCCTTTGAATAAACAATTCGGCCTCCCTTATAATCACCCCACGTCACTTTTCCATGTACGTATATACATGTGAGTAATTCCCATGGTCTAAATGGTGCTTCCTTTAAATATTCTTCTACTAATCAATCACGTGAAGTCCACCATCGGTTGACTTATTTCTCACTGCTAGCTGATTCTTCCTGTACTCCTGCCGATTTTTCTGCCTTGCCGATTGCTCCTTCACAGATTACCCCTGCTGTCTTCATTTTGCCTTTACGTGTGGGATCTCTTCTTTATGATTTCTTTATTCTAATCACCTTTTACTTGCCATACGCAGGCCTCTTCTCTCTTATGTGTTGCCTCCATTGCTAATTAATTTACTTACATACTGGTAACCCTTCAATGCATGCACCTGCGTGTACTTATCTCAGTTATGTGCGCTGATTCCATCAGCTGATATTTCCACGCCGATCTCTTCTCCTGCTCCTGCTCTGCTGATTATCAAACCGACATCATTTGACTCTGGATTTGGTCAAAATTCGGTGTCAACAAGGGTGTCTGAACTGAAGGGGAGAAGCAGGTGACCGTTGGGGCGAAGTGGAGACTAAATACCCTAGATCCAGATCTGTAACGGTTGGATTTGAAATCCCGGAACCTCCGAAAAATTTCCCGGAGCTTCCGCAATCTGGAAGACTCATCAGGCTGTGAGAGTGAAGTCCGGAACCTCCAGGGGAGCTTCCAGGAACTGCAGAAGAAAACAGAGCAGGACAACAAGCTTGTAGGACTTTTTGTGGCTAGGTTAGATTTTGTTTAAGATGCATTTCATGCACTTGGTTCTACCCAAACCATCATTAATATCCCTCTTGATAGTACGACTTTCCTATACTCAAATTCGAAATAGAAAAAAATATTAACCTTCAACTTGAACTAGAGGAAGCCTTTCTTTTTTGAATGAGGGGTCTCTTTCCTCTCTTTTGCACCCATGATAAAATGATCACCGGTCACTTAAACTTAAAAGATCATTAGTCATTTAATTGTGTGGTTAACATCATCAAAACCTACTTAGGGACTTGATTGCACTTACAGCGTTCGGCGGCGGCGCTCACGCTCTGGATCCGGTGATCCCACTCGGCACTGGCACCACGTCGGCTGGATCCGGCGAGCTTGCCGGGCGCCAGCTCATCCCCGCGCCACCGCTTCTGCGGGGAAGAAAACGGATGGAGAGGAGTGGAGAGGAGAGAGAATGTTGGATGTTGAAATGTTTTGGAATGGGACGAGGTGCTGAGCCGAGGGGGGTATTATTTCGAAAATATGGCCCCCTTCCGAACCTCCTGTACCTGTACCCGGTCTGACCATCTAGTTTCCTGGTCGGGTACAGCAGCCAAACACCCCGCTCCACATGTCCCAACTTGCACCCACCGGCATACGTATTCGCTTTTTGCCCCTGTATTGCCACTGACACGCTCAGACTTGCGCTGTCTGGGTCTAGATCTCGGAGCACCCTCCCCTCGCCTGCGTATGGTCCGGATTGAACCTTCTGTGGCCGTACTCCACTATTGATCTTAGTCCGCCTGGTACCAGCTGTCCTGCTTGCTCTGGCGACAGATAGAATAGTTGAGAGAGGTGGACTACTGCTATGCGCTTTTTGCTTCCGGACGCGCCAAGCCGCACGGTGTGACTCAGTCGCGCCGCATGCGTCGCGGTATGATCACCTTGAGCTCAAATCTAAGCGTGGCTATTTGGTCCATAAATCATGTGGCGTGTTGTATATGAAATCTTGTGACTAAAAGGATTATTTCTTGGAAATTTAGTTTGAGTCGACTATTTTTAAAATTTTAATTTAAAAAGGATTAAATTTAGAAAAAAAATCCGGATAGGAACCCTAGCCGCCGCCATTTTCTCCGTCAACTCCGACCCGCCAAAGAATGGGCGAGCTGCCGGAGAATTCTCCGACGATTAATTCGAGCCTCGCGTCTCCCACAATCGGCGAGCATCTGCGGCTTTCGTGCTTCCACGCCGCCGGCGCCGAGTCTATCCGCGCCGAGTTGGGGAAGCCGATGGAAAGGGATATAATGGCCTTCTACAATGAGGCTATCCGCAGGCTTCCCGTCGCGGACATGCCGGATCTTGTAGAATGCGTCCTCACCGGCGGCCACTGCATTGGGCTCCTCGACCCCGTGTCCAACATCATCTTCAACGCCCTCAACCTCCGGTGTCGCCGCATGTGCACCAAGAAGAGGGAGGGAAAGAAGAGCAGCAAGGGGGCAGCTGGGAGGGGGGAAGTGGAGCAAAGCTACAGGTGGGCTACGGTAGTTCTTCGCTCCTACTCTGGTCTCATCGCCTTCGTGCAGACCTACTTCCGGTTCCTGTCCATGGGGCAGGCCCTGCGCTACCTCCGCGTGGCTGGTGCCGACCTCGCCGTGGCAGTCCAGCTTGGGGAGCACCAACACTTCGGACTGGAAGGTCGCCAAACCCCCGACCTCTGCTGCGGCAGGACCCAGTACGCTCTCAAGGCCGCTGCAGCCAAAGCAGAGCACCCGGAGCCCAACGACCTGGCTCAGCTAGCCAAGTCTCTTACCTCCTTCAACTTCAAGGATCAGAAGCCTCTAGCTGCTGTGCTGCAGAAAGGGCAGCTCCTCAGCGTCGAGGATGTCAATGGTATTCTTGGCTCCCTGCAGCAGCTGCACTACTCTGCCTCTCCTGCTGTCCAAGTCTCCTTCACGCGCCGTCCTCATCCTGATTTTGATCAGCAGACTTCCAAGTTCTCCTGTGTCATTGGTGAAAATTGCATTGCCGATGTGGCTATCACGCGCTATGATGGACCAATATCTAGCATCTGTAACCTGCGCACTCCGGATGAGATGAAGCAAATGCTTTCCAGTTGCCTCGACTTTGCTGCTACCACCGTTGGCAATTGCTGCCCTTCACACACAGCTCTGAATCCTGCTACTGCCCCACCTTCAGACATAACCAAATGTGAGCACATCAGTTATCTCAAGAAATACCTGCTCGATGCCATCCATGCCTTGTACATCGAGGTGTTATCCCTGCTTCCCCACAAGTCTCTCCATAAGCATCTCCGTGGCATCCTAGTGGCTGGGCATTGCTATGGCCCCCTGGACCCCGTGTCCAACATCATTCTCAATGCCTTCTGGTACGACACCCATTTTCCTCTGCTTCAAATGGATACTGAGGTTGAGCCAGATATCATTGATAGCAAATCCATGCTCCGTCTAGAGGTCCGCTCCCTTGATGGCCTTGTTGCCATGTTCTGCATAGCCACTGGTATCAGAACATGATGCCGTGGAATACCTTTGCCACAAGCAGTGTGACCTATCTGTGGTATTACAGAAGACATCAAAAGAGATATGCTTTAAAGCCTATGACTGTGCTGGCCAAGCTGGGAAACACCCCAAGCATTCGGACCTCGCATCATTTCTTGTGTCCATGTACGGTTCAGATGTGCAAGGCTTTTTGAGGGCCTCACTGACCAATGATGGAAAAACAAAGGGCTATGTCATTTCTGATGCAAGCCTGGAGCTGGTGTCCAAAGTAGTGGGAGGTCAAAGCTTGTTCACTGCACCATCTGCGGATCATCCTAGATTATCTCCAGTGGGGTGGAAGATGCTGGCAGCTAGGAAAGGCGACTTTGTACAGAAACAGGGGCTTCTTCGGAAAATCTTGGAAGAATTGCTGGTCGACTACTCTAATCAGCATCCCTGGGTAATAAGAATAATAGTAGTAGTATCGATAATGATTTAGCTGTTGACTGTCGTAAACATTACTCCAATTGCTTCTTTTCGGAGTATATTGCATATATGTTATTACAGTAGTACCTTTGCATATGTATTTTTCTTGTTTAAATTGGCCTTCTTATTAGAAATAAAGGTTGTTTTCTTGATTGCATGCTTAGTTGGATTTTACAAATTATATCCTTATATGAGTTCACTTGAATTGGTCATTGTAGGAGCCGATGCACAGGTTAGATGTTATTTGTGGTGTGAAGGAAACAAACCACGAGCATTCAAAGTGCTACCATCTCAATTTTCTGGCATATTGTGACGATGCTTCCTCCAATGCAATCTCAACAACCCGCGTGCTGTTTTTCGCTGAAGTGTGGGGGCCAAAGACCAAGCTATCTGAACTGGACGCATCTGTGAAAATGGTTCCTGTACCCTGTACTGCAAATGGTCATCGTACCGATTCAAATTCACATGCTAAGATTTATTGTAAATCTGGTCAAGTGAAATCAAGAGCTTCATTTTGCTGTCCACTGCCGTATTACAATGTTGATCACCCATACCTTGGTAAGCACGACTTCTTGGAATATAATTCTTTACAGATTCCTTTTGCTCATCTGATGATTGCGTCTTCAAATTATTGTCTTGCCTGTTAATCATTCCTAGTATTAATTGTCCTTTATCAGGACGTTGCGCCATTTGTGAGCCTTCGTCGAACAAGATTGCACATCCTCCTGGAAATCATGCAGGAGCAAAATGCAGTTCAATTGGAGCCTCTGTAAATTATCTGAACTCTGTTCAACCTGCATCTTTTGTGGATTGCATAACAGATTCAGATTTTATGTACTTCGATTGCCTTAGGGACCTTAAGTTTGCAGAAATTCTCAATGCCAAACCCTCTTCAGAGATGAAGCAGCCGACCCCATTCCCTAGTCTTTAGGGTGGTGTATCTAAGTTATCTAATCACACTGTTGGAGAGATGAATTCCCTACTACTGTAATTGTCTTTTTTTGTGTGCGTGGCCTCGTGAACCTTAAAACCTATAAAGCTGGAGGCGTGCATAAATATGGTGTTTTAAGTGTGTTGGTTCGGTTTGTCTGATATTTTTTTTACAGTGTCATATTTGGTTAAAAATTTCCAAGCTTCTAAAACTTGACCCATTTTCACTCGACTTGTACCTTTTCCACTACCAGCTACTGGTGATGAAGCATGTATCAAATGAGATTCTGGTGGTTATACTGAAATTTACGCGCGGAGGCGGCGCTAGAGCGCGCGCGCCTTGACGTCCGGCCGGCGCTTACAATTTTTACCAGGTCCGATCGGCGACGCGGCGGGAAGATATACGCGCACACGTGGCGAAGCTTTGTGCTCGCGAGGCCGGCCGGGTTTTTTCCAGCGTCCCTCGCAGCGTCGACCGTCGTTGGCTGACTGCCGCACAGCCGTCGACCCGGACGAGAGTACTACGCGTAAACACGAAGGTCAGAGCTGGGGCGATTGGCATGGCGACGCCGCCGACCAACGAGGAACGAGAACACCCACGCACCTCGGCGGATCCTCCAGGCTCCAGCTGGGGGCTAGCTGCGGTTGATGATGGTGGGGTGGCTGCTGACCGGACCGCCGCAGATCACAGAATTTCTTCCTGGTTCTTGAGACTCGTCACCATGCTAACTACAAGATCTTGAACTGATGAATCAAGATGCTAACTAAACCTCTCATAACCACCATGAGCAGCACACGCAGGGAGCTACGAATTCCTCTCTATAGCTTGCTGCCCCGCCAGTCAGTCTGTGAAGAGGAAAGGGGAGAACTCACAAATCCAAGAAGGTGGAGGCACAGTGGTGGATGTGCGATACAATCATATACAATGGAATACTCCATCAATTTTGTTTCGGGCCTAAATATGGTTGGCTAAGTTAGCCCAGCAAGTTCATATCGGGCTTGTTGTTTTGTTTTGGAAAAAAACTGTTTTACCTTCTGGATCGATATTTGGATGAGTTTATGATTCCTCTGTAGACTCGAAAATTGTGTGAAGCACCTTTGTCAACTTTCAAAACGATCCACTTTACCTCCATCTCCTGGTTATAAACTGTTTTCAAATGTGGTCTTGTTTTTTCCAATTAAAAATAAATGTTCTAAATACTTATTAAACCACAAAAAATATCTCTAAACTTTTGAAAATTATGAGAAAAATCATAGAGATATTGGAACGCAAGATATTTTAAAAGATATTTAAATAAACTATTTAAAACTAAATGTTTATAAATTTTTCTAAAATTGAAATTTAGCTCTAGCAAAATGAAAATGTATAAAAAATTAAATCATCATAAAATTTTCTAAACGCATCTTAAATACCTTTTGCGATCACTACGTGAAAACCTCAAATAGGTCACGCAACATTGGTAACGGACCTATAAAGTCCGTTACAAAAAATATTAAAGGTAACGGGCGTTATTAAAGTCCGTTACCTATAAAATCTGCAGACCACAACCTAGTCTTATTGGCGACGCGTGTTCATTAATGTATTAATGTCCGTTACCTAAAATATTTGTGTAACGGACCACATGAATGTCCGTTACCATTGCAGGTTCCGGACCCGAATTTTTATTTCAATTCTGTTTACTCCACTCGCGTCCGCCCCTATCCTCTCTCACACTCGCGTCCGCCCAAACCCTATCCCCTTGCGGCCTTGCGTCTGCACTCCGTGTCTCCGCCACCCCTGCTCGGACCCTCGCCTCCTCTCCTCTTCCCCATATTCCCCGCGCCTCCTCTCTTCTCACCCTGCTGCCACCGCCGATGCCGCCGCCGCCGCCTCACTCCCATCCGAGGCGAGCAGATCCATCGTCCTCCTCGCCTCCCGCGCACCCCTTCCTCGCCTTCCCGCGCTGGAGCCGCTGCGGTGGTGTGGAGCACCGGTCGAGGCGGCACCGTACGTGGTGTCGAGATGGACGGATCCGCGTGGGGGGAAGCCAGATCCGCATGCGGGCGCCGTTCTCCGCGCGCGGGAAGGCGGCGGTGCTCTGCCCGCTGGATATCTTCCCGCTCGTGGGCGCGCAGCCGACGATGTTCCAGAAGCGCGCGCTTCGCCGCAACGTCGGTGAGGAGGACGACGATAAGACGACGGTCAGGCCTCTCCCTCCCTCCCTCCCTTCCTCCGTTCTTACTTTCCTCTGCCCCTCCGTCACTGATTTCTCAAATCGATTTAAGTCCAGATCTAGGGTTTGGGTCTTGGAAGTGTTGCTGCTAGGCGATGGGAGAAGCTGTAGCAGCATGATGCAATCCAAGGTGTGCGTGCATCCATGTTTGAGTAGCCCACCTCCTCCTCGAACTCGCGGTGTTGGGACCGGTTAGGGTTTTCTGGCGGGTTGAATCTGTGGTGGGAATGCGCAAATTGGGCCGGAAAGTTTAGATCTTTATGCAGAATTTGAAGGTTTTGCCTCACCGGTTAGGGCTGCATAGCTTTTAGTTAGTGGGATTGGGAAAAATGTGATTTTTATGTGGTATGGGCTTTTTTGTATTTCTGTGTAATTCACTTTAGTTTGCTTATGGCTAATCTCGAACAAATAGAGTAAGGTTTTCGGAAGTTCATTCTCAAATAGAGAATTACATAACATGTTTTTTTTTTGCACCGTTGAGTAGACTATAGAGAATTACAAGATAATGTGATGTCTCTACTTATTTGTACGAAGAGGTGTACAAATGAAATAGTGTTTACGGGTTAGGATCATTTATGATAGCATGATCAAGATAATGTAGAGGTGAACTGGGATTTTGGTGGGAAAAAATGTTCCTCTGATGCCCGAGGCATGTGATGGATTGAATTCATTAATGATGATGCTCCAACTCTCAAATTAATGTCAGATGTGGTTTGGAAAAAGGCAATTCAGGCTCTTTGCAGTTCAGAAAATTTTGTATTGATGAATTCTGTGATATCAGATTTTATGCTGTTTCATACGATCTGACATTTATTTTCCTTTTATGAAGCTTCACAAACTGTGAGGAAAGTTATTGAAATAAATCCCTACATGCTTGGGACGATGGCTGGAGGTGCTGCTGATTGCCAATTCTGGCATAGGAACCTTGGACAAAAGGTCGGATTTCCTCTTCCTAGTTCTTGTATTACACCTTTTCTTGGTGGGGCTAATGTAGGTTCTTATTTTCAGTGCCGGCAACATGAGCTTTCGAAGAAGTGAAGGATCTCTGTCGCTGGTTCTTCCAAGCTGTTGGCCAATATCCTGTATTCATATCGCGGGATGGGATTGTCTATTGGTACAATGATTGCTGGATGGGATGAGAAGGTGAGTTGCTGGTTTTGGTTACACCTTCAGTTTCTCAAAGCTGTATCTCATATGCTTAATGGCTCTTCTATGTTTCTTGAACTTTAATGATTCTTCTCTTGGTCTAGGGTCCTGGCTTGTACTATGTTGACAGTGAGGGTGCAAGGCTTGTGGGAAGCAGATTCTCTGTGGGCTCTGGTTCCCTCTATTTGAGTATATATTCTTTGCCATTCATGCTGTGATTCATCAGGGATCTGCTTTGAGTACTCTAACTAATCTTGTGAGGGCACTAGGGCGAAGAGGATACATACTTTTTGACACTTGTGATTCATCGGGGATCTGATGTGGATTGGCTCACACACCTTGGAGAAGGAGCAGGTATGCTCACACATCTTCTTCCCTTTCTCGGCTTTTGGTTTACGGCTTTGTTGCTCTTGCTGAGACTTGTTCTGAGCATATGCCCATCGCCAATGATGATGTATTCTGCAACCTAACTAGCTAGTCTTGTTGTTGTGTTGACTTAATTATTTGCTAGATAGCATTCCTTGTGTTGTGATATACTGCATCCTCCTCACAATCCTGCTGCTGCACTTTGCATTATTCTTGTCCTTATTTATCTAGTTAGTGGTTCTGGATTCAGAGATTGATAAACATGAGTCTATTTTGTCTAGTCACAACTTGAACTTATATGTATCTGAGCAGTCCAAGTTTTTCCTACAGCAATGCACATCAACCTGTTATACCCAATTGTCCATATTGTCCTGCCCTTTATTATAATTTGGGTGGAAGTCCAACAAACTCAAATATTATGCTTTGCTTTGGTTTAGTGTGACATAGGGAGTGTAGTGCAATTGAGCTAGCAGATGCATAGTATTGAAATGTTGCTCTTAACAGATGTCTGTACGTATTGTTGACTTAATTGTTGTGCGCTTGTAGCTGCTGGATTTTCCATATCAAGTCCTCGTAAAACTAGAAGCATGAATATTTTAGGCAATTGTTGCATACTTGCATGTCACAGTTTGATACTTCTAGACAAGCTCATCTATGCAACTTGCAACTTGATTTGCTGACTATAGGGCAATGATGATTATTAGTGCAAATTTTGCTTATATGACTTCTCTTTAATTCTCTTGCACTTTTTCTAACAAGTCTCATAAGTCATGCTTGTATTTTGTGTAGAAGGCCAGGAGAGCTGCTTGCTGATGTTTTTTTTTTTTTGCTCTTCTTTCTTTATTTGTTCCTAACTGAGATCATATGAACAGATGTATTATGTTGTATGAGCATAGATGTATGAACAGATGTATCTGTGTGTAAAGTTGAGATTTGATTGTAAATATGTGTATGTAAATAAAGGAAAAAAATAGCATTTGTAATTTCTTTTTTTTTTTTTAATTCCACATTGGTAACGGGCATTATGGTAACCAATAACTTGTATTGTTAACGGGTGTCATTGAGGCCCGTTACCTATATCTGGTTATTGGTAACGGACATTACCATAATGCTCGTTACTGGTGGCAGTTATCGGTAACGGGCAACTGATGATGGACTATTTGTAACGCTTGATCGGTAACGGACGTTTTGCCCGTTACCAATAGCAATCTATGCCTGTTACCAAATTGTGTTTTTCACGTAGTGGATAAAAACATGAAATGAAGCCGACATGACCTCAACAAGTATTCACAAGATTTATTTTTAACTGAAAACGACAAAAGCACCCTTGCAAACCGCTTATAACTAGTATAGGGATGTAAATTGAACAATTTAAAAGTTGAGAGAGGTAGTTCACCCGATTTGTGAGTCTAGGGAAAAATCAAAGACTAGGTGCTATGTTCAGGTAGGTAAAACAAACTTTTTCCGCTCTACTACTATGAACTATTCAACCACGGTTTGGATCAAAATTGGCCTAAGGCAGATTTATGAGTAAACAGTAACACAAAATGTTTCTTAGAGCCTTTTTTTTTTGCTTTTTGAACGGTTTCTCCATCCATTTTTATGAGGCCTTACCAAAAGAACATTTGAAAATGGCTCCACCACCAAAAACCGCGGAGGAGTTGCGAAACAGCTCACAATACAACAAATGAGCGAAAAAAAGGCTTCACCAACTTCTCCTCCCTCTCAAAGCATTAGGTGAACATAAACTTAGACATATTGCTATTAAGAAGTCATTTTACCAAATATTTTCAAAACAACTTTAGCTCCATGAAGAGAAACAACTTCACCAAAGACCAGAGCTGGAACCGTTTTGACATACATGAGCTGAAGCTCTAGAGTCTAGACTACCAGACCATACTAATCACTTCTGCCGATTTGGATTGTTTTGATTTCGAGCCGTTATGAACACCTGATAATGTTATGATATCTTGGTGGAGGATAAATCTGTCCACGACTCCTCTAGCCAATGATCAAATGACCCACACAACAAACAATTTTCACTGCCATTACGAATTTTGTTTATGCAATGCCACGGTGCCACCACACCAAGACTCCAAGAGTGGTGTGTGGTGGTAGGAAAAACCCTAAAAATTCCACTTTCACTACGTTTTTGTTGTAAACCAGGTCCCTAGTCTCACGGCGCCGCAGCTCGCGCGCACGACGCGCTCCCCCACTGTGCTCCGCGCCACGCCCGCGCCGCAGCTTCGCGCGTCCATGCCACGCCGCTCCACTAGATTAGGGATTGGTTAAACCCTGTTGTACATGTATAAATACCGGCATCAGAGATCAATACAGGTGTGGTTGATCCTATCTTCTTCTTCATGGTATCAGTTACCCCTCGATCCTATTCTTCCGCATCATCCTCTGCCTTTTCCTGCCGCCGCAACCATGGCGCTCTCGCCGGTTCACTCCGACACCTCCAGCTCCGACGATGAAGCTCCTCTCGTTCCCTCTCCAAACCATTAACATCCGCAACCACGTCCCCGTCGTTCTTGATCTCGATCAATCGAACTACGGCCAATGGCGCTGCCTCTTCGACTCGGTCTTCGGCAAGTTCGGCCTCATCGACGAGCACATCCGTGCGCCGCCGCCGATCGCACAGCGTGACGCGGATTGGCGCATGAGTGACTGCTGCATCGTCAATTGGCTCCACACCACCATTGCCAAGCCCGTCTTCGATATCATCTACAAGCCGCACGCCACGGCGTTCACCGTCTGGGGCGACATCAAAGGCGTCTTCCGCGACAACGAGCTCCAGCGCGCCACCTACTACGAGGCCGAGTTCCGCTCCCTCCAGCAAGGTGACCTGAGCATCACTGACTACACCATGCGCTGAGCGGCTCACGGACGACTGCTGCGGCGTCGGCTACCCGGTGTCGGAGCCCAGCCAGGTGCTCAATCTCCTGCGCGGGCTCAATCCCAAGTTCCGCCATGTCAAGCCGGTGATTAATTCCAAGTCCCCACCCCATACATTCATGAGCGCTCGTTCGTACCTGCTTCTCGAGGAGATCCAGATGCACCACGGCCAAGAGATGGAGCGGCACCGCGCTGTACGCCTCCAACTCTCCCGACAGCGGCGCCTCCAACTCCAGATCCACGGACGGCGGCTTCGGTGGCTCCGGGAACTCCAATCAGCGCTACAAGGGCAAATCCAAGAAGCGTGGGAAGGGATCTGCTGGGGGCTCGGCTTCTGGTGGATCTCAAGGCGCCAACACCGGCGGCGCACCCGGCGGCGGCCTACCGTCACGCCTGGGAGCTCCCTGGTCTGCCGCCTACAACCCGTGGACGGGCCTCGTTCAGGCCTGGAGTGTTCCCTTCAGGCCTCCCGCCTCCGGTGTCTTGGGCCCCCGGCCACCTTTTCAGGCCCAGCAAGCAATGGCGGCTCAGCACCTCCCGCAGCTCCCCGCGCCGGCCGACCATTCCCATGCTGGCGTCTGGGATCACAGCGCTCTCACCGCCGCTTTGCAGTCCGCTGGCGTCCACACCCAAACTCCTCCAAGCGCCGCTGACTGGTACTTCGACACGGGCGCCTCTACGCACATGTCTTCTTCTCCTGGTAACCTCACTCGCCCTCAACCTCTCTTTCTTCCGGCTTCCATCACGGTTGGAAATGGTGCCCAGCTGCCTGTCACGCATACAGCTCGTGCACTCATTCCTACATCCTCCACACCACTTCGCCTTGACAATGTTCTTGTTTCCCCACCTCTAGTCAAGAATCTCATTTCAGTTAAAAAGCTTACTCGTGATAACAATGTATCTGTTGAGTTTGACCCTCATGGATTTTCCATCAAGGATATTCCAACACAAACGGTGAAGCTCCGATGTGAAAGCTCCGGCGACCTCTATCCGTTGCGGCTGCTTCCTCACTCTGCGCTCCACGCCTCTTCACCGTCGGCAGTGGAGCTGTGGCACCAACGGCTGGGTCACCCAGGCTCCAATTCTCTTCATCAAGTGTTGAACACCTTTGATTTCCACTGTAATAAGTCAGCCACTCATTCTTGTCACTCCTGTAAGGTTGGCAAGCATGTTAGGCTTCCTTTCCAGCCTTCAGTTCATCAAACATTTTTCCCTTTTCAAATTGTGCATTCCGATGTTTGGACATCTCCCATTTATAGCAATTCCAGTTACAAATATTATGTTGTTCTGCTTGATGATTACACACACTATGTTTGGACCTTCCCAATTCGCCAAAAATCAGAGGTGCTTCCAATTATTAGAACATTTTTCTAATATGTGCAAACACAATTTGGTCTCCCTGTCTTAGCTCTCCAGACCGACAATGGCAAAGAATACGACTCCACCGCCATGCGCACCTTCCTTGCTCTTCAGGGGACGGTGTTTCGGCTCTCTTGCCCATACACCTCCCAGCAGAATGGGAAGGCCGAGCGTGTTCTCCGGACGCTGAACGACTCCATGCGCACGATGCTCGTCCACAGCGCTGCTCCAGTGTCCTTTTGGGCCAAGGCGCTTCAAACCGCTGCGTTCCTTGTGACGTCCCAGGTTTTTAATTAACCCTAAGTGAAGGTCAACACAGTTGACTATGGTCAAATCATGGTCAACCTGGGCCATCACCTTGAAAACCTCCCTAACACCACCCCTTAAGCACTTTAAGCAAGTCAACACTTCCTCCCTTGGTCAAAACCCTAGCTAAGTGGGTCAAACCCCCTCGAGGTCATGACCTTACCTTAGGACTTTGACCACGTTCTCCAAATTTTGTCTAAACACTCAAAATTCTACCAATATAAAAGTTGTTCGTCTTTTCGAGGGACACACTTTTCATAATTGGCGGCATTCGAGTTTTGGAGTGGAAATAGGTCTAAATCTTGGTCAACTGCAGCAAAAACTGCTCCTCAAGCCATTTAAGTCGAACCGCCAGATGCATGCTCCAACCTTTGCTCAAAACATATGTCGGCCTTTGTGAAAGTTGCAGGTGGTCATCCCCTCTACAAGTTTCCTTTCTGTTAGAGTCAAAGTTTCAATTTGAAATTTTGAGATAAACGCGGTCAAACGGGGTTAAACCGAAATGTTTGCTGCGTTGGCGTCGACGCCGCGCTGCTCAACACGCGCTGTCATGCACGCTGCCACGCGCCGTCGGGCCCGCCCGACCCATTGCGCCGACGTTGATGCCGACAACATCCTTGCGTTCCCTCCTCCCGACTGCTCGCACGACCCGGCTCCTCCTGCGTCTGCGTGCTGGCGCCGCCCGCTCTGCCGCTACATGTCGGCCCCGGCCGACCTTGCCGCCGTGTCCGGCTCCCTCCACCGGCCCTTGCCTTCACGGCCAAGGCTTGGTCCCCCTCTCTCCCTCCTCTTGCTATAAAAGGGCACCCGTGGCCTCTCGCGCACGGAAGCACGTCCGCCGCCCCGCCATTGCCGCCGCCACGGGAGCACACCTCCGCCCGCTCCCGCCGACCAAACATCCCAAGCTCACCCCTAGACCTCACTCGTGCCTGAACCGTCGCTTGTTGGCCGGCGTTACCGCTGCCCTCGCCGGAACCCGAGCCGAGGCGGGCGCGCCGCCGCGGCCTCACCGCCGCCGCTCATCGGAGCCGTCTCAAGCCGAGCCACCACCGCCAATCACTCCCTGGTAAGCTCAATCGAGCACCCGTGCTACATGTTGCCCTCCTCCGCCGTTCTGCCGCCGGCGAGCTCGCCTCCGCCGTGAGGGGCACGGATGTGAATTCCAGGGACTTGTTTGTAAACTAGGGACCTGTTTGTGGCGATAGTATCTTAGTTTCTTCACAACTCAGTCCAGCACTTTAGAAAAATCATAGAAATTCGTAGAAAAATAAGAAAAATGCAAAACCAATTTTGTTGGTTTCAGTGAGGCTAGACCTACAACTTTTGCAAAGCATTACCATAGTTTTTACTTATAGATTTTGAATAGAAATTCAAATTCAGTTTGACAATATTTTATTGTAGTTCAAAATCTAGAAAGGCTATGGAGCTAAACATTGGATATGTTGCTAGTTATATCATTTGTAGGATCTGGGCAAAAGTTTGCACAAAGTTACTGTGTAGATCTTTTTATATTAATTACCTTGTGTTTATGCTATTTCTGTCTTATTTATTTTTGTAGCAAATTGTAAATTGACTTTTGAGCTCAGCTTGTGGCTAGGTTCATGTTATGCCTAGATTCAACTTTCCTGAATTTATCATGATTTTATCTCTGCTAGAAATATTTAATCTTGATTTATGCTTAGATTTACATTTAAATGCATAGTTCAAATTTCAAATGTGTTTGTGATGAACATGCTGGTTTCCTAGACTTGTTTTAGGCCAGAGAAGCTGTAGGGTTGAGTTTGGGTGCAGGAGCACTTTATTTAATTATTTATGCTTTTCTCCTAATTTTGGTAGCTAGGAAATGTTATTTTGGGTATAATTAAATTATGGCTCTTTTAAACTTGAAGTTTGGTCCAGTGGCATGTTTAGAATCTTTGGGGCCAGCAAGGACCCTTGTCCTTGTTTTTATAGTTGTTTTGCATTTAAAAGTTAGAGTGCACCTAAGCTTTCTATTAAAATTTTGAGTAGGAAAAATTTATCCTTGTTTCTTTGTGACCCCATTAAATGGTGGCCTAGCTTAATTAGGGTAGGTAAGCACACCCTTGCTGTTTTGTGAAATTGAACAAATTTATTTGCTTAGATGTGTACACAATCACTATTGAACATATTAAAAGAATAAGCCTTCGCATATATTAACTTTAGTGAAAAGAATTAGTAATTAAATGTTTGTTAAGGTGAATATGGCCAACAAGAGTTGGATAAAATAAATAACCTTTCACTCCACCTGAACCCTGCATTGCATTCCGTGTAGAACTCCCTGACGGTAACTACGCTCTCGTGCCGGAAGCCGAGGAAGGAGGAGCTGACACGGAGCTGCAGTACGTGGAAGTGAGCGAGGACACCGAGGACCCTCAGGCTAACTTTGCTAACGAAGGCAAGCCCCGGTGCATTAACCCAAGAGTTTTTGAAATCTTATGCAACTATCTATGGATGATTGTGCATTTACGTTCAGGAGTTGAATGAAACCCTAGATGCATGATCCCTAGGTACCTATGTCTTTACTAGTATGATAGGTCGATAGTTGCCATGCTATAGGACCGTTACAAGTCGAGTGATGCTTGTCACTCGCGAGAATAGGTTCTTATGTTGGAATCATAAGATCTTTATAAATGGATTGCTCATGTGGTAAGAGCGTGGGATGTGGGCTCCGGTCCAATGGCTTTTGTGGGTTAAGTGTTTAAACATACTAAACACTTGTCGGAAATGGGTACGGTAAGCCTAGTACCTTAATGAGGTGGTAAGGGATATTACTGTGACTAATCTTGGGATGCGTCCCCCGGCTAGCTACCGGTGGTGCATGTGCGATTCTGGGTGCCTTGGGTATACCAGATAGCACTGTCAAGACGTGGCCTTTTATCCCGAGCAGGGACTTTTGGGAACCGCCTGGTGGTTGTCCTCTCGGGGGCATCCTACCGTGTGTTTAGATCTACCTTGCAAGGTTTAAATCAATCGATTGTCGGCCTCTCACCGTTATCTGAGACTACTTATCCTGCTGGCCATGAGATCCCTAATGATGGAAGTTGATGAATATTTATGCTTGATTAATTGTATTGCACAACTTATGCTTGCAATAGCTTGCTAACTTAGAAAAGAATAATCAACTAGAACTTGTGCTAAAATCTTGAAAGTAAGGACATACTCTTTGTTGCTTTTCAGCAAAAGAAACCCCAGTGGCCAAAAAGTCTTTCATGTCTAGAGTTGGTGATGTAGGCAGTCACCGACGGTAAGTCTTCTATTAGTATACTCAGCCTTGCTATAATCTGTTGATCCAGGTGATGCTTTTGCTGATGTGTGGCCTGGAGAGATCCCGCCTGGCTGGGAGCTGGAGTGGGTTGAAGACGATGTATGAAGGCATCATGGCAGGCCTCCTGTGATGTTCCTCGCGCCGTTTAGTTTAATTCCGCTGTTTTCGAACTCTGAACCTTTACTTATCTTGTCATGAACAATGATTTGTAATAATTAACCCTTCGGGGCAGAATTGAATTTAATTATGTGTTGTACTCTGGACTCGCCTTCGTGTGAGTTTTAATGCATATATGTCGATCCTTGTTGCTATGTAAGTGATTTCACAGGGCGTTAACCCGGCAACTAACGACAGGATGATACTTTACTGTCGCTTAATGGCCAAAGTGGATTGGTTTAGGCGATAGTACGGTATTTTCCTGGGCGGGTTGTCACAGCTGGCATCAGAGCAATTATATGCACCAGAGAGTAATTAATAACCTTAATCATTGGTTTTTGAATAAAATTTGCCAAGATTGTTTGGATTTGCAAAATACGTTGGTCCGTTAAGGATGAATTAGACCGAGAGGCCCTAGAGGGAATTTTTGGGTTCTTTCAGGTGGCTTATTAATCTATGGTTTATTTTGCTAACTTCTAGCACATTTTATTCCTGTCAGAACTTACTTTTTGTACAACCATACTAGTTCATCACGTTTTTCCATACGTGGTGGTACCACAGGGAAGTCATGTGAGGGATGGATGGGACCTAATCCAAAGGGAACCCACCGTCGCGTCTGTGTCTCACCACGTTTTGCCATACGTGGACGTTCCGCATTGTGAATATGCGAGGCAAGGATCCGCTTCATTCCAAAAGGAGCGTATTCGAGGTTGACGCCATCCATGCAGCGGCTTGACGATGGATACCGTTTCTATAAGTGAACGGTCATCGTATGTGGACGCTTCGTGACGTCTTTGGAAGGTTCTTTCTGCGGTACATACGCTTGGTTAGACGCTGAGTGAGTACCGAATAGTTCTCGACTAGTTATTATAGGGAGAGACGAATAAAAGCCTTACCACCGGCACTAACTGCGATTTTTGGCTTGATCGCCGTGTGAGGACGAGTAGGTTGTCTTGCATCATGTTAAAAATCGAAAACAACTTAAAATGGACCCAAAACACAAAGTGTATGCTCTCTAAGGGAATATTTTGCTAGTGTGTGGTTTTTGTGTTCTAGCTTTACCTCTCATGTATAGGTGTTGTGCTGCCCAAAAATCTGTATGCCTGCTAGTTTGAATTTTTGCACCATGGTCTAAAAATGTTTAGACTAGTGGACCTTTACCTAAGTTGCTCCATATCTAATCTAGTTTTTGCTCACAAAAAAAATTCATGGCTATAGACTTGGTAGATCTTGAGTTGTACCCTGTTTAGTGAACCTAGGTCCTACTGTTTTTCAGGGAACAGAGCCTGGAACTTTGCATCTTTCGACCTTGTTCCTAAATGATCTAGCTCAACCTTTGAATACCAAATTTGTGCATAAAAACCTTACGGAGTAGCTGGTAGAATTTGAGAATTTTTGGGGTTCTGGATTTTGAATTATGGATTTTTATTCACCGCTGCCAGATTTTGCACCATTTGACATGTTGCTCTCTTTTGAGTCCTGACATGTGTTACATCTTTTGTACAGATGGCTGCCCCCGTGTTTTTCGAGTACGGCGCTGACGCAGTCGTCACGTACCGATGGACTGCACTGGGAGGGTTTTCCACGCCTTGCGTGGGAAGCACTCAGCGCTGCGGGCTACACCGTTCCACCGGTCTACGAGGTGACCGAGTTCGAGCGCCTTGGCGTTCCTCGTTGCAGGGTGACTGTTACCGTGCCGCTTCACCCGGTCCACCCCGAGTGGTTCGACTTGAGCTTTGTGTACTGGGGTTTCCGTGGGCACGAGTCCGTTGAGTCAGCCGCCCTTCGGGTGTTGATGGACTTTTGCGACCACAACCCGACAGTAGTAGCCCTCTCACCGTTTGGGCTATTTCCAGCAGTGAGCCCGCACGACCCAGTGTGGCTGGACCGTGTGGACCACCTTCAGGAGCTGCTATTGCTAGCAGAGCCACTGGACGTCACGAGTACGCTGACCCGTTGCCTCGACATCTTGTTCACACTTCAGGGGCTGCACTACACCACCGCGTCGAGCGTCGGCCGACTTGAGTCTGCTCGGCCGGCCCGGCACGATCTTCGGCAGCTTACCAGAGAGTTTCACGCTCTTCCGGACCAGCGGAGAACGACCGGCCGTGCACTGGAGGTTCCAGTTGGAGCTGGAGCGAGGAGCCACCTACAGAGGATCCTCGACCTGGAGGCGCACACCACTACCCTCCAGGAGGACGTGGACGTTAGGGACATCGAGAGGTTGACATTGCGTAACATCGGCGAGATGCAGCAGCGAGTTGAGGAGGTCGAGGTACAGTGGCAGCTCTGCGAGCCATCGTGGCTCAGCCACCACCCCAGTGGAGGCACCACAGGAGCAGCAGTCGGCCTGGGCTCGACCAGAGAGTCGGACCACCGCCACCGACCCCACCTGCTTCACCTGCCGCTAGTGACACTTCAGTCGGCAACTAGGTTGCCATAATGTTGTAGTAGGGTTTCCATACTCCTGTGTGTAGCCGTTGGTTGGTTTTTGTGGTAGGCTAATGTAGGAGTATTCTTTTATGCAGCTCGACTGCATTGTAACCCTTGATGTGTGTGGTGATTCTGAGACTTGGCATCCGTGTAATGCTTGGCGAACACCATTCCTGTAGTGTCTGTTGTAAAGAAAGTGTTTAAGCTGTTTGTGGTCAGATTCAAGTCCTGTGTTGAATACCAAACTTGCTCGGAATTTTATGATGATCACGCTCGCAAAAATTCAGCACCTGTGCATTTTTCTACTAAGAGTTATGAAATTTTTACTCCAGTTCTGTCTGCTGTCCAAACAGCCAGGCCGAACCGGTGAAATGCAATTTTTCGAGCCGTCGAACGTCGAAATCTTTCCATGCATTCAATACCAAAGTTAGGCGGAATATTGTGATGACCGCACTCACCAAATTTCAGCATTTTTGCATGAGAGTACTGAGAGTTACGAGGATTTGGGTAAATGACAGCCTGCTGCCAGGACAGCTAGGCAAATCTTCGCAATTCAATTCTTCGGGCGTACAGACTCGGAAGTTTGCTGCAGAATTGAATACCAACTTTGAAAGGCATGGAATCCTCCACCTACCGACTAGAAATGAGAGAAGTTTTCGGTGACTGAGCTGTTGGATACGAAATGTTTAATATGACGTGTTGCTGCCATTTTTGAGAACCTTGCACGAATGAGCCTGGTCATGCATATTTTACACTTGTCATTTCTTCCTAAGCAAGATTATGGCTATGTGTCTAATGAGGGCTCACATTTTCAGATGGTGGGACCGACGCGCAGCTCTCCCAACGGCTTTGGAGCATCGGGCAGTGGTGAACTACCACCCCCACCGCCCATGACGCCGTCGGAAGCATTCATGGCCACCCAAACCGAGGTGCTGCACCAGATCCAGACGCAGCGGCAGATAGCCCAACAGTGAACGAGGCCACCCCATAGAGCGAATAATGAGGGGCCAAATCATGTCACCACCTACCCTCAGTTCATCGGGATGAAGCCCCCGACCTTCACTAAGGCGGAAGACCCCCTTGAAGCTGAGGTGTGGATCAAGGCCATTGAGGCCAAGTTCTCTGCCTTTGTGCTGCCATGCTCGAGGAGGAAAACAAGGCCAACCGCAGCTCGCAAGCTGCGAGGTGAAGCCTTAATGTGGTGGGACCATTTCAAGACCATGCAGCAGGGACATGCTGTCACTTGGAATGAATTCAAGCAAGCTTTCAGAAACCATCACATTCCTAAGGGACTGATGGATCGGAAGATGAGGGAACTGTTGGCTCTCAGGCAGGGAAGTGACACTGTGTATCACTATGCATAGAAGTTCAATAGCCTGTGCCAGTATGGCGGGCATCACGTGGACACCGATGCAAAGAAGATGGAGAGGTTCCGTGATGGCCTCGATGGTGAGTTGTACGAACGGCTGAACTTGATTGAGCCCAACAACTTCCACGAGCTGGTGAACAAGGCTATATCCCAAGAGGATGCTATGAAAAAGGCCCAGAGAGACAAAAGAGGCGGTGGTTTTGCTTGAGCGGGACTAACAAAAAGTTTCGCTTTGTGAAGAAGAATATTCCTAACTCGTCCCAGCAATCTTCAACTGGACGCTGGACGATGAAGCCTTCCCAGAGCAAGCCTTCCGGGAATTTTCAGTTTCGCAACGCTCAGCAGCAGGCTCCCAAGCCTAACGCACCCCCACGTAACACCGGTGAACGTCGCTGTTACAATTGTGGCCAGCCAGGGCACTACATAAGTGAATGCCCAAAGCCGAGGCAGATTAAACCCAACCAGCAGAATCAAGGTGCAGGGACCAAGCCAGCCAATCCGGCTAAGAAGCCGATGGTGCAAGTCCGTCAGGGCAAGCTGAACTTCACCACCTTGAGTGATATTCCAGAAGGAGCCTCAGTGCTTACGGGTACATTCTCTATCAATGACATCCCCGTTAAGATATTGTTCGATTCTGAGCTACCCGCAGTTTCATAAGTGAAAAGCTAGTAGGCAAATTGGGTTTGATGGGTTCTCATACTAATCCGGCCTATAAAATTATCACTCCAGGGGGGGATCTCTTCTAGTACCTTAGTCCGTGGAGTACCATTAAGGTTGGGAAGTAAGACTGTTTCATCAAACCTCGTTGTCATAGGCTTAGAGGGTATGGATGTTATCTTGGGTATGGACTGGATGACATAAGGTGGTTCTAGATATCTCGGGTAGAGTTGTAGCCATCAATTCACCTACTGTCGGGCACACTACCTTGTACCTACCTTTCAAGGACGGTGCAGACCCTTGTGCCTATGTGACCATTACTTCTCACCTTGAAGAAATTCCAGTAGTTTGTGAGTATTCTGATGTCTTTCCCGATGAGTTGCCTGGCATGCCACCAGACCGGGATGTTGAGTTTGTGATTGAACTCAAGCAAGACACCGCCCATTTCCAAACGACCCTATCGTATGCCTCCCAAAGAGCTAGCTGAACTAAAAATCAACTGTGAATTGTTAGACAAGGGCTACATCCGCCCAAGTTCTTCTCCTTGGGGTTGTCCCGCACTCTTTGTCAAGAAGAAAGATGGTAGTTTGAGGTTATCGTGGACTCTGAGACCTCTCAATGCGGTAACCATCAAAAACAAATATCCTCTTCCCCGCATTGATGTTCTTTTTGATCAGTTGGCTGGAGCCAAAGTTTTCTCCAAGATCGATCTTCGTTCTGGTTATCATCAAATCAAGATTCGACCTTGTGACATTCCCAAAACTACCTTCTCCACTCGTTATGGTCTCTACGAGTTCTTGGTCATGTCCTTCGGTCTGACCAATGCCCCAGCCTACTTCATGTATCTCATGAACTCCGTATTCATGACGGAGCTTGATAAATTCGTAGTGGTCTTTATTGATGATATTCTGATCTATTCCAAACATGAGGAGGAACATGCCGAGCATCTTCGAATTGTTCTACAGCGTTTGCGAGATCACAAGCTTTATGCTAAGTTCTCCAAATGCGAATTCTGGTTGGATAGTGTGAAATTCTTAGGGCACACTATTTCCAAAGAGGGAATATCCGTAGATCCTAGCAAGGTACAAGAGGTGATGGATTGGAAACCACCCAAATCCGTGCACCAAATTCGCAGTTTTCTAGGTCTGGCGGGTTATTATCGCCGATTCATTCGGACTTCTCCAGAATCGCCAAACCTATGACCGAACTGCTCAAGAAAGGGGTAAAATTTGTGTGGAGTGAAGCATGTGAGAAAGCCTTCCACACGTTGAGACAACACCTAACTTCAGCCCCAGTGCTAGTACAACCGGATAATTCCAAACCTTTTGAAGTTTTCTGTGATGCGTCAGGCACTGGCCTCGGCTGCGTTCTTATGCAAGAAGGCCGAGTCATCGCCTATGCCTCACGGGCACTTCGACCCCACGAAATCAATTATCCCACCCATGATCTAGAGCTAGCAGCGGTTGTTCATGCCCTCAAGATTTGGAGACACTACCTAATGGGCAATCGTTGCAATATCTTCACCAATCACAAAAGTCTCAAATATATCTTCACCCAATCGGACCTAAATATGAGACAAAGAAGATGGCTCGAGTTGATTAAAGATTATGATCTAGAAGTACACTATCACCCAAGCAAAGCCAATGTGGTTGCGGACGCTCTTAGCCGCAAGGTTCACTGCAATCACGTAGAGGTGGAGCCGTGTAGTGACACCTTATGTGAAGACATGAGGAAGCTTCAGTTGGAGGTCGTGGAACAAGGGAATCTCTATGCGATAGTGGCAGAGTCTAATCTTTATGATAGAATTGTCACTGCTCAACGCAATGATGAGGGCGTCTGGATAAAGCGTAAATTAGCGTGAAGGAGATCCCAAGTACGCTTGTTTCCAGAAGGATGCAAAAGGGGTAATATGGTTTGGAAAGCGTCTGGTGATTCCTGCTGACCCGGACCTTAAGAAGGAAATCTTTGATGAAGCTCATCTTTCCAAATTCTCTATCCACCCCGGAAGTACCAAAATGTACCAAGATTTGAAGGAAAATTTCTGGTGGTCCCATATGAAAGTCGACATAGCAAAGTATGTGTCAGAGTGTGATACTTGCCACAGAATGAAAGCAAGCCACTTGAAATCGGCAGGTGTACTCCAACCCTTGTCGACACCTACGTGGAAATGAGATGACATAAGTATGGATTTTATTGTGGGTTTACCCCTGACTGCTAGAAAGAAAGATTCTATCTGGGTCATCATGGACAGACTCATGAAGACTGCCCATTTCATTGCAGTTCATACCACCTATTCAGTGCAACACTATGCAGAGTTATATATAGATCAAATAGTCCGCTTGCATGGAATTCCGAAGACCATAATTTCTGATCGGGGAACTCAATTTGTAGCTCGTTTCTGGGAGCAATTGCATGAATGTTTAGGAACCCAATTGATCCGTAGTTCCAGCTATCATCCGCAGACCGATGGTCAGACGGAAAGAGTAAATCAAATTGTAGAAGACATGCTCCGGGCAAGCATTTTGCATTTTGATAAGAGTTGGGACAAGTGTTTGTCCTTGGCAGAATTCTTGTACAACAATAGTTACCAGACTAGTTTGAAGATGGCACCGTTTGACGCTTGGCACCGTTTGACGCTCTGTATGGACGGAGATGTCGTACCCCTTTGAATTGGTCAGAAGCCGGGGAAAGAACACTCTTTGGCCCCGACTTAGTCAAAGACGCTGAGGCAAAGGTGCAAGTGATCAGGGAGAATTTGAAGTTAGCTCAAATGAGGCAAAAGAGCTATCACGATAGAGGCCACGGCACCCCTTGATGAAGTTGGTGATTACGTCTACCTAAAGGTTTCACCAACCAAAGGTGTGTGATTCGGTGTTAAAGGAAAATTAGCTCCCCGCTATATCGGACCTTATGAAATCATTGAGGTGTGTGGGCCCGTGGCGTATCGCATCCGACTTAGGAGCGGTTCTCCATGATCCACAACATATTTCATGTGACCCAATTGAAGAAAGGCGTGCACATGCTGGAAACCAAGTGATCACAGAAGCAAATGCTTGGATTGAGCCGGATTTCTCACTCATCGAGCATCCTATGAGAGTGTTAGACCGAAAGGAGAGGAAGACCCGAAGGCACACCGTGAAGATGTACAAGATCCAATGGAGTCATCATACGGAAGAAGAAACCACTTGGGAGACTGAGGAATATCTCAACACCTAGTACCCGGGTTTTCTGCAATCTCGAAACCGTAAGTTCTTCTACCCACTTTGTTTTTCTTGAATCGAATCTCGGGACGAGATTCCGTTTAGGGGTAGGTACATGACGTCGGGTTTTAATTAACCCTAAGTGAAGGTCAACACAGTTGACTATGGTCAAATCATGGTCAACCTGGGCCATCACCTTAAAAACCTCCCTAACACCACCCCTTAAGCACTTTAAGCAAGTCAACACTTCCTCCCTTGGTCAAAACCCTAGCTAAGTGGGTCAAACCCCCTCGAGGTCATGACCTTACCTTAGGACTTTGACCACGTTCTCCAAATTTTGTCTAAACACTCAAAATTCTACCAATATAAAAGTTGTTCATCTTTTCGAGGGACACACATTTCATAATTGGCGGCATTCGAGTTTTGGAGTGGAAATAGGTCTAAATCTTGGTCAACTGCAGCAAACACTGTTCCTCGGCGCCATTTAAGTCAGCAACTTCGCCAGCAGTGCATGCTCCAACCTTTGCTCAAAACATATGTCGGCCTTTGTGAAAGTTGTAGGTGGTTGTCCCCTCTACAAGTTTCCTTTTTGTTAGAGTCAAAGTTTCAATTTGAAATTTTGAGATAAAGCAGCGGTCAAGCGGTTAAACCGAAATGTTTGGTGTTGAGCCGTAGCGCCACGCCCGTGGCGTGTCGCGCCAGCGGCCGCTGCCTCCCGGCGTCCGGGCCCCGACCCATTCGCCGGCGTGGATGCCGACAACATCCTTGCGTTCCCCTCCTCCCGACCGTTCGCCGGCCCGGCTCCGCGTCTGTGCGTGGCGTCTGTCTTGTAGCGCCGCCGTGCCGCGCCGCCCATGTCGGCCGGCCGCCGCCGACCCGGTTCCGCCGTGTCCGGGCTCCCTCCACCGGCTCCCTTGCCTTCACGGCCAAGGCCTGGTCCCCCTCTCTCCCTCCTCTTGCTATAAAAGGGCGCCCGTGGCCTCTCGCGCGCGGAAGCACGTCCGCCGCCCCGCCATTGCCGCCGCCACGGGGAGCACACCCCTCCGCCCGCTCCCGCCGCCGACCAAACACCCCAAGCTCACCCCTGGACCTCACTCGTGCCTGAACCGTCGCTTGTTGGCCGGCGTTGCCGCTGCCCTCGCCGGAACCCGAGCCGCGGGCCGCTGACCTCACAGTGCTGCCACGGAGCCGTCTCAAGCCGAGCCACCACCGCCAATCACTCCCTGGTAAGCTCAATCGAGCACCCGTGCTACATGTTGCCCTCCTCCGGCCGCCGTTCGCCGCCGGCGAGCTCGCCTCCGCCGTGAGGGGCACGGATGTGAATTCCAGGGACTTGTTTGTAAACCAGGGACCTGTTTGTCGCGATAGTATCTTAGTTTCTTCACATCTCAGTTCAGCACTTTAGAAAAATCATAGAAATTCGTAGAAACATCAGAAAAATGCAAAACCAATTTTGTTGGTTTTAGTGAGGCTAGACCTACAACTTTTGCAAAGCATGACCATAGTTTTGACTTATAGATTTTGAATAGAAATTCAAATTTAGTTTGACAACATTTTGTTGTAGTTCAAAATCTAGAAAGGCTATGGAGCTAAACTTTGGATATGTTGCTAGTTATATCATTTGTAGGATCTGGGAAAAAGTTTGCACAAAGTTACTATGTAGATCTTTTTATTTGAATTACCTTGTGTTTATGCTATTTCTGTCTTATTTATTTTTGCAGCAAATTGTAAATTGACTTTTGAGCTCAGCTTGTGCCCAGGTTCATGTTATTCCAAGATTCAACTTTCCTGAATTTATCATGATTTTATCTCTGCTAGAAATATTTATTCTTGATTTATGCTTAGATTTACATTTAAATGCATAGTTCAAATTTCAAATGTGTTTGTGATGAACATGCTGGTTTTCTAGACTTGTTTTAGGCCAGAGAAGCTGTAGGGTTGAGTTTGGGTGCAGGAGCACTTTATTTAATTATTTATGCTTTTCTCCTAATTTTGGTAGCTAGGAAATGTTATTTTGGGTATAATTAAATTGTGGCTCTTTTAAACTTGAAGTTTGGTCCAGTGGCATGTTTAGAATCTTTGGGGCCAGCAAGGACCCTTGTCTTTGTTTTTATAGTTGTTTTGCATTTAAAAGTTAGAGTGCACCTAAGCTTTCTATTAAAATTTTGAGTAGGAAAAATTTATCCTTGTTTCTTTGTGACCCCATTAAATGGTGTCCTAGCTTAATTAGGGTAGGTAAGCACACCCTTGCTGTTTTGTGAAATTGAATAAATTTATTTGCTTAGATGTGTACACAATCACTATTGAACATATTAAAAGAATAAACCTTCGCATATATTAACTTTAGTGAAAAGAATTAGTAATTAAATGTTTGCTAAGGTGAATATGGCCAACAAGAGTTGGATAAAATAAATAACCTTTCACTCCACACTGAACCTGCATTGCATTACAGGTAGAACTCACAGCGGTAACTACCGCTCTCGTGAAGTCGAGGAAGGAGGAGGCGGCGGAGGCTGCGATGCGTGGAAGTGGCGAGGACAAGGGACCCTCGGGCTAACTGCTATGAAGGCAAGCCGGTGCATTAACCCAAGAGTTTTGAAATCTTATGCAACTATCTATGGATGATTGTGCATTTCGTTCGAGTTGAATGAAACTCTAGATGCATGATCCCTAGGTACCTATGTCTTTACTAGTATGATAGGTCGATAGTTGCCATGCTATAGGACCGTTACAAGTCGAGTGATGCTTGTCACTTTCATGAGAATAGGTTCTTATGTTGGAATCATAAGATCTTTTAAATGGATTGCTCATGTGGTAAGGCGTGGGATGTGGGCTCGGTCCAATGGCTTTCGTGGGTTAAGTGTTTGAACTTACTAAACACTTGTCGGAAATGGGTACGGTAAGCCTAGTACCTTAACAAGGCGGTAAGGATATTACTGTGACTAATCTTGGGATCGTCCCAGCTAGCTACGGTGGTGCATGTGCGATTACAGGTGCCTTGCGGTATACCGGATAGCTTTGTAGAAAGCGTGGCCTTTATCGAGCGAGGACTTTTGGGAACACTTTGGTGGTTGTCCTCTCGGGGCATCCTACCGTGTGTTTAGATCTACATTGCAAGGTTTAAATCAATCGATTGTCAGCCTCTCACGTTATACGAGACTACTTATCCTGCTGGCCATGAGATCCCTAATGATGGAAGTTGATGAATATTTATGCTTGATTAATTGTATTGCACAACTTATGCTTGCAATAGCTTGCTAACTTTGTCGGTGTTAGGATTAGTCCCGACACTAACTAGTAAATTCTGTTGTGATCGCTTCTCGATGGTCGGTGCAAATGACAACACGAGGGCCGGGTTTATCACAGGTTCGGCTGTGGGGTCGTCGTCCAGCAGTTAGCGCGTCTGTGTGTATTGATTCACACGGTGGTACACTGTAGAGGGGGCTACAAGCAAGGCGGGAGGAGGAGGCCTCCATGTCCCTGCTAAGAGATTGAGACAAAGTGCCAATATCAAAGGGAACGAGTATGCGAGTGAATGTGGGTATGAAGCGATGATCTCATCCCCCTACGGCCGGGGGACCGCCTCCTCCTTTATAGACCAAGGGAGGCGGTTTCTGATCCTCTGCATGGCTTTAGGCATGGTGTGGCGCATGGCGCCAGCCGGCGGATTCGATGGCGTCTGGCGAATCTTGCTCTGGCGGGCGTCGTGGTGACTCACATGTCCGTCAGTGCGACTTGAGGTAAGCGCTGGAGCTCTTCGTTTGTTCTGTCCGTACCGGCTTGAGGGCTGGTGACGGAGGAGGGCCGCGCATAGCGGCGGGCGTGGCGATGTCTGTCAACACGGATCGCCACGGTGCGGGAGATGGCCCAGCGGTGCGGGATGGCACGATGGCGAGATGGCGCTCGGGCGGAGGTGATGGAGGTGGCCGCGCCTGCCCGACCTTGCGTCACGGCGTCGTCGAGCGAGCGAGGGTGGCGGTACCTCTTTCGAGGGTGCCGCTGTCCTCTTCGAGCGGCGTGGAGAAGGTGCGAGGGTAGGCACACGGCGTCACGGAATGACACCGACCATGCCGCCGCACACCGCCTGGCCGAGGATGGCTGCTGGCGGGTTGGCGAACAGCCGGGATCGATTCGAGCGATGTCGAGGCGGCGTGGTGAGATTCGCTGACCGGGCGCCGCGGCGCCGGAGCATTTAATGCTCGGTCGTGGGAGCGAGGATGGCGTCGCGGATCGGAGGAGGCCTCGGCGGGTGGAAATTCGCTCGAGGCGTCAAGCCTCGGCGAGGCGGAAGACGTCAAGCGGCCTGACCCTCGGCGGGCGGAGGTTCACTCGAGGGGTGCCGGGGTTGGCTATTTCGACAGGCTAGGGCTTTTTGGGGCCGTGGGCATGCGGCATGCGAGGTGTGATTTGCGGTTCGTGAGTTTGCTTGTTTGCTTTCGTTATATTTGAAAAAGGGGTGATTTCCCCGTTATTAGGGACCGGTGGCTGTCCTCGACGGTAGCCCCGAGCCTTTGCACGGTATCCGTAGGAACACCGCAAAAGCTGGTGCTTCGATGGGACTTTCTTCCACTTTGGGCGTTGTGGCGTTCCGTGAGGCGCTAAGCCTCCGGTGTAACCAAGCCTTGGAGGAGTGTGTGCATTCTGCAAGGTTTTTCGTGGCGTCGCTGTCGCAAGGTGTTTGTTTCAGCCCGGCATCGGCGTTATTTCAGCCGGCCTCGGCGGTGCCATGCGCGCGTTCCGGTATTTGCTTGCGTTGGCGCGTCCAAGAGGTGTAGCCGTGCGTCGAGCCCCGAGCACAGGCGCTCGAGGCGATCGGGCGACCTCTCCGACGACTTGTCTGCGCGCCTTCACGGGCGGAGGGGTGGTGCTCATGACTCCCATCGAGCGGTCGCGAATCATGGGTCCCTCGTCGGTGTTAGCGGGTGGTCCAAGTGGGACGTCATGCCCGTTCGATAAGGGTCGGCTTGTGGTGGAGACACGTCCATAAGAGCGCTTACAGCGGGTGTGCTGGCGGGGCTCGGTCCGTTCGATTGGGACCGAGGGCGGAACTCTCTCGGTGGGATCCCTTGACTAGCTGCCCTCGTTGGTCTTGAACACGAACTATGGGCGCCCGAGCTTGCGAGCTCGGTCGAGCTCGAATCTGCGCCTCAGTGAGTCACGACTATGTCAATCAGGCGCTGTTCGAACCCTTCGAGGGTCAGGCTTCGAACCTCTGATTAGTAGGGCCTTTGCGGGGTGGCACTAAAGTGCCCCATCTTGGCTTGATCTGTGAGTCCATTTGAGGCGTGGTCGAGCCGACCCTTGAGCCACTAATCAGTAATTCCTCGGATCGAGGGCATCTGCGGTGCCCACCCTCGACGGGCGGGTCTTGGAACCGCTGATCAGTAAATCCCCGCTCGAGGGGCATCTGCGGCGCCCACCCTCGTGGCGGGTCTTGGAACCGGTGATCGGTAAATCCCGCTCGAGGGGCATCTGCGTGCCCACCCTCAGCAGTCGGTCTTGGGCGGTCGGTAAACACGGCGTTCGAGGGCCGGCCCTCGAGTTCGTTCGATGAGCCAGCTCGCCGTTTTAGATCGATCGCACCCGTCGGACCTTGAGCTCTTGGCTCTAGTTTCGTGAGGGTCATCCTTACTGGGGAAGAGCCCGGCCATTTAATGAGCACGAGATCGTGGGCGCGGATCGTGCAGCGGCCGCGCGCCTTTTGAGCGCGCCCGCGGCGTCGTGGGCGGCGTGGGCGGACGGGGCGGGGCCGTGCCTGTAATGATAGCGTCTTGTAGCGTCTGCCACGATCGCCGAATTCAGCGGTAGGCCGGGCCCATCCGCCCATGGCTGCTGAGCGCCGCGGCCGCATTGTTCGGCCCGGCGTAATGGGGAGCTTTTAAGGCGTTACTCCCACTGGATCTTATAAATCGCGAAGGGAGGCCGATGAGGCCTCACCTTTTGCCGACATTCGCATCCATCCCATACGCCTCGTCTTCCTTCGGTGTGCTCACTTAGGTTCCATTCGTGTTCCTTGCGCCTCCGCCCTTGATCCTCGCTTCTCGCCCTGCGTAACCTATGGCGCGCCTGCGGCTGGGTCTTGGAGCCTTTCCCATGGCCCCGGTCGGCGGTGATGACCGTGGCTCAAGGCCGAATCTGAGCAGTGGTGAGCGGCGGCAAGTGCGCGCCGATGACGCCCGGCGGCGACGTCTATACCCGGCGTGGATGGTCCGACCGGCGGACAAGGAGCCCAACCCCGCCGGCCATTTCGTCGTCGGCTTTTTGCCGTCTCCACGGCCGGCGGCCCGTCACTTCCGGTGAGCGGTTTATCACGGCGTGTGCCACCACTACGGGTGGAGCTGCACAACTTCTGACCCCGCGCCATCTAAATGGTGGACGGCTTCCTTCACTTCGCGTCTGCGAGGATTCGAATTCCGGTGGCAGGACCTCTGGGTCCATCTCTTCGTGACTCCACCTACGCCACGGCCGAGAAGGGGGGCCCGGTGCGATTCGCGCCGGCCACCTCCAACAGCGGATTGGGAGAAGGGTGGTTCTACCTCCGCAATGTGGTGTTGGCCTTCCGCGTGCAGGAAGGTGCGATGGGAAGCTTGGCGCACAGGTTTCCGCGGTGTCGCCCCCATCAGCGACAGCGAGGTTGGAGTCCCTCACCACCGCCCTGCGCCCGGTAGCGGGCGCCGGCTGGGGTGGCTTGATCATCACCAACTTCCACCACCGTGGTCATTCCCCTCATGGAGGGAGCTCTGCATCTTGAGATGAGTGATGCGACCACGCCACGTCGCTACGCGCTCACGGCTGCTGGGAGCCTCTCCCAAGGGGTATCGGCCCGCAGGCGGGCGACGCGATCAACCTCAAGGTGGTGCCGCCACGGTGACGGCGACCTTTGGTGGTTCGTGATGCTCCCGACGCCGGCCGGTGAGCACCGTTTTCTTCTTTGATTCTTGTTTCGCGTTTTTATTCGTCGACAATCCTGCTCACGGTGGTGACCTTCGATGCCGCCCGATCGGACACCAGCGCCTCGATCTCGGGGGGTCACGCCAGCGCAGCGGAGGCGGGGCCGGCGGCCTGCGAAGGAGAGAAGGATCGGCGGTAGGAGTGCCTCGATCGGTACAACGAGGAGTGCGTGCGTGGCGACAAGGTCTCTCCCCACCGGTCTTTGGAGAACTCGTCCTCGGACGAGGAGGAGGAAAGCGACGAGGCGGACCATCTCGGTAGGTGGGAACCGCGGCGCTCCGTCCCGCGGGTCGAGGCGCGGCGGGAATTGGCCCTTGAGGCGGGCACGGTGCCGCCCGTCACGCGGTCGTCGGTGGAGGTGCCCGGCCAGTCACCGGAGCGCCGGTGGGCGCGGTGGAGGTGCCCCAGCCCTCGAGGAAGAGCGGGGCTTCTCCAATTTGAGGTAGTAAGCATCGTTTCCGCCGCCCTCGATTTCGAGAAACAACGCTCATCCCCCTTTCATTTCGTTGTCGGGCGTCGCGGCGGGTCCCGATCTTCGCCGCCAAAGCGCTCAAGTTAAGGTCATCGCCAGCGGCCGGGCGGCGCTCGGAGAGGCGCCACAGGCGGTGGTGAGCATGGCGGCGGGCGAGCCATCACGCACCCGACGCGGCCGCGAGGGCGGGGAGGTGGCGGTGGCGGCGCGATGCGCGGCGGCGCTGGTGCTCCGCGACCCTCATCGAGGCGGGCGGGTTCATTCGGGCGGTCCATCGGGGCGCGAGGCGGCCGAGGCCCCGGTGGTGATTCCGCCCCGAGAGGGCGGTCGAGAGGTCATCAGGGCCAGCCCGGTGGCCAGGCAGTCTTGGTGTGGCGATGATGTCGCGCGGCGGCGCCGCGATCTTGCGGGCGTCGGCGTCTCATGCGCGCCGCCATCATCCGGCCCGCCCGCGTCGCGATCGGCGAGGGTTGCGTCGCCCGGGTGCCGCGTACCCTACTCGACGAGGCCCGAGCGGCGAGCCTTTTGGCGGGAGTTCGCGAGCCGGCACCTCCCTCAGCAGCTACTTGGCGGCGGCGCTCCGACTCCACGAAGGCGGTCGTTCCGGCTCTTGAGGTAGCGTCTTTGCTTGATTGGGCTCGTTTTCTCGTTTGTTTCTCGTTCGAGTGTTTCACGTTCCGCTTCCTCTCTCCGCCCTTTGGTTGTTGCTCGCGAGTGTAGGGCCGGTAGCGAAGTACAACCGCCTCTCCCGGTTGAGCTCGAGCCTCGGCGGTACGAAGCGTCTGAAGCCTTGGGCGCCACTGGTGGAGAGCCACGCAAGCGGACAGACTGGCTAAGTCTTAGGCTAATGGCCGTGGGGCCAGCTCTGGACGGTGATGCTCGACGCGGGCGCCAGCGCGGTCAGCAGTGAAGGCCGTGCTCCTAGAGAAGGAGGGGGCGGCAGCGAGCGGCGAGCTGCGAAGCGCCGCTGCCACGGCGGCGCGACCTTCTTGGCGCGAAAGAGAGCGCCCTCGTCGCGGTGCGAGACCCAGCTCAACAAGACCGCACCACCCTCGAGGCGAGGTCTGGCAGAGCTCGAGCCGGCGAAGGCCCGAGAGGTCGGTGGCGGGTCTGCGAGATAAGGTCACGTCCGCTCGCCCGCGGTGGAGGATCGGCCCGCCAAGAGCGGGCCAGCGTCGGCAGTCGAGAGCAGCTCCGGCAAGCGGTCCGCCCTCGAGAGGCTCGAGCCGCCCTCAGCCTGGCGCTCGGCTGGGAGGAAGCGCAAAGGCCAGCTCGGCTCAGAGCGCACTACTGGGAGGTTCAAGCCGCTCCGGCTCGGAGGTCACGCGGCTCGGAGGAGTTGGTCCGAGCCGTGTCGTTCGAGGGCTGCGGCGAGCTAGCGAGGAGAAGGACGCCGTTATCCTCGAGCTGCAGCAGGCGGCCGAGAGCCATGTGACCCTCGAGACGAGAGAAAAGCGGCGGTCGAGGGTAAGTCACCTCTCTTAGATTCTTCGTTTTTTGCTTGGGTTCGTCGAGATCCGCTCTCAACTTATTCGTCTTCCGTTTTTTAGGCTTGCGGGCTGCTCTCGGGACGTCAGCGACGCAGGCGGAGGTGCTCCAGGCGGCCTACAATTCCTCCGGCGGAGGCTGGGGTTCTGCAGAGGCAGCCCTCGGCGTGCGTCGTCGATGAGGCGGCAGGCGGGCCGGGAGCAACGTGGCGAGTCGCCTCCGAGCCTTGGGCGGCCACGTCGCCCGCGTATCGGTGCGCTCGCTGGGGATCCAGAAGACCCTTGGCGTGGTGCAATCGCATTACCGGGTTAACCTTGCGGCGTTGGCTACGGGCTACATTATCGCTGACGACCTCGACGACGATGGTGCTGAGGCCGAGGTGAGCCGCCTGGACGCGCTTGCCGCTCCAGCCGCCGACATCCTCGCCCGGCGACTTGAGATCCTCTTCCGGACGCTCCCCGGGCCTCGAGCCACGAAGTAGCTGGGCACTCAGGCCCTTAGATTGTAGTTAGAAATCGAGCCTCGTGGCTTTATGTAATAAACACAGTTTGCTTAAAGTACTTGTAAGTTTAAGTGTCATTTCATTTTTTGTGATTGCGTCGTTCCGTCTCTCCCTGTCGTTTAGGCGAATTTCAGCTGGAATCGTTCGTTTTCCGAGTGGCGCTTAGGCAAAGTGGTGAGGGGAAGGGCCGTATCCTACCGTGAGACGTAGGCTATCCTCGACTCACCCGTCTTCGCCCTTTGGCCATTCGCGTCCTGCGTCATTTCGCTCAAACTCCCGGGTCGAGGGGCATTTGGCGCTTTTGAGTAAAGATTTTTGCGAAAAAATGGGACCGTTTAGGGGTGCCCCGATAGGAGGGGACTTGGTTTTCGGGAGAAAGCCGAGTCGCCCTTGACTTTATCGAAAAACTTTACATTTGTACACCGGTAATGTGCAAAAGACTTGAAAATCCTTTCTAAGGGTAGAAGCGGCGTATTGGATGTTCCAAGCGTTGGTGAAGACTTCGCCTTGCTCGTTCGCCCGGCTTATGCGTCGGGCTTGAGCACCTTGGCGGCGATGTAGGGCCCCTCCATGGTGGTGGCTTGTGGCGGCCTCGGTTGTCTGGCGCGCCTTAACACTAGGTCGCCCTCGTTGAGGTCTCGGCGGATTTTGAGCTTGATACCGCCTTAAGCGCTGCTGGTATCTTGGGATTGCATCATGGCCACGTCACGGGCTTCGTCTATTTGATCCAGTGAGTCTTGGCGAGCTCGCTGGTTCGAACCTTCATCGTAGCCCTTAATCTTGGGCGATCCGTATTCCAAGTCCGTGGGAGAGCGACCTCTGCACCATAGACTAGGAAAAACGGCGTGAATCCCGTGGCTCTGCTCGGAGTGGTCCTGAGGCTCCAAATGACCGTGGGAGCTCCTGAAGCCATTTCCGGCGGACTTGTTCGATCATCGAAGATCACAGGCTTGAGGCCTTGTAAAATCATGCCATTGGCACGTTCCACTTGGCCGTTGAGTGCGTGGGTGTCTGCGGCGGCCGCCCGATCCAGCGGATGTGGTGGTTGTCACAAAACTCGAGGAATTTCCTGCCGGTGAATTGGGAGCCGTTGTCGGTGATGATGGAGTTCGGCACTCCAAACATGTGGATGATGTCGGTGAAGAATGTTACGGCCTGCTCCGCTCTGAGGTTGGTGATTGGGCGTGCCTCGATCCATTTGGAGAACTTGTCCACGGCAACCGGTGGGTGTAGCCCCAGGGCGCTTTCGCAAGAGCGCGATGTCCAATCCCCACGGCGAAGGGCCATGTGGCGGGTATGGTCATGGGGCGTGAGTGGGAGAAGGGTCCTCAGTGTAGCGGCACCCTCGCGGTGCATGCGACCTCGTTGGCGTCGGCAACGGCGTGGGCGATAGAAGCCAGGAGGCAGCGTTGCCCCACGAGGCGCGGTGCGCGTGATGGCCGCGCTGCGTGGATGTCACGGATGAGTTCCGGCCGTGGGGAATGAGAATGCACCTTGCGGGGGCGGACGCGGCGCTTATGCGGCTCGCCGTCAATCACGGCGAATGACTTGGCTTTCACTGGCGATGCGCCTAGCCTCGATCCGATGCGAGGAGTTCCCCTTGATCGATCCAGCGAGCGGTAGCCCGCCAATCCTCCGCGGCGGCTCGATTTCCATGGCCTCGGCCGTCGTCGCGCCGTATCCCTCAGTAGGGAGAGCACGAATGCCTCGTTCGAGGGTCCTCGTCCATGGGTTCGCACCGCTGGACTCGAGGGAGCCCCAGGGTTCCTCTGATTCGAGGGGCGGTGAGGTCGACGGACGGTTTGGCGGCGTCTCGCGCAGCGTTGAGGCGGTGATTCGCCCGAGCGATCTTCGTGAGCTCGTCGCCTCCTCGTTATATACTTGCGGGGATGTGATTGAGCTCGATGCCGTAGAACTTGTCCTCGAGGCGTATGGTGTTGCGATGGCCTCCATCTTTCGTCGTGGCAGCTCGCATTCTTCATGACGATCGATTCTGATGCGAGTCCCCCGATGTCGAGGCGCTTGATGCACTGTCTCGATGGCGATTCGGAGGCGCGAGAGGAGGGCCTCGTACTCGCCATGTTGTTCGATGCGGGGAAGTGCAAGCGCGCTGCGTACCTCATGTGTTCCCGAGGCGAGATGAAGAGCGAGCCCGCCCGCTCGGTTTTCATCACCGACCCATCAGTAGAGGGTCCAACACTCGGCTGGATGCGCAACGGCAGTGTGTCCGTCCACTCGGCGGATGAAATCGCGAGGATCTGAGACTTGATTGCCTTGCGCGGCGTAGGTGGCGTCTCGCCCATGAGCTCTCGGACCACTTTGCGATCCTGCCGCGGCGTCCGGGTTGCGGATAATCTCACCAGCGGGAATGATGAGACCACCGTGGCCGGATGGGCCTCGGTAGTCGCGCGGCTTGCGCCGCGCGAGCACCCCTGCGTAGCGGCACGGATGCAGGGATCTGGCGCCTTGGTCTCGGACGACGCCGATATAGTACACCGGCCTTTGAGCGGTAGGCGTGCCCTTCCTCTGCTCGCTCCACGGCGATGACGGACCACACGGGTGGTTGCCGCGGCGTGAAATACAGGCTCGCCGCCTCGGCGGCGTGAGGATTGGCGCGTGCGGCGTCGCCTTGAGCTTGTTGAGTGCCTCCTGGCCTCAGCGAGTCCGGGAAGCGTTCGTGCTTCTTCGAGTCGGTAGAAGGGGCAGCCCCTTCTCGGCCGTGAGATGAAACGGCTCAAGGAGGCGAGGCAACACCTTCGCACCTTTTAGGTCTCGAATCGGGCCCATTCGGTCGACGGTGGAGACCTTCTCGGGGTTGGGCTCGATGCCCGCTAAAAATAATGTATCGAAGATGCCTTACGGCACCGACGCACTTCGGGGTTGAGTTTCACCCCGTTCGCCCGTAGGCAATCGAGCGACGCGAAATCGTTAACCGGTCGTCCGCCTTCACGGTTTTGACGACAATGTCCTCTACGTATGCCTCTACGGTTCGCCCGATGTGGTCCCGGCGTCTTTGCATACATTGCCGATGCGTGGCGCGCGTTTCGGTCGAATGGCATTGTTACGTAGCAAAACATGCGAGCGGTGTGATGAAAGAGGTCGCGAGTTGATCGGACTCCTTCATCTTTATTTGGTGGTAACCGAATAGGCATCAAGGAAACATAAGAGTTCACACCCGCGTGGAATCAACAATTTGATCGATTAGTGGCAAAGGAAAGGAACTTTGGGACATGCTTTATTTAAAGCGGTGTAATCTACACATCCTCCACTTCCCATTCTTTTCTTAACTAGATGCGGATTAGCTAGCCGCAGGTGGAAAACTTCCTTGATGAATCCACGGCCTCGAGGAGCTTCGCAGCTCCACTCCGATCGCGCGGCGCCTTTCTTCATCAAAGCACCGCGGCCGCTGTTGCCACGACTGCAGGTGAGGTAGGATGTCAAGGGTGCTCGGCGACCTCCCTCGGGATGCACAGCATGTCCGAGGGCTCCACGCGAAGATGTCGGCGTTGGCGCGGAGAAAGTCGGCGAGCACCACTTCCTATTTCGGGTCGAGGTGGGCCGGACCCTCAACACCTTGCCCTCGGGCGGCGGTCGAGGCACCTCCTTCGTTTGTTCGCAGCCTCGAAACTGCCCGCGTGCTTGGCGGAGGAGTCGGGGCCCTCGTTGGCCGGCTTCTCCATGTCGCGACAAGCGTTTCGTCGGCGCCGGGGCCTCGGCGTGCTCGGCCTTTTCGGCGTCGCGTCGAATGCGTGCTCGATCGGCGAGCCCACGGTGATAGCGCCTTTGGCCCCCATCTTCATCTTGAGGTAAGTGTAGTTCGGGACCGCCATGAACTTGGCATATACGGGCGCCCAAGGATGGCGTGATGCAGCGCCGAAACCCCACCACCTCAAGGTGAGGACCTCCTTGCGGAAGTTGTCCGCGTCTTGCGAACAGACAGGCCGGTCGATCTGCCGATTTGGGCCAGCGCTGCGGCGGCGGCGCCATGGAGCAGCGCCGTCTTTGGCGCAGATCCAACCGATCCCCATCGGCCAAGTAGGGTGTGGGCGTGAAGGATGTTGAGGCTGCGCCGTCCATCGACACCTTGGAGAACGCGCGTTGCGGATGGGATCGGCGACCAGCAGTCTTGGCGGGTTGGGGATGCGGTTCGGGTGATCCTCGCGGTGAAGGTGATGGCGTCCTCAGGACCAATCGAGGAAGGAAGGAGGGCCCTCTCGCGGCGAGGACCTCGTGCACTCTCGCTTGCGCCGGGTGGTGGACATGTCCACCATCGGTCCCGAAGATGAAGAAGGCGTTCTCCGCGCGGGAAGCCATCGGCTCCGTCACCCCGTCCTTCTTGGCCTCGTCCTCCTTCGGCGGCGGTAGTACTTCTTGAGCATGTCGCATTGCTCGGGGTGTGGTTGGAGGGGTCTTGTGGTGCAGGCGGGGCTTCTTCAACATATCGTCGAATCTGGGGCCTCGAGGGGCCTCGAGGACCCTGCAGGCGGGGTCAGCGAGGGCCTCGTCGTCTCGCCCGCGCCCTGCAGCGCGCGCGTCATGGTGGGGCTTCTTGCCCTTCTTGCCCGCTTACGCTCTTGGCGGGCTCCTTGGACTTGCTGCCCTCCGGCGCGTCGTCCGCAGCTTTCCTTTCTTCTTGAAATGGCCCCCGCCTCCTCTCGGGAGGCAAGGCGGTGGCGATGTCGAACAGCTCGTTGGAGTCGGCCGGCGGGCTCCTCGACTCGCGCCACGAGGTCCCGGCAGTCGTGCCTTCGAGGAAGGCGTGCGATCTCGGGCGAGCAGCTCGGGAGCTCGGTCTGCGCTTTGAAAAGCGCCGTATGTAAGTCCGAGGCGACTCGCGGGCTTACGGGTGCCGCCGCGGTCCCAGAGTTCAGGCGCGCGTATGTGCCACAGAGTTCCCCATGAAGCGTCGGACCAAGTCATCCAGTATGGATGCTGGTGGGTGGCGGTGCTCGAGCCATGTTGGGCGAGTCCGCAAGGTGCGGCGGTGCGGATGATCACCGCATCGGTGGTGGCGCCGCCCAGTGGCAAGCCAGCGGTGATCGTTGAGCCACACCACGGTCCGTCTCCCGTGTACTTGTCGATGGTGGTGGGCTGGCGGGCGCTGGAAACTTCGCCGCGGATCTCCGGTGAACACTCGGGTTCCGGGGGTTCGGTGTTGGCGGGTCCTCCGGCTGTCGTGGCGACCACCTCGTCGAGGGTGGTAGCCCGCCGCCGCTTTCGCGCCTCCGTCGCCCCTTCTCTTGGCGTTCGGGGCGTTGCGGGCATCGCCGTCGTGGGCTGACTGGCAGCGCGTGTCGAGATCCGCTCCACGGCGGCGTCACCTGCGGTTGCCGGCTGCCCGCCGCCGTCGCGTGGACGGATGCCTCCCACAGTCTGCGCGTCGCCGTCGCCTTGTATTTGGGATTCTTATCGCGGGCGGAGCTCTCGGCTTTCTTGCGATGAGTCTGCGCCTCGCGCTCGGGCATGGCCCAGTAGTGTCGCCGCCGATGAGTTTTAGCTGGCCGAGCGGCGTGTGTGGATCGTCCACATTGAAGTCGGCGTTGATGCGCTCGCGCCTTCCGGCTTCCGGCTGCGCGTTCGGCGTCAGGCTTCCCTGCGATGGTGGCAGAGCCGCACTGCCGGTACTCTTCATGAGCTTTGCCTCGAGCTCGCGCGCTGGGCGGTGCATTAATATCCGCGCATTGGTTGGTGGGGCGGTGGCGGGTTCGGCTCGGGATCTTTGGGCGCGTTCCGTCGCCCGCTCCGTTGCGCCGTCGGCATGCTCGTTGGCGGCGACAACGAAGCACTCGCGCGGATCGTAGCTCCCTTATTTGGAGTCGTCGAACAGTAGAACCGATGGTCCGCGGCGTCAAGGAACCGCCGGAATACCACGGTCGATGCGGGGAAAAGTCCCACTCGCGTAGCCATGCGAGGTCGATGGCGGCGGCTCATTTGGGCGAGCCATGCGACTAAATGCGTTGGTGGTGGCGATGAGGTTCGGTGACGGCGGTGATGGCGGGAGATCCTCATATCTGCGACCATGTCGGTCTTGACGGATGAGGCGTGCGCGCGGCGAGTTGCGCATCCGTGGGGAAGCTGACCCCAGCGTGCTCCTGCGGTGCGCGTCGCTCGCTTGGCGGGGCACGTCGTTCAGCCGCCTCGCGTGCTGCCGTCGCTCGCGCCCGCTAGCGCGGCGCTGACAGGCGTTCTGCGGCGCCGGGCGTCGAGTGCTTCGCCGCTGGAGTGGGTCTTGGAGCATGGCGTCGGCGTGGCGGGCATTGGGCCCGGCCCGGTCGACCGCCAGGTGGAGTTCATCAGCGGTTGGTGAGGCGCATAAGGTGGCGTTCCACGTGGCACGAAAGTTCGGGGCTCCCAAACGGTTCGAATCCGGCGGGGGAAGGTCCGAGCTGCCCATGGCGTACCTCTGGGACGTCATCTCGGTCGCGAATCACCATCGAGGCTGGCGGTGAGGGTCGATCACGGTGAGTTCCCTACAGCGCCAGCTCGGTGTTAGGATTAGTTCCGACACTAACTAGTAAGTTCTGTTGTGATCGGCTTCTCGATGGTCGGTGCAAATGACAACACGACACGGGTTTATCCACGGGTTCCGGCGCGGGGTCGTCGTCCAGCCAGCAAGGCGGGAGAGGAGGAGGCCTCCGAGTCCACGCTAAGTGATTGAGGCAAAGTGCCAATATCAAAGGGAGCAGTATGCGGTGAATGTGGGTGTGAAGCGATGATCTCGTCCCCTGCGGCCGGAGGACCGCCTCCTCCTTTATAGACCAAGGGAGGCGGTTCTGATCATCTGCATAGCTTTAGGCATGGTGTGGCGGCATGGCGCCGCGATGCGGCGATTCGATGGCCGTCTGGCGAATCTTGCTCTGGCGGGCGTCGTGGTGACTCTGTGTCCGTCCGAGGCGACGGTGGTAATGGCTGGAGCTCTTCGTTTGATCGCCGTCCGTGCACGGCTCGAGGGCTGGTGACGGAAGGGCCGGAGGCTGCATAGCGGCGGGCGTGGCGATGTCTGTCAACACTGGATCCCTACGGTCACGAGGGATGGCCAGCGGTGCCGGGATAAGCGGCACGATGGCGAGGATATGGCCGCTCGGGGCGGAGGTGATGGAGGTGGCGCGCCCGCCTTGCGTCAGCGTCGTCGTGAGCGGGGTGGTGGCCGTACCTCTTTCGAGTGCCGCCGTCCTCTTTCGGAGCGCGGCGTGGAGAATGCGGGAGTAAGCGGCACAGCGTCACGGAATGACAAGCCATCCCATGACACCCGCCCAGTAGGATGGCTGCACCAGTCGAGTTGGTCGAGCAAGCCGGGATCGATTCCCAGGCGGTGTCGGAGGCGGCGTGGCGGGGATTCGCCTGACCGGGCGCCGCGGCGCGCCGGAGCATTTAATGCTCGATCGTGGGAGCGAGGATGGTGTCGCGGATCGGAGGAGGCCTCGGCGAGGCGAAACTTCGCTCGAGGCGTCAAGCCCTCGGCGGCGGACACTCGCGGGCGTCAAGCCCTCGGCGAGGCGGAAGATTCGCGGTATCGCCCGGCCCTCGGCGGGCGGAGGTTCGCTCGAGGGTCTTGGGGGTTGGCTATTTCGATGGGGGGGGCTTTTGGGCGTGGGCAGCGGCATGCGAGGTGTGATTTGCGGTTCGTGAGTTTGCTTGTTGCTTTCGTTATATTTCGAAAAAAAGGGGGTGATTTCCCCCGTTATTAGGGGACCCCGGTGGCTGTCCCCGACAAACTTAGAAAAGAATAATCAACTAGAACTTGTGCTAAAATCTTGAAAGTAAGGACATACTCTTTGTTGCTTTTCAAAAAAAGAAACCCGATGGCCAAAAAGCCTTTCATGTCTAGAGTTGGTGATGTAGGCATCATAGGCCAGGTAAGTCTTCTTGAGTATTAGTATACTCGGCCTTGCTATAATGTTGATCCGGTGATGCTTTTCGTGTGTGGCTGGAGAGATCCCGGTGGGGGAGCTGAGTGGGTTGAAGGCGATGTATGAAGGCATCATGGCAGGCCTCCTGTGATGTTCCTCGCGCCGTTTAGTTTAATTCTGCTGTTTTCGAACTCTCAACCTTTACTTATCTTGTCATGAACAATGGTTTGTAATAATTAACCCTTCGAGGCAGAATTGAATTTAATTATGTGTTGTACTCTGGACTCGCCTTCGCGTGAGTTTTAATGCATATATGTCGATCCTTGTTGCTATGTAAGTGATTTCAGGCGTTAACGACAACTAACAGAGGATGATACTTTGACAATGGCCAAAGTGGATTAGTTTAGGTGATAGTACGGTATTTTCCTGGGCGGGTTGTCACATTCCTGCTCAATCGACGCCCTTGCCCGCCAGAGCCTCTGACGCCGCGCTCGGCTCCTCTTGGGTGCTCCACCATGCTACGACGACCTCCGCGTCTTCGGCTGCCTCTGCTATCCGAACACGGCGTCGACAGCGGCTCAGAAGCTCAGTCCACGGTCCGTCGCCTGCGTCTTCCTTGGGTACCCCGGCGACCACCGCGGCTACCGGTGCTACGACATCGGCCGCAGCGCGCGTTCACCGCGTCGCGCCATGATCGTCTTAAATGGGGACGATTCCCTTTCGGGGCATAGCCCTCACCGCCGTAACGCCCATGTATCTGCGACGACCCAATCGTCATCACCGCGCCCCAGCCAGCACGACATGCACGTCATCCACGTCGCTCAACGCTACCTACTTCGTCCTCGCCTTCACGTGTCGAGGACGCCAGCGCTTGACGTCGTGCAGTGCGCGCCGGCGTCCTCATCCGACCACCAGCCAAGCCCAGCGGCGCCAAGCCACACCCCTCTTGCCGCCACGCAAAACTCCCCTCCACCTGCTCCATCGCCGCCTCGTCACCATATGGTCACATGGCGCCCGAGGCAGATCCGCCAATCCAAAGTATCGCTCGCGGCTCCTCCGGCACTCATCGCCCACCCGTCGTCCGTTCGTGCCACACTCCGGGACTCCAATTGGCAGGTGGCGATGCAACAGGAGTTCGATGCCCTCCAGGCCAACGGAATGTGGACCCTTGTACCACGTCCTCCAGGCGCTCGCGTCATCTCCGGCAAGTGGGTCTTCAAGACCAAGCTTCATCCCGACGGCACCCTCGACAAGTACAAGGCGCGGTGGGTCTTGCGCGGTGACACGCAGCGCCCGGGCATGGACTTTGGAGAAACCTTCTCCCCGGTCGTCAAACCAGCGACGATTCGGACCGTGCTCACGCGCTCGCCACGGGGCGGCGGCGCATCAGCTCGGCGTTTCCTAACGCATTCTTGCAGCAACCTCAGCGAGCGCGTGTTACATCGTCGGTGACCGCGCCGAGACCCGCTCGGGGATCACGTGCACCTTGTCAAGTCCCTCTGACCTTCGTCGGTAGCGCCACGGGCACAGTTCCAGCGTTTCGTCGGGCATGTCACGTCGCTCGGGTTAAATCCGGTCTTGCGCCAAGCAGCGTGGTTGTTGCGTCTGCTGTGGCAGCCGACCTGCGATACATTCTTCTCTACGTCGATGACATGATCTTGTCGTGCCTCTGTGCGGCCGTGGCGCTCCGTCGCATCGTCGACCCATTCACGCTCATCATTCGCACTCAAGGACATGGGACCCGTCAAGTACTTCCTCGGCATCGAAGTGGAACGCACGGCGCAAGGCTTCTTCTTGTCCCAATGCAAGTACCGGTAACGTTCTCGGCGAGCGGGATGGCCAACTGTACAAGCCCGGTAGCACGCGGCGCCGACACCAAGTCAAGGCATCAAGCGGCGGCACTCCTCTTGATAAATGGCCTTCAGCTGGTGATGCCGGCGCCATGGCGGGAGCTCTGATGCACCTCACCACAGCGCGGCCAGGATATCGCCTATGCGGTGCAGCAGGTGTGTTTGCATATGCACGCCCCTCGCGACACTCACTCGGCCATGATCAAGCGCGTTCTCGCTACCTCAAGGCACCTCATCCCCGGGCTCCGGCTCTCTGCGTCGCGGCGCGTCGCCGAATCCCTCGCCGCGTACTCGGCGCCGGTTGGGCGGCCTGCGTCGTCTTCCTCGGGGACTCGCTCATCTCGTGGTCCTCGAAGCGCCAAACGACGGTGTCACGTTCGGTCTTGAGCGGAGTACCGCGGTGTCATGAGGCGATGGCAGTGGCCAGTACGCAGCTGCGGCAGCCTCGTGACTCCATAACCTGTCTGCGGCCCGGCGATTGCCCTACTGCGGCAGCGTTTCAAGCGTCTACATGTCAAGGAATCAGGGTCCATCACAAAGCGCTTTCAAAGCACATCATTTGGACATTCATTTTGTTCGGGAGAAGGTCGCTCTTGGCGAGGTCCGCGTGTTGCAGATACCAAGTGCACAACAATTCGCCGACGTGTTCACCAAAGGCCTGCCAACATCCATGTTCAACGAGTTTCCGATCTCGCATCCGAGCTGAGCGCCGGGGCGAGGGTGTTGTAAACCAGGTCCCTAGTCTCACGCGGCGCGCAGCTCACGCGCCGAGCGCTCCCACCAGGCTCCGTGCTCGCCACGCCGCACCCGCGCGCTCACGCGCGCTCCGCCGCAGCTCCGCTAGATTAGGGATTGGTTAAACCCTGTTGTACATGTATAAATACCGGCATCAGAGATCAATACAGGTGTGGTTGATCCTATCTTCTTCAGTTTTGTCACTCACAATGCTGAAATATCAGTGACTTTAATCTAGCTGGGTGGTTCTCATGCACCATCATACCGAGCCCATCCTTCTTTCTTCACCATAGAAGACCTGACACGCGGCCTAGCTTGTCCATCATCAGTACGACGCATATGACAAAACAAAGTAACAAACCCCTAAATATTGAAAAAACAAAACCCCACGTGGTGCACGTACCTAGCTAACAAAATGCATTGCACACATACGAGAGACCGCAAATGATTTGCGGATCCTTGAAGTGATGGAACTTTGAATCGGAGTCGTAGATGTGGAGCGATGCGGCATGCAGACCCGGCGACGTGACAGGTCTGTATTTAGCATTTTTCTAACCTGATCCCTGACGTTCCGATCGGACATAAAGGGAGGGGGAGGTACCGCGTGTCAGGGTAAAAGCCAGGCATGAGGGGAACCTTTTTGACCTTTCGGCACCGCGCCCACGTCCTGTACCCCTCAGATGGCCCCCCTGATCCTGTAACAAAGCGTGTGGTAACCGGTACTACCTGACAAACGTTTTTTTTTCGGTGCTCGCCGTGGACAGGCATGCCCAACACATGTACGTCCAAGTACTCAATACCTTTACCCAACCAAAATATTTTCAAGTATAGTTAATGCATAAGTTCATTACCAAAAATATTTTCAAGTATAGTTAATGCATATGTTCATTAACGGTACCTGCTCAGATCATCCAACTCTCCCAGCCCAACACCGCATCATTTGCTGATCAATATCGGTACCCCTCGGATCACTCTATGCTCAAGTTCATACACACAAGTTCATACACACAAATGCATATGTTAATCTGTACATCACAGTTGTGCCAATCCATAATTCGAAACTGTGCAACTGATGTACAAAATCAACTTTACATTCAAAAAAAAAGAAGAAGAAGAAACAAAGAACAGAAGCACAAAATAAGAGGATGATTCGAGAACCAAACAAAAGCAAGAGATGAGCGAGCCGGGTGCTCTGCATCCTTCCACCACGCCGGATCGGGGATCCGCGACCTCCGCCCGGCTCCGGATCTGGATCTGGCGGTGGCTCGGTGAGTGCCATCTCGATCGGCGGCGGTGGCTCCGGCAGTGCCATCTGGATCTAAGCAGTGGTGGCTCCAGCCTAGCTCGTGGAGGACTCCGGCGCCGCCACAAGCAACCCGTAGAGTCTGGCCGCCTTGAAAGCAGAAGTTTGGCCTCGCCGCGCCGTTGGCCGGAGTTGTGCCCCCGACGTCGCGGTTTGGCCTCGTTGCGCAGCCGACGCAGCTTGGCCTCACCCGCGCCGCTGGTCGGAGTTGCGCCTGCAGAATAGCAAGGCACCTCGCGCGCAGGCGAGGCACCGAGTCGCGTCGTCATCGGCCAGCGTGTCCGCGTCGCTCTGCTCGCGCGGTGGAAGCGTCACGGCGCAGAAGCTGCGGGCCATGACCCCGCGCCGGGAACCCGTGCCGAAGTCGCGTCATCAACGTGGGCATCGCTCGCTCGCGGCGGCGAAGCGCAAGAAGCCCATGCCCGTCTTGCGCCGAACGCACCGCTGGAGCTCGCCTCGGCGTTGGCCGGCGAATCACCGGCAACGTGGTCCCGGGACGAGGGGGCGTGGCCGGCCGCGAGGCGGGCGTCGCCGGCGGCACCCCTACCACCACCGGAGGAAAGGAGGAGGGAGGAGCGTCGTCGTCGCTCGCGCCGCGGGTGGGCCGTGGAGCTCGTCGTCGCCGAGCGGTCTCGACACCGCGCGGCGGGCTGGTGCGCTCCTCGCCGTGCCCATCGCACTCGGATCTGGGCGAGGCGGTGGCGCCTCCGCGCCCGGATCTGGAGCGGTGCGGCCGCAGGCGGAGGAGAAAGTGCTTGCGGCCTCGACCCCGCCACCGACCGCGGAGGAGAGGAGGGAGGAGGTCGTCGTTGACCACGGAGGAGGGAGCAGCTCGCCGGCGATCTGAAAGGGGAGAGAGAGGAGAGAGAAAAGAAAGGAGCAAATGGATTGAATAGGGGGGGAAAAGAGAAGCGGTAGATATTTTAGGAGATCTGCGGCCCCCATGTGTTTTTTCAAACCACCAAACTGGTCCAACCTGTTACTGGCCCATCCAGTACCTCCTGATCCCATGGGCGGATTGGGCGGTTCAAGCCCATCCATCACCCGCCGTATTCTCCTTTGCGGTGAATTGCAGCTGGCGTGGCCCACCGACCAGAACCCATCTCGAAACTTGCTGTGGCCGGTATCCTAGGGCCCAGATTCCATCCTCCATGACTTCCACATTCTATAAATCTTAGTCCTACGAGAGACAGCTAGCAAATTATACATGAACACATAATGTCACCTCATTCTAACGTATAGTGTCTTGGTGGAGGATAAATTAAAGCTGTCCACAAATCAAATGATTTGTCCTCTAGCCAAAATATCGATTACCATATGTACTGTAGGAAATCCCCAAGAAATCTTTTCCACTAATTATGGTGCTCACAATGCCAAAAACACCAATGACTTTTGATAGCTCCTGCTGGGTGGATTCCTTTAATCCGCTTATATTGACCATCATCGTACCAACACATTAGTGGCTTGAGGTCTTGTCATTCTTTTTCTTGACTACATACAGAGAAGACCCTATCTCCGAGGTCCTTTATAGTACGCATATGACACAGTAACAAACCTCCAAAGATGAAAGAAAAGAAACAAACACGCGCGCGGTTCGCTGCACCTAGTAACAACAACAGCCATTGCACATGTCGTGCGTGCAGCGAAAGAGATAGCCGGCAGTCACCTAAAACGTTGATGTGGCCCGGAGGCGCGACGAAACGCGCCCGACGGCGGCCGATGCCGTGGTCGCGAGTTGCGTCCCTTTCGTCCGTGCAAGGAGAAAGGAGAACGACGGATTAGCCTTAGCCACGGCGGGCCGGCGGCGCACCGCGCACCTATCTCGCCGCCGCTAAAAGCCTAAAACCCCGCGGCGCACGGTGGCGCGCGCTCTCTCGCTTTGGCGTTTTGGCCTTTCGGGTGGGCGTCGGGCGTGAGACGAGTGCGCAACCCGAGCGTGCCGCGCGCGGGCACGGTGCCGGCATCGGGCTTCGCCTGGCGCTCGACGTCAACGAGATACCGGAAAGGAAGGAATCCGCGCGGTCCCGGTCGCGCGCACCGGGCCCGACCCCGACCCCGACGCGAGTACGCGACGGCATATGGCAGGTCACACCACCCGTGATCCCCATCGCCGATTCGCGCGGCGGAGCCGTCTTTTTTTTTTAGCCCTTTTGGAAAAAGATTTTCATAAATGCACCCTTAGGAGAAAGATTTAAAAAATAGACTCTGACCTCGCCGGCTGGTGCGTGGGCGCGTGGCGCCGAGATTACACGCTGAGGTAAAAAATTAGTGATATATTCGATTTTGAAGCCCTGATTTAAATATGTAAACTCACTTTTTCTTGATCCACAACTGCTGTCAAATGTTAACCAAAGTTCATAGATTCCATTTTGCATGTCGTTGACCACATCTTACATACAAAACTTTTCATAAATGAATTTCAAAGTGGGTTGATTGACACTGTTTTCAGACTTGGATTTTCATTCATCCAGCACCCTTACTTTCAATTTTTGAACTCCAATTTAAATATGCAAACTCACTTATCCTTGATCAATAATTATTGTAAAATGTTAATTAAGATTCATAGATTCAATTTTGCATGTTGTGAGCCGCATCATAAATACGAGTTTCTTTATAAAAAATTTCAAAGTGGACTAAGTGACAATATTTTCAAACTTAGGATTTCATCTTCATAAGAAAAATCCCAAGTCTGAAAACAGTGTTAGTTAGCCCACTTCAAAATTATTGTATGAAGAAATTCATATATACGATGCGACAAACAACATGCAAAACGGAATCTATGAACCTTAATTAACATTTGACAACATTTATTGATCAGGAATAAGTGGGTTTACATATTTGAATTGGAACCCTAATATTGAAAGTAAAGCTATTAGCATATTGAAAAATCGAAGTCTGAAAATAGTGTAAACCCACTTTGAAATTCTTTTATGACAAATTTTGTATGTAAGATGTGTCAACGACATACAAAATGAAATTTATGAACTTTGGTTAACATTTCACAACAGTTGTTGATCTGAGTTTGTGGAAAAACTTTTCTGAAAAGGACTAAAAAACAAAAAACACGGGCGCGCGGATCACACGCGCAGCGACTGCCAGGCTTCCGGGCTCGGCCAGGTGCGCCGCTGCGGGGTTAGGCTCGTCATTTCGCCCAGCACGGCGGCGGCCCTTCATAAACCCTACGGCTAAACCAAGCCCACCAACCAACCATCCGGCACCACCGAGCAAGTACGCCCACTGGCCAGTGGCCACCGCCCCAGCCCCCAGGCCAGCAAGCCAAGTCCCCCGCCACCTCCGAGCTCGCGCGTCGTGGGCATATGGACATGTCCGTCGCCTCCTCCCACCACCTGCGGCCGTCGCCGGTCGGACCGGTGCGGCGCCCTGTCTTCGCCGCCGCCGCTCCGCGCGTGGCGCTACGGCCCGCCGCTGGGTCGGCTCCGTCACGCGGGCGCTGCGCTGTCGCGGCTGCTGCGGCGGCGGCGGCGGACGCTGGGGGCGACGCGGCTTCCGCACCCGCCGCGGTGACGGCGGTCGCCCCCGCAGCGGCCGCCGCCAGGGACAAGTAAGCGCTCCTCCCACGCCGAATTGCGGCGTCGTTGTTTATAATTTCTGGCGCCGCGCGGTGGTGGCGCGGTTACTGTTCGTGGACCCTTCCCGCTGCCTTTTCTTTTTCTTTCTTTCTTTCTTTCTTTCTAAACTTGTTCTAATTGGGCTAGTCCGGTTCCTGGTGGCAAATGCAGGGTGCGGCGGCACACGATTTCTGTGTTCGTCGGGGACGAGAGCGGCATGATCAACCGGATCGCCGGGGTCTTCGCCAGGAGAGGCTACAACATCGAGTCGCTCGCGGTGGGGCTCAACAAGGACAAGGCACTCTTCACCATTGTCGTCTCCGGGACTGACAGGGTGCTCAATCAAGTCATCGAGCAGCTCAATAAGCTTGTCAACGTCCACAGTGTGAGTTCGCCACCCTGAAATTCCAGCAGAGTCATGCGAATTCGGACTTGATGCCTTGAAATTTCATTTTAGTTTGTTGTCCTTGGGGTTCGAGCACATGATAGAGATTGTGTTCTGTGAGTATAGCTTCCTGAATGTCATGTCCCTTTCAGTCAGTTACAACACAGTTTCCACTTTCGTGTAGTATCTTTTCTTAGTACAGTACACAAAAACTTTCGCTTTCCGGATTCGGCTGTAACCCTTTTTTGATATTCTGTTACTTTTCCCATAGAATCACTGCTTCATAGTCATGTCAACATCAGGGACATACTTCTTTCTAGGTGATACCTCAAATGTGCATAGATATTCTACACACTGTCATGCACATATTCCTTTCTAGGGACGCCTGAAATGTGCATGTTATTATTATGGTTGTGTAATGACTCAACAGCGACATTGTCGTGTAATGTTTACTTGGTTAACCATTACAAAAAAAAAGTTGATATTTTGATGCGGTAGTTAATTAGTTCAACTTTAGTGGTATCCTGTTGGAAGTCTATATTCTTCTATATTCTTCGACAATATAAAGCAGCCTTGGAAACAGAATGTTTCTGGATTTTCTTGGCTCTTGGCAATGTTTATTTATTAAGGAAAAGTTTTTGAAAATACTATATGGATCATCATTCCTGCATTGTTTGTCACAACTACCATTTAACAGGTTTCAAACATCTTTCGGATTTTTTTTTTACTATTGCTGTGTCACAATAAGCACAATACCACTAAATATTTATTTTGTTTGTTTCAACCATTAATGACAGGTCGAAGATCTATCTAAAGAACCTCAGGTTGAGAGAGAGCTGATGCTTATAAAATTAAACGTCAAACCTGATCAGCGCCCTGAGGTATGATATGGTGTTGACTACGTAGCCTCAAAGTTGAAAAGCATACTCTACTTATGATACTCAATTACATGGTGAGTCTTATTGCAGTGCTTCTTGTTATGTCTGACAGGTCATGGTTTTAGTTGATATTTTCAGAGCAAAAGTTGTTGATATATCTGATACCACCCTTACCCTGGAGGTAACAAAACTCAATCTCCAACTAGTGTACATATTTTGATTGGTATCTCTTTCTGTGCACCGAACTATGTATTTGATGCTTATTTGACCAATGTTAGGTAGCTGGAGATCCTGGAAAAATTGCTGCAGTACAGAGGAACCTGAGGAAATTTGGAATCAAAGAAATTTGCCGAACGGGAAAAGTAATTTCGGAATATTCTTACATCGATGTGATTATTGTTTTCGTGGTGCTAATTCTTAATGCTCTACATTCTTAGATTGCATTGAGACGTGAAAGGATTGGTGCCACGGCCCGTTTCTGGCGATTCTCTGCTGCTTCTTACCCAGACCTTATAGAGGCACTGCCAAAAAATCCACTTACATCTGTAAATAGGACTGTTAATGGCAGTTTGGATCAATCATCTGATGCTGGGGTATGTTCCCTTGACCCTTTTAATCTTTTATTATGTTGTCCTCTATTATAATTTTATAGCAGGTTAGAATGAGAAATTGAGAACTGAGAAGATGTCATTTTGTTTTATTGAATGATGTATATAAACAATTTGTGCTGGATGAACTAAATAGAAAAAACATGTCACATCAGTAATACCTATTCACTTAACCAAATATAGTTAAACTTCTACGCTAATGGTTAAAAGTGTAATCGTCTTTAAGCAATTACCTGCAGTGATGCAGAGATAATAGTTTGCTGGACCTAATGTGTTTGAATAATTACCTTGAGTCTTGTGTAGGGGTTAGGGCTAGTTCACCAAATATAATATATTTTTGCCAGTGCATGATACTACTTCAGAATTCATAAAATGCACTATAATAATGCTATTATGAGTTATCAAGCAATAACTGAAGGTACATACTCCATATTTGCATGCATAAAGAGCTCTCCTGATGGGCCAGTACCATGACAACTGGTACATTAAACTTGTGAGGTGTGGACTGTACATGATTTTTATTACGTTAACGCAGGAACATATTGTTGGGTGTTGCCCACCATAGTGCACAAACATACACAGCACTCCTAATGGGTGAGCCATAGTGGTGCTAGTTGTAGTTCACATTTGCCCATATGTAGAACTTGGACTAATTACTAATATCATTAATGAAAATTTTCAGCCATTGAATTAATGTGACGTCATAGTACAATCTATACATTTGTATAACATATGTTGTTTTGACTTTTGAACTGTTCAGGGTGATGTTTATCCGGTGGAACCTTATGAGAACTCATCGATGAACCAAGTACTTGATGCCCATTGGGGTGTCCTTGATGATGATGATGATGTAAGTTTAGAGATTTCCATGATGTGATTAGTGTCTAGTGCTATATAGAATGTATTGCTGTATGCATAATTGCATCCTGAATCTAATTCTAATGTGACTGTAGTGAGTTCTCATTTACCAATACCACTTCCATAATGTGTGCAAAAAGTCAATCATAGGCAAAGCCTATATAGCTTTAAGCTATGGTTGGCACAGCTGCTAACTAGTCCTGATTTTGTTTGGACAGTTAACTGGACTTCGCTCACATACCCTCTCCATCCTTGTGAATGATTGTCCTGGTGTCCTCAACATTGTAACAGGGGTGTTTGCTCGCAGGGGCTACAATATACAGGTTTTCCTTATTGAAAATCACCTTTCTTCTTGCTAAATATAGTGCCAGGCTAGTTATTAATGAGACATACTTTCTCATCAGAGCCTTGCTGTTGGCCCAGCTGAGAAGGAAGGCATTTCGCGTATTACAACAGTCGTTCCTGGTACTGATGAATCTATTGAGAAGTTAGTTCAGCAGCTTTATAAGCTTATTGATGTGCATGAGGTGAGCTGTATGTAAGCCTGGGAATGGTTTGGTTTTAAACCGGTTTTAATGGTTTGGTTTTCCTAATTGGTGTTGGTTGGTTTGGTGAATAATGTGGTGACATACATAATGGTTGGGTTTGGTTCGGTTTAGCAATCTTAACAGTTTGGATCGGTTTGAAATGGTTTGAATTGGTTGTATGTGTCACATAGATCAAAAGCTGAACTCTAAAACTAAAAACTCGCGTTCACATCTTAAAATTTCAGCGAATTTGACTAGAATTTGTTGGAGATGTCTTGAGGTGAGCGTCTACTTTGTGCAAATTATCATACCTAGATCACACACGTGGGACGTTGAGTCGGACAAAACTAAAGCTCGCGTTCACACTTTAAAATTTCAACGAATTTGATTGAAATTTGTTGGAAATGACTTAGAGTGAAAGTCTGCTACTTTGTGCAAATCATCATACCTAAATCCACATGTGGGCCCCACGTCGAGAGTCGGACCCTAAAACTAAAAGCTCGCGTTCACACCTTAAAATTTCAACGAATTTGACTGAAATTTTTTGGAGATGTCTTAGAGTGACAGTTCGCTACTTTGTGCAAATTATCATACCTAGATCCACACGTGGGCCCCACGTCGAGAGCTGGACCCAAAAACTAAAAGCTCGCATTCACACCTTAAAATTTCAACGAATTTGACTGAAATTTGTTGAAAATGTCTTAAAATGGTAGTCCGCTACTTTGTGCAAATTATCATACCTAGATCCACACGTGGGCCCCAGGACCCTAAAACGCGTTCACACCTTAAAATTTCAACGAATTTGTCTGAAATTTGTTGGAAATGTCTTAGAATGACAGTCCGTTATTTTGTGCAAATTGGTACAACTTAAAAGCTAAACATATGATATATATGGAAAATGGATTTTATGTGACTTAGAACCGGTTTGAGATATAAGTTTGGTTTGGTTTGTGGTCTTCTACACCACTTAGTTTGGTTTGGATACATAAGAGAAATGGGTTGGATGGTGTGGTTTCAAATTAATTTTATTTTATGTATGGTTTGGTTTGGTTTTGGGGCGGTTCTCAAACCATTGGCAGCCTTAGCTGTATGTAACTTTTATCAAAATCGTTTGTGGTTGCAGTTTTATTATGTTAACATAAACATGTAACTCCCTGCAGGTTCAAGACATTACTCACTTACCTTTTGCTGAAAGGGAACTGATGCTTATTAAGATTTCTGTAAACACTGCTGCTCGGAGGGAGATCCTAGATATTGCTGAAATCTTCCGAGCGAAACCTGTCGATGTTTCTGACCACACAGTTACGCTGCAGGTTAGCTTCATAATAATTTTGTTTCTCCCAGATTTACTTCAGTGGCTTTACCAACACTGATCATAGTAGAGTCAGTGTTAGAACAAGCTTTGTGCACAATCGACAAACTAGATCATGGTGTACTTTTGCTATTTTCTTTGCCCGAGCACTCATGTAGTAACAGTAATATTACCATAGAATCACTGAGTCTGTGGCACCACTATTATTCTTCATCCTGCTTTATCTCGCTGCTTCCAAGTATTATTGTGTTGCAAAACTCTTAAATAATGGAGTTCTTGTTGATAATTCGTAGCTCACTGGGGATCTTAACAAGATGGTTGCATTACAAAGGTTATTGGAGCCTTATGGCATTTGTGAGGTATGTGTGCTTTTTGTTTGGCCAGCGTCTTTTACTTTATTATTTTTCTTACCTGTGAATTAGACATTCCTTTCAACAATTAGTTATGAAACAGAATCTAACTACTCTAATAATGTAATCAAATAACTGCACGCAACATTGCACTGTTCCAAATATCCAAATATCCAGAGAAGTTTTTTAGCAGCCAATTTATATATTTGCCAAACAGGATCATTTCTAGGTTTTGTTAGGACTAATATAATGTAATTGATTCATCTGCAGTTAGAGAAAGGGAAAAATCTTTTAGCGGCTACTAGAGCATTCCCAATCGGTCGCACACCTTTTTTTATCACGATAGATTGATACTTCAGCTTTCCTTTTCAATGCGAAGCAATCACTCTATGCACTCGTCGATTTTACACCAAAAATCTTGACAGATGTTTTCTCATCACCTCCTCGGTCCTCACCTGTGTTGCATACATGACAGGTCGCCAGAACAGGTCGTGTGGCGCTGGTCCGCGAATCCAGGGTAGACTCCAAGTACCTCCGCGGCTTCTCTCTCCCGTTGTAGCCCGACATTTGTGATGATGGCCCCGGAAAGCGTGTGCCTGGTTGCTAGAGCAGATTGTGTAGGGATCCACCCTTGTTCGGTTGTGTGTATCTGCAAGATTTGTTTCCTTTATCTCGTCGACTCCTTGACTCGCTGTCGTAATAATATGCTTCCTTGGTGGGATGCAAGCTGAGGTTGTATATGTATTCCGTTGACAGTCAGAATAAGATGCATGTGTGTCCTCTTAGTTGAATTGGGAGTTATTTGGCCAGCGTCCAAAATCAACTGTTCCCGTATTTTCCTACTGTTACGTGATTACTTCTGATCGTGGTGATTTGGCCATAAGAAATTGCACATCTGGAGGAGAAAAGGAGGGCGGCTGCTCTCATCTCTGGATTGCAGTTTCGCTGTTCAGCATCTATCTCTTCTGTAGCACAAGGGATTAGCAGAAGCACGGCTGGCGGCCTGGGCTTAACTAGTGGTCCGCTGTTTGGGCACGCGATTTTTTAATTTTCTTTTATAATTTTGTAAAAATATATGGCTGAATAATTTTTTTTTTGCGAAGCTATACTTATGCCGCCGGTTCAAATAACGGTAGCCTAAAACCGGCGTTTCAAACAGTGGTAGTAGCGTTACAATGCACCTACTGCCAAAAGAAAGGGCGGTAGGCTGCTGCAGCGCCCGTCGACACCCGGTCGTGGTTTCAAACGGCGGTAAGAGCTAGTCTATCTTCAAAAAATTATGAATCTTTCATATGAACTTAGATGAAGATAAAATTTCTACGAAAGTTGTACTTTTCATCGAGATCTAAAATTTTGTAGTTCAAACTTTTTACATTTAAAATTATTTTGATGCTCAAATAATCGACACAAATTTTACTTCTCTTGACACCATATCTTAAAAAAATCGTAGTTCTTTTATACGAACTCGAATGTAGATAGAAGTTACACAAAAGTTGTAAAAAAAAAAATCGGCCATGTACTTTTGCACAATCGTAAAAATATTTTTAAAAAATCATCGCACGCAATTGTCTGTGTTGCGGCCTGCTGTAGGAAAGGAGCCCAGTAGCCCACACAACAGAGCGGGAGGGGAGTAGAGGCCAGGATCCAGCCAGACTCTATCCCTCGACGGCCAGGGCGGGCGCCGATCCGAATCCGATCGCCGGGAAAAGAGGAGGAGACCACCGGCTGCTGAGGGGGTAGCGCAGCGGCGGCGTGGGGATGACGCGCGGAAAGCAGAAGATCGACGCGCAGCGGCGTAACGCCGAGAAGAACCAGAAAGCCAAGGGGTCCCAGCTCGAGGCCCGCGCCGAGGGCCTCAAGATCGTCTGCCCCATCTGCAAGGTAAGGCCCCTCCCCCGATCGCTGCCCTAACTGCCTAACCATCGTCGCGGCTCGCCGCCTGGACATGTCCGGTCGCCTGGGTAGCAGATCCGGTCCATCCCCGATTTCCACGGATTCGTGTTTTTTTTTTACCCAAAAATTCAGGCGATAGAACAGTACCTACCGGCAAAGAGCCTCTTTGGAGGCCAACCGTCCATATGTTCTTCCAGTCTCCTTGTATTTGAGCCCTAGGGACTGATGATGAGTATGTACAAGTAGGATCTCTTACTGGTTTGTCCCCGACTCTTGCTACTAGTTAGTAGCAAAGGTGCCACATGAGCTTCGCTGCAACCTGCCATGAATTGATCCCATGGAATGCAGTCCTGTTGCGGAACCTTTTTTGGCTTTGTCAAAACTTGTCTGAGCTACTACTATTTCATTATTGAGTAATTTCTTCTGATCCTCTCATCTTCCATATTATCTGAATTCCATCGAACTAGTGAAGGAAAAATTGCAGGTTGATTATGCCTTATCCGGCTGCCATGATTTTTATGTTGGTAGTAGGTAGTTGTTGCACTTGAAGGCTTGTACCTTCTTACACAATGTTCCTATTTGTGTAGGTACAATTGGCAAATGAAAAACAGCTGACTGATCACTATGGATCGAAACATCCCAAGGAGAAGCCTCCAAGCACATCAAACGCGTAATAACTATTGTTGTCCATGATGCAGAAGCATAAATTCTGCTTTGGCTGGTTTGTGGATCTTCAGTACGCTACTACGCTCTATGCATGGGACGTGAACGTCAATCCTACTTCATAGCGTGTGCATTTCCTCCTGTTTCAGACAAGAGCTTTGATAAGCATGTGCGTTCCTACAAGTACATCTTGTTGTCATACTGTCAGTGTATCTCCTAACTGTTGATACCTTGTATAAGAGAGTGGTAATGTGTCATGGTCACTCCTGTTACCTTGGAAGCTTGATGTTCCTCTTGTTGCTCTATTCCATGTTATAGTCGCCAAAACATTCATACAACTTTCGAAAGCCTTAGAGCACATAGTAATTGGAATTGTTGCACTAAAGAGATGATTTTCTTTTTGAAGTATTGTCTTCTCATGCTAAAAATATGTTCATGATGATTTTTGTTTTGAAGTGTTACCTTCGAAACTTATCACATTAATAAAAGGGTAAAAGTGCCAGAACCTTTGGTGCAAATTATTGTTTGTTTCAAGTATGTTGGTGCATTTCTCATTGCGGGCTGGTTAGATCTTAAACATATTTTGATTTGTATTCAAGGGCATGTTTTGATGAACCGATCAATATTTCAGCCTGATAAGTAGAAAAGATACCAAGAGCATACAGCAAAACTAATTTGCCAACACGAATGGAGAAACAAGTACAGTTGTTTAATCCTGCATGTAAGTTTGTTATTAGATAGTTCTTATAGAATGAGTGATGGAAAATGCTGTTTAATTTTCTTGATGGGCATCGCCCATTTCTGTTCTGGGCTATGTGACAATAGACCGAGGATAAACAAGAGCATGCTCCTTATTTTCCCTTAATTTCCTCAGGAATTAATTAATTTCATTTGAAGTTCCTGCATTTTAAACAGGCTCGACAATTGGGCACAATGCTTGAAACAATCATCCGGCACAACTCTTACATAAACCCCCAAATTCCTAGTCTAAACGGAGCCCCCACTGATGCAGCTTCTGAGCTCTACCAATTAAGCCGTCAAAAAATAGTACAATCTCGCTGCAGGCAATACTATGATCCCATTAAATGAAGAGGTAATACACACTACAAACTTCGGTCAACCTTGATCTTCATTACGCTTACATATAAAAGCAGAAAGAATTGAAAACAATTACCGGCTCAAGCAGCAGGAACATACAAGGTGAGATAGCCAAAATTTTCGCAAATCTAAAATGTTTCCGCCCGGAACAGCTATTTTTTTTCACCGCGAGCAGAGCTTACCCGCGCGCGCGTACCCTCTCTCTGTTCCGCCCGTCAATCACGCTTCTCTCTCCCGTTTCTTTCCATCCGCGACGCCATCTCCTCTCCCCATCCATCCGCACCGACGCTGCCATCTCCTCTCCTTCCCCATCCTGAGATGAGATCCCAAGCGAGCGAAGTGAGCAAGCCAGCGACGTCGAGCCCCGCCACCCCTTCCACCATCTTGGAGCTAGCCGGGGCGCGCACGAATGGCGACGGAGGCAGCGGTCGGGCTTCACTCACGCCGCCACAGACCGGGACGCGGGCTCGTTGGAGATGCGCTCTGTCGGCGTACCGAGACGAGGAGGAGCATGAAGGAGAGGAGCGGCCGGAGTGCAAGCGGCGGCTCACGCGTGCATCACGGCAAGCAGGTAATCAACCCACCGCTCTCCTGATAGCATGCCGGCGCCGCGCCTTTCCCCTTTCCTCACGCACGCGCATCCCTTTCCACCTATCTCTCCTCTCTCCAGTCTCCCCCGACGGCCTCCTCCTCACTCCGGCGTGCTGGGCCGGCCTCCGCGGCGCCCTTCTCCTGTGCCACGGTGGAGGGACGGCGCGGCCTCCGGGGGGCGGGGCGCCATCCGGGAGCGGCGGTCCTCCCTTGATCCGGCGGCCGCGGGGCTCCCTCGAACCGGCGGCGCCGGCCTTCTTCCTCCCCAGTGAGACTGCAGCGGCGGAGGATCTGGCGAGTGGACCAGGGGCGGGGCTCCCTCGATCCGGTGGCGGCGCGGCTCCACGGCACGAGGCGGAGCAGGAGTGGCGGCTCGGCGGCGACGGCGAGCTGCTCTGCCGGACGACCACACCCCCCCCACGAACTGGCGCTGGGGCGGACCTCGCCATGCTCAGATGCTGCCTCGATGTAGTAGAGGTCACCGTTCATCTCTCCTCCCCTGCACATACTGGCTTCTTTTTCTCCGAGGTCGCCCACCAATGTAAGCACTCCATGCTGCTCGCATTCTGTTCGTGTGTAATGTGTCCTGCTATATTCCGTAGGAATAGGTTTTTTGGTGGAGCATATAATTACTGAAAAATTATTGGATTTTGGTCACATTCAGAAAATTACCGGATCCCGGCCACGCAAAGTGGTAGCTCCGCCCCGTTGACTATGTGCTTCAGTGGGCTGCATGATTTCCTTGGCATTGAGAGCCATGAGGATGCTTTGAGTGAAGGTACACTCTAACTGAAACTATCAATGTGTTTAAATATTGTGCCTTTATTTTTGTCGTCTCATTTTTATTCTGAATGATTGTCTTTGTTGCAAAATAGCAAAGGAACAACAACAAGCTGCAACTATTCTATGGGTGAGTGCTCATGAGATTTGTCGTTGAACATGCCAGTGTCATGGTCTACAGGGGGCACCAATGAATCCTCAACGGTACTCTGACATAAGTATGTATGCACAAATTAATGCATTTGCGTAATCTCCTTCACAAAGAATGGCCAGATTATCAAGTAGAAGTGTGCAGGATCGGTATGTTTATAGATTGATTTGTTAGCTCCTTAACGCTGTTCAAAGAATACTGTTCAAGTAAATACGTAGGGTCTATTTCTGGCAATTTGGTTGCTGCTTGGACATTGTTGTGCTGCTTTCGTACAAATGATATATTTTTACACTAATATTATCGCTTGCCTCTACCTCGGCAGGAAGAACTGATATGCTTTTATATCAGATATATGGAAGTGGTACACAAGGATATCAGTATAAAAATGATTAGCATGGTAGGAGTGTGATGAAGCTACTTCATTTGATGAAGAATGAAATGATTAGAATCGAAATTGCAAATTGATAAGGAAAAAAATGTATTTATTCATATGCATTGGTAATAACTGAATCTCTGAATTACCATTTATTTTGGACTTTTTTGCAGGGATTTTGGCTGGTGGGTTTCTTCTTGGCTCGGTTGTAATGATCAGGCAAGACACTGATGCACCACACCACCTTCTGCTTCTTGGATGCTTCATGACACAGGGTTATGCACAAGCAGCCTCTGCTCTTTGCAGTACCTATGAAGGAGCCACGGTTGTTCCTTGGTACACTGCCGGCCCCTATTTCATCTTCAAAGGAGGATGGAAGGCATAGAATGATGGGGTCGGAGCAAGAAGTGATGGACGAGGAAGTGTATGTCTCCTTAATATTTTTCATTAGTAAAGTTAATTAAATCGCCAATGAGGGTTCTTCTTATATTGGTCTGGAAATGTTGTTTCACAAGATGAGGGTTTGTGGATAGCTTGGTAGTACAAGAAATACTTTGGGGGAGGAGAAGACCCTCTGGTGCTGAACATACAGGTGTCCCTTTACTCCCTCTGTTGATGTTTCAAATCAGCAAACTATGATTACTTCAGTTACTAATTTTTATAGGGTACTACTTTTTCATGTAGAGTAAATTGAGTTTCGTCTACTGTATTCCATCTTTGATTTTGGTTTTGCAGATGGCCACCATTATTCGTGGTGATCTGTCTAAACACTCAAGGTGAGAGGGGTTTGGCTACCATGGAGGTAGTGCAACAAACAGATCAGGTTACTATTGTGCTCTGATTTCGCATTGTGATCTGGTTTATTAATCTGCGTAACAGGTCTCCAAATATTTACTTCTGAATTTTTTAGGTGCATTGCTATATGCATATCCCTGCTTTTATGTGTAGTTGGACTGAGATGGGGATAACCTTTGAATTTTTGTTAGGAGCACGAGTCAGACTGTGAAGAGGAAAGGATTGAGATGTAGTAAACCATTGGAGTAGAGCAGTATATTGTTAGGATTTGGTCATGATATCTATATACTATAAAAGTTGAAAGAATTGTATACTGCCTTCCGCGCCTCCGCCGCCTCGCCCTTCACCGAGGCCACCTCCTCTCGCGCTACCGCCGCGACGCCTGGTCCTACGCCGCCGACGGCTCCTCCAGCCCCGCCTCCCCCTCCTCCGATGCCGTCGCGGCTGCAGCGGCGGCGGGCCGTCAGGACGACGAGATCGCGCTGCAGCTGGGAGGGCGGCGGCGGTGGGCTCGGGAGGGTGGCGCTGGTCGGGACGGGGCTCGAGGACCCTGAGCTGCTCATGCTCAAGGCCGTCCATGCCATTGAGGCCGCGGACCTTGTGCTCTACGACCGGCCGGTGTCCAGCGGCGTGATGGACTTGGTCGGGAGGGCACAAGGCTTCTATCGTCGGCAAGACAGCGGGGTACCACAGCCTCATAGGTGAGAAATACTGTTTCCATTGATTCAATTCGCGATCGATCGAGGTTTATGCGATGTAGGAAATGCTAATTGGGTGCATTCTGCAACAACGATTTCAAGTACATTATTATTGTTTTAACAATGCATCAGATAGCTATCATGAAGCAAAACAGAGCATGCCATATTTCTGTCTGAAAAAAACAGTGAACTGAGGCGGCCTACTTAGGAATCAGGACTTGTGCCTTTTCTTTCCCTTGTTGGTAATTTGTATTTCTGATAACTGATTGATGCAATGTAGGAGGAGATTCATGAGCTACTCCTCAGCTTTGCGGAGGCTGGTGCTAATGTGGTGCGGTTGAAAGGCGGCATCCTCTGGTAATCTGTCGATCCTTATTTGAAATGTACTTATCTGTTGAGAAATCATGTGACAATTCCAGTTGTTAGCCTGGCACAGACATTAAAGTTCTTAGTAACCTTTGCTATTGGTCTTATCATGTTCATCCGCATTGAGTAACTTTTGATTCAAAACAGTAATCCACTCTTAGTCTGCTTTGACTATTTTCAAGTACTGAATTCATATGAATTGATGGTCTGATACTGACCAGTATTGGTATCATTAGTATAGTGGTTGTAGGTTGTAACTCTTTAAAGCAGTAAATCATCCAGTATTGGTATCATTAGTATAGTGGTTGTAGGTTGTACGATGGAAAAAGATCTTGCATCATTTAAGTTTTTTAGGTCGCAGTTTGCACATTAATGTAGATGAACCCAGTCCTCATTTAACTTCTCCAGTTAACAATGAAGAAATACGTTTCATTGAAATAATCTGGCATAAATTGATGAAAAACAGTAAATGATGTCATGTATTTGAGCTGTATAGTAGTAACTGGAATTTCTATGATTTTCTACATTCTTTTTATGAAAAGTGTAATACGCGAAAAGGGATTAGCATAACTGCATAACCGATCAACAGAAAGAATAAAGGCGTCATAGGTTACCTGCAATTGCATTTGTTTTCATAACTCAAAAGAGGCAAGGAAAGTAGTAAAAATACTATAAAAATATTATATATGTGCACACATGGTGTTTTACTGCATCAGAGAACTAATTGGCATTGCATATGAGCATATCTACCTTTACCTTGGAGTACATTTGTAGGCCTGAAATTCACTTTGTATTCCCTTCAGGTCTTTGGAAGAGGTAGAGAAGAGATGGATTTCTTACAGCAGCAAGGGATCAGAGTTGAAGTTATCCCACTTATGATAAGCCCACTATGGAATCTGGATAATTTGCAGTGTCGGTTGGTTCCAGTTATGAATTGCTTGGATCAAACCTGTGCAGGAATTACTTCTGCTTCAGGAATTGCAGCAGAACTAGGCATTCCACTAACCCATCGAGGTGCTGCTACCAGGTAAGATTAGTATTTTGCACTTGCATCTCTACCTAACTAACATTCATATGGAACTTCTGGTCATGCCAAAATATTTTGCTCTTTATAGAGAACTGCTTTCTCAAAATTGCTCTTGTGCAAACTTCACTATTAATGGTCAGTCTTTGGCTTAGGAGCTGCAAGACCTCAAATGCATCCGAGGCCCCACGCTGATTGTTTTTTATTTAGACTTGGGAATGTTGATGTTATGAGGCAATTTTCCAATGTTCCAGCTCTTAATGGTTCAAATTATCTATAGCGATCCTTTAATTGAAAATAATTCTTCTGATGTTAGTTATGTATGATTCATCAAGTATATGCTATTCTGAAATTAAAGATGTAGAGGCTTCACAAGGATCAGGTGACCCTGCAAGCTGTAAGCCTCATATTGCTATGGAGGTGACCGCTGGTTCTTTGATGGCTCTACTATTATACTTATGTGAGGTTTTAGGATTTTTTTTATTCTGGATTCCAATTTAGGTTTTGGGATTTTCTTTTCCTCTACTCCAGTGTGGCAGGAAGGGTACGGTTAGCTCTGATGATCCCCAATTTGTCCCCAAGTGGTCGGCTCATGTTGTTCCATGGCTGGATCCGTTTGTGGCTAGTAGCAGCCCTCCTTGCTCCCAAGGTTAGCGGGCTCCTTTGCTTTCCTCCTATCCCTAGCCTTGTGTGGTTGCATTTTCTGATGTTGAATTGTTCCTACTGTCATTTTGAGAATATGGCCACAGGGAGCAGAACTATGAGGCTGTTCGGCTGGCTGTTTCTCGGTTTGTTTCGGCTTATCTCCTCTCACATAACACTATTCAATCTACCAGCTGAACACTATTCATCGTATCAGACGAACAACCTCTATAAAGAGATGATTCATGATTTTTCACTACTCTAGATGGTAGTTGTGTTACAAATATGAGTTTTGAAATCACAAATAATTGCAGGTCACTTGTCCACTCAGTATTCTTGCCCTTGCCCTTTAAGTCAGATCCTTTCGGTGAGTGTGTAGTAGCTACTGGATTTCAATTACTATAGGGCATAAAACTGGAACTTTATGAGCAATAATCGTTTCTGATTTTGGCCTATTCTATATTTGTACCAGAAGCAAATGGATGGTTTGCTCGCTCGCTGTCCGTGGAATGCTGGAGACAAGTGTTTTCTTATCTTTGTTTTTTCTACAGGAACTCAATGGGAAGCACAAGGGTCTCCTGTTGTTGGGCAATGTCCGGAGTTGTCTACAGGCAATGTCCGAATTTTTAACCTTGTAAATGAGTATTATTTTTCAATGTATAGATGATTTAGATTGTTTAAGATACTTGAGTGGCTGCCTGGACCAAAAACCATGGGCCATTTTCCCAGCAAGCAAATATCTATAGTAGTATGTTTGAAAGGCCTTGAGAATTGTTGTAGTTATATTCTGTAATTTGGCACTAACATCCTGGGTTATAGGCCCTTGAAAAGTGTTCATGCTCGACCAGATCATTAATTTCTATTTCTCATTGAGTACTTAACCCAGCCAAGGTAGATTGTGAAATGTTCCTTATTTGTGCTGATTTGATATGAGCTAATCTGAAAGAGCCAACCTGAAGGTAGATTATGAATATGTTTTCTTGATTACTAAAAAGACAATCAAGACAATCAGTTGTGGCAGGTGAAAATAAAAGCAATAATGTCTTCTAATCATATCTCTGACTTTTATCTTAATGCAGTTCTGATAGTTACCCATATGGATATAACTGAAAACATATACAATTATTCCTTCCTTTTTCCTATGAAAGAAAATGTGTTGTTCGTACTTATGTTTTGTTTCCGCTAGGGTTCCTGGATGATGGGGACAATGTTGTGGCCAAGTTAACTGCTTTGGGTGTCGTGGAGTTGAATTCTGTGTAACTTGCAAGTGTCCTGTGAGGCAAACAAAAAAGGGTTCAAAGCATATCAATTCTGAGCTCCCACAACATTACGGCTTACTAAATGATAGTCAATGAAATTCTGGCTCACCTAACAGTTATTGTGATGGATATGAAACCTTTGAAACAACTCAAAGAAATTACGAAAATTGTTTCCTTCTCATATGGTCATATGTTAAGACATTTCTGAGAGTTAATGTTAGATACTAAAAATCTAAGTTTAATGATTTTCAATGTGCCAGTTGGCTGATTGATAGATGATTCTTTTGTTTAACCGCTTTCATATGTATGAAAAATATTTAGAACACATATTTGTTGCATATTTTTAAGGACACCACTAAATTGCACTACAATTTGTGCAGGTTTCTCCATTGGTCCCAGGAATTTAGACAAATTATTCTCAAGTATCTGTCTTCCTTCGGTATCTCTATGTAGTTTTTTTTTATTTTAGGAAAAATAAAGACAAGATTTATTTGTTTCTCATATTAGAGTTCTAATAATATACTTTAAACATATAGTTAGTATTTTATATTTGTGTAACATCAATTTTTCACAAGTTGTTTGTGGAAGTTAATGAGTAAGTAACAGAGGCTGCAGCTGCAACTGCTAGACATCAAGGTCGTAATTGATAAGGAACAAATCTAATTGGTCGAGAGAAGAGATGATGAATTGATTAAGGATCTATATTAAGAAATCATGGGTTGTAGAGTGTAACGTCTAAAGTGATGTCTTGTATATGTGGCAGTATAGACATTACCTCTTGACATTGTGGGTTGGTATTGCCCAATATATACTATTCTTTTAATTGAGGAGTCTTGAAATCTTTTATGTTACCATATCAATAACTATGAGTCTTATGATTATATAAACATCTTATATTTAATTTTTTATCACGCATGAAAGGTGATCCTCGAGTCTCATTGTCATTGTAGTACCGTGGTCGAAATGTTGACGAAGGGCTGCACGTTGTCGATCTGAAGTTTATTCATGAGGATGCCATGGCACGTGCGACAAATGTTACCTGCATGGAAAGTCCATCTGAGAAGAGTGTAATAGTGTTGCACATGAGCTCACACAAATTATTGCTTGTGATTGTAATTTAACTTTCGAGGACTCAATATTTTTTGAACAACTAAATAAATAAAGAAGTAAATACAAATATTTTTGTTTCCTCTCCATATTTAAAGAGTTGTGTTTTATAAATAAAAGTTCTTACAATTATTTTTAAAGGCACCTGCCATGATTCAAGAGTTAGTACAACAAAATTAGTATCTAAATATTGTTACCCAAAAAAATGTAGGACTGTTTTTCGATAAAACCAATAGGGATTTTTTTCGAATAGTGTTGTTTAAAATTCATATGGAGGAAATAGAAGCTGAGAACATATCATTTTTTAATAAAGCTTACAAAGAACATGGACTAGAAGTACTTTTGATAAGCTAAGAAAGAAATACTAAAGCACAATTTTTTATAGAAAAACTAATGAATGCACCAAGGAGTTTTACAAGACGCAATCGGATGTCCAGGTATACATAAACTTAGCACGAGGTGTAGTCGGCAAGGACCTTGGAGAACTAGAAGAGCGGGTTGATGTGGCCACGAGCAGTATGTACAGCGAGGATGTTTCTACCGGATATCGATGTTATTTCTCACCGAGGGTGCCTCCTTACCCGCCCGCGTACCCACTCCATCCCGCTCGTCATTCCCGCGCATGTCCTCCTCCAGAAATTCTACTTTCCTTTTCTTAATGATTCACGACAGCATGAGATACTACCCCATGTTTGTTTGTAAAAAAATCATAAGCTTGCAGAATTGTGTGAGCTTGTTGTAAAATGTTTTTTTCTTCTTCTCTCTTTCATTCCACTCTCTCTGCTCCTTGCAACGACATCTTTAGTTAGACATCTTTATACTCCATTTGATTTGGGTAGCATCTTTGGGTGACCTTTTGCAAATAAATAATTATTTTCTTCATTCAAATCTCAAGTTTAATTGCTTGTCTCGGCTTTTTGTTTAGTATCTTAGTTGAAAACAAGTATCATAATCAATTATGTGATGGAATATTGACATATCAACGACTACAATATCTTATAACTAAATAAATATCTTGTATGTAATCTTTTTTATAACATGCACATGTCGTGCATGCACTTCCTACATTTATTATCATGCGATTGGAAATTTGATTAAAGATGCAAATATATTATAGCTAGATAAACAACTTCTACGTACTTTTTTTTAATATCACGTGCGTGTCGCACGTGCCCTTCCACTAGTTACGCTTACATAAATTTGGATTGCTTGTCGCGCTGAAGACTATGTACAATAGTTGAAAGTGGTAGATAGAAAGAGCTCATGGAATGTTGGAGTCATTGTGTCACTGCTGACCTACTATAACAAAAGGTTGGCCGAAGCTTTTTGAGTCTCCATATAAATGGGTAGCTTTACCAGGTTACAGATCCCATCGTCTCTTCACATTAAAGAGGAAAGCAGGATTTTGGAAATCATCCTGGGGTACTTGAAGCATAAGCTGAAGCTTTGTTTTCATTGGCGCAGCCTTTGTTTTGCCCCCCTCTTCTCCAACCTAACATAAAAAACATGCCACAAATTCATGTATTGCTCAGGCTGGTCATATGCAATTCAAGCTGTCAGAAGGCAAATAATAGCTTCAGTGCAGTATTAGTCACAGATGTGAAGTCGGGGTTTGCAAGCATCAGCTATAAAAAAATTGAAACGATTCACAATATTCTAGAATAGCAATTTCACAAAAGGCCCCAACAAGAAGAGACCAATCATATCTCCACAGCTTTAAATGTGTGCAAATATGGTAGTGCTTCGGACTACTGACAGAAATCCACCACTTAAGCAAGCAAGCAAGTATAGCTGAAATCACCTAAGCCTAAGGAATTTTCTCCACAACCATAGCTGATAAATAGTCTTAAACATACTAACATAGCAAATATTGCGCTCCATTTAGAAGTTTTCCATAAGGATCTCAAATTTGTCACCTTGAATACGTTCTAACTAGGGCTGGTAATAGATCATAGCCCTCATGCGGTGATGCCTCCTTCATAATCCAACTCAACTCTATCTATTTTTAGCTCAAGAACACATAGGGCTTGTTTGGTTAATGACTGGAGGAAGCTGCCTGGCGCAGGCAGCACCCCAGGCATTTGATTTTGATGGCCTGGGATCGGATGCGCTACCTGGCCTGCGCCAGGACCACAAGCAAACAGCGCCATAGTATTTGAGCCCGGCCCTTAAATTTGCTAGGCTAGATAAGAGGGCCCTTTACCAGCCCTAAGTGTAGCATAGGGTACAATAACTTATGAGGAATGAAGGGTGAAATGCTTCAACTTCATCTGCTCAACCACTCCATAATAACTTATAAATAAAGCAACATATGCTGTGGAAGCATAAAAACAGAGTAACTGTAATGTACATACCCAAAGGGAAGCCCATCCAACTCGCACCTCAGAATCATAACCAGCTTTCACTTTGAAATTTTTACCCAATGTATGCTTATAAACAGCATTCCAGTCATCAGTGTCGAAGTTGTAACGATAGCTGAAAAGAGGGGAAACCAACTTTTTAAAGACCCACTGGAAAACAAGCAACTGCTGAAAATAATCAAAAGTCAATGCAAGCACCATGCAATAATCCAGCTAAACACTACAATTTTATCAAATTTTGCATTGGCATTTGGCAAGATGAACGCCATAAGTGCTAGCAGCTGTTCAGAATGTGTTAAGTGAAAAAATAGTAAGAAAATGATCAATAAAAGGGGAGAATGACACTTGAGAAGACAAATAGCCAATTATGCTTGTGCTTGCTTAATTACGCTTCGCAAGTTCATAACAAGACAGTTATAGCAAACAGAATACTGCAGACTTAAGATCCACAAACACCACTAACATATAAGCATCAAGCATACCATGTTGCTGACAGACATCCAAGAATTTGGATAGAAGCTTAAAACATGTTGAACACATGTAAATATGATCTTTTGTATAAAACAAATGTACTAAGAGGATGACAGCATGATGTTTATGCTGAAGTTGCACCATGCAAGTGTGTGTTTTGTCAATTGTTCAAATTTCTGTGCAGATAAAGTAAATCAGTTTCTTTCTTTGCTGAAATCTTCTTGGTGATTTCAATAATGAACACATCATCAGAAAAGCTTAATTTTCGGTGACACAGAAAGAACACAAATGCGATTTACATGATATGTACTGGAAGCAATTTGAGAAATTAAAGATCTGAAGAATTAACAGTGTAGAATGTTCAGCTGATGCATTTATTAATGGCCGTGAGAACAATGATTGTAGCCTCACCTCAATTTATCAGAAGGACCAAAACGCCTTTTGAAGTCCATGGATACTGCATTGGAAGGCAATGAGACACTTGGAACCAAAGTCAATTCATTGTCCTGCCACAGAAAAGGTATGAACAAAATCAAATTAAGTAGAGAGCTACAAAAATAGAACAAAGGAAAGGATTAAATAGATGACCTTATAACAGTATCTTAGATTAAGATTATTTTCAGCATACTGGGCAGTAAGAACACCATCCAAGAAATCAGATTTCGCAATTCCATATACAGACAACAGTTTCTCCTCTTCTTCAGTTCTCCTCTCTTCCACTGAAACTTGACCAATAGGAAAGTGGAATGTTGCCCTCGGCTGCCATATAAAAAGGAGAAATCTTTTACATGTCATAGGGATATGTTAGCCAAATGGGAAATATTCTTGCTTCTAAAGAGCAAAAGTCTACAATTTTCACAAAATCTCCTAATTGCAACTCATAATAGTAGTATTTATATTTTATAGTAGTTCTCAAGGATAGAAGCGGTACCAGAGCTCATATGAACTTACCAATTGCAAGATTTTTTGTCTGAACTTATACAAATCACAGCAAACTAATATGGTATATCCGAATCTCGTTGCAATTGCTTAGTCTATTTGATAAATGATAAAAATAAAATTGTGTCACCTGCAGCAGGAATGTAGATACTCACCAGACCACTGTAAGGCACCAAAGATGACAGCTCAAGTTTATACAATGGGTCACCCAACCTAGTGATCACCGAAATTTCCCCGTTTTGCCGCTGAGAAATCAAGGAAAGGGACATCAAACCAGACAAAAGTAAGATATGGGCAACTCAACTCAACAGACTGTAAGCATGATCTACTGGATGAAAGACATTGAGCAAAATAAGAATTATAGATGCAGGCACAGCCAAATACAAATGAATATATGGTTACACGAAAAAATGCATATATTATTACCTGTTCACTTTCTAAAAGGCATTTTTGAATCAAAATAAAGGCGCAAATACCTTGACATCGTGCGAGCCACGGAGCCGTACGTCGCCACCCGGGAGCGCGGCGTCGCCGCTGAGCAGCGCGTTGCGCTCCTCGACGTCGTACAGCACGGAGAAGTGCTTGGTGATGAGCCCAGGAGCACCAATAGTAACACCAATGACCGGAAATATGATTCCACCATAGCGGAAAACAAATTTAATCCCTTCTCAAAGAAGATTAGGTGAACGTTCCTCGATCTCTTGATTAAGAACACGATGTCTCCAAAGAGAACGACACATCCTTTGGAGGAGATCCAAAACGAAATAGAAAGCCAAATCGAAAACATCCAAAACCTAATCTGATTATTGTGGAGGAAAGAAAAAATTATTAAAAAAACTAACAACATAGTAGCAGATCTACTGAAGGATGACCCTCGTCCCGTTCCTTTGCCACCGGCAAGGAGGCCGGGGACGAGAGGAATGGGGCCAAGTGGCGGCGACGATAGGGCCGCGCGCGAACGCCGACGCGGAGGTCCCTCCCGAATGCTATAAACCCTCGATCTTTTATGACTAAGCCAGAGTCTATAAGTTTATTTTCATATTCCTTGTTGCCCTAAAGTTGACAGAAGAAATTCTTTTGTTTTTCCCTATTAATTCTATTGTCGGATCATTTAATGCTTGCTCTCTCTCTCACACCTCTTGCAAGACAAAGATTATATGCATATGTATATGTATGTTGTTTAGTAAAAAATATGCTACTATACTACCACCATTTCAAAATGCAGGTCGTTTTAGATTTTTAGATATGTAGCTTTTATTATATGCGCATCTATATTATGATTAAATACATAGCCAAAAGTATGTATTTAGAATAGCAAAAACGACTTACTACAAATTGAAACGAAAGGAGCATATATACCATTTCAATACCTTAATGTTGCATACCTTGCACACAAATGATGAAATTCAAAAGGTTAGACATATGTGCACATCTGCATTGGAAACACATAAACAGTTAAACACACATTCGTATACTCAATTTGATGCCTGGAGTGCCATTTATCTGACGACCCTGTCGCTGCTGCATATTTTGAGATACTGCACCTCAGTTACAAAGGAAAAGTGCAGAGGAATCCATCAAGAAACCAAAATGTCAGAAAAGTATGTCCGACGAGAAGCTTTTCTCCCATACTTGGTTTATGATTTATAGATCAAATTACATTTATCTCAACCAGATTGGCATCCTGATGATCCAACAACACACACCAAAGTTGGCTTATGGCTTAACACACAAATAACAAAAATCGATGCATTATGTATCGCTGTATCATAATGACTTCAGATTCGAATTCGTATAAAGCAGTTCTTCTGTATTACTGCAAGATGACTCTGCATATGGCTGTACTATGTACGACTATGTAGCATGACAAGTGCATCCGCGTCGAGCACAGCAACACACGCTCGATCTGCACTTGACAAATCCTGTTACAGAAGAGCGTGGAATCCTGTTATAGACTTGACCAATACCTGTTCGTCACCAAATCCAGTAGGAGAATCAAACAGTTCGATCTCTGGGAATAATTTTGGGGAACAGAAGATATTCACAGTTCCAAACAATATCATCTTAGATGGTGACGATGGAGCTAGCCATGAACAATTTTCCATGGATTGAAAGAGCGTGCAAGCGACAGAATAACTCGATCGGATCTCCAATCTCCATGGAATTAAACAGACATCGCATCTGTAGTTCTGCACTGCGCACTGCACACACAAACTTACACGAAACCGAGCAGCAAAAATTCAACTGACGGCAAAGAGAATCAGCATAGCTACCTCTGCTATCTCCGGAGGAGAGTAATGTTCAAGGAGCTCGAAACACACGCCATATGCGTCGTCTTCGCAAACCTTCACATTCAGCAAACTCGTCGTGGCCAGTGGTAATTTCTATCCAGTAGAGAAGCAGTTTGCTTTATTTGCATGCCTCATGAACATGTTTGCTGATGGTCATCTAACCGTGCATGTGCACACGATCGTGATGAGCTCATGTTCATGATCAACTGATCGGAGCATGGTTAGGTGACCACCAACAAAACAAGTTCGGAGCTGCATTCACCGGCCAGCTGCCACAGCAAGGAACGAGAAAGAAATGGCGGATGATGTGTGGCCAACTAGCCATGAAAGGGCGAGCTAGCTAGCTAACTGCTGGTGCTGCTTGCTTGGGGAGAAGCGAAGGGGGGAGGAAGAGAAGGAAGCGTCGCGGTCGGCGCCTATCCGAACCGAGGTGGAAGACGAGACCGAGGGATATATGCTGCGGGTTGCGGATGATGCCAGCGAAGTGAGGGCATATTCCCGGGGAATAAACCCTCTCCAATAATGATAAGAGGGAGCTAGGGGGGTTGCCGATGGATCGAGCTGACGGGCAGCAACAGCTCTCACCCTTCATTTCTCCTCCTGCAATGCAGGTTAGATGGGCCAGCAAGTAACATCACTGCTTAATTAATCTTCTGAAAAAAATATAGCAAGAAATAAAATAAATGGAAGCAAGTACTAGTACTCGATGGAGATGCTTTTTTTTAATTTAAAAAATACACTCGGGGAGTTGACTGTGTTGGAGACGCGTGCGGTTACTGCTCGTATACGAGATTATTGGCTCTTCGTTGTGGTTTTTGTTAGGGCATCAACAACACTGAGACTCTGAGAGGAGGCCAATCAGAATGGATATAGTAACCTCATCAAGACGTACTACACCCGCAATTTAAACTCTGACGTCATATTATCCAGACAAAGAAGAAACAAGCAAGTAGCAATCAGGCTGTTCCCTTTGTCTAAAATGGTTTGAGTTAATCTTGAGACCGGAGGGAGCACAATATGTTGCCTAGAACATGACAACACAATCCGCGTCTGGAATTCGTGGAAGAGCATAAACAAAATACCCATCCATTTTAAATATAGGTTTTGGTTTTGTCTCAAACATTAACTTTGACCAATATTACAATATGAAGTAAATGCATTATGAAAATATATTACACGTATGGTTTGTCTAGTGAAAACCAGTTTGACATTGTAGATATTTATGAAATTTTCTATAAGTTTGATCAAAATCAAAATTATATAAGGGTGCGTTTAGTTTTCTAGTCAAAAATTTTCAACGAAAACTAAACTGTGGAGTTAAGACCGCTCCACGGTTTTCATTAAAAGAAGGGAACCGAATCCTGACTTAGAAAATTCTCGAACTCCGACTTCACCGATGAGGGGATATTTTTTAAACCAGACTTGTAAATTTGCTCCAATGAGAAATCGATTTCCGGTCTCCTGGTTGCGACCATACCTCAGCCTCATCTAACCAAGTAGGCTAGAGGACTTTGGTCTCAAAAATTTCACCATTAACATCGAAACAAACGACACTAGGTAAGAGAATTAAACGTGGATTAGTGACAAAACCCATTTCATAATTTTGACTTAAATCGCTAGACGAATCTAACGAGTCTAATTATGATATGATTAGACAATGTCATGTTATAGTAAACAATCCCTAATGATAAATTAATTATGTTTAATGAATTCTTCTCGCGATTTTCCGTCTATTCGCATAATTAGTTTCGTAATCAGTCTATGTTTAATACTCCTAATAGTCTTTGTTTAGTTGCCCAAAAAAAATTGTCAAATTCTTTTAGAACTAAACAAGCGAATTTTTTAGCTTGTGTACTTTACAAATTTTAACAAAGCTTAAATATTATTTAGGATAAGAGTTTTGTTATGGCAGCTGTAAGTACCGAAAGGTACTTGGAAGTACCTTAGCTATGATTTTCCTAACAGCTGATTTAATGAAAAGTTAAGTTAATAAAGAAATAAAATTGGTTGTTGGTCCCAATAAATTGGTACTTTCATTTAGGTATTTTTTTAATACTTCCTTCATTTTTACTACTCCACCCGTCTCAAAAAGAATGACGTTTTAGATTGTACTAAGTCAAATTTTCTCAACTTCGACCAAATTTACAGAGAAAAGTATCAATGTTTATGATATCATATAGATATATTATAAAAAACAGATCTCATGATGAATCTAATGATATTTATTTTATACCATAAATATATTTATTTTTCTATAATCTTGGTTAAAGTTAAAAAAATTGACTTAGGAAATACTAAAACGACATTCTTTTTGAGAGAGAAAGAGTATTAAATTTCATCAGATCAGTCTCAATGGGGATTTCATAAATATTTTCATGCCATTAAATATCATCATTTTTCCTCGTGTGACGATGAAAAAGAATGAGAGAGTTACATAAAATGTTAGAAGAGTTTCATTATATGAAACTTCATTAATACAATTTTTTCAGTATAAATAATCATGAAATTGTACATTGAGATTAATCTAATGGAACCAAGGGAGGAGACCACTCTGTTCCCCCCACGAACCACAGCTCGCAGCTGGAGCTGGGTGCATTCCCAATGAGGCTCCTATGCAGTATTGAGCAGTTTGGAGCCACTCACAAAGTCACAAGGTGAACCCGGTCCTTCGTGTACCAGGAAACGGGAACGATCCTCTGGTGGAAACAGAAGGGAATTGTCGCGGTGGGCGATAAGAAGCCGTGGGTAGGTGACGTGCCAACCTTCCCCCCGTGTGCACCCGCTCGTCGTGCGCCACCGCGCCCGCACTTGGGAATGGGATTCACGTTCCTGTGCGATAGCCGATAGGGGCGGTGCACCGATGACCAGCGACCACCCACCGTGCACCGTGGGCGGCCGGACGCGACCGACGCGTGGCCAGGGCTAGTGGTTGCCCCTTTGCCCGTGCCGTGATGCTTGTGCACGTGTGGTGTGGATCCGGTCTGGGCGTCCCCGGTTCTTTTCACTCCTTTGATGCGACCATCTGGTAGGGTGCGAATAGCCAACCGAAGGAGATTTTTTTAATATTCTTTCACGAGTTTGCAAAAATAATAGATTCTCTCAAAATTTATAAAAAAATATTTGGCCGCCAATTAAAATATCGACCGCCATTTCATTTGGCTGCTAAAACACCTACCATCAAAATAAAAATATTAAAAATTGCAACCCATCGCGCAAGGCCCACTAAGACCCGCAACCTACCTCTCCTTCTCCCCGTCGTGTGTTGTTCCTCTTCTAAAAAAAAGTCGTGTGCATGTCTCCTTCTTCCTCCAACCAGCGGCCGCATGCTAACTCGTCCATGCCAATCACCTCACTCTCTCGTGCTTGACCTCGCGCCACCCTCCTCCCCCGTCTCTGGTGGCTCCCGCCGCCGAATCCGGCGGTCACTCACCTCCCACGCGCTAATTCGATGGTCTATCACCGGAGAGAGCTTGAGCTCCACCCCGCTCGATCTCTGGCCCACCGGCTATCAAGCCGCTGGCCTCGACCGGTGGCGTCCCCACCCCCGGTCGCCCCACCCCACAACTCGCATCTGACGTCGGACTTCTCTGCGTCCCCCGCCCCCTTTCTAGGCATCGTCGATTCATCGAGCGACAACACAGAGGAGGAGGAGAGGAGCTGCAGCGCGTGGTGCTTGAGAGGCATGCCATAGGAAAGAGATGGAGCTGATAGGTGGGGCTCACCAACCTGATGGTTTGCCAATTTGTCGCTTCAGGGACATATAGTCGCGACTGATTGTGCAAGTCTCGATCGAGAGGCACTCGTCCGTGGCCACTGTGTGGACAGAGTCAAAGGGTGGAACACAACAACCAAGCAGGAACTGGTCGATAGAGCTCCTCAAGCGCGTGGCCATCACCGTACCGAAACACAGGGACATATGGGGGGCTAGGGCCCCTACTGCCAAGAACTTCCATCTAATTTAAAGGAAAGAAGAAAAGAAGAATAGAGAAAAAAAGAAGAAGAAGTTGAGATGGAAAAGGAAGAACTTAGCCCCTCTACGTCATAGCGAAGCGTAATACAAGCAAGAGGCTTTTACCTGTATGCCACTGAAAAAGTTTGTCGTGACCTATATGCCACTGAAAAGTTCGAGCGAACTTGTATGCCACTGACCGAAACTTTGTTGCCATCCATGCGACTTTTAGTCAGATTTAGGTCAAATTGTGGAGGAAAAAGTCCAAAATACCCTCAAGACTAAATGTGGTATTATTTTCTTTAGGCATTTTAACAACTTCAAATGAAAAAACTCAGAACTAGAAAGTTGTAGATCTCGTCGAGATCTACAACTTTCTAATTTCAGATATTTTTCATTTCATGTTGTTTATTATTCTTTAGTGTCTTAACGACTTAAGATTTAAAAATGAAAATAATACATGATGAGAAATGAAAAAAAAACTGAAAATCCCGACAAGATCTACAACTTTATAGTTTTGAGTTTCATTGTGAAGTTGTTAAAATGCTCAAAGAAAACAATAGCATATTTATCCTTGAGGGTATTTTGGACTTTTTCCTTCACAATTTGATCTAAATTTGACAGAAGTGGCATAAGGGGTAACAAAGTTTCAGCCTGTGGCATACATGTGCGCTCGAACTTTTTAATGGCATACAGGTCACAACGAAATTTTCAATGCCATACAGGCAAAAGTCTCTACGAGCAATGGAGCACAGAGTGACTGTACGTATGAGTTACTCGAGGATGATGCCAATCGACAACTAAGCAGTTTGTTAATAAGCGACGGAATGGTGCTGGTAAACACCTTGTTCATCGCCGATACAGCGGGCGCCCCCCGGTTTTCATGTCGTCCATCCTAAGACGACAGTTCAAAAGCGACATCATCAAGCAGACTGTGCCAGCGTGTCATTACACTTAGTATCCAAAAATTCGCTTGCTTTCGGAAGCAGTATGCTAACGGCAACTTGTCTTTCTCGCCGTTGCCAGTATAAAGATGCCTACATACCCGGCCGTGTGCTTACCAACGCGCCATATCACAAGTTCGGAAAGCAAAAAGGATATACATGGCCACCAAGTACATCCTCGGATCGGTGGCGGCGTCCTTCGCCTTCGCCTACGTCTGCGGCGTCTACGTCGCCGACAGGAAGATCCTCGGAGGTGAGATGTCATTGCCATGCACCAATCCTTTCTTTGCGGCGCTTCTTCCTCAGCTCGCCGGTGGAATCAGTAGAACAAAGGCACACTGCCTACCTGACGCTCACCGTGTTTTCCCCCTCCTCCGATCCTGGCAAATGGAGCTGCAGGCACGACTCCTCGCACCGTGGCGACGAACGAGTGGTGGCGGGAGACGGACAGGAAGTTCCAGGCGTGGCCTCGCACCGCCGGCCCGCCGGTCGCCATGAACCCCATCAGCCGCCAGAACTTCGTCGTCAAGCCGTCGTCTGAGCCGTGAGAGGGGAGAGATCGATGATGGCAGCGCTAGCTGCCCTGCAGGGCTACACCGATCTGCATCGATCTCAAGCTTGTTCGTTTTTTCCAAACAAATCAACAGGCTAGCCGGCCTGCATCGATCGATCAATATGACGATGTGGTTGGGTGCTGACATGTTCCAGCTTTCTGTTCCAGTGAGCAGCTTTAATTTCTTGCATTAAACTGCGTATCATCTCTCTGTGTATTGTTCTTCTGATAAGAACATATTACAGAATGCTAACCTCAACAATCATTTTTTTTAGTGTTTGTGTGGAGACGAAAAGCTCTTTTCCCCTTTTTCTTTAACAAATGAAGTGCCTGTAGAACATCTAATTGTTTGGTCGCATAACAAAGTTGCTTTAGGGTTTTGTTACAAAGTCCATAAAAGGCTCATGTTTGTTTATTCGTCCAAGTGCTATTTGGATTGGAAACACGAGATCGATCGGAACATCAAATGGTCCGACCTTGAAATAGGCTGCACGCAAAAGAAAACAAAATTGATTAAACTAAAAAATCTATAAATCACAAACCAAACATCAAAATTAAATTCTGATCGCACCATTGGATTTCTGACAATAAAACTTCGAAACAAGATCCCACTTGACTATATTTTGACAAACTTTTTTTATTCGAATTTTTTAATTACGGTTATATATTATGTTATCGCTAGAGCAAAACAAATGAAGTGCTAGAACAAACGAGAACAACTGTCAGAACAAGTTTATATGTCATCCCGAACAACAAATGTGATGTCAGAACAAATCGAATAAGGGTCGACATGTTATTATTATAGAGTAACAAGATATTACTATAGTCGAACAACTTATTATTATAGCGAACAAGTTTGTATGTCATCTCGAACAAAAAAAAGTGTCAGAACAAATGAGAACAACTGTTAGAACAAAATCCTATTATAGTTGAACAATTTTGTTTGTCATCTCGAACAAAAACAAATGTAGTGTCAGAACAAATCAGAATAAGGGCCGGAACAAGTTGTTATTATAGCCCGAACAAGATTTTACTATAGCCAGAACAACTTATTATTATAGCCAGAACAAGTTTGTATGTTATCTCGAACAAAAAAAAGTGTCAGAACAAATGAGAATAACTATTAGAACAAAATCATATTATAGTCGGAACAATTTTGTGTGTCATCTCGAACAAAACAAATGTAGCGAGAACAAATTTACATCCAATAAAATATTAATGAAGGGAAAATATTTAAAAGAAAAGAATATAAAATAAAAAGTAGAAAGTAAAAATAAATAAATAAAAGAAAAGAGAATAAAAGTGAAATAAGAAAATAAAAGAAATAGAATAAAAGAAAGAAAGAAAAATGAAACGAAAAAATAATATTAGAAAGGAAATATAAATAAAAAGAAAAAACGTTCCATAAAATATGAATAAAAAAGAAAAAAAGAAAAGAAAAGAATAATAAAAAGAAAGAAACATAAATAAGAATCACACGATGTAATAGGTTCATTATTCCTTAGTCAATTGGACTCCTCGGTTCTTTTGGTACGAAGTTCAATTGCACCTTTTGTTTTTGTTTATTGTTGAGTTTCTACGTACCATTTCGTAAGTGATCGCGGACAATATTTGAAGTAGCACGGGCTACGACATTTAGCGGTAAGATCTAAGGCCCTCCACCTATAGTGAAGCAAAAAAAACAATGACAGAGTATTTGAGCACCGCAGGTAGTGATGTGTGAGCTTCAAAAATTGGAAGAGGTCAACCTAGGCTTGGATGCCTGTTATTAAGTGCTTTGGTTCAAAGGATCATGTAATAAGGGTGCGTGCGTTTGATAGCGTATATCGCACTTTGTGAGCGGATTCTGAAGTTGGAACCGTTTTGAAAAAATGTTTGGCAAAACAGCTTCTCCCGGCTGTGTAAGGTGGATAAGAGTGTGAAATATCTATAATGCCCTTCTCTTTTTTATTTTTTATTTTCTTTTTTCTTCCATTTTTTCCTTTTCCTTCTTATTTTTCTCTCTCTCTCCCTTCTTTTCCTTTTCTCTTTTCTTCTTTTCCTCTTCACCTCCATTCATCCTTATCCTGTTATCCACGAACTGCCTCCCCACTCTCCTCGCGGTCCGCACGTCGGCCATGGAAGTCGGCCGACGCCGCTCGGCCTCGCCCTGCCTCCCCGCTCGCCGCCATGGATGCGTTGGGAGAAGCGCGTCGTCGATCCGCCATGCGTCGCCATCTCTATCAGGCGCCGGTCGATCCACCGTTTCACCGAGTCCGCCGGCCATGGAGGCGGCCAAGAGAAGCGCCGATCCGCCAGGCCCGCTGGCCGTCGCTGCTCTCATCGCGTCAAGGCCGGCCGACGATCCGCTCTAAGCGATGCCGCGGTCACCACGTCCTCCGGTCGCCACCAGCCGCGCCGACCATCCGTGGGACCCACCTCGAGGGCAAAGGTAGGAAACACCGTGAGGAGGCTGATGAGGCGGCGGCTTAGTTTTTCAGCTTACAGAAACGCTAGAGAGCATGTTTCACGTGACTTCTCCTTTGTTTGGTAGCGTTCCAAACTCTCAAGTTGCTCTTTTCTCTAAATCCAATCCGACTCTAAGTTTATCGCATCGAATGAAACAAAACTATTTAGGACGACTAAACATAAGTTAATTATAAAACTAATTATATAAGTACTACTAAATTTTTTTCACGAGACGAATCTAATGAACATAATTAAATCATAATTAATGCATATTTATTGTAGTATCACGTTGTCTAATTTTGACTAATTAGACTTAATTGATTCGTCTTGCGAAAAAAATCTATGATTATGAAATTCGTTTTATCATTTATCTAAATTAATATTTTTAATTAGAAGCAAACGGGTCTTAAATCAAAGAAAGAAAGGAGAGAGAGAGAAGCAACCGTAATCCAGATGGATAGCCGGAAAGCGGAAACACAAGTTGAAAAAAGAAAAAGAAAACGCGGAAACCGTACTTTTCCGTCCAGCCTCCAACCGCGCCTTCTCTGATCTATCCGTCCGAGCTCAGCCGCTATCTCTTCCTCTCCGATTCGTGCTCGTCCAGCTTTGGCGGGCACTGGGCAGTAGTAGACGGCCGGCGACGAGGTAGGTCCTCGTCCTCCTTCACGTGCTCCTCCCTCTCTCGAATTGAGGCATGGTGGTGGCTGGTTAGGGTTAGGGTTTCAGGTTCGGGGATATTCGGGGAGGGCTGCAGGGCCGGCGGGCTTAGAGGAGCGTCTGGAGGTGGCGGATCGAGGGTTGCGAGGCCAGGCGGTGGACGACAGCCCGCGGGAAGGACCGACGGCGGGGACGATCGGCTTCCTCAGTTAGCCAATGGCAGCGGTGGAGGATGCAGGGGCGGTCAGGTTTCATTGAATCTGGACTGTGCATGCCGCCTCAAATATTACATGTGCAGGCGTTAGTAAAGTCCGTGGCCCTCGTCAAGCCCAACTGAAACTCCATGGCCCTTGCAAGTCCATCACTTACATTCACCATCCAGTTTGGTTGCAAATTATTTTCGTCATCATTGCTATTTCTGATTAAATTAATTTGACCAATTGCAGGAGATTTCTTGACAAGTGCATCTGCCGCTTGATTTAAACTTTGAAGCGGTAGAGACTGGAATTGGAAGAAGTGGTAGCTGTGAAGTGAGCGGAGATGCACCGTGGCGGTCTTGACCGCTTCAAGAAGGCACAGACCTTGGAGCCCTTCTCAGTACAGTCTGGGTTGGGTGGCAAGAGCACACCTGCAGCTGCAGGAACAGCAAAAGCGCCCCTGGCTCCGTTGACAGTGTCACATAATTCTAATTCCGTTGTTGGTCAAAATCACCATAGTCCACAAGGCACCAGCTCGAGGGTGGTTGGGCAAGACGGTGTTGCTCCCGGGCATGTTGGGACACAGGTTGGTGGAGGACAGTCGACCTGGCAACCTCCAGACTGGGCAATTGAGCCACGCCCTGGGGTTTACTATCTTGATGTGTTAAAAGATGGGGAGGTCATTGATAGGATCAATCTGGACAAGAGGAGGCATATATTTGGGAGGCAGGTGCCTGCTTGTGATTTCGTGTTGGACCATCAGTCTGTTTCACGCCAGCATGCTGCTGTCATTCCACACAGGAATGGAAGGTTAGAATCCTCATGTTTGACCACTTCTGACTCATTTATGTTTTTATGTATCTGATAGTTAGTGAGGTACATTTTTTTAAGAATGTGTTTATTCTCTTAGTGCTAGATGTTCCAGCATCTCATGAATTATAACATCTTTTATGAAATGCTGTGACAACAGATGTGCTTGCCCTTTTGTGTTCATGCATCTTACCAAGTATGAAGGTCAGCCATGATATTATAGGCAAAATTATTTACCATGAATGCACATATGGAAAACGCTGAAATGCATCTTAACAGTCAGTATCTATGTTATCTTTCTTTCAGCTGTTTCATAGACCCAGGTTGTGATGGTTGTGTGGTCGTTCCAATCCGAATTGCATCCCTACTTAGGTGTATAATTAATTAATTATCAGCTACTCTATGCTTCCATTTATATAAAACATTGGTTCCAGTTATTATTGGTTGGATATCACTTTATCAGCTTTCTCTAAACAATACCCATTCCCAGAAATCTAACTAGCAAAAAGAATATGATGTTCTGGGCTCTTATCTTATCTTGTGATTTGTAATGAGCTATGGTGTATTGGTGTTCCAATATGCTCATGGTCTTTGCTGTTCTGTATTCACTGAAGTTTAAAGGCCATTTTTTTATCAATGTAAAAATCATTTTCTTGGATGCAGATATAGGCTGAAATTTGAAATGAACTCCCAATAGGTAGCTTCTGTGCTCCATTTCAATGATTTCTTCCTTGCTTTTGTGCATTTGTTGACCCATATGGAACACCTTTCTGATTTTTGGTCAGAGAAACAATCCCTTCAAATTGGAAAGTACTTTGCTGTACCACTATGCTAGCCCGTTAGGTTTATTACTAACTACTCATATGTGCCTTCTCTATTTCAGCATCTATGTTATCGACTTAGGATCAGTTCATGGCACATTTGTTGCAAATGAGAGATTAACGAAGGACAATCCTGTTGAACTTGAAGTTGGACAGTCACTTCGCTTTGCTGCATCAACCAGAACCTATATACTGCGAAAGAACACAGCTGCTCTATTCCCAACTCCTAGCCTTCCATCAGATGTCAGTTTGCCATCTCCTCCAGACCCCAATGATGAAGATGCTATTGTGGCATACAATACAATACTTAACCGCTACGGTATTAGTAAGTCTGACCTATTGTCCAGTTCCAAAGGTTCTTCAGGAGGGTTCTCTGGTGCAAACAATAATAACCATACAGTTGAAAGGCCCTTGAAGAGAAGTAAAAGGTTGAGAGTATCATTTAGGGATCAGGCTGGAGGAGAACTTATCCAAGTGGTTGGGATTTCAGATGGTGCAGATGTTGAAACTGAACCAGGCCCAATAGGTGTAAAGGAAGGTAGCCTTGTCGGGAAGTATGAATCTCTTGTGCAGGTTACTGTCATACCAAAAGGAAAGGAGCAAATTTCACCAAAGGGAAGTGGCTTCCCAAGTGGGGTAACAGATAAGCTACAAGAGGTGCTTAAAAAAGTCAAGAGCACAACAAGAAGTGGAATTTACGATGACCTTTATGGGGATTCTATTCCAGCAAAAGTGGGCTCTTCTTGGGCCTACAAATCAGATGATCAGTCAGATAAAGACAAAGCCGTTGAGGAGAAGACACATAGCTCGAATTTGAGCTTGAGTTCAACTGATGACAGTGATGACTTGTTTGGTGACTCATGATTCAGCATTTTCAAGGATACAACCAAATGGACTTTTCTGAATCACGTGGGAGCTGTTTTGTTTGCCAGGGGCATTTTGCTCAGTGCTACATGGTTGTACCCTGCTGCAAGTCAAGGTATGTTCTTTTGCCTAATTTTAGGAGATTAGGACATGCTTTCTTGTGGTGATGCTCATGGTGAGTTTAACCTTGTTTCCCTTTTTATTTTCTTAATCACTTTGGTGACCTCTAACCTCCCTTGTATCTTTTACCAAACCCACTGTTATAAGACCTTTTCTTGTTTATGATATTTTACTTATTAATCTGATGCGCTCCCTTGTGATGATCTCCTTCGGCTGTCGCGAATTTAAAGTTGGAAATGAAAAATGGGAATTTGCCTTTGCATCCTGGACATTTTCTGTGTTGTTTGTTTCTTCTTAATATATGACATGCAGCTCTCCTGCATTGCAAACCTTCGAGGGGAAAAAAGACATCTGTATTGTTAGACCATAGTCGTGTACTCGTGTTGATCCTATCAGTTAGATACCAAATTTCATTGCAACCCAACCGGTTCTTCTATTTCATGGTGTTTTATTGCTTTGGGTGATGGCTCGTGGTCAGAAAAATATGTAGATAAGTAGTATCATGTCCATATGCAAAGTAATTCCCTTGCTGCATGTGGTTGCTTCATTATGTAAGACTAATTTTATTTTATGATCAGGTCCAGGTAGCGAAAATACATAATAAGGTCAAATCTTGCTTTTCCAGTTCGCTTGGACCCAAAAATTTTGCAAGTCCAGGTAGTTCAGGAGGAAATTATCGTAGTGATTCTTAGTGAGCCTGTGACTTCAAATGTAAAATCAAACAAATAAGAATGTAAGACTATGTTCTGCCTTACAACAGCTCACTGAAGAACTAAGCGACTATTCTGAGATTAATATGAATGTGGATATTTGATAATTGCATTTCAACAATCAATAATCAAGAATGCACCACTGGTGGACTAGGAAGCATTGGTCTAACAACGTTTGGATCAACAGTCAAATATGCCCTGGGCCCTGGATAAGGGTGGAGCTTCATTATGGCCATAGGTGGCCATGCCAACTCCCCACCCACCCCATAGTACACTAAGAAAGCATCAATCTGGTTTGCCAAGCTCTGTCACTGCTAACAGTAGCAGTTTTTATAATGTGATTATTAAATTTACTTTGACATCTGGTTGTGTTTTGGGGTTATTATAGAATATAAATATCATTAGTTATCTAGAAGAAACTATTAATTACAGGGGAGCATGGCAGAGCAAATACAAATTTGTCTGGAAGTAGATTTGCAGTTTATTAAACAGCATGTATTCCCTAGGTGCACATATGCACTGACACCGTTGAGGATGAAAGAAGTCATGATTCTATTTAAATATCAAGTCATAGTCAACATTATGGATATGCTCAATGGTTCATTTAACTCTGTGAAGGAACATACATGTGTAATTTAGTAATTTATTATTTTTAAATATATGTCATTTCCTTTAGTGTTAATTTACCTGGACATTTCGTAACACTTTGATGCGACCCAAACATCTATGCTAACTACGTTCTTATCCTTTCCAGGTATCTAAAATCCTACCCCCCAGCAGTCGGAGTTTTATATTTTTTTGCAAGTGCTGATCTTGTAACAAGATTAAGAACAGGGCACAGTTCTTATGGTTGTTGAATTATGTAAAACTCCTGAAATGTGCATTCGTATTTTGCAATGTGATGGTTTAAATTTTTTTGGTAGACTTGCTTAGGTACTGAGCATGAAGTTTTGTAGGATATAAGCTAACCCTTCTATAGTTTGCACAGCTCCAAATTACTTGAAGTTCATGCTTGCATGCTCATCTGGGAAAATGTAGCTAGAAATATTTTGTAGCTTTAGTCAGTCCAATTAAGGACATGACAAATGTGTGCGCAAGCCATATTTTGTGAATGAAATATGTTATAGAAAGCAGCTTTTATGGCATGCTGATGCCAGATGCACATGTGCTAGCTGATAACAGTTGTGTTACAAATCAAATGGGAGTTCTTCTTGGGTTGCCTAATATGTTGATGAGTGTTTGGATGAGGGGCGTTATGCTGGAGAATTGTTGGAAGTAGGAGTAGCTCTTGAATCTGAATCCCCTCTTTCCAAACTGGTCCGGTTTTGATCCATTCTAATCAATCATGTATCAGTTTGGTCTTGGGTATGTTTCAAGTTTAAAGAAGCGTTACTTCAAAAGCTTTTAAGATTTGAGGCGGAGAGTTGGTTCATGATTCATTTGCTCTAGTTGAGTGCTGTTTTAAGCGTACTGACTGGTTGGAGACCCGCCACACCCATGTTACATGGGCCATGTAGCCTACCCGGCTACCACATCCCACATTTTAAAAATTTCAGCGGAGGAAGAAGAGAGAAGTAAGTTATCTTTCGGTTTATTGCGTAGTATTTTTCCCATAACAAATCAGTTGTATAAATCAGTGTACACTATTTTTTCTTTCAGAACAAATCAGTCATACAAATTAGCGCACAATTTTTTTCTCAGACCAAATTTATCATACAAATTAGTAGAAGATCTATTAGACAGACTTCAAAAATTGAGAACCCCCTCCTTAAATCTTGGATCCGCCACATCCTTTGCAGTCTTAGCACCGGAAAAATCCATGAGGCAAGCAAGGTTTAGCCACTGACCCCCTAACCGTTTTTTTAAGCAAGAAAGGAAAAGAATGGAAAGAAATAAAAAATAAGAATAAAAAGAAAAAATAAGAAAAAGAGGAGAGGTGGAGATGGAAGAGAAAGAAGAAACAAAACCCGAGTTTTTATCTTGCCACCCGCCACTGATCGCGGAAGACCAATCCCAAGCGTTAGAGCATCTCCAAGAGACTATGTAAAACACAAATATAAGGGTGGGCATTTTTTTACCGAAAACCGCAAACCGAACCGAACCGAACCGAAATGTCGGTTTTTTCGGTTTTTCGGTTCGGCTTCGGTTTCTAGTTTTGCGTTGTTCGGTGTTCGGCTTCGGTTTTCAACCCAAACCAAACCGAACCACCGAAGTAACCGAAATATATCACTTGGCCCAAGTAACCAATCACCAGCCGCCCAGCCCACTACAAGCCCACCGGGGCTACCGGCCTACCGCAACGACCCCCATGCCTTGACCTGCGCCACACCCCCATCCGGCCATCCCCCAGGCCCCAAGCCCCCAACCGGCCAACCCTAGTTCCCCAATCCACTCCACATCTCCACCACTCCAGCCTCCAGGTCCAGGCGGTGCCGTGGCGGCAGGCGGAGGCAGCGGCGGCTCCACCCCCACTTCCGGTCTTCCACAGCGCCACGCGACACAGCTGCCTAGGGGAGTCACACGACCGCGGAGGCGGAGCACAGCAGCCAGCAAGCAGATTGGCACGGGCGCGGCGGGCGGATCTGCGACGGCGACACCACGGCGAGCCGGCGGGCGCGCGATGAGGTTCTAGCCGGGAGTTGCCGCCTTGGGGTGCGATTGAGCCACAGGGAAGGAAGGGGCGGCCGGTGCGGCGGCGGTCGGCGGCGAGGCACGGGAGGAAGGGGAGGGGTTGTTGGGGCGTCTGTTGTTTGTGAAGTTCGGTTTTTGCGGTATAACCGAAAAACCGAACCGAAAATACCGAAACCGAATACGTCGGTTTTTGCTTTTCTGAACAACCGATCGGTTGCTCGACCTTGGAAAACTGAAATATTTTAAAACCGAACCGAATTGTCGGTTAAAACCGAATGCCCAGGCCTACACAAATATTAGCTAAAATTTGGAAATAGACTGGAAAACTGAGATCCAACAGACTCGGCATTCCCGTCGGCTCGTCATCGCGCTCGGAAAACATTGCCCCTGCCTCGGTATCTTTGACGAGCCAAAACTGCTCGGTATCCCCGCGCCTCCCTCCCGTGTTTCCCTCCCTGCCGCCCAAGCGACGAGATCGAGGTCCCGGCGGGCGGTCCGGGAAGCCGACGGCGAAGGCACCTTCCAGGCCCCCTGGTGCACCTGCAGCAGCACCGCCCGGGGCATCACGAACGTGATGTCGTTCAGCGACGCGGCGAGGCGGGAGCCCTTCGGCACGACGCGCACGGGTCGATGTTGACTGTTGAGCTCGATGGCGTACAGTAGGCGTCGGTCCACGACGAGCAGCACGGCGGCGGGGTAACGCGCCGAGTTCAGACTCCGGAGCCTGTCGTGGAACACTGCCACGAAGCCCGTGCTGTTGGTGTCGTCGGGCATCAGCCACGGTGGCGCCGGAAGGGCGGGGGTCGGCACGCCGGCGTACTGGAGGATGGTGGAGGCCGTGCTCTTGTCCGCGGAGACGAGCGCGTCGTTGAAGGTCTGCCTCGGGAGAGTTGGATGGTGGACGTCCAGAGCGGCTTGGTGTAGGTCGCGTCGATCTCCAGTCAGTCATGGTGTGGCCGGCGATTGAGAAGAATAACTGCTCGTTCACCGCGGCGTCGTTGATGATCCGGAGCAGGTTACAGGTACGTCTTCCCCCACTGCAGCAGCAACACGTATGCATCTGGAGCACGTGTACGTACGTACGGAGGAGGACAAGCGCATGCTCGAGCTGCAGCCTGCTGGTCAAGTTCAATTCGGCGATGAGGAAGGTCAAATCGGCAGCGGCGCCCTCGGGCAGCAGGCGGCGGCTGCCCCCGACGGCGGTTGTTGGGTGTTCCTGCCGCCATGGACAGGGAGCAGAAGGAAGGTAGTGTATGAAGTTGTGAGGTCCACATGTCAGTGAGTTGGAGACAGGAGAGAAGAGATGAGAGCTGAGTATGAAGAACATGATTTTGACTAGTCTGTTGGAATGTAATCAAATATAGAGAGATGTTTTTAGCTAAATGGTTAGCTAAATGAGAATATAGAGAGTAAAATTTAATTAGTCTGTTGGAGTTGCTCTTATACATCTTCTATTAAAGAAAATAGATGCATGCAATGCAAATCTCTTGTCGCTTCACATAATTTGAGTTGAACATTTTGCAGTGCGATTTATTATTTTATTTTTGAAAGAAACATGTGAGCTTTTTTCAGGCCAACCGTTAAAACCCGTAGACTCCACGACGATGGGATGGCAGAGCCCTTTGGGCCCATTTGTCGGTGAAGGTAGTTCCCTCGACAGTGACATCGGTGAGCAGCGCTCATCTTAGGGCCCTGTTTAGGCTTCATGGCACGAGCGGCAACAACTTCAATACCAAACGGCCACCTCTCCTCACACAAAACTCGCTCTCAGAGTTAAGCACGCGGTGAAGCTGCAAAAACACGACTCTCCTCCGCTCGAGTTACTCATGAGTTGTTTCTAAAACAACTTCTACCCAGAAAGTTCGAGCTTACAAACAAAACCTTATTTTCACACCCAACATCCGGGCCCACGCATCAGCGCCCCATCTCAGCCCCTTGGTCATCCTCTGACCTCCACTTTCCTCCCTCTTGCAACTCTCATCGGGGGCCAGCAGGCGAAGGAGGCAGGGGCAGCAAGGAGGAAGGCGCCGCACCCATCACCAGCCGGTCCTTCCTCTCTCCTCCTCCTCCTCCACCGCCCCCCGCTACCCCGGCGGCCTCGCTGCGATGGCGGACACCAACCCGGACGCCATCAAGAGATACACCCCGCCCGTGCACAGGTGAGCTCTCGTCGCGCCACCATGCGTTGGTTGGGTCTCCCGCAAGATGCAAGCTGAGCTGATTTGCGGGGGCATTTCTTGGTAGCTTGGGATGCTTGCGGAGAGGGTAGGCTCCCGTTGGATTCGACCAATTCTTGGCATTTCTTGGGCCGTTATGCTTAGATTTGAGCGGTCAGCACTCAGCAGTGTACTGGCATCTCTTTTTGAGCAGCTTTGATGGGCTTGATCTGAGGTAGCATCTGAAAAAGTGTGCCTTGCGAATTATTGCTGTCACATAGACTCCACAGATTAAAAATCTTTTTTCTTTCTTTTTTGCCTTTTTGTTGTTAACACCTATCGCCCGTCTTTCTATTTAGCTCAGAGAGGTAGCACGAAAGGAGCTTTTGTGACGTACAGTCTTTGTCACTAGTAAGCTACTACCGTTTTCATTTTGCTTGTTATCCTTTACAATGCTGATCTAGCCTATCAATTGAGCGTGTGACTAGAGGAGCAGCTTGGGTGACATTTTCATGGCTCCGTTCAGTTTGTGCATCTGTTATTCGATCTGGCATCAAACGCACCATCTTATATTTTCTCGGTACCTGTAAACTTCTGCATGTTGTCAATTGTCATTGTCCTTGCATTAGTGTTCTCGCATGGCCACAGTTAGAAGTGGAGTTCAGTGTAACCACTAAAGAGTACATCGATTTTTTGTAGCAATCTTGTGCATTCGCCGATCACTGTTTTGTTCTCATCAATTGTCAGTTGATATAGCCAGGATTTCTGATCTAGCAATGCGATGTCTGCATTGCTTCTCATTATATGGATGTTATTTGAATTGTTGAACTCAATTAATGCTTGGAACCTTGTTTTATTTGTAGATCAACATTTTCGTAGCTTTATATTTTGATACATATCTCTGCTTATGATTGTTTGCTTATGGGTGTCTTATTCTCATTATTGTTCAGGAATCGTGCAAACAACCGGCGGAAATCTGGAGGTACATCCTTTGCAATGCAAATAGTTATTTGATTATGCTTTTTAGGAACTTGTTCTGCATAAGGTTCCACCAATTTAGTTGATATGATCTGTTTCATTTACTGGGTTTTATGGTGCATCACTTCAGATGTAACCAGTTGCATCTTGAGATGATAGTCCAGGAACATGTTTATAAATCTCCATATAGTCCAATCTATGTGTGACTGTGTTTGCTCTGCTGCAAATGGACATCCATTACATAGTTTCACCTTCCAAATTTATAAGAATGGAAGGATCCTTTAACAAACTAACATTCTTCTGTGAACCCACACACACTAACAAATTAACCAATAGGTTTCTTCACAACAGTAAAAAAGTAGTAAAATTGAAGTCACTTGGAACCATAGTATCTATTATTTACCATTTTAAGAGCGAAGTTGTTATTTCTGTATTGTGGAAAACCTCACATACCAAAAAAAATTAGCCAATACATTTCTTTACTACAGTAAAAATGTAAAATTGAAAAGTCACCTGCAACCATAGTATCTGTGGTTACCATTTTAAGAGTACAAGTTGTTAGCGAAAGGGTGCCTAGCTGAATTGGTTAGGTGGCCTCGGTAGCACTCCTCAGGTCCTGAGTTCGACTCCCCGTGGGAGCGAATTTCAGGCTGGGGTTAAAAAAAGTCACTCGCTGGTTCCCTTGGTCGGCATGGGTGATCCGACCTATGGTGGGCGGGCCCTCGTGTAGGGGGCTGGTCGTGGGTTGGGCCTCAAAGCACGAGTCAAGGCCCGAACCATAGGGGGCGGCTTCCCCATGCATGAGGGGACCAGCTTTCGTGGCTTTTCTCGGCTGGGCTCCGGTTGAGCTCTTCTTAATATAATACCGTGGGGGCGGTCTTTCCCCCACCGGCCGAGTTTTAAGAGTACAAGTTGTTATTTTTGTTCTACTGAAGATGATCATCACTGGTAGCTTTTCAGAAACCTTATGTTTGCATTTTGACCTTTCTGGTTCCTATAGTTTCTGTATTGCTTATCATGTCTCTTAATGTGCTACTGCTCTATGTTAAGTTGTTAAGTAGTTCTGTTCAGGTACTTATGATTATTGTCATTCCACCAAACAGATAGGGCCGATAAGGCTAATTACTCCTACAACAATGATGGGGAGAAGAGCCAGGTTCCTTCATTAAAGAACCTTCCTCCAATTGTTCATCACGAAACATTCTTCAGCAATGTTCAGAATGACTACAGTCAAGCAAGATTGGTGCCTTTGGAGGGATGTTCTGCCAGTGAGGCTTCACAGCTTCTCAGTGACCGTATGTTTCTCTGCAAAACTGCACATTCTTACTAGAATTTTTTTTACAAGTTCATACTTTTTGACTGCTCATAGTTGCTGCATGCTACTGCATAATACATGTATTTAGGGTGGATACTAAGACAGTTTGAGTGGTGTTTCATAAAAAAGACAGTTTGAGTGTAATTGTTTCCCTTTGCTTCTTTTATAACCCAGTGTCCATATATACTCAAATTTGGTGTATGCAAGACAACTTATGGAACACCTGTAACCTTTCGCATTTCATTCTCGTTTTCTGCTTGTGTGTTGTACATGTAAGAATATCAAGTTGGGTGCTTATCCTAATCCATTATTGTTTCTTTTAATTAACCTAAAATAATTGCTACCTCACAGTAAAGCTTCATTCCAATTCTGTAGGTTGGACTGCTGCAATGAACTTGTACAATGATCAAACAATCGACTCCTCTGGTGAGTCCATATGTTGCTATAAACTTTACATTTATCCACAATAGCTGATAAAGCAAATACTTGAGTCTTCAATGGTCAAGAGCCACTGTGGCAGTGAGAAAATTAGGACCTTAGTAGTGATGTGTGAAAACTTGAAAGTTGAGATTATTTTTGTACTGCTACATATGTTGATATATCATAGCGCTATGCATGACTAATATTTATGTTCTTGTGCCTTAAACCTATTGCAGCAGTTTCTTAAAATTGAGAATTTCATATTTGTGTAGAAGTGTATGTGCATATACTCTGTGGCAACTCTTAGAATATTGATGCTCATATTGGGTAGATAGCTAGATAAAGTCATGCTCTACAACATTAAACAACAGTAGTCAAGCAAAGTTGGGGATACAGTTCTTTATATTTTTTTTTCTCAAACACGTGGGAGAGTTGCATATCGATTGCATTAATAGAAGAGAGATACACTCAACACACACCCCACTATAGAGTCAGATTACAATCACACCTGATAAAATTGAAGAAAACGATCTTCCCTCACAGCCTGATCACTCGGGTGAAGGGCCGTGATGAAAGAAAGCCCCTTGGCTCCTGTGGGCATGCTACAGTTCTTTTAGGGCAGGCTACTTGCTACCTGGAAATGTTTCTCTTGATGAACTGATAATTTAAATAGCATGTTATAAATACTATATACTGATGAACTCAGTGTATCAACCTGACACCTCAAATACTGGTTTGTCCGTGTCAGACTGTCAGTGATGCCTGTATGAAACAACAAACAAAAAAAAGAGACCTGTTAATGCTGTTAACTTTGCTATCTTGATGTTTGTCCAGATAAACCAGTAATGTATTCTGGATCTACTAGCACGTCATGGGGTCACCTGAAGCTTCCACATCAGGTATGGATTGTAGTAGAAATTCTTGCCATGATTTCCTCCTACACGTCCTTTTGCAATATTCTAATTTCTTTCTGGGGAGTATCGGGATTATAGATGAACTTCCTTGAAGAGTTGCGGCGTGCAGTTGACGCTCATACAGATATTGCATCGCCTGTCGACACCTGGAGCTAATTGAAGTCAGCATCTGCATCATTATGGTTTACGGAAGGCAGGCTATCTTGCCAGTTCAATTTATTCTGTATCTCATACACGCGTGCTGTGTACCAAAATGCTTTCGTCTAACCTGTAGCTGATTGGATTTTTCTGGAATCAGCATTTGTAAGATTGTATCAGTTTATATCCTGGCCTTGTGGATGAAAAGCAGCTTGTTGCATCAGGTAAATGGCACATCGGGTACTCACACAATCGAAACAGCTTCATTGTTGTATTCTAGTTCAAGAGTCGGTGGATATCGTATGCGTATTTTCTCGACATCGAGTTCACACTCTCAGTATTAAGTTTAATGGTACTTTTCTCTGCACTTAACCACCCAATGTCAAAACTTACCATCGGGGGTTATGAACAGCACCGGCAAGTGTCAGTAGTATATGTAGGTGTTAACTCGGTAGTTGTTTGGAAACAATACTGACATCATGTTCTACTGAAAAGTATTACCCTTTAATAAATAAAATAGGATTTGTTACAATAAATTTATCAAGAGCACCTTTTTTTTAATAAGATTGAACTGCTGCTTTTGGCCTTGGTTTCTTTTTACGTTTCTCACAACCAAATCATACTTCCTATTACTCGAGCACATAGTGATTGAGGAGAATTGAAATGAATAAATGTCTACCTATTTAATAAATTAATTACGAAACAATAATTCTAGGTTTAATCAAACATGGTAAGATTGTATGAACATAATAAATTAAGATCTGGACACTCGAGGATGCAACTTGTACATGACCTGATTGTGTGCTATGCATATGCGTGGGTGAGGTGTTGCTCACGCGTAAGCTGGGTACGTGTCGTGCTGAAGACCCTGAGGCTGCAGCCACCGCTGCCGACCAGGGCCTTGTCGAGGTTTTCGCTGGACCGGTCGACGCAGAGTACTCTGCCGCATTTCGCGACATCTTCCCGACGGTGTGTGCTCTCTCTGACGCAGACCTCATGGCCGCGTCTGTTGAGTCAAGTGTTCATCTCCGGAACGGTTTAAGTTGTCTCTTTGCCGTATGATCCCCTAGAGTTGTAACCCCGTGTGTGTGCACGCCGGTTGGCCCGTGTTGTAACAAACAACTTATTTCTTCTTAAAAACGATATACAACTCTCCTGCGTATTGCTGAAAAAAGCATATGCGTGGAATGTCCATGGAATTCGGAACTTCAGAAGATCAAGTTGATTTGCCACGTTGTGCCACCAGGTCCTATGGTAAACGATAAGATGAACTAGTTGTGTCTCAGCATTTTATTCGTTGTGAGGAGACGACGATAAGATCCTATAATTTAAATACTATTAGTAATATAATAATAATAATAATAATAATAATAATAATAATAATAATAATAACAATAATAATATGTCAATTGTTCTCCAAAAGGGCAAACATGTCGATAGTAATAATTTGAATAAGTGAGAAAGAGCGAACGGGAGAAATAGCTAGGCAAGTACTCATTACTGCTCAAGTCATGGCCACCACAACATGAGGTAAATGGATCAGGATGAAATGAGATAAGATCATACGGTAAAACAAAATTAAAGAGATAATCACAAACTCTCATTTACAACATTGTATATATTTCTATTGTCCACTTCTATAAGTAGGAGTTCCTGCGTGGCACCACACACAAAGAACACCTACAAACACTAGTTTTAGACCACAATCGTTGGGAGGAAGGAGCAAGCTCAAGATCTATCACCAGAGAAGAATTAACAGAGGAAGGAGTACTCATCAGTCAAAGCAAGAGCTTGTATATTTGTTAAACTAATTATGTGATAAACTGGTTTAGGCAGAATCGGTCATGAGCTACTATGTGGTTTGAACCAAGAAGACAATCAAATGTGATTAATCAGTTGCATAATACAGTCATAATCTGGATAAGTATTGGTATGCTCAATCTGAGACTACCAAAACCTGAAATAATAATACACAAATTGGTTGTGGTTAGTATGAGCAAGAATAGCTCAAACGAGTAGGGCCTTTTGATGCCACAGATTCTCAGATGAAAGGCACTAATAAAATTAATGGTGGAAGAATATGATGGTATATGTGAAAATATCTCTGAAGAGTATAGTCTTATATGTATTATTATAACTGAAAATCTTTTATTTATTTCTTAATCCTCTATTGTTCTTGCAGAGTATGGTAAAAATACTCATGTTAGCTCTTCCTTTGGTATGCGTAGAGAGAAAGATGATAGTTCTGATTTGATTGGGAAAGGTGATGATGACATGCATGCATAGACAACAACTAGACAACCACTACTGCTCCATCTTCATAAATAAAAACAAATAAGAACAAGTGTAGGCTTGTAGCTAAGATAGCTCAAGAAAAAATGTTGATTTGTGTACTAGACGTGGGGAGAAATAAATCTTGTACTTGTAATTCTGAAATGAATAAAGTTTGACTTGTTGTTAATAATGTTCACTTATGCCTTAAATGTGTATGAAATTATTTTCCTACACATGTGGCACTGTTACATATTTTGGGACGTGACAACGTCTGTCACACTCACACTCACCAAATCTCAAAGTAACTCTAACGTTTAATTCAACCGAGAAGTGATAGCATGGGATCCATAAGAAGAGGCTAACTTAACACGAAATGCTCTAACCTATGGCACCTGGATAGCACCATTGACGGGCTCCACGTTGGCACTAACTCTAGATTTTACCTTTCATCTCTCGTGTCGTTCCTGCAATAGCTTCTAACAATGAGCACAAATAATTATTTAGTCCTTAGCTCCGGTGCCAAATTTGACTTGCTACCAAATAAATGCTAGTTTAGCACCTCAACTGTCACTCTCTCTCCTCTTGACACCCTCTTAGAACAAACGTGAGAGCTACCCTCATGTCATTGCCCCCTCTCTTAAGCTCTCCAATAATTAGAGCCGACATAGCTCTTAGATATAGTAAGAAAAGCCGACATAGTAAAAAAAACACGGTCGTACTTGAGAGAGGAAGTCACCATGGGCTCCGAGCGAGCTATCACTCCACTTCGCGCCAGGTCTGTACCAAAGTTTCATCACAACCTATAAATGGTAAAAAATTCTCATGGTTGACCTATTGATGCAATGCAATGGTGTGGAGTGAGTAGATTAGAATTGAGTTGAAGACAAATCAAGATCTGCCCAATCCTTATATAATGACATACGAAACACTATTTATCTTTACAAGTAAATTATTTGACTGATTGATTGCAAAAAGAAAATGGAGCCGGTCCCCACATACATGCAGTGACTGATGCTCGCTTCGCCAGTGCGTGGACGGACGACTCAACGACGCATCGGCAGGAATTCCCCAATTGGCAAAGGCAAACACACTAGATGGTGGCCTAAAAAAATTGGGGCCTGGTTCCATCGGCCCAGTTGCACTGAGCCATATACTACAAGTCTGCTTCGCGCTGAACGTTTCATTTCAACACTGTTCTTGAATTAAAAAAAATTCTAAGAACTATTGCTACATCGACAGAACAAACGTTGGAGCTACCTCATTCGGTTAGGTCTAACCATGCACGATGTAATACCCCTGCCCAACATCTCTTATATTTACTAGCAATTGTGCCCGTGCGTTGCAACGGGAGAAAAAAATATGACATGAGCGTCTCAACATGTGTACCAATTTATTTTCAACAATGGACTTTATCCATTTGTTCATGCATGGCTTGGGGTTAAAAATATCCGTCTATTATTTTATCTTTTATATCTTTTTACGAATTAAAAGATTCAAATATGAGCTCTTGCTCAATTTCTCAAACCCTATAGTTAATTTCATGTGCTCTATAAGAAAAACAAATTTTCATATCTTTTTGTTTAGTAGGGCATTCTTTCTAGTTTACTATTATTATATTATTTTGCAGCTTCATCAACTTTTTTCATTGACCGTGCTACATTTGTTTGGTCCTCCGACCTAGCCTATTTCAATACTATCTAACATAATTCTGACCCTGCGCTCTTTTTTTTAAAGAAATCGGGTTTATTTCACGTACAGTTTTCGATGGTTACATCCCAAATCTTATCTTACAAGAATATCTTTGAAAGAAAATAAAATTACAGCTCGGTTCTTGTAAACTCCCGGTCTTCCTAGCCACCGGTGGCCGGATGACAACGTCTCAAGCTGGCCACCTGATCTCCGACGAAGCCACACAATTTTTTATTGCCGTCTGGTGTAGCAAATCGAACTCGGCTTACTTTTTTGACGCTGAACAACCTAGCTTGACAACATCGTTGAAAACTGAGGAATCCGACGCCGCAAGTAGTAGAGTCCCCAGCTCACCGTCGGACGACGACTAACCCGAAGGGGGACGAAAACAACCAAAAAAGTGGTAACCAAGACCAACCCGGCATCTCATCGAGTTGGTAAACATAACTTCCAGATCTTCCGCCAGTGACGAAGAAGACGAGAAACGAACCGAACCTGAAGTTGATGTTGCTGCTGCACTGCTGCTCACAGTATCATGGAAACCGGCGAAGATGCCCCTGGACTTTTTTCTTACCATGAAACAAGTAGCTAGCTACGTGGCCACTAATTCTGCTAGTGGGCTTTAGCAGCTGGCCCGTGAGCGCCTATGCTGCGAGGTGTTTCGTGGACCGCGTGCGCGCACTTGCTGTTGCCATGCTTGCCTGTTGTTGACCAGTCAAGCCTGGCCCAGCTGAAGCATCGCAAAACGGCCCTTGCAGTTCTGTTTTACATGGAGGATTTGGTTTTCCGATTCAAGCGAAGACCCGGGTAATTCTTTGGTGTTACACGAATTCTATACATTTTTGGATGGACGATGGACAAAAATAGACAGTTGAAGGCAGGCAGAACGCATAAAGGATTTGTTTCTTGCTTTAATATTAGGTAGAGATATGTAGTGGCGGAGTTAGGTCTAAAGCCACTAAGGCTATGGCCCTAGGCGTGGGTCAAATTCCTCCACTGTAAAACGCTAGGCACTGGGCCTGCCCAGCTCCATCCCTATCTATATGAATCAAGTATTTTATCTTTTATTCGTCAATAATAGCATGTATATCTAAATCTGAATTTACATCTTTTATGGGAAGATGTAATCTCAATCTAGCCGTAGAAAATACGCTTTCCTGCTAAAGTGCTGTACCACGTGAAATACGTTTTATAGCTAAACTGGCGCCTGAGCATAAAATACGAGTATTTCGTCTTCATCACCGGCGATAAGGCTTAACCGAACATAACAACAGCAGAGCACTCTGCCGCTTCCCACTCCACTCAGCCATGGCGGAAACCTTCGCAGGCCTCCGCGTCGTCGCCTCCGCCGTCCCTCAGCCTCGCACCGTCCACCGTCGCCTTCTCCGCGCCGCGCTCCGCGGCAGCCAGTTCCGGGGCGGCCGGCTGCGCGCCCGCGCCGCGGTCGCGGGGGCGCCAGAGGTGGACGACGACGATGCGATGAGCATCGACAACCTTCACCGGTTCTTCGACCTCAACGTCGGAAGATGGAACGGATCCTTCTATGTACGCACCATCTTCCCCGCCATTGTTCTGACCTTCAAGCCTGTTTCTTGTGTTCCCCATTCGTGATTGCGCTGAGTGTTGCTTGCGCGTGCGCTTTTGTTTTGCTTAGCAATTCGACGCGCATGGGAAGGTGCTACAGGACATTAGCACGCGCTTGTCCGTGAGCACGTACGGAGAGGACGACCTCATCAGCCTCCTCCAATCGTAATGCTCCCTCTCAGTTTCAGTGATATTTACTACCCAATCATGTATGAGACGTGTTTGACTCGGTTGTCACACTCCGATTCAGTCACCACATATATGTAATTAGTAATGTTTTAACCTGATTATGCGTAGTATTCCTTGCCTATGTCGACTCTTTGGCTGATCATTATATTCAATGCTTTGGTCGTTTTCATCTGCTCTGGAGCTCTGAGTGATGTGCTTCAAAATTTGTGATTGCAGGCTGTATATTAAGCAAGCTTCCTCTAGGATATCAATTCTTGACGAGGAGGATTCTGAACCAGAGTGGGTGGAGTACAAAATCAAAGAGACAAACATGTTCACTGTGGACAAGTATCAGCAGGTGCACTGAAATTTCCCTCTAATCTTCCTTGTAAAATTCTGTACATCAGTGACCTTAGTTAATGAGTGATATCGTTTAGTGTACAGATAGGATTCTTTCCAAAGAGAAGTCATTCGCTCTGAGGTACCAGACTGCAGGAATGCTGGAGACTGTACTTCGGGTTGGTGTGCTTGGTGAAGATGATACTGGCGAAGACTCCCCAAAGTAAACAATACTAAGCCACAAACTTAGGAGCTTAATAATTTATGATGCTTTTCTAGGAGGTGTGACATATCTATTTTATCTTTACCAGAAACTTGAAGATACCTTCTCGTAAGCCATCTATTGTATGCGAGAATTGTCTTTACTCCCTTGAAGCCAATGGCCGAGTGAGGGCTTTCCACATTATGGACCCAAAGGGAGTGGTCGATACCCTTCTGGTTTTCCATGAAAAGCAGGGATCTATAGTGCCACAGCCACTTTTCGACTCTTCACTTAATCCTGAGGTAGTTCTTTTAGTCAATTGCTGAAATCTGTGAAAATGATCTTATGAGAGAGACAGGATCATACTGAATCAGGCCCAATGTGGTATTCCTTTGTTACTAGAGTGGCAGCAGTGATAGGATAAATGCACTACTTGGAAGATGGGAGGGGCATTCTGTGACTAAGAGGAGCGGGGTATATGGAGCAACACTTGCCGAGGCAGATACGGTGGTTGTCCTTGAAATGGATGACGATGGCAAGCTGATTCAGGTATGCTTCATAGTTTTGGTTTGATAAATATACTGTACATACTTTGCACTTTGGAAATGCTCCCATTGTTTGAATCATATAGTTCCAACTAAAATTTGGGCAAATGGAACTAATCGACCATCCCTGTATCATTATGTGCAACAGAATGAATTGTGCTCTTACTGTAGAGGCCTTTTGAACTGTGCTGTATCGACTTGGTTATTTCCATGAATGCAAAGTAAGGAGTCCCTGTTTCAAAAAAGAAAAGAAATCACACACGCTTTTATTTTATTTTATTCAAAATTGTTATTTAGAAAAAAACAGAAATAAAGTCTAACAAAGTTATATAGGTTATGTGCCACCTTTCATATTATATGAAAGGCACTTGATAATCAGTTGATCACTTTCAGTATTGCTAAAGTTTTTTCAACTAATTGTAAATATATTGCTACTCTTGTGCATAGGATACTAAATCAACGAAATCTGGAACTAGCACAACAACAACGGTGAACTGGACAGGAGCAGCAAACAATAATTTGCTTCAGTTTGATGGAGGATATGAAATCACATTGCTACCCGGTGGAATGTACATGGGATATCCATCAGACATCAGCAAATCCGTCGCGCAGTTAGATTCTTTCCACCTGGAGTTTTGTTGGATGGAATCACCAGGAAAGAGGCAGCGGCTTGTGCGGACTTACGACTCCGCTGGTCTGGCTGTTTCGTCAACCTACTTTTTAGAGAGCAAAGTATGAACCACACATTCCACCCCCAAAACGACTGGAAACGATTTTGTAAGTTTCCTAGCAACCTCACCGATTAATTTTGGCTTATGTTGCTCGGTACACGATAATTGAGTGTATATTGTTATCTGTCAGACATCGTTGTATGTGCAAAATACAGAAATGAATCAGGTGGTTCATTCATTCTGCCAAAATTCTAAGGTTGTGTTCCATTTCATTTCATCCCTTTCCAGTTGGCCTCCTTTACTTCATGTTTGTGTGATCGCAGTAGGTAGATCACACGTTCGAATTGCCTCTCCCCATTGAAGTGCCCACGTACTAAAATGCATTGCCAATGACTGCACCGTGATCTGTATCTAAACAAAACATGAACATTATGGTCACGACTCCTGATATTCCTCTCAATTTTTCCAGACATTGGGAGTCAGGATTATTGATTAAAATTGGTCGGTGTATTTGGTGTGGGGTGGAAGTCTGTATGGCCTACTCGGTGCCCCGATGGCTTGCTCTCGCTGCTTGGTTCCCGCTTCCATCCAGGACCACGCTTCGTCTTGGATTCCTGACACGACGCTTGACACTAGCTTGCTTAGTTTCTGATGGTTGTCGCGTTCATTGCAAACAACATGTACTGAAGGCAACTCTTGTTCGGAAGCGATTATCGTGTAGTACGACAACCGAGTTTGAGCTCGTCCAGTCATCCTGATGGCCTGCGTTGAACAGCTCACCTTACCAAGGCTACGATGAGTCAAGGTCACCGCTGCTGCGTGGAACAGTGGTGTGATTGTGATCGAACGATTGGAAAGTATGTGGATGCAAGGAGCACGAAGAAACAACTTTAAACGCTGGCGACCCGAGCTTTCCGAGCAAGCGAGCATCTAGTTTGCGATGCGCACGCATCCTTCTTCTGGCGCAGCACAAAGATGCTGGAGATCAAACCAAAGCAGGTGCGAATCTCTTGGGCACGCTACTTGTTCTGCAGTGGTGGACTCAAGATCAAAATCTACCTATGGTGAAGTTACTATTACTGATTATAGATATAGTTATCAAATTGCATAAATATACTAAAGATCATCGTGTAAATCACAATTGTATGAAAATTTCAAACATTGATAAGTGGATAATTGAGTGAACATACTTGTCGGGGTTCTGCTACCACCGGCAAGTACGATTTCTACAATCACGTGTCGGGGACCGGATGGTGGCACAAGAGATACAGGGGTTTATACCGGTTCAGGCCCGAGGAGCCCTGCGTCCAGTCTAAAAAGGGTGTTCTTTATGCCCAAATTTGTAGTGGGGGTTACAAACTGGTCGGAAGAGGGTTGTTGTACCCAAGTCCCTGTGGAGCTAGTTGAGTTCGTGTGGGTGTGCATGTGAAAACGTGAACCTATCTTGCATGGACTCTGCTCTTCCTTTTATAGTCACAAGGGGAGCCGTAGGGAAAAGGGTAAAAAACGAATTACAGTTGGCGTAATAGTGTCGGTGTGTCATCCTTCGTCTTGGATTGGCGGTCGTACGCGGTGAATAGGCTTTGACGGAGTGGGCACTCTCCTTGACCGGGGTAGTTGGCTCCGAGTAGTTCGGCGTGGATGGCTTCTCAGGCATGCTTCCGAGTGGTTTGGAGTTGTTGTCGACCGGTACTGTACTCCTTTTGGACGGTGGCTGACGCATGCGGGGTAGATATGCATCATTCCCGAGCAACGTGGAGCTCCTGGGGGGACAAGAAATTTTCCACTGTGGCCCCCGTGGCGGCAGGTGAACTCCCATCCCTTCTACAATGGGGACGCCAAGTGGGTACGGTTTGGTGTGGGCAAAAGCAGTGGACGGCGCCGAGTAGTCTCTTCCAGAGCGGGATGGACTAATCAGGCATGGGATTTGCTGGAGGTTGCATAGGTGCGAAGGGACTGCTAGTCGGAGACGGAGACTAGTTGTGCGAGTGAGGAACTGGTCGGTAACGGACAACTTGTCGTGCGAATCGACAAGTGGTTGGAGACGGAAACTAGTCGTGCGAACCGCATACTAGTTGGAGACGGAGAGCTAGTCGTGCAAACCACGGACTAGTCGGAGACGGAGTTGTGCGAATGGACAATTCCTTGGGTGGAACAATGACCTCCATCTTATTCGTGGGTCCCGCTCGTTGCGGGCCCTCTTGGCCACGTGTCGAGGACTAGAGGGATGACTTGGTCAACCCTAGTCTAGCCCTTCATCAATACTATGGAAGCACTAAGTGAGGTAAGACATTCAAGGAAAATTCATTCTTCGATGTTTTAAGGCCTCAGAGCATTTCATGAATATATTATCATCAAGTACATGCAGGCGGTCCGGTGTGGCAGCCGCAATGGCTTGCCATATTGGTGGCTCCGCCACTGTTGTCTTGTTACACTGTACCATTCTATACCTTTGTACGAAAGGATTCGACGGTTGAGATTAATTGTATATTACTAAAACTTACACTGTATAAGTGGTATACATGGTTGATATATGTGGTATAGAGGTATTATTAAAAATGTATAAGGTATAAAGTACTTTTTAGAAATGAGTAAATCTGTAATTATATAAAAATATGTTATTTTGGTTACTGTGATTTCTCCTCTGAACACCTTTTTTCATGCATGATATTTTTCACTTTTCTATCGAGATAATTTTTCCAATAATACCCCATAAACAATATTTTTGCTTATTATAAAGTTTGACGGGGTCAGGGTTACCGGTTGTCCGTTGATGCAATGCATGCAACAGCGGTCAAGCTGATCTTGATTGTGGTGGTAGATGAGCGAATGTGACGTGTGTGGAGGGAAATGCTCCTATGCCTAGTAACAGCAGCGATGTATTTAGGCTAAAAAAAAGCAGCGGTTTATTTTAGCGGTGCCTGCCTCTGGCTTTGAAACGCGCATCATCGCAGTCGCAGATTCTTCTTCGATCGGCGCCGCGGGAACGGGATCAGATCGACAAGGGTGCAAAACCTCGAAAGGCTGCCATGTCGTGCGCTGCACCCGAGCCCGATCGTGGATCAGGGTTTTGTTTCCTCACCTGTCACCTCGCCCGTTGCTTGCGGTTGGGAATCGAATCCATCAGCCAGGTAGCAAGATTATCTCTGAAGTCATGCTGTTTGTTTTGTTTTGGCTACTCATCCTCTCAAACGTTACCTCTGCGCCCATTGTGATTTTCACAGACCTTGAGACCAGGAGGAGCGAAGCACACCATGCGCGTGCTGCTGTCACTGGTGCTGCTGTGCCACGCAATCTGCAACAACAATCACTGCTCGATGGTCGGCGGATATCGCAGCGATATGCTCTCGCTGCTCAATTTCAAGAAGGCAATCATCAACGACCCAAACGGAGCTCTGAGCACGTGGAACACAACCACCCACTTCTGCCAGTGGAAGGGCGTCTTGTGTTCCAGGAAACATCCAGGGCGTGTCACAAAGCTGAGTCTTGGCGGCCAAGGCTTGACAGGTCATGTTTCCCCCTACCGTGGAAACTTATCAATGCTCCGGGAACTCGACCTGTCCTCCAACACTCTCTCTGGCAGGTTACCACCTCTGAACCATCTCGGCAAGCTAAAGTTCCTTGATGTTGGGAATAACTCGTTGCATGGTAGAATTCCAGATGCGCTTACAAACTGTTCCACCCTAAGATGGTTAAACCTCTCTCGAAATTTTCTGGTTGGTGAAATTCCTCCCAAAGTGGGTCTCCTCCGCAAGCTTTTGGATTTGGAACTTCACGGTAACAATCTCACAGGAATCATACCCGCAACCATCGGAAACATCTCCCAGATGCAAGTAATCGATCTGCAACATAATCAGCTCACAGGAAGCATCCCCTATGTGCTGGGAAAATTGTCGAAACTATCGCTTCTGTTCCTTCGTTATAACGGCCTATCTGGTACTATACCACAATCCCTCCTAAATATGTCATCTATTCAAGTTTTGTGCTTTCAGTACAATATGCTAGAGGGAATGTTTGTGACAGAACCGCCCAAAATAATTTCGTATTATCGCCTAAGCCTGTCCACCTGGCCATTAAGCAATAATAAAGAACTATTCTGTCGCCTCTGCCGGGGCATGCCCGGTAAATCATTTACACAGGATCGAGTTATGCGCTAAGCCCACACGAAGGCGGGACCAGAGTGCAATATTACATTACATAAAAGTTCATAAGTTCACATTATTACAAACCAGGTTTTCGAACATAAAAGTAAAGGTGTTTCAGAGTTTAAACAACGGAAATAAATCTAGCGGAAGATACACATGGGAGGCCATCCATAGAGTATCACTCATCAACATCGTTCTCCCACTCAAGTTCCCAACCATCCGAATAGATCCGGACGGATGGGGTTACCTGAAAACAACAACAAAAGCAAGGCTGAGTATACTAATACTCAGCAAGACTGACCCGACAAAAAAATAAAAGACACAGCTAGATATGCAAGGCTTTTGGTGGTGGGTTTGTTTGCCAAAAGCAACTAAGAGTTGATCCTTACTTTCAAATTTTAGCTCAAGTTCTAGTATGTTAACCATTCTAGGTAAGCACCTAGCTAAGCAAGCATGGTTGTACAAACAAGATTAATCATCCAACAATATTAATCCGAAATGTTCCATAAATAAACATGGGGTAGCCAGTGGTCAAGCCGACTCAGATAACGGCGAGTGACCGACGATCGATCGATTTATATCCTTGCAAGGTAAACCCAAGATACACGGAAGAAGGCGACCAAGTGCGATGTCTACCCCCAACCAGGCGGTTCCGTCATTCCCAGTTAGGAAAAGATGATAGTCCTAAGTACAAGGTTTCTTTGATGCGCCCAAACATGGCACGCGTCAGAATCACACTTGCACTACCGGTAGCGAACCGGGACGATCTCAAGATTAGTAGCAATAAAATTCCCATTTGGTTCATTAGGTACTAGGCTTACCTCTCATTCCCGACAAGCACTTGGTACGTTCAATAGCTTAGACCAGACTACCATGCTACGGTCGAGACCGAAACCCATTGCTCTTACCACATGAGCGAGTCAATTTATCCAACTTATGATTCCAACATAAGCATCCTATATCTCGAGCAATTAGTCATTACTCGACTTGTACCGTGTCCTTAAAGCATGGCACTAGCGTTCCTAACATACTAGTAAAAGAACATAGGAGTCCTAAGGATCATGCATCTAGGTTTCAAAACAACTCACAAACTTAAATGCACAAAGTAACATTAAATGCTAAAAGTAAAAGAACATAAGTTTTAAATCCAAAAGGTTATATGTGACTCGTGCTTGCCTTCTTCTAAGTTAGCAACAGCCTTGGGCTCTTAGGACTTTGGCCCGGGTCTTCTTGCACTACGGCGTAGTTAGCTTCCAGCTACCTCGTCCCTCCCCGCACGAGCGATACGTGCGTCAGGGAGCTCTACACGACAACATGCATTAGGTTATGGTTATGATGGGAGAAAAAAATTACCACCTAACCAACTCTTGTTGGCCACATATATCTATAACTATCTATTTTACTCATAACCATAAAAGTGGGTGTGTGGGGTGGAGCGGAGTTCATTTAATTCATTTAAACGGTGACGGTGTACACATATACACTCAAATCAACTAAACAACTTCATAAAAACAGTAGGGGTGGTGATTGTGAACTTAAAACAGAAACATAGCATGGTTTTGCAATTTAACTCTTTATTTACCAATTATTTTTATTAATTCATTAAAACAAGCCTATCAACCTTAAATCCAAATTAAAATAAAAAGTCATCAAATAAATCCTAGCTTCTGCACACAGCAAGATACACCTAATCTAAGCTCGCACACCAAAATTTGGCTTTAAGATCATTTATAAATTAATTCATATGAAAAAGACAAGTTTCAGCCTAGTAAATCACCATTAATTCATATAAAAAGATTTACTAAACTTTTTGATCTCAACTTTCTCCTACAAGTCATACATGTCAAATCTAAGCCTCTGGCCAAGGGTCAAGTATAGATCTTATTTATATATTGAGTTATTAAATTATCACCCTACACAAGATTAAATCCAAAACACATATCAAAACACATCCTAAAATCACATCCATTCTACCAAAGGCACTATTCATCAGGACAAAGCCCTAGGGTGCACTTGTGCTTAAAGAAAAGTTTATTAAAAGAGCTATAAAAAGCATCAAGATTAAACTAGTATAAAGCTTACATAAATCATAATTAAAGATCTACACATCAAACTCATGACAACTTTGGTCACAAATCTAAACATGCTATAAAGAGTAACATATCCAAAATTCAACTCCATATCATGTGTATATTTTAAACTACACTAAAAACACCTCAAACTGAGTTTGAATTTTAGTTCAAAAACTACACAGAAAAACCCTATACATGCTTTCTAGAAAAGGTATGTTTCTTCACCAGGAACCCAAAAAATTAGATTTGCATTTTTATGATTTTTCTACGATTTTATACGGATTTTTGAAGTTGCAGCTAAAACCTAAAACAGCTTTTACAGGAGGACCCTTGTACTATTTTCGTGAAATTACGCAGAGGTCCCTGGTTTACTAAAACTCCTAGAAAGAGTTCAAACCTTGCATGACCAGGGTTGTAGGGCGGCGGCCGGACCGGGAGGCGACCGCCGCGCCACCACGGCGCTGCCCGGCCACCTGCCGCGCGGTGGCGCACCTGCGACGGCGACGGTGCAGTCGGCGGACGGCGATACGGCGGCTACGGAGGAGGAGCGAGGGGTGTGCGAGCGTTTGGAGGAAGAAAGGCGCAGACGGCATGGAAGGAGCTTGGCGATGGCGGTGGCAAGGGAAAATGGCGGCGGCGGCCCTGCTCTTGCTCCGCCGAAGCACGGCTCTGCGCGGGTGGCGAAACGAGCGGCCACGGCGTTACTCAACGAGACGAGCGAGGTCGGCGGTTTAACGCTGCGGCAACGCTTAATCGGGCGTGCATCGCGACGCCAGCGCGCGCGGCGGCGCGTGGCTCATGGCGACGCCGAGGACGGGCGTTCGTGAACCGGTGCGGGCGGAGGGTCCAGTGTGGGCTTCGGGTCCACCGTGAAGACGCCGAGGATCCGTACGCCGGAAAAACGCGCGGGCGCCACGTGGATTGACCACGGTCGGCGGGAGCGCGCGGCGCGCAGCGCGAACAACGCGTCGCCGCCCTGCTTTCGGTTTCGAACCCGTATTCAAATTTGTCAAACTTCAAAAAGTGATAACAAACTTGAAAATCTCCAAAACTAGAAGTTGTAGAGGAGCTATAGACCTACAACTTTCGCAAAGGGCGACATATGTTTTGATCAACGGATTTGTGGCAAAAACGCGTTGAACTTCAGGAAAAACTCGGCCCGGAATTACTGTGCACAGGAACTTCATCTCGAATTTTCGCGGCTTTGCACTCAAAATTTGAATGTCCGCCAATTATGAAAAATGTGTCCCCGGAAATAAGGAACAACTTTTATATTGGCCGATTTTGAACTTCTATAGAGAAATTTGGAGAACGCGCAAGAAAACCATTTCAGCTTTAAGGAGCACTCAGGGGTTTGACCATGATTTGAGAGTTTGACCAAGGGTTTAAGTGCAAAAGTGTGCACAATCAAGCAAAACATGCTTAGGGACTAATTAACCTTGATTATCATGAGTAATTGAAGTACTCAACTGAAGTAACATCAGGGATGTTACAATGTTGCCACCAAACGTTGGTGATAACCTTCCTAATCTCCGATGGTTTTTGTTGGGTAGCAACCTGTTTGGAGGTCGCCTCCCAACTTTCCTCAACAACTCGACAAATCTAGAGGCGTTGGATTTATCGGCTAACAATTTCTTTGGTCAAGCCCCTAGTTCCTTCGGTAAGCTTCTAAATCTTAGGTTCCTCAAGCTTGATAATAACACGATTGGAGCAAGCGACAATGAGAGCTGGGAATTCTTACATGCATTGGGAAATTGTACTTTTCTAGAGGGACTCTCATTGTCAGAGAATCGACTTCGAGGAAACATACCAAACTCAGTTGGTAACCTGTCTTACAACCTTCAGTATCTTTATTTGGACGGAAACGCCCTACAAGGAACAGTTCCAGCAAGCATAGGAAACCTTCGCGGCCTAACAAGCCTGTGGCTAAGCAATAACAATCTTACCGGTATAATCGAAGAACATTATTGGATCCGGAAGTTGACAAATCAAGAACATCTCCATCTTGAAAACAATAACTTCATCGGACCGATCCCATCCTCCATTAGCTATCTTAGTCAATTGAAAATACTCTATCTAGGAAACAATAATTTTCGTGGTCTCTTGCCCTAAATTCAAGCCTTAAGTGCACACGCGGGCAGTGGGAGTGTTTTTTTCCCCAAATACTAGGTTTCTCCGAGTTCTGGCTCGCCCGGGCTTGTTAGCTACTTTTTTTTATGTAATATAAAAATCGTGATTCATGCCTGTCTGTCATGTATTTGGCCTCCGTTGCTGTGGTCATCACCCATAAACTAGCCCCAGGTAGAATCCCAGGGTATATATTGAAGATGGTTCACGTTTTTTTATTTTCTTGGCATAATTCTTTCTTTGCTTTGTATATTTGATATATGCTATACTGAGCATGGCAGCTCACTGTTAGATATATTAGGATGTATATTGTGTAATAAGTTGTATCTAAGCATGTGTATCTAGTGGTTGGCCGACTAGGAGAGTTGATAGAGTTTGTTGTAACAACCCCTAGCCAGCCGCCGCCGCCATTGATGTAAATCCCACACAAGGGGGTGTTCCTTGCCATATAAACACGCAGGCGCCTACCAGCGAGAGGTACGGCGTTTCCATCCATAAACCTTCCGCTACCTCTGATTCTCACATGGTATCAGAGCCAATTCCATCTAAAACCCCACTGTCTTCCAAAGAAACCCATCTACCTACCATGTCTTCCTCCGCCGTCATCGGCAGCCCTTTCATGGGCGTGACCGTCACCGAGAAGCTCGGTAAAACCAACCATGCCATGTGGAAGGCGCAGATCCTTGCTGCTGTCAAAGGGGCGCGCATGATTGGCCACTTGACCGGCGCAACACCTGCTCCTGCTGATGAAATTCCCGGCAAGGGCAGCGACGACAAAGATGCAGATGTCCCCAATCTGGCGTACGAGGAGTGGTACGCCAAGGACCAACATGTCCTGAGTTTCGTCCTTAGCTCGCTTAGCCGGGATGTACTCTCCCAAGTTGCTGCCCAGGAGACGGCGGTGAAGCTGTGGTCTGCGATTGAGGCAATGTATGCCTCGCAGAACCGCGCCAGGGCCGTGAACACGAGGCTTGCCCTCGCCACTGCAAACAAAGGCACCCAATCCATCTCCGAGTACATTGGCAAGATGCGTACCTTGGCGGATGACATGGCGGCTGTTGGGAAGAAGATAGAAGATAAAGAGCTCCTTACCTACATCTTCTTCGACCTTGATCTCGAGTTCAATCCAGTGGTGTCTGCACTCCTTGCGAAGACAAATCTGGTTACTGTAAGTGATGCATATGCTCAACTTCTTGCATTTGAGACTCGTATGGATCTGCTAGGCAATGGCAACTCCGGTTCCTCGGCCAACACGGCCAACCGGGGTGGACGTGGAGGCTTCGGTCGTGGTCGCGGTGGCAACCGTGGGCGTGGCCAAGGAGGACGGGGACGACAACAACAGCGCCCCCAACAATCATCGCCAAGGTGGAGGTGCTGGACGTGGTAACACCAGTCGTGGTGGAACCAATGGAGGCAACTCCAAGGTCCAGTGCCAAGTGTGCCTCAAGTTTGGGCATGCTGCAGATCGGTGCTGGCACCGGTTTGAGGAAGATTATGTTCCTGAAGAGAGAAACGCATCTGCAGCCATGAACTCCTACTCCATCGACAACACCTGGTACACTGACACGGGTGCAACAGATCACATCACGGGGGAGCTGGAAAAATTGGCCGTCCGTGAGAAGTACAATGGCGGGGATTAGATTCACACCGCTAGTGGAGCAGGTATGAACATTAGGCATATTGGTCATTCTACAATTCGTACCCTTGTTCGTAGCCTTCAACTTCGTAATATTCTTCATGTTCCTTCCACCAAAAAGAATCTTGTTTCAGTTCATCACCTCACATCTTATAATAATGTTTTTCTTGAGTTTCACCCAAACTTCTTTCTTATAAAGGATCGGGACACGAAGAACACTCTGGTTGAGGGGCCTTGCCGAAAGGGGTTGTATCCCCTTCCTTCCACAACATCCAAGCAAGTTTTTGGCGTCAATAAAGTGTCACTTGATAGATGGCACAGTCGTTTAGGACATCCGTCTTTTACCATTGTTGAAAGGGTTCTCAAGAACCACAAACTTCCTTTTTTATCTGAATTGAATAAAGATGTTGTGTGTGATGCGTGCCAAAAGGGAAAAGAGTCATCAACTTCCCTATCCTACTTCAACAAGTGTTTCCTCTCAACCTCTTGAATTGATTTTTTCTGATGTTTGGGGTGCAGCACCTGAATCTGTTGGGCGTTTTAAGTACTATGTTAGCTTCATAGATGATTATAGTAAATTTACATGGGTGTATCTCTTGAAACATAAGTCTGAAGTTTTTGAGAAATTTCGAGACTTCAAAACCTAGTTGAGAGATTCTTTGGTCGCAAAATCCTTGCGTTCAATCTGATTGGGGTGGTGAATATGAGAAGCTTAACTCCTTCTTCACAAAGATAGGCATCTCTCATCTAGTCTCCTGTCCACACGCCCACCAACAAAATGGCCCAACTGAAAGGAAACATAGACATATTGTGGAAGTAGGTTTGTCTCTCCTAGCACATGCCCATATGCCCTTGAAATTTTGGGATGAGGCATTTCTAGCAGCCACTTATCTTATTAACCGCACTCCTAGCAAGGTCACCAATTTTGAGACTCCTCTCGAGCGACTGTATCACACAAAACCAGATTACACGTCTCTACGTGTGTTTGGGTGTGCTTGTTGGCCTAATTGGTGCCCATATAACAAACACAAGCTTGCCTTTAGATCTAAGGAGTGTGCCTTCCTTGGTTACAACAATCTTCACAAAGGGTTTAAGTGCCTTGATATTTCATCCAGACGCATCTATATCTCTCGAGATGTGACATTTGATGAGAATGTCTTTCCTTTTTCTCGTCTACATAGCAATGCTGGTGCACGACTTCGCTCAGAAATTCTTCTTCTACCCTCTTCCTTGCAATATTCTGAACAGGGGGACGAATCTGTAGGTGATCTTGTGCCTAATAGTGAAAATTCTAATCAATTCAATGAAGAAATAGGGTCTTTATCGCATGAAGAAGGCAGCCCCGGCGCACGCACAGTTCCCGGAGTTGATCCGCGCCTGATTCCGTGCGTATCTGGCTCATGATCCACACCTAACGCGGAGTGGTCACCGACGCTGGTGCAGGGTCGTCACGCGGCCGCGTCCCCGCCTCCTTGCGCCCAGCCAACCAGACGGCCACGACGACGTCGGCGCATGGGGGAGGGAACACTGCCTCGACACGGCGCGTGTCGCCGCCCGACAAAGACTGCAGATCCCGCGCCTCCGGATCCTCTACACTGCTGCCTGGATCTTCTACGCCGCCAGGAACAACTACATCTCCTGCATCGCCTGCTTCACCGCCTGTTCCTCTATCTCCGCCGAGGCCACGCACCAGATTGCAGGATGGCATTCGTAAACCAAAGATATACACTGATGGACAGGTCCGGTATGGCTTCTTTAACTCTGCTGGTGAACCATACAATGTAGAGGAAGCTTTGCACAATAAAAATTGGAAAGCAGCTATGGATGTGGAATATAATGCTTTGATGAAAAATAATACTTGGCACTTAGTTCCACATGTAAAAGGGAGAAATATTATAGATAGTAAGTGGGTCTTTAAAGTTAAAAGAAAGGCTGATGGCACATTGGACAAGTACAAAGCCGTTTGGTAGCTAAAGGATACAAACAAAGATATGGAATTGATTAGGAGGATACCTTTAGTCCTGTTATAAAAATGTCTACCATTAGAGCTATCTTGTCTATTGCGGTCTCCAAAGGGTGGAGCTTAAGGCAACTTGATGTACAAAATGCCTTCCTTCATGGTGTTTTAGAAGAGGAGGTATACATGAAGCAACCACCTGGATATGAGGATAAAACAAGGCTAGATTATGTGTGTAAATTGGATAAGGCTTTGTATGGCTTAAAACAGGCACCACGTGCATGGTATGCACGCCTGAGTACCAAACTACTTAGTCTTGGTTTTCACGCATCAAAGGCAGATACTTCTTTATTTTATTTTAACAAAGGGGGAATAACAGTGTTTGTTCTGATCTATGTTGATGATATAATAGTTGCAAGCTCATCACAAGAAGCTACTACAGGATTACTGAATAGCCTGAATAAAGATTTTGCTTTGAAGGACCTAGGTGAATTGCATTACTTTCTTGGCATGGAAGTCAACAAGGTACCTGATGGCATTATTCTATCACAAGATCGGTATGCTTCTGATTTGCTTGCAAAGGTGAATATGGTGAATTGTAAACCCGTTTGTACACCCCTATCAACTATTGAAAAGTTATCTACTTATGAGGGAACTCCGTTGGGTCCTAATGATGCAAAGAACTATAGAAGTGTGGTTGGTGCTCTACAATACTCAACTCTTACAAGACCGGACATATCTTTTACTATTAACAAAGTGTGTCAGTTTCTACATGCTCCTACTGATGTACATTGGATGACAGTTAAAAGAATATTGAGATATGTGAAGCAAGACACAAAAATCGGGTTAAAATAACTAAGTGCAATTCTATGTTGATTAGTGGTTTTTCGGACTCTAATTGGGCAGGCTCTCTTAATGACAGAAGATCTACAGGAGGGTATGCTATTTTCTTGGGGTCTAATAATCTGATATCGTGGAGTGCAAGAAAACAAGCCACAGTCTCTAGGTCAAGTACAGAAGCTAAGTACAAGGTCATTGCTAACGCTACGGCAGAGATTATGTGGATACAAACCCTGTTAAAGGAAATTGGAGTTCAAGCACCGGTGACAACCAAGTTATGGTGTGACAATCTTGGTGCAAAGTATTTGTCCTCTACTCTAGTGTTTCATGCAAGAACCAAACATATATAAGTGGATTACCACTTTGTCCGAGAAAGAGTCATGAGACGTCTTTTGCAGATTGATTTTGTACCTACGGGTGATCAAGTAGCTAATGGGTTTATGAAGGCCATTACAGTTCGACAACTGGAAAATTTCATGCACAATCTCAACCTAAGACGGTTGTGATTGAGGAGGGGTGTTAGATATATTAGGATGTATCTTGTGTAACAAGTTGTATCTAGGCATGTGTATCTAGTGGTTGGCCGGCTAGGAGAGTTGATAGAGTTTGTTGTAACAACCCCTAGCCGACCGCCGCCGCCATTGATGTAAATCCCACGCAAGGGGGTGTTCCTTGCGATATAAACACGCAGGCGCCTACCAGTGAGAGGTACGGCGTTTCCATCCATAAACCTTTCGCTACCTCTGATTCTCACACTCACGTCAAAAACAGAGCAGAAGAAAGGCCGATCCCAAATGTAGGGTGCGTTTGGTAGGGCGTGCTACTGCCGTGGCAGCTCCTACTGCATGGTGGCTTTGGGTGGAGCAGATTCTCTGGTGAAGTTGAAACTGTTTTGGAAAAATGTTTGGCAAAACAGCTTCTCCTGGCTGTGTAAGGTGGATAAGAGAGTGAAATGACCATAATTCCCTTCACTTTTCTTTTTGATTTCTTTATTTTTCCTCTTATTTTTCCTTTTTCCCCTCTCTTTTTTCTCTTCTTTTATTTCTCCTCCCCGTACTTATCTCCACCGCAAGCCCTTGGGGCCTTATCCATTCGCCCCAGCGGCGCCCTCCACCCCTGCGCCCAGCTCCTAGACCTGAGCATTCCACGGGCCGGGCCGGTTGCTGCCGGCCGAAAACCCGGGTTTTCGGGCCGAGCAATCCGCCTATGACCGTCCCATGGGACGTGGTCACCTCGGTTCGCAAGCGGCCGCCGCGCGCATTTTATAGTGTAAAGTAACTAAAACAGAATTTCGGCCGGCTCGGGCCAAAAAAAAATTTCGCGGCTTCAAGATCTCACCACGCCCACCGCATGGGTCCGGTGGGCGGGCCTAGCGCTGGCCGGCGGGCCGGGTCGGGCCGGCCAAAATGCTCAGTATACCAGCTCCCCGTGGCCCACCTCCCCTCCAGCTGCGGCCGGCTGCCTCGAGCTCCACCGCCACGGATCTCCCAGCTGAGTCCGCTGGCCTCCCAAGACGCCTCACGGACCTCGCCTCTACCTCCTCCAGCACCTCCAACCCCTCCGTGAAGCTCCGGCGGCCGCGTAGGTGCGCTCGCCATCTCCCCACGGCTGCCTCGACCAGCTCCGCCGTGGACCTCCGCGCCTCCGTCGGTCTCTTCCGCCCCGTCCTCCACCGCGCCCGCCGGCCTCCTCCAAGCGCGCCAACCGCCCGTGGGCCCCCTTGCCCGAGGGTAAAGAAAGGAAAATGGGAGGAGCTGCAGAGGGAGCAGGGGGAGCTGCGTTTTCGCAGCTTCGCCCCCGCAGACAGCTCTAGAGAGGGAGGGTCAGGAATCGATTCTGCTGCAGAGCTGTTTTTTTTTCATGCATTTGGTAGAGCTTCGGCAAAAACAGCTCCCGAAGCTGCTCTTGAAGCTCTACCAAACGCACCCGTAATCTAGCAGTAGCAGCAGGTGCATATCTCTTAATTTTTCCGTACTACTGGTAATGATTTTATTTCAATTCTATCACCGATAAAGTCATTTACCTCTGTGTTTTTTTTGTCTTTTTTCTTCTTTATTATTCTTGGCACAAATCAGAAGATGCTTCTGTTGCTGTTTTGATTTGAGAGCACTATGTGCCACAAATGAGTTGCAGAGCAGCGTGCAAATATTGAAGACGCTTTCTCTTGCTTGCGCTGTTGCTGTTTTTCCGTGGAATCTACAATGGCTATCATGGCGATGGCACACCGGTGAACGTCTACAACCCACGTTGGTCGGTCGCTTAGCTGTGTCCTGTGTACGCTGCGACCAAACGGCCAAACAAGCATTACTAGCACTAATAGGTCGGAAACAATTTGTGCTGGCATGTCGAAATTAACGTGTTGGCGGATGTAATTAGCATCCGTCAATACAAAAGATCTTCGGACTCGCATGTTAAAACCCATTAGCAGAAACACATTTGTGCTTGTGGATGGCATTAGCACTCGTCAGCACAAATGAAGGTCATTTGTGCTGGTGAGTGCTTATGCTATCCGCCACCACAAATGTTTTTTCATATTTACATTAATAAGAAGGATTAAAACTATTTAACTAGTTAAAAACTTTATCCTACACATCATAAGGTATTTTTTATATGAATTCCACTAAGTGTGTGTTGTTGTCGAGGAGTTTCAAAAATTTTAGAAGTGGTTTACTATTATCTAAGATTTAAATTATTATAATCATGTTTATTGAAATTAATTGATATTTGAACTAAAATTTTCACAAATAAGATAAAAAATTGCATAAAATGACAATAAGAAATTATGATCCATTTTAGCTCAAATCATGAAATTACATGAACAATTTCACAAGTTTGTTAATATATTTATCACTTCTTCCTATAACTTTTGGTGAAAAGAATCTAACAATATCTAAATATGGTCCAAAAATTATATAAATTGGTACATTTCATGAGTCTACAACCTTGACATAAAAATTTGAGCATGTGATGAGAAAATTGAGCTATACTTTTATTCACAAATGTATAATCCACTAACAATATTTCATATAACTTGTGAAAGGACCTCTAGCTTAGTGGCTAGAGCACCTGAGTAGCAGCCAGCGGATCAAGTTCGACTCCCAGTGGGCCGTGGGAGTGAATTAAGTGGGATTGGAACAAAATTTATATAAAAAATAGATAAGGTTTCCCCTGCTGATTTCGGTAAAAAAAAATTCATATAACTCAAGTCACACTTTAAACTTGTCCGGTAACTTAGCAACAAAAAAAATCATATCTGTCCTAATATTTTTTTATATGTATAATATTGTATATATATTTTTTGTTGTAGAAGATTCAATAAGTTTTAAACCAATTTATTTGTCTAAAAACATAAAAGAAAGAAATGAAGATAGTTGTACATGATAATTGATTATATATTGTCATCTGTCAGACATCGTTGTATATGCAAAATACAGAAATGAATCAGGTGGTTCATTCATTCTGCCAAAATTCTAATGTTGTGTTCCATTTGATCCCTTTCCAGTTGGCCTCCTTTACTTCATGTTTGTGTAATCGCAGTAGATAGATTGCGCGTTCGAATTGCAGTTTGTGCAGAGTTTGCCTCTCCCCATATATTGAACTGCCCGTCCTATAATGCATTGTCAATGACTGGACCCTGATCTGTGTCTAAACCAAACACTGTTCGCTTGGTTTATCAACCACCAACCAGCAGTATTTTATCTTAGAACACACTAGCCACTAGCAATCAGTCAGCAGAACTTTTCTCTCCGTAACATATCAGATCAGTGATTTTCTCCCGTAACAAATCAAGACCACCACCACCGAACGAACATTACTGTCACTGACTTGTGATATTCCTCCCAATTTTCGTTTCCAAGAGTTGGGAGTCAGAACTATAAATTCTCTTATGGTTGAGGACCCCGGTTGTCGCGCTCTCCTCGCAAACAACACGTACTGAAGTCTGAAGGTGACACGGTTCACAAATCAAACTTCACAACTCACGATCAGCGAAGGTGACTGGCTGCACGAGCGCGCGGCTGCTGAGGCGGGGGCGAGTAGCAGTAAGGTGGGGAAGCACGCAGCAACCTTTCATCAAACACACACAAAAAAAAGCACGCAGCAACCAACTCCACTGGACTATACATATTTAGCTACGGATCTTCTTGACGGGTGTGGGCAGATCTTGAAGCATGAAATTTTTTTTTACCCAAGCCCTCAAAATGCTGTTTTAGTTATTTTACACTATAAAATGCGCGGGCGGCTGCCTGGGCCCGGCCAGCAAAATCGAGGCTGACACGCCCCATGGGACGGTCATGGGCAGAATTTTCTCAGCCCGAAAAGCCCTGGGTTTTTTTCGGCCCGGCCCGTGGAATGCTCAGGTCTACACTGGACCGATGGAAGTCTGGGCACCAAGGAAGGGAATGAGCAGCCTGGGACCCTGGGTGCACCGGGCTCGGATGTATTCCTGAGCATTTTTAGTCCGGCCCGACCCGACCCGCTGGCCCGGCCCGAGCCCGGCCCGCCCACGGACCTTATTGGGCGGGCGTGGGCACAGATCTGCAGCTGCGAAAAATCTTGGCAGCCCGACTGAAATGTTGTTTTAGCTATTTTACACTATAAAATGCGTGGCGATCGCCGTCGGCCCCCGAAAATTGAGGCTAGACGTGCCCAGTGGGACGGTCATGAGCAGGATTTTCTCGGCCCGAAATAACCGGGTTTTTTTCGGCCCGGCCCGGGCCGCCCCGCTAAATGCTCAGGTCTACTCGGATGTGACTCTGATCGAACGATTGGAAAGTATGTGGGTAACGAGCACGAAGAAACAACTGTAAGAGCAACTCCAATATACTCTGTATTTTTATAGCTAAATTTAGAGATTTTACATCTTTGTAAAAATAGACAATCACCTAATTTTGTGAGATAATCCAAGAGACTAGGTAAAATTTGATGTTTATATTCAAAACCACCTCTACAGGGTCCACTCATCCTGTTCCCTTCTTATCTTCTGCCAGCTCTATGCTCCTCATCCATCCTCAAACGCACGTGAGCAGGGAGCAGCTAGGCAGCTAGCCACCCCGTTGGTCGCTGCCTGCCAGTGCCAGCCGCTCCACACCTCGTCTCGCTGCCCCAGCCTGTCGCCTCACTGCCCGACTGCCACAGCCCACCGCGTCGCTGCTTGGTTGTGCTGCTAGCAATCGCGTCGTCGCCAGTTCACCGTACCTCCGACCCGCATGCAAATCATTCTCCGCTCTCCGAATTGAATCCCCGGCCAATGAATCGAAGTTCTGGCTTGCCAAATCCAAGCTCGGACCGACGAATCGAAGTTCTGGCTCACCAAATAGAAGCTCCGCCCCAGCCCCCTCCCCCGAGCACATCGGTGAGCCTTCCTTGAAATCTGCCGCGCCGACCAGCCTCCCTCCCTCCCTTCTCCACTTCGCCGCTCCGCCGCCGCAAGCTTCACCGTCGGGAACTCCACTCCGCGCGTCGGCGACCCTCACTCCCTTCTCTGCTTCGCTCCGCCACGCACTCATGCCGTTGTCACAAGAGTCATCGTCGTTCGCCCGCTCCGTCGACGCAAGGTCTGCCGCCACGAGCTCGGGAGCTCCACTCCACGCGCCGGCGACCCTCCCTCCCTTCCATGCTTCGCTCCGGCATGCGCCCGTTCTACCGTCGCAAGATCCGCTGCATGCACCCTTTCCGCCGTCGTGAGCTCCACTCCACCGCGCCGACGACCCGCCTTCCCATCTTCGCTCCTCCTCCACGTCAGCGGGGCACTGTGGCGGGGACGGTGGTGGTGGCAGGAGCGGAGGGGTCCCGCAGGAGATGAGAGCGGCTAGCGAGCGGATTGCCTAGCCAAAAGTACTGAGCGATGGGCTCCAGATGACGAGCACGATCGTGAGCGGCGGAGGATGGCGAGGCTGTTGGATTGAGATTTTTTTCAATTTTTTCTATTTTTACCGAATTGAGGCTGAATGAAGAGGCTTTTGGAGTTGCTCTAAACATTGGCGAGCCGAGATTTCCGGGCAGGCGAGCATGCGACGCTCACGCATACTTGGTCAGCCGCAGCAGAAAGACAAGAGAAGGTCGGTTTGTAGCGAACATAGCCTCATATACCATTAGTTCGAGTATGATTTTGGTGATTAATGACAACATGATCAATGTAACTAACCGTATTGTCGAGCATGTCTTTATAGGCATTTCTAGGTTCTATGGATGCAAAAAATACCACATGCCACATGGTGTGTATATTTTGAGGGTCCAAACCGAGCAAAGAAAAGAAAAGAGAAGACACGGATGAACCGACGGTACCTAGAAAGCAAGCGTCGGTGCAATGGCCGTGTGATAGACCCGTCCAAAATAATTATGTATTATCACCTAAGTCTGTCCACTTAATCAATAATAAGGAAGTATTCTGTCGTATCTGCCGGGTCAAGCCTGGTGAATCACTTACAACACATGATCGATAATATGCAACAAAGCCCACATGAAGGCGGGTCCAGAGTACAAATTTAAATTACATGACAGCCCACAGGGTTAATTTATTACAAACCAAGTTTCTTGCAGGAAAGTAAAAGTTCAGAGTTTAAAATAGCGGAAAGGTGAACTAGTCGTCTGATACACATGGGAGGCCATCCATAGCATATCACTCATCGTCAGCACCACTCTCCCACTCAAGTTCCAACCCGAGGGGATTTGGCCAGACCAAACATCATTATCTGAAAACAACAAGTAAAGCAAGGTTGAGTATTCTAATACTCAGCAAGACTTAACCGACAAAATAAATTAAAACTAGACATACAAGGCTTTTTGGCCGGTGGGTTTGTTTTGCCAAAAGCGACTAAGAGTTGATCCTTAATTTCAATATTTAGCTCAAATTCTAGTATATTAACCATTCTAGGTAAGCACCTAAACTAAACAAGCAGTTGTGCGAACAATATTAATCAAGCATCAAAATTAATCCATCTGTTCCATAATATAAGATGGGGTAGCCAGTGGTCACTACAAGAAAATCGTTGACTAGTGACGTAACCACATTTTAGCGTCATTGATTTATGACGTTCCTGGCTGATCTCGTCATAATATTTCACTTCTGAGCAAATTTAGTGAAAAAAAAACTTTCGTCATTACGGTTGGTACTGTAGGCGGGCATTCACTGTTCCATGCTGTTTTGTGACGCCATAAGCACTGCAAAAACGTCATAAACCAACATCGGTCCCACATGTAAGCATTATTTTAAAAATAGAGTGTTCCAAGTCGTCATAAATTTTAGTTGGGTCCCACATGTAAGCATTTTTTCGAAAATAGAGTGTTCCAAGTCGTCATAAATTTTTCCAGGGTCCCACATGTAAGCATTTTCGCCATGTCAGCGGCGTCATAAACCAACTTTGGTCCCACATGTAAGCATTATTTTTAAATAGAGTGTTCTAAGTCGTCATAAAATTCAGTTGGGTCCCACATGTAAGCATTTTTTTCGAAAATAGAGTGTTTCAAGTTGTCATAACTAGTTCCAGGGTCCCACGTGTAAGCATTTTCGCCAGACTAGAGGCTACGTCATGAAATGTTGCAAAAATAATTTGCCATGGCATGGTTTCAACTGTGGACCAAGAAACAAGGTCAGGCGCTACCACCCATTTTACTTCTTGGTTGTGTTATGCTAACAAGAAACACTTTCCTTATGGTTGTCTCGTGAAATCTTTAATATAAATCGAATTAAGCGAACGCTTCACGCTTCTCGCAAAGACTCTCAACTTTTGCTACGCGCAGATCTGCAACGGCTAGTGGTACGAATGGCGGATTCTAGCGGTGATGAAAGGGTGGTTTATGCGCCACCTCCCGGCTACGAGTTCATGAAACAGGACGACAAGGTCAGTCCTCCGGTTTGAGCCACTATATTTTCCCTATCGACCTAGGGATGGGATTTCTAGATTTGGGGATCTAGAGGATTGATGACCATATACAATAGATTCAGATTTTATCATACACTATTTGCATTGCAATTGGTGTTAGAAGTTGATGGGCTATAGATAATCGGTGTTAGATTCAATTAGTTTTTGATTTGCAACATTTTATGAATTGATAGGTTCTTGTATTTTACTAGCATCCGGTGGTGGCTCGGCCCATCGATTTAAGCTACATCGAAGCCTCCCGATGCTGATCTTATCGTTGTGGATCTTTATAACAAGTGCCGCATGGGTATGCTCTCCTTGTCGTGAAAGCTTCACCGCCTCTTGGCGCCGAGATGGAACTCCGTGGTCGTGTAAACAATAACTTGTTTAAATTTCAATAGACTTATAGTACTTGTACTCTTGATATTAGTGTTGAAATGGACAATTTTATGAACATATATGTATTTGGTGTCTGTGACCTCAAGGAAAACAATGTCGACATTTGTTTGGATTGATCCTGAATGGGATGGTAGGACTAAAGCTGTTCTAAATAAGCTAACACGCAGGATAGCAAAAGATGAAGAGGAAACAAGGTCATGGAAAGAAGAATGCGAAAGGCTAACATGAAGCTTGAGAATCTTGAAAAATTGATGCTTGAAGATACTACCACCGTGCTTGGAAGAGGAAGAAGGGTAAGCCAACAGCATGTAACTTGGACAAGTGTTCATGGAAATGGAATCGAACAATAGGTAGTTATGATTATCTAACAATTTTAATGATGAATAACCATGACATGCCATCTTATGAAAGTTGTTGCTGATGTTTTCTTCGAGATCACGTGAACGACCCTCGAATTTATCGATTTAAGTGATGCTTGAAGACGAGCTGCAGAAGGTGAATGGACAGCTGCAGGAAGCCAGACATAATATTACCTTGAATCTATATGCGGGAGAATTGTCGATTCATCGATGTCTTAAGAAACATGTTTCTACCTCATCATGTTATGATGTTTGCTACTTGGTGGTGTAAACTTTGTGGTGATGAGTTGTTTGAGATGCCATCTTATTATGATTTGCTTTGAGCACTCTCACCATTCGAGCTAATTTTGTTGATGTTTCTTGGTCCTGTTGATGTTTTGTTGGAAGGACCTTCCGAGTAACGATCGCTAAACTGCTTATTTCCTCACATGTCCAAGTCATCATAAAATGGAGGTCCTAGATGTAAGCATTTTCGCTAGGTCACGAAATGTTGCAAAAAAAAAAACTTACCATTGCAAGGGTTCGAACTAAAGACCTATAGGAACAAGATCGCGTTGCTTACCACCGCACCACTTCTTGGTTCTCGCTATTTTAACAGAAACACTTTCCTTATGGTTGTGTAAGGTGAATCTTTAATATAAATCAAGAATTGCAGCGAAAGGCTTCACTGCCTTCGCAAAGACTCTCGACTTTTGCTACGTGCAGATTTGCAACAGCTCGTGGCAGGAATGGCGTATCCTAGAGGTGACGGGAAGATGGTTCACGCCACCTTCCACAAGAAGTCAAACAGACAAGGTCAGTTCTCTAGTTTGAGCCACTATATTTTCCCTATCGTCCTAGGGATTTCTAGATTTGGGGATCCAACGGATTGATGAGCATATACACTAGAATCAGATTTCATCGTACCCTCATATTTATACTTCGCTTTGGTGTTACAAGTTGATAGGCTATAGACAATTCATAGGTATTAGATTCAGTTAGTTTTTAGTTTGCATCGTTTGATGGATTGATAGGTTATTGTATTTTACTAGCTTGTAGAGGTGCTTGAAGCACTAAAGTCGGGCGAGGAGGTGAAGAGAGACCGCAAGAACAAGAAGGCAGAGAACTCATGGCACAGAAGAGGTCAGAAAATACAAGGAGGTGTGTCAGAAATTTTAAATACAACTATGCAAGAGATGAGGAAATTCAACGAGATGGTGACCAATTGTTACATGAATAATTGCATAATGACCAACAACTACAAGGAGTTGTGTGCCCATATGTTACGCCGGATAATGCCTTATTAAAAGAAATAGGTGAGATTCTTGACCAAGAGGACCTCTTGACGAGAAGGCAAAACCCAAGAGGAGGCAAGGTCATGGAAGGAAGAATGCACAAAGGCTAACATCAAGCTTAAAACAACTACCACGGAGCTGGAAAACGTGAAGGGAAAGCTGAAACATGCCATCGATGCGATGGAAGTGTATAAGCAATCGGTTGAGCAGCTAGTTATCGAGATCGAGAAGGAGAAGCAATCGATACAACAGAGTGTTATCCAGATGGAGAAGGAGAAGCAATGGATACCGCGCAAGAAAGATAAAAATAGGTAGTGCTTGATTATTCTGAAACTTGTTCTTTGTTGATGTTTATTTACTGGTTGTTCCTCCTGATCATAATACATAGTGTTATGAAACTTGTTGGTGCTTATTTTTCTTTAGGTCAGCCAAGCGAAAAAGGGATCAACAATGGGAAGGATCCTCCGTTACCGCCAGCCGAGCGAAGGTGAAGGGACATGCAGGATGGAGCTATGGAAGGAGAATCAACACCTATAGATGTAAATTGATGATCGCCTTATCGTTATGATTACAAATGGGTGGTTATGATTATTTTGAAAATTGTAATGATGATCATCCTATGATGTTTGCTACTTGGTGTTGTGAACTTTGTGGTCATGAGTTAAGAAACTTGTTGCTACTTCGGTGTGATGATCATCCTATGATGTTTGCTACTTGGTGTTGTAACTTGTTGCTACTTGGTGTTGTGAACTTTGTGGTCATGAGTTGAGAAACTTGTTGCTACCGATCATAATATGATGTTTACCGCTCGGTGGACGCCAAAGTTCCAATCTGTTGATGTTTCTTTGAAAGGACTTTCACGAGGAACGATCGCTAAACCGCTTGTTTCAGATCGTGGTTCCAACTCGTCATAAAATTTAATAAGGTCCCACAAGTCATCCGATAAAAAACAGAGGAAAATTAAAAGGATACCCAACGGCTATATCAACCGCTGCACTGCAAGGGGCTTGCCAAAGACGCCTGTGGATCGTTGTGGCAAATATCTAGCCTAGATGCATTGGTGCGCAGATCTACAACCCGCGGCGGGAATGGCGGATCCTCGCATCGAAGGGAGGAGAGTGAGCTACGGTCGGTCAAGACTGCTTTTGTGCCTCCGCTTTCCCTTTCGTCGAGGGAAGTGATATTTGGAATTGGGGATTTTTGAAGCACGATTGTTGTTACAAGTTGATTGATAGGCTTTAGTTTAGAAAGTGCAAAACTAAGCATTGATTTCAAGTTGCAATGAATTTTTTTGAAGCATCCGTGTACTCTATCATCTTCTTTCATTGGTAGTTACTGCTCGGAGACATCTTCCTGTAATAGTAGCCATTGGCATCCTAAAGACAAGTGCAAACACGGGTTGAGAGCTGTGGTGAAGTATGCTTGGACCTTTTCAACCCCGTCACGGCTTTCGTCGCCCAAAGGTAATGGCTAGTTGGCTACCTGCTTATGTGGTGCCTGTGGTCAACGGCTATTGCTAATGGGTCATTTAATTTGCAGGAACAAAAAGAGCAATGCGATTACTTCACCGGATTGATCCAGAATAGGATGAAAGGTCGTATGCTGTTATGCTAAAGCTCATGAAGAAGAAAGCGAAAGCTGAAGAGGATGCAAAGGGGGAGGGGGAATTGGGAAAGCTAATCGTGAGCTTAGAGAGATTAGGAATGAGCTCAAAATAGCGTGACAAAAACTTTAGAAGGCTACCGCCGAGCTGAAGTCAATTAGGAATTATAGGCACAATGTCAAACTCGCGCATGTGCTGCTTGCTTTATTTGTTGTTTTCGCGGCAATGGCGGGATTGATGCTCGGTGGTAAGGCTAATTAGATGTCTCGATCATGTATTCTGCAAGTGACACTTTGGTATTGTGAACAATGTGTCGATCATGTATTCTGAACATTGTGCCCTATGCTCGAGCATTGTCGATGATGTATTGCCAAAATCGACCAAGAAATGCGCGGCGATTAGTATCCACCACATTGTATGACCATTTAGTCCGACTGCTCACATTTTCAAGAACGTAATTTCCGTTAGGTTCCCAGTCATAATGAATTATTATTGTTATCCCGAAATCAACAGAAAGCAGCAGCGAAGGTTGTTTTGGGTGTAAGGAGCGGTGAATTTACTGTAAATGCGGAGAAAGGAACGGATTTGTTGTAAATGGGGCATTGATCGACTTCTTCCACTGGGCAGAAAACATTTTACAATTGCATCTCCTCCTCTTGGAAGGAAGATCCGTGAGAGTACATTGCTCTCTTCCAAGTCTCTGTATCAATTTGAATGTGCATTTGACCCGCACTACTATGTTTGATGAAACTATTTTCGTGACGCAGAGGTCAAGAATCATGTTGTCGCCGTGGCGGTTGACGTTATCGCCGGTGGTGCTCCCTACGAGGTGAACATTACATCGCCGGCCACCGCCGTGACCTCGTGAGCGCCCATGGACGACCTCCGTAGCCTCACAGGCGACCGCCGAGATGCGTCACGCAGTGCAACAACGCGGCCGTTGGTCGGCGTGTGGCGCTAGAGCGATTTGCCATCGAGCTGCAGTGGAACAACCGCAAGGGCTACGACGTCCTCCTCAATTGCCTGACCCGCATAAGAAACTCGAGGCATGTTTCCTCCGGATGGACATCCTGCGGGGAAAACTACAGCTCCGGTCATCCATCGCCAAGCTCGAGGAGGCCGCCGTGCCGCACAATGTGGCGGCTCACGAGCCGCCATGGTCCTCTACAGGCCAATGGCGGCGCCGGTGATGATGACACTATGAGGCGGTACATCAGATAGGTCGAGGGCGAGGAAGAATCGGCGGCCGCGACATCGATGATGATGCGGACGAACAAGGGTTGCCTGCGTTACCGTGAGGCAGCCTCAGAGGTGATCCGGCGAGTGACATGGCGCCGACGCAAACGCGCCGCCATGGGCGCGGGCAATCATCGCGCAGCCGCTATGCTTCAAGATGAGCTGGGAAGAATGGTCACATTTTGTAACGAAGGAATGTAGAATTCACGAATGTGATCTGTTCTTTAGCAAAATAATTGGATATCTGCATCCAAACAAATTACCCTGACATGTGAGAGTGATTTTGGATATATTTGTTTCTAGATCAATCCACTGATATCTGTTTCTATCTCTCTTCCTTGATTCCCGTGTATCAATACTCACACACGTATTGACGTGATGGAATCCAACTTCTGGTCTTCCCCATTTTTTACCACGGTAGTTGGAATAGTTCATCGCAATTTAGAGAGGTCGAAATCAATATTAGACAATTAAAAAACAAATAATGTGATCTTACTATCTCAGAAACTACGAAATCCATAATCAGGTTTGCCCAACTCAAAACAAGCAACTTTTGCCAGGAAAGGAATGAAAATTTTGTCCGTCTATTAATGTTTCAGAAACCCAAACATCCGGTCCTGCCGGGTTATATTGCCTATCTCATTGCATGCTTTCATTTTGTTGTTACCAAGCATGACTCAACAAGGAAGAATGAAGCCATGGTTCAAACTCTAAGTTCTTGCTTGTCTTCACGATTCTTTCCTACTAACCAAGTCTTTGAAAACAAATCTTTGCTAGATGGGGTAGTGTACACTAGATAGAGTAGACACCATCTTCTTTGAAAGCCAATTTGTTGCCCATCGCTTCAAATTGCTCTACCTAAGCCACGTCTCCACGTTCGAATTGTGCACATTTTTGGCTCTCCCTAACAAGGATGATATCATATCTCACCTTGTCCATATTCAAAACAAGCATCTTTTTGCCATCAAATGATTAAAAATATTTCTCCGGTCTACTCATGGTTTGTAAACCGAAACATCCGACCTCGTATACCGTAATAACCGGGTCTCGTGGGAACTTTCAATCTCATCATGTTCAAGTGAATTAAGTTTGCTCCAAGTTCAACGAGATTGCAAGTTACGCGCCTAGGCCATTTGCCTGACACGATCCCCCATGAGACCTTGCGCCTTTCCTTGGCAAATGAGATCTATTAATATATACCGAAAACACTTTTGCATCTCCTCCTCAACGAAAGAAAACCCCATCGGCATCTCCTCCTCTAAGACTAGAAGACCCCGTATCGCCGCCTCCCATCGGCGCAAGTACCGCCATCCTCTCTCCCAATTCAATCGATTTCTTTGTTCTTCGACCTTTTCCGCCTCTTTGAGCAAACTAATTTCTATATGCATTTCGAGCATCTCCTCAATGGCGGCGACAATCATCGCGTGCCTCTGTGGAGCTCGCTCTCCTACCATCCACGCCGGCTAAAGTTCGGCGGGGCCGATATCGGCTGCGGCGGGCAGATGTAAACGTCGCAATGGATGGTCGGGTCGATGGGGCCGGCACGCCTGTGTCGATTGCGGGCCTTCATTGCTGGCATGCCGCAGCGGTGGACGCGTTCTCTCCGCATCTATCAAACCACGATTCCCGTCTCACCGTCCACGTGGCGTGCGATGGGTGGAGTGCAGGCCGGGTTGGTCATGACGTGGCGCCTCGTGGCCTCCACTCCGCCATTGATGTCAAGCGCGCCCGCCGCTATCTGAGGCTCGGTGAGAGTCGTTCCGTCCACGCTCCGCATGCGGGCGTGCCGGCCGCTCGCCGCCATTGATGTCCGGCGCGCCCGCCGCTTCGGCCGGAGAGCTCAGCGCACGTGCATACCGTCGCCACGGCGGCATGCGGTGGGTGGAGTGCACGAGGCCGGGCTGGTCGCACGTGGCAGCCGTGGCCCTCCACTCCACCAATGATGTCAAGTGCGTCCGCCGTCCCGGAGAGCTCAAGCGCACGATCGTTCCGTCCCCCGGCGGCCGACGGCGTTGCCAGCCGCTCGGCCATTGATGTCAAGTGCGCCCGCCACGCCGACTGTCCCGGAGAGCTCATGGGCACGAACGCGTTCCCCTGAAGGCCGGCGGCGCGTTGCCCGCCGCTCGACGATGTTGGACCCGTTCACGCCGGTAGGCGCCTTTGATCCTCGACGACCCGCATCGATGAAAAGATAATTGCCAACAATAACAAGTGTCACTTTGTTGTAATGCTTATTAGTGTATGATCAGAGAACTCTGTTTCCTCCTGTGGAGTACTTTGGATGGATGTTCGTTCGAAAAATGTGAACCTATTTTGCCAACAAATCAACAAATAATTTAGTCCGGTCTTGTCACTTTTTCTTAATAGTAACATCCGCCTGTTGCCATCCTCGTGCCACAACTTCCCATGGAAGGTGGTTGCCATCATCAAGAGATCACACACGTGTTGGTCATACGGCACGGGGACCCGCACATCAGCCCCTCAACGGTGGAAGATGAATGGAAGCCACTCAAGAGTCAAGACTCAAGAGGCGCCCGTTGCTTACCTTCTCACCGAAGCGGCACAACTTCCCAGGCAAGGCGAGTAACTCCACATAAATCGCCATTCCTACCCCCCCACCATCGGCGTCCTCACCAGTTCCGAACCACGCTACCACTTCCCAAACACTCGCGCCTCACTCCTACCTGGCCAACGCAATGAAGTGATCAGGCTCCCCGTCGCGTCGGCTATCCCCCACCGGTTCCCCGTCGCGCCGGCTATCCCCCACCGGCTCCCCGTCGCGCCGGCTCTCACCCTCGCCTTCAACCGATCCTCGGCACCACATCCTCTTCGCGTGCCCGTATTTGGGTGCCGCCATGACAACCAAAGACTTCGCGCCGCATGTTCACGGAGGTGGGGCCACATCCGCACGCCGCCGCTGGCCCGACGCCGCCAGCGTCGACCCGCCACCGCCGAGCTCCGACGCCGCCAACGTCGACCCGCCGTCGCTCGTCGTCGGTTTCCCAAGAGCCGGTGGTGGCTCGCGGATTCGACCTCCTCTACCATCGCTGCCGCCGCCCTCTGACGACGCCAACGTCGACCCACCGTCGATCGCCGGCGCTTTGTGAGAGCAGGTGGTGTCTTCGGGCGGATATCCGGCCTCCTCCACCGCAACGCCTTTAAGCTTACATTTACGGTTACCCTTCCTGCTGGTGAGTTTGACTCCGACGACTCCGACTCCCAAGGCGACACAGTTAGCGAGGACCGTTTCCACGGCTACATCCCTCCGGTCCCCGGGGCGATGCTTTGCGTGTCTTCTTGCGCTTGAACGGCACGTATGGGTGCCCTATCTGCCCCAACCTTATGCACCGGTGGCGCAAGCTGAATGAGGTCAAGGACCATGTCCTTGGGATGGCGGTCTGCTCCCGAGGCGTAACTACAAGAAGAAGTGGAGCGCCACGCGTCGTGGCTGTGAATGAGGATGGATGGAGTAGATGGAATGAGGGAGCAGCGTGGTGGAAAATCTATCTGTTATGTTATCTGTGATGTTAATTAGTATCTTTAGATTTCGTTGAACATTGTATTATGTATGTGAACTTTGTGATGTTATGTTATCAGTGATGTTAATTAGTATCGTTAGATTTCGTTGGAACATTGTCTTATGTATGTGGAAATTGTGATGTTTAATTAGTCACTTTAGAATGGACTCGCTTTCCTACTTTGGATGGATGTTCGTTCAATAATGCGATCGTATTTTCCTAATAACAATTCAACGAACCATTTAGTCCGTCCGGTCCACTTTTGCAGATCAAGAAGATCCGCCGTAGTCATCCTATTTTGCCCACAAAATCAACACTGAATTTAGTCCGGTCGTCAACTTTTCTTATCAAGAACATCCGGCCATAGCCTTCCTCGAGTGCCAAGGCGCCTGCCTAATTTCCCATGGAAGCTTGCCACAACGCCCCATGGAAGCTTGTAGATGAATCGCAGCCACTGATCTAGAGGCCGTTTAGCTTGTCACATAAGCTTGCACAACTTCTCATGGAATCGCCATTGTATTCCTACCACCATTGCCGCCCGAACCACTCTACCCATAGTTCTCTTCCCAAACACTCGTGATTTCACCCCATCGCCTGTCCGACGCAATGAAGCAACCGCTCCCTAGACACACAAAGCTCAGCGCATGGCCGCACCGCCTTTACTGTCGGTCCGCGGCGTTGCGCCCGCCCACCGCCTCCTCGAGTCGAATCCGGGTCCCGGCTGCCACACGCGCCTCCACTTCATCCGCTCCTACTTAGAGTGGCAGGGCGTCAATTCCACGACGGAGCCGCCGGCTCGACGGGCGCCAACGCCGACCCGCTAATGCCCGGAGCTGCACGTCACGCCTGGATTCCCGCCCTCCTCCACCACTTGCGAGTTGGACTCCAACCCAATCGACTCCAACTCCACACCCAAACCGACATAGACCATCTTAAGACCTTTGTTTCACGATCTTCCGAAGACTACCAACACCTACGGTGCTCTTTCGCCCAACCGTATGCACCTGTGGAGGAACTGAATGAGATCAAGGACCACGCCCTTGGGATGGCTGTGTCCGAGGCCCGAGGGAGGACAACATGAAAAGTGGAGCCGCCACCGCCCGGCCCGCCGTAAACAAGGGATGGATGTAGATGGAGTGAGCGAGCCACGCCAGTGGAAGACCAATGCCGATATGTCATCTGTGATGTTAGTTAGTATCTTTAGATTTCGTGGGAACATTGTCTTATGTATGTGAACATCGTGATGTTAATTAGTAACTTTACATTTCCTTGAAACAAGGTCTCATGTGTTGTCCGGCCTGTTCGTGTTTCGTAGACAAGAACATCCGCTCTTATTGTACTTATACATGATCGTGTTTCCTAGCTTGACACATTTTTTTTTCAAATCGAGGGCATCCCCCATTTGCATTGCAACAACAGAAATACCGAACAAGTCATAGAACGGGGATAAAAGAGGTGTTCACTGGCCCTTGACTCGCCCTAACCTACCTTGACTAAAGCTAGATTAGGACAACGATCGCCCCTAGGACTCCCAGGGAGAGTAAGCATCACCAGACAACGAGTCCGAACATCATCACAAGTTTCCAACCCAAAACATAGCACCACTAGACAGACCTACACCAACATCTGCCAATCGCTTGACAATGTCAGTTTCCTAGCTTGACATATGATCTGGAGAAGTTGAAGATCAATATTGGATGATTAATAAGAAATAGCAATGTGATTGTTGCTCACCTTGACCAAATTCAAAACAAGCATCCGGTTATTGCCAAACATCCAAAATGCTAATGCATCCCTAACCCAAACCATGTTTGTGAATTTGGTTATCGTTTGTTTGTTGATCAATCCCCTTGTTTGAAGTTGTTTATGCTTTGTTTCCCTGACCATCTCTGTTCCTTGTCTCCCTATAAATGTTATCCTATTTTATCGCTCTCATAAACTATGAAATCATAGATCACCTTTGCCCAAAATCAAAACAAGCATCTTTTACTGTGTCTGAAAAATTTGTGTTTTATGTATATTTTTCTAGACCGAAACATCCGGTCTATTAATGCATCCCATACCCGAACATCCGGTTTAATGGCAGTAAATAGTTCATCTCGCATGTTGAAGTGCTTGTAAATATAGTTTGCTCCAAATTCACTAAGATTACAAATTTACATAGTTCTTTTCTTTGCAAAAGACCGTTACATTATTAGAGATCGAGGCACCTCCTTGCATTAGCGTGATACAACTCCAAGAGACACCTGACTTTCCAAACCGAGATCTATTAATATACCGGACTCTCCCAACTCCCTCCATTACCTTGTCTCAAACTCTCTTCCTCCAGAAACCACAACCACCATGCCTTCTTCTCCGATTCGACTTCCCGCCTCCTGCTTCCTTCCAACCCTCCTCCATTGGGACACCACCCGACTCCCCAACCAAGCGCATGCGAGCCATCCGAGCCCTCCTTGAGTGAATCGATGTAGAAGACATGGAAAGGCGTGAGAGCGAGGACAGTGAGGATGAGTACGACTATGTGGAAGAGGATGAAGAGGAAGAGGAAGAAAGAAGAGGATGAGGAAGAGACGGGCGGCCATTGAGAAGAAGCGATTGGCGGCCAAGAAGAGGAAGCGGTGGAGGCCAAGAAGAGGAATCAACAGACAGAGGCGTTTGTGAGGCAGGTTTTGAAGGATGACAAGGCCGGTAAGCTTGATTCGTTCAAGGATATTCCGTCGGCGAAGAAGAAGAAAGGTACGGAGGAGGAGGTGGTGGACTCGAAGAGGACCAAGAAGAAGATGGACCTCGGCGCTGGTCCTTCAAATGCCGGCCCCACCAATCCCGGTCCCGTGGCTCCCCGACCATTGAAGCTCCTCGACGCGAGTCATCGGGAACTCCTGAGGGTCGTCTTAGATTACTCGGATTTGGGTTTTCTTTTTCACTTTCAAATAGGTGGTCTTGTGGATGGAAAGATCAATTGTATGTTTTCTTTTGGATGGAAAAGATCGATCCCTATTTTCTGCCTCTGTGAATCTTGTAGTGGTAGGAAAATCCCCTGTATCCCCTGTTATCCATGAAGAACATGGGTGTTCTTCTTTTCCATGATCGCCTTCCTTGCTTCAGTGGATTTCCCTGGTCATGATGCGTTGCCATAGTCTGAGATGTAATGTCTTGTCATGTGATATTTTATTCTTATCCCACCGCACCGCATTGCAGATACACACGTAAATGATGACCGATTTTACAAATTTACCGTTTGACTAAATTCACTGTTTTGCCAAGAATATACAGAACGTAAATGATGGTCACCTTGCCCAAATTATTCAACTTAAATGTGCACATACATGATACATCCCCATAGACCTACACCCGTACAGTGGCACTGGCACAGGCGCGCACAAACACACACCCAGCAACGAAATCTTCGGACTTGGCAACGAGGAAGACAACAGACACGGTCATGGAGATGGATACGGCACACGCCTATCCCACCATACCTAATGCACGACGGAATGTAGCATAATGAGGATCCGTGCGGAGATATTCCTCCAATGCACGGTGCCTACCCCTCCACTTCATGGTACGTCCCGAGCGACCAATGCCAAGCATGTCAGAGGATGTCACGAAAACCCCACTGCCAGTTAGCAAGATTGCAGTAAGGGCACACATAGCGACCATGGCGAAGCACATGAGTGTAACCCTGCTCCTGCAGCCAAGCCAAAGTATCTTTCTTCATCTCCTCCGTTTCTTCCTCGTCCGCTTCCCAAGTCGCATGATCATATGGATCCGCGGAGGTGGCATACAAAGATGTAAGTTGGCGGTTCCTCCGCTCGCATCGAAGCCATCCTCCTACACACTCGCCAACAACGTAAACATGATAAGCACACCGTAAATAATGATTGTATCCTCAGAAAACATGACGCGGAAGCTAAGAGCTCACCTCTTTTCACAGAGCAGAACCAAATAGAGAGGTCTGCTAGCACAATGCGGAGGATGAAGAGGCGATGAGCAAAGGCCTTGGGGCACGCCTATTTATCGAACCATGACCGATACTAAGGCAGCGTGCACCTTGTGGCAGAGCACGCCTCACGGGATTACGAGCTATGAAAATACGTGGGATGCTCGAATACGAAGGCCTACACCGCGAGAGGAATCCTGTCACAAGTATAGGGCGGAATATGCGTGCTTTTTCCCGGTGAGGCATGCAAAATATTTGGTGGGTACACGAGTGTGCTTTGGTCCGGATAAGAATGCGAAGGAAGATCCTTATATTCGTATGACTTTAAAAATAGACGTGTAGGCATTGTAGTGGGAGAAGCAATGTTAGGTTTTGTGATCTTCGATCGAAACGCACCAGCTTCATCAAGCATGGGCCTCTTCGATATCCGTCTCCGCCTATATTGTACGCCACGAATTCCACCCAAACTCACGACAATATGGGGCCGTCATTGCAGGCCTCACTTGTCGATCTGCAAGTGCAGCTTACCAAATTTTCATTTCGCGAAGTCGAAGTGGGATTTTCAAATTGTATTCTCTCGCCTCGAAATAATAAATACTCTACTCCATTGCTACCGTGCGCCACTAAACTCCCGCCTTCCATTTCCAAAAGCATCACTGCTCGCCTAGATCTGCTGGCGGTCGGCGACCTGTCACCGGTGGAGGGGGAGGGGTATCTCAGCAGATGGTGGGCGGCAGATATTGGTGTTCTGCTTGCGTCTGCTGTGTCTGGCCGAGGCTTGAGCGAGGATACGCAAGCACCGGCTCCCGATGCCCCTCAATCCATGGGCCTCGAATCTTGGAGCTTCACAAGTGAGAATCTCATTTCCTTTTCTTTCTAGTCCCTAGTAGTATTTTCGTTGGCTTAGAAAGTAAATTGCTTCGTATTGTGTTAGTTCGAGATTCTTCTTAACTTTGCCGCCTAGATGCACACGATTTGGAACACAAGTTAATCGATGAGCCATGCATTGAAAGTAAATTGCTTTGTGTATTGTGTTAGATTGGAGATTCTTCTCTTACCTTGGCCGCTCTAGATGCGATTCATCGATTTGTAACACAACTTAATAGATGAGCCATGCTTAGAAAGTAATTTACTTTGTTTATTGTCTTAGATTTCAGATCCTTCTCTTACCTTGACCGCTCTAGATCCAGGTTCACGATTTGTAAATTTTTGTGAGGCCTAGCATCCCACTCTGCATTGTGAGATTCAATCACATGTCGTGGTAACGAGCATGATTATCCTGCTACTTTATTCTTAGGATTATTCTTAAGTTTATTTGCTTGCTTCGTTTAAGGTTCAAGTTTGACTTCTCCTTTCATTTTTAGGCTCAAATGTTGAGGACAATCCTTGCGGTTCAAATATCAAATTCCTATCCCTCCAATGTGAAGTCAAAGCCATTCATTGATTACATGCCTCGAGATTATCCGCCTTCGCTACATGCTCAAGACACGAAGTTTCGTTGGGAGGGCTCGATGCATTTCCGACCTTGGTGAAATCTTTGTTGAACAGACCAAGTTTTGACAGACTTGAAGATCAAGATCGAAGCATCGGATGTAGCAATGAAAGTGCATCGATGAGATTGAGAGGTTGAAGAAACAAGTAGAAACTACTGAGACCCTCCTTCGTCAACTGCTAGGCTCGCGCCTTGGGTAAGGCCACTGTGTTTCTTAGTCTTCTGCTTGTGTCCTCCCTCTAGTTGTGGTTTGTGAGTACGGAGCTTTTTATCTTAGTGGGTTCTATTTCAATACCATATTTGTGAGCATGGAGATATCATGTGTATTGGTTTGTGAGCTCCTACTACAATCGCTTGTGGTTGTTCTGTGTTCATTGATAATAATGTGTCATGTGTGATCCAAACATTAATTTGTATGGTATGGAAATATTATCCGTGATATCAATTACTTAATTGATTAGCATGTAATATGAGATTGAATTATATTTAATTAATCACTACCTGGAGTGCAGCCCAAAATAATGTGGAAAAAATATGTGGCTTGCCCCTCGGCCCATTATTTTTTACGAATTCAAAACGACTTATTAATAAAATGGGTCGTATAAAAATGACGTCCAAATGGTGGGTGGGTCCAATATCGATTGGGCCTTAATCATTTTATGACGCCATCGAATATTGAACTCTATCCAACCAGTACTAGACCCAAAACAAATTAATGACGAATGCAATTATTGGGCTCGGTCATACTAAAACCGGGCCTAAAACATTCTATGACGACCTCGATTATTGGGTCGGTCCAACCAGAATTAGGCCTAAAAGTGTCTATGACGACAACAATTATTGGGCTCCATCCAACCATAAATAGGCCTTAAACATTCTATGACGCAAACAATATTGGGCTCCATCCAACCTTAATAAGGCCTAAAACCAATTTATGACGAAAGAAACATTGGGCTCAGCTTAATATTAAGTGGGCCAAATTCAATCTATGACGACAAGGTATTTGGACCATGGCCCGCCAAAATAGGGGCTGAATTCACTTAATGACGAAACGGTTTGTCACAAAATGTCGTGCCACATCAGATTTTGGTCCGACGTGGCATGTACCTTATGACGCCTTTGTGTTACGAATTTATACGCGTCATTAAACTCATGACGCCGGGAAATAAGGTCTCGTCATTAATCATGGTTTGTGACGCTCGATTAATGACGGAGCGTTTTCATAACAACTGGCGTCATTAATCGCGGTTTATGACGAGAAACGGCCTTTTTTTTTTGCATCACTAGTCGGCGTTTTTCTTGTAGTGGGTTAAGCAATCTCATGTAACGGTGAGAGACCGACGATCGAATTTATAATCCTTGCAAGGTAAACCAAACACACAGAAGAAGGTATACCCCAAGAAACCAAATAAAATCAAATGCGGAGTATACCTCGACCAGGCGGTTCCTGTCATTCCCTCAGATTAGGATCAGATGCTACAGTCCTAAATACAAGGTTTACTGGTACGCCCCACAAAGTACGTCTAGACTCACACATGCACTACTGGTGGCGAGCCTGGAGGCGCACCTCAAGATTAGTAGCGATAAAGTTCCCGCACTAGTTCATTAGGTACTAGGCTTACCGGTCCCATTCCCGACAAGTGCTTGGTACGTTCAAAAGCTTAACCAGCACATACTACTCGGTCAAGACCGATCCCATTGCTCTTACCACATGAGCGAGTCTGTTTAACCAAACTTATGATTCCAACATAAGTAACCTATATCTCGCGAGTAATAAGACATTCCTCGACTTGTACCGTGTCCTTAAAGCATGGCACTAGCGACCTAGCATACTAGTAAAAGAGCATAGGTGAGGACAGGAGCGTCCGAGGACCGGTGGATGGTCTCTCCCTAGTGTGATGAGTGATTGACAACGTGGTGTGGACTGACTCTTGGCCGAGTATTGCAAGTGCAGGTTGCGGCTTGATTTGCGTTGGTGCGGTGAAGAGCGGGAGCGAAAGGTCTATGCTGCGGGGCCTCCGAGGAGTGGAGACAAGTAGGCTCACCGAGGGACCCGGTGGCCAGCCGGGTCAAGCGGGCCGCATGGTGGCAAGAAAAGCAAGACAAGTCGTCGATCGGAGAGCGCAGTGGTAGCGGCTCACAACCGAGTTCGCAGACGCGGGTTTGGCGGCGGTTCACCACAAAACCGTCGTTACTTGGTTGAGCCACAAAACCAAGACCGGAGGCTCGTGAGGCGGAGACGGATCCGGCAGCCGAGAAGCTTCGATTTGGCGGACACGTGGCGGGATCGCAGGGCTTGCGTCGAGAGGACGCGAACTACGGCAAAGACGTGGCCGTGCGATGAAGAGGAGTGCTACTTGACCTATTTGCCCCTGAGGGGTTTGTATCTCAACTTAAGTGCTAGGGGTAGCTTGGTCTTTCGCCCAACCCAGAGGAACTCATATATATTAGCTCTAGGGTTTCTGGGCAAACCATCCATCCGGACTGCTTCCCATTTCTTTGCTCCATAGGTTTAGATTTTCTTCACCGTTTTGTAGAGAATCTGATCTCCGAGTGTATGGAAGCTTTCATGGTTGCGTCGATTTCCTTCTTGTAGCTCGTGTGATTTTCGTGTCTTTTTCGGGCTATTTTCGTTGGATTTTCGTGTGCGGCTTGTTCCTTCAATTCTGAGGTGTTTGGGTTCGGATTTGTTCGTGGGGATCATGGATAGATGTCTTGTGCATATTTGTGCTTGATCTTGACCCCTCAATCTCCGGATTTGGCCTTCGATTGAAGGATTTCGATTGGAACCCTAGCTTTTTGGTAGAGCTCGGTAGCGATTCGATTCCTAGCATTTTAGTTCGTTTGAGGTCTCAAGTTTTGGGGTATAGCATCTCCTAGAGACGCTTCACATCTCCCCCAAATCTTGCCTCAAGAGCTTAAGCTGTTTGGGAGATCCATGAATGGATAGGAGGGGTTGACTTCTCGTTTTCGGGCTCGAGCGGCTCTGTCAGACTGGCGGACGGGCCCGCACGATAAGCGCAGACGATCCGCGAGGCCTGTTCGTCGGGCCGCTTGTTCTTGCGCGTTCATGGTTTGATCCGTCGGGAAAGTTGCTTTGTGTTGCAAGGGGTTTGCGAACCGTCCGCCCGCTTGTCTCGGACCATCCACGCGGTACAAGTTGCCCACGGACCGTCCGAGGGTAGGGTACGGACCATCCGAATTTCAAGCGGTGCATACTGGAGGTTCAACGCTCTTTTGCGGACCGTCCACCCCTGATCCGCGGACCGTCCGCCAGGCTCAAGCGGACCGTCCGCCCGGTCACCTCGGACTGTCCGCCCGGGACTTCGCAGATTGCCTAAGTCCTTCGCTTCTTGAGTTGCGCTTCCGTGTTGCTTTGGGTTGGGGTTTGTTCCTAGGTTTGGTAGGTTCGTTGTCACTACGCGACCTTGGCAAACTCGTGTGGGAATCCTCGGTTGTGAATTTGGGGCATAGGATGAGTTCATCCTTCGAGAAGAATTTTTATCGGCTCCCATTCACTCCCCCCCTCTCTGGTCGCCTAATCGGTCCTTCAATAGGAACCTAAGGATCATGCATCTAAGGTTTCAAATCACTCCTGAAACTTAAATGCACATACATAACAATAATACATAAATAAATTGCCAAGTTAGAAAATTTGGGTTAATGCAATCCGGGGCTTGCCTTCCTTTTCTTCAGCACTAGCCTTGGGCTCTTCTGGGCTTTGACCCAGGTCTTGCTGCACACAGATATGGTTAACTCCACCCTCAGCTATTTCTTCACCCTCCTGGACTAGCGTATACGTTCCGTCCGGTAGTTCTACACGTTAAACATGCACATGCATTAGGTGAGGGTGTGAGTGGGAGAATTACCACCAAATCTAACTCATGTTGGTCATATTCATCTAAACACACAATACTTTTATCATAAAGAACATGGGTGGTTAATTAAAGTTAACTTTGGTGGTGATTGTGTACACATCTAAGTAGAATAAATTACTCAACTTCACAAAACAGCAAGGTGGTGTGTTTAATGATCTGAAACAGAAATATTTCATAACATTTTCAATTTAAACACCAAAGGTGAGAATTTACTTATTTACTTAAAATCTAGCTAGCCTTTCATCAAAAATCCATATTAAATTAAATACACTTCCGAAGGTCCTAAACTTTGGTACACAACAATATATACATAAACTAAGCTCACATGCCAAAGTTTAGCTCCAGATTACATATATTTTAATTTATATGAAAAAGACAAATTTCAGCCTAGCATAACACAAATAAATCCTACAAAAAGATTTATTAATCTTTTTGTCTCAACTATCTACTACAATCCATTCGTGTTCATTCTAAGCCTCTAGCCAAAATACAAGTGTAGATTCAAATTATTTTTCAAGTTATTAATTTAAACTCCTAAGCAAGATTAAATCCAAAACAAGCATCAAAACACATCCTAAAATCTCATCAACTTTAACAGAGGTACATCTCATCATAACAAAGTCATGGAGTGGATTTGTGCTTAGAGAAAGTTTATTAAAGGGGCTATTAAAAGTATCAAGATTAATCTAGCATAAAGATTACATAATCATAACTAAATATCTACTCATCAAACTCATGTAAACTTTGGTCATAAGTCTAAACATACCATGAAGAACAACATATCCAAAGTTCACTTCCATATCATGAGTATATTTTAAACTACAACAAAAACACCTCAAACTGAGTTTGAATGTTCATTCAAAAACTAAGACAAAAACACTATACAACCTTTCTAGAAAAGGTAGAGTTCTTCACCAGGAACCTAACAAAATTGAATTTGCATTTTTATGATTTTTCTCCGATTTTTAATGATTTTTCGAAATTTCAGAGAAAACCTAAGAACATCTTTTACAACCGGGTCCCTGGAATCTTACACGGAGGACCCTGAAAAGAGTTCAATCTATGCAGATATGCCCCTAGTGGCGGAGGGAGCTCGCCGGCGACTACTGTTGGCCGGAGACAGGCGGGTGAGCGGCTAGGGTTGGGTTTGGACTCACGCTCGACCGATTCTTGGCGGTGGTTGGGGTAGTGGAACCTCGGCGGCACAGGGGTGGAGCGCCCGCCTCGGCCCAAATGCCGGCGGCCAGGCGGCTCGGCGAGTCAATGGCGGCACACGGGAGGCTTCAATGGATTAGTGAGGAGGCGTGGAAACAGCGGAAGCTCGACAGACGGGAGTGGAAGGCAAGCTCAGCTGCGGCGCGACAATGGCGTTGGTGGAACAGAGCTGACGGCCATGCGGCTCGGTTCGTTTCGCTACGAATGAGGAGGGGAAAACGAGGAGGTGGCGACCAGGAGGACTTCCAACTCATGGCAGACCGGTGGCCCGGAGGGCGATGGGCTACGCGAGTGTGTTGATACTGGCCATGCTGGGTGGCACAAGGGCACGGTCCGGTCCCGCCTTCCTTGGGCTCGGCAATGGCCTATGGGCCTTCAGAGTCCCCACGGCACGCGCGGTCCACCACGGAGCCGCCGAGGCGTCCGTACGCCGGAGCGAGGCGCAGGCGACCCGCGGGACGCCGGCGCTGGCGCCCTTTTGTTTCCATTTAGCTCTTTTCAAAAATGCGAAACTCACTTTTCTTGAATAGAACTTGAAAATCTCCAAAAACGAAAGTTGTAGAGCAATTATAGGGCTACAACTTTTACAAAGGGTGACCTATGTTTTGGTGATGTATTTGACGGAAAACGGCGGTTGCAGTTTTCCACGGCCTCGATTATTGTTCATAAGGGCTTCAACCCTGTTTTGGGCTAATTTGCACTCAAAATTTGAATGTTCGCCAATTATGAAAGTTTTGTTCCCGAAAACAACGAAAGACTTTTGTATTGGAATATTTTTAAGCTTTATTATGAAATTTTGAGATAAAGCTAAAGTTCTAAAGAAGAGTATAGAGCTCTATAGGGTTTGACCAAGAACTAGGGGTTTGACTTGGTCAATTGTGTTTCAATTTGTGCTAAACATGATTTGGTGATGATAACACATGAAATTAGGATCTTTAAACATCAGGGATGTTACAGGCCGGAGTAATTGGTACATTGCGTGAAGAAAGCTCAGTCTACAGAGACCGTCGGATGAACCGACAGTATGGTTTTTAGTTACACCGGATGAATACCTGAAAGTGAAGCAGCGAAGCAGCAAGCACCGGATGAACCGATGGTCAAGGAGTGGTACCGTCGGTATATCTGATGAGATGAAGAATCAAGACAGAGAGCAGCCTGTTGCAGAGCCTTCAGCACCAGATGAACCGATGGTCAAAGGGATTCAAGCAGCGGTTCATCCGATGGTCACGAAAATGCTAACAGTAAGGGTTTGGCGCGAACTCTTCAAAGACGGATGAACCGACGATGCGTGGGTTGAAGCGTCGGATAATTTGTGTTAACGGTCATGTGCAGTGGAGGGCAACGGCTAGTAGCACTGGATGAACCGACGCCTACGAAAAGGAAAGCATCGGTTCATCCGATGGTACTACTTTCTGCAGCTTTTAGCCAACGGCTCTTTGGACGCCTTGGGCTATTTATACCCCCTCCACTCACCCATTTAAGGTTGCTGGATTGTGTGGAAGTGCAGAGGAGTGTGAGACACATACAAGATCATATCCAAGCCATCCAAGTACTAAATTGTTCATTCATAGACGTGCACACGCTTTGTGTGTGTACTTAGTGCTAGGCTTAGCTTAGAGCTGAGTGAGTGCAAGGTGTGCCTACCTTGTGAGGTGATTCTTGTGTGAATCAAGTTGTACAAGGTGCGCCGGAAGCCTTGGAGCCTAAGTGGCTCACCGGCAATCGTCTTTGACCCTCCGGCTTGGTGTGAAGCGGCGAGGACACTTTGTGCGGGGACGTGAGACCCCTTCCTAAGTGGAGAAGCTCCTTAGTGGAGGCGCATCAAGGTGACCAAGGAGCTTGGCGAATGCCTAAGTGGCGAGCCTTTGTGGTGAGTTAAGTGGTGCTCTTGGGAGAAATTTGGTGACCGGAAAGTAATACTCTTGTGTGAGTGCTTCAACAACGTGGACTAGGGGTGGCTAAGTGCCTACCGATACCACGGGATAAATCGCGTGTTAAGAGTTTGCTTTCTCTCATCCCTCTTTACGTTTCGGCATTACTCTCTTGCGATCTTTGCTTGCCTTTACTTTCCTAGAGTAGTATCATGCTAGGAATGGCTATAGGTTACAAAACTTGTTTTGGGATGAGAGTTTCACACTAGATCAACCATAGATTGCACATCTAGGTAGAAGTGATTGCACATCTAGGTAGAAGTGATCTAGTTTACTTCACGCAAAATAGTAAGTTTTAAATTGCCTAATTCACCCCCTCCTCCTCTTAGACTACGAGCATCTGATTCTGTACACGGTTGCCGTTTGCTGCCGGAGATCAAGATCAAACCAAAGCACTTCCTCCAGCAAAAATGAGCTATGCAACTTTTGGTCGTTAACACACGCCTCTTCGAAATAGTTAGGTTGGCCCCTGCTAAAATCTTTTAGCTAGTTGAAAACCCACAGCTAAACTCAGGTAACCGATAAAAAGATCGAATTGCCCCGGTCTACAGGGTGTTTGGATACCCTTTAGTCTTATGATTAAAATTAGTAGACTAAAATTTTTTAGTCACTACCTGTTTGGAAGACAGACTAATTTTAGTCATCATAGCATTAAAGAGCATTACAAATCAAAACTCTCTCTCCCTCTCCTTTTTTCATACATTTCCCGCGCTTGCTCTGCCTCTCCCTTTAGCGCGCATGCTCTGCCTCTCCCCTGTAGCGCTGCCTGCTGCTGCGCTGCTGCACTGTGCTTTGGCCTAATCAAAAAAAAATAAAAAATTCTACCTAAGGAAATAACGTTACAGGTTGGAAAACAAGAATGATTTGCTTCCAAATAAATCTGAAAAAATGTCCGAAAACTAAAATTGTCCACACACATAAGGAAATCAAAGTTGTCCACACAACGTTACATGTTGGAAAACGAAATAACTAACATTACAAATTTCTCAACACCTGTTGAACAAACATCAGCGATCATATCTCTCAATTGATTTATGTCCACGGAATCTTTCTCCATTTCATCACCCCTAGTGTTACGCCTCCTCCTTGATTCCTCAAGGAGAGGTTGATAATTCTCATCGTTGTCACACCTGTCAAATTCTTTGTTCGCTAAATGACTTTCACGAATAAAATTGTGCAACGCTATGCATGCGACAATGATTCTTACTTGCTTGCGTAGAGAATAACTTGGTACTTTAAAAAGGATCCTCCACTTATTTTTCAAGACTTCAAAAGACCGCTCAATGACATTGCGTAGTCTAGAGTGAGTATAATTGAAGTGCTCTTTTTTACCTCTAAGCATGGTGCTTTGATGGAACTCTTGAAATGGTACTTTTGTCCCCTATATGGTGCAAGATAACCTGGCTTGTTGGTGTAGCCCGAATCAACAAGATAAAATTTCCCTATTCATGACAATGTATTTCAATCAATGTCAATGTAAGGTTTAACAACATTATCCTGAGTATGAAGTTTGGTACCGAAGGTGGATGTGGATACTTGTCACCAAACCGGCTAAGAGCATCCTTGAAGGGCCTCATATCATGAACCGATCCAGGCCACCCCGCTAGGACGAAAGTGAATCTCGTGTCGAAATCACATACAACCATAACATTCTGACTACAAAAACCATACCTGCTTAAATACTGGGAAACCTTGTTAGGTGGCACCACAACGTGCACATAAGTCCCATCTATTGCTCCAATGCAATCATTGAACCATGTGTACCATTAGGCACTTTTTAACCATTCAGGATCTCGTGGCTTAATGATGTCAATGGGAAGCTTAACCATACATTCCAATACTTTGTCAAACTTTCTACTAATTGTTTCCATGGATCTCACCAATTCCCACTGCTAATGATTGGGAGTTCCAACTATCCATAAAAAGAGAGCTAAACTCTCAACTGATAACATTTTCTTGGTTGACTTCAGTCCATAAGACTCCACTAGCACATTATGCAGTTTATCAAATACCGGTGGGTACATCCTAAACATTTTGTAGCAATCTGTTCTATGTCTTAGAATTCTTACTACCCAATCATATCCAGACTTTTTAGCTTTTAAAATCCTCCTTTCCCCCTTATCCATGAAACGGTCAATGCAGTACGTACCAAACATGTGGGCGATCATACCTATATTATTGGAGAACATATCTAGTGGAAACCAAACTCTCCGTGCAAACTATGGAAACTTCAATCTAAACCACACGATCTTGATCCAAGGGAGAGCTCATGGAAGGTGGAAGGGGTGATTTGAAAAATTCATGAGAGGTGGGAGAGGTGATTTGCAAAGGTGCTTTTGCAAATTACTCCTCCCACCTCCTCTGAACGCTCCGTTGGATCAACATCGTGTGGCTCAGATTGAAGTTTCCATAGTTTGCACGGAGAGTTTGGTTTCCACCTGATATGTTGCCATATTATTGAGCCTCCTGCCGCCTCAATTGAAGTAGTGCTAGCAATCTATCGGTCCTTGTATATTCCTCTTCCTCTTCACTAGAGTCATCATCTTCATCAATCATCCACATCACTGCAGGTCATCACGAAACAAAACACAAAACCAATAAATCATGAAGTCGCAAATGAAATCCACATATCAAGTCCGCAAATACACAGATGCAAATACTCAAAATTCATCAAGTCTCCAAATATAATGGGCGATGAGGTGGACGACCCGACAGGCAAAGACACCCGTCCGATCGACCTCGTGGCGGACACGCCCCGGTTGAAGGATGTGGGTGTACATGCTCATGTTGGGGAAGGAGGAGGCGGCGCGCGATCGAGTTGAGGTCCGAGTTCTCGCATCCGACACGGGAGCGCCGAGCCCACCGGGCCGGATGCCGCGGATCTGGTTCCTCCCCGGATTCGAGGGGGCATCAGTCCCCATCCGTCGCCGTCACCGTCGATTGGGAGCACTGCAGCATTGGACGACGCCACTTTGTGAGAAGAAGTCGGGGGAAGCTACCGCCCGTCCATGGCGGATCTTCTGCGTGTGACGAGGGCGCACGATGGGGCCGACACGGTAGGCGGTGGGAACATAGGGGGACGGCCTGCCGGCGGCGGAGGTGGCGGTTCACGGGCGTCGGCCACGGCCAGGAGGGCGGTGGTCAGCGCTGGAGGAGGCTGCCAGTGGGCGGGGCGGCGAGAGGGGCGGCGGTGGCGAGTCTGGGCGCCGGCCTTGGCAGCATGGCGGTGGCGGCGCAGCAAGGCAATGCAATCAGGTCGCCTCGCTCTGGCTGGGGAGGCGGCGAGGGATTCTCTCGCTCGGCGAGAGGAGAGAAAAATTTTAGTCCATTTTAGCTGCTCCACCCGTTTGGGACTTTATAATCCCTATAAAAGTAAGTAAATTTAGTCACTAATTTTAATCACCCCATCAAAACACCCCTACGACGGTCAATCCATTCTCGTAATTAGATTAGTTACGACGACACCGTGACGGGTCAAGGGTCATCGCAGCTCGACGACGCCCTGACGGGTCAAGGGTCGTCGCAGCTCTAGCCATCAAGCTGCGCTAAGAGCAGTCCCAATAGGATATTTATGACAGTTTCTATGTCTATTAATTATCTTGACAGCTCATTTTTTTTCGACGTGGCAACTGATTTAATAAAGAAAGAGAGTGCCCAAGGAAGAAATCGTTTCCTCACCGGGAAACGACGTCTACGCGCGGATCAAAGCGCGACGAAACCGCACGAAACGCGTTGGGGAGAAACCGTGTCGTTTCCATGGCGCTCTTGCGGATCCGGTGTGCATGAATCGAAGGATTTTTGTCCACTAAGCCGAGCCGAGCACTAGGAATCCGCCGGCGAAATGCGTCCAACTCCGGCCACCTCCCTCCAATCCAACCCCTGGAATGGGTCGCCCATCTCGTCCTCTCCCTCCTGGTAGCCTCGGCTTAGCCCCTAGAGGTCCGAAGCACCCCTAGCCCTAAGGTTAAGGTCCGGGAGCTCTTTTCCCATGGCGGATATGCAGAGGAGGAAGACAACGAGGGGGCGTCGTTACCCATCCGTTCGGTCCCCTCCCTCCTCTCTTTAGCTGACAAGGCGGGCCCTGCCAAAGGGTGCCCCCACGCCGTTACTCCTCAAAGGCCACGCAGGGTAGTTAGTTAGAATATGATAAGCAATGCCCGCTCATCAGTGAGAGTCTGAGAGAAAAATACGAAGAAACAGTGCGGATCGAATTTGTGTTGTTGCGAAGGCCATACGGTTGATTGCCACACTTATCTAGTCTCCTTTTGTGTTACATTTAATTTATTCTTTGTATTAACTCTACTATAGAAACTATGAGTTGGGGGAATATAGTTTCTACTAGATATTATTAATTGTTCTTTTTCTCTCTTGGAATTTACACTTGGAAACTTCTATTGGGACTGCCCTAATAGGCTAATTAGAGGCAAGCATACTGCCCTGCGCACATGGTAAATTGACCATTCTAAGCCGCGTCAGATTATTGAGCAAGCTGAAGCGCCGAACACTGACCTCCAACTTTGAGTAGCAGTTGCGTTGCTTCGATCTGCAGCCAGGCGAATACCGAGCACCAGCGGCCGGCCGAACCGGCGTCCCTTCCCCTGCCGGTCCGCTTGCGGCTGGAAATCAGTTCTACACGATCAGGTAAACAGCATACTGCTCAGATGTGGGGGGATTTTGTTGGGGACAGTCGTTCAACTTGAGATCCGGCCGGCAACCCATCAAAACTTATATGCTTCCGTCTTCTGCTGATCTGTAGGTCGGAATTGTTTCGACAGAAAAATACTACATGTTGATTTGTATGGCTGTTTTTTTTTTTTCTATCTGTGTTGATTGTATTTACTGCTCCACCCGTCAAAGGGAATGTGTGAAAATCTTCATGATTGGAGCACCCTCTGCAGGCGTTCCTGAATCCTAATAAGGCGACTTCGACGAGTAACTTCTGAAGTGAATGAAACTCGCCATGCTTATGACGCTGCAGCTGCTGTTTCTACTGTTCTGTCCAGCCGACGTCGCCCATGGCTCATCCGTCCATGGCAACGGCAGCAGCAGTGACATGATCTCTCTTCTAGATTTCAAGAAGGCCATCACCGGCGATCCAAACAGGGTCTTGAGCTCGTGGAACGCAAGCACCCATTTCTGCAAGTGGAACGGCGTCACATGCTCCTTCGAGCATTCAGGGTGTGTGATATCGCTAGACCTTGGCAGCCATGGCTTGTCAGGCTCTATTTCCCCCTCCCTCGGCAACTTGACTCTGCTCAGGGAACTCAACCTCTCCTCAAACACACTCTCCGGTCAGTTGCCTCCTCTAGGCCGTCTCCACAAACTTGAGGTCCTTGATCTAGGCAACAACTCTCTGCACGATAAGATTCCGGATTCACTCAAGAACTTTACCAACCTAAGGATACTGGACCTTGGTTACAATCTTATATTCGGTGAAATTCCTCCCCAGGTGAGCCTCCTCCAACCTCTTGGTCTTACGGCTTCTTCGAACGACCTCTCAGGAATCATCCCCAACCATCAGTAACATCACTCATTTACAAACAATCTCTAGCATTTAGTGGACTCACAGGAAGCATTCCCTACGAGCTGGGCAAATTGTCGAATTTGTCGGTGTTGTTCCTTGGTGAAAATTGGCTAACAGGTGGGCTACCACAGTCCCTCTTTAACGTGTCATCTCTTCAAATCCTAGGCTTGGAGCTCACCAGGATTGGGGGAGTGTTGCCACCAAACATTGGGGATGCCCTCCCTAATCTCCAATGGCTTTACATGGAAAGCAGCATGTTCCATGGGCACATCCCAGCTTCCTTGCGAATGCTTCAAGGCTGGTGGTGCTAAACTTCGCATCTAACAATTTTAGTGGCCAAGTTCCTAATTCTTTGGGCAAGCTACCAAACCTATGTTATCTTAATCTTCAGAGGAACATGATTGAGGCGAGTGACCCAAAAAGTTGGGAATTTTTGTTTGGATTGGGAAACCGTACTATTCCACAAGTGCCGCATGATAATCAGCTATTGCGAGGCATACTGAAGTCAAGATGCAGTATGTCGGGCAACCTTGAAACTCTATATTTGGGAGATAACCGTCTATCTGGAGAAGTTCCCAAAGCATTGGGGATCTTATCGGCTTAACGGCACTTGATCTTGGTGCCAATAATCTCACTGGTAACATTGGGGAATGGATAAAAAAGCTGACGACTCTAAAGTATCTAAACCTCCAAGAGAATAATTTCATCGGGACAATACCATCGTCTATGGTAAATCTTTCTCACTTGGAGGCTCTCGTTCTATCGGACAATGCATTCAGTGGCCATGTACCAGGCCACATGGGGAACCTTAGTGGCTTGCTTGGTCTTGTGCTAAGTGGAAACAATCTCACTGGTACAATTGAAAAATGGATTGGGAAGCTGGGGAATCTGCAAGAAATATATCTCCGACAGAATAATTTCATCGGGACAATTCCACCATCGATTGGCAATCTTACCAACTTGGAGAATCTGTTTCTAGCAGAAAATGCATTTAGTGGCCACATACCGAGCACCTTGGGAAACCTTCAAAACCTCCAGAAGCTGAACCTCAGCTACAACAATCTTGAAGGTGCTATACCATCCAACTTGTGAAACCTTGGTCAGCTCCATCACTTGGATCTTAGCGACGACAAGCTCCAATGTATCATATGTAGCTTAAGAAGTCATTATTGTATCTGAGTGTCCGAAATGTTGACCTACATCGTTGTATAACGATTTAAATGTCCAACATACAGAGATTACTAATTTTTCCAGCGATTTTGTACCATGGTTGGTGGACTTGAAGCGACAAACAGAATGCCACAAGAAGATATATGCACGCATGAGATCTATTGACATTTAACGGATGACACCAAACGAACTCATCCTTTATAGTGATGATTGATGATGATGATTACTAAGTTAGAACACTGTTGACACCCAAATTTGGCAAGAGCCGGATCAGGCGTTGCAGGCCGGTCAGACCGGGTCCCTAGGCGGTCCGACCGGTGCGAAGCCGGTCCCAAGACATAGTCCGCTAGGTTCAACCGCTTCAGGCTCCTAACCGGTCACCCGATTTCGGGTAGAATTAGGAGTTTGGCTTGATTCCGAGTTGTAAAGCGTTGTTTGCAGGGCAAGTCCTCCCACCCTATAAATATAAAGGGTCGTGGCCGATTGAGAGGGATGATCCAATCGTCATTATCAATTTTACCTTACTTTCTCCAAACCCTAACTTTTTCAACCTCCATTGCTCTCCTCCTTCGTCTCCACGGCGGTTGAGGGAGTTGAGTGGAACTGCCGATCTCGTGACAACCCTAGCGCACTATTCTCGACGGGTCCCTCCCGAGCAGAATCTAGGTTTTCGACGCTCCCCGGCCCGGCGGTTAGATCGCCCCACAGCGGTTAGACCTACCAGGCCGGGTGGTTCGGCGAGTGGATTCGATCACCGCGCGATCTAGCGCACTCGTGTTTGACTAAAAGCGCCAACACACTTTTGGCGACTAGGGATAGATCTGGTTTTACAACCGATCTTTCGATCTTTGCATGGAGCACGCCAGATCTTGACAAGAACAACGTGATCATGGTGAATATCGAGGAACTCAGCGAGGCACTGCAGGAAGTACACGAGCTTCAAGAGTACATCAAGCGTGTTCTCTGGCGCCAAGAAGGATCGTTCAGGCAAGGTGACATTCGCTCAAGATTTCGAGTTGTCGGCGATCAAGTTGAACAAAGACAAGGTTGAGGTAATACCCATCAGAAGTCAAACACCTCCGCTGATCTAGTTACGCAATTATCTCGCTATTACCGATAGATTTGAACGCATGCTTAATGATCGTAGTAGTTTGGTTGCTAGTGTTGTTACCGCCTTGAAAAATAGAGGGTAAGCGTGTTGTTAATAATATAATTGATGATAATATCCCTCAAGTAGATTCACAAGGGGTTCTGCATCCAACCACGTCGGCAGCACTAGAAACTTCACCTGAAGCTCCTGTGTATGGTATGCCGACGGGGTTTTATCCGGGACAATCACCGTCACCCAAGCCGACCCCGGTTAAACCGCCCCCCAGGCCGGTTCAAGCGCCTGTCGCCGAGATGATTATGGTCCGGATCAGCCGTTGCCTTTTTGTCACAGCCTAGTACATTGGTTCGAGTCAAAATAATTCTTATGATACTGTTCCACCAATGTATAGCACAATAGCTCACACATCACCACCTATTCCTAATGTTGCTCCATCCTATGGTGTGCCTAATGATGTGTTCACCGACTTGCATCGCATGCAAAATCCTAATCAACCCCCTGTGAGTAACTTAAGAACAGCTGCAATGCAATCTCAGTTAGCTACTAGGAACGAATTGGCTCAATTTAAGGAAGAAATAGCTAACATGATGAAAAATAAACTCGGCGTTTATATGGGTAATACTAGATTGTATCAAAAACCATATAGAGCTGATTTTGATTATGTGGCTTTTCCCCCTGGTTGGCGTATGCCCGACTTTGTTAAATTTAGTGGTGACGATAACCGTACAACCTGGGAACACATTAGCCAATATACTGCTCAACTAGGTGAAGGTACCTTTAATTCCTTAAAAGTTCACTTATTTTCATTGTCTTTAACTGCGTACCGCTCGCTTGGTTCTCTTCGTTAGCTCCCAACTCTATTGATTCTTGGGATCAATTAGAGCAAAAGTTTCATGACCACTTCTTTAGTGGGAGCTACCAATTAAAATTGACAGATTTAACATCGGTTAGGCAAAGTAAAGAGGAGTCGGTTTCCGATTACCTTAAGCGCTTTAAAGAAGTTAAAACGTTGTTTTAATTTGTCTCATCGATTCGACCTTGCCGATCTTGTCGCTAGAGGGCTAAGACCTGCTATTAGAGATAGATTAGAAGGTATAGAATTTCATACACTTGCTAATGTGCTTGTTAGAGGTATGGCACAAGAATTAAAACTAAATAAGGAAAAAGAACACTCTAAGCCTCGTCGGTCTAATGTGCATATGATTGAATTTGATTCCGATAGTTCAGACGACGAGAATGAGGTGTATGTTGCTGAATTTGTGTGGCCTTCAAAGTCTAAAGCTAGTTCTTGTGCATCTCTTAAGCCGGCTACTAAAGGTCGGCAAGAAGAAATAAAGTTTACTTTTGATGTTTCTAAGTGCGATCGTATCTTTGATGAATTACTTAAGCTTGGAAACATTAAAATTTCTCATACTATGCCTCCACTTGATGAAATTAAACGACGTGCATATTGTAAGTTTCATAATTCTTATTCTCATGCCACTAACGATTGCAATGTGTTTCGTCGTCAGATTCAATCGGCCATTAATGAATGTTGTTTGATGCTTCATGAGATGCAAGTGGACAAGCAATCTTTTCCCGTCAACACTATGGAGTTGTAGCAGCCTAAGGTTTTGGTTCGGCCGCATCAAGCCGAAGCTACCAAAGGTAAGAACGTGATGGTCGGAGAAGCTAAGCCCGATTTGAGGGGAAAAGAGTTGACAGGAGAAGTGGCATATGAAAAGACCCCTGATGGCAGAGAAACTTTCAAGATTACTGTCAAAGCTTCTGGACCTGGGGGGCAAGGATCATCCACGCCTTCTGGTCAACAAACAATCGAGCCTGTCCTGGACAAGGAGACCGGGTGGTCGACCGCCGCACATGGCCGCCTAAAGATGCTTATTCAAGCGCCGGAGATTGGAAACCGAAGCTCAACGTGGCTAAAAATCAGGGGAGTGTTCCAAAGCCAAAGGTCACCTTTGATATGCTATTTGACAAGTACTCCAAACAAAAGGCCGTTACAAGTGATCGGCCAGTAAAAAAAAGGATGAGGTCACCTCCACGTCAAGAGAGGCCGTCATCGCCTCCCAGAGCAGCTGTCAGGTTCAGAGGTGAATCATCTCAGAGCCAACACTTTACTCCAGATTGGGCTCCTTCAAGTTCACATCCGCCTCGTCCGATCTACGACGACAATGGAGTAATGTGGGTACCATATCAGCAATCCTTCCATCCTGGATGGGGAGGACCGAGGAGATCAGCGCTGGATCGAATCTCGAGACATACACAAGATCGCTGGGCTCCAAGATGCCGGCAGTGGTCATCAGTCGACCCGCTAGACCGCCTCTACAGGCCCGACCGCCCGCCCAGAAAGCGCAACTTCCTCCGAAAAAGGTGTACAAGCCCAAGATCAGAGAGGAGGAGGTTCAGAAGATGGACATTGACCCAGAGAGGACTACAGGTCTTGATATCATTAAGATTGGGACGATGGACGTTCCTATTAAGAAAAGTGGCAAAGGACCGGTTGTGCTAAATAATCAGGTTGTGACACCTACTCAAAAGGGATCTGTTGCTGCAAATGATCATGAGGCCAGTGGAAGCAAGTCTCGTCCAGAATACTTCTTGCCAAGGTGGTGTCCTCCCAGTTTGACTCATACTCAAAGGAGGAAGCTTCAACGACTGAGGCTACGGGAGAAAAGAGAGAAGGAACTGGAGAAGCAGAGAGACGAGGTCTTCAACAGCTACAGGCCCATGGTGCTGCAGGGAAAGGAGTGGAGAGTCAAGACGGTGCCCCAGACAGAGGCGGTCAAACCGCCAGAGGGGGCGGTTCAACCGCCTGAGGCGGTTAGACCGGCTGACCAGGCGGTCAGACCGGGTTCTCCAGAAACACCGCCCGGCTTCGCCTCTTCAGTCCCCATGGTTTGTGATGACAAGGTGTCGTTGGTCCCTACTCCAGAGGACGACGAGGAGCTTGTAGATTACAGTTCTTCTCCAGAGCGGATGAACCTTGAAGTTAATGTGGTTCATTTGTTTGTTGATGGTTCGGTGCCTACGGAGGAGGACTTCGCTCATCTTGACTTTGGGCCTAAAGATGCTATATTTCAGAAGCCCAAAGACACGATAATCAAAGGCTTTGTACATGAAGGGTCACATCAATGGGAAGCCTATTTCTGATGTCTTTGGTGATGGAGGTGCGATTGTCAACTTGATGCATTTCTATTCAAGAAGCTTGGAGGTTCAGATGAGGAGCTGATCAAGACCAACATGACCGTTAGCGGAGTTGGAGGAGGCGAGCCGATAGGAGCTAAAGGCGTGATCTCCATGGAGCTCACTATTGGAAGCAAGACGCCCACGCTTTCTTTTCATCGAGACACAAGGTAACTTCAGTCTTATCCTTGGTCGTGATTGGATTCATGCGAATAAATGTGTTCCTTCTACCTTGCACCAAATTTTAATACAATGGGTAGATGATGAGGTAGAAGTAGTGCATGGTGATAATTCGCTTGTGTAGGCTGTAGTCGATAGCCATTCTATAGGTGTGCATGATGATGTAAAATGTCTATCTGGCTTAGATTCGTCTAATTATGAGTTTGTAAGCTGTTCGAATGATGGCTTCATCCTAGTCATAAAGCTGCTTTGATAATCGGCTAAACCACTTCATGTGACTCAATGAGTTCAACAAAAGAATGGTTGAGGATTGATCACTATCGGCGCATAAGACCGATACGTGTGAAGCTATTGAGGATCTTGATGATTTGGGCAAGTTAGGACAAGGGTTTACGCGATCCTCTTGAGGAGGTAGATATTGGTGATGGCGCACCTAGGCCGACATTTGTAAATAAGAATCTTGATCCTACTTTTAAGCTTGAATTAATAAAGTTGTTGAAGGAGTATGTCGACTGCTTTGCTTGGAATTATAATGAGATGCCTGGCTTAAGTCGTGATTTAGTAGAACATCGATTGCCTATTAAACCTGGTTTTAAGCCTTATAAACAGCCTCGTAGGAATTTTGATCCTGATATTTCCTGATATTTATGACCGAGTGAAAGAAGAAATCAATCGGTTGCTTGATGCTAAGTTTATTAGGCCTTGTCGATATGCTGATTGGATCTCTAATATTATGTCTTTTGAGAAAAAAGGAACAAAGAAACTTCGTGTTTGCATTGACTTTAGAGATCTTAATAAAGCTACTCCTAAAGATGAATATCCTATGCCTATAGCCGACTTTCTTGTTAATTCTGCATCTGACAGAGAGTGCTTAGCTTTCTTGATGGTAACGCTGGTTACAATCAAATCTTTATGACCGAAGAGGATATCTCCAAAACGGCTTTCATATGTCCAGGATTCATAGGCTTGTTTGAGTGGGTAGTCATGACTTTGGTTTGAAAAATGGTGCTACTTATCAAAGAGCTATGAACTTGATTTTTCATGACTTACTTGGTATTATCGTAGAAGTTTATATCGATGATATTGTTGTTAAATCGGCTGGTTTAGATTCCCATTTAGCGGATTTGAGACTTGCATTTGAAAAAATGCGTCGGTATGGTTTAAAGATGAATCCACTCAAATGTGCCTTTGGAGTGTCGGCTGGCAAGTTTTTGGGTTTCATTGTGCATGAGAAAGGTGTGGAGATTGATCCTAAAAAGATTGAGTCAATTAAAAAGGTTCAAGCTCCTACTTGTAAGAAAGAGTTGCAGAGATTCTTGGGCAAGGTTAATTACTTGAGGCGATTCATTTGTAACCTGTCCAGGAAGGTTGATGTTTTTACTCCTTTACTTGGTTGAAAAGTGGAGTGAGTTCACTTGGGGGGCAAAACAACAAGAGGCTTTTGATGAGATTAAGAGTTACTTGACTTCATCGCCTGTTCTTCAAGCACCTAAGAGTGGTGTTCCATTCCGGCTTTATATTGCGGCAGAGCCAAGTGTAATTTTTTTTTTGCGAATTAGAGCCAAGTGTAATTGGAGTTGTTTTGACTCAAGAGACCGATGGCAAGGAGTATATTGTTACTTATGAGAGTAGAAGATTACTAGACGCCGAAACGAGGTACACATTTATTGAAAAGCTTTGTTTATCTTTATATTATGTTTGTACCAAGTTAAGGCATTATTTATTGTCTAGTACTTGTTATGTTGCATGCCAAACCGACATAATTAAATACATGTTGCAAAAACCCATTCTAAGTGGTAGAGTCGGCAAGTGGGCTTATGCTCTTGTTGAATATGATTTGCTAGAACCCATTGGATCAATGAAAGGTCAAATAGTAGCCGACTTTATTGTTCAACATAGAATTGATAAGCAACTTGATTTAGATGTCGGTTATGTAACTTTTACTCCATGAAAATTGCATTTTGATGGATCGGCTTGTAGAAGTGGTTGTGGTGTTGGGATCATTATTATATCACCTAGTGGAGCTATTTTTGAGGCCCTTAGCCGATTAGATCATAAATGTACTAATAATCAAATTGAGTATGAAGCTCTCTTGTTTGGATTGCAAATTTTACATGACATGGGAGTGAAATATGTAGAAGCTTATGGTGATTCTTTACTGGTGGTACGACAAGTATCTAAGGTATGCCAATGTCTAAATGGTTCTTTAAATGCTTATCTTGATAAATGTTTAGACATCATATCTTGTATGGATGAATTTGTAATCTATCATGTACCACGGGAGGAGAATCTGAAGGCTAACACTCTGGCTCAGCAAGTATCTGGTTATAGTGTCCAGAAAAGAAATTTTCAGGAACGAAAACCGATGTTTAGCGAAGCCGAGGGTTACGTTCTGGAGGAGCCGGTTCAACCGCCCGCCGACGGCAGATGGGTACCCGCCGAACCGCCTCTGAGGGCAACCCTACTGGTCACCGCTTTCTTCCGAAATTGTTGAGGACGAAGTGGAGGATTGGAGAACGCCTCTGATTAAATATTTGCAGGATCCTAAAGTATAAGTGACAGAAAAGTCCGACGGTGGGCACTTAAGTTTATTCTGGATAATGATGAGTTATATCGTCGGACGGCAGATGATTTGCTTTTAAAGTGCTTAGGTCCTGATCAAGCAAGATTGGCTATGGCAGAGGTGCATGAAGGAGTTTGTGGTACTCATCAATCGGCTCCAAAGATGAAGTGGCTCCTTAGGCGAGCTTGCTTTTATTAGCCTACTATGATAGCCGATTGTTTTAGGTACTACAAAGGATGTGAAGAATGTCAAAAGCATGGAGATGTTCAGCTAGTGCTTGCTGCGTTGATGCATCCGATTATCAAGCCTTGGCCTTTCAGAGGTTGGGGATTGGATTTCATTGGCAAGATACATCCTCCGTCGACCAAGGGACATTGCTTTGTGATTGTGGCTACTGATTATTTTACCAAGTGGACTGAAGCAATTCCTCTCAAGAACATGACACACAAGGAGGTAATTGGGTTTATTACGGAGCATATCATACATAGGTTTGGTATTCCGCAGACTTTAACTACTGATCAAGGTACTTCATTTGTGGCTAAAGAGGTGCGTGATTTTGTCAATTCCTATGGTATTAAGTTGCTCAATTCATCTCCATATTATGCTCAAGCTAATGGTCAAGCCGAGTCTAGCAATAAAACTTTAGTTAAGCTCATTAAGAAGAAGATAGAAGATAATCCTAGAAGATGGCATGAGGTATTGTCTGAGGCTTTGTGGGCTCATCGTATTTCTAGACATGGTGCTACTAAAGTTACTCCTTTCGAGCTTGTGTATGGTCAAGAGGCCGCTTTTGCCCGCTGAGGTGAATCTAGGCGATATAGATTTGCAAAGCAAAATGATCTTAATGTTGATACATATTATGCTTTGATGATGGATAACATTGATGAAGTGACCGACAAGCGATTGGAGGCTTTGGAAGCAATTGAGAAGGACAAAAGGCGCGTTGCTAGAGCATATAACAAAAAGGTAAAAGCTAAGTCTTTTCAAGTAGGAGATTTGGTTTGGAAAACTATTCTTCCTATAGGATCCAAAAGCAACAAGTTTGGTAAATGGTCTCCAAGTTGGGAAGGTCCATACAAGATTGTGAGAGTTTGCTCCGGAAATTCCTATGTGGTGGAATCATTGCAAGGACAAGAATACCTGTGGTGCTCAATGGAAGATACTTGAAGAAGTTCTATCCAAGTGTGTGGCAAGATGCTTGAAGGTACATGGCCGGTTTCTATGAAAATCGCCCTTAGCATAAAAATAGCCGACAAACAGTTGTGTCGTCCTTAGAATTATTTTTTAGCACGCAAGCTTTACTAAAAAACAGGGGGGCATGTGTTGACACCCAAATTTGCCCGACCGGGGTGCGGTGCCTGAGTCGGTCCGACACATAGCCGCTAGGCGGTTCAACCGCTTCTGTGGTGGTCTAACCGGGTCACCCCGATTTCGGGTAGAATTAGGAGTTTGGCTTGATTCCGAGTTGTAAAGCGTTGTTTGCAGTGGCAAGTCTTCCCACCCTATAAATATAAAGGGTCGTGGCTGATTGAGAGGATGATCCAATCGTCATTATCAATTTTACCTTATTTTCTCCAAACCCTAACTTTTCCAACCTCCATTGCTCTCCTCCTTCGTCTCCACGGCGGTTGAGGGAGTTCGAGTGGCTCACGATCTCGTGGACAACCCTAGGCGACTATTCTGTGGGTCCCTCCCGAGTAGCAATCTAGGTTTTCGACGTGCCTCCCGCCCAAGGCGGTTAGACTGCCCCCACAAAGTGCGTTAGACCGCCCGTGGCCGGGTGGTTCGGCGAGTGGATTTCTGACGACCGCGCGATCTAGCGCACTTGTGTGTTTGACCAGAAAAAGCGTCAACAAACACCTTCACCAAATTGAAGAAGGCACTATCCCTTTGGGCTATAGAAGCCGGGCCCAAATGGAAGAAGGTTGCCGCTCAACGCCGGGATCACCATAACTCCGTGCTGAAAGACACGAAAAATCAGGAAACAGTCAACTTAACATTATTTGATTTCCACCAGCCCGCTTTCCTCCGCCTCCTTAACTTGTTTTTCACTCCCCTCGCTTCCTCTTGTCCGTGATATTCTCCTAAACGTACCCTTCCTCCAGCCCCACCTCCTTCTCTTTCCCCTCCTTTTGGCAGTGAGGTGGAGAAGAAGGATACTGAATCAAGGTACAGGAATCGATTGGAGAACCAAACAAGCGAGCAAAGGTAGCGGGGCTGGCGGACCAACCCTGCAAGACCCAATGAAGATACTGGCGTGGAACTGCCGGGGTCTGGGCAACCGCCCGGCAGTTCGGGGACTTCTGATCTCCAGAAGTCGGAGGGGGCGGACATATTGTTCTTGTCGGAAACCAAATTAGATTAAGCGAAGGATGGAGAAATTCAGATGGCGGCTGGGCTTAACGAATATGTTAGTCCAGAAAGGGGATGGAAGGGGGGGGAATTGCTGTGTTTTGGCGGAGTGGTGTTGATGTATCGTTGCGAGGTCTGTCGCAATACTTCATCGATGTGGATGTAAAGGAGGAGAATGGGTTTATGTGGAGATTTACAGGAGTGTATGGTGAAGCACAATCTGAATTGAAGCATCATACATGGCAGCAACTAAAAGCCCTATATGTGGATCCAGCGTGCCCTGGATGTGTGCAGGAGATTTCAATGAGATTCTTTTTTCATATGAAAAGGAGGGGGGAGACAAAGAAGTCAGCAATGTATGGACATGTTTAGGGAGACACTTGAGCACTGCCAGTTGAGGGATCTGGGGTAATGAAGGAGATACTTTCACATGGCGTAACCACAATCATATAGCGGAGAATTATATCGTGGATTATTTGGATAGAGCGGTGGCTAATGATCTTTGGAGAGCTCGATTCCTCGCAGCAAGAGTCATAAATGGGGATCCACGACACTGATCACCGCCCCTAATTATAACAACGGAGAGAGGGGTAAAACGAGGTGGACGGCAGGGTGAACACAGCTTCAAGTTTGAGGCTAGTTGGCTAGAGGAGGAAAAATGTGGGGAAGTGGTGGAAAATGCATGGCAAAGGGCTATGGAAGAACCAGATACATCAACACAAGAGGCCTTGAAAGTGGTTGCCACTGATGGATTGGAGCCACAATGTCCTAGGAGATCCGGAAAAAAGAGTGAAAAAAGTTAAAAAAGAATTGGAGGAGTGTAGGCGAGCAGGGATAGGGAGGGAGCAAGTAGCTAGAGAGGTCCTTCTGAGGTATAAGCTTGAGAGATTGGAGGAACAGATGGATATATATTGGAAACAGAGGGCTCATGTGAATTGGTTGCATAAAGGAGATCGAAACACTTCTTTCTTCCATGTTGCCTGTAGGGAGAGAAGGAGAACTAACCGGATTGGGAGGATGAAGAGGGAGGATGGGAGCTGGATGGAAGGAGAGGAGGAGAAGAGGGCCTATATTGCTAATTACTTCACTATGCTTTTCGTGTCTAACGGCCATACATCATGACCTTGCCGGACGCTGCAAAGGTGGTATCACCGCTATGAACGAGTCCCTAGTGAAGGAGTTTACAAGAGAGAAATCAAGAATTCATCGGTGATCAAGGCGCCGGTCGGGCCAGATTGAAAGTGCATCTGGGCCCCTAAGTGGATTTTGGTGAATTGAATGACAAAGCGATTAAAGGACTAATATATTTGTCTAAGATTGTGAGTAGGTTTTATTTAGGTATTCATGAGCAATTATTGGAGTATTTATTTGAGAATGAATATTATATGGCTCACATTGGAAAAGACAAATATATGGATGATCCTAATGCATAAGTGACAAATATCAAGGAATAAAGGAAGATAATCGTTGGGATAAATTGAGAAGGTCAATTCATGGTCTCCCATACTAGACATAGCTTGATTAAATTTACAAGGATCATAAAAGAGAAGATGGTAATTCTCTAAGTCAAGTGCAAGACTTCATGTGATAATTGGAAGAGGACACAAGGATGAGTGCAAACATTATGGTTCGTAATTGGAAGCTTGCATATTCGTTGTCAATCAAGATCAAGCATTTGAAGCGGGATTTCAGGATGAAGTTTAATAATGGATGAAGCAAAGTAGAACTCAAAGTGGATTGGGTAAGTGATGAAGAGATCAACCGAGATGTTTAGGGCGAGGGACTAAGCAATCTTTGGGGCCGTAGCTAAGCCGCCATTAGTGTTTTGCTAAGGTGAAGTTCTAGCATCCGCGGGGTCTTCAAGTATCATATCCAAACCTTAACCGAGGGAAGCAATGCAACTCATCAACATGTTATGGTTGGCAATATGGTGTGACTTATGGACCCGAGTGACATTCTTATTCTAGATGGAAAGATCATAAGTCATTAGCTCAAGTATGGACGTGCTCAAGACATAGTCTATGTTGAAAGCCCTCGCGGATATTGCTCAAGTATGGCGAGATTGAAGACATTCAAGCTCAAGAGGTTGTCAAGATGTTTTTATTTATTCTTGAGTATAGGTTTGCCGTACTATCAAGAGGGATGCAACATTAGCGAGTTGACCAAGTCAAAGTGCTCATTAGTTGACCTAAGTGAGATCTAGCCTTGAGAGTCTTAGAGTGTGCTAACAAACCCTCCTAACCTAACTCGAGCCACTTCATCTCTTGGGTGAAGTGTTAGTTTCTAGAAAGGGTTTTGGGCATCGGCCAGGCCGCTAGCCCAACGGCTAGTTTTTCAAACACCGGTCTGACCGGTGTGAGGCACCGGTCTGACCTTGTCACCGAGAGCTAACGGCTAGTTTTCTCCTTTGAGGGGTATAAATACCCCAAGCCTTCTTCAGTTGAAGGTTGCTGTTTCTAGTGGTTGTGCTGAGGTCCCAAGCCAATTCTTGCAAGCCCTAAGCCTTAGTGGCTCTCCCCAACCTCTCTTTGTGAGATTTGTGGATTCAAGCCATATCCTTTGTGTTGGGTTGAGAGAGTGAGCTCAAGAGTGTCTTTGTGAGCTAATAAGAGCATTCTCATATCTTGAGCACTTCGATTTCGCGTCTGCAAGCTTTGACACATTTGTTACTCTTGGAGGTTTGCCTCCTAGATGGCTAGGCGTCACAGGCTAGCTCCCAAGGTTGTGGTGAGCAGCGGAAAGTTTGTGAGGGCTGTGATCTTGCCTCTTCGTGAAAAAGATCGCCTTAGTGGAAAGGAGGAAAGAGGTTGAAAGAGACCCGACTTGTTGTGGGAATTCTCCCTTACAAGCTTCTCAACGGAGACGTAGCCGTTCCTTAGTGGGCGGTGAACTTCGGGAAACAAATCCTTGCATCTCTTTGTGGTTTGCCTCTCTAAGTTGTTTTTCTAGCATGTTTGATTTGCTTCCGCTTCGATCTACTTGGGTGTGCTACTTGTGTGTGTATGGCTCATTACCCTGCTTGTGATCATCTGCAAAGGCTATTCACCAAGTTTGGTACATGCTAGAAGTCAAGAGGTGCTTGAAGTTGTTTTTGTGCTCTGTACACTGCCGGTCGACCGGTGCCTCTGTGAAGCCAGGTCTTGGCCAAGGCCGTCGTCGACGGTCACCACCACCGGTCTGACCGGTGGACACTGACAGCTCAAGTTTTCGGGGAAGAAAAGTTTAAGTCGGTCGTCTCGCCCATTCACCCCCCTCTAGGCGACATCAAGGTCCTTTCAGGTATGCCCTTGGCCTTCTACAAAAATTTTTGGGTAATCATTGGGGATCAGGTGGTGAAGGAGGTACTGGAGGTGCTGAATGGTGGCCAAATACCAACGGGCTGGAATGAAACGACAATTGTTCTAATCCCGAAAGTGCCTGTGCTGAACAAGTGAAGGATCATGCCCATTAGCCTCTGCAACGTGGTATACAAGCTGGTGGCCAAGGTGCTAGCGAACCATCTGAAGGCTATATTACCAGAGGTGATCTCTCCGGCCCAAAGTGCATTCGTCCCAGGAAGGTTAATATCTGACAATATCCTCGTAGCATATGAACTTTCACATTATATGAGGGGGAGAAGGAAAGGAAATAATGGTTATGCTACCGTTTAAACTTGACATGAGTAAAGCCTATGATAGGGTGGAATGGCATTTCTTGGAGGATATGATGGTTAAAATGGGTTTTTGCCGGCGATGGATTGACTTGATTTTGAAGTGTGTGTCGTCTGTGAGATTCCGGATTAGAGTGAATGGAGAGCTATCAAATGAAGTTATACCGAAAGGGGTCTTAGAGCAGTGACCCGCTGTCCCTTATCTTCCTTATATGTCTTGAAGGTTTCTCGGCCCTACTAAACCAAGCGGAGCAAGACGGTGGTTTAAGGGGAATTAAGGTGTGCCCAAGAGCCCCCATGGTGTCCCATTTGCTTTTTGCTGATGATTCTTTAATTTTGTTTCGAGCAAAGGAAGGGGACACACAAAGTTACAGGAGATCCCGAACTGTATGAGGGATGTTCAGACAGATAATAAACAAGGACAAATCAGCGATAATGTTCAGCCCAAACACAGGAGAAGATGATCGGGGTAGGGTGATGCATGCCTTGAATATTTAGAGGACCACCATGAATGACAAGTACTTGGGAATGCCTGTTCATGTTGGCCAATGCAGAACAAAAGTTTTCGCCTATCTGAAGGAGAGAATATGGAGGAGAATTCAGGGCTGGAAGGAAAAACTCTATCTTAAGGTGGAAAGAAGTGTTGATCAAAGCTGTGGCACAAGCAATCCCCACATTTGTTATGGGCTGCTTTGACCTGACTAAAGATATGTGTGACCAAATTAGCACGGTCATAGCCAGATATTGGTGGAGTAATTAAGACAAGGACAACAAACTTCAATGGATAAGCTGGGAGAAATTGGTTAAACCGAAGGAAGAAGCGGGTCTTGGGTTTAGGGATATTCACTCCTTCAACATGGCAATGCTAGCAAAGCAAGGGTGGCGGCTGATCCACAACCCAGACTCACTATGTGCACAGGTGCTGAGAGCCAAGTATTTTCCTCAGGGAGATATTATGAAAGCCTCGCCAAAACCAAATATGTCATATACATGGAGGAGCATCTTAAAAGGAATTGATGTTCTTAGGGCGGCATAGTGTGGAGAGTGGGTGATGGGAGTAAGATCAGTATACGGAATGATCCTTGGCTGCCACGGGATTCAACAAGAAGACCACTCACACCCAGGGGCTCTACCATCCTCTCCACGGTAACAGACATGATAAATCCGATCACAGGTGGATGGGATGAAGAACTTGTTAGCCAAACCTTTTGGCCTGAAGATGCACAGATCATTTGTCCCTCCCGGTTCATACTGAATTAGATGATATTGTGGCATGGTATTATGATAAGAAGGGGCTCTTTTCTGTTAAGTCAGCCTACAAGGTGTACACACGGCAATTAATGATGCAAAACAGAGGGGGTGGAGCGTCGACAGTGGATGGTGGGGCTTTGAACAAGGAACAATGGAGGCACATATGGAATCTGAAATGCCCTGCGAAGGTGAAACAATTCTTGTGGCGATTCACCCACAATAGCCTCGCAGTGAAAAGAAATTTGGAAAGGAGGGGGGTAGAGGTGGACACAAGGTGTGTTATGTGCAATAGATATATAGAGGATGGTGGACATTTATTCCTCAACTGCAAACATGTGAAGGGGCTATGGAGAGAGCTGTTCCTGGAAGACCAACGGTGCTTATTGGCAGAGAAGCTCTCAGCAATTGATATGATGGCACAGATACTCCAAATGGACGAGAAGCTACATATGACGGTAGTGCTGTTGCTCTGGCTATGGTAGCAAGAAAGAAATGCTGTTCGGGAAGGAGAACGCAGACGAACAATGAGTGACTTGGCCTACGTGCTGAATAAGATCGCTGTCGAGTATCTGGAGTTGCATAAGAAATCAACTCAAATCTCAACCAAGCAAGTGCAGCGATGGTGCAAACCACTGAGGGATTGGCTGAAGGTGAATGCAGATGGTGCTTTCTCGGCGAACACTGGTGAGGGAGGATGGGGCTTTGTGATTAGAGATGAGGATGGGGCACTGATCTTGGCAGGCGCAAGCAGGCTTCGATACATCCGTGATGCTCTTCATGCCGAGGTACTGGCCTGTACTCGAGGAGTCAAAGCAGCAGCAGAGCAGGGCATATCTAAACTTATGCTGGAGACAAACTCTTTGATCCTGAAACAAGCCTTATCAGATGATTCCTACATACTGGCCGAGGTGGGCGGCCTCATCCTTGAACTGAAGAACTTAATCGTGGGTAGCTTCAGTAGTTTCGTGTGCAAATATGTTCCCAGGAACTGTAATAAAGTAGCTCATGCCCTTGCGGTGAAGGGGAGTTTGCTCCCTGATGGTGATGGATCTCTATGGGAATCCTCGCCTGTCTTTGTAAGTGACCTTGTGGCCAGCGACGCTGCGCCTATAAGTTAATGGAAGTCTCTTTCCATGCAAAAAAAAACATTAATCGATTTAAATGAGTTTACACCATCTTCCGCAAAAGATATACTATCTCGAATTGAACCAGTCTCTAGTGTTGGTTATGACGCCCCTATCAACTCAGAAAGTTTGATGGGTCAAAGATAATCGCTGCTCTAGCCGTCAAGAGCTGCGGCGCTGCGCTAAGACTAGTAGCGGATGAACGAATTGGAAGTGTGGATGCAATGAACATGGATCTCTTTAAAGTGCTGAACAGCTAGCTGGCCTCCGAGTAGCAGCTGCTCGGCTTCTTCCATTGGTGATCGAGGCTGGCGAAAACCGAGCACGAACCGACGAACGGCCAGCCGATCTGGAGTCCCTTCCTTGCCTCTTCGCTTGCGGCTGGAGATCAATTCCACCCTACCAGCAGGTAAACAATCTACCGCTCGGATGTGGGGGATTTAGTTGGGAACAATTGTCCAACATAGATCCCGGCAAATCCATGAACACTTGCATGTTTCCACTTCCCCTTTTCATGTTTTTGCAATTGGCATGTTTATATATACTGCCCTTCCGTCCCATAAAAGTGTAATTTAATTTTTCAAGACAGTTAGTGGTGGCGAAAAGACTTTAATGCCTATTTTTAGCCACATGCGATGTTTGATACGCAGATCAGATCGATTACTTAATTAGGCAACTAATTAGATCTATTTTCTGGGATTGCACTCTTTGTGGGATTTTTTCAAATTGCAGGATTGCTTCTTTACGGACGGAGGGAGTACTTGATAACCCGCAAATGGAACATGCGGAAATGCTTATGACCGCAGCGGATCTTGTTGCAGGTACCATGTTGAGTTCCTCAAGTGGATTGTGAAGGAAACTCACCATGCTTATAACCTTGCAGCTACTGTTCCTACTGTGCCGAGGAATCAGGGGCACCCATGGCTCAACCGTCCATGGCAACAGCAGCGACGTGCTCTCCCTTGTTGACTTCAAGAAGGCCATCACCGGCGATCCAGACGGGGTCTTGAGGTCGTGGAACGCAAGCACCCCTTTCTGCCAGTGGAAAGGGGTCGTGTGCTCTTGGAACCACCCAGGGCGTGTCATGGCACTACACCTTGGAGACCATGGCTTGTCAGGCTCCATCTCCCCCTCCCTCGGCAACCTGACCTTGCTCAAGGAACTCAACCTCTCCTCAAACACTCTCTCCGGCCGGTTGCCTCCTCTAGGCCGTCTCAACAAACTTGAGGTCCTTGATCTGGGCAATAACTCACTGCATGATAGGATCCCGGTTGCACTCACAAACTGTTCCAACCTGAGGACACTAATCCTCCGTTTCAATCTTATATTCGGTGAAATTCCTCCTCAGCTGAGTCTCCTTTCGAATCTCTTGGTCTTAAAGCTTCGTCAGAATGATATCTCAGGAACCATCCCCCCAACCATCAGTAATATCACTCGTTTACAAATAATCTCTCTATCAATTAATCAGCTCACAGGTAGAATTCCTGACGAGCTGGGCAAATTATCGAATTTATCTCGCTTGAGTCTTAATAGAAATAGACTTTCAGGAGATTTACCGCAGTCCCTTTTTAACATGTCCGCTCTTCAATACCTAAGCTCAGCGTTCAACCAGCTGGGGGGAGCGCTGCCACCAAACATTGGCAATGCCATCCCTAATCTCTACTATTTTTACATGGACAACAACATGTTCCATGGGCACATCCCAGCTTCCCTGGGCAATGCTTCTAGGCTAGAGTTAATTGGTTTAGAATCTAACAATTTTGCTGGTCGAATTCCTAGTTCTCTGGGTAAGCTACCAAACCTGTATGATCTTTACCTTTGGGGTAACAGTATTGAAGCGAGTGACCAAGAAAGCTGGGCATTCTTGTATGCCTTGGCAAACTGTACTTCATCGTGTAATGAGTCTACAGACATTCAAGTTCTATATTTAGGAGAGAACCGCCTATCAGGAAAAGTTCCCCCAATCATACAGAACCTTTGCGGCTTATTTGCTCTAGGGCTAGACGGAAACAATCTCACTGGTACAATTGAATGGATTGGGAAGCTGAGGAATCTAGTACACCTATATCTCCAAGAGAATCGTTTTGTAGGGACAATTCCATCCTCTACTGGTAATCTTACTAACTTGTCGTCGCTGATTCTATCAAAGAATAAGTTAAGTGGACACATACCGAGCAACTTGGGAAATCTTCGACAGCTCCAAATGCTGAACCTCAGCCACAACAATCTTGAGGGTGGTATACCATCCAACTTGGGAAACCTTGGTCAGCTTGATCACTTGGATCTGAGCTCCAACATGCTCCGAGGTATCATACCTTAAGAAGCCATTACAGTATGTCCAGAATGTTGACCAGCATCATCCTATTATGATTTTGAAGGCCCAAAGCAAATAGATGACAAGTTTTTGGCAAAGATCACACCATGCTTAGTGAAATTGAAGCAAAACTTCCACAAGAAGATACCAGATACCACATTTACTTGTGAGCTGAGGTGTCTAATGTAAAGATTTCAGAATCCCTGGTACATTTTCCACGAATATATTACAGTACCTGACAAAAATGTAAAGATTTGCATAAACCTGTTTTTTCCAGTAGCACTCATGTGTTATGTATTACACAAATCAGAATGCCTGCACCACTGCAAAGAAATAAGGTTGGAGCCTCTTGAAGGCCGCACCTGTATACATAATTACATTTGCTAATATGTAGAATTTTCAAATTTCAATCCATTTTTAAAGAAATAAATAAAAGATATAAGAGTAAAGTAACATGCTTTTAATAATCACCCTGATATTGCACAAACAAATGCAACTAGCAAATGTGTTATCACAACTTCAATCAAAAGAACGTATAGAGAAATCTCCCATGCTACAATCAACAAGATCTTTGCTTTGAGGCAAGAAGGGTATCTATCTACAGTTGGAACGATGGCTCCCAGAAACTCCTGTTTAACACTTGACATTCTTGACGATATTTCAAACTCTCAATTCCCAGCTCAAAAAGAGTATTTGTCCAGAAGACATAACTGCTTTGCAGTTTGCACCAGGAGGATGAATGCAAAATGATAAAAGTCAAATGCAACACATAATGAATCACACCATCGTTGTCAATAGCAAGGTCGCCTGATGGTTGAGTCTTTCACAAGTGTGAATACAGATCACCTTCCACGATGTAATTCACTACCATATAGTTCAACTGTCTTAAAAAGAACCATGAAGTTCAACTAATGTAAGAACCATGAAGTTCAACTAATGTAAGAACCATGAAGTTCAACTAATGTTATCCAGGCTATAGTGTGTATGTAGCAATAGAATCATGAAACTCACAGCAATATATTGACCAAAATGAACAGACAACAAATGTATCTCCTGTTCTCAAACAACACATGTAACAGAAATATAGATAACTGCCAAATTATTAACACTTATCACTGATACGAAACGAGGCCGAAAAAATCATTCTTCTAGCACTCCTTTTCCAAGCCATCGTTGCCCCAAGACAGTTGCTATATTTGTGCCAGATTAGGATAAATGGCCATCGTCTTCAAATGAAAGACATCAACTTAAAGTATACAATCAGGTAGAGGGAAAGAGAGAACACCGCACAAATATGCTGCCAGAATAGAAGGGCAGATGCTTCCTTAACACCATATCCTCTCAGACTGGCAATTGCTCCAAGCAAGATAGCACTTGGCGTGGAGTACTGAAGCGAAAGCACAAAGCGGTACATATGGTCTTCCTCAACAAGTAGGTGCAATTTGTCTGCTAGCGTCACAACACCAATGCCAATGCATGGGAGGACCAAAAGCCTTGTCACAATTATGCCGATGGTAGTCCTAATACCCAAGGCATTGTCCTTTGGGCCTTCTGCAAGCATGCCTCCTAGAATTAACATCACAGAGGGAACCACTGCAGCAGCCAGGATATCCAAACTATCAGTGAAGAACGAGAGCGGTGCATCAGCCCCAAACATAAAACCTTTCAATACAGGAACCATGCCGATGATAATGGCAAGTAAAGAGGCGATTGTTGGTGGCTGAAGGACGTGCTGGAGTCTTTTCAGCTACAACCCTGATCCTTCTGACCACTCTTGGCTCTGCCAAACATCTGAGAGACTTAGGACTGCTCGGTCCAGCACCAGAAGTACCCTCTTCAGTAAAATCAATATCAGGAAATGTATTCTGCGAGGAACCTGAAATGCTCATGAAAACTCTGGCGATGAATGGTGTCTTTGAGTGCTCTGTTACTTTATCAACCATCCCAGGCCATTCCGCCTCATGAAGCAAAGACCTGCTGTAGTTGCTGACCTGCTCAGGTTCCTCCTGTATCTCATTACCCTCACCAACAATCTCATAGAACTGCATAGGTGGCTCCATCATGTGGTAAACCAAAGTGTAGACAAGAATAACTGCAACCCACTGCGCAAATGAGACATAAGCGATGCCCTTGGTATCACATGCAGGACCAAACGGGTGATCACTGGTATGGCAGACCGACCCGATGATCGCAATCGGGAGATTGCCTGTGTTGCCAAACCCAGTCATGATCACCGTGAACCGGAACAAGTGTGGAGGCGGGCGGCAGATCAGGGCCACTATGTACCCAAGAATGCACCCGATGACAGTGCTGATGAGCACGTTGACAGGGATGAACCACCACTGCAGGATGTTGTCGAACGTGACCGACTTGCCGAGGTGGACGAAAATCAGGCAGGGGAGGAAGAGGGCAAAGACAAGCTTGCTCAGGAGCTTGAAGGTGGCCCTGGGCACGACCTGGACCCGTGGGTTGGCGAGGAGCAGGCCGATAACCGTCAGGCACAGCAGCTTCATCAGCGGCGCCACGGCCGACACCCAGTCGCCATGGATGTTCACCTGCGGGTCCATTGACCAAAGCATTGCCCCTGCTAAAGCTTCTCGCCTTTCTCCCACTTCAGTTCTCAAAGCAAATATTCCCCTACTTTAAAATCTAAAACAGCACTCCCTCTTTTTGTCTGTACAACCAAATTATCTTTCTCGCGCAGATACAGAGCCCAATCAGATACAAAGGTCTGATATTTCTGCACACCAATCAATGGAAATGAATCAGCAACGGAGAAAACTACGAAATGGTACTGTGCAGGATTCATAGCAAGAAAGAATAAATCTAGCCAGGAACCGGTGTGGATCTTGCAAAACACCCGGTACTCGACTCGTGTTCTAAACTTCCTACTCCCAAATTTCAGGCCTCGGCAAGATTCAGGCAATCAATCAGCAAGAAAATCGGAAACTGCCAAAGATAAAGGCAAACGGAACCAAACTTTGCAAGATTCTGTGCGGTACTTACACGGAATTTCGATCCAGGAATGGACGAGCGGAGGGACTCCCTCTCCGCGACGCGCCGAGGCAGGGCCGGAGCGAGGACGACGGCGAGGGGGGAGGACGAGAGAGCAGAGTAGTAGTTGCGGCGTGAAAGGAAAAAGATTCCTGATTACTGAGAGGGGTCTTTGGCATTTTCCCCGTGGCTTTGTGATAAACTTTGGTGGGGTGGGACCCAGCCACCAGGCAGAGGCGTGATGTGATCTAGCGAATTTTTTATTTTTCCTGAAGAAAGGAGTACGTGAATTTGGGACTGTGAATCTGTGATTGGGGCAATTCTGCATGTGGTCTTGGTCAGAATCAGATCGGTGATCCCATGCTCCCATGTGGCATTGATCTCAGAATTTGGGAGGAAGGATTGAGTTGGACCTCCAATCCAAATCAAGGAGAATTGAATTGTTATCCTTTTTTTTTGCATTTGGTAGAAAAAACACTGTATCATGGAGTTTGGGGTCGATCTGTCAATACTCAATACTGAATTTGACACGGCTGCTTCCTCTGCCAACCGCCACGGCTGGGTGCTGTCTTCCGCTCAGCATTATTCGTCTGCGATGAATGAAGTATTGAAACTGAAGCTATCAAAACAAACGTTGCCCAATTCATCAAAAAGCATTTTCCAATGAAGTTTCCACGTCTCAACCAGACACAGGGCCAAAGGCCTGCTTGGTCTAACCTTGGGCGGCCTCACGGCTTGTCAAGCAGGTCAATTCCAGACTGCTGATCACGGAGGCGTCTATAGGAGGTTAAGGGACGAAATGAATGTGGCCGGAGGGAGGTGGCGGCCGTCGCTTCCTGCAAAAGAAGAGCTAAATTGGCTTCTGCCTACTGGTGCTTGACTCGAAACTGCGACAGCGACAGCATGAGAGCCACAGTGCGCACGCAGGCGAGGTTTTTTCATTTTTAAAGATCTTTCAAAATATATATAGCCTTCACAAAGTTTTACAAAACTAATTCCATACCGTTAAATGAGATGGTGTTGGGTGCTATAGTGCTCAAACCATCATTTCATATAGTGTCGAATAAATATTTAGGCACGAAGATGACTCCAAATGAGAAGTTTAAACAACAAAATTATAGATCTCGTCGAGATCTCCGACTTTTACAAAGCTTTTCTCCATTGGACTTCATATGAAATAGTTATAATTTTCTAAAAATACGCTATCCGAGAATCGAAATTCTTCGACTCATTAGATCCGAACATTGCATCGAATAGTTGGGCACGAAATGACTCTAGAACTTTTCTCCATCTGAGTTCAAAGCGGTAGGGTATGAAATGACGGTTGAATGTGCTACAATACTCAACCGCCATTTCATTTAGCGGTATGGATCTAGTGTTGCAAAACTTTGTGAGAACATATATTTTTGCACAATCATAAAATAAAAAATAAAAAAGTAAAAAAAAATCCACGTGAGTGCACGAAAGCATTCACGGGCCGGGCCGAAGCGCACGGTTGGAATGGGTTCTACTTATCGGGCCGTGCTATAGCCTGCGCATTGCCGGCCCCGCAAAAAACCAGAAGTCAGAGCGTGTCATGGGCCCTAGTTTGACAAACAATTTGACGGCCTATGTATAGTTTCCTGATTTGGAGTGATCTCATCACGCAACCAAAGATACTCTGAAGTCCAGATAATGCAAGCATACTGATACTAGAAGTGAAATAGTCTGCCATGCTAATGTCGTCCAAAGTCCAAAAACAACAAAGTATCATGTACAACAAACATACCCATCATCTCAAATTCTAAACTTGGGCAAAAGTAGCATGGTCTAAGCTCTGAACATTATGAACAAATGTATATATTTCAATCAAATATTGTAATCACGTCTACAGCAAACAATATCACATATTTCTGTATGCAAAATACAAAACAGCTCAGGTTCGCCCTAGACAATACTTTGTCTCTGTTTTATTGATCGTATGTCTGATATAGCTAGCTAGCGTGGCAAACTGATGGAGGATGCCAATTCTTTCTCTTGGCTGTAGACCGAGAGGTCTCTTCAGAAGGCAAACGGGCAGCATTAACAAGCTCGATCTGTGCATCAGTGTTTCTAGCTTGTGGGCACAACAGATGCTCAATCTCCCCATTATTTACCGGAAAAATGTGTATTTTCCTTAGCCTCTTCGCTCTTAGGAATTGCAGTCTCATATCTACTTCTTTCATAGTTGGCCTTTCAACTCCTCTGGTCTTGAGGCATGCTTGTGCGATTGCAGCAATATCATCAATTTCTCCATGGTCTGCCTCCTCAACAATCTGTGAATCTATTATCTCCATAAGAGCTCCTTCTTGAAGTCCTTCAATGAAGTAATGAGACAAGCTTTGTTTCATACCAGAATCATTGATGAAAATTGGCTTCTTTCTTGTTAGAAGCTCCACGAGTATCACACCAAAACTATACACATCACTCTTCTCGGTAAGTTGGCCGCTATAGTAATACTCTGGATCTAAATACCCGAATGTTCCTTGGACAATGGTCACCACATGAGTCTCATCAAGTGAAACAGATCTCGAAGCACCAAAGTCTGAAATCTTTGTGGTGAAGGTGGCATCTAAGAGTATGTTGGAAGATTTTACATCTCTATGATAAATTGGTATTGCAGCGGCTGAATGCAAATAAGCGAGCACCCCTGCTGCTTCTACTGCTATCCTAATGCGATCAACCCATGACAACAAGCATTTAACACTAATATCAGCATGAAGAAGCCCATATAGCGTGCCATTGGATATGAACTCATACACAAGCAAGGGCACCTCAGTTTCAAGCAGCAGCCAAAAGCTTCACCACATTACGGTGGATAATTTGAGAGAGGATGGCAACCTCATTGATAAACTGGTCTATCTCATTTTGCTCCACAATTTTGGATCTTTTAATTGCTACCACATTCTGATTAGATAGAATTCCTTTATAAACTGTGCCATGTCCTCCATGGCCAAGAACAAGAGCAGCATCAAAGTTGTTGGTCGCTTTCTCTAGTTCCTCCAAGGAAAATATCTTTGTTTTGTTAGTGGTGCTATCATCTGAGATGAGCTGCTCTAACAATAGGCCTTGATTTTTCTTGAAATATGCTCTTCGAATCCTCTTTTGTATCAATTGCTTCCACTTTCTGGCAATTACAATTACACCGAGTGCGATAGTTACGGAGCCAAGGCCGCAACTAATTCCAATTGCAATACCTAGACACAAGATTGCATAGTGAATCCAATGCCGTTAATCCGACAACCAAATCATCCTGCATTTTGAGAACTGAAATGTGGACGACTCACCTAAAAGAAGATGGTGTGTGCAGTAATATCCTCCCAGAGTGTTGTGACATAGTCCATTGCAATCATTTGGCTCTAAGCACTCATCAATGTCTGCAAATAAACTTAAGTGAAGTGAGCCATCACCATGTTTTTTTTAATCACTGTAATGGAAACTTATTAAATTGTTGGTCAGAGTCTCAGAGATACGTACATGCACGTAATAAATTGTTCATGGATATTTTTTTATAAATTTTCTTATTGATGTAGCATTTGCTTAAGGGGTAGGTATTAATCAGGTTAAAATATATGTGTACGACAAAAAGTCAGGCAGCCATGTCAAAATATATCAGGCACGGAGGTCCATCAACTATGAAGGTCAAAGTCCATCAACTTTGAAAGTGTATTTATGAGTCCACAAACTTTTAAGTCGTTCATCGTAGATTCATAAGTATCCACATATGCTTTTAGTGTTGACATGATATGATGACTTGGCTGGAAAAAGTATCTCCTCACTGAGGCATTTCATCGAGCAGCTTACGAACGACACATGCTTGACATTTCCCGTGCTTAGCGGTGGCAGCTTCCTCCCGTGCGATGTCTGCCGTGTGTTCAGCTTGGGAATATAAAGCCTGCATCGCCCATATGTAACATGCTCGATGAAATGACTCAACTTGAAGATGATTATTTGAGCCAAATTATTTATGTCATGTCAGCACTAGAAGCATGTTGACAGTTATGGACCTACGTTTATGGATCCAGAAATGCACTTTCGGAGTTAATAGACCTAAGTGACACCCTCTTACAAATTGACGAAACTCTTGTGCATTTTAATCTTTAATTAAATTGATTTTGAAACGATGTGAGAGAGAGACCTGTACAACCATAAAATCCTTTGACGTATGGATTCCGGCAAAGCCACTCGAGCACTTGCAACGGTACCCTAGATACAGTGTACCATGGGTGACATTGACACATTCGCTATGATCACTGATACACGCATAAGTTGTGCTTCTTTGCGAGGCTGATTCGCAGGTTAAGTTGGTGACAGCCCACCTCATTCGAATGTCGAAGTCTTGAGAGAACTCAGCAAAACCTGTCATGATGGATACTCGTCTGCTCACAAAGTCGCCATTGATGGTATTAACTATTATCACCTCGTCATCGGTGCTGCCTGAATCGTCGTTCAGCATGCTGGCTACACCCAGGTATCCACCGTCTACTGACAATGTGGTCACCTGATATTTTGTGCCGTCTCCACGGTAAAGAACAGCAAACTTATCTGATACACAACCAAGCTGGAATTTCTCATGTGCAAAGCAACCTTCTTCCAACCCAAAAGGGAAAGGTATGGACACGTTTCCACATGACCTCGTACAATTCCCTCTAGGATTTGGGTTATATCCTGCATGCTCCATGAATAAACGTGTGTGACACAAGAATTATGAGGATCAGATAATGTAATGGAAAAATAAGAAAGTAGTACATACTAGTTATACTACTTTATCAGCCTGTGCTCGCACAGACTATATTTTATAAATTATAACACATCATTTGTGTATATCTTAATTACTATATCACATGTCAATAGTTTAAAAAATATCTTTTGATTTATATTTTTAACATAGGTCATTTGGATTCAAATTTAAGGTTACCTTATGTTATTTTGGTGCGAATTTAAAAGGTTATTTTTGAGTATTAGTGGTGGACAATTTATTTGCAAATTTAGGAGGTTATATCAAATTATCATTATAATAGCAGAAGTGGGCAATTCTGATAAAGATTAGGGAGTTACTTTAGTTTATTTTATGTAATGACAGAGGTGGGTAATTTAGATATAGGTTGAGGAGGTTACTTTAGATTATTTTCATAATGACATAAGTGAGTAATTTTTTAGAAAACGTAATAGATACAATGGTTGTGATGATTGAGTCTGCTTATTGATGGTTAGATATTTTGCTTTTTTTGTGAGAATTTTTATGATTTCTCTAGTTCTTTAGAGTGTCCACCTAGGATCTTATGTAGCATCACTTGTAGGCTTCAAAATGAGTCTTCAATTCAATTAGTAATAGTAAGAGGGCTCTTTTACGGTGGACACCACCACGTATGCAGTATATGGCTATTTTTGGTAAGGATAAATAGGTAATTTTTGTAAATTTTAAATAAATTTGGCAACCTCAGGTCGAGAAAAAAATTTCGTTTATGCCACCATGAAAATTTGAAAAATCATCTTTGAAATTGGAAATGAATTTTTGTTTTTGAAATTTGAAAAAAAATGGTCATACCACCACAGGGAAATGAAAAAATTGAGTTTTCATTTTTGAAATTTTAAATGAAAATTTTCATTTTGAAAAGAATCGGCCATACCACTAGAGAGAAATAAAAATTTGAAATATTTTGTTTGTGCAATCAATAAAATTTTGAAATGAAAAAATTTGGAAAAAATCATTTTTGAAGTTTGAAATGAAAATTTTCATTTTTGAAAATTGAAAAAAATTTGGCCATACCACAAAAAATTTGAAATAAAGAAATCATATATTTCGTTTATGCCACCAAGAAAAAACTACCAATAATACCCCTATTCCACCTATACCACCTATGCATACCACCATATACCACATGTGAAGCCGTGATGGTATACAATTAATCTCAACCGTCGGATCCTTTCATACTGGTCCTTTTCCAACAGTAATATAGGGTGGTATGGTCCACCGTAAAAGAGCCCTAGTAAGATTAGCTATCAGATAGAACCATAGAGTACCATATGAACCTAGCTTGTGATGCAAAACTCTAGGTATAATATATAGTGATTAATTATTAGCAATGACAATTGATTAATTACTATGTGCGTTGTAGTAGTATCGCTGTGTGATATATAGTTGATGAACCAGGGCATAAATACCTCTCTCAAAGCAGTTTAACTCGTCCTTAGTATTCCTTACTAAACTTTCTAGCCCTTTAATATAGGCTTGATATAATCTAGTACTCCCTCCGTTCTTTAATATATGATGTTTAGAACAAACAAATTAGTTCATTGTTTAACTAACTAGCTTATCTTAAATGTCTTATATTTAAGAACGGAGGTAGTAGTAAGATGCACTTCAGAACAGATGGTTGCGTACTCAAAAAATATAAGGACTGATGGTTGTAGCTTGTATCACGAACCTTCGATGCAGCCATCGAAAATGTAGGGATTATTGCTGTGTACGCCCGGATTGTCGCAGTAGCAGTTGTAACCTCCCTGCTGTACAGTCTCGCATGAGCTGCCGGTGCTGCATGCGTAGGTGTCTTTATTTGTAGATGCAATTTCACAACTTGGCTGGTCCGTGGTGAAAATTTCAAAATTTGTCTGAATACTTGCGTTTATCCAGCTCGAGTAAAGGTCGCTGGTGTCAAATTCATATCCTTCCGCTAAGAAAACCTTGACGATGGAGGGCTCTTCTTCATGAGATGTTGGTACGACGACGTCGTCCCTGCGGGACAACGTGAATCGGAAGCCTCTCATGTATTCCGGCAAAAGGTAGATGCTGCAGCAGCCCAACCCATTGCACCGGTCCCCATCATCCACAGCTTCGACCTCTTTACGCATGAGCGCCTTGTCGCCTAAGCATATACTCGTGCAAGAACCGACGATCAGGTTCGTCCCCGTATCGAACAGGACGACCTCGACGTCGCAGCCAACAGCATACATGTAGTTGTAAGAACTGATGACGAGGCCCTTAGCAGGGGACTCCCATGACCTGGTGTAGGTGCTCGTGCCCGCCGTCATGGTGATGCTGAAGCCGATCGAACCATAAACGATGGGGTTTGCCATGTTGCTCGCGTCAAGGATCTGAACGGTGCTGTTGGCCCAGAAGAGCCTGGGAGGCCGGAAGGTGTGGTCGCAGGTGAGCTCGAAGCCTTGCCGGAAGCAGCCGGGCTCGGTCCCCAGCGGGTAGGAGAAGCTGACGTTTCCGCAGCTGGTGGGGCAGTGAGCCAGGGAGGCGTTGGAAGGGACGTACAAGATCCCTCCTCCTCCAGTGCCGCCGGCGCCGGCGACTACAGAAGCCCGGACGACGGGCAGTCGCGCCACCACAGCTCCCGCTAAGCACATCAGCAGGACCTGCATGATGGTGAGCGTTGCAGCGATGATAGAGCTCATCTTGGAAGCCACTGTGTGTTCTTGGTGCTTGAAGTTTGAATGCTACTCGTACGCTACACGTACTGATGTTCCCCGCTACGGCTGGATGCATAGAGAGCAGCAGATCGAATGCAACAGCGCACAGGTAGTCTCCTAATATAAGATAAAGATGCTACTATACAGTCGTCGTTGGCTCTCGTTGCCGGGTCATCGCGCGCGACACACATTCGCCCGTTACTGTGACTGACACGCGAGTACTCATGGCCCACCGTGCTTTGCCGCGTTGATCATGGACCTGACCTCGCCTCGCCTCGTCGCCGGCGGTCGCGCACTCGCGCTCGATTGTGACGTGTCGGGGTCTGTGCGGCCTCTTTGGTGGCGTGTGGGAGACCACCCACCCTGCGCTGCAGGTCGCCCCCGATGCCCCGAGACGCCAACCATGGACAACGACGCGTATCGTGCCCACCATCATCACAAATTCTAAAAGTGGGAAAAAGCAGCATGGTCTAAGCTCTAAAATTAAAGTAGGGACCAAATGTACGTGGCTATGTTCGGCTTGATTATTATACAATAATTTTCTCTCAAAATAAATCTACAGTAATGCTACTCATCTGTCGTCCGATGGACAAGTTGCGCTCCGGACGGGTTACGTGGCCCAACGCCATCCACATAACTCGTGCCCCAGTCTGCTCAATCTTATCTTCGCTTCGACTCTTCCCATCTCAAGGCGGAGACGGACCACCTCCTCATGCTGGCCGTCGGCACCGGCAAGGGCCGCCTCCGCATCTTCCGTTGCAACATCTTCGACGGCGCGGCGCTCCTCGACGCCGCGCGGGACTGCTCGGGCGTCTTCCACCTCGCGCTCCCCCTGCATCCCCTGCTCTCCTGCGGTAAGGGGACAAGTCGCATGGGGCCGCTGCTTGTTGGCGCGGTGAGGAGGAGGTCCAGCACGGGGAGCTCCAGGGCTGCGTCGAACAACAACGAGTGGAGCGCGAGGAGGAGGCCGGCGAGGACACCGCGAGTTGGAGGCTTGGAGCGCCTGCCGTGAGCGGCCAGGCGTAGGCCTCTGCCTCCCCGCGGCCACGGGCGAGCCGCCCAAGGCCGCCGCTCCCCCGCGGACACGGCGGTGCTCGCCGAGCACGAAGGCAGTGCTAAGGGTGGTGTTCCAAAGAAATCGTTGGGAGGGGGCGGCCTGTGCTCGGAACTCGAGGCGGATGTGACAACAGTGAAGTCCAGATGTTTCGTGTATTTATTTCATTTGTTTCAATTGCTCATTTCTCTTGTTGCAGATTTTGTTCACATTTCTGAGATTTCTATTGCCCTCTCATAGGATTTGTGATGTTTCAATGTTTATTTTTTTTTATTTTTTGATGTTGCAGCTGAATGAATTTGATGTTGCAATAGCATTTGTGTGATGCTTCAAATCTGTGATTTTTTGGATGTTGGAGTAGATGATTCCAATGTTGCAGCAATAAGTTCATGTTTCATGTTGCACAACTTAAATTGGGATGTTGCATGATTTTAATGTTCATGTTTCATATTTCTCCGTGATCCTAATGTTGCAGCAACTTAGTCCATGGTTCATGTTGGAAGCTTCATTTTTTTCAAGCACTATTATTCGATGTTGCAGCTAATCATCTTTCATGTTGCAAGAGTTAAATTGATTGAGTTATTGTATTAGTGTTTTGTTCCAATTCCATGATGCATACTCCCTCCGTCCCACTATAATTGCATTTTTAGGACCGGATGCAGATACCAATGCAACATCACAAATTACCAAAATACCCCTATTGAACTACTCTGACATACTCCAGGAGCAGTGCGGGAGGGTGTGGGAAAGCAAGCCACGGTGACGTCCAGAGTATTCTAGCATGCGTAGACCAGCTAATCTTCCAGGGATAGTACGGTCCAACTAGCCACTGCCACTTTGCCGGCTCCGTCGGATGGGGTGAGCGTTTAATTTGGGAAATAATTTGAATCCTATAAGTGCAAATAATATGGGACGGAGGGAGTAGATCGATTTGATTTCTCATCATGTAGAAAAATCTGTAGACCAGTAGGAGCGTAGGGGTATGAAGAAGCGTGTGGCGTGTGGCTCTGCTCCAACAGAGTGGCAGACGGCAGGAACACAGGACTGAGGATGAGAGACGGGTCAACTAATAATTACAGTAGGGCCTACCGTCCGAAGCCAGCGTCTGGATCGGACGTCCGGGCGCTAGTAGATCCGATAAATCTACCATACAAATCAGTCAACAATACTTTTCTTTCAGCATGAACTGGCGAACAGAACTGTATTGCGATGACCGAATACCATACTCTTGTCTAAACCAGACAATATTGCACATTTCTTTGAGGAGAACACTCAACATCTCAGGTTCGGCCTATCTAGACACTGTCTCTTGTTATTGACCATATATTTGATATAATTAGCGTGGCAAACTGATGGAGGATGCCAATTCTTTCTCTTGGCTGTAGACCCGAGAGGTCTCTTCAGAAGGCAAACGGGCAGCATTAACAAACTCGATCTGTGCATCAGTGTTTCTAGCTTGTGGGCACAACAGATGCTCACTCTTGTTAAATCCAGGGATCATCTAGGTGTAGATCGGTGGGTTCTTCTCTTTAACAGATGTGTAAATTTGGTGTGCTTGTAATTAAACCGAGACAGACCAGAGATCAAAGAGATTCACCTTGGGATTGAGAAGTAGGGATGTACCAAGTTGGTGTACATGGAGTCCGGCGATGCAGTGCAGTGATGACCGCCGGTGAAGCGCAGTGACGGCCGGCGGTGGACTTCCCGTCAGCGGCAGTGCCCCTCTCGATCGGACTAGGGTTCAGGAACAGTGGGGAGCGGCGGCAGTGAACCTCCTAACTCGAGTCGTGGTCCCCACCTCCTATTTATGGCGCTGCGCGACAGGGGCCCACCAACCATCTATTGGGCTGGGCTCCCCCGATCGAGTGGAGCGGTCAAGGCCAAACTAGCATTCTCCCCCTTGATCTCATTTTATGTCTTTTTTAAACTTCAGCTCTTTGCTTGGTACCCACTTCATCACAAATAGGCATACCGAGCATGGGTCATCATAATAGTAATTACCATCTGATTAACCGGCCACAATACACTCACCTGTTTTGAACGGATCTTACTCTAGGCCCTTAGTAATCCAGAAATCATAGGTTCTACCATAAACCCATGTCGACTGTGTGTTCTCAACACACCAAGCGGATCCGCAAGTACTTGCTCGGTACTTCTATGCTCAATACTATCAAAATGATTCTGGATTTTCTCCCTTGCAACATATAACTCATTATCAATGTGTTTGGTAGCACTTTTGACATGTTGCTATTGGAGACAATATCTTTGAATGGTATGTTGCTGTTGTCTACCATTATCTATTCCGGGTAAGGGTTTCTATTAACCATTTAGCCTGTTCTGTAGTCTCATATCATGCTAAACTTTGGGTATACTTAACCCATGACATCACAACTATTTTACTTTGGAGCTTTTCCACAATAAGACTCCAAGCTCGAGTGTTAGCTACTACTGTGGGCTTCACTAAACAACTCGTTAAAACTTAGTCCTTTTTACTCACAACCCTTTGTGAGTACGTGTTATTTTCTTACTTAGCATGAGGCTTACAACACTTTGCCAGATTATTGCAAAAAATTTCTTTAACTCCATTCCAGTGATCTATAGCTGGACTGGACTTCTGCCAAAATTTCCCAGATACTTAAACTATGTCAGGGTAACGTCTTTCTTGAGCAATTGATTTTACTTCCAACAGCTGAAGCACTTGGAACCACTTTCTTTCGATCGATCATATATCGGTTCCTGGAATACTAAAATTCCAAAACTATTACCCTTGACTACATATAGAACAGGCGTGATTGACTCGCATGCATACTATATTTCTTTAGAATTCTTTTCTAAGTATGCTCGTTGCGAAAATACTAATACCCCTTTACTTGTATCTCAGTGAACTTGAATTCCTTGAACGAATGATGCTCCACTAAGATATACCAAACTTTGAGGACAATAACTTTTTTGTCTGCAACAGCAGACTAACATCACTACTAGAGAGTGGTGATCTATATACGTGATGAGGAAAACTTATTTCCAATTCTTGAACTTTGCATAAATGCAATTTTCCTCTCGATTCTTACTTTAAACCCAAAACTTACTTCAGGCGGCATCCCACATGTCCTTTCCCTTCCATGACAAAACCTTTGGGTCATGCCATGTAAATATCCTCATATTCTCAATTGAGGAATGCCGTCTTTACATTATGACTCTGGAGAATCCTTACATGAGAAAATGCCTCATCATAATTTATTTCTTTTCTTTGCATGAAGCCTTTTGACCTAAGTCGTGCATCATATTTATTCTTAGGCAAAATAGCCAATTTCGTCCTCAAACTTTTAGCTAAAGGTCAACTTCGTCCCTCAACTCTCATTTAGAGCAATTTAGTCCTCCAACTTTTAATTTTGGATCAATTTTATCCTCTATCCAAGCTGGCTTTCCACATAGACATGCCATGTCATTCAACCATGCATTAGGGATTTTGCTACACAGTTGAAAGTCCAAATTACCCTTGTTCCTTCCGCATCCACCTCAGTGCCATATTGTTTGACGGCGCCATTCTCTTTTTTCTCCCGCACAGCATGCTTCCCAGGTCCCATTTCTCCTTCCTCCTCCCCTGTTGCTTACCTCCAAATTACAAACGTGGTGCTTAAAAAAGTATTGATAGATTTCAAATCACAAGAGCTTTTTTTAAGACGTGCAAAGCACATTTTTCATTAAGAGAAGAGAGAGTTCTACAACGCGCCACGATGGGAGAACCCCCAAAGAGCGAGGGAACAACAAGGTTAAGCCAGAAACGAACAAAGGAAAAAGAAAAGAGATCCCACGCCACCAACACAAGCTAGACTACCACTAGGAAGCAAAAAATGGTACAACGGAGAGGCCCCCAAGGACATCCCTAGTCCTGCACAGACGAACACCGAGAAGACCCGCACATCACCGCTTGCCAACAACTTGCATCAGCGTGGACCGAAGTGGAGGTTCCGCAAGCGATGCCTCGGGGAAGGGAGCGGCGTTAGACGCCGCCATCGTCGCCTACCCGCTGAAGGGAGGGCAGTCTTCACAGCAAACCAAGGCGTTTGGGCCGCGACAATGCCCAGCAGGTAAGTCCATTGTCGGCCCTAGCGGAAGCTAGACAAGGCTTACGCCCCACCTCGTCGCCAATCCACGAGCCCTGCAAACAAGGAGAGGGCAAGGCGGTGGAGAATGCGGCGAGGAAGCCTCGGCGAGCGAGAGGAGAGCAGTGCGGTGAAGCCGCAACCAAAGGCGGCGGCAACAACTCCCTCGGGACCAAGCGGAGTCGTCAGAACCACCTCGCCGCCTAATCGTCGGCGCGCACGAAGAAGGGTCCAAACCGCCAAGCGGGCCCCGAGAAGGAGGGCCGTGACCGCCGACCGGGAGGAAGGCGGCCACCAGCGAAGAACTGTGACCGCCGGCACGGGGAGGGACCCATGACCGCGCCTTGAGATGGGCCTTGGCGAGGCCGACCGCTGGAGGAGGCCGCATGCGACGGCGAGGAACAATCGGCGAGCACGGTCAGCGAGTCGGCGGGGAGGGGCGCGAGATGGCGGCGATGGCGAGGAGGCTGAGGCCGCGAGGCCGGAGCGGAGGAGTCACATGGGAGCAGCCCAGCGGCGGCCTCCTCACGTGGCGGTGAAAGGATCAAGATGTCGACTAGAGGGTGAATAGTCGAACTGAAAATTCACAAACTTTGGCCGTCATCGGTCAGGTCGGGGTCTCGGGATATTTTCGGATATCAAATGCGGAGAATCGGGAAAATGTCCGGATTGTCCCAAATACCTCTGAGGGAATCAAATTCGGCGAAATTAAACTTGCTTTGAAATTCGGCAATTAAACTTGCTGAAAAGTCGACTACGAAAGGAGGAAGGCCATACCGTATCCCGACAAAGCATGCAAGAAGGTAGCAGAGCCCGGCCGTGGCAGTGGCGGCGTGAGGGAGGGAGGGCGCCGAGCCGGGCGTCATCGAGGAGGGCGCCGGCGTCAGTGTCCGGGGCGCGGACGGGGAGGAGTAGCCGTGCGTCGTGCCGGGGAGGAGTCGAGGAGCACCAACGCCGGGCGCCCGGGGAGGAGGGTCGGTGGCGGCCCAGCAACCCAGGCCCAGGGCCAGACCAAGGGCCGGTGGGGGCACAAGTGACGTCGGCACGGGGAGAGAGTCCGGCACCACCGGGCCCACCGAGCCCAGACCTAGGCTTCGGCCGACCCGGCGAGCGGACGAGGTGGTGGAGGACGGGGCAGCCGCGGGGTCGTAGGGCGAGCACCACCCGGCGCAGATGGCGAAGAGGGCGTCGGTCGCGTTCCCCAGGTCGCATCGCATGCCCCCAACACCAGCAGCACCCGTCGGGTAGGAGTCGCAGCAGCTGCTGGTCTGACGGCAGACGTGCCCGGCCACACCAGCACGCAGAGGCGAACCCCGCCCACCGCCGCGTCCTGCAGCCACCCGCCGGACCCACCACCAGCACGAGGCCTTGCTACCCGCCGGCGGCGCGACGAGCGCCGCCGATCGACAATGGCGCCCGAACGGAGGCACCACGCCGAGCCGGAGCCAAAGGCGGCGCCGAGCCCGACCTAGATCTAGGGTTGGGCAAGGGCCCGCGGTACCACGGCGGGACGGCATCACGGAGGCGGCGGAACCGCGTAGAGGCCGGAGGCCGAAACTTCGGGAGCATGGCGCGGACGACCGGGAGAAGAGGCGGTGGTGTGGGGCGGGGAGGGAGGGGGAAGGAGGGGAAGAGGAGAGGAGAGGAAGGGACGCGAGGGAGGCCGTTATGCGGCTCCTCACGGCGGCGGGCCGTCTGGAGCAGCGGCGGCGGGGCTTGGCGGGGCGGCCGGGGGCCCTCGGGTCGCCCCCGGCGGAGCGACGCGAGGGAGACGGGTCGGGGTCAACTCGGTCGGTCCAGATCAAACCTCATGACTTTTGGTCTTCAAATCACAAGAGCATATAACTAAATTGACAAATCAGCTTTTACGAAAGGAACTAGGAGTGATTTAAATTGCTACGTACAAGCCAATGTTTACCAGGAACACAACAAGTCACAAGGAACACAACAAGTCAATCAATCGAAGAGTAGCATCTAGGTACGCTGGTAGAGTTCCATGTACGCCTGTTTGATGGTATTTCGGCTCCTGGCCCCTGGCTCCATGGCCATTTAGATGACCTTGTCCTGCCGCATCTCGAGTAGGGAGATGAAGCGCTTCATGTCCAAATGAAAGCACAAGGGCATATATGACATTTTCAACATTTGACTATGCATCCTGGTGACGTGGAATGCCTACTTGGTTGTCCACCTAGGATGAGAGACGGAATTGAACCGAAAAATGAAGTTGAGGGACTATAATGGACTTTTCGAGAATTGGAGGACGAAGTTGACCCGTGAGCAAAAGTTCAAGGACGAACTTAGCTATTTTGCCTTATTCTTATTGCCTTTGGAGTCACATATAGTTTTGTAGACCCATAAAAGTCCACTGGTTTGACTCCTTGAGCAATTTCTTGTAAGTCCCAAAACAATGTTGGCACTCATAAATCTCATTTCATTTTCCAAGACTTTTCTCGGACTCTTTTACTCGGAATTGTTGTTGTTCTTTCTCACATGCGACAATGGTAACTATAGGATCCTAAAGGACAGGTGCCTACTTTATGCTTCTTGTCGCTATGGGAGTACTGGACATGCCATGCTCCCCATATGTGTGGCAGAGTACTGGACATGCCATGCTCCCCCACATGTGTGGCAATAGGTTGCCAGTGTGGAATAACAACAAAGACTAGCGCCACAATGTAGTGAGAAAATGGTTCCTTAAATCATTGGAGTGGGCACACTCACCCACTTCTCCTCAAGGTGGATTTCTCGAGCTACTACATTCTTTCTCTTTATTTCATCCTCTAGATAGAGTTAGGTCTCCGTGTACCATACTCCCCCAGATTATCCCACCTTCTGTAAAGATGGCGTATCATTAAACTTTCTTATTTGGGTTTAAGCTTTCTTGACTAGTGCAAAAACTGATCAACTACGCTATCTTCCTATCGGAAATATGAAAAATCCAGGAATTTAGCTATCTCTTTTCTTAAGGGTATCGATTATTATGACCGTTGTACTCTCCCTGATGGTCACAATTACTTGATAGATCATCTCTTTTGCATACTTCAATGCACAATCACTTAATAGATCATCTCTTTTCTTTTAATGCATCTTATGCATCACATTATAGGGATCATTTCTCCCCCTCGAAATATGGCATAAGCTTTAATGCCATAATTTCGAAACTTAATCAAAGACTTTTGTGAATGAGGAATTTCCTTAAATTGCTTCAATCACATGATTGTGTCATGCAAACAAAATTATTTCTTAACTCATATGGGAGCACACTGTTCCTCATATCACTTCAAGAACTTACAGAGTACTTTATCTGTAATACTTATGCAAGTTAAACTCGCATACAACTTCCTTTTGTCGTTTTACTTCATTTTTGAAATGACTCCTCTTTGCCCGACTACTTTACACATTTAAACATATGCGTCTTCCACCATTACTTATAACTCCGCATCGAGCAACTCAATTAGAGTGTTCAAACACGTTTGTATTGTCAAGAGTCAATTAGTCAACTCTCCACCTTTATTTTTACGAATGGTGTAATTTTGGGATTTCTCCCCTTATGGCATCAACCCTTTAGTACTTAATGACCATGTCACGATGGAAGTGCACAGTTAAAACTGGATAGCTTAAGAACTACCCCGAACTTCTTTTACTATGCAATATATACTTAAATACATAAGGGTTGTCTCACTTCATCTTGCTACCACATTAATTCTACATCACCTTTGGGTAGAAAAATAGAATTAATGCACGAACTCATCATAAACCATTTATAACATTGCTATTAACAACTTTGGTCAGGAAATAACAATGTCATAAATGAACTCTTATAAATGGACGCCTTATGAGGACACCACTTGTTCCAGCTCAGCCCACCTTTGTGGGTATTTGTCTTACTGGAATTGGCTTCTATTCACTCAGAAAATCCAGAATTAAATCTGAATATTCTGCAACTCACATGCTTCAATCGACGTTACTCAGTTAAAATGTGTTACTCTAAGCCATTCTTTACTAGATAAATGTCCACAAATATTTCTGCCAGACCATTCTTAAAAGAGGACATAATCCCTCATGTAATGATCTTCGATCTTTTGGAGTCATCATAAACTTCTCCTGACAACACAGGATAATTCTTTCAAGCTTCTCCTGACATGCAGGATCAACCAACATAAATATTATGCCTAACCTCTCCCGTCATACGGGATATGCTCTCAGGACACTGGAAGTGTCTGCGAATAACTTTTAATACTCTGTTATACACATGTATAATTTAACTTTGGTCAAAATTAGACATGCATATTACTTATCACAATTCACGTCATACTATTCACAATACATATACTTAATTATGACGTATAAAATGTTCACTTAGACATCATTTTCTGATTAAATCTTCCCTTTTGTTCCAACTTAAACAGAAAGTTAATTAACTAATTAACTGAAGTCAGAGACAAATTTAACTCATTTTGGCATAAAAAAATGTCCAAACTTTGCTTAACTTAAGTCCTTTTATTCACATACCCCAGCAATGCAGCCGAGTGATCTCATTCTTTGATAGAAATCAAAGTTCTCATATTTTCTCTCGGGTAAATATTGTATGCATTAACTTAACTTTTGTCGAAATTAAAACATACAATATTCTTCTACATTAATTCTACATCACCTTTGGGCAGAAATAGAACTAATGCATAATATAATATTATTATCATCAACTTTGGTCAGAAGACAACAATATCATAATCATTATTACAGCGGAATCATGTATAATGTGATAATAATCTACTTTTCAGAAGCATTTGATAAACTTTCCTTCATCAAGAGCGCATCTTGATCTTTATCTTCTCTCTGAAAATTGATCACTTTGATACAAAATTTATCAGAGATACAAACTTCAAACTTAAACTTATAAATAAAATTATAATATTGTTATCATCAACTTTGGTCAGAAAATAACAATATCATAATTAACTTTAAAGAAATGTCTTTCTACTCCCCTAATTTAATTAGAGGATAAAACTTTACTTGCAGCGGAAACTTGACATAAATAACTTTACTCATCTACTCAAAATTTTGATGAAAAAACATAAAAAACTATACTTAATTCATCAAATGATGCTTCTGAAAATATCTCAAATAATCCTTAAACATTACTGTCATGGCAGCCCAGACATGAAATTGGCCCACGGCCTTCTATCACGCGCGGGACCGCGTCCGCCTACCTGGATCAGAGGCCCCACAACCAAAGGTTGGGCCGCCTTTTCGGCCTGCCCGTGCCACCCGCCTGGGCCAAATCTGGCCCAGCCAAAAGGAGCTGCCCTAGGGTTGCAGCACTTCAGCGCGATCTCGGCCGTTGAATCGGATCAGACGGCTGGCCGCCATTCCCGTGGGATCAAAACCCGGACGCGGCCGGCCACCCCGAAAACCCTACCTCATTCTTTTCCTCTCTACCTCCCTTTGCTCTTTACTGTGTCTCTCTCGCAGCCGCTGGCGGCGTGGAGGCTGGCCCACAGTCGGCATCTCGCCGGCGAGGGTGGGGCGAGCGCCGCCGGCACAAGGCCGTGGACAACTCCCCTTTTCTCCTCTGATCCTCCTTCCTCCCCCGCATTTCAGCAGCCGCGTGTGGCGGCGGTGGGGTGGCTCGTGTGCCTGTGGCCGGTGGCTCTCGCCGGCTACAGAGAGTGGAGGCGCTACCAGCACGAGGCCGCGGCCGACTCCCCCCATCCTCTATTCTTTCTGTTCTGTCCCCTCCCCCTCGTCTCTCATACATGCGAGATTCAGAGAGTGGCCGCGCCCATGGCTACCTGAAGAGGATGGTGGCGGCGCCGCCACATGCCCCCTCGCCGGTGCGCGCGTTCCAGTGGGAGAGCGCGCGCGCCGAGCGGTTATGCAGTGCGAGCCCAGGCCAGCGCCGAGAAACGACGGCGAGCGGCGGCTCGATCTCTTACCGAACGGCGGCGATCTTTTGCCGCACGATGATGGTGGTGGCGGCGGCGCGAGGTAAGCCACAGGTAGGGTTTCCTCTATAGATGCGCCGTCACGGCAACCTTCTTCCCATCACGGCGACCTTCTTCTTTTCTTCCCTCCCCCTCGCCCGTGGCGGCGGAGAAGGTGACAGACCCGCCTCTGCGGCGGTTCTCTTTTCTTACCCCAACAACTCGATCCACACGCTAGATCGAGGTGTCTGATACCATTGTTAAATCTAGGGGATCATCTAGGTGTAGATCGGTGGGTACTTCTCTTTAACAGATGTGTAAACTTGGTGTGCTTGTGATTAAACTGAGACAGACCAGAGATCAAAGAGATTCACCTTGGGATTGAGAAGTAGGGGATGTACCACGTTGGTGTAGATGGAGTCCGGCGATGCAGTGCAGTGACGACCACCGGTGAAGCCTTGATGTGGCCGGCGGTGGACTTCCGTCGTGGCGGACACCTCGTCGGACTAGGGTTCGAGGCGGTGGGGAGCGGCGGCGGAACCTCTAACTCGAGTCATGGTCCCCACCTCCTATTTATGGCGCTGCGCGACAGGGGCCCACCAGCCATCTATTGGGCTGGGCTCCCCCGATCAGGGAGCGGTCAAGGGCCCGGTTGGCCTTTGGGCCAACCGGTGGAGATCAAACTAACAACTCTCCCCATTATTCACAGGAAAAATGTGTATTTTCCTTAGACTCTTAGCTCTTAGGAACTGCAGTCTCATCTCAACCTCTTTCATAGTTGGCCTTTCAACTCCTTTGGTCTTGAGGCATGCTTGTGCGATTGAAGCAATATCACCGATTTCTCCATGGTCTGCCTCTTCCACAATCTGTGAATCTATTATTTCTATAAGAGCTCCTTCTTGAAGTCCTTGAATGAAGTAATGAGACAAGCTTTGTTTCATACTAGAATCATTGATGAAAATTGGCTTCTTTCTTGTCAGAAGCTCCACGAGTATCACACCAAAACTATACACATCACTCTTCTCGGTAAGTTGGCCGGTATGGTAATACTCTGGATCTAAGTATCCGAATGTTCCTTGGACAATTGTCACCACATGTGTCTCATCAAGTGAAACTGATCTTGAAGCACCAAAATCAGAAACCTTTGTGGTGAAGGTGGCATCCAAGAGTATGTTGGAAGATTTCACATCTCTATGATAAATTGGTATTACAGTGGCTGAATGCAAATAAGCAAATGCCCCAGCTGCTTCTAGTGCTATTCTAATGCGATCATACCATGACAGAAGGCATTTCGAACTAGTATCAGCATAAAGAATGCCATATAGCGTGCCATTGGATATGAACTCATAAACAAGCAAGGGCACCTCTGTTTCCAAGCAGCAGCCAAAAAGCTTCACCACATTACGATGGATAATTTGAGAGAGGATGGCAACCTCATTGATAAACTGGTCTATCTCATTTTTCTCCACAATTTTGGATCTTTTAATTGCTACCACATTACGATCGATAGAATTCCTTTATAAGCATTGCCATGTCCTCCAGAGCCAAGAACCCTAGTAGCATCAAAGTTGTTTGTCGCTTTTTGTAGTTCTTCCAAGGAGAATATCTTTGCTTTGTTTGTGGAGGTTTCATCTGAGATTAGCTGCTCTAACAGTAGGCCTTGATTTTTCTTGAAATATGCTCTTCGAATCCTCTTTGGTATGCCTTTTCCCCACTTCCGAGCAAGTACAATTACACATAATACAATAATTATGGAGCCAAGGCCACGACCAATTCCAACTGTAATACCTACACACAAGATTACGTATGTATTATCGAATGTCATTAATTCCACAACCAAATCATTCTGCATTTTGATAACTAAAATGTGGATGACACCTTGTTGACACTCAAATTTGGCAAAAGCCAGTCGGCCAGGGTCCCAGATGGCGGCCGAGGTACTATAGCCCCAAGACGAGGCAGCTAAGGCGGTCTAACCGCCCCTAGGAGGCGGTCAGACCGGAGTACCCGAGTCTGAGTAGAATTAGGAGTTTGGCTTGATTCCAAGTTGTAAAGCGTTGTTTGCAGGGAAAGTCCTCCCACCCTATAAATATAAAGGGTCGTGGCCGGTTGAGAGGAGGAATCCAATCGTCATTATCAATTTTACCTTTATTCTCTCCAAACCCTAGCTTTTCCAACCCCTATTGCTCTCCTCCTTCGTCTCCACGGTGGTTGAGGGAGTTCTGAGTGGCCTGCCGATCTTAGGACAACCCTAGGCGCACTGTTCCCGACGGGGTCCCTCCCGGAGCAGCGAATCTAGGTTTTCGGCGTTCCTCCTGTCCAAGGCGGTTAGACCGGTCCCCAGTTAGGACCGCCCGTCTTTGGGAGGTTCGTGAGTGGATTTCCGACGACCGCGTGACCTAGCGTATTCGTGTGTTCGACCAGAAAAAGCGTCAACACACTTTTGGCGACTCCGCTAGGGAAAGATCTGGTTTTTACAACCGATCTTTCGATCTTTGCATGGGAGCACGTTGCGATCTCGACAAGAACAACGTGATCATGGTGAATATTGAGGAACTCAGCGAGGAAGACTAGAGGAAGTACTCGGAGCTTCAAGAATACATCAAGCAGCAGTTTCTCTCTGGCGCCATGAAGGATCGTTGAGGCAAGGTGACAATTGCTCAAGATTTCGAGTTGCCGGCGATCAAGTTGACCAAAGACAAGGTTGAGGTAATACCCACTGTAAGTCAAACACCTCCTGCTGATCTAGTTACGTAATTATCTACTATTTCCGATAGATTTGAACGTGCGTTTAATGATCAGAATAGTTTGGTTGCTAGTATTATTACTCGCCTTGAAAAAGTAGAGGGTAAGCGTGTAGTTAATAATTTAACTGATGATAATATCCCTCAAGTAGATTCACAAGGGGTTCTGCATTCAACCACGTCGACAGCACCAGAAGCTTCACCTGAAGCTCCTGTGTATGGTATGCCGACGGGGTTTTATCTGGGACAGTCACCATCACCCAAACCGACCCCAGTTAAACCGCCCCCTAGGCCGGTTCAACCGCCCTGTCCGGTCAGATGGTTATGGTCCCGGATCAGCCGTTGCCTTTGTCGGTTGTGCCTAGTACATTGGTTCAGAGTCAAAATAATGCTTATGGTACTGTTCCACCAATGTATAGCACAATAGCTCACACATCGCCACCTATTCCTAACGTTGCTTCATCTTATGGTGTGCCTAATGATGTGTTTACCGACTTGCATCGCTTGCAAAATCCTAATCAACCCCCTGTGAGTAACTTAACATCAACTGCAATGCGATTTCAGTTAGCTGCTAGGAATGAATTTGCTCAATTTAAGGAAGAAGTAGCTAACATGATGAGAAACAAGCCTTGATATGGGTACTACTAGATTGTATCAAAAACCATATAGGGCCGATTTTGATTATGTGGCTTTTCCACGGTTGGCGTATACTGATTTTGTTAAATTTAGTGGTGATGACAACCGCACAACCTGGGAACACATTAGCCAATACACTGCTCAACTAGGTGAAGCTGGTACCTTTAATTCTTTAAAAGTTCGCTTATTTTCATTGTCTTTGACTGGTACCGCTTTTGCTTGGTTTTCTTCGTTAGCTCCCAACTCTATTGATTCTTGGGATCAATTAGAGCAAAAATTTCATGACCACTTCTTTAGTGGGAGCTATCAATTAAAATTGACAGATTTAACATCGGTTAGGCAAGGTAAATAGGAGTCGGTTTCCGATTACCTTAAGCGCTTTAAAGAAGTTAAAAATCATTGTTTTAATTTGTCTCTTACCGATTCTGACCTTGCTGATCTAGCTGCTAAAGGATTGAAATCTGCTATTAGAGATAGATTAGAAGGTATAGAATTTCATACTCTTGCTAATGTGCTAGTTAGAGGTATGGCACAAGAATTAAAATTGAATAAGGAAAAAGAGCACTCTAAGCCTCGTCGGTCTAATGTTCATATGACTGAGTATGATTCTGATAGTTCAGACGACGAGAATGAAGTTTATGTTGCTGAATTTGTGTGGCCTTCAAAGGCTAAAGCTAGTTCTTGTGCATCTCTTAAGCCGGCTTCTAAAGGTCGGCAAGAAGAACTAAAATTTCCTTTTGATGTTTCTAAATGCGATCGTATTTTTGATGAATTACTTAAGCTTGGAAACATTAAGATTTCTCATACTATGCCTCCACTTGATGAAATTAAACGATGTGCATATTGTAAGTTTCATAATTCTTATTCTCATGCCACTAACGATTGCAAATCGATTCAATCGGCCATCAATGAAGGTCGTTTGATGCTTCATGAGATGCAAGTGGACAAGCAACTTTTTCCCGTCAATACCATGGAGTTGTAGCAGCCCAAGGTTCTGGTTCGGCCGCATCAAGCCGAAGCTACCAAGGGCAAGAATGTGGTGGTCGGGGAAGCTAAGCCCGATTTGAGGGGAAAAGAGTTGACAAGAGAAGTAGCATATGAAAAGACCCCTGATGCCAGAGAGACATTCAAGATCACTGTCAAAGCTTCTGGACATGGGGGGCAAGGATCGTCCATGCCATCTGGTCAGCAAACAACCGAGCTTGTCCGGGACAGGGCGGTTAGACCGGTGTGGCGGTCGACCGCCCTGCAGATGGTCGTCCGAAGATGCTTGTTCCGAAGCGGCTAGAGATTGGAAACTGGAAGCTCAACGTGGCAAAGAATCAGGGGAGTGCTCCAAAGCCAAAGGTCACATTTGATATGCTATTTGACAAGTACTCCAAACAAAAGGCCGTTACAAGTGATCGATCGTTAAAAAAAGGATGAGATCACCTCCACAAGAGAGACCGCAATGGATCAGAGAAGCTAAGGCCTCGATAATGGTGAGAGGCCGACGATCGATCGACATCAACCTTGCAGTGGACTCAAACACAGGGAGATGCACACCCCAAATGACAACTAAAACCATAAAGTGGAGGCAACAACCGACCATCCCTCACCATCCTCGTTCGGGATCAAATCTACGCCTTTTGGTACAAGGTGAGGTGGTTAATACCGCCTCAACCTCACTCATGCATCACCTTATCGGCAGTTATGGGATCGTGATTCAAGATTAGTGGACCAAGTTCCTCACCGATCGTGAAGGTACTAGGCTTTACCAGCCATTCTCGCAAATGTTTAGTACGCTCAAAAGCTTAACCATGGACACCTTTATTGACCGAGCCGATCCCAAGCTCTACACATGAGTATATCAGCTTAAATCTTATGATTCCAACATAAGAAACCTTATAGCTCGCGAGTGAAGAACATCACCGGACTTTTTACCGTGTCTTAAAGTATGGCAACTAGCGACCTATCATGCTAGTATAAGAACATAGGAACCTAGGATCATGCATCTATGGTTTCGAGTCAACTCCTGAAACTTAAATGCACAATCATAGCATATATATTTGCAGGAAGTTAAAATCATAGGATTATGCTCCTGCTTGCCTTTCAAGCGCATGTTAGTTCTAGCTAGGCCTCCTCTTCCAAACTTTGGTTTGGATCTTGTGGTACCCACGGGCCCACTTGTCCCCTCGAACTATTCCTTCTTCTTGTTCCGGATCGATCTCATAGCTACCGGCTGTGAAAAATTCGCACACGAGATGCATATGCATAATATTAATGTGTTCATAAATAAGGATGAATTTCAGTTCTGAAATTGATGATGACCAAGAGGTGTTTTGGGTGATCACGCTTATAGTAAAAGAGTTAATATATTCAAAGATATTCTTTTGGAAAACAACCGCTGTGTGTTTGTCATTTATTTGGTTTTCTCGATGGTGATTGTGTACACATATAAAATTATTACATAACTTACTCCCCCAAAACAAGGGGTGTTGTTCAGCGTGTAACTTGGTGAAGTTCACTTAAATAATGTACTTTGCATACAAAGGTGATATTCATTTTCCTTTTATTACTCGAATTGAGCTTGGTTTGTTTCCAATTTAATTCTGAAATTTTTATACTGCAACTTGAGCCATAACTTCATGTAGAGGTGTAAGAAACCTAACCATGCAGAGATATGCACTTACTCAGCAAAGAAAATTTAAATTACTTTAAGTTCATGAAGGAGGGCTTAACTTGTGCAAAAAAAATTAATTGACCACCTTACACATGATAAAAACATGTCTACTATTTATCATGGGTGCATAACCATCAAACAAGGTTATAGCAAAAAGATTGGCTCCATTTGATCAGCAAATTAATTTACAAAAATAAAAAATAGGAGCATTGCTGAAAATCAACTTTAATTTATAACTAAAGATTTTCTTGATAACTATGCGCCATTTTTGCACACAAGATCAGACATGGCAATACTAGCAAGATATCCAAAATTAACTTGCAGATCATTTATAAAATATGAATTATTTCAAATCTAAGCAAATTGATGATTTCACAATATTTTAAAAACTACACCGAAATATGAAAACTTCCTTTGTAGAAAAGTTGCTCCTGGTCACAAGGATCACAAAAAAATTGAGTTTACATTTTTACGATTTTTCTGTGATTTATGGAGAATTTTACAATTTCCTATGTTTTAGATCTAGGGTTGAAGAAACTCTTTTACATACAGGCCCTCGGTTCAAGTTTTAGGTTTCACAGATCTGCCCTTAGCTATTACGAAAAGGTCCTTAGTTTAACGTTTTAGACCCTAGAGCTATTTGGGGGCTTGCAATGCGTCCCTGGGCATGCCCGGGCGGGCGTCACGAATCCCAGCCATATAAGCAAGCGTGGTAGGGTCGTGGGTGGGGGCGAATAGGATGCGGGCTCACCTAGGGCTGGTGTTTGGGGGGTCCGCATGGCCTGATGGTTGTTGGCGGCGAGGGCATGTTTCGCCACGGGCGCGGCTGCCACTGGCCGGCGAGAGTGAGCCCGGACGGGGCGACGCCGACCGGCCCGGGGCAATCAGGAGAGGGCGAGAAGGGGTCCAGACGGTGAGTCACAGAGGTGGCCGACTCCACCAGCAATCATTCACCGCGCAAGAATGGCGGTGGTGGCACGACTGTGAGGCGGCAAGTAGGGCGGGCCTCGCAGAGCAGGTCGACATTGGCTTTTATTGGCGACAACAGAGCTGCCTTGGAAGCCAAGTCCCGGCTGGGCAACAACACGGGAAGATGGATGGGGCAAATACTGGGCATGCCGGCCAGATGGCGGGTGGCGGCACAAGTGACATGCCAGACGGCCCACAGGACGACGGGATTTCCGGAGGGGATAAGGACGAGGGCGCGCATGTGGTGAGGACCGCGGCCGCATGGTGGCATGTACAGGTGGCACGGACGCTGCATGGGCCCACAAGGTCAGCCGCGCCGGCGCCACGGCCACTGGCTCCTGAGCGGGAGGTCTCGCCCAGAGTGCCAAATTTCGTTAATTCGTGAGGCTAGTTTGACCAAAACAAACTCCGTATTTTTGAACTAAACTTGAAAATCTCCAAATACGAAACTTGTAGACCAACTAACCAGCTCCAACTTTTACAAAGGCCGACCTATGTTCTACTCCCTGGTTTGGCCAGTAAAAAGCTTCAAAGTTTCAGATTTTCTTGGCTTGGTCAAAATGGCAGTGAGAGCTTTGACCAAGTTTTTGGACCTTTTGCACTTCGAATTTCAAATGCCGCTAATTAGATGAAATGTGTCCCATGAAAAACTGGACAACTCTTATATTGGCCGAATTTGAAGTGCTTAAGAAAAATTTGGAGAACGAGCTAGAATACTAAGAAGATGTCAAGGGTTCTAGGTGTTTGACTTGGGTTTCTAGGGTTTTAACCCATGTGTGAGGGTTTGACCAAGTAACCACGTTAGTGAACATGCTTAGATCCACTAATTAAGATGGTTACTATTCCTTAAAATCTGGGGTGTTACAATGTGGTTCACTTGTTTGTTGATGGTTCGGTGCCTACGGAGGAGGACTTTGCTCATCTTGACTTTGGGCCAAAGGATGCTATATTTCAGAAGCCCAAAGACGCTGATAATCATCTGAAGGCTTTGTACATGAAGGGTCACATCAATGGGAAGCCTATCTCTCGGATGCTGGTGGATGGAGGTGCGATTGTCAACTTGATGTCGTACTCTCTATTCAAGAAGCTTGGAGGTTCAGATGAGGAGCTGATCAAGACCAACATGACCGTCAGCGGAGTTGAAGGGGGCGAGCCGATAGGAGCTAAAGGCGTGATCTCCATGGAGCTCACTATTGGAAGCAAGACGCTCGCTACGGCTTTCTTCGTCGCTAAGACACAAGGTAACTTCAGTCTTATCCTTGGCCGTGATTGGATTCATGCGAATAAATGTGTTCCTTCTACCTTACACCAAATTTTAATACAATGGATAGATGATGAGGTAGAAGTAGTGCATGGTGATAATTCTTGTGTATGGTGATAGTCATTCTATAGGTGTGCATGATGATGTAAAATGTCTATCTGGCTTAGATTTATCTAATTATGAGTTTGTAAGTTGTTCCAACGATGGCTTCATCCCTGCTGTCATAAAGCCGTTTGATAATCGGCTAAATCATTTCATGTAACTCAATGAGTTCAACAAAGGAGTGGTTGCAGCAGAGGATTGAACACTATCGGGTGCATAAGAACGATACGTGTGAAGCTATTGTGGATCTTGATGATTTGGGCAAGTTAGGACAAGGGTTTACATTGATCCTCTTGAGGAGGTAGACATTGGTGATGGCACTATACCTAGGCCGACATTTGTAAACAAGAATCTTGATCCTACTTTTAAGCTTGAATTAATAAAGTTATTAAAGGAGTATGTCGACTGCTTTGCTTGGAATTATAATGAGATGCCTGGTTTAAGTCGTGATTTAGTAGAACATTGTTTGCCTATTAAACTTGGTTTTAAGCCTTATAAACAGCCTCGTAGGAATTTTAATCCTGATATTTATGACCGAGTGAAGGAAGAAATTAATCGGTTGCTTGATGCTAAGTTTATTAGGCCTTGTCGATATGCTGATTGGATCTCTAATATTGTGCCTGTTGAGAAAAAAGGAACAAAGAAACTTCGTGTTTGCATTGACTTTAGAGATCTTAATAAAGCTACTCCTAAAGATGAATATCCTATGCCTATAGCCGACTTTCTTGTTAATGCTGCATCTAGACATAAAGTGCTTAGCTTTCTTGATGGTAATGCTGGTTACAATCAAATCTTTATGGCCGAAGAGGATATCTCCAAAACGACTTTCATATGTTCAGGATTTGTAGGCTTGTTTGAGTGGATAGTCATGACTTTTGGTTTGAAAAATGCTGGTGCTACTTATCAAAGGGTTATGAACTTGATTTTGCATGACTTGCTTGGTATTATCGTAGAAGTCTATATCGATGACATTGTTGTTAAATCGGCTGGTTTAGATTCCCATTTAGCCGATTTAAGACTTGCATTTGAAAAAATGTGTCGCTATGGTTTAAAGATGAATCCACTCAAATGTGCTTTTGGAGTGTCGGCTGGCAAGTTTTTGGGCTTCATTGTGCATGAGAAAGGTGTGGAGATTGATCCTAAAAAGATTGAGTCGATTAAGAAGGTTCAAGCTCCTACTTGCAAAAAAGAGTTACAGAGATTCTTGGGCAAGGTTAATTACTTGAGGCGATTCATTTGTAACTTGTCTGGGAAGGTTGATGCTTTTACTCCTTTACTTCAGTTGAAAAGTGGAGCTGAGTTCACTTGGGGGGGGCAAAACAACAAGAGGCTTTTAATGAGATTAAAAACTATTTGACTTCGCCGCTTGTTCTTCAAGCACCTAAGAGCGGTGTTAGTTCGACTTTATATTACGGTGAGCGAGTGTGATTGGAGTTGTTTTGACTCAAGAGACCGATGGCAAGGAGTATGTTGTTGCTTATGAAAGTAGAAGATTGTTGGCCGCCGAAACGAGGTACACTTTCATTGAAAAGTTATGTTTATCTTTGTATTATGCTTGTACCAAGTTACGGCATTATTTATTATCTAGTACTTGTTATGTTGCATGCCAAACCGACATAATTAAATACATGTTGCAAAAGCCTATTCTAAGTGGTAGAGTCGGCAAATGGGCTTATGCTCTTGTTGAATATGATTTGCATTGTGAACCAATAAAATCAATGAGAGGTCAAATTGTAGCCGACTTTATTGTTGAACATAGAATTGATAAGCAACTTGATTTAGATGTCGGTTATGTAACTTTTACCCCATGGAAATTGCATTTTGATGGATCGGCTTGTAGAAGTGGTTGTGGTGTTGGGATCATTATTATTTCACCTAATGGAGCTGTTTTTGAAGCCCTTAGCCGGTTGGATCATAAATGTACTAATAATCAAATTGAGTATGAAGCTCTCTTGTTTGGTTTGCAAATTTTACATGACATGGGAGTGAAACATGTAGAAGCTTATGGTGATTCTTTACTGGTGGTACAGCAAGTATCCAAGGTATGCCAATGTCTAAATGGTTCTTTAAATGCTTATCTTGATAAATGTTTAGACATCATATCTTACATGGATGAATTTGTGATCTATCATGTGCCACGAGAGGAGAATCCGAAGGCTAATGCTCTGGCTCAGCAAGCATCTGGTTATAATGTTCATAAAAGAAATTTTCAGGAACGAAAACCGATGTTTAGTGAAGCCGAGGGTTACGTTCTGGAGGAGCCGGTTCAACCGCCTCTTCTGTGGCCGATCGGGACCCGGCCGCATCGCCTCGAGCAACCCCACTTCGGCCACCGTTTCTTCCAAAACTATTGAGGACGAAGTGGAGGATTGGAGAACGCCTCTGATTAAGTATTTGCAGGATCCTAAGGGTATAAGTGATAGAAAAGTCCGACGGTGGGCGCTTAAGTTTATTTTGGATAATGATGAGTTATATCGTCAGACGGCGAATGATTTACTTCTAAAGTGCTTAGGTCCTGATCAAGCAAGATTGGCTATGGCAGAGGTTCATGAAGGAGTTTGTGGTACTCATCAATCGGCTCCCAAGATGAAGTGGCTCCTTAGGAGAGCTTGCTTTTATTGGCCTACTATGATAGCCGATTGTTTTAGGTACTACAAAGGGTGTGAAGAATGTTAAAAGCACGGAGATGTTCAGCTAGTGCCTGCTGCGTTGATCTATCCGATTATCAAGCCTTGGCCTTTCAGAGGTTGGGGATTGGATTTCATTGGCAAGATACATCCTCCGTCGACCAAAGGGCATTGCTTTGTGATTGTGGCTACCGATTACTTTACCAAGTGGACTGAAGCAATCCCTCTCAAGAACATGACACACAAGGAGGTAATTGGGTTTATTACGGAGCATATCATACATAGGTTTGGTATTCGACTTTAACTACGGATCAAGGTACTTCATTCGTGGCTAAAGAGGTGCGTGATTTTGTTAATTCCTATGGTATTAAGTTGCTCAATTCATCTCCATATTATGCTCAAGCTAATGGTCAAGCCGAGCCTAGCAATAAAACTTTAGTCAAGCTCATTAAGAAGAAGATAGAAGATAATCCTAAAAGATGGCATGAGGTATTATCTGAGGCTTTATGGGCTTATCGCATTTCTAGACATAGTGCTACTAAGGTTACTCCTTTTGAGCTTGTGTATGGTCAAGAGGCCGTTTTGCCCGTTGAGGTGAATCTAGGCGCATATAGACTTGCAAAGCAAAATGATCTTAATGTTGATACATATTATGCTTTGATGACGGATAACATTGATGAAGTGACCGACAAGCGATTGGAGGCTTTGGAAGCAATTGAGAAGGACAAAAGGCGAGTTGCTAGAGCATATAACAAAAAGGTAAAAGCTAAGTCTTTTCAAGTAGGAGATTTGGTTTGGAAGACTATTCTACCTATAGGATCCAAGAGCAACAAGTTTGGTAAATGGTCTCCGAGTTGGGAAGGTCCATACAAGATTGTAAGAGTTTGCTCCGGAAATTCCTATATGGTGGAATCATTGCAAGGACAGCAGCTGCCCAGGGCACTTAATGGAAGATACTTGAAGAAGTTCTACCCGAGTGTATGGCAAGATGCTTGAGGATACATGGCCGGTTTCTATGAAAATCACCCTTAGCACAAAAATAGCCGACAACAGTTGTGTCGTCCTTAGAATTATTTTTTATCACGAAAGCTTTACTAAAAAACAGGGGGGCATCTGTTGACACTCAAATTTGGCAAAAGTCGACTCAGGCCAGGCAGGCTGGTCAAACCGGTCCCGGGGCGGCCAGGGTACCTGATCCCCAAGACGAGGCCGCTAGGCGGTCTAACCGCCCCCAGGAGGCGGTCAGACCGGGGTACCCCGAGTCTGAGTAGAATTAGGAGTTTGGCTTGATTCCGAGTTGTAAAGCGTTGTTTGCAGGGCAAGTCCTCCCACCCTATAAATATAAAGGGTCGTGGCCGGTTGAGAGGAGGAATCCAATCGTCATTATCAATTTTACCTTTATTCCCTTCAAACCCTAACTTTTCCAACCCCTATTGCTCTCCTCCTTCGTCTCCACGGCGGTTGAGGGAGTTCTGAGTGGCCTGCCGATCTCAGGACAACCCTAGGCGCACTGTTCCCGACGGGGTCCCTCCCGGAGCAGCGAATCTAGGTTTTCGGCGTTCCTCATGTCCAAGGCGGTTAGACCGCCCCCCAGGCGGTTAGACCGGCCCGTGCTGGGAGGTTTGGCGAGTGGATTTCACGACAGCGCGACCTAGCGTATTCGTGTGTTCGACCAGAAAAAACGTCAACACACCTAAAAGAATATTGTGCAACTTAGCAGATGTGACACATTTCGTTTTTGTTGGTTCAAACACTTTACCATGAGGACAATGTGTGCAATAATAACCTCCCAGAGTATTGTGACATATTCCATTGCAATCGTTTGGCTCTAAGCACTCATTAATGTCTGCAAATAAATTGGAATGAAGTGAGCCATAGCAGTGATATCCTCCCAGACTATCTATCTAGGATAATTTTTTATATGGAGTAGTACATAAAAATCGCCACTCAGTTGGGTACAGTTCCATAATTCTTAGTTGACTTTTATTGAAAACAATATAAAGGATATGTTTACTAATAAAGAGGCTCACATTCATGAATCAACTCGCTATTAGATGTACGTCATTTCTTGAGCCATTGGACTCCTGATTGGCATATTATAAGTGAGTCGCGTTTTTACCTTTTTGGCCATTCAACTTGAAATTTAAATATCAATCCAAAACCCAGGAAATTCTTCCATGAATCCTTCCGCATTGGGTGTTTCAAAACAATATTTAGAAACTCGATTTTTCATTCCCTGATATTTAAATATGTAGTGGAGACCACATTTAGGTAAAAACAGGGGAATAAATTCAAAAAGTGTGATCACTCAAAAATAAATTTGAAAATGTGTAACCTTGTTGCAAAAGTCTAGATGCAAACTCAATCTAAAAAATTTAAGAAAAAGATGACAAATTTCATGTGCATGCACTAGCTAGAAGGCAAAATTCGTGGGTTTTTGTCTTCTAGTATTGCGCATGCAGATGAAATTTTCTAGTTTTGTATGCTTCATTTTCAAAAGGAAGAAGTCCATTTTTGGCTATCGAACTATTGTTAAAGTTTGGTTTTGATCATCGAACGCGAAACCAGGCCCGTGAATTTTGGCCCTCGAACCTTGAAACCGCCATTGCGTTATCCGGCGTTTTGCAGGTGGTTTCGTGATCGTGGCTGCCACGGGCGGCGGGCCCACATGTCATCCCCATCTCTTCTCTCTCCTCTCTCTCTCTCTCTCTCCGCCGGGCGCCAACCCCGCGCCCGCTGCCCCCGCACCTCTCGAGTCCCGCGACCCGGAGCTCGAGGTCGCCGTGGCACGGGCCGCTGCCCGCGGCAGAGCTCGAACTCGCCGGCCGGCCTCACTGGCCCGCGGCGAAGCTCCAGCTCGCTCCCCGGCGGCGCTGGCCCGTGGCAGAGCCCGGTCGCAGTGGGGTGCGCCCCCTACTCCTCGTTGACGTCGGCTCCGGTCGAGCAGGGCACGGCGACGAACAAGCGGCAGAGCACGCCTCCGCCCGGCGCACCAGCCCTTCCCCTGCTCGTCTTGTAGGACGACGGCGGCTCGAGCGTGGCCCTCCTCCTCCCGGCACAGTGAGGCCAGATCTGGAGCGCCGCCGGGTTGGAATTGGGAGGCCGCGGGAGCAAAGCGGCATCCCTCCTCCGACGGCGGGCCTCCTCTACCAAGCTCGGTGACCCAATGGAGCTCGGCTGACCGTGGAGCTCGTGACGCTGCGTGGCTCTTGGCAGCGGGCGCTTCCTCCTCCCGAGCTAGCTTGTCCTCCTCACTCCCCCTCCCTCGCCGCACTTCCCTGCACCTGCAGCACCCAGCGAAGGGCTCGAGCTCCGCCGCGGGCCAATGTGGCCGGCCGGGGCCGTCTGGGCGAAGCTCGAGCTCCCCGCTGGCAACGCCGGGCGAGCGAAGCTAGAGCCTCCGCTGGGCCAAGACCGCCAAGGGCGAGCTCGAGCTCCGCCTGCCGGGAGGCGTGAGGATGGATGGGCGGAGGAGAGAGGAGAGAGAAGAGAGAGAGGAGGGAGAGGGGAGAAGAGATGGGGATGACATGTGGGCCCGCCGCCACGTGGCAGCCACGTCACCGAAACCACCTTGCAAAACCGCCGGATGGCCAAAAACGAACGGTTTCAAGAGTTCGAGGGCCAAAGATTCCTGATTTTCGCGTTCGATGGTCAAAACCAAACTTTGACAATAGTTCGATGGCCAAAAATGGACTTCTTCCTTTTCAAAAACTAGGTTCCCTCTCCCAACTTTGATGAGAAATTAGATGTGCATCGTTTCAAACTTTTTGATTACTCAAAAAAAAAGTTTCAAACTTTTTGAAGCAATTAAAGTATTTTTTATTTGGTTTCTATATTTTCACTATTATTTTTCATAGAGAGTGCTGTATATATAGTTCATGATGGCACACGACCAAGGATAGAGATGGAACCTGTACAGCCATCTAAACCTTGGACATAAGGATTCCCGTGAAAGCCGCTTGAGCAATTGCAGCGGTACCCCAGATATAGTGTACCATGATTGACATTAACACATTCGCTGTAGGCGCTGATGAATGCATAAGTTGTGGTCCTTTGCGAGGCTGATTCGCAGGTTAAATTGGTAATAGCCCACCTCATCCTTATATCGAATTTTTGAGAGAACTCAGTAAAACCTGTCATGAGATCTTCTTGGGTGCTGCTATATAGATCACCATTGGTCATATGACCTAATAGCACCTCGTCGTCACTGCTGCTTGAATCTTTCAGCATGCTGGTTACATCCAAGTATCCACCATCTACTGACAGACTGGTGACCTGATACTTTGCGCCGTCTCCTTGGTCGAGAACAGTGAACTTATTATCTACACAACCAAGTTGGAAATTCTCCTGTGCAAAGCAACCTTCTTCCAAACCAAAAGGGAAAGGGATGGACATGTTTCCACATGACCTCTTACAATTCTCTCTAGAATTGGGGTTGTATCCTGCACGCTCCAAGAAAATTATGAGGATATAGGTACCGGTTATATTAGCTATCAGATAGAGCCGCATATAGTACTATATGAATCGAGTGATACAAAACTTAATTGACTAATTCATAAGTGCAATGTAGTAGCAGCTGTCATAAGTGTAAATTACATCCACCATACAACAACTTGCTAGGTGGGTGCAAATTAGTTCAACAACTTGTAAAATGCTCAATTTAATATAATAACTTGACACATAGGTGCAAATTGGTCCAACAACTTGCAAATTGCTATATTTGGTACAATAATATGTCAAATCGGTGCACATACCGTCCAAACGTTACAACGACAACGTATTAAGAAAAGTTAATGGACATGTGAATAATTCTTAACTTTTATTAATAGATGTCGTTCATAGTGTGATCAGGTTGTTACTTCTCAACGTTGTACATGACCTCTTTGTTAGTTAGTTAAAATTTTGTCAAATTCTAGAACTATGCCATTGGCATATATACTAAAAAACTAAAGGTCACAAGAGAGACCATGGGACCTTAGTTTTTTTTTCCTGCACTTCTGCTCATGCATTGAACAACTATATAAAAAGCATGTTTGTTTCTGTTATTATTATATTAATTAGTGCATGAAAACTAATGAAGGGCAATATGGACTTTTACTCTACATCCTTAATCTTTCTGAAAAACTCAGAAAAACTCTAGAAGTAGATATATTTTGGAATGGAGAGAGTATATTAACATTAGTCATAAAAGATGAGTAATCTGCTGGAGATGCTCTAAGATGTCAAGAGAGAGATATAGATGGTTGTGGCAGTGTCACGAACCTTCAATGCAGCCATCCAAAATGTAGGGATTATTGTTATTAGGTATGTTAGGACGAGTGCAGTAGCAGTAGTAACCTCCCAGCTCCTACATTCTGGCATAAGCTGCCGGTGCTGCATGCATAGGTTCCTTTAATTGTAGATGCAATTTCACAACTTGGCTTGTCTGTGGCGACAATATTAATCAGTGCGCCCAAGTAGTTCCGTTTATCAAGCTCGAGTAATTGTCGCTGGTGTCAAATTGGTAATCTTGTGCTAAGAAAACATTGACGATGGAGGGTTCTTGTTCATGAGATGGTGCTACGACCTATTTTGAATGATCATATGGTTGAAATTATTTCTATACTATCGGTTTTTTTAGCGGTAGTATGCATAAGTAGTATGAGTAGTACAAAGGTATGATAGGAACTATGAAAAAATATTATTATTATAATATATGAAATCAAACATATGAATTTTTTTAGGTTACCTTATCTCACGTTGGTTAATATATTTCGAGCAAATTACCATTTTATATTTGAATAAAATTACCATTTTACCTATAGAAAAATGGTTATACTACCGTACTACCGCTGGGTAGTATTGTGTACCGTAAAAGACCTTGCCTTTTGAGCACAACAATCTAAGGAACTCAGTGTCTGCAGAGTTTCAACACAAAGGGTAATAAAAATACGAGATGACTACTGCAGGAGTGACTTATAATTTTTTTCAAAATGGCCCTTCACGGAAACTAATTTTACAAATAGACCCCTGGAAAAACTATTTCTGAAAATGGATCTGTAGCTCGGCGCGAGGGGGTAGAGCGCCGAGGTTAGTTGTTCGGCGCCAGGGGCCCAAGCACCGAGCCTCTGCCACATCAGCGCCAAGCTGGCGCCTCCTGCCTACGTGGCAAGAGGAGGCTCGACGCTTGGGCCTTTAACGCCGAGCCTCAGATCTCGGCGTCGCCGACTCTAGCGCTGAGGTCTGGGTACTTTAACAGCAGCCGAGCCCCCTTCTTCCTCCTCCCTCCCATTCTTTTCAACCCGAAAGCTCTCTGTTCTCTCCCTCTCCAGCGGCAGGGAAATCCATAGGCCTCGTAGATGTAACACCCTAATTTTCAAAAATTTGGATTTTAATAAAATTTGCTAGCAACCTTTAATTATGCTCATAAGGACTATAGGGTTGTCTTTAATTTCTTTTAGGCATTTAATTATTTCCAAAATTAAATAAATTAATCATAAGAGTTTATTGTTGCATTCATGCTGATGCATTGCTTTTGTGTGTTTGAATTCAAGTTTGAATTTGAATTCATTTGTTTGAAGCTTTTTCAAAATAGTTAAACCCTTTTTCCTTTTATCCCTTTCCCCTTCCCCCTTTCTGGCCCGTCTTGTTTTGAAGTCCAACGCTGGAAGTCCGTGACGCCTCAACTCCATCTCTCACCGCCGCCTCGTCCCTCGGCCGGTTGGTCGGCCTTGTTGTTTGAAGTCCGCCCGTGCTCCCTCCTCGCCGGTTCAGTTGCACCTCACTCGGCCCGCCCAAGCACCACGGCCCAAGCCGGCTGCTCAACCGCTCGCCGTCACATGGCCGACGGGTGGGGCCACCGTCATCTCCTACCTCCGGTAGGGCGACGCGGACTCGGAGTCCCATCTGACCCCGCCTCGTGCGCGCTCCCCTAGGCATGACCCGTACGCCAAGGCTCGCCTTCCGGCCTATTTAAGCGGCCGCCGCCACCGACTGGACCCCGAGCCTAGCGCCTCGAGCTCCGCCGAACCTTAACCCTAGTCGAGCGCCGCCGCCGACACCGCCGCCTCTCCGCCGTCGAGAAGCTGCTCCGGAGGACCGCGTGGACGAGAGGAACCCGCCGATGCCGCTTCTTCGCGTCGCCGTCTTCTCCATCGCCCGTACGACCTCGTCGGAGCTTCGCCGCCGCCGTCGTCCGCCTTTTCGCCGCCCGTCACCGCCTGTAGCTCCTGCTGCCCTGGTTATGTTCGTTGTGTCGTGCGCTTCACCCTGGTGCTTTTCACGCACGAAATCAAGCACCCCAGCTCGTTTCGGCCCTGCGCCGGTGAGTTCGTCGCCGTCGCCGCTCGCACCATCGCCGCCGCCCGCCGCCGCCGCCAGCACAGCGTCGCGGGTCGAGATCTTAATCTGACGGATCGGATCAGATCTAACTAGGTCAATACTGGTCAACCCCGAGCCGCTGTTGTGTAGTTTTGCAAGAAAGCCCCTGTGTTTCTTAGATTCACAAGCATGCCCTTCCGCAGATAAGATCTTTGCGCTAGGTCCTTTTCTTTCTGTTAGACCCTGAGCTCCCTGGTTTTTGTGCCCGAGGTCCAGATCTTAAGTTTTACACCGTAGACCTTCTGTTTATACGCATAATTATGTTTAGGCCCTCGATTTCTTGCTGTTTAGCCCCTGTAGACTTAGATTTCCTGCAGATAGGTTCCTGTACCTTGTTTTAGCCGTAGAATACATGTTTTTAGCTCCGTTTTTAGCGTTCTTTATATCTATGTGTTCGTCTCGACGAGTAGATTAGTTTTCTGCTGTTTATGTTTCTGTTTGCTATGATTGGTGTATTGTTTCTTAATTAATTGTATTGTATGCTTGTATGTAAATGTGTGGAGCGTAGTGAACGATCCGTACGTGGAGTACGCTACCGTTGAAGATCCCGAAGACTTTGAGCAGCAGCAAGTTTGGGTAGAAGGCAAGTCCTTGCTGCACTCCCGTTTATCCTATTACAACATGCATTTTAATTACATCATTATTTATTTATTGCTTTGCATTAATATGATGGGTCCTATGCTTTAAGGTTTGACTAGTGTTGTTTACCCTATGCCTTGATCAACCTGGGTTTACTTTATGTTGGGTAGCATTTACTAGAGCATACCTTGGTTTTGGGTGGTTTAATTGAACAATCATTAATTTAGATTTATTTTTGCTATTCATTCATGTAATGCAAGAACACTATGCCTGTTAATCGGAATATGGAGAACCACCCAGGAAAACCGTACAACCACAAAACATATGGCTCTGTCTTGGCCAAGTAATTAGAAACCTTGATGTTGTAGCGATCTTACCTGAAAGGGGCCAATGGGGAGGCGTTGTTGGGGTATAGACCTGCTCTAGCAGGGAGTTGGGTTTGTTCTTTTATGGCAGGGTATTGACCTGGTAGGGAGCTTTATGCCCTGCTTCGACCTGAAACCTAGTGGGTTGCTGCACATTAGGGAATCTTTGTAAAGGCCTCGTAGCGTCCCTATGCAGCCACACCTCGGTAGTGTGGTAATGTGCCTACTTTTGCACAGCGTGGTTGGGTCCAAAGCTCTTCGGAGTTTTTACGCGACTTGTGGTGAAAGTGTACAACCTCTGCAGAGTGTAAAACTGACTAGTTAGCCGTGCTCACGGTCAAGAGCGGCCTGGACCCTCACATGAGTAACTCTATGAAAGATGGAACTTTAAACTTGTGCATTGCATTCTATGGTTCTAATGCATTTATTAATTGGGTTTTGGTATACACTTACACTTGCTAGTAATAGCTGCTTAATAAAACTTGACCAACTAAAATATTGATCTGCTATGTAACCACAAGCCTTCCATCATAAAGCCTTTGCATGTTGTTATAGTGTTTTCCCTTGTTGAGTACGACATGTGCTCATGCTTGTTGTTTTATATTGCATCTACACAACCCCTTTCGCCGACGGACGTTTTGAGGATTTCCCTGGAGAATTCGACGAGTTCTAGGCGTTCGCTCCCTCAGTCAGCTGCCTGTGGTAGACGTCCGTGTTTACTTTTCCGTTGTTAGCTACTCGAACGTGTGTTAGTTTAAAGACATTCGGTCATGTAATAATGTTAATACTCTAATTTCGTTATGCACTGTCTTTTGGTTATCACTATGTCGATACATGTGTGTGAACTTTGATCCTGACGCACATGTATTCATTGCATTCGGATTTGCCTTTAAATCCGAGTGTGACAAAGTGGTACCAGAGCCAGGTTAACTGTAGGACGTTAGCCTAGTTAGAATGGTCGAATTTAAGGATTATAAAATCTTAGAAGCCTTTCTTATCATATGCTTGCTTTAATTCTGACTTAATAATCCTATTCTTGCTTTTACCTCATCCTTGATTTCTTCTTGTTTCTTTACCTTGTGCTTGCTATCTTTTATCCCTTAACACTTTGTCTTGTCATCTATCTCACTTGGCACGTGTTCACTGCACCTACAGATGGTTCGTCGCTTGAAGACCTCGCACGCAGGTGCCGTCCACCAGTATGCCCCCCAGGAGGAGTATAATGACTACCATGAGGGTGACACTGACGAGGAGATAGTGATGGAAGCACCCCCCTGTAGCTGCCCCTGAGCCCATCATCTTGTCAGATGATGAAGAAGACCCAGAGGAGGTGATCCCAGAAGAGGAAGAGCTGGTGCCAGGTGATGATCAAGGTGGTCACCATGATCAAGTGGAGGAGGATGGAGAGCAAGAGCAAGTTGACCAAAGAAGGACCACCAAGAGGTGATCCGACGATACAACTACAAGGTGGATGGGATAGGCATCCCCATGGCTGATAGCTTGAAAGCAATGGTACTTCGCTTGGGCTATGCCAAGGCCCCAGTGTACCACTGCGAGCTCTGGACTCACCCATGGTTTGAGCCCCACTGGGAGGTTGCAGCTATCCTGTATGAGAATGCGCCATTCCAGGGAGATAAGGAGATATCCAGGCATGAGGATGTGGCTCACAGGACCACCATGAACGCAGGCATCGCAGAAGCAGCACGGAGGGCACTCTATGTACTCTCCCACCAAGAGCATGATAGGTTGGAGGACACCCACTACAGATACACACCTTACAGAGCAAGTGGAGAGGCCAAGACCTACATCGCCCCAGCTCCAGCTTATGAAGGAACGCTGAACAACGTCCGAGGTTTGCTAGCTGCTGTCAACACTGCCTTGGATGACACCAACAACACCCTCTATGCGGCACAACAGTAGATCTTTACTCTGGAGTTGGAAAAGCGTGCCTTGGAGGCTGCATTGTTGAACAGGGAACAACCAGTGATCCATGAAGCTGTAGAAGCACACACCTCCCCGTCACCCAAGAGGCCACGCTACGACTCCCCCGACGCCCGCACAGAAGCCATGCCGTGGGAAGAAAGTCCTTAGGTTTAAGCTTAAGTTCAAGTTAGGGTCTTTGTAATCGATAGAATGAACGGTTAAAGTGTGCTTAGTTTAGGAGTGTGGTTGAATGCTTGAATTTGTGTTAATGATTGAGCTGGATTTTTGTTTGAGTGCACTGTATTGTGGAGTGATGACCACAATGACATTGGTTTAGTAGTAAAGTTTGCTTAGTTGGGTTTAAGTTCTATCACAACCATCTTTAATCTTGCATTTTCTTAATCCTTTATCTATCCTTACTTATCTATCATGGAGATTATCTTGGTACAAAATCTGTTCCCATCATCCTTTGACACAGCAGTAGTGTTTTAACATTATCTCGAGCTACAGAGCTCCGATTGATGCAAAACCAGTTGGGTTAGTTCACAAATTTCATAAGTGATTTTCTGTCAAAAATTCAGCCCCATCCAATACATATCCTGGGAGCTATGCATGAAACATTGGAGCTATCAGAATCTGTAAAACTCTGCTGACACAGTTGACTTAATTACTTTATATCTCGAGCTATAGACCTCCGTTTGAGGCAAATCCAGTGGGAGTAGTTCAGAAATTTTATGAGTGATTTTCTGTCCAAAATTTAAAAAATTTTATTACATAGTCAGAGGTTTATGCTCGAAACTTTGGAGCCACTTGAATCTGTTAACACTGATGATATATCTGACTTGTTTATTTTATAACTGGAATTATAGAGCTCTGATTGAGGTGATTCCAGTTGTATTAGTTCCATAATTTCATTATATTTTACTGGTCAAAAGCTCATAATTTTTGGTTATCCAGGTTGAGAGTTATACCTGAATATCTGGAGTCAACAGAATCTGTCTAAAGCTGAATGTCTTCGTTATTTTATCTTCTGAGTTTAACTCCTGGCTCAATCATCTAAAGTAATGTCCCTAACACTCAGATGGTGAACACCAGGTCAGGATCTGGAGTCGATCAACCAGCAGTGAACCATCAAGGCAGGGCACCTCGGCAACCACAGATGGATCCAGCCATGCAGCAATTCATCCAGACTCAGACCGAGCTCCTCCAGAACCTATCCAACACTATGGTAAACCTGCAAGCCCAAGTCAATAATCCACCCCAGCAGCAGCAGGCACCTCACAACAAGCACAGGGAGTTCATGAGCCACCACCCCCCAGTGTTCACCCATGCAGCTGATCCACTTGAGGCTGAGGATTGGCTGAAGACAGTGCTAAAGATGCTCACTATCACACAGTGCAACGACAGAGAGAAGGCCCTGTATGCTGCAGGACGACTTCAAGGGTCGGCTTCCGCTTGGTGGGATGCATATGTCGCCGCTCATGCCGCCCCAGATACTATCACTTGGGACGAATTCACCACCAACTTCAGGAGCCACCACATACCAGCTGGCCTCATGAAGATGAAGAGGAAGGAGTTCCTTTCCTCAAGCGGGAATGTTGAGTTCGAGACAAGTTCATTGAGCTGTCTCGCTACGCACCTGAGGAAGTTACTGAGGATAGTAAGAAGCAGGAGCTATTCCTGGATGGGTTAGTTGGACCACTACAGTATCAGCTGATGTCTCACACCTTCCCCACGTTCCAGCACCTGGTAGATAATGCCATCCGTCTGGAGTACAAGCGTAGGGAGCTAGGAGAGCAGAAGAGGAAAGCCACCAGCTACGGACGGTCGGGGCGTCTCGCCTCGCTTCACCCCATAGTAGAGTACGCCCATCCGCTTTAGAGGATCAGGTGGGAACTTTGGGCAGCAGCAGTCCCCGCGTCCGCTCAGCCATTCCAGTAGTCAAGTCAGAAGTTTCGGCGCTCCACCCCTCAGACACCGCGCCCCACTTTCCAGCAGAACCAGTAGAGAGCTCCAGTTGGTACACCAGTGAGGTCCGTTGCGCCTCCCAACCCCGCAAATACCACTTGCTTCAAGTGTGGTGAGCTTGGTCACTATGCCGATGTGTGTCCCCAGAGGCAACCCCCAAGTACCCCCAGTAACCGGCAGATCTTTGCGGTAAGGAATGGGAATCAGACCCCGCAATCCAACAAGGGACAACAGAGCTATTCACATGGCAAGGTGAACCACGTCGATGCTGAAGCCGCTCAGGAGAACCCCAAAGTAGTGCTCGGTATGTTCCTAGTCAACTCCATACCCGCCTCAGTTTTATTCGATTCAGGAGCATCCCATTCTTTCATTACCTCCCAGTTCGTAGATCAGCATAACATACCCATTAGCCCCATGCCTCGCCATATGCTAGTTAGTTCACCAGGGGGGAATTGAAAGCATCATATAAGTGTGACAATGTCAGTCTCAAGATTTTGGGCAGAGATTTTCGGGCTAATCTTATAATATTAGAATCGAGAGGAATTGATGTGATACTTGGGATGGGATGGTTGACCGCGTGTGATGCGGTGATTTAGTGTGCTAAGAGGTCGATCCTTCTCACTAGTCCAGCTGGGGAAAGGATCGAGTCTGCAGCAGATCCACCACCATCAGCAACCGGTACAGTGAATCAACTCGATGGGAAAGTCTTGGAGGATATAAGAGTGGTGTGCGATTACCCTGATGTTTTTCCTGAGGAGCTACCAGGTATGCCACTGGGTTAAAATGGGACAACGGAGGCAGAATTTTCCCGCTCTTTCTCTCTATCCATCCGAATCTCGAGGACGAGATTCATTTTAAGGGGGGTAGATTTGTAACACCCTAATTTTCAAAAATTTGGATTTTAATAAAATTTGCTAGCAACCTTTAATTTTGCTCATAAGGACTATAGGGTTGTCTTTAATTTCTTTTAGGCATTTAATTATTTCCAAAATTAAATAAATTAATCATAAGAGTTTATTGTTGCATTCATGCTGATGCATTGCTTTTGTGTGTTTGAATTCAAGTTTGAATTTGAATTCATTTGTTTGAAGCTTTTTCAAAATAGCTAAACCCTTTTTCGTTTTATCCCTTTCCCCTTTCCCCTTCCCCCTTTCTCGCCGATCTTGTTTTGAAGTCCAAACGCTGAAACCGCCTCAACTCCATCCTCGGCCTCCCCGTCCCTCATATCGGTCAGCCGTTGTTTGAAGTCCGCCCGTGCTCCCTCGCTCCTGCCGCGTTGCACCTCCACCGGCGCGGCCTAAGCACGCCTGCCCAACCTGCGCTCGCTCCCGTCACCACCACCGACGGTGGGGGCCACCCGTCATCTCCCACCTCCAGCTGTGGCCGACGCGGACTCGGAGTCCCATCTGGCCCCGCCTCGTGTGCGCTCCCCTAGGTGTGACCCGCACGCCAAGGCTCACCTTCCGGCCTATTTAAGCGGCCGCCCACCACCCACTGCACTCCCCAGCCCTAGCAGCCGCCGAGCCCGGAACCCTAACCCTAGTCGAGCCGCCGCCATTGACCCGAGCCACCGCCGCCTCTTCGCCGCCGAAGCTCAAGGACGCGTGGATGAGAGGAACCCGCCGGTGCCACTTCTTCGCCTGCCTTCTCCATCACCGTCCGACCTCTGCCGCTTCGTCATCACCGTAGCTCGCCGTTCTCGTTATGTTTGTTGTGTCGCGCTTCACCCGGTGCTTTTGCGCAATCGAGCACCCCCAAATTATTTTGGCTCTACGGCGCGTTCGCCATCTTGGCCACTGCCGCCCAGCCTGGCGCAGCGCTGCTCGTGGTCAGTCGATCTTGATCCGACGGATCGGATCAGATCTAACCGGGTCAATACCGGTCAACCCCGAGCCGCTGCTATGTAGTTTTGCAAGAAAGCCCCTGTGTTTCTTAGATTCACAAGCATGCCCTTCCGCAGTATTAAGATCTTTGCAGTTAGGTCCTTTTCTTTACGGTTTAGACCCTGAGCTCCCTGGTTTTTGTGCTCGAGGTCCAGATCTTAAGTTTTACACTGTAGACCTTCTGTTTATACGCATAATTATGTTTAGGCCCTCGGTTTCTTGTTGTTTAGCCCCTGTAGACTTAGATTTCCTACAGATAGGTCCCTGTACCTTGTTTTAGCCATAGAATACACGTTTTAGCTCTGTTTTTAGCGTTCTTTATATCCATGTGTTCGTCTCGATGAGTAGATTAGTTTTATGCTATTTATGTTTCTGTTTGCTATGATTGGTGTACTGTTTCTTAATTAATTGTATTGTATGCTTGTATGTAAATGTGTGGGGCGTAGTGAACGATCCGTACGTGGAGTACGCTGCCGTTGAAGATCCCGAAGACTTTGAGCAGCAGCAAGCTTGGGTAGAAGGCAAGTCCTTGCTGCATCCCCGTTTATCCTATTACAACATGCATTTTAATTACATCGTTATTTATTTATTACTTTGCATTAATATGATGGGTCCTATGCTTTAAGGTTTGACTAGTGTTGTTTACCCTATGCCTTGATCAACCTGGGTTTACTTTATGTTGGGTAGCATTTGCTAGAGCATACCTTGGTTTTGGGTGGTTTAATTGAACAATCATTAATTTGGTTTTATTTCTCCTATTCATTCATGTAATGCAAGAACACTATGCATGTTAATCGGAACATGGAGAACCACCTAGGAAAACCGTACAACCACAAGACATATGGCTCTGTCTTGGCCAAGTAATTAGAAACCTTGATGTTGTAGCGATCTTACGAAAGGGGCCAATGGGGCGTTGTTGGGGTATAGACCTGCTCTGGCAGGGAGTTGGGTTTGTTTATTTATGGTGGGGTATTGACTTGCTAGGGAGCTTTATGCACTGCGAGCCTGAAACCTAGTGGGTTGTTGCTCATTGGAGAATCTTCGTAAGGCCTCGTAGCGTCCCTATTGCGCCACACCTCGGTAGTGTGGTAATGTGCCTACTTTTGCACAGCGTGGTTGGGTCCAAAGCTCTTGAGTTTTACGCGACTTGTGGTGAAAGTGTACAACCTCTGCAGTGTAAAACTCTAGTTAGCCGTGCTCACGGTCAAGAGCGGCCTGGACCCTCACATGAGTAACTCTATGGAAGATGGACCTTTAAACTTGTGCATTGCATTCTATGGTTCTATGCATTTATTAAGTGGGTTTTGGTATACACTTGCTAGTAATAGTGCTTAATAAAACTTGACCAACTAAAATGCTGATCTGCTATGTAACCACAAGCCTTCCACCATAAAGCCTTTGCATGTTGTTATAGTGTTTCCCTTGTTGAGTACGACATGTGCTCATGCTTGTTATTTTATATTGCATCTACACAACCCGGCTGCTGCTCAGACGGACGTTTTGAGGATTTCCCTGGAGAATTTGACGAGTTCTAGGCGTTCGCTCCCTCAGTCAGCTGCCTGTGGTGGACGTCTGTGTTTACTTTTCTGCTGTTAGCTACTCGAGCGTGTGTTAGTTTAAAGACATTCGGTCATGTAATAATGTTAATACTCTACTTTCGTTATGCACTGTCTTTTGGTTATCACTATGTCGATACATGTGTGTGAACTTTGATCTTGGCGCACATGTATTCATTGCATTCGGATTTGCCTTTAAATCCGGGTGTGACAGTAGACAAGTGTAGAAGTTGTTCCCTTTGGATTCAAGTCGTCCCCAAGGTAATATGGCTCCCCTCTTTCAAGTTGGCCAAGTAGTTTTGTTTGAATCGGTGGTTAGGTTAGGTTTTGAGGGTTTGTTAGGATTTGCATTAGAGTGAATTGTTTTTGCCTTGTGGCTTGTGGCTTGCTTATTGTGAGTTGCTAATTTAGGGTTAGGAATGGTTAGTGTTGGATTAATTCTTGTTTTCTAACATTTTTTGAAGGAATCACCATGGGATCTCGACCTGACGAGATAACACTGGCGGGTAAGAAGAGGTCAGCGACCATTCCTAAACGGGTGGATGTGCCCATGTGCTACTGCGGCGATCGATGCAAACTTGTGAAGTCGCAGTTGTTAGGTGGTCGCTACGGCATGAGGTGGTTCATGTGCACCAACTATGAATATGACGCACCGAGGGCTATCGGATACGAGTGCATGAATCCATGTCTTTCGTTTTGTTGTGTTTCTTAACACAACTTCTGACTCGGAGGGTAGCAGACTCCCCCTCTCTATGTGATTTTGCGCAGTGGCTAGACATGGAGCAGTCTGCGACGGACAAGTGGTGGGTCGAGAAAGAATTTGAATGGATGGACCAAAGGAGGAGGCATGTGCAGCATGAGAAAGAAAAGGAGGAGAAGCACAAGAAGTTTCGAGAGGAGTTTCGTGCAAGGTACGAGCGCATTGACCGTAAGGTGATGGAGGAAGAGGAGGCCGAAAGGGAGCGCAAGAGAGCGCATGCACGTCGTGTGAAGGAAGCATGGAGCAGAATCCAGATGCAGCGAGGAAAGGGAAGTGGCCTCGCTGCACCCAGTAGTTTGATCTTGGTAGTGGCAATAGTGTGTTGGTGAAGAGGGTTTTACTATGTCGTGTGATGTTGCATGTTATGGACTTCTATCGGTTGTTATGACAGAACTAATGTGGAATTTGTTTTTAATTCGTTCAGACTTCGGTTGTTATTCAATTTGCATTCGTGTTGGACATATATTTACTTGTGGATATTGATGTCCATCTGGCCCGGTGAACGGCGGCCCACCCGAAAGCCCGCTGAATTGACACCGCCCAAACACGGCACGGCCCGGTAAGCTGCGTGCCCGGGTCGGCCCGGCCCGTACACCGTGCCCGGGCGTGGGCCGCCACCCGAGCACAGCAGGCCGCTTGGCCCGGCACGAAAATAACAGGTCAGCCCGTTAATGGCCCGCATAACCCCAACCGCATATATATTCAACACATAATTCCATCCAAACCCTAACTCCTCTCGCCTCCCGCTGCTCACGCCACGCCGCCTCTCGCAGACTCCGCGTCGGCTGCGAGGCCGTAACTCCGCCGTCCGCCTCCCGCGAGAGGACGCCGCGACCCCACCTCTGCCGTGGCGCTGGCCGCCTTCTTTCACTCCCTCGACCTCTCCACCGGCGACGATGGACCCTCCGCAACTCCTGTCGTCCAGTAGTGGTGGCGCAGCGCCGTAGCCTGTAGGGGCGCAGGGTAAACGGCGGCGTGGTGGCTTGCCCGGCCCCACAGAAGAGGCCGACGCAGCCAGCGGCCGCGACTCCGCCTCGGCGCCTCCCCAATCCCCATCTCCTCTCTACTGCCGGTGCGGCGACGGCGGCGGCCTTCAAGGCCTCTCCTCTGATCCACCGTCAACGTAGCACCGCCTCCTCTCCTCTTATCGCCCACCACAAGCTTCAAGATCCGGCAGCTCGGTGCGGGCGCCGACGGACGGAGCAGCTGCGAGCTAGATCTACAGCTTCCTCAACGACACGGGCTTTGGGCCGCCCGGGAGCAGGTGCAGGGTAGGGCTGGCCCGGCATGAAACTGGACCGTGGGCCCGGACTTGGGCCGTCGTCACAGCCCGTGGACAGGCGCGACATGGCATGGTGCGACTTAGTGCCGGGCTAGGCCGGCCGCATTGGCGGGCCACCGGGCAGGCCCTATACTTGTGGATGTGTATCGCGAAAACTGAAAAAGACTTAAGCAACAATGCTAGTCAAAACAAAAAAGAATTAAACCTAGGTGCGGGTCCTCGGCGCTAAAGGAATTAGCGCCGAGCTACGGGTCCTCGGCGCTAAAGGCATTAGCGCCGAGCTGCGGGTCGTCGGCGCTAGACCCATTAACGCCGAGCCCTGGACTTCTGCCATTTCAGAACTTCCTGATGGTTGGCGCCTTTGGGCCAAAAACAGAAACAATGCAAACCCATACATAGAGATAGTTCCTCCAAGTCCATAACACATCCAACATAACATGACACACATCCAAATCCAACATACAGATAGTCCACACATCCACACATCCACAAGTGCGTTGTACAAACGTCAACAAGTCCGGAGCAAACGAGTGGACGAACAAGTCACTGCCTCTTCACCTTGCCCTTGCCCTTGCCCTTGCCCAACGCATTCGTACCTGGTGTGTGGACGTCTGGAGCTCTCTTGGGGCGCCTGCTGCGACGAGGTTGAGTGGGATGTGTGGTGCATCATCCATCTGGGACAAGCCAATCTCGTCGAAATCCCAGGACTCCTCCTCATCCTCATCCTCATCCTCGTCATCCTCGTCCTCGGCCATGGTCTGGCTGCTCCATGTGGGTGCTCTGGAAGAAGAACCCCCAGCCATGGACACAGAAGGTGTGGCGGCTCTATCAGACACCTGCGAACTCCTAGATGCAGACCTGGAGGCAGTAGACGGTCCCGGGGCCACGTCAATCATGCCTCGTGCGCGACAACCGAAGCGAGTAGCTAGCTTCCAAACCTGAGTGTTGCAACGGTGTGTGCAGAGAAGAGGGATGTTATCCAAGTGTAGCAATGAAAGATAGAAGATCATTAGCACAAGTATGCGTAGTACCTGAATGCAATGCCTGAGGATGCTGCTTTCCTCCACGTGGCCAACCGATGTCATCATAGCAACATTCTGCTCGTTGACCGTCCTCATGAGCTCGTCAGCCTAATGAAAGAGCGGATCAGTGATTTCAAGAAATGTGTACTAAAATAAATGAGTTCGTTGGTCGAACGTATCGCACGAGCGAAGACTAGAGTAGCCTGCACCTGGTGCCCCTCGCGGGTCTGTCGGTCATACTCATTATCGCCCTCGTCGGAGGAAGCTACGTCAGCGTAGTCCTGCTGCGTCGACGCCAGTCTCAGACAGAGCTGAGCACGCTCCTGGGCTATACTTCACCACACCGCACAACTGCTTCGCAATGAATTTTGAATTCAATTGGAGGTGTTTCACTTCTGCCTCTACTGTGCCACAAGTATGAGGCTCAATGACATACGTTATTCTCCAATGAGCTGTCTTGGTCACCCTGCAACAAACCCTCCAAGTGCAACCTTCATGTTCGCACTTAACTGTATACTGTCTCTTGCGGTACGAATGCACCACCTTGAAAGGACGGTGGTGCATCACTGAGTATCCCTGCAACCAAGTCTTCAACTCATCCATATTTGAAATACCATGCCCTTCTGTATGATACTATCCCGCTTCAGCTCTGGCATCATCACTGCAACCCCCATCAGCAATTGCCCTGTGGCTCTGCCTAAGGTCTACACACTCCAGAACCAATGGGTCACGACCGGGAAAGATAGACTGCAAGACTTTTTCTCCTGTTCAGACAGACGAGGAATGGGCCGATCATCCTCCGAGTCACAAGCTTTGTCCTCTTCATAAATTTTATCCTCCCTGCTTGCCTCCACATCCATACGGTTAGATTCTTTGGCATCTCCATCAAAGGAAGCAAACCTGTCTACATAATCACACAAATCAGCTTGATATGTATCAACTCCATCATCATCTGAGTAATATTGTTTCACTACACTGCCAGGCTCCCTATCTTCATCTGAGCAGTTAGGTTCATCCTTTCTATCATCTGCTGGTGAAGGGGCCACACTCTCGGGGTCACCAAAGATTGCATTCTCATCAGGTGACTTGTTCAGTTCGAACCCGACATTGCAGTCGACAAAAGGAACTTTAGACACCACTATAAAGAGAAAGTGCACTTCTGAGGCCATAACAATTTCTCTGTAAATCTCCCATTCTGCTTGTATACTCAAAGGTACAAACGTCTTTGTACGGGGACCTTTCGATGAGCCAACATCAACTACACCATCCATATGCATACGGATAACACTATCAGGCCAATCCAACTTCCCTTTCACTCTATCAACCAATTCAGCCAAAGATGGAAAATTGGGAAAGACCAATACCATCTCTACCATATTCTTAAACTCCACTGTGTCATCTTTATTCTTCTTAACAATCCCACCATGAACAATCCTCACTAAACGATCCATCTACATCAAAATAATTACCACTTTAATTTAAAGTTTCATTGAGCCAAATACATGAGAATAATAATAATAATAAATAATAATTATTATTGAATTGGGGAAAGTGTAATTAACCAATGGACACTTCGGTTCTTGTTCATCTCCTCGTTCCTGACTTTTTAGGACCTATTATGACCTATTTCGACCCAAACTTCACATGATGTCATGATGCCTTAGACCGAAAAAAATGCTAAATTAGGTCTTTTTTCCTTTAGGTCTAATCAAAAAATTCCTATGGTCAGGTTCCCGTACTGCATCGAACAGGACGACCATGACGTCGCAGCCAAGATCCAACAACGCCATTGTTGCTTGGATCGATCTGCGCACAGGGTTTAATAACCGGGAAAGGACTGAGTATATGTCTGTTTGGTCTAATTTAGATCCCAATACCGGCAGTCGTCTAAAGACCAAGGGTTCACATTACCGGTCCGGGACCGGCTACCGCCGCCCACCGGTAGCGGTTAATCGGACCGGTGGGAAGGGTTTAGGAACGGTTATCGGCAAAAACCGGTCGAATTCAAATTTTTAAACCAAAACGCTAATTCAATCGGTTATTGGCCGGGACCGGTTAACAAGAACTCTTTCGAAAACACAAATCACCGAATCAATGAAGAATTTGACATGTTTTCAAATTTGAATTAAGAAATTGAAAAATAAAAGAAAAATTGCTAAAAATATTTCAAGGTGCATAGAATTTAATGGTGTCAAAAATTTTCAAATATTAGTGCATTTAGTATTTTTTGCAGGCATTAGAAGTTCAACTGGCTGAATTTTTTCTTTTTCTTTTTCTGTTGAACTTCCAATGCCCGCAAAAAATACTAAATGCACTCATGTTTGAAAAATTTTGACACCATTACATTCTATAAATCTTGAAGTATTTTTAGGATTTTTTCTAGAATTTTTCATTATTTTGAATTTAAATTTGAATTTTTTGAATTTGACTAGGAACCGGCTGGTACCGCTACCGGTCCGGGCCGGTATGACCGGTAACCGCGGTTTTCCGGCTAGTTCCTACCGATAATTAAAACCCTGCTAAAGACTCATCATATATGTCTAGGGACCGCACTGTACGCAAGAAAGCATACAACCATATATGCCTGGCTGGCGGTAAGAGGCCGCATTTGGATAGCAGACATGCAAGACCCGGCAAATTGTCCGCTTTGTGATCAAAAGCTGGAAACCGCAGATCATTTGCTCATGTACTGCACTTTTTCCAAGCAGGTTTGGCATAGCATCTTTGCTGCTCTGCAGGTCCAGTTGCCATAGACGGCCGTTGGGATGATGCTGGACTGGTGGCTGACTATCAGAGGCAATCACAGCTCTCTCAAGCAAAAGGGCATTGACTCGGTGGTCATGTCGGTGGCGTGGTCCGGAAGGAAAGGAACGCTAGAGTTTTTGATAATCATCCAGGACGTAGCGTCAGCGTCTCAGCGACATGACATACCTTATCTGGCAGGAAGGCGAGCTCTGGGTGCTCGCGGGGGCAAAATAGATGGCTGCTTTGGGCCGGCCGGCCTCAGCAGCGAGAGTTGCAGTAGGTTGTTTCTTTTGCCGTGTAATCCTCTACTATTATAATCCCTATTATAATCCTGTGTGCGTGTGCCCGTCAGACCCGCGTTATAAAAACAGTGTTTTCACTCTTCTTAATACCCGAAGTAAAAAGAAAAGAAACTTGATGTATATATAGAATTTATACGGCTGCACTGTTAATTTGGGTCCGGTTCGGCTGAAACCACTTTGAAATCCCTTCGAACAATGGAACTGTTGAAGTGAGATTGTTTTGCCATACATGCAACAAAAAAGGCAAATACTCTCTTCTGATGGGAGCAATATTACACAACTTTTTGTTGAAAAATATACAGATCGGGCGGCTCCTAGAAGGTACTGATTTCTTTTATTGACCATTTGTATCATATAGTTAGCGTGGCAAACTGATTGAGGATGCAAATTCTTTCTCTAGGCTGTAGGCCCGAGTTCCTTCGGAGGGCAAACGAGCAGCACCAGCACTGACAAGACCGAGTTGTGTGTGGGAGTTTGTATCTTGTGGTCGGAACAAATGCTCAATCTCACCATTGTTTCCTGGTAAATCATGTACTTTCCTTGACCTGCTAGTTCTTAGGAACTGCAACTTCATCTCTACTTCTTTCATAGTTGGTCTGTCTCCTCCTTTGGTCCTCAAGCATGCTTGTGCAAGTGAAATAAGATCACCAATCTCTCCTTGGTCTGCCTCTTCAACAATCTGAGAATCTACTATCTCCATGATAGCTCCTTCTTGAAGTTTTTCAATGAAGTAACGAGACAAGTTTTGTTTCATACCAGAATCATTTATAAATATTGGCTTCTTTCTTGTCAGAAGCTCCACAAGTATCACACCAAAACTATACACATCACTCTTCCCGGTTAATTGGCCAGTATGGTAATACTCTGGATCCAAGTAACCAAACGTTCCTTGGACAATGGTCACCACATGAGTCTCATCAAGTGAAACGGATCTTGAAGCACCAAAGTCAGAAACCTTTGTGCTGAAGGTGGCATCCAAGAGTATGTTGGAAGATTTCACATCTCTGTGAAAAATTGGTATTGTAGCAGCAGAATGTAGATAAGCAAGTGCTCCTGATGATTCTACAGCGATCCTAATGCGATCATCCCATGACAACAAGCATTTAGCACTAGCATCAGAGTGGAGAAGGCTGTATAGTGTGCCATTGGATATAAACTCATATACGAGCAAGGGCACCTCCGTTTCCAAGCAGCAACCAAAAAGTTTGACCACATTACGGTGAACGATTTGAGACAAAATAGCAACCTCATTGATAAATTGATCTATCTCGATTTGCTCCACAATTTTGGATATTTTAATGGCAACCACATTTTGGTCAGATAGAATACCTTTATAAACTGTTCCATGTCCTCCACGGCCAAGAACACGAGTAGCATCAAAGTTGTTGGTCGCTTTCTCTAGTTCCTCCAAGGAGAATATCTTTGTTTTGTTCGTGGTGCTTTCATCAGATATTAGTTGCTCCAATAATAGGCCTTGATTCTTCTTAAAGTATGCCCTTCGAATTCTTTTTTGTATGCCTTGTTTCCACTTTCTAGCGATTATAGTTGCACAGAGTGCCAAAATTATGGAGCTAAGACCACAACCAATTCCAAGTGCAATACCTACACAGATGATTGTTTTGCATATCAAATGCCATTAATTTCACAGCCAGATCATTTTGTATTTGTGTAGCTGGAATATAGACAAGTAAGGTATAACTCACCAAAAAGAAGATTGTGCTGCTTAGCTGATGTAACACATTTTCTTTTTGTTGGTACAAACTCTTTACCATGAGGACAACTTGAGCAATAATATCCTCCAATTGTATTATGACATAATCCATTGCAGTTATTTGGCTCTAAGCACTCATCAATGTCTGAAAATATACTATAATGAGGTGAGCCATCATGAAGTTATCTGAAATCACTAATTCACTATGATGGTGCTATACAGATCATTGTTAGATGGTTGGAGGTACTGCTGGTACAAAATGTAGGAAATGGATCAGGTGGGATGGTCTCTAAATTCGAAATTTATCTAGTGATGGAGCCATTGGTTTTTAATGGTCTGACCTTTCTCAAAATTTTACATATCAATAAATTCGAACCTACATCCCATGCATGGGTACTGATTCAAACTTTGATGAAATATGCCAAGTTAGTTAGGGTGCAACTTTTAACATGAAACTTCTTAACTTCATATGATTTCTATAAGTTGTAGTAAGTCCTAGCTATGAATCTACTATGAAGTTCATATATCACAAAGATCTTAAAGAAACTGACCTTTACAGCCATCTTGGACATATGGATTCCCATAAAAGCCAGGCCGGCATTTGCAACGATATCCTAGGTATAGCGTCCCATGTGTCACATTAACGCATTTGCTGTTGGCGCTGATGCACGCATAAGTTGCACTTCTTTGCGAGGCTATTCCACATGTTAAGTTGGACACAGCCCACCTCATCCTAATGTCAAATTCTTGGGAGAACTCAATAAGATTCCTCATGGCTTCTCTTGGTACCCTATAATCGAAGTCACCATTGGTGGTATGAACCACTACCACCTCATCGTCGTTGCTGCTTGAATCATTCAGCATACTGGTTACACCCAGGAATCCATCATCTACTTGCAATGTGGTCACCTGATATTTTGCGCCATCTCCTCGATCAAGAATAAGGATTTTATCTGACACGCAACTAAGTCGAAATTTCTGGTGTGCAAAGCAACCTTCTTCTAACCCAAAAGGGAAAGGGATGGACTTGTTTCCACATGACCTCTTACAATTTCCTTTAGGATGGGGGTTGTAACCTGCTCCAGAAAGGCGTGACACCGGAAAATTAAATATAGCAGAAAGTAGCACAGTAATTAGATTGTATAGGGAATAAAGAAATATTCTACAGTTTCAAATCATTTACAAGGATTATAAGTTGTTCCAAAAATATAATTACTGTCACTGAATTTGCAAGGATTATTAGTAACAACGAACCTTCGATGCAGCCATCCAAAATGTAGGGATTATTGCCATTTACACCAGGGTTGCAGTAACAGTAGTAACCTCCCCACTCTCCAGTTCGGCACGAGCTACCGGGGCTACATGCATAGGTTTCCCTGTTTGCAGACGCAATTTCGCAACTCGGCTGGTCCGCGGCGAAAATTTCCAGGCTTGTAAGAACACTTCTGTTAATCCAGCTCGAGTAAAGGTCGCCCGTGTCAAATTCATAATCCTCTGTTAGAAAGACCTTGACATCGTTAATGGAGGTCTGCGCATCTGATCGTGCTCTGACTCTATCATCCCTTCTGGACAGTATGAACCGGAAGCCTGGGAGGTAATCCGGCAAGGCGATGCTGCAGCAACCCAACCCATTGCAATTTCCAGCCACAGAAACCGACTTGCTACCCAAGGTCGCCATGCCGCCCGGGCACGAGCTTGTGCAAGAACCGATGGTCAGGTTCCTCCCGGTATCGAACAGGAGGACCTCGACGTCGCAGCCAACGACGTACATGTGGGTGTCGGAGTCGATGATGAAGCCCCTGGCAGGCGACTCCCAGGACCTGGTGTAGGTGCTCGTACCTGGGGTCATGGTGATGCTGAAGCCGATGGAGGCGTAGGCGAACCAGTGGTCTGTCCGGTCCGTGCCGAGCATCCGGGTGGTGCTGTTGGCCCAGAAGAGCTTGGGAGGCTGGGTGGTGGTGTCGCAGGTGAGCTCGAAGCCCTGGCGGAAGCAGCCGGGCTCGGTGCCGAACGGGTAGCCGAACTCGGCGTCCCCGCAGCGGGTGGGGCAGCGCGCGAGGGAGGTGGCGGAAGGGACCGACAGGATCCCATCACCGGCGCCGGCGACTCCAGACGCTCGCGGCAGGCACAGCAGCAGCAGCAGAAGCTGCACGATGCAGATGAGCTTCTCGGCGGCAGAGCACATCGTTGAGTTTGCCATGTGCATGCTGTGTTCTTGATCTTAATTTGGAGTTTAGAGTTAGTTGCTGTCAGTCATATGCTGGGTGCATGTAGCCGGCCTCCGTTGACCAGCTTGGCGGGGTCATCACGCATTCTATGATGGCGACACAAAGCGAAAGTATTTATATGTAGTTTATCAGTCGCACTGTCTGAGAAAATTTAAAGTGTTTGAAATCAGTGACAGCCGACATAAAGCGGGCATAATTATGTACTCCTGTCCCAAAATATAGCTTCGTTTAGATTTTTTTCAAAGTCAAACTTTTCAACTTTGACCATGTATAACTCTTAAAATAATTTATTTGAAATTGAGAAGATTACATATTTTGATAGTTGGTTTCAAGATAAATCTATTAATATTATTTTTATGTTATTAGTATTTATGATTATTTTGTTATACATGGTCAAAGTTGAAACAGAGGGAGTAGTTTATCTACGCACCATTTGGGTGACATAAGTTTCCGAACTTTAATAAAAAAAATTAGAGTATAGTATATCGGTAGAGATAAGATTGTTTGTTTTTATGAGGCTGCGATTAGTTTGAGGTATGTTTGTTGAGATTTAATTATTATTAAGGTACTTTTAAACCGGATCCCGTCACCGGCGCCGGCGGCGATTCCAGACGATCGCGGCACGCCTTGCAGGCACAGCAGTAGCAGAAGCTGCACAATGCAGATGAGCTTTCCGGCGGCAGAGCACATCGTTTGAATTTCTATGGGCACGTGTCGTGTGTGTGGTATTTTTGCTGTGTTCTTGGTCTTTGGAGTTTGGAGTTCGTTGCTGTCAGTCATGTACCGGGTGCATATAGCCGGTCTCCGTTGACCTTGCCGGAGCCATCACGCCTTCTGTTGGTAGCTGATGCGCGCCACTCCCTCCGCTCCGCACGCGTTCCGGTCAGGCGCGATGACGGCTAAACTAATCTATTTCAAATTAAAAAAATTATAAATCCTAAACCGTGCATCTAAATTAAATTTTGATTTCACAAATGAATTTCTTATACTAACATCTTCAAAATAATATTCCACTTGACTGGAGGGAGACAGAGAGCGGATGGTGGTGTGAGGCCGCGCGTGATACGGACCGGAGGAGAGCCGAGGCACGGGGTCGTTCGACATGGACAGACGCGGGGGGACGTACCGTGGATGCTCGTCATTCCACGCTTTCTAGGTGTAAGTATACACATATATAGATGTAGATATTAGTGGAAGTGTACGTGCGATACCTACGTGTTTAATAAAATTGTCACACAAAAAATTAGCACGTATTTTCAAAAATTAACGCATTTTTTATTCTAAAGATCTCAATAATCAAGAAATCATGAACAAATAATGGCATCATGTATATACGAAGACCTATCATACATATTAGATTTTAAAAACATTAAAATATATATACAACGTAAGTAACGCACCTCATCACTCCAAGACATCCCTATATATAATTTTCTTCGTGCTCTTCCCAGTCTGGTAAATTTGCATATCTCGTCTGTCGTTTTTGCTGATTAGGTTCGACCTCAGATATAGGTTCATTGGCTGCATCTTAACCGGAGGAAAACAAGAGTTCAAACTCAGATAGACAAGGAGTTTTAGAAAATAATATAAAATTATAGTAAATTAGAACGACTCACCATCGACGTAAATATTGCTTGATTCATCGAAGCTCTTTTTGCCGACGACAAGTGGACGGCGAGATGTTGTATTTGTAATACCCCAAATGGAATGTGTTGGCTCATCTATACAACCAGATGTATCTCCTCTGCCAAAATAATTCTATCAGATTCTCAGAATCTATATTAGAAAATCAGAAATATATAGGCAAAACATTAGAGATACATACGCTGCAAAAACAATGGTACTACAAGTTGAAATGGTGCACTAAACAATGATCCAAACGTGAGGTGTATTCTACTTTTTATGGAATTGAGTTGAACGTAAGAAATCGTAGCCGTCACTCACTATGAATCTCCACAGTACAGTGCCCTCCTCCTTGCCGATCCGCACCTCGGCCCTCTAAAGCAAGCCCATGCGCGACTGATCAGTCACCGGCCACACGCCCTCCTTGCCCCTCACCACGAGCTAGCCACCCTTACGGTCACGGCCGGTGCCCACCTCCTCACCGCTTCCCACCTCACGCGCGCCGAACTCCTTCCTCTACTGCACCCTCACACGTAGGATTCAAACCTAATTAGTACATGAGGTTTAACATGAGAAAAATCACAATCTAACCTGAGGTCTCGCTAGTCGCTCGGTGGTGTCCTCCAGCGACTACATAGTCCTGTAGTTGATCGCTGCATGCAACATACATGAACACACCCAAGTAGCCGGAATAAATTTAATTGCATTACATGTGCAACATGCAATTTGGATCGAAGTCATGATGCCGTGAATTGTTGTACCAACACGGTGTGGTGTGGTCACGATGCTAGACCTCGTCGTAGTATAGGGCTTCGCCGCCATCTAGGGCTTCACTGCCGACGGCCAGCACCAGCGTGGTGTGATTTGTTAAGATGGAAGACCTGAAATCAAAGTGCATGTGGCTAAGTATGTGATTTAAAAAATAAAAAATATAATATATAAAAATGGAAAGTGGATGCACGTATAAATCAAAATGGAAAATGTATGCACACATAGTCAAAAAATAACAACTATCCGTAATCAAGTGTGTGCACACATATAGTATAGAAAGAAGCAATTTGTGATCAATTGCATGCACACATAGTATAGAAAAAATAATAGCAATCCGTGACCAAGTGCATGCGTGCATTTATAGAATTTTATGATGGAAGGTGAGAGTAATTAGGAAAGATTGATTGATGGAAGGCAATAAATTTAAATTACCCACTGATACTATTTTAGCAATTTAGTGGTGCTAATATATATCTCTTTCTAAAAAAATAGCCGGTAAGCATTGTCATGATTTGGCATCAAGTATGTCCAATTTCCATTCATAGTGAGTTTTCCTTTTGTTTTCAAATCGAATCAAATCCTTGCGTTATCACGTATGTCCAGTTTTCATTCTTAGAGAGTTTTTCTTTTATTTTCAAATCAAATCCTTGCGTTGGCAATGGTTATTAGTGCATGAGCTCCTAATGAGAAAACGACAGGAGAAATTATTCTCGCTAGTCACTTACTTATTCTACTTGGCCTATGTAGGACACACCTATCTACCCTAACTGAAATAAAAATTCACATAACAAAAATGAACAACCAGTTGGTTCCTAAAAATTGCACCTAACCTTACGATTGAAACAATTAGCAAGCAAATTAAAGGGGCAAACTGTAAATTTAGGTGCTTTGTTTGGGAAAAAAATATGAAGGTTTGGAACTCATTTTAAATAATTAAAGAGTTCTCATTTTGAAAGAATAATGGGAGAACTGGAACCATAAAAATAAACATATACTGATCACTGGAAAGAGAACCATAAATGGATTACCGGATGGGATTACTTGCCTCCAGATGGAGTAGGAGAGTGAGCCTTCGAGACGGTCAAGACGACCAGCAATCTACATCCACCTTGGCAACGACAATAGGAAGACATACGATGACAACATGATAAACTATCACCGGCAGCAAATTTCTGGATATAAAAAGCCCCACGGAGATCCACGTACCTATGCCATGAACCACTCTGACAATGTTGTATCTTGATGGAAGCGGTGAGGCGGGTATTGTGTGGCCTTGCACGGCCAGCAGCAGAGCGGATTGCGTGAGGATGGATGGCCACATTGAAAGGATCTTGATGTCGTCTAGAGGGGGTGAATAGATGAATCTGCACTTATTAAAAAAACTTCAACCCACTGTCAAACCGGTTTTATCACTGAGAAAACCAACAGTCTATGACAAGCCCTCTACGAGTTCTAGCACAAACCAAACTTGGTGTGAGACTTCTATAGGTGTTTCCAAGAGTGTCAATGAAGTCCTTGCACACAGCACAAGCACACTAAAGTAGATCGAAGCGGAAGCACAAAGAAATGCTAGAATTAATACAAGGTAAACCAAGCAAGATATATAGAAGTAAAAGCACAAAGACACCGGATTTATCCCGTGGTTCAGCTCGCCACAAAGGCTGGCCTACGTCCACGTTGTTGAGGTAAGCCACAAAGGCTTTGGGATCTCTTTCAATCCGCTCCTCTCTCACACCTATCACCAAGGCAATAGATGGAGGGTTTCCACTATCTTCGATTTGCTGTTACAAACTTCTTGGAGCTACCACAAGGTGATTGGGAGCTTCCAAGCGACTTCTAGCCGTCTAGGAGCCAAGGGCTCCAAGAGTAACAAATGCTACACAAGATGTTCAACAAGATCAGCAGGTGCTCAAGTGTGGGATTGCTTACTAAGCTTCTCAAAGCTCTCACACAAGTCACTCTCTCAATCCAACTCAAGGATAGGGCACTAAAGGCTTGAATCTCACTTAGAGAGGTTGGGGAGAGCTCAGCTGGGGTTCTGGAAGGGGTTAGAGACGTGGAGAACCAGCAGCCCCTCAAAGAGGAGCTCAAGGGTATAAATACCCAACTCTCACAAAACTAGTAGTTAGTCCGCCGACAAAACCGATCGATCGGTTTGCCAAACCGGTCAGACCGGTTTTCAAACCAACTAGCCGTTGGACAATGTCAATGCCAAAACCGGTCAGACCGGTTTTCAAACCAACTAGCCGTTGGACAATGTCAATGCCAAAATCGGTCAGACCGGTTTGGGTCAGAGAACCCCACCAAGGTTAAGATCTTACGGGTTAGTCTCTCATGGGTTCACTTAAGCACTTTTTTATATTTGTTGTCCAACCAATGTTGCATCCCTCTTGATAGTACGACATGCCTAAACTCAAGATAAAGAAATAAACTCGAATAAACTAATCTCCTTGAGCTTGCTTAACAGACTATGCTGGTATTTGATCTTCAACAATTGAGGGCTTCCAATAACGTATACCAACTGAGCACGTACAATGAATGTATATAATATACGCATGTGCTTGAGCATATCCACCTTGAGCTAATGACTTAGAATTCTTCCATAGAGTAGTGTAGTGTTCACTTGAATTCTAAAGCCATTCCAATTTATCAATCATAACACTAGCTGCAAATCATTGCTTCCCTCGGTAGGCTTGGATATGATACTTTGAAATCCCTTGATGCTATCAACTTCACTTTAGCAACTTGCTCATGGTCGCTATCCATAGCTTTTTCTTGGTTCCTCGTTTTAGCCATCTTTCTTCATCACTTACCCTTGCCACATTTGAGTCAAGCTTTGCATCATATATAGAATTTCATTTGAGATGGCACTCAAATAATTGTTCTTTGATTGATAAGAAATATTCTTACTTTGCAAACTTCCATTTGTAGGTCCATCATCTTAGAGATAACCATATGACCTTTCTCAAAACTCTACTTCAAGTCTTGCAAACAAAAACCTTTTTGTATGAATCAATATTCTCCTTTTGACATAAGAGTGAAATCCACTTGATATTATACTCGGAAAAACTCATTGTATAGGTCATCAAGTTCCTTCTTATATCAAGAATGAAATCCCCTTGATGTTATACTTATCTTTGACTTTGTTAACTCATTTGGAAACAACAAGCTTCATTTTCTTCATAAAGAGGCCGACCAAGAATTTTCTACCAATAATCCTCTTTACTTACTCTGAATAACTTGTTGTATGTCTCATGTAAACTCTAATGGGAAAACCACACAAAATATATCATGACATTCATCTTTAGTATGCTTGCATACTTTCCATGTATAATGTCATAATCCACTCTTGTTTTCTTTGTATTTTGAGCCATAGACATGATTTTATTTACTCATAAATATCATTTATCAATAATTAACAACCTGTTCACATGTTTCACAAGAGTGTAAGCTCTTTTAATCAAGTTGTCACTCAACTCACCAAAACCTACTTAGGGTTTGATTGCACTTACACACGTGCAAATCTTGTCGTCGACGGCAAGGAGGCACGAGAGGCAGCGGAGGTCAGGGAGGCGGCTTCTGTAGAGAGGGCACGTGAGGTGGCGGGAGAGAGCCAGAGAGGCGCACAGAGTTATGTAGACAGAAGAGAATGTTTGACGGGCTTAATTTTGAACCTCCCGTAGCTGTTTCCATATGAGAAGACACACAAGGTAGATGTGCTGATTGATTGAAACGTGAAAGAAAAAAACTACAAGGCGGTAATCTGGGTATATCATGTTTGGAACTAATAATTAAAGAAAGCAATTTGAAGCCACCAATCACGTCCATAAATACACAACGCACCATTAATACACAACACAATTATTAAGGAAAGCAAATTCATCATCGCATGATTAGTGGCCACACAAGGAAAGCAATTTCAGGACCGCATGATTAGAGGCCACACAAAAAAATTATATTTGTCAATTCGAGGACGGGATTTGGGAGTCCATAATTACCATGCGCTAGCAAGGAAAGATGGTTGCGAGGGTAATTAACGTTCCAAAACTTGAGAACCTCAATCACGGCAAGTGGGGACGCAGGTGAAAAGAATTCGGAGGAGGGAGGGGGGCGACCAAATCAATCTCCCCCTTTCTTAATTGCCAAATGTGGAACCAACGGGTACAAAACGGGGTAGAAAAGCATGCGGTAACCAAAAAAACAGGGTGAGAGAGTGATTTACAACGTGGGAGTGACTCTCCCCCTCCCTTCGTCCTCAACTTTTGGTCTCTTAAGCGGGGTCGTGCATGACATGCGGGGCCACTCTGTGAGAGGTACGAAGGTACAACTCTGGGTGAGAATTGACATCAATTCTTTCTGCTTTTATAGTATAGATAGATATACTAGCAACTATGCCCGTGCGTTGCAACGGGTTCACGCCGGTCGCATTGTCACACTACCGCCACTTGCAGCTCCGTGACCTCACTGTTGTCCCCGCCGCGCTCACGCCACCCCAATCTCGCTCGCCGTTATCTGTCTCCCAAAACTCACCTTCGTCTACCACAGCTTCGTCGTTGTCTGCTTGACCTTGCTTTCGCCAATCGCGTTTTTTGTTCCCATCACACACGTACCACCCCAACCTTGCATACTCACATCCGCAGCTCCCTAGCTTCGTTGTCATCTGCCTCAGCTGTGTTGTCATATTCCTGCCTTCCCACTCCCCAGCCTCAGTGTCGCTCCCGCGCCACCGCAACCTCACCCACCACCATCCACACGGTCACCCCAGGTAGCCCCGCAACCCCCTAATGTCGTTGTCATCACTGTCTTGTCCGCGTGCACCCTAACCTCGCTTGCTATTGTCCGTGCCACCCGATCCTCACCGTTGTCGACCCGACCTCTCCTTTTCTGGTCACACCCCGATCTCGCTTGCCATCGTTTGTGCCAACAAAGTCCAAACTTGCTATCGTCTGCCCTAGTCGTGTCGTCATCCCTGCGCTTCCCGCCTTGCACTCCCGTGCAACTTCGACCTCACCATTCTTGGTTGCGTCGTCATCCCCACTGCACATGCATCCCATCTCGCACGTGCACCCTAACCTCACCTGTAATTATCTTGCCTCCCGAGCTTCGTCATTGTCTGCCCAGCCTCATCTTTTGCGACCATGCTGTCGTTCCCGTCACGCACGCACCACACGCCGACCTCACCCTTTGTCGTTTGTGCCTCGCAGCCCCACCATCATCTGTCCCAGCCTCGCCGTCATACCCGCATCACCCTTGAGCTCACCCGCCATCGTCCACCCCGACCTCACCTCTCCGAGTCACACCATCATCCCACTGCCCCGCATGCCTTCCTAGCATAAATGGACCGAGATAACTCTATGTATCAATGACAATGCCACATCAAGTGTTAATGTAATAATGTTGCTTGGGACATTATCAATGTTGCTTGAGGTCCCACCTGTCAGATGACATGTGTTGATTATGAAAAGGTGGGGGATTTTTTTGGAAAACAGTGACTACAGTTTAAGGAAATTATAGAACTTTAATATTAGATAGCAAAACCCTTTTACGTTGCTACGGTAAAATTCAGTTGACTTCAATTAATCTCATGGAAATTTTTTATTTCTTGCACTACTAAATTTGTAGTGCACTTATTGGTTGTCTACACATTTGCTAGAAAACCAAAATAATTTTGACTTAATTATTTCTTTTGATCAAGTACTCATTAAATTTTTTATCTTTGTATTTAAGCAAGAGAAGCTAGAGAGAAAAGGAAGCTATGTAACGGTGTTGTACTCTAAAATGTATTAGACTTCTCATAAAAGTCATATTCATTTTTTGAAATTTTGAAATTAAATAGCTAGCTATAATTTTTTTATAAAAATACTTGTATAAATACATGATGTATGTTTTATGCAAACTAAGAATATTTTTTTTATCATGCTCACCATCATGGTACCAAAAGGAATATAGCTATGATCATTGCCACTTATGGCGGGTGATGGTAGATGGCCTTTAGGGTTCATTAAAATTTTCACTCAGATAATAAGAAGAAATATATTTTCTGTTCCCAAATGAACCGTAATTAAATTGGAGGAAGTGCTTCTTGGAAAGCTAGAGGTCATGGGTCAAAGCCCTCCTCATGCATGTTTTTGGATTTATACTTCTCTCTTCAACAGATGTTTTCCTCGGTTAGTAGGCAGGCCGGGCCGTTTTTCTTCAGTTGGTGGGCAGGCCGGGCTATTTTTCTTCTGTTTCCTTCCGGTTCACCCGTGACGGACGAGAGTCCAACATGGAGACTGCCTCTTATCCCGGACTCTGGTTTTTCTGGTAGACCGCTCGGACTTCACCGTTTTTTTGCGTCGTACAGCTTGGTTTCCACCGTTTTTTCTCCGAATTCTCATCGTGATAGGTGACGTAAGAAAATAAGAGTCTACATATAATCCTAGCTAAATTTAAAGTTTTTGAACACTTGTAAAAATATAGAAAGCTCAATATTCATAGGTAAATCAACAACCTCTTCAAATCTTTTACACTGCGTTTAGAAGTTGACATTGGAGGGTGGAATTGGGAATTGGAATCTGCTGCCACCAATACCACTATTTGGATGTCCATGGAATTGAGAAAGGGAATTGCCGACCAATACCGCATGGCATTCGATGCACTTGCGCGCACCTCCCCTCAATACGGAGCCTCCACCCTCGGTATTGTGCGGCATTGTGGTCGTGGCCCACCACCACGGCGGCGCCCTCCTCCGTCCGCATCCTCGGCGGCGGCCGTTGAATCCCTCCTCCGCGTGAGCGGCGGCCCTCCTCCATCTGCATCCCCGACTGCGGCCGTCCTCCAATATCCCTCCCGGCCGGCCATCCTTCGTCTCCCGAATCCGGCGGCAGTCCTCCTTCCTCTGCATCCCTAACGTCGGCCATCCTCCATCTCTCTCCCGACCGCCTATCCTTCGCGGCTGCCTCTCCACTCTCTGCCACCCCGCACCACTCCTCCATGGCCCAGCCTCTCCTTCCGCCACCGGATCCGCTGCCTCCTCGTTCGGCCCTTGGCGTGCCCTCCGCCGCCTCGCCGCCCTCCATTGCCATGTTTGCCCTCTCCGGAGGCGGGAGGAGGCGTCATGAGGCTAGCGGGCCGAGCGAGCCGCCCCCACCCTTGCCTCCCTCTGCCGCCGATCACTGCCCGCTCCCTCCCTCCACGGCCGAGTCTCGCCAGAGTAGTGGTTGTTGGCTAGGGTGGAAGAAGCTAACGAATACCAATGCCAAGCTTGTCTACATCCAAACGAAAGATTGAATTGAGTTCTTTCGTGTAATTTCAAACTCCAATACAATGACATCCAAACAATAAAATTGAAATTGCATGCCATTTCAATATCGTGGCTGATTTGGTATTGAGACCAATTCAATACCAAGTTGTTCAATGCATACAACCAAACGAAGCCTTAGCTAAATTTAAAAAAAAAACGAAACCTTAGCTAAATTACCACTCCACCTACCCTGACACATAAGACCCATTTGTCATCACTTCTCAGCCACATTATCCTCTCCCTCTTCTCCATTCTTCTCCAAGCTCCCGTCAGCCTCAACCACTCTCCCTCTCCTCCTGCTCGGCTGCTCCCCCACGCCCGCAGCCTCCCCCACCAGCGCCGGTCGTTCCCCGCGCAACCCCTCCTCGTCGGCCGTCTCTCCCCAAGCGACCCTCCCTCGCCGAGCAGCTCCCCCCGCGCGGCCCCCTTTTCCCATCCCCTCCTCTACTAGCCGGATCCGGGCGGCACCTCTCCTTCCGGCGATGGAGGTGGTGGCACCGCCGCCCGCGCTGCCGTCGTCGTCGTCCTCTCCCCCTCCCGGAAGCTCCTGGCCACCGCCCTCCGCGGCTCGCCTGGCTTGCCTGCCTCCGGGCGGCACCCCCTCCCCCTCTGCCTTCTTGTGCGTTTGTGGTGGCCGCGTCCCACTCCTGCTCGCCCATGCTCTCCATGGCGGCAACAGCACCGGCGCCTCCTCCCGCCGCCGCCGCCGCCGCCTCCTTCGATTCGCCGCCACACAGTCGATTCGCTGCCGCCGCCGCCGATTCCGCCCCGCCACAGCCTCCAGCGTCGCCTCGGCCGTTGATTCCGCCCCCGCCGCTGCGACTCCTGATTCCTGCTCACGGCGGCAGCGCCTGGTTCCTCTGCTTCGCGCGAACAGGAGGGGGTGGGCCGGAGGACGCGGGTGTGCGAGGCTGGGAGTTTCACGAGCGGACTCCGCTCGTCATCTTTGACGAGCGAGCAGCCTGATATCGCGAGCCGGGATAGCGATGTGGTAAGCTACCGAGTCTGTTGGATCGGTGTTTTCGAGATTTTTCCAAAAATTTAGCTAGCCAGGTTGTTTTAGAGAGGCTCTTGGAGTTGCTCTAATAGGCAGAAGCAATCGGTAGAGATTTGGAGCCTCAAGTACCCTAACCCTTCCGTGCGCCGCCGCTCCCCGTTCTGCGCCGCCGCTCGTTGTCCCACCGAAAGTAGTCCGCTCGCGCTGCTCCACCGCATCACACAACGATGCTTGATATCAACCTCTTCCGCACCGGCCGTTCCGGCAAGGAGGACGGCAATCCGGACGCCGTTCGCGAGTCGCAACGCAGGCGGGGTGCTTCCGTCGATATTGTCGACAAGGTCATCTGCCTAGACGAGCTGTGGCGCAGCAGTAAGTTCTCTTCGTTCGCCCTTCCAGATCTTCGGCGTACGTACGACATCTATCTGACTCCCAGCATTCTCGTCGCTGCAGGGCAGTTCGATCTGGATCAAATCCGAAAGGAGCTCAGCGCCACCAGCCGAGATACGGGCAAGCTGAAGATGGTACGTTCTCACTAGTGTCTCCCGAAGATTTAGGTCAATTGAACTAAAATCTTCCTACTTTACACTCGATGCACGGTCATACGCACTTGGTTGTTACTTGTTTTTTTTGAGGTGCTGAATCTTACGTTCCTGTGCTGTGCATATCGTCTGTCCCATTTTGGCTGTGTGATGTGATTTTGTTTCTCTGCAGGTCATGTGTCAGGATGAACAGAAACTCAATGCGGACAAGGAATTACAGAAAGACATCAAGGAAAAGTTGGCTGCCAATGCCGAGGTGAGATGGAAATCTGATCTGGTTGTCCTCATCATGATTCTTCTTTATTATGCATGTTTGTTTCCATCGTGACAAACATTTCAAATCCTGCAACTTTGATAATCCAACAATTCAGATTAACCTCTGCTCTCACCCCTTTCAATCAACCCATCTCAGCCTTTGTGAGAGCTAACGTGCCTTTTACTGAGCAAATTTGTTTCTTTTATTGCCTGTCTTGGGGTTTGTTGTGATGTTTGTGTTGCTGTGTAGATCAAGCTAGAAGGTGTCCATGAGGAGCAAATTAAGCTGTCCATTAGGTTGAATGAACTAAACGGATCCATTGAGGAGTATTGCAGCATGATGGTTATTATACTCAATATCTAGTCTAGTTTCTTGTAACTTCTGTTGTCCTTGGGTTTGCTATGATGGTTTCTTTGTTCATGTGCAGAGAAATAACGAACAAAAAGTTAAGGAGCTGATGGAATCCGCCAATGAGATAAAGGAAAGGTTGGCTGCCAAGATCATGCTTGACACCAAGCTAATGGCTATTGGCAATATTGTGCATGAATCTGTGCCCATCAGTAACAATGAGGTGCGTTAGAATTCTGGATGTCTAGATAAAAGTGAATCTCGGAGCCATAACTTTTTGTTTAACTTCCATCCCTGGTAGATTGGCTTGTGGGGCCTGTCTTTCATTATTCGATCCTAGATATTCAGAGATGTCCCTTCTAGCTAGTTGCTAGAAATTCATTCTGCTTAGCTGATATCAATAGCTGGTTGGATTTATTAAGTTACTTGTTACAGGAAAATAATGTTGTTTTAAGGACCTGGGGAGAAAGGAGAATGGAGAAAACCTTGAAGAATCATGTGGATCTTTGCAGGATGCTTGACATTGTGGCTTTTGAGGAAGGTACATGCTCACAAGTTACCTCTGTTCCTCAAGTTCTTTCTAGCTTTCAACTTTGTTTATTCTAAATTGTTTTCTGCTGGACTTATTATCTTGATTTATTCTTAACCACCTTTATAGTGTGGCTGCATGTGATGATATTGCCTTGTGTTGCAATGTTTATTTGTCTTACAACGTGGAACCACTATCAACTCATATGGATATAGAAGAATATTTAGTTTTGTTCTGGGGCTTCTGTTTATTTACTGAGACATTTGTCATTATACATGTCGAGAATTTATTTTCATGTCTTCCTTAAGAACACAAAAAGATTTTGGCTGCCAATGTTATGTTGGGGAAATGTTCTTTCAGTGTTTTGTGATTTAGGATTTTTAGGATGATTCCACCAATTTTTTAGTACACTTGTCACCTTTGTTATCTCTTAGGGCTATTGATGGCTTTTACCACAAAAAAAAACTGATTGCATGACTGGAAGTTCATTGATGACACTTCTAAACAATTCAGATAAGTATTTCTTGCACTTATATATTTTTTTATCTTGCACAGAACGGTTTCTGTCAATTTAGATTTGTTTCCTTTCTCTTTATTTTTGCCATGGAGTCATGCAATAGTTACTACTGCCAGGGGCTGATGGCAACTGAAATCTAACTGACCGGTTCTCTTATATTGTGCTTTTTAACCCCACTTAGGATCAAATACTTTGTACTATACGATAAGTTAATTAAAACCATGGAAGTTTTGCTGTTAAAGCTGAATCATAGCTATTGGTTGTATTCATAATGTGTTCTGTGCCAAGACTAGACCACATGGACATAGTTATTAACATATACTCCCTCCATCCCAAATTTTGGGTTGTTTTGGCTTATATCTAGTTGTGTAGCTAAGTCAATGACCTATTATTTTGGAACAGAGAAGTAGAACTAATAGTTGCTTGTTCTCAGTAAGTGGTTTCTCCTAATTATTTTGATTATGTAATTGTGCATTGTGTTAGGTGATTTATCTGCCAGTGGCACTGTTTGTTAATTCGCTAATTAAGTATATGTTGAAGAAAAAGGCCATGTCATGATGCTTTCAATTTTCAGAAATTTAGATTGCTTCATGTATAAGCTATGCCTTAGTTAAGCATAGCTGTTCTTGCATTGTTTGATTCTTCTCCAAATCACTCTATTTGTGTTTTTATTTTCTTATGCTTTGTCATAAATAATTCATTCCAGATTACTGATTGTCCTTTTACTCTTAACTGCACCATATATTCTAGTCATGTCAAGCACACAATATTTTTGAGTTTCCTTTGTCACTGTTGGCATCATAAACGGGCAGTGACAAATCATGTGTTTGTTTTCGACTTGAAATTTGAAGTAGTGCTCTGATTGCAAACTCATGTTTGCCTTTTTAATGTAATGCATAGACATGGTCTATACTCAATATGCATGTATGAATAGGGACTTCATTTGTTTTTGACATAGCTGAATCTGTTACCTCAACAACTTTTGCAGGTGCTGATGTTTATGGTGGAAGGGGTTACTTTTTGAAGGGTTATGGTGTCCTCCTGAACCAGGCATTGATAAATTTTGCCCTAGCTTTTCTGCAAAATCGTGGCTTTGACCTACTGCAGACTCCCTTTTTCATGAGAAAGGAAAGAATGGCTAAATGTGCCCAATTAGCCCAATTTGATGAGGAGCTATACAAAGTAATAAGGCTTCTGATCCGTTCCTTTCATATATCATGCATCTGTCTAGTTTCATGATTTGAAAACTTCTGTTTCTGTGGGAAAGCCGGGTTCATGTTATAATGTGTTTTTTTGCAGCTGCTGGTGAGCTTTGGCTGCTGTTTGCAACTACACCCAGCCAGCACTGTTGAATGGGACCTTTTTTTGCTGTTTTACAAAACTTGTGTGTCTTCAAATTCTAACTTTTAGCTGCCTGCCTGCTGCAGTTAAGCCAGCACTGTTTAATGGGACCTTTTTGATATTGAACATAACGTATGTGTGTTCAAAATCATTACGGTACTGGTTGGTTTCCAATTTTTGCAATGTCATTACTTAGGTTGGCTGTACTTTCAGAAAAAGATAGATAACTATGAGTATGAAAATGAACACTTCTCATGACTATCTGAAATGTGTTTTTGTATTTTAATTGTGTTCTCTGAGAAAAAGAATTTACGCTATTACGAAGTAAATGACCATGAGAAGAATTTTCCAGGTAACAGGTGACGGTGAAGAAAAGTATCTTATAGCCACATCTGAACAACCAATGTGTGCTTATCATCTAGGCAATCGAATTCATCCACATGAATTGCCAATTAGGTGGGTCACCTCTCAAGTTAGTATGTCCTCAATTTATGTCCACCATTTCATTGATTGAAATAGCTTTTTCTGATTCAGATATGCTGCTTACTCCACCTGCTTCCGAAAAGAAGCTGGTTCACATGGAAAGGACACAGCTGGCATCTTCAGAGTGCACCAGTTTGAAAAGATTGAGCAATTCTGTATTACAAGCCCAAATGGCAACGATTCCTGGATAATGTTTGAAGAGATGATTAAAAATTCGGAAGATTTCTACAAGGAGGTGGGCATGATTGCTTTGTGAACATCTGTATTGACAGCTTGAATAATCTTTGCTGACTTTTAAAGTCTGTCTTGCAGATTGGTCTGGCATACCAGGTTGTTTCTATAGTATCTGGTGCTCTTAATGATGCTGCTTCTAAAAAGTACGATTTAGAAGCTTGGTTCCTGGCATCAAACACCTACAGAGAACTTGTGTCCTGTTCAAATTGTACAGACTATCAAGCAAGAAGGCTTGGGATCACCTATGGCCAGAAGGTGGTTTTATCTCATTACTCCTTGCTTTTTTCTTCCTTCGCTTCACCATTTTAGTTCAAATTGCCTGACCTACTACCATTTCTCCCAACTGATGCTTGTAGCTTGATGAACAGTCAAATAATAAATTTGTTCATATCTTGAACTCCACTTTGACTGCCACTGAGAGGACGCTCTGCTGTATTCTGGAGAACTACCAAAAGGAGGGTGGTGTTGAAGTGCCAAAAGTGCTGCAATCATACATGGGGGGAATTGAGTTCCTTCCATTCAAGCAAGCTATGGATGGAAAGCAAGGTGCTGATAAATTGAAGTCTGGATCAAATGTCGCTTCTGCTTCTGGATCGAAGGTGTTGATTCCTTCTATTACTTTTGTTTTTATAAGAAAATGTTAATTATTAATCTTTCCATTCTGAATTTCTGTATTTCAGGTGCCTGGAATATAGTTTTCAGGCAACATCTTCACGGTTGGCTTTTGGGCATGTAAAGCCAATCCGACAATACATGATGCATCCTCTCTGTTCTTTCGACGAACAATCCAAAAGACGAGCAACGAGTGTCTACATCTCACCAAGGCATATGATTAAACATTTGTGGGTGCAATGTACCCCCAATATACAGCGCACAACATTCCACATGTTTTTGGTATGGAGATAATTCATCATAGTACATAGCAGTAAGCCACCAATATCGTATCAACACAGTCAGATCTATAATTCATCAGCCATATAATAACTTAGCAGGGAACCAAATTTAGTTCTTCCGGGTGGTTCAGAGATATTAACGTGCAAAAATAGTAACAGAACGAGTACTCTGATAACCATATATCCTGTCTAAAGCGAAAAGGCTGGAACATCTTACCACATCAATAGATATCAACTTGCAAGACAGAACTGATATCCAACATTTCTAATGCAACATCTCACCGTCACAGTACAGTAGCTACGTGGCCTTTACAAGCAGAGGCATAAGCTTCTATGAGCCCTGGAACACACTTGTTATAAGGGAGAAGGAACTTTTCAATAAAAACCTCTTCAGTTGTACAAATTGTGCTGAAAAAGTCAATGTCATTGCTTAGAAACCCCTTTGCCTTCAGAATCCTTGAGATACTATGCCGGGGCATTAGCCGCCACTCAATGCTATAGCCGAACATTGCTGGTCTCTGCAAGTTGGTGCAGCCTCCATGTCCTTTTTTTTCGCGGTGCCATACCTTAATCAAAACGCATTCAGTGCACTCACGACACAGGTTTCGTCGAAACACCCGCTTGGATCGAATCCGGTGGCCTCGTGTTTATCTATGATCACAAACTGAGCATAAGGGGTCTAAATGCAGAATCCAGGAGCAGTGATGTAAATCAACATTCCTTGTTCTTATTATTGTAATTTTTAGATAAGTCATGTGCTTTGTTTTTCCCATTTGTGAGGAATAAATGTTATTTGACACCCAAAAGGTTTCTGTTGTTACCAAAAAAAAGATCTCTTCATAAGCTACTGCTCTTCTTCTTTGCACGCTCGTCTTCTGAACTTTCATGGCCTCCATGCTGCGAAAGAGGAAGATTTGTGATTAATGGCGACTCAACATGTATAATTAACAGTCGCGATGTTCCATTCCGAGTCCGAGCAAGTTTGGAAATTATACTCTGTATCTTTCTAAGGAAATTATACTCTCGTCTACGATTTCTTTGCAAATATCCATCTGATAACGCTTGGGTGAACAGACTTATCAGCTACCAGCCAGCAGTACTTCTCTCAAAACAAACCAACCAAACGAACATGCCGAAAATCCAAACGACCTAGCCGAAAAACAGCGCGCTCAGCAAAACCCAGCGAGCATTGAAGACGGTATGAAACAGACACCTGCACCGAAAACTCACGAGACCAGTTCTGATTATTATATACACGATATTAGTTGACCACTCGTGTCATAATTAACTATTTTCGCGACACTAAGGTATCACAATAAACTCAACCAAGTGTTCATAATTTGTGCTAGTAAACATCGAAGCAAAGCACCAAAACAACCATAGTACGAACAACTCTCTGATACTTGGAGACTAGTGGAGATATGCAGCATGGTGCATGTTACTTCTCAGTCGAGGTACTAACAGTCTCACGCGGCAGCTTCGACCTTCTGTGCCTTACTAGAATTCTTCTCAGCGTCAGCGTTTCTACCTCGCTTCCCATTGAACTGCTTTCCTCCTCTGTAGTTCTTTGCGGCCCTACAAAAGTTACAAAAGGAAAGTGTAAGCCCAGTTACCTTCTGCAGAACAATGAGGATAACTTGGTGTGGAAGAGCACCTGATGAGAAAGAATCTTTTCAACATAATTAAATAAGAAATTGCAGCATCAACAACTTGTCTATCAAAAACCATCAGATTGCATCATTTGGCACATTAAAATTACCATGTAGTTTGTCCTTATTGTTGAATCCAGACCTGATAAAAAGCAGTGCTAACAAGTAGAGTTTTCATTTTTTTAAAATTGGTAAGACCTGTTTACTTCAACGAGACTGTGATTTACTACAACAACAACAACTTAGCCTTTTGTCCCAAGCAAGTTGGGGTAGGCTAGAGATGAAACCCACAAGAAACAAGGGTAGGAGAAGCACAAAGCACAAGAACACAAAAGCACAGAAGAAAAAGAAAAGATCATGTTTCAGGCACATGAGACTGTGATTTACTATATTAATTTTATCAGGTAAAAAGTGTTTTGGTTTGGCATGGGTATCATTCAAATTAGTGTCACAAAAGGTGGATTTTTATATAGAAATAATATAGCATACGTGTGGTGGATTTTATTTTAATTTTTTGGTAAACTTTCTCATATAATACAGTGTAGAACAAGATATAAACAGATAAAATTAAAACAGTCCAGCAAGAGCAAAATATTACCTTCCTTTGTAGCTTCTATTGTCCTTGTAATTTTCTTGAATGCCACGAATTTTGCTCCAATAATCCTTCTCTGCTTCACCTGCACAAACGAGAGAACCAGTTTATGGACAGTGTGGTGTGCTGTGCTGTGCTGCACTAAGAATTTGTAATCGGGAATATCAACTAGTAAGATTTTTCGTTATGGATCTAGAAGAACATGGTCTGAAAGTAGCTCCCCACATGAACATCCAAATATATATATATATAAAGAAAAATGCTTTTGAAAAAGGCACCACAATACCAACAGAGCCTTATACCACAAAATATAATTCATATCTGGTGAATTAAACTGAAAAGTAACGAAAAACTGATCTCACCAAATATTGCACCATCAAATGGAACTACAACTTCTACAGTGCATGGTATTCGTTAAATAGCTATGAGCATAGAACCCACACATCAAAATCGTAAACAATTATGTAGCTGAGTCAAACATAAGTGTGTTCAGCAAAATTATTTGAACTCTTACAGATAAATATCTTTATGAATATAAACAAAAATGACTTTAGCCTGTCCGAAAATACTTTCATAATATCACAATTTTATTTACAAACACAATATAACAGAAACTGGGCCCAAATCTGCCTTCTCGAGCGTCATCGATGACCAAATAAACACTCGTTTCTTATTAAAGCGGAAAAAGGTTAAAAAAAACACATTCAATCTACTCATCAATGAGAAATAAAGGGAAGCTAAAATTCTTACCAGTTACAGCCTCCAAAGTAATGCTGTGCTCTTTTATTATCAAGCCACCTTCATCAGCTAGTACAGCAGCCATGCGAGCCTTTTCAGCTGCCTTACAATCTTCAAAACGAAGGTAGCCTGAATCATCCCGATGCTGAAGTCCACATACTAAAGAGGAAAAACATGGTAAGGAAATATATTGTACTGACAGGTCCAAAGTAATAAGAAAAACAATTCACCATGCAGGAATCTATGTTCTTTCCAAGATACAACGAAATAGAAATCTTTCATTCAGTACCAGTGTGCCATAAATTGTCAGGTTAACAAATTTCAGAAGCACTTCACAGTAAATAGTCAACTGGTCTGAAGGAAGTGCATCTCGAAAGGAAAAGGAAAGTATATGGAAAACATAAACAGTCCATTTTTTTTGGCACCAAATAACTCAGTTCAATGACCTGCCATTAAACAAGTGCCTACTCATTGCACTCCAACCGTTTTTCAAATTTTCTTCCTCCATCCATTACCATGATTAGAAAACCACGGCAGCAGGGCAACGGTAAGGTATCCAGTACGACACCGCCTATTGATCAGCAGGGAGCTACCAATCTACCATTTCGAGAATAACAGAAGTGCGAGAGAAAAGGAATATGGGGAAGCAGAAGAGAGATTCAAGCAGCACCAAGACAGCAGTCACAGATTGAGTAGTATATTAACTTGTGGTGCGTTCATTAGTCCCAACAAAAATAGATAGAGCTGGACGAAAGAATAGCGTGTAGGGGTATGGCTGTTATTCACATGCTAATGGCAAAATGTTAACCAGATGGCTGGTAGCAAGACATGAATGAACAGATTCCGTAAATGAATGGTGTTGGTTGAAGCACTTTATTCAGAGGTGGAACACCACATAAGCAGGAATTATTCAGTGGCAAACAAAGATTTTCTGCAGCATAAATTTGTAACCCATGAGCTGAACTTTGAGCTATCGGCTTCATTTGTGGAGCATATAAGAATTTGAATAACTAGCATACTTACAACTTATATTATAGGCTACATGAAAGCTAAAAGAGGTCCATACTATTTCTTTAAAAAGGTAATAAAAAATTACCACTGATGTTACTGGTGTTATAAAAACAAAAGAAAAATCCTGAAAGATGAGTGAATTATTATTACCCGAACATTTCCAAATTTCTTGAGTGCTGCTTTTAGATCCTCCCTCGAGATTGGATTCTTCGCATTGCCGGAAACACTATTGCCATCCCTGCTCAATGATTCACTATCTTCATGCTTTTCGCTTTCTTCCAATGCATCACCAGTGCACTTCTCAGATTCTGTAGCTTCCTTAATGTTTATCTCTTTATCCTTGGTCATGTCGTCCGCGGATTTGTCATCCTTTGAATCAGTGTTATCTGGGATCCTCTCAGATGCCTCGCCTGATGGATTCCCCATAGAATTGGAAGTTTCGTTAGATTGTTGAACCGCAGACTCAGCCATATTCTTCTTCAATTTGAAGGCCACAATTAGGCCTTTTGGAAAGCTGCAATTAAAATTCAGGGACTCTTAATTTTTATTTGAACTAAAAAAAACATAACACAAGTCTAGAAAGGCTGTAAGAAACTCACCCTTCATCTTGATTATCCTTGATAGGGTGCACCTTTTCGTATTCTTCTCTTTTAGATTCCTGTTCAGCATCAAATTCCTTCCTTCATAATTCAGGCAAGAATTTACATGTTATGATATGAAAGATATAGGTTAATTTGCATATCATGAAAACATGTAAACAATTAGGATGAACAATCTAGAAAAACTGTTTCCGAAATCGAAATAGGTAAAAAAGGTAGTATCAAGGTACTGTTGGCTTGTTTAGCACAATTCATCCAGATCATTTAAAGATGGCTCCTAGTTGGCAGATATTTAATGATAATTATACTGCAGCAACCTTATAATATTTCACTTGATCAAAATAAATTTACCTGCTTTGCGCAGGTACAGTATATATCAAAGTGCCTTATAGTCTATAACCAAAAAAATACATGTGATCCAGCTCATTTCACATATTTTCACCAGTAGCACTCAAAAGAAAGGAAGCCAAGTTCCTAACAGCAGCTACGGTTTGATCATTAGTCAACAGAGGGGACAAAGATCAAAACTTAACAAATTTTATGAAGGTACTGATAAAACATGCATTTGTGCACATAAAGGAAACCATGCACCATGACAAGCTAGTGGGCTTACTTTGGTCTTATTTCCAGGTTTACCCCAGCAAAAACCAAACTATTCTGTGAAACTTTTTTTGCTTCCTCTTCTTCAGAAAACTCAACTAGAGCAGTGCCACAGAAGTGCTTTTTGTTTGCAATATGACGTGGTAGTCTCACACTGTTCACCTGTGAGTTTAGACATAAGTACATAAAAGAAATGTTACCATAATAGTTATTTGCATTATATGATTCATGTAGTATAATAACTTCAAAAGTACATCATAACATCTAAAAAACTCCAGATGACTAGATCAGTTCATCAGGTAAGAGTGGGGGGGGGGCATCCTAATAGAATTGATGCATTTACTCCGTTTGAGGATCTGAATATCAAAATACAACGGCAATCTGACCGTACATTGGTATTGATTGTATGCTAAAGCAGTCAGTCATGCTTAACAACATTTTGGCAATAGAAGCACGAATTTTGTCGTATGTCAGTACATTTTTTTAATCAATCCTAGCGCATTGACTGCAGTATTTGAATGAAATAAAGAACACACCTTTGCATATTGCGTGAAGAAAGATTGGACATCTTCCAGCTTTACATTGTAAGGCAGTGGTGATGCAGCAACTGTTCTAGAATCTAATTGCTCTATAACCTCATCTGGCTTAAGCAACTCACTTGCTCTACCAATCTTCTTTCCTGCATTTGAAAAATATTACAAAGTTACAATACATATTATATCAGATACTCGGATGAAAGTGAAATGAGTGCTATCCCGGTTCACATCTGAAAGCAACTACCGCTCTGTGGCATCATGTCTCATGACATAATAGAACATCATTTGTGTCTACCAGTATGTTTGATGGCATGAGCTATTCCTTTAACACTATAATAATACAGAATGATGATATCCACACGGAATAGCTGTGATCGTAAGTGCAGCTTATCAATACAGCTATAAACTTTGCACTAAAGCATTTGAAGCTAAAATTAAACAACAGACAAGAAGGAACAATGATCTTAAGAAATCCAAGGCACATTGCCTTGCTAAATGTGCATGTACTTATAAGGTGATAGCCACAATCTTTTATGCTCACATATTCAGATCCAGGAATCTATCTTCCTAGCAAAAGTATAATGAGGAAACACCACCACTGAATTGCGAAGCACCAAGTTCTAAAGATGAGCAATAAATCTGAAAAATGAAAGGAAAGGAGAAAGGATGGATTACCGTCCTCTGATACGCGGAGCACTGGTGAACGCCGTAGCACCTCAGCCACTGCAAGCACAGTTTCCTCCGGCATAGTCTCATGCTTCACATCGGCTGCGAGCCCCAGGTGGGACTTCATCCGCGCGAAGGAACATATCAAGGCCAAGCTCACCACTGCACAGAGTCACAAAACGAAATTAAAAAATCAGCAGATTGCCGACAAAAGTAAACAAAATACGAATTAACGAGAAGATGGAGAGATCGTTACGGCCATCGTCGCTCTGCTCGACTGTCTCACGCAAAAACTTGTCGCGGGGTAGGTTGCTGTCGCTGAAGTAGAACTCCACCTGCGTCAACGAAGCGAAAATTTCTCAGAAAAATCGCCGGAAAAACGACCAAAAAAGAGGACAACCCCGCAGCGGGGGCAACAAAGGCTGGACCACGGACCTGGCGAAGGACGCTCTTCGCCTTGGCCTCGTCGAGCGGCGGCGCTGCGGCGGGGGCGGCCATGGATGCCCGGGCTCCGAGCCTCCGACTGCGATCGAGCTGGTAGATTGGTGGAGTCCGAAGAGGAATCAGGGGTTAGGGTTTACGTGGTTTTAGGAGCGGCGCCGGTTGCGTCGGCGAGGAGCCGAGAAGACAAGGCAGGAGAGGGGAGCTGCGGCGGCGGCTGTTCGCTCTCCTCTAGACCTGAGCCTCGGGTTTTTCGGGCCGAGAAAATCCTGCTCATGACCGTCCCATGGGACTTGTCGGGCCTCAGTTTTCGGGCCGGGCTCGGGCGGGCTGCCCGCGCTTTTTATAGTGTAAAATTAAAAACAGATTTCTGGGTTCGGCCTAGATTTTTCGCGGGCTTCAAGATCTCTGCCCACGCCCGTCCAGTAAGGTCCGTGGGCGGGCCGGGTCAGCGGGCCGGGCTCAAAATGCTCAGGTCTACTCTCCTCCTCTCACGCAGCAGAGATTTTTTTATATTTTTTTAATCATTTTGCAAAATTATAGGACCGTTTCAAAATTTATCAGTTTTGACAACCAATCGCCGTGAGTCATGGCGGTTGGTTGGTTTTTTTTTATATTTAGGAAAGGAAACACACATTTGCAATGGCATGTACGGTGCTAGTACAACCCTAACGACGCACGTCGATAACATGCCTTAGGGAATTTAGAAATTTCATTACAACATTCCTAATGAATCTAGTTGTACGAGAACTGCCCGGAGAGCAGAGAGCCACCGGTGTTGCGACGGCATGTAGTACCCAAGTGGGGGTGGAGGTGGTGAAGGTGCAGGGGACCAATCTTTCTGGAGTAATTCTTCTTGTGGCATTCACAAGTGCAGTCGAGCATTTGCGACCGGCCGTCTCTGCGCTGACGATGGATCCGGAGAAGCTGCTCCGAAGCTCTCCCCGCTCAGTTGTAGATGACGACATCCTCGAGGTAGTCGATGTCGTTGATAGAGATTAATAGTGGTGGATCCACCCATTGCGAGAAACCGCAGCTTCGCTTGGGTGGAGTACTGCAAAAGGCAAGAAAACGTTACCAAACCAAAGAAAGATAATGAACAAATTTGTAGACATTGCTTACCAATTGCGAAGCGACTGACGAGGAGTTGTTCCATCTCGAACACTTGCATCACGCAGAACTCACCGTGTGAACACCTAGGCCACAACATGCTTGTTTGCGGTGCGTAGCTTCAACATCACACATCGATCCAAGTCACTCTTACCTTTCGGTGGGAAATTGGTTTGAAATCTTCGATTGCCGATGCTACAACTCAGAACCGAAACCGTGTTCATCCCCACTCCACGAAGCCATTGACTAATGCTGTGAGAAGAAGGCAATGGAGTGAATGGTGCTACATATAGGCGAAGGAGGGGTGGTGGGTGGTGGGCCCTTCGATCCGTGGGAAGGGAAACGCAAAGGACTCGGAGAAAACACACCCTAGTACTAGGACACTGCCGCCAGGGCGGTCCGATCCGTGGAGGGGAACATGTCAATGACTCGGAGGAAACACAACGACTCAAGATATTACACCACCGAACGAAACACACGAACGGATAAAACACACTCTAATGCAGTTCGATTAAAGTTCTTAACGATACAAACCGAGGACCCTAGTTGACGAAGTCATGAAATCAAATTATTTGATACATCGACTAATAGTACTCTAGGTTTCGAGTACTGGCGGGGGTATTTCCCTTCCCGATGGCATCCGCCCACCTTCCTTAGCGTGAGCCCTCTCCTCTTCCTCTCCCTATCGGCTTCACGGGCAGGGCCGCTTCACGTTCTCTCATCTCCTGACGATGGTGCATTTCCTTCTGCTCCTCCTTCCTTTTCTCTTCTCTCTTTTCCCATTCAACCATGCGCAACCACTTCTCCCTAGCATCACAGGCTGCTCCCTCGACGCACCTCTTGTCGAAGTCGGACTGCTCGGTATCTAGCCACTGCATGAAATCACAAAGAGGAGGTGGAGTCTTTTTCAAAGACATGTCAGCAAATAATAAACCACAAATGACAAATGAATAATTGAAAAATGTAGTAAGTCCTTATTTTGGCTCTAAGGTTGCGGTCGAATAGACTAATATCTAAACTAAATTAGCAAACTAATCAGCCGCAATCTACACACTTAACAGTAAATATGTTACGTAATATAAACTACAACTACAGATCTATAGTCTATACTCCAGAAATCTATACCATACATAATTCTACAGAAATCTACAGTACACCGAAATAGTAATTAGTGAAATCAGTGAAATACATGTAATGAAGCGAAGAAGCAGCAGAGCTTCACTGCTCCGCACCCTTCACCTCCCCTCTTCTCCTTCTCAACCCTAACCCTACAAACAGGACATTTTTAATACTACAGATCTAAAGAAACGCAGTGAATCACTAATTACGCTTTCTAAGTAGAGGTGCTAAAAGGGTTGAAATCGACGAAATACTTACAATGAAGCGAAGAACCGGCGGAGCTTCGCCGCTCCGCCTCCTCACTCTCTTCTCCTTCCCAACCCTCTCTTTCTTTTTTTTCCGAATTTTTATGATATTTCCGGGCTAATTTTCAGCTTTTATAAAGGAGAGTAGCCACGGCGAATAGGCCTCAACCGCGTGGCCTGGCTACGTACGACCTTCACGCGAAGTGGGGCAGCGGTATTGGCAACCGGTGGGCCACGGCGGTCACGGCGTTTGGTTGTCAAAACAGATAAATTTTGAAACGATCGTATAATTTTGCAAAATAATTAAATTATATATAAAAAAATTCCGCAGCAGAGTCCAAAAGTTCTTCTAAACGGGCCAGCCCATAAACCAAGGCGACGTTTCGAAGGCTGGCTGGCTGGTTTGCAAAAACGGGCCGAGATTAAGGCTTTTGGGCTTGGGCTGTGAGAGGAGAGGCCTCCGCGTGAATTCAGCGGCCTCTCTGAATTTTAGTTCGGCCACTCCGCTTCCCCTCTGTTGAGTTTCCACTTGCAATCTTTGCAGAGACGTGGCGGAACTGAAGTGCTCAAGCACTGCCAGTCGGCAGTCGGCGCTCAACACCGACGTGACGACGGCGACGTACCAACTTGTCCCGATCCGTACGTGCGTTATCTCTCGCCGTGTCCGTGTGATCCGGATCGAGGCCGGATTGAGATGTGGCGTCTCCACTTTACGTGCAGGACCGACCGTCACCGGCGGGGCTCGCTCGAGCTCTAATCCAATTCCGATCTCCGTGCTAGTACCACTTGCTCGGCCTCCAGTCTTATCATCTCGGCACGCAGCTTATCTGGATTTCCGAAAGGAACGGCCGGGGCGTTCTTCTTTCCCAGAACAGACAGTAACCGGCGCTATCAAACATCTCATAGTGGAATCTCTATTTTTTGCACTGCTGGTGGCGACTGCTTGCTCGATCGGAGCTGAGAGCCGTCACGCTCACGCTCCAATGACACAATTAACGGCAGTGAGGCCAAATGCAAGGGAGTTTGTTAGTCGTCCATTTAGTTTGTTGGCTTCGATCGGTTATTAGTTTATTCAAAACTTGCTTAGTACGTCGATCTCTTGCTTCCGCGCTCGACGACGACCGTCGTTTTCCGTGTTGTGGAAATCAGAAAGGTGTCTTTTTTGTTGGGATGATGGTTCGTGGATTATATATAGTAGCAGCATTAGTAGCGGAACTTTCAGTGGTTTGGTTTTCTAGACTTGCCAAGATTGGCCATGATCTCGTGCGGGCTGCTAGAGCATGACCACGACGCATCGCGTGCTTTCAGTAATTGCTAGTGCCACACTTGTGTCTCTTGCCAGACATTTTCTATGCCAAAGGCCAAGCAATGTCTGTATTTGCTAGTGGGCGCGCACTTGTGCACTTGTGTTTTTTTTTTGAAACTTGGGGGCAGAGACCGCCATATCATTTAAGAGGAGAAGCAAGACAAGTTTTACAGAGTTTGATATTACATAAATAACCGGAATCCTCCACTCTAGCAAACTAAACATAAATCAACTAATGCTCGGCTGCCCACAAGCCTGCTTACGCAGGTCCATTTCCTCCTTGATTAGCCGATACACCTGCAAGGCCGAAGCTTCCTTTCCTTCGAATGTTCTCCTGTTTCGCTCCTTCCAAATGTTCCACGCCGTGTAGATCAAAACTGCCGCCTTCAGTCGCCTAACTGGTCTTGGCAAACGCACAAGAGCATCGCGCCACCAATCCTCCAGTCCCAACTGTGCCGGCGGCAAAGAGACCAACCCCTCTGTCCAAGTGGCGACCCGCTGCCACACCTGCATGGCAAACGGGCAATGCATGCAAATGTGCTCCGCTGTTTCCTGGGACTTGTGTTTTTGTGAAGCCATTTTTTTACCTACCAAAGCACCTTTTCGTGAAGACAACAGACAGGGACAAACGGAGAAAGAGACGGGTGTTGGACCCATGGGTAAGCCAAATGGGCTGGCCTGGACGGACGGACAGCGTTGCACGCACTTGCACCCACACAGCGCACAGCAACCCCGAGGGCCCAGGGGCCTCTAGCCACGAAGGATCTAGATCTCGCCTGCGATTCGCCGGCTGCTGGCGTGGGGCCACCATGCTGACATGTCGCCCGCGTATCCGCTGGGGATAAGCGCGATCCGCCGGCGGCCAACCGGAGGGCGTCAGCTGGCGGGGGTGAAGCATGAAGGTGAAGGGGACGGTCGGGTCGAACTGGGAGGGCCCCGACCGGACGCTGCTCCCGTCGCGGTCGCATCCGGGGTCTGCCCACTCTCGTGTCGCACAGCGGCGCGACGGCGAGTGACACCAACCGCCTCCTTTTCTCCTTTCCCATATCCAAAAGCCTTTTTTTTCTTCCGAGGGGAAAGGGACGTGCCAGTGTGAAGGCTGAAGGGTGTCTTGCTCGTGCACCGGTAGCGTGAGCGCACACAACTTGCCACTACTGATTTGTTTGTTCAGGTTTACTGTGCAAGGGTATCTGTGCTGCACTGTTATTTGTCACGGCCTCATGGGGATAAAACCACTCGTCCTGTGGTTTTTCATCCATTTTTGAAGAACTACTAGAGCAGCAAGTGTGCACAAAGTGAAAAGGAGTCATACTTGAGATGTAATGAATGTTCGATAAATGGTATTGACAATATAACGGGTGTTTGGATGGAGGGGCAAATGGGGTAAATCAAATTTACAAATTTACCTTAAAATGTGAATGTTTCTAATTCCATTTACCCCTAAAAGGTAGCAAATTGGAGCAAATTTGTGTGGACCCCAGCCCTCTCTCTTCCATCTACCTCCACATTTACCCCTCAATCCAAACACCCCACGGAGAAAATACTATTAGAGGCAAATGAAAAGGGCAAAACATTTGCCTTAAGGTAAATATTTGCCCCTTACATCCAAACAGACCCAATGAGCTCAAACTATGATGGAAAGAGAGACATTAATCTCTCAATTGTTTATAATTGGCAGCTCTCCATCTATTTACATAAAACCAAAATCTCTCGAGAACGCTGAGGGTCTGAAACACATGGTTCAGGGGAAAGAGATGTCATTTGGCAAGGCTTCTTCAAATTACTAGGCTCACAGGAAAAGTTATGACGCCCACAAGATGGTGTTGGATGCGGAGTGGGATAGCAGAGGTGGTTGAAATGATTGCAAGATCAAGCTATGCGAAGGGTAGAGGTCTTTACACATTTTGGCAAGTTAGCATGGTGATAGATCTAATGGGCGTGCTTGGTTTCGAGAGAAAATCTTCTTTGGTCTGATTCTTTGGTGGCTGATTTTTCCGAGAGAAAATACTTTACTTGGTGGTACGATGTTCGATAGCACAGACGATCTTGGATTGCCTTGCCTTGCCTGCACATACACTGGAGCAAATAAGTTGTTTGGTTTTCTTGCTGCATCATTCGGGGACTAGTTGAATCACCACGAGGACGATAAGATTTTTGCTTGTTGAATCGAGCTAGACAAAACAGTTGTCCGCCAAAAACAAGACAAGGCTTGCCTGTCAAAGTAAAGGTAAGCAATGCTCTCCCAACTGCGCTGACCTCAATGGCAGATCTACAGGGGGCTCCAGCCCCCCTACTGGACCGCCCTCCCCCGCGCCGTCGAAGTTTAGGCCCCATCAGGGGTGAGCTCAAGGAAGAAGAAGGGTCACCAACCCCTCTGTCTTCTATTCCTGACTTCGCCCCTGGCTGACCCTATATATGAAAGTATCTCTTATGATGGAAAGAAACTAGAAATACATATTGATGCACGAGGCTGTGAGAGATGCCACTTGAGTTAATATAACAAAGAATAGGATAAATATACAAATAAGAAGCGGTGAGAGGATGAAATGTGACAACCCGCTCAGGAAAATAGCGTATTATCACTTAAATCAATCCACTTTGGCCATTAAGCGACAGTAAAGTATCATCCCGTCGTTAGTTGCCGGGTTAACGCCCGGTAAATCACTTGAAAATCACACAGAGGATCGAACATATGCATTAAAACTCACGCGAAGGCGAGTCCAGAGTACATTACACAAATTAACTTCAAGTTACCCCTAAGGGTTTAATTATTACAAACCAAAGTACTTGACATGATAATGACGATTCAGAGTTTTAAAACAGCGGAAAATTAAACTAGCGAAACGATAAACATCACAGGAGGCCGCCCGTGATGCCATCACTCGTCATCAACCACCCATTCCAGCTCCCAGCCGGGTGGGATCTCTCCAGGCCAAACAACACCTGCACCAACATTTTTAAAGCAAGGCTGAGTATACTAATACTCAGTAAGACTTACCCGTCGGGTGATAACTACATCACCAAACTCTAGACATGAGAGGCTTTTTGGTCGGTGGAGTTCTTTTGCTGAAAAACAACAAAGAGTATGTCCTTACTTTCAATATTTTAGCACAAATTCTAGTTGATTACCATTTCTAAGTGTGCCAACTAATTCAATCAAGAATTGTACAATACAAATAATTCAAGCGAATATTCACAAAGTTCCATCATTAAGGGATATCATGGCGTTGATTCTCGAGATAACGGTGAGAGGCCGACAATCGATTGATTTATAACCTTGCAAGGTAGACCTAAACACTCGGTAGGGTGCCCTCACACTGGACAACCACCAGGCGGTTCCCAAAAGTCCTCGGCTTGGGATCGAAGCTTACAGTCCTGGGTACAAGGCTATCGGGCGTGCCACACAAGACACCCACCTCACATGTACCCTCCCTCCGGTTGTCAGGCGGTGAACACTCAAGATTAGTAAGGGTAAGATCCTGCACCGTCTCATTAAGGTAACAGGCTTACCGGTCCCATTCCCGACAAGTGCTTAGTACGTTCAAAAGCAGCCCACGAAAGCCATCGGAGGAGCCCAAATCCCATGCTCTTACCACACGAGCAATCCATTTATAAAGATCTTATGATTCCAACATAAGAACCTATTCTCGCGAGTGACGAACATCACTCGACTTCTACCGGGTCCTATAGCATAGCAGCTATCGACCTAGCATACTAGTAAAAGAACTTAGGTACCTGGGGGTCTTGCATCTAGGGTTTCAATTCAACTCCTGAAACGTAAATGCACAATCATAGCAAAGATAATTACATAATTTTAAAAGGAAGGGTTAATGATCCAGGGCTTGCCTTCGCTGGCAAGGTTGGCCTTGGGCCCTTCTGGACTTTGGTCCAGTCCCGAGCTACGTCCACGTCTGCGACTCACCGTCGGCACCTTCGTCTCTCCTCCTTCCCAAGCACGGCGTAAAGCTACCGTCGGGAAGATCTACACGAGGATGCAAATGTAAGATTTAATTGACGGTTTCGATTTAATTACTTATAAAACAACACATTACAACCATGGGGTGCATGGTTGGCCACATTCACCTAGATAAGAATACATTCAGCATACTCTTCCAATAAAGGAACAATATGTTGTTCTTTATTAATTATTCTTTTTGATAGTGACTGTGTACATATTTATGTAAATAAATTAATTTAATTTCACAAACAGCAAGGGGTTGGTCTTAAGCTTTTTTTAAAATGATTTACATCACATACATAGGGTCATTTAGTGTGGATGTGGTGATTTTCCAATTTAACTTTAATAATAAGCTTAAATGGCTTCCATTGCTTTTATTCACAAAATAAATTCATAAAATTCAGTGGGTGTGTTTCTAAAGCACTACAAATCAAAACAAAGCCACTGCACAAGATTCCACACTTACAAGGGCTATAAATTAATTACAACCAAAATAACAAATTCTAGCTATCCAAACAAGATAAAAGCATATAAAAATAAATAAGCAACAAATGGATCCCAACTTTCTCTCACTGATTCTATGACTCAAATCAAGGCTAGGAAATCAATAAATACATCAAGAGCTACTCTAGATCTTGAGCTATGCAACTACATGGAAAATTAGACATAAAACAAGATTAAATATTTCTGACAGATATAAAATCATGATTAATTCACCAGAGGTGCATTTAGGCCTAGAAAGGTCACATGCAGAAGTTGAGCACAAAAATCTATTTATTTTTAGCTACAAAATCATTAAGACAGATTCAGCATAAATACAAAATAAATCCTAATAAAAGATCTACACAGTACCTTTGTGCAATTTTTGGAACAGAAGTTAGGCATGACATAACTCATAACATATCCAAAATTCAGCTACAGATCACATGTGGATTTTGAACTACAATAGATCTAGGTTTAACAATTTTCTATTTTTCAAGCAAAAACTAGCACTCAAAAGTAGGGTCTGCTTTACAAAAGTTGTAGGGTTCTTCACAAGGAATCCAACAAAATTGAGTTTGTATTTTTTTTTATTTTTCTACTATTTTCTATGCATTTTACAACATTCAGCCACAAGCATTCACTATTCAAGATTCTACTTTGCAGGCAGGCCCCTGGAAAGATTTGACTATTCACAACTATGCCTTTGGTTTACATAACGACCCCGCCGGGGAAAGGTGGGGAAGGTGCTAGGCTCACCAGGGGTTGGTGGCCGAGTTGGGCGGAGTCGGCTCGGCGAGCTCGCTCGGCACGCGCAATGGCGGCCATTCTGAGTTGAAGTGGCGAGGTCGAGGCGGGCCGAGCAATGCGTGGCGGTGGTGTCTCGAGGAGGCTCTAGGGAGGTGCTAGGTGCTGGCGTTGGAAGTGACCGGAGGGCGCTTGCCGTGGCGGCGTCAATGGCGCCGGCGGCCGTCTTCGCGGGAGACACGTGAGCGCGCATGAGGAACCCGACGGCCTTTATAGTAACGACGCCTTTCGTCTTGAAGCGAGGGAGGACGGGGACGGGCGCGAGGATGCGTCGGCGCCGGCGGCTGGCCGGGCTTCAGCGGCGGTGGAGACGCGACACGCGGGCGCGGCTCCAAGGCTCTCGGTCGCTGCGGCCTCGGGAGTCGCGGCTCGTGGCGTGGGCCGGCGTGGGCCCGGACGCCGAGGCGCCATCGCCACACTGGCTGCGTCATGTGATGTCAATCCCAATTCCACTTAGCCTCCTTTGACCGATTCAAACAGTAAAAATTCAAATACAAGTTCAAATTCTCTCCATATGAAACTCGTAGAGGAACTATAGGAGAGTAACTTTTGCAAAGGCCGACCTATATTTTGATCCATCGTTTGAGCATAAACTGCTGGTGAAGTTGCTGTCTTTCATGGCTCGGCAAAAAGGTACAGGCTGGTGTTGACCGCGTTTTTGAACACTTTACACTCGAAATTTCAAATGCCGCCAATTATGAAAAGTGTGTCCCTCGAAAAGACGAACAACTTTTATATTGGCCGATTTTGAAGTGTTTAAGTGAAATTTTGAGAACGCGGTAAAAGTTCCGGGAGGGCTCAAAGACAACAGGGGTTTTGACCAACCTTTGACTAGGGTTTGACCAAGGTTTGACCACAAGGGTGTGTTGACTTGATTAAGAGGGTCATTAGTGGTTGTTGACTAGGTTTTCGAGGTGATGACCCAGGTTGACCAAGGTTTGGCCAATGTCAACAATGTTTGACTCGGTTGATTCGATCATTAGCACTAATGATGCTAATTAAAAACCTGGGGCGTCACATGAAAGCTCGTAGGAGTTGGATTGCGGTTGGCAAGAAAATTTGTGTGGATTCAGAGGAAAACAAAAGTACCTCACGGACACTAATACTATTACATAACTAGGTGGTACCCCACGTGTTGCTGCGAAAATTATTTAAACAAAATTTTAAGGTGCAATATGAAAGTAGGATCACCAAAGTGATTGCATGACAACATTCTTTTGTAAACAACATTATACATGGAAGCATGATAATTTTGTTGAGAGAGAACCATTCTAAATTATTGATCCTACATTTGTCTCTACTACGGGAATTTTGTGCCATGCTACTCACAAAAATATGATATTAACCACAGAAAATCGGTTGAAGACATAAATATATAATCTAATGGATGGTGACATGACGTATAGTGGATGGTGACGTGGAATGCTTATTGAGAGAAATCTATCCATAACTTGTAGTGGTTTCCATCTATATAGTTGTATATGATAAGCATGGAGTGCTAGTCCTTACACACATCAACATTAGGTGTTTATTTCTTACAACATCAAATGTACTTTCGAAAAAGATCAAATTACATGCCTTTCTATTAAAAACACCTTAAAAATTAGGTCCAGCCTCCAAAATAGACAATTTATTGCAAAGTTCAAATTACATGCATGTTTTTTTTTCGAATTACACAGTACATCGGAGACACTCACAACGCACGCACACTCATCCCTATGAATACACGCACGCAAACCCTACCCCTGAGCATCTTCAAGACCGGCCAAGAATCCTCAAGATCGACGAAGTCACCACACGCACCTCGCCGCCGACGAACGCCGCCACCACTAAAAGCACAAACACCGTTAAATCCTGAGAAATTCGCTCCCACGGGGAGTTGAACCCAGGACCTGCGGTGCTATTAGGGTTCTTGTAACCACTAGGCTACAAACCCTCGCTACATGCATGCTTTTAATTCAAGATACCTTTTAAAATGATGTCGGTTCTAATGACAATTAATAATTTATTGAGAAGAGAGACGTTGATCATGGTATGCATTTGAAGATTTCCTGCTTTCAAAGTACACTTTACATGCAGGGGAAGTGTCAAAGTGATGTCCAACCAATAACCTAAGGGCCCGTTCTTTTAGTTGAAAAGGAATAGTAAAATTACAAATAAATAGTGCTGGAATAGTGTTTTTTGAGAGAAGATGTGATGAATGTGACAGGTGTATAGTACTTTTCACTGTTCCTTTCTAAGCAAAACAACAGGGCCTAATGTGAAGGCTGAACTGGGAAAATCTTTCGGTGTTCCGATGCTTTCCCTTTGATCAAAGGCATCTTACGTTGGCATCGAATTTAGAGGTCAATTTCCAGTGACGTTTAGCAACTCCACTGATCCAGCTGCTAGCAAAGTACTCGTATCTAAGGTATATGTTTGGTTCCCATAAATAGGGTGACTTAAAGTGCAAAAAGTGCAAAATAAGTCACTTGTGAAACCAAATAACCCTGACTTAAAGTGCTCCAACTTATAAGTTGCATAAGTAGCTCCACCCCTACTTAAAGTGACTTACTCCTCAGTGAGCCCTGTGAAATACATCGACTTATAAGTTCAGAACCAAACAACCGACTTAAATCTAACTAACTTGTAAATAAGACGGGTGACTTAAAAGGAACCAAACATGCCCTAAGCACCATCGGACAACGAACAAAGGTCGTGGGTGGCCCGGCGAGACAGCGACGGGACGCCGGTCCACTGGCCGCCCAGCTCGTGGCAGCCAGCCCGTCCACGTGCCGGCCGACCCCTCAAAACGCCGCCTCTGCCGAGCACGCACCAAACGCCCAACCATATCCGACGCAAAACCCCCGTGACACACGCAGCAGCGTCTCGCTCGTCTCGTGACGCGCCCCGGAGCAGAGCAGTGAGCAGAGGCATGGACGCCACGGCGGAGCTGGAGCTGGAGCAGAAGCCAGCCGTGGGGTACTGGAGCGTGGTGGGCGCGCGGCCCTGCGACGCGTGCGCGGCGGAGCCGGCGCGGCTGCACTGCCGCGCGGACGGCGCGTTCCTGTGCCCCGGGTGCGACGCCCGCGCGCACGGCGACGGGTCGCGCCACGCGCGCGTCTGGCTCTGCGAGGTCTGCGAGCACGCCCCCGCCGCCGTCACGTGCCGCGCCGACGCCGCCGCGCTCTGCGCCGCCTGCGACGCCGACATCCACTCGGCGAACCCGCTCGCGCGGCGTCACGAGCGGGTCCCCGTCGCGCCCTTCTTCGGCGCGCTCGCCGACGCGACGCAGCCGTTCCCGTCCCCGGCCTTCGCCGCCGCTGGGGCCCAGGCCCAGGGAGAGGCGGCGGCTGACGACGACGGGAGCAACGAGGCCGAGGCGGCCTCCTGGCTCCTACCCGAGCCCGACAACAGCCACGAGGACAGCGCCACCGCCACCGACGCGTTCTTCGCGGACTCCGACGGGTACCTCGGCGTCGACCTGGACTTCTCCCGGTCCATGGACGGCATCAAGGCCATCGGCGTGCCGGTACCGCCGCCCGAGCTGGATATCGCCGGCGGCGGCTTCTTCTACCCCGAGCACTCCATGAACCACAGCGTAAGCCTCGTTCCTGTGACATGATTCCAGCGTAAACACCACGAAAAAAGTGGCTTCTTTGTGTGGACCTGGCCTGGGGATAATGTTGACGCCTTGAATCGCTTATTGCAGGTCTCGTCGTCGGAGGTGGCGGTTGTGCCGGACGCGCTGGCAGCGGCCGCGCCGTCGTTGCCGGTGGTGAGCAGGGGTAAGGAGCGGGAGGCGCGCCTGATGCGTTACCGCGAGAAGCGCAAGAACCGGCGGTTCGACAAGACCATCCGCTACGCGTCCCGCAAGGCCTACGCCGAGACGCGGCCGCGCATCAAGGGCCGCTTCGCCAAGCGCTGCTCCGCGGAGGTCGAGGACGAGGCGCTGGAGCACGAGGAGGCGGCGTGCTTCTCCCCCGCGGCGTCGGCGCCCGCGGCTTCGTCGGACGGCGTCGTCCCGTCCTTCTGCTGAGGGAGAAGGCGGAAGGCAACCCGGCGGCGTCCGCCCCGCCCCGACCAACCTCTCCTCGGCTCTCCCCGGCGACGACCTCGCTAATTTTGCCGACTCTGAATGGATCTGAAGATTCTGAACGCATGCAACGCGCGCGCTTTTCCGTGTAGCATGAATAATTGTACAGCAGTTCGATGCCACTGCACGAACTCGATCGCAGTCTCACGGGGCGCATGCAATTCTCCTCACCGTCTTGTGTAATCCAGCCTTGTACATACCCCCATCTAGAGGTGTTTGTGTTTCTCTTCTGATGTGTTTGCATGAGTGCATCTTTTTTTTTTCGAATAAACGGCAGGAGCACTGCCATGTCATTTAAGAAGGCATGAGTGCATCTTCAATCTGAACTTCGCTGCTCGTGCTTCAGTGCCCCCCAACAGTGCAGCAATTTGGCCTCTCACCAGGAACATTGCTCACAGTGATCATGTTCGCAAGCAGTATGCAGTAGTGTAGCTTTCTGGATGGTTCATTGGTTCTCGATCGTTCTTTCCTGGGGTTTCTTGCGAACAAGGAGGGGGAAGGTGGAGCATTGGATCGACACGTCAGAGCACGTGAAGTGAAACGGTGAGGTGCGGAGCAGTTACCTTTCCCAAACGAGATCGCTGGTAAATTTCTGATTCGGGCAATGGAACTAGGCTAGATCAATGGAGCCTTTTCAGCCGTTGGTTGCTGCCTGTGAAGTTGCAGCTAGCCGCCGAGCCGGACAACCACGTGACTCGTGACTCTCTAGTGTACGCCACTGCGCCCACTGTGCTGGACCTTTCCTTAACGCAAGTGGCACGGGCGCACATCCAAAGTCCCCCCAGACCCCTCCCTCCTATGCGGGTGCGGCAACCTTTTGGCAACTTGCAGATGGAGAAGGGGGCCATGGGTGCGGCAACCTTTTGGCAACTTGCAGATGGAGAAGGGGGCCATGGGTGCGGCAACCTTTTGGCAACTTGCAGATGGAGGAGGCCATGGGCCGTGACGCAGAGTCCTGGAGCGCGCCACCCGTGACTGAAAGATCTGCTTGTTTCCCGTGCCTGAATCATGAAAGTGATTGCACAGGATCTCATCAGGGGCTCTCAGAGCTGCCACCGCTAGCTGCCGGGAGCAGCATCAGTTCTAAGAATCTCCAGCACATGCCTCATCTGCACACCCATACTTAAAATGAGGGAGAAAGCAACACTGTAGCGCCTCCAACAGACCTCTCACCTTCATCTGCAAAATGAGCACAGCGGCCTCCAAGCGCTCAAACTCGGGGATCTCTCGCCTCCCTCATCTTTTTTTATTCCAACTGCCACCGTTGGTCTCGCGTGTGTCGGTGTGTGCCCTCTCGCCGCCGATCCATCAAGGCGCGCCGGCGAGACGTTGTCCCCCGCCGCCCCCGCGCGACCGCCGGCGAGGCGTGGTCCCTGGCCGCGTCCGCTCGTCTCCCGCCGCGCCGTCGAGTCCGAGGTCAGGGTGGTGACGCGAGAATGGAGACGGCGGTGACCTCCCCGAAGAGTGCCTGCGGCGACGAGAGCTCCCTCGATCCACGCCGGCGAGGCTGTGCGGTGGTGGAGGATCTGGCGAGCGGTGTAGGGGCGGGACTCCCTCGATCCGCCGGCGGCGCCGCCCGTCGCGCCGACCGCCGATGAGGCTTGGTTTGATTCGGCGCGCTGGCGAAGGAACGCGGGCGCAGATCCGGCCGAGGGCGACCTCCCTCTCTGGTTCCCAAGCCCGGACGGCGGCGGCACGGTTCCCAAGCTCGGACGGCGGCGGGTCTCCACTCCAACCCTAGCTCCACCTCGATCCGGCGGCGGCGGTGGCGGGTCTCCCTCGATCCGGTGGCAACAGACAAGGACGCAGTGGCCATGGAGGTGGTCCGGCTGAAGCGGGAGCAACGCGCCAACGAGCGAGGACCAGGTGGCCGCTATGTGGCGTCGGCCCAAGCAGATGCTCGTCAAGGTCGCCAGCGACCCGCAGGTGCACCGCCCCATCTCTTCCTCATGGCGGGAGTCAACTACTACCGGGAGGATGCGCGACGGGGTGGGAGTGCTGCTGGAGGACCAACTGTTTCGGGTGTTGAGTTTCTTCGTGTTGCGCTCAAAGGCTCTATTTGCCTATGCGGGTGCGCACCCTTGCTGTGGATAGTCTAACACAATCTCCCGCTGTTCCTACCTTGCTAGCACAATGGTAGTGACCCTCTAAAATCACGAGCCCACAGCTGGGCTTCACCTCCAAACATTTGTTAACACATCGCACAACATAAGCAATTTGTCCAAATTCCAAGCAATCTAGGAATACAAATCTCACAGGAACCAGATCTTTTGTCTTGACAACTACAAGCACCCCGAGTCATGTAGTCAAGATTCAAAACAGAAACGTTATAGGCTCCTGCCTCCAATTGTATCAGCAGCGGTGTCCTCACAAGAAACACAAAACACTGAAACGATAGAATGCAGGAATTTAAATCCTATAGAGTTACAGAAGTTGTACTGATGCGCGCGGGCAAAAACAGGCTGGGGCCCCTAACATTTTTCCCAGGATCTTGGAGCAGCTAAGGATCTCAAGCATCATTGCCATTGCCGTATGGGGACTCATCGCGCTGGGGCTGCTGCCCCGGGGACCTGCTATAGCTCCTCCTGGGAGGAGGTGGCGGTGGTGACCTGCTCAGGTCACGGGCTGGCGGTGGCGACCTGCTCCGTGGAGGTGGTGGAGGTGGCGACCTGCTGTAGCTCCGCGCACGAGCTGGTGGAGGCGACCTGCTCAGACTCCGTGCACGAGGTGGTGGAGACCTGCTGTCACCCCGCCTCCTAGGAGAACGATCCCGTGGGCTGTAGCTCCTGAAAAATGAAAGTTATTTTTCAGATATGACCACAAAATTAACTTGTTGAAAAGGAAGGTAATGTGGCAAAAAAGACATTGTGCAATACAATGTTACAAAATTGGTCAGCATAATTGCTGTAAGAGTATCAATGCATGATAAAGAACAAAACTAAAAATTCATTGTGTTGACTGTTGAACATGATACAGCATCATTTCAAAAAAAAAACATGATACAGCAAGCCAGGCGCTGTATTGGATAACAGAGCAAAGAAGCAGCCTTTGAAGCTTTGGATCAACATCAGAAATGGAAGCTTTGAGAAAGAATGTGTCGAATACATCTAATCTTCATTTAAAAAAAGAATACATCTACTCTAGCCATTCAAATTTAGCAGCAACAGTATCCCTATTATGCATACAGTTTTCTAATCTCCGTGCTTCTTCCCACATGCCATTTTAATTTTTACCATCTTATTAAAATATCGGTGAGTATAGGGGCTAGTTGAATTGCTAAGAAAATTGCAAAAAGCAAGAACATAGCTACGACTAGGCTCCGGAGATGTGCAGAAAACTCTTGCACATCTCCACAAAAATTGTATTTGAAGCCAATTCCCTCAGTTATTAACCAGATGCTGTTTTAGGAATTTAGTTTTGTGCTCAAATGGGCACTGTTTTAGATTTTTTTAGGTGACATTTTTTCTGAAGAATCCTTATCAAAAGCTATTGCATATTGCACAATGAATGCATGAGATGGAATGGTGTTATGACCTTCTGCCGTAGCTTGGGCTCCTCCGATATCTTGGGCTGCGGCTGCGGCTTCGGCTACGACTGCGATATCTAGGACTTCGGCTGCGACGCCTTCCACTACCCAAGCCTCCGGAACCAATCCGTAAGCGACATTCACGAGCAAAGTGACCATTTTCACCACACTCATAGCACTTCATATCAGAACCATTACGGTCTCGGCCACGTCCACCACCAGCTTTGGTTGACAGCTCAACCCTCCATCCATTCTTACCTATCAAACATGAATTGACAACAGTACATGCACAAAATCATGAATGGAAACATTCTTCTCAAGAGTAGTAGATTAGCAAAGAAAACGGTTCAATCACTAACAGAAATGAAAATGGTTGAAACATTCTTGTCAAGAACTAGCAATTTACGGCAATTTAAGATGAACTCAAGCAGCTTTTAGAGTCATGCAGTTGTATTCGATTCACAGGTCAGGACGTGAGTTGAACACATGCATTTGTAATATAGGCAGCACCAAGATATTAAACATCCCACTCATGCTATAAGTTTCGCTTGTCATCACTGTGTTTTTCACTAAGTTCATATAATGGATACCAGTACATTTCCTGGTAGAAATATAACTGCCAGGTACCAAAATGCAGGCACAAATATTGCCAAAGACAATTTCGCCCCATGTCATGACATGAGCAACAATTAACTTCTAGAAGGCAACAAATCAGAAATACATATGAGACCATCAAGTATAGACATATAGTAACTGAACAGTACAGATTAAATTTTGTAACAATACTATTTATTAGCCAGCTGTAAGAAGAAACAAGGAACCAAAGGACCCAACAAAAAATCACTTGATAATAGAAAAGACTTTAATTGTAGCACCCCCAATGCCATGAGAACCCACAAAAGCAGGTGCACTCAGTATTTTTCAGAACTTTGACCTTGCATAAGCTACCACTTTATTGGAGATGCAACTTCCTACCAAAAAGTGAACTGCTGGAAATCACATGCAGTTACCCTATTGTCTAAGTTTTATCATATATGTACAAATAAGTGAGGATTTTCCGCAAAAAAAAAGTACAAATAAGTGAGGAGATCAAGGAAAACATTTTAATTAAAATTTAGAAGTATTCTTCATAACAAAACTACCTACTGCCAGAAAATGCAATAATTAACCATGAGAAAGATAAACAGCAAAGGGCAAGATCTTTAAAATGCAAATAACAAATAGACATCCTTGATTATTACCATCCAAGTCACGAATGGCATCTTGTGCATCCCTACGGTCATCAAAGTCAATGAAGGCAAATCCTGGTGGTTTTCTAGCAACCCATACACTGCATTGGAAAAAATTCAGTACAAGTAAATTCCTCTAATCATGTAATGTACAAAATATATGATACTGAATTAAGCTAAAAAATGGCATACAAACAAAAAATCTTTACAATCAAAGTTTTTGACTTAGTATACTCTTAATCAACAGCAACCAAGAAATAACACTTCGGCATGCAAATGCAAGAAAAACTGCCTGATACATTCAACAAGACCTACATAACCCTTCCATGGAATCCTCCAACTCTGAATATATACCTATCATTGCATATGTCCACATATAATCACTCCGTATAATCATAAGTAACTATTCTCTAATATGAATCTAATGGCATCAATTTTGTATCACAAAAACTAACAATTAATAGAGTAATTGTTGGTCAATGGCTTGCCCTAACTAAATGAGCCTTGTAATTTCAAGTGGAGGGAGCATAAGAAATGTGATTTTGGATTTATTTCATGAGAGTATCATCTATTATTGCATCAACTGCAGTTTACTTTTATTTATAGATTCTACGCACAAATTCCTAGGTCAGATAATGTTGTTATGTTGTCGTGTTGGATGCACTCCAGAAATACTAGCCTACTTGCATGATTACAAATTTTGCTCTATCATAGTAATTCAAGTTCATTCCATCTTACTCGTAATGTTCACCTAGTACTTTCTATTATGTTCTTTTCATCCACATGCAGCATAAAAATAACTTTAATGCTACCTCACTGGACAAGCAAAAAGTGCCCTCCAATCTTTTAAAAGGAGCCCTGCCTAATAAAAGGACAATCACAAGCCTTTTAAAAGAAAAGAAGCCCAAGTACATCTGCAACTCAGAACTGACTAAGAAAGCAGTAAACATGAAATGGGATTGTAAGTCTGCACTAAATGTTCGTCTTAGGCTAAATACAAAAGGCCAAGCCCCATATGTACTGATAAGTTAAAACCACACTTGCTAACTTATCATGCAGAACCCTCAAATACCAAGCCCTAGCAAAATAGACCTTACAGGTGCTCCATGTGCTTCACATGTGAACATAGTGCTCCCACTTTTCCCTTCTATTTCTCAAACAGTAGATATGCATTACCGAAAAAATTATAAGAAACAGCCTTAACTCTACTAAAACCTGTTCTACTCAACAAACTATGCACATACACAAATGGTGTTGAACCACTCCACCACATTAGCCTTACTGATTTCCATATCACGTAAGTGGGCAACTGGCTGCTTTACTGCTGTTCTACCACTGGCACCCCCGGTGCAAAACTATATAATACCCAAAACTACAAATTATTTATAATTATTCTGAGGTAAAGGAACGAACAAGGAAGCTGGAAGCTCATATAATCCTATATCCTATAGGCTATTAACAGTACTACAGTACCATAGAGACGACTGGGGAAAACCATATGGGCTGCACTAGCTTAGCACTTCCGCCATCCAAAACCTAAGAAAAAGAAGCTTAGCACAATCGAGCAAAAGATGCTGCATCTCACCTCTTCAGAACTCCGAACGTGCGGAACTCGTCCTCGATCTCCCGCGCCGTGACGCGCGGATCCAGGTTCCCCACGTAGACGCGAGCCATGAGAGAAACCCTGCAAGGGAGAAAGAAATTTCAACAACAAAATCTCTCAAATCCACTCCAAGCGCAGCAGCAATCACTGTGCTCCACCGAAGAAACCATCAAATTTCTCATGGAATAGGTCGAAACAGAAACCAAAATCAAGAGGCGCTCGCCTAGGAAGCAGAAGCAATGGGGATCTAAAGCATACTTGCCTTCGAGCGCGCGCTCCCCACGGGTGATTTGAGATTTGGGGTCGCGAGGGCGGCCGGGGGGAGCGGCTCTAGGGTTTAAGTTGGAGCCGCAGCCGGAGGAGAAGACGGGAGCGGGGAGGGCAGGGAAGCGTAATTTTAGGTGGAAACGGGTTGACGTATCAGGGTCATTTTCGGAATTGGGGTATAGTTGCAAAAGATGATTTCCTTAGCTTTTTTACTTTTGCAAAAAGACAAAACGAGCGCAAGATAAGCACAACGGCTAATCTGTATTTTTAAAGAGAATACATAAGTTCAAAAATTATACTGCATTTAGCAAGTACATCGACAAGTTAATATTTTTTCATTGAAAAAGTGCATACATATTATTTATCTATTATAAAATGGTTATAATATCAAACACTTGATTTTCACTTCCATTTAGTCGATGAAAAAAATTTTAATTCATTTGATTTTTTTACTCATCTTTACCTATTTTTTATTTTTAATTTTTATGTGCCCCTGCCCTTCTTCTCAAAGCATGGGCATGAATCACAATTGGTTGCAGTTTTTTTTTGACAACTGCAAATATATTAATAGTTAAGCAACACTTTTACAAGAAGGTCCTCGAAGAAGACCGATTTACAACATGGTCCATAGACCGGATAAGAATAGCTACCAGTACATCTAGGATGTCGGAGACGACGAGCTCGCCAGCGAGGGCCGCAGAGGAGTCGAAGATGCTTGCACCCGGATGGAGGACCGCGCGTTGCGTCGGTTGAAGGAGGATCGACAGAGCCGAAGAAGAGTACACTGGACGACCGAAAGGTAAATTACCGTCGCCGGAGATAGAGGAAGAAACTCCAGGTCGAATCCATGGTGGTGGCGAGGTCATCGGTCCAACACCAAATGAACTGCTGCTTGATTGTTGTGGATCAACCGTAGATGTGTAGGCGGCTGCAAAGCTTGGGCGGAGGCGGAGACGAAAGTTGGGTGGAGCGATGGAGGGGTTGATGTGGTTATGCTCAAATCCAGTGAACAGGGGTGGGGGCGGAAGATCTGAGCAGGGAAGGGGGCGTGGGAGAAGGGGGCGGATTTATTTTATTTAACCATACCTTGGTGTCGAAGACAGTGGCGGCACCGACGAGGATGATGGCGACGGCGGCGGCGGCGGCGACCATGGAGGATAAGCCACGAGGGGCACATGCCATGCGACAAAACTACTAGTACTAGGTAGATCTACAAGCTACTGGGAGTATTAGGGGGGCTCCCAACCCCTCTCACCGCCGGTGAAGCCGCCTGCGGGGAGGAAGGGAGGGGCTTGAGGAGGAGCTGGGGAGGGAACCGAGAGAGAGTGAGAGGAGGAGGAGGCTTCGAGGCTAAGACCGACCCCCACCCCCAAACCAGGGTCCCCGGTTGCAGGTTGTAGTGGTCCACTAGCTGGATGGCGCAAGGAAATAAGGAGGTTAGCAAAGATTTGTGTTAGAAATACTTAGTAGTAGGGTTAGAAATGACTAGACGATTTTTACCACCATAATTTGTGGCTATCACAATCTATCAATGTCAAAAATGCCCTCTCTAAACTAGGCATGCCACTAGAGAGGGTATAGGCAAGCACACTCTTGTATACACCCAAATCCAAATAATTATTATTCACTTCTTACCCTCCTCATCTCCACCCATATATCAAATGAATAATTATCTTTGTACTATGTATATATATACATATCCAATTGATTGATTGTGTCATCTCCGTTTCTAATGGATACTTATTTTTCTACCCATATCCTCTTCATTCCTCTTCCTTGTGTGATAATTGAGCAAGGGATATATAATTGCTTGATTTTTAAGAACGGTGATAAAATCAACACACGTTAACATCAAAGTTCCTTGTGTTAGAGAGAAGATTAACCTTTGGCTAAGTAGTCTCTTGTAATTTTGCTCCTCTTCTCTTTGGGCCTTTGGCCTTGTAATATGTAAATATTTTTCTTTATATATATAAATAGGGGTAGGGGCCTCCCTGCCGTTCCTGTCAAAAAAAACATCAAAGTTCCTCTAAATTTCAAATTTTCGTGTAAATGGTGTTCTAAGGGAAGCTCCGTACTTATGGAATTAAGATAGAGATATCAATCTCAACTTGTCAAGCAGAAGGAATAATGAACCACATGGTAATTTAGGTTACCATTAATTAATTTTCAGTTTAGAATTTAGTGTGTACTTCATAATATTTTTCTAGTGAAAGTGTTGCCCGACGCTCACTTAGAGGGTTGTCACATCGAATATTTGGTTACTGATTAGAAGTATTACACATCAGACTAATTACAAAACCAATTGCACGGATGAAGACTAATTTGCGAGACAAATTATTAAGCCAAATTAGCTCAAGATTAATTATTTTTTAAGCTTAAAAGATTTGTCTCGCGAATTAGCCACAACTTCTGCAATTAGGTTTACAATTAGCTCATTTTGAATCACAATTAGCATCTGAACATTCGATGTGATACCTTCTAAACTTTAGTCCAAGAATCCAAACACCACCTTACACTTAGCGCAGTACAATGTTGTGCATAAGCCGGGAGTGCACAATCTACAATTAGTTTTACAACTAGATGTTTAGCCCTCCTAACATATGAACATTCGCTGCCATGTTTTTATACGCAGAGGCCGGGAATGATCCTAGTATGTGTAACCGTCAAGATTAATGAAATTTCTCTTATCAAAAAAAAAATGCAACTGCCATGTTTCATTGACAATAAGATCAAAGTTAGGAAAGGAAACTGTCTTACACAACCATCATCTTGTCACCTTGTCACCGTATAAGATGAGCAGATGAATTTGTTCAAACCAAATTCACCGAAGTACGGGAAACGATCTAGCAAGTCATCAATCTCAAATTAAAGTGCTCCCCTCTTGGATAAAACATTTAAAAGTTCATAAAAAATGTAGCAGGTAGCATGCAAAAATAATCTGCACCAATAGCCTCCATTGGGACAGTAACTTAACAACATAATACGGACCTCGAACACAACCAACAAGAAGACATACCAAAATAACACTTGAACTACCCACACCTTGAAAATGAGACCAAGTTACAAACCAGATGTCATAAGCATAGAATATACAAGCAACCAGTCATAACCTTCCAATTACAAACCGCATCTCCACTACAACCTCAATGGTTTGGGCAAAAGAATAAAAATAGTTTTCAATGACATGAACATTTCACATCGAAGCATGAGTGTGAAGCAAGACTGCAAGAGTAGGACTGCTCTTTAGCAGATGCTAAATATCATCATCAGAAGTTGTCGGGGTACATTGAATAAATCTGGTATACTGTATATTAATGTTCAACCCATGCAAGTAGATTCAGACATGCGCTTGATAAACATACAAATCTGGGTGTGTTATTGCACAGCCAGCTAGGATTAACTTCCCAAAAATTGGATGGATCCAGCAAGTGGATTCAAACAAGAGCTGTTCTGTCCAAGGAATGTGAAAATAAATCTTCAAACATGATCCTCTATTGCTCAAATAAACTAGAAATAGCCGCCAAGTATCCAGCTAGCTGCAGGGATTGATGAGCACAAAGTCACATATCAGTAGTGTGCAAAGTTTTAAGTAATTAACCATTTAGCATCACATATCACAGTTATCCGTTATAATATTTCTCAAATTAAGTTATCTGTTACGACAAAAAAACTTGCATGTACAACAAGCCGAGTTCCTCATATATTCAGTTTAAGTACCTGGCCCAAGATACCCTTTCCTGTCTGACCTTCCAGTACTAATCCAGCAGTCAGTCCTATCATTGCCAATGCGCCGTTAATCGCTTCTGCTTGACGCCGCCTCTGCAAAAACATACTACAGTTGAAATTTGAAGAGTAACAGAACACAATGAAGTAATGTAGAATATAGACCAATCTTGGAATTCAGAAGGTAAGTGCAACATATGGGTTTTGAAGGAAAAAATAAGACTCGTAGTGATATTGTATGAGAAAATGGCTATTGTTAACAGAAAGTGGAACTACTATCATAGTAAAATAATAAACACATATCTATCTTGTATCACAAAGGATTCTCAACATCTCTGATACAAGTTATAACACATACTCCGTATGGCATATCCATGTGAATATTGCAACAGACAGTCCACTAGGTAAATCATGTTGCATATCTTTTTACAATTAGGTAGGTGCCTCAACTGCACAATATGCAATGACATTTTCGCCTGCTCAAAGAATTAAATCAGGAATGGGGAAATTTCAGGACAATACGAACAGGGAGTTATCCAGGCTCAAAAGAGAGAGATTTTTTCCTTATCCTGAAGATTTCTTCCTTTAGCAGATACGATTGATTTAATCTAAAGAATGATACAGTCTAATATAGCAACAGTGCACCTTCAGCTTTTCTTTGGCCCTAATTTCTTGCATCTGTTTAGCAGCTAGACGCTTAGCTTCCAGTGGATCAACCATCACAACATTATCACCCGAGCTTCTTTTGCCTCGTGGTGCCTGATTTATTTGAATAAAAGCAGTTGAGCAACCAAGAAAGAATACACTACAGAATAAGAATGCATCAACTGGCACTAAAAAAAGTTGAATAGACTTTCCCCCGGGGTTAGTATGCCATAATGCATAAAGTCAAGAGTGCTAAGGCATTATGGCATCCTGATTAGGATAGTAGGCCTTAACAAAGTAAACCTTGGTCCAATAACTAAAAACAATATCACATAAAGAGTTCAGGAAACATTATTTGTATATTAATGTCATAGCCCTACCAACCCTGAGTGTACTCCAACCCTCAAAAATAGATGGTATACTCAAAATGCCTGATGCATACATCTGCACTAGCAAAGGCCAGCACGTGGCTTCTCCGATGTAATGTATGCTCCGATTGCTTGTGTGGGATTGTCCATCTATGAGAGAAGACATATAACCGAGAGGTCAGTTAAGCCAATGCAAGTACTATTGATGTTGCACCAAACCACAACCAGAATATAGCCACTAGCACACAATTCAAACCAACTGATACAATTTAAAATTACTGTTCTCCTGGACATTTGCCAACCCCAGTGAGAAAGTTCAACTGCTCAACCAGTGTGCAAAAATGAAATTCCTAAGTTCGTGTGGCCTTGCGGGCTAGCATCCGAAACAAATACAAGAATACAACATTCTGATCACTATAAAGAATAACATCTGAATTCATGTAGCACCTGAATTTGGGCTTTGGGGCCAACAAGAAACCAGAGCATACCTGAACAAGGACGGGGCAGAGGACACATACCTGAACAGGAAGCGGGAGGAGCCGGAAGAGCAAGAGCCTGGAGGACGAGGAATCGACGCTGAGAAGCAGAGCCTGGTGGAGCACGCCATTCTTGCTGCTGCCCGCCTCCTCCTCCTCCCCTCCTCTCTCTCTATTTCTATGGTGTCCGGACGCCGTCGTCTTCCATCCTCTAGTTTTTTCCCTTTCCGTTCCATGACGTCGGCGTCGTTATCCTGTTCGGCTTCTTTGTGGCCTTGGGCCGACCACGGCCCAAGCGGCAGAGAACAGAGAACGCACTGCTTGGGTGGGTGGAAGTGGTATTTTTAAATATTTTTTTATTTTAATTTGTAAATTTAGAAATTTATGTAAGGCCACCGCCAACGATCGGATCGAGTGTGGGCCACGCCTTACGCATGTGGCGGCGATAGCGATTACTACTGGCGTATATAGGCGGTGATAGACCTCGTGTGACGATGAAGCGCACCATATATAAAGGGCGGCAGGGGGGCGAGTCTTGTGGCCATGGTCGCCTCTCTCGTGTAAGTCTTCTTTTATTTAATTAGTTTAATTAGAGTAGGATATTGTAATTAGTGTAGAAAATTAGTTTTTAGATTAGAAAATTTAGAAATTAGTTAATTTAATTAGTTTAGATTTAGAAAATTAATTTTTTATATAGAAAATTAGTTTTTTAGTTTAGAGAATGTAGAAAATTAGTTTATCTGTTCAGAAAATTGTCGAAATTACTTTAGTTTGTTTAGAAAATATAGAAAATTAGTTTATCTATTCTAGAAATTGTAAAAATTACTTTAGCATGTTTAGAAATTATAGAAATTACTTTAGCTTCTTTAGAAAATATAGAAAATTAGTTTATCTGTTATAGATATTGTACAAATTACTTTAGCATGTTTAGAAATTATAGAAAATTACTTTATCTCATTTACAAAATGTAGAGAAAGTAGAAAATTAGTTTATCTGCAATTGTCGAAATTACTTTAGTTTGTTTAGAAAATATAAAAAATTAATTTATCTTATTTAGAAAATGTAGAAAATTAGTTTATCTGTTTTAGAAATTGTAGAAATTACTTTAGCTTCTTTAGAAATTCTAGAAAAATACTTTATCTCGTTTACAAAATGTAGAAAAATAGTTTACCTGTTTAGAAAATTACCTAGAAAATCTAGAAAATTACTTTACCTTATTTAGAAAATGTATAAAATATTGAAAATTAGTTTATATGTACCAAAATACTTTAGCTTCTTTTGAAATTATAGAAAATTACTTTACCTCGTTTACAAAAATGTAGACAATGTAGAAAAATATTTTACCTGTTCTAGAAAATGTAGAAATTACTTTATCCGGTTTTTAATTGTATATTTAATTTTGTATGGATCGAGTTCGTGATCGTGTCGAGGCTCGTGCTCGAGCTACTCGTCCGAGGTTGACGCTGCACGTGACGCCTTGAGTTGTTGGATAGAGAGCTCGACCGCAGGTACCGCTCGTTCCTGTCCGCCGTCCTCGGAGAGGATCTTGGACACGGCGTTTCGCACCACGCCCAAGACGTTGTTGCCGATCCACGACCTTTGGGTTCCCAAGTACGTGAACTGATGCTATGTTATTGTTTGTACCTTCATTTATCCTCTTGTTGTAACTAATAATTTAACCTTATTTGTTTCGAGCTATTATCAGAGGACTCCCACCAGGCGCTTAGTCGAGGGCGACGGCGAGGAGACGATTCCCTCGCAAGGATCGCATGACACGGTTCCAGTACGACTACTCCCTTCGCCGGTCGCCCGGACCGCGAGGCCGGAGACGCACACGTTCCACTTCACCGTCGGCGAGATGACGGTGACTTTTCAGGACACGTCCCTGTTGATGGGCCTTCCTTGTGCGGGCGAGCCGCTGCGGGCTGTGGACATCTCCGCTGAGTGGCGTACGGAGTTCCTCGCCGGTTCATGAAGCGTTTCTCAACGATCGCGCCCGCCCGTCCGAGTTCGCGAACCCTCACGGACCCACCTTGACCTTGCGCGGCGTTCAGTCACGTACCTTTACCTCATATTTTTCTTCGTTTTTGAAGATATGGAGACAATGTAACTCACATTTGATTTTGTTTGTGCAGACTGATTACCTAGCAGATGACGCCGAGCGAGATGATGTGTTCTTCGAGGCGCACTGTGTCTGCTTTGGGTTCGTGTTGTTCTGCAGTTCGCAGGGTGACGCGGTGGTGAGGTACTTGATCCCCACGCCGGATCGCCGACGCGCTTGAGCGCCGCGTGCCCGCATCGCTTGGGCAACTCGTTTCGCGCACGTCAGGGGCTGTGCTCTGGAGGTGTTGAAGAGTCGTCGTGAGGCGATCCTTCTCTACCGCCCTCTCCTTCTTGACTCTCTAGTGCCACGAGCGGTTCACGATTGGTCGGCCGATCGTCTACGCTGCACGAGCCTCGCCAGAGGCCACACGACCCCTCGACCGCTTTCACCATGGGGTCGTGGTGCCTCCCGGACGGTAATTTCTTACCTTTCACTTTCAATTTGTCTCTCAATTTTGTCTAGTTTGTTCAAATCACATTTAGGGTTCACATTTCGCTTGTATGCACTTCGTGACGCTCACCACTGCACGAAGAGGGCGCATAAGGACTTCGGCCGGGCCGACCGACACTCAAGGACGCCGGACGCCGTGGACGCCATACTCGTGAGGAGGCCGTCGCGACCGCGCACCACGTGGCCTCTCGCCTTTGTGCTCCGAGACCGGCCTCTTGGATGACGAGGACGCCGTTCTTTGCTCGACATGCGTGGAGGAGTACGCCGTCCACGGTCTTGGGCCGAGGCCGCTACCAGAGTCGCTGTGCCTGGTGCACTGCTCGTTCCTAGCGCCCACCATAGGTGAGTTCTCGTCAATTTTAAATTTAATTCACGTCAAGATTTTAGCCGCTGACAAATATGTTTAATTCGTCGTAGATGGTCTCGAAGGGGAGTTGCGGGGCGTGTTTCTTGGGTTCAGAGGGTGCAGACGTACGTGGACGGTTGGGCTACCGCGTCGGAGAACCTCGTCACGGAGGATCGGCCCCACGACGACACAGCGAGGGAGGAGTACATCCAGTGGTACACCCCGAGGACTCGGTCGCGTGTGATGTACGTTCCACCACAGCCACCGGCCCCGGATGCGGCGAGGGCGATCGTTCCTACTATCCCGTACCCGATGCGGCAGGATCGGACACACTACGACGGCGGTGAGTTTGAAAATGCAACTAATTTTTCTTATGGTACTTCAAATTCTAATATTTACTAATAATTTCTTTTGCAGTTCGACGTGATTGCGGACCTTTCTCGTTTTATAGGGGAGTCGAAAGCGAGGCTGAACCTCATGTCACACCAGGAGATCGAGCACGGATATGATGCGTGCCATCACCACGGGTTCCCATCATGGCCAACTACCGGCAACCCGGCCTCACCCTGCTTTCCACGCATTCCCGGGCCGCCCTCCAGCCCGCCTCGACCGGTCGTTCCCACACAAGACTGCCGTCCCACGCTGGCCGACGCTTGGCGCGGCGCTCCACATGCATGCTCCCTAGAGGATGTCTCCTCTAGGGGCCTGCCTCGGAGGTCCCGCACCGCACCAGGGATCGACCGGGAGGACTGCGCAGCAGCAGACGAGCACCACTAGTACCACCGCTTCCTTCCTCGTCCACTGGCATTGTTCTTCCGTCAGGTAATGACCACAACTCTATCTCGAACCATATACAAATACTAGATTCTATTAATTATGATACGTGATTTAATAATACTATTTGTTCCACCACGTCGGCGTGGCAGACTCGACTCCACCCTAGAGGATCAGGCGGGAGGGTCCGGGCTCGAGGACTACGACTTCTACTTCGACTTCTTGCACGGTGTGCAGACGCAAGACGAGCTCGGAGGGTCGCAGCTAGGAGGCGCGCCACCCACGTGGACACAGGAGGAAGCAGGGACGCAGCCAGGAGGGTCGCAGCTGCCAGGCGCGAGCGGTGGGACGCAGCCAGGAGGGTCGCAGCTGCCAAGCGTGAGCGGTGGGGCGCAACCGCTCTGAGAGGTTGCCGTGGTCGCCCCACGAGGTTGCAGGTGGCGGCGATGATGGTGACACCGCAGGCCACTGCTGATGCTAGGCGTCGGCAGATCCACCCACATGACCCGTTTACGTATCCTCGTGAGCAGACGCACGCCGCAGCAAAGCGGCACGCATAAGAAGACCAGACCATGCTAGATTAGGTCGCATATTGTATATACAGCAGCACTCTTATATGTGATCATGACTATTTTTATTATGTCACTTGCTGCTTTTATTACTACCTAGTTTTCTTTGTCATAAAGTTAAAAATAAAAATAAATCGTCAACTAGAAAACAACGCGGTAGGATTCGAGGTTCGAGATAGAGTATTAAAGTCGAAAAGTAACCGCCGTGGACCACGGTAGTCCAACCATGAGTGGTGACTGACGGATCTTAGACTTATATAAAGGGCGCAGCACTGCCCGGGCCTCACCTCGCCGCCTCCCTCCCCACTTGCTCCTCCTCTTAGGTAAGTTTCCTCTCTTTATTTATTTTATGTAATTAGTTAAATTAGTTTAGAATAGTATAATTAGTTAAATTAGTTATGATTTTGTGTAACAGTAACTAGAAATGTCTATCGTCACCGGAGGGGTGAGGATGGTAATGGTGGTGGTGATCCAAGGGGAAAAACACAAATGCGCACCGATCCAAGAAAATGAGCACGTTCGAAAGATGCATGCTTCATCATTTGCAAGGAGTAACTGCAGATGGCATTGCAAGAGGAGAGAAACCTCCTTGGGATGTTCTTTATGCTCCACCAGATATGCATCATTATTTGCAAAGAAAAACTGCAGATGCCATTGCAAGAGGAGATGAACCTCCTTGGGGTGGTCTTTATGCTCGGGTGGTCTTTATGCTCCACAAGCTGCGTGTGTTGCTAATCCACCAAAAGCTACCAAGAAAGATAAACATTCGTCATCACGTCACAAGAATGACTGAAGTTTGTCATTTTGTAAGATGTTGTAATCTTTCCTGCAGTGCTGTAATATTTGAACTGGATCCTATTGTGATTGTATTGTAATAATCGAACCAGCATTCCTTAATTTCACTTTTAAACTTTTCTACTGGATTTATTGTAATTTAATAAAGTTTAAAAACTAATGGCCACGATGATTTCTCGATAAATATTCGATAAATTTCAAGAAGTATAAATTTGCAAATTAGAATAAAAAAATTAAAAAAAATTCGTGGAAGTGGCACGCCGCGCGGCGCGACGCCACCAGCAACGTTAGCTTCTGCGTGTGGCCGTGGGCACCCGCGCGCGGCATGACGACCGCCACCGCCATCGTCGCCGGGCACGGCCTCGCGCTGCGCCGGAGCCTCCGGCTCCCTAACCCTCCAGGGAGACCCACCTCGGTCTCCCTCTCCGCGCGGCCCCTCCCGCACGCACGCCGACGCCTAATTGTTCCGGCCAGCGGCCCGTCGCCGCGGCGGCCGTACCGGTGCCGGTCCATCTCCTCCGAGAGCTCCACCGCCGCCTCCGCCACGGCTGACACCGTAGAAGAAGAGGCGGAGCCCGCCGAGACCTACGACGACGACGAGGAGGAGGTGGACCCGCAGGCGGAGGTGTGCTACCTGGACCCCGACGCGGACCCGGAGGCGATCCGCGAGTGGGAGCTGGACTTCTGCTCGCGCCCCATCCTCGACGCGCGCGGCAAGAAGGTGTGGGAGCTCGTGGTCTGCGACGCCACGCTCTCGCTCCAGTTCACCCGCTACTTCCCCAACAACGCCATCAACAGCGTGACGCTCCGCGACGCGCTGGCCTCGGTGCCGGAGGCGCTGGGCGTGCCGCTCCCCGACCGCGTCCGCTTCTTCCGTTCGCAGATGCAGACCATCATCACCCGCGCGTGCGGCGAGCTGGGCCTCAAGGCCGTGCCGAGCCGGCGGTGCGTGTCGCTGCTGCTGTGGCTGGACGAGCGGTACGAGACCGTGTACAGCCGACACCCGGGGTTCCAGGCCGGAACCAGGCCGCTGCTTGCGCTCGACAACCCGTTCCCCACCACGCTCCCGGAGAACCTCGTCGGCGACAAGTGGGCGTTCGTGCAGCTCCCCTTCTCCGGTCGGCAGCTCGATTTCAGTTTCCACCGTGCTTAACCTTTGATTGTTAGGCCATGATCGTGTTAGGTTGATGCGTGCTTGTTCTTCTTCTTCGATCTGCAGCTGTAAGAGAGGAGGTGGAATCACTGGAGAGGAGGTACGCGTTTGGTGCAGGGCTCGATTTGGACCTGCTGGGGTTTGAGCTTGACGACAGCACGCTGGTTCCTGGAGTTGCCGTGGAATCATCTCGCGCCAAGCCTCTAGCTGGTAAGTTTGTACCGAATATTCAGCAAATGTCAATGCCACATTCTTTGTTTAGAAGATGACAATGTGCTGTCAAGGCACACTGAAATTAGCAAGCAATCTGAAGCTCCAGCACACTCGAAATTCAGTAGCAAACTAGCAATGATCATTGTGCTGATTGCAATAAATTCAAATATATTGATGTGCAATGTTCTTTTTGTCAGTAAAAAATCGATGTCTTCTAAGTAGTAGGTCACTTCGATTTGCTATGATCTTGTTGAACTATGCAATGCAACAGGGTATCTTACTACAGTATCGAGTAGTCATATAGAGATTAGTTGTTGTACACCTTAGGCAAGTTTTGGCATGTCATATGAGATAATCTCGCACGTTGTACAACCTATACGAAAAGTATCTAAGCCGCTCTGGCGGTATCGTAATCGTAATGAACACGGGCGAACGGGTATCCGGAGGGGCTCGGCTATGATGGACACGCTTAGAAGTCTATTCATCGTCAATTGACGCAATGGAAGAACTCCTACGAGACATTCGGGGGAACCCGAAGCAGTTGGATTCTTTGTTCAAGGACACATTCGATAAGCAATTTCTTGGCGGGAAGCTGCCGTGGGATGGCACGAAAACTAAATAAAATTGCGGTGTTCTAGTTCCGCGATACGAGCTTGACTGTCGCTCTGAGACAGTAGATTTCTTGGTTGGGGGTCCCTTTATCAAAGGCTCCCTTCCCAACTGATCATACAATACAACAAATGGGCCAACACAAGAAGTCAGACTAAACAACCCATTCGACGCGTCGGGGTACTCGACCACCGGGAGATAGGGATTTAGTGACTTACCAACCAACCGGACATTGAGGGCAAGACATACCATACAAATCACGGCTTCGGCTGCTGTAGTCCTCTAGCCGAGCCACTACTAGCGTGTGTGTAATTCATGGCTACGGTGCACCAATTCTTGGTTAATAAGTGTAAACTTCTTCGTATGCATGTATCTGATTCTTAACAAGTAACAAACTGCACTTGAACTGCATTCTGGAAAACAACTCTCTCTTTTTTTCATAAGGGAGGAAACCAATTCTTGATGTGCGCTTTCTTTGCCATCCATTTCAGCGTGGATGAACGGTGTGGAGATCTGCGCGATGGAGGTGGACACAGGCAGGGGGAGCCTGATCATGTCGGCGGGGGTGTCGACGCGGTACATCTACTCCGGGTACGAGAAGACCCCCGCGGCGACACAGGAGGCGGAGGCCTGGGAGGCGGCCAAGAAGGCCTGCGGCGGCCTCCACTTCCTGGCCATCCAGGAGAACCTCAACTCCGACGGCTGCGTCGGCTTCTGGCTCCTCCTCGACCTGCCGCCGCCGCCCGTGTGATCCGTCATCCATCAGAATGACAGGATGCTAAGTTTTCTGTACCCTGAATTTTGCAAGGAAAATGGCTGTAGTAGTACAAGATTTTTTGGGATCAGTATACAGGATTTCGCTTCCCCATTTGCTTGTGTGTTTACGTCGGGTGGAGAGGCTTAGGTTGATCGTCAAGTTTTTTTCTCTGAATGAATGGGCTGATGGCCCATTGCCCCGCAACCCCTCGTGGCAGCCCAGTTCTTTTGCCGGGCCGTGCGTCTACTCGATTCTTTTACTTTGCTCAAAAAAGAAAGAAAAAAAGTCGTTTCTTTCTTTTGTTTCCCGCACGTCAAGCTGCTCACGACTTCACGAGTCACAACACATACGGCACTGATGAAGAAGCGCTTTGGACTCCTCCGTGCAAATACTTTTTTTAGGAGTGCAATATATACTTAATAAATAGCTAAATTCACAATCGAAACTACAAACATGATGCAGCTTAATTTAAATATCCAACTAAAATTTTGATTAAATTAGAAAGAGCAAGGGTGCACGCCATGGACGCATGAAGTTCAACAGTAAAAACAAACAAATAATGACCCTGTGCTGGCTATCGAGTAGACTGAATAGTAACACGATCTCTATGAGAATACTCCCTCCATGTTGTAAAGGAAGTTGTTTAGTACAATGAAGCGGTTTTCAAAACATAACTTTGGCTAATATTTTTGTTATAAAATATATAAAAATATTTTTTTCAAAACAATACGAATATACTCATATCATTTTCACATTCCTAAACTTAACACATAAAAAAATATTATAGTCAAATTTTTTAACAAATTTGACTCAGGACAACATAAAAAATACTTACTTTACAATATGGAGGGAGTATATAAGCAATAGTATCCTAAAGTAAGCCATATGCAACCTTATTATCCTTTTAAAATAGTATTTCTCACGTTAATTGAAAAAAAAACATAAAGGCTTGATAGTTGATAGGTGCCATAGCCACATCAAAGCTTGATGTTGCGATTCGAGAATAAAGTGTTGGACCCAGACCGATCAACTTGGTCCAACAAGTCGGTTAGATCGCTTCTTAGATTTTGCTTATATCGATCGTTCAAGTGGACAACTACCACATTTATATTACATGATGAGATGGCTAAGTTTACAAGCAGATTAGCAAAGAGATAACTAACACGCTTATATGGCAAACGACTAGTTTACAAGCAAACTAGCAAAGTAAGGTCATCAAATCTATCATTTGGGAGGGAACGTCGCTGGCGTGCCCTGGGTTGATCAACAAGTCTAGAACGCCATCTCTAGTCATGAAGATCAGTAGACGAACAACATGAAGGTTGGAAGATAGATTTTGGGTTTAGAAAATAAAAGTAAATGCATAGTTGTTTGATTCAATTGGATCCCTAGTCCATCATTTCTTATATATTTATAGGATAGGGAGATATTGTCTCAATAGGAGTTGAAGTCTGTACAAATTCTGTGTCAAAATACAACTTTTAACTCTTATTAGGTTGGACTGATCGACCCATCAGGCTGCCCATTCAAACAAGTATGACCGGCCTGCCATAAGATTAAATCTTTCAAGAGCCATAACACTCTCATCCGAACTTCAAATTGGATGTTTCACATATACATTTCAATCATCTCGACAAGACATATGCAATAGTGAAGTCCAATTTGCATTTTGAGCACCTTCATTAGACTGGTTGAGGGACAGATTTGACCTGTCTGCACTACCGGATCGGCTAGGACCAACAATCCATCATACCATTTCAATAGACTGGTCAAACCTGTTGACATATCAGCCAGATCTCCGAATTCTGATAAGTAGACAATGTTGAAATCCAATTATGCAATCCATAGGTCCATCTCTATCATCTTGGCCAAGGCTTCATCTTTAAATTCATGATTTGACATTGTATTGGTGATGTTCCAAGTGCTTCTTTAACCCTCTAATTTAATGAAATCACCTCCACGTCTTGAACCGTGTTCCGGAACGTCCAAGGATTATCCTCATATGCTGCACAATGCATATGCTAGGCAAATTTGTAAATCTTTACAATTCTGATTTTAACCTCACATATCTTGAATTGTGTTGTTTGTTTTTGTTTTTGTTTTTTTGTTTTTTTTTTGTTGCGAACAAGCAAAGAACGCTCTGTGATGAATCACCTAGGTGGCACTCCCTAGGTCTTGGGTTCGATTCCCCGTGGAAGTGAATTTCAGGCTAGGGTTAAAAAAATTCCCTCGTCTGTTCCACACCAAAGCATATGGTAAGGCCCGACTTATCTCACGAACGACGGGCCCCTATGTATGGGTGGGGCAGGGGTTCGGAGGTTTTCTCGACCTGTGTGAGAAGGTCTTCTTCTTAATACAATACCGTGGGGGTGGTCTTACCCTCCACCGGTCGAGTTTTTTTTGATGAATCAGACCTCACGATCGACCAAAGGGAAGTGATGTTGTCCGCCATGCGTTGTTGTTGACGAAGTGATGTTGCAAGGAAGAGATAGGGGTAGTGCGCGCATGTGTGTACTTTCAACAACCCGGCACGGCACGCACGCTCGCACTCCAGCATACACTGTTGGATGTGTTCGTCCCAACGGACGACGGATCGGACCGGGCCATCAGCAACAACCGCCCAATGCAACAAACAAAACGGCCGGCCGCGTGCCCGTGCAGATCGACCGACGTGCTGTCCCTGCTTGCTTGCGTTGCGGCGTACGTAGGCACGTGCAGTAATGAGGCGCAGCCACCTTCTGATCGGCGTCGGCTGATCGCGCGCGCACACGCCGGCGCATGCACAACAGCACAAGCAAAGCCTAGCTCCTAGCTGCATGTAGCTGGGCTAGCACTAGCGGCCACCGCCCATAGCTTCGCAGGAGCTAGCAAAGCGCGCATGTCATGCAGATGCAGGCATGCACACCGATCGAGGATGTGCATGCGTAGTACAGTACGTGGTGCACACACCTGCACGCACGATCTTTTCCTGGGCTAGCCTAGGAAGCCGCGGCCGCGGATGGATCTGTCGCCACTCACACCTGACCTGTGGGTGGTCTCTGGGTCTGGTGTGCACGGCGGAAATGCTAGAGCACTGCATGCTACATGTACTGTATGGTTCTGGAGCTGCATGGCTTTGGTGCATGCGCCGATCGATCTCTGGCGTGCGAGATGCCGAGATCCTCCTTGGCTGCCGCGCGCTGCGTCGCGCCGAATCGAAGAACCATCCGATCGATCCGATCCATGCATGCAGCCATGCCTGAAGCATCCAATCCACCGATCCGTCAGCAGGCGTTCGTGCGTGCAAACAGCCGTGCCCATCGGCCATCGTGCGTGTGCATAGTGGGGTGGGCGGCTCGCGTGTGTTGTCACGTCGACGTCGCGCCCGGCGGTGGCCGGTGGTGGCCGGCGCGGGCGCAGCAGGGGCACAGCCCGGCAGGGAGAGAAGAAGCTACTCCTGCTAGCTAGTAGCTTTTCTGCCGCCCGCTGCTGCATGCTGCATGGAAGCCGGCCGAAAGGCATGCCGGCGCTCGTACGTACGGGCGAAAAGCGCCGTAAGCCCGTAACGTGCATGCAGGCAGGCATGCGCGGCGATGCGATGTGAGAGGAGGAGGAGGAGAGCGAGCGAGGGATCCAGCGAGGCACGGCCGGGGAAAGAGAGGTTGCGCCGATCGGCCATGGCCCGCATCATGCATGGATCATGGATGAGATCTCGCTCGTCGTTTTGTCTCGATCACGTCAGCCAGGAGGGGCCGTACGTGGATCCGATGGGTGGAAGGAACAGTGGCACGTAGTACGTAGCAGCACGATCGACTAGCTAGTGCTAGTGCGCGCATGCATACTGTGGCAGCATATGGAGATCGATCGGTCGCATGCAAGAGGCGGAGCACGGCCTGTGTGCATGCATGCATATGGCCACGTAGACGTAGTAGGTCCTGTTCCCGGGCCACGTAGATGCATGCATGCATATGTGACGTACTGTGGGTCTGTGGCCAGCCACGCAAACGCATGCATGCATGCATAGATCGATCGTTATAGATAAGGATACTACACAGCGGTGGGTCGGGAGGCTCCAGGTATACTACCAGGATAAAACTAGAAATGAATATATAGTTTTCCGATGCCAAATTTGTGCTGATGCAGCTCGAAGGGAGTTAAGGAGGCTACCATTACAAGTTTTTGTTCATGACACCGAACACCCAGTTTGGTTGTCGCTTCCAAGCTAGACACTACTAGTTGTTTCTGGTATGTGCAACTTTCTACTCGCTTTGCCTTCAACCCTAAGAAAGAACTAGACTTAAACCAGCCTCTCTTGGGAGAGAGGAGGACGAAATTGAGTATGTTGGGGTGGATGATGAGAATGAGAGATATAAGGAGTTAGTGATAGATGATGAAATTACTTAATCAGATGTTACATTCAAGATTAATTCGATGGGAAGATAGTGATGATCACACACTATGGACGATGAGGAGGGATTGGTCAACATATGTTCATGTCACCGATTAGACAACCCTAAGATAGAAGTTGGGTTACATTTGAAGATGGTTGTTGTTTAAGAGATGCATGAGACAATATGCAATACTTAATGAAGTTGAACTTGCACGGTGCCATATAGTAATTGGCGGACATTCCAATTTTGAGTGCAAGTCAAAAAAATGCAAGTGGAGAATTCATGCTTCTAGGTTGCAAGATGGGAGGACATGGATGGTATGTATTGTTCAACGCTTGTTTTGCCGTTTTAGATCATTTTCCTTGCTGTTTTTTACTTGTTGTATTAACTTTCTTCTTTTTCTTTGTGTTCCAATCAAGAAGATTTTGCCCTCGACAAGCACACTTGTTGAGCACTACGAAATAAAAACCGCATGGCAACAAATGCATGGGTCGTGATAGAGTGATTGAAAATTGAAGAAAGATCCTTCTACTGGTCCGACTTGAAGAAGTGGTTGGAAGAGAAGTATTGCATCAAGGTCCTTATTATGTTGTATGGGATGGTAGGCAAATGGCACTAAATGACATATTGGGCGCTTAGGAGGATAGTTTTGATGATGCATTTTCTTTCAAAGGCGAGTTGGAGAGCAAGTGTCCAGGTAGTATTGTTGAGGTGGAGTATGAGGTTCTTAATGGGAATCATAGATTTACGGGATGTTTGTCGCTTTGAAGCCTTGCATAGATGGATTTCTAAATGGTTGCGCCCTATCTTGGTGTTGACTTTCGCACTCTGACACTCGGCAGAAGATGGAAGGTCAATTGGCGCAATTGGGATAGATGGACATAATTGGATGTTTCCTGTAGCTTATGGTGTATTTGGAAGTGAGACCGAGGAAAATTGGAAGTGGTTTATGAAGATGTTCGCAAAGCTATTGGGTCACCCATAGGATTAGTCTTGTCTCGAGATCGAAGGGGATAGACCTAGCAGTCACAAGTGTGTTTGAAAATGGGGTTGAACATAGGAGTGCATGAGGCATTTAGTTAAAATTTTCCTCGGAAGAAATATTCCGGGAAGTGTTTGAAAGGCATTTGTGGATTGCTCAAAGGGTGTATAGGGCTGAGCTCTTTGACAAACATTACAACATAATGAAGGAAGCATGTCGAGTCAATGAAGTGGATTGAGGAAAATCACAAGCACTGGGTTATTCAAGGAGCATGTTCCATAGCAAGGTTGATTATGTTCATAAAACAACATTGAGGCATTCAACAATTGGATTAGAGATGAGGGTCACTTCCTATCATTGATCTTATGGATAGGATTGATGATAATGGAGATATTTCACTAGGGCAAGGATTATGAAAAATTCTATGAAAGGTCAGAAGAGTGTTTGAAAGAAATGCATGACAAGAGTAGGAATTTGAAGTTGGCATGACAAGAGCCATCCATATTGAGTGGTGAGGTGAGTGGAGTTGACTAGATCCGAGAGTTTGATGCTGTGGATCTCAAAAGCTCATGAATGCACACTTTGAAAATGGCGGATCGAGGCATACCATGCTCACATGCTATCGGGCTACATTGGTTTGAGAGTTGGACCTAGAGGATTTTGTAAGTCCATATTACTCGGTTCAGATGTTCAAGGTAGTTATGCTACATGGGTAGGGATTGCTGACAAGAGCCTTTGGAAAAAGGTGGACATGGGGTTCAAGTTGATGCCTTAATTTTGAAGAGAGGACCTAGTAGGCCAAGGACTAGAAGATTTAAGGTGTAGAGGGAAGGTGGTTCAGTAAAAAGGAGGGCCAATATGCAATGGTGATGTCAAGGGCTACACTTTGTCTTTTCATATAAATTAATATATAAATGATCTTAAGCTAGATTTTGGTTTGTGAGTTTAAAATAGACATATGCTACTGTGTGCAAAAGCTTAGGCTCATTTAAAGTGTTTTTGATTTAATATGGATTTATGGTTGTAAGGCTAGTTTTAATTAATTAAGTAAAGAAATGGCAATTAAGGTGTGAATTTGTGAAATCATGTCATGTTGCTGTTTTTGAATTTTAATCACACTCCCTTGCTGTTTTATGAAGTTAAGTAATTTAAATTGTTTAAATATGTACACAGTCACCATCAAAGTTAACCTTTAATTTACCTCTCACACTCTCACCTAATGCATATGCATGTATACGTGTAGATGTACCAGAAGGTACATACACGCTCACCCAGGAGGGAGACGGGGCTGTAGAGGGTGAAGTGAACGAGTTGGGTGTTCATCAAGACCTGGACCAAAGTCCGGAAGAGCCCAAGGCTGTTGCTAACTTAGAAGAAGGCAAGCACCGGAGTCACATATAACCTTTTTGATTAAAACTTATACTCTTTTACTTTTTAGCATTTAATGTTACTTTGTGCATTTAAGTTTCAGGAGTTGCTTTGAAACCTAGATGCATGCTCCTTAGGACTCCTATGCTCTTTTACTAGTATGTTAGGAACGCTAGTGCCATGCTTTAAGGACACGGTACAAGTCGAGTAATGACTCATTGCTCGTGAGATATAGGATGCTTATGTTGGAATCATAAGTTGGATAAATTGACTCGCTCATGTGGTAAGAGCAATGGGTTCGGTCTCGAGTAGCATGGTCTTGGTCTAAGCTATTGAGCGTACCAAGTGCTTGTCGAATGGGACCGGTAAGCCTAGTACCTAATGAACCGGTCGGGAATTTTATTGCTACTAATCTTGAGATCGTCTCCGGTTCGTTACCGCGGTAGTGCAAGTGTGATTACGGGCGTGCCATGTTTGGGCGTGCGAAACCTTGTACTTAGGATCAGTATCATCTTTTCCTAATCTGGGAATGACGGAACACCTGGTTGGGGTAGACACGCACACTTGGTCTACCTTCTTCCGTGTATTTTGGGTTTACCTTGCAAGGATATAAATCGATCGATCGTCGGTCACTCGCCGTTATCGAGTCGGCTTGACCAATCGGCTACCCCATGTTTATTTATGGAACATTTCGGATTAATATTGTTGGATGATTAATCTTGTTTGTACAACCATGCTTGCTTAGCTAGGTGCTTACCTAGAATGGTTAATATACTAGAACTTGAGCTAAAATTTGAAAGTAAGAACCAACTCTTAGTTGCTTTTGGCAAAACAAACCCACCACCAAAAAGCCTTGTATGTCTATCTTTATTTTGCGAGTATTAGTATACTCCTTGCTTTTGTTGTTGTTTAGTAATCCCATCGGCCCGGTTCTATTCCGAGATGGTTGAGAACTTGAATGGGAGAACGATGATGCGGAGTGATATGCATGGATGGCCTCTTGTGTGTATCATGCGTTTAGTTTAATTTCAGTTTTAAACTACGAACCATGTTTACTTTTATGTACCGAAAAACTGGTTTGTAATATTAAGTACTTATGGACCTTTTATGTAATGTAATGTTGTACTCTGGTTAACGCCTAATTGGGTTTAGTTACAATAACTCGATCCTCAGTATAAGTGATTGTTCGGGCATGACTCGAGGCGACAAAATACTTCTTTATTATTGCTTAATGGCCATGTGGACCGACTTAGGCGATAATACCGAATTATTTTGGGCGGTTCTGTCATCATTTACATACTCCGGCCTCACTAAACATGCATGATTGGCACATAATGAGACGTAAAGCCGGCCTTAAGCTATATAGCTAGCTAGGCCCTATCTAGTATCTCCGTGGCCATATATAGCCCATATGATCGGACCCCTCTCAGTCTCATGTACGCCGTACGTGCCCATCAAGCAGAATTGGGTCGCAGTTAGCATGCATCCATGCATGCAAGACCAGCAGCTAGCGCGGCCCAGCTGGTAGTCTGGTACGGCAAAAGCCATGCACGTACGGTCCGGAAGGGGAGCAATTGACCACGGACCAGAAGACCAAATGAATGTGCATGCAGGAGTGCCAGGTAGGGATGAAAACGATCGGAAGAAGGCTCCACCACTTTCACTTTCACATTTTTCCTTCGGAAACGAAAATGATACGGTATTGTCGAAAACGAGAACGGCAACGATATTTCGATAATTACGGAAACGAGACTATACGATCGGAAACACATCGATAACGATCGGAACCTAACAAAATGATATTTCAAAAGCGATAAATTGCATTGAACAATAGAGCATAACACTAACCACGTCAATTGACCATCTTATACCCTAGTGTCAAAATTAAGATATTAATAAAGTATCCAACCATCACATATTATCCTACAAATTCCAAATAATCAATTGATGTGATGACCCTCGATAAGAGTCAAGAGATCAAGAAACACAAATAATTGAACCATTAACTCGATTCTAAATTTGAACTCTAAACAACGTTGAGACATGTAAATAATATATACAAATATTGATAGAAATCATAGCTTGATTATCAGTTTTTTAATTAATTCTTAGTAGTACTAGTATTTTCCTCTCCGTGCTTACAAAAATTACGCAGATAGAACATCGGCATTTGGGTGAGGCCCACATGTCATCCATAGTTATCTGCTTCATCTTCCTCAATGTTCTTATCCACTCACTTGCCTCATCGACTCAAATCTTTTTATCTGCTCACGAACGTTCGTGACTGCCACTTTGGATCCACAGGTAGCATCCGTCCCAAACTCCTACTAGCAGTGCATCATCGCTTCTCTTGTTTCTCCCCTATCTGCCATCACTCTCATTTCTCGTCTGTCTCCTGTGTCTATGTATTCCGTGAGCAGCAGATCCAAATTTGGCGTTGGGCAAAGCAGGCACGTCGCATGCGGGCTAGCGGTGATGCAGGCATGCAGCAGGAGCAGCGATGTGCGCAGACTAGTGGGGCGGGAGCGGCGGTAAGCAAGTCTGCAACTACAAGCTGGTGATGTGCGCCCAGTGGCCCTCGACTCCGTGTCTCCATCCACGCTGCCACTTGCAGACGAGGGATACGGTATTTTACCGCGGTAAAATACCGACAAAATACGGGAATTTTGGAAAACGATCGGAAGAAGCCAAAATCGTTTTCGTTTTCGATTTCGGATTTTTTTACCGATTTCGATTTCGTTTTTCCGGTAATCGATTTCGTTTTCGTTTAGCCTCATTACCCGGTAAAATCTCGAAAACGATAGCCGGTAATCGAAAAATATCGTTTTCGTTTTCATCCCTAGTGCCAGGCATGGCATGCAGTCCCCCGGCCCGTAAAATCTCACGCCAACCATTCAGCGTCGGGCATTCAATGCAATTTTGGCCGGCAGATTGCGATCGGCGTCGTCGTCGTCGTTGTTTGAAGCGCAAGCGCAGGCGCAGCGCTCCCTAGCTTTTTGCTTGCTCGCTGCATGCGTGTGTCTGTGTTACTGTAACTTTGTAAATGCAAGACCATCACTGCCGGCCGCCCGGCCAGCAGGTCCCCATGGATTCGATCGGTTTTGAAAGCCAAGGTAATTGCATGGTTGTTCCTGGGCTAGCGAGGCTCTGTGCATGCATGTGTATGGGTGTGTGTGTCTGAGATCCTGAGAGTGAGCAAGAGATCACTCTCTTCGGAACCGAACGGGGCATGGCCGGTCCTGTGTGTCTCAGTGTCTGTGTGCGTGCACGAGAGCGAGAGGCCAGCAGCTAGCGGGCGCGTAAATGCAATGCAGCACAGGCCGGCCACAGGCACAACAGGGCATGCAAAGGGAGAACGGCATGCATTGAAGGAGGGGCTCAGAGCTCTCTCATCATAGCTACCCCCGACGGGCAAATGGCGACCCGGCCGGCCGGCCGTCCATCCATGCCATCATCGACGGCCGCATTTACTTTTGCACGGGAGAGCGCAGGGCGCTGTGCGATTGTGCATACGTGCAGCAGTAGACGCTGCTAGTGGGTGGGTGCATGCTTGGTTTGTGTAAAACTTTTGCAAACCCTGTTTAGTTCGCGGAGTGAAACTTTTGGGTCTTCTTTCAAGGTCTATTAGGAGTATTGAATGTAGATTATTTACAAAAATAATTACACGAATAGACCAGAAATTGCGAGACGAATCCATTAAGTCTAATTAATCTGTCATTAGAGATTGGTTACTGTAGTACGACGTTGTCTAATCATGACATAATTAGGCTCGTTAGATTCGTCTCGAAAATTAAGGTAGGGGTCGTGGAATGAATTTTGTCATTAATCTACATTTAATACTCCAAATTAGTGAAAAGAAGATTGATATGACGGGTAGTTGGTAAATATTTGAGGAACTAAACTGGGCCTCAAAATGCAGGCGATCCACGCTCAGCTCACATCTACCCCTACCCTCCAAACTTTTTTTTTTTGAAAGTTGCCAGGAACACTGGTCCGTCATGTAAGGATTTCTGAGCATCCACGCTGACCGGACTCAACGCAGACGAGACTGCCCGAGAAGTATCGAGACGCGTCATACTGAGGTTTACATACACCGCACACACCCACTCACACCAGCACACACGCACGCTCCCCCAGCACCCAGGTGCGACACCCGGGTTCGAACCCGGGCGGGGAGCGCTCCACTGAGCGAACTGCCAGCGAGCGCTGCTAGCCACTCGGGCCGCACTGCCGCAGGCTCGTCCGCCCTACCCCCAAACTTGGGGGCCTCTTCATTACTCATTAGCTCATCGATCGATTCTCTCCCACTGGCCACTTTATCCATGCATGCATGAGCGAGATCGTCTCTCCCCCTCTCCCTGCCTGCCTGCTCCGGTTGCTGTAGTTCAGTAGTTGCGTGAGTTTGTAGCAAATAGATGTGATGTGATGCACCAGCTAGTATGTGAGTAGTATGTGTAGTAGTAGGGGCCTGTTTAGATGGCTAAAATTTAGCAAAAGTGACTTTTTCAACTCCTGTAGCATTCATGTAGCATTTTCATTTGTTTGTGGTAAATATTGTCCAATCATGAACTAACTAGGCTCAAAAGATTCGTCTCATGATGTACAACAAAACTATGTGATTAATTAATTTTTTACCTACATTTACTGCTCCGAACATATGTCTTTTGGTGTATTTAATGTGATATGATGGAAAGAGTTAAAAAAGTAGAAAAATTTTGGCAAATTTCTAGCTAACTAAACAGGGCCTAGGAGTAGCTTTCTACAATTCTACAGGCAGCAGCATCCTACCACAGCTCTGAGCCTCCGATCCTGGTGGCCTGATGTGTGACCATGCATATACGACTGCAGGCAGAGAAGGACTCTGTAACCACACTGCTTCAAGGCTCAAACCCCTGAAGAGTCACAACTCACAAGTCACAGCACCTCGCATGCAGCTCAGACAATTCTTTTCTTTTCTTTTCTGTCGCCCATGGCTGGCCATTTTTCCTTCACACAAAAATGCCACGTTGCACCTCTTCCAGAGTTCTGTTCCAGTACAAGTAGACCAGTAGCGCATCCAGCTATGAACTCGCAATGATACGACGATCGAGCGCTGTTACTGTTACGGCCGGGCTACGTGCACGTACACTCTTATAAGGTGGTGGATAACGACCAGAAGCTATAGAGATAGGTCCGGTACCCGTAACCCTACAAAGAGAGTCCCCGTGTTGGGCATGGCCGATTTGCCAACCACCGCCCGCGAGCGGTTTGGGTGCCGAGTACAGCAACATTTCTCGGCCGCCGGCCGGCCAGGCACGCCAATCTGCGAGACTTTTCTGCTACGACTACGACTACTACTGCCGGAAACGGTGCGTGGATGGCCACTCCCTACCCGGCAGGATCTCATCATGGCAGCCGCAAGAAAATGTGTGGCCCGCCGCGCGCCGTTCGTTTCGTTGGGCATGTCGTTGGTGCGGCGAAGCACGCGCGCGCACAATAATAATGCAAGTGGAGCACGCGACACGGACAGCTTTGAGTGAACTTACCAGCACCGTAGTCGGCCCCAGAGCAGGATCAGCATGCCAGGCAGAGAGAACCGAGGGGAGGAAGTCGGGGTGTTTGAGCCAGGCGTTCTCGAACCGGAAGACGTTTGGTTTAGGTATAGCCGTGGTGAGTTGGAGGTGGAGGGGGACATGATCAGATGTCGGTTTCGGTAGGGATGTGAGGGAGGAGTTTGGGAACGCGAGGCTCATGGAGATGTTGAAGAAAACTCTATCAAGGCGGGCAAGGGTGGGAGAGGAGCGATGGTTCGACCACATGAAAAGGCGATCAAGCAGGGGAATGTCCTGCAAGGCAAGGCGGTCAATCGTGTCGCTAAAAGCTTCAGCGAGGGAGACGTTCACAGAACCGTTGCTGTTGTCCTCTTCAGTTAAGGTTAGGTTGAAATCACCGCCGGCCGGCCCCGACACCCTCCTCAAGATCTTCTAGGAAAGCGACGGAGTCGCGATGATCAGCGGGGGCATAAACGTTGGTGACCGCGAAGGAGTAGTCAGACGCCGTCGAGGAGAAGAAGGTTGTGAGAGTGCGGCTGCGCGTGACGAAAGAGGTGAGCGTGAGAACGTGGGGATCCCATGCAGTGATCAAGCCACCGCGGGTGGCAGAGGCGCCAACCGAACGAGATTCGTTGAGATGGCGAGGGAGGAAACTGCGGAGCTTGGAGAAATCAGCAACATCGAGCTTCGACTCTTGGAGATAAGCAATGGTGGGACGCGCCACATCCAGGGTGTCATGGACGATAGTGCATTTGTCCCGGTCACCCAGCCCACGAACGTTCCAGGAGACCAACGAGAAGGAAACAGTCTTAGCATTCATTTGAACGGAGGGGTCGCCAGAATACAAATCCGAGCGTCGTGCTCGGAGGCGGCGGCAAGGCGCCAGCAGACCCGATGGCGGGGCGCCACAACCAGGGTGGCACCGGGGCCCCGCCAAAGTTCAGATTACAGTAACAGAAAAGAACGAAACGAACAACAGAGACTACGACTACGGAGAAGCAACTAGCAACAACAGCGACATGGTAAGGCGGCGAACAGGGAGAACGCCGGGGGGCGACGGCACTACTACTAACAGAATGAGGCAAAGCAGTCAGTGCACCATTTGCCAGGAGAGCGATCATTTCCGACCGGCGAGCACCAGATCGAGCTCCTTGCCTGCCCGCCGGGCCGTGACACGGTCGAGCCTTGGCGGTGGCCGCCCAAAACCAACTTCCGCATAGCGAGGGTCCTCGCTCGCGATCGGCCTCTTGGTCCTCTTCATGAGCTTCTTCTTGACAACGCAGGCCTGCACCGGCTTGGAGCACATGAGCCGGAGACGTGGAGGACGATCGGTAGAGCAGGCAGCTTCGGGAGCGGGAACGCGTTGATGAAGCCGAAGCAGAGGATGCTCGCGCCCAAGAACGCCGCAAGGTGAAATGGGCCGCCTTGCACCGAGGGGGAAGGTGGGGCCGGCGGCGGAGGCGGCTGCTGCAGTGGAGCAGGCCCAAACACCGACGGCAGAGCAGGGAGGTGGCCCGGGCCATTGGAGCCAGGTGGCGGCGGGGGCGGCCCATAGAAAGGGATCCAGTCCCCGGCCTCATCGAACTGCTGCTCCAGGGGCCAGAAGTTGATCCCCTCCTGGCGGAGCACAATCCCGCGCCCACTCGGCGGGTGGACGCCCACGCGGTTCGGAACGCGCGGGTGCTGCAGGGCGATCACGGCGGAGGCGAGGGCGGCTTGCCCGGATACGAGAGGTCGATCTCCATGACAGAGCCGACGCAGCAGTAGATCTCCCGGACCTTCGCCGCGTTCCAGTGCTCCTCGGGGAAGTTCAGCACCATCACCTCAGCCAGCCACTGCGGGGGCCGGAAGAAGCGGTCCTCGCTCTCCTCAACGCGCTTCAGCGTGACCGTGGCGCCCCGGAGCTGGAACGGTTGGGCGGCCATGGCCGTCTCACGCGCAGCGGCATTGCCAAAGCGCAGGAGGGCCACGCCGCGCGAGGAGGGCAGCAGTTGGAAGCGATGTCGCCCGCCCGAGTTGAAGGCGGCATGGATCGTGGCGCGCGCAGTAGCGATCGGCTCAATCTCCACGGCGGCGGCACTGCCCAATCCCCTCACTAACCCAGACCTCCACGTAGTCCGGGCCGTCGAGGGCGAGCTCACCAAAATTGCAAGTTTGTTATATACCTCTTTGATGTGCTTGAGGAGGGGCGCCTTTTGTCCACAGGTGAACAACAGCTCCGGCAAGCCTGCAGAGACCAGTTGGCCCTTGCGCTGCGTGAGCGCGCGGCCTACTGGAAGCAGCGTGGGAAGTGTCGCGCGATCCGGGAGGGGGACTCCAACACGCGTTTTTTCCACGCGCGCGTCGGTTGTAGATTGCGCTCGAACAACATCCGTGCTCTGGAGATTGACGGCGCGCTGGTCTCCTCCCACGACGGCAAGACGCGCGCCCTGACAGCCCATCTGCATGGGCTGCTGGGGGTCGCCGTGCCTTCGGAGGTGGCGGCGGTCGATGTTCCCACGCTTTACATGGGCGCACCGACTGTCAACGCCGCTCCTCTCGTCGCGCCCTTCTCCGAGGCTCGGCGGCGTGGCGCGCCATGAACCGGAACGGTTCCCGGGTCCGAGGTACGGCTTCTACTCGCGGCAGGGGCTGTCTCGGCGGACGTCATGGCTCTGGCGCAAGCCTTCCACGAGGGGGCGGCGGAGCTCGACCGCCTCAACCGCGCCTACGTCGTCATGATCCCCAAGCATACGGCCGCGGTCAAGCCGGGAGACTACCGCCCGATCTGCTTGCAGAACTGCTCACTGAAGATCGTCGAGAAGATGATGACTACACGGCTACAGCGAGACATCCCGAAGCTGATAGACGTGGACCAGACGGGCTTCATAAAAGGGCGATCAATCTCTGAGAATTTCATCTACGCTCTTGAACTGGTGCAGTGCTTGTGACGCCCCAGGTTTTTAATTAGCGTCATTAACGCTAATGACCGCTTTCAAGTCAAACCTGCGACATTGGTCAAACCTAGGTCAACCGGGTCATCACCTCGAAAACCTCGCCAACAATCCCTAATGACCCTCTTGATCAAGTCAACACACACTTGTGGTCAACCCTTGGTCAAAGGCACGGTCAAACCCCACTTAAGCCACGATGTCTTTGAGCGTCTTTGAACTTTTGCCGCGTTCTCCAAATTTCCCTAAACACTTCAAAATCTCCCAATATAAAAGTTGTCCGGTTTCTCGAGGGACACAACTTTCATGTTGGATGGCATTTCAAATTTTGAGTGGAAAAGGTGGGAAAACTTGGTCAGCTACGAAGCTCCCTGCTCACCGGCGCCAAGAAAAACCCCAAGTTGGCGCGGTTTCGCAAAATCCGTTGGGAAAAACACCTATGAGCCTTTGTAAAAGTTGTAGGGGTAGTGAGATCTACAACTTTGGTATAATCACCTTGGGTCACCTTAGTTCAGTTTTCAAAGTTTTTATTTGTCAAGCGTTGCTACCGGAATAGCCCCACGGCGGAACGCTGCCGCGGCTCCCGCAGCCGCGCCAGCGCGCGCTGGCGCCGCGCCGCTCCGCACGTCAGACACGCCGACGCATGCCGAGGCGGGCCCGCGACCGTCGGTCCGTCTGCGCGCGCCGCTGACGCCTTTCTCCCGCCACGTGCCGCGCTCCTCGCCGGCCGGGTCGACCGCCATGCCCGGCCCGCCCGGTGCCTCGCCGCCACGCTGCCGCCGAGGTACGGCCACCGCATCACCGCATTGACGCCGGCATCCTTCGCGAAGGCAACGCCCTCTCCTCGCGCTTGCCTATTTAAGGAGCCGCTCCTTCTCCTCGCGGGTGAGCACGCCGCCGCCGTCCTCCATTGACGCCGCTCGGCGAGCTCCGCCCTCCATTAATTTCCATCGGCAACGCCCAATACCTCTCCCAGGGACCTCCTCAAGCCTCCCCGCCGCTTGTTGTCCAGTGCCGCGTGCCCTCGCTCGCCGGAGCCGAGCCCCGGCCGCCCAGCTCTGCGCCGAGCCCTCGCCGGCGACTTCCCCGCCCCAACTCCGGCCACCACCGAGCCCTAGGTGAGCACTGGTCGAAGCCTCGCACCTTCCTCGGCCGAGCCTTTTAATCTTTCCAGGACTTTCGCAAACCGAGGGCATATGTGTGAACCTTTGAAAAGTTCCAGGGGCCTGCAAGCAAAGTAGTTTCTCAAATAGTAGAGTAGTTTTGCTGGAACTTGTAAAATGTGTAGAAAATCATAGAAAAATCAGAAAAATTCAAACCCAATTTTTTTAGATTCCTTGTGAGTAGTACTACAACTTTTGTAAAGCATGTCTATGGTTTTTCCTGATAATTTCTGCATGAAAAATAGAGAGCTGAAAAACCTAGATCTGTTGTATCTCCAAATCCACTTGTGATCTATAGCTGAATTTTGGATATGTTGTGTGTTATGTTATGACTAGATCCTGTACCAAAAATTGCACAAAGTTATGTTGTAAATATTTTTATATGAATTGTTTTCTATTTATGCAGAATCTGTCCAAATGATTTTTGTAGCTAAAAATAATTATATTTTTGTGACCAACTTCTGCATGTTGTCTTTTTATGCCAAAATGCACCTTTGGTGAATTAATCACAATTTTATAATTGTCATAAATATTTATTCTTGAAATATGCTTGATTTCCTTTGTAAATGCATAACTCCAGATCTATAATAGTTCTAGGTGTATATGTTGCATTCCTAGCTTAGTTTTGGACCAGAGACCATGTGTGAGAAAGTTGGAATCATTTTGATGCTTATTTTTTTTTGTATGCATTTCTCTTGCTTTAATAGCTAGCTTTTGTTCTTTTCGGTATATTTAATTCCATAGCTCTCATAAGTGTGCATGTGTGTGCAGTAGCTTTGTGTAGGTTTGTAGTGCTTCTTAAACACCTCACTGAATTTTATAAATTTATTTTATGAATAAAAGCAATAGAGGCAATTAAAGCTTAATAGTAAATTAAATGAGAAAATCATCAACTCCATAGCTAATGACCCTTTGCATGTGATGTTGATCTTTCTAAGAAGGTTGAGACCACCTCCTTGCTGTTTTGTGTTTTGTAATTAATTAATTTACTTATATATATGTACACAGTCACTATTAAAAAGAGTAGATAATCAAGCTTTGCATATTGTTCCTTTATTGGAAGAGTATCAATGTATTGTTTATCTAGGTGAATGTGGTCAACCATGCACCCCATGGTTGTCATTTGTTGTTTGTAATCAATTAAATTAAAAATCATCAATTGAATCTTGCATTTGCATCCTCGTGTAGATCTTCACGGCGGTAGTTGCTCGCTCGTCTTGGGAAGGAGGAGGCAGTCTTTGGCGATGCTGCGATGCGTGGGCGTAGCTCAAGACACTGGACCAAGGTCGAGAAGGGCCCCAAAACCAACCTTGATGTCGAGGTTGGACGTCCATGCGCATCGACTAGTTTTCGACTAGTTATTATAGGAAAAACGATGTGCGCCTTGCCACGCACTAACTTCGAAGTTTTGGCTTGATTGCCTTGTGAGGGCCGAATAGGCCGTCTTGCATCATGTTAAAATCGAGAGAAACTTAAAGTTGAACCCCTGCTTGTTTTATGTGCTCTCTAAGGAAATTTTTTCTAGTATGCTTGGTCTTGGGTTGTGTTTGGTTGCGTAGATCTTGCACCCTGTCCAAGAATCTTTTGTCTAGGAGATCTCTATCAAAGTTGCTCCATATCTAATCTAGTTTCGCCGCAAATTTTTCACGGTCATAGCTTTGGTCTACCTCAAGTTGTGCTCGCTTTAGTGAACATCGTCTTGTTGTTTTTCCGGAAATCAATCCAAACCTTGCTTAGTCGAAGCCCCTTCCTAACCTTTCTCGATCGATCTTGCATACCAAACCTTGTTGAGTTGCTGCACAAATTTGGGAATTTTTGGGGACCTGGTTTTAAGTTATGAATTTTGTTCACAACTGCTAGAACTTTGCCAAGTTGCATGTTAGTACCATGGCTACCCATTTCTTACCCATGTATTCTTTTCATCATCGACCGAACCTATCCTTGTACACGCACATCCGCCTAGTTCTCACTTTTGTTGTTATGTCGGATGGACCACCTTGGATCTCGTGATGTGGAGCATGGACTCGTGAACTACCTCGAGGAGGGTGGATTTCCTGCACTCTTGTGGGACACCCCGAAGACTTTGGGTACACCTCTTACCGTAGTACTCGACACGTGAGGTCATGACCTGAAGGTGAAGATTCACCGTGTGCCCGACAAATCCCGCTTGGGAAGAGTGGGAGTGTAAGCAATAACAGAACCGGCCATTCTGCTAAGATGCTCTTGAAGTGCTCACAACTTTTGTGAGAAGCACTCGACGTGGTAGCCGGCACCGCAGCCAAAGTGATTCTTGCGAGAAAGTGTATTCTATAGACACCAAATCTATAGGTACCGAGTTAAAGATATGGAGAACACCGCTCAAGCATTGAAGGAAGCCCGAGTAATGATAGCTACTCTCGTGAAGGAAGACGCAAGAATAAGGCAAGGATACGGAATTAAGTGAAGTGATTCACGAATTTCATGTTGCATAACGACCAATATATGCTTGAACTAGAGAATCAACTCGAAGCGATAGCACTCCACCTCACGAACCCTGTCATTCGGAGAAGAAGAGGATCAACCCTAGGAAGTTGGTATGTTTGTAATAAAGTCGAGTTGTACGCAGTGTAATAGTTGTAAGGAACCCTAGTGTGTGCAACGCGTTTGGTTAGTTTTTGTGGTTGGTACTCTAACTAGAGCTTTTGTGCACTAGTCTGCATTGTAATCCCAAATGTTGTTTTGGTAATCCCAAAACCCGATGAGTATCAAACTTGTCCAAGGATTTTGTGCCGATTCCGATCAATCCGATCTCTCAATCCTAAACTTATTCTTTTGGTCTTGCTCACAACATTTTGAATTAAAACCAATGTCACTTTTGAGCATGCATTGCATAGCACGTGCATGAGGGAACCTTGGTGAACTAACGTGCATACGCATGGAAGATTTCAATATTTCCTACTCTATCCTTCTTATGTTTGGTGATGTTGTTGTCCCATAACCAAAGGTGCCGCGACGGAACCTAGGGCATCATGTGTGCGCAGCCATGTGATTGCCACTAGCGCTAGGTATCTTGGTTGTGACAACGACTCACCACGCATACTCCTTTTCAACTCATCGATTGCCCTCGCAATCACTAACTCATTTTGTGGGTAACCGAGTCATGCTAACACGCATCATGAGCACCATACTGCATGAGCATGTGCATCACGCCTTTTCATTGCGTAATGTAATAAGTCAATAACACCTAATTTTCACAAGTTAAATAACGTGTGAGCAAGACTGCTCCCATACTAATCTACCTTCCATACCTTTCCTACCCCATATTCGTAGCCATTCCTCTATATAGTTCTTATGAACCACCTTGACCGAGCATGGGAAACTTTTGACCAGATATCACATCCGCTTCTTCCAAAGAAAAAATTTCAAATCTTTACTAGCCTTCCTTTTCTTCATAGAAGTCGGTTTGATGATCACCTTTTGACTTGGTCTCTTACCGCCAAACTCGACGTTTCTTAACATCAACTCCTTTCAACCGCTAAGTTGAAGAAGTAGAAGTAGAGTTTTCTTGAGCAATCAAGGTTCTCGAAAAGTCAAGGTTTGAGAGTCCTCCATCGCTTATCCGTCCATGATCCGTGATCATGCCATCCAAATCCTCGGAATCAAGAAAGGAGCAAACCCAGATCGATGGAAGCTTTGCTAAATTCTCCTCGATGCCCTCGAGCCTAGAGGGCTGTAATTCTTCCCATGGTTAACCCCGAGTTCAAGTTAAATATCCATTTTAGAGTTGTGAAATCGGATCAACAATGGGAACTTTTCGAGCGATGTATGAAATTCATGCTTATAATGAGTTTTCATCATGCATGATCTACTTGTTAATTTTATGAGCAAGCTTACGAATGTGTGTTTAATGAAAACTCAACTTTCGATGGTCGGACCGACACGCAGACCCCAATGGTTTTGGTGCATTGGGTAGTGGTGACCTCGCCGCCACCATGACCGATCGACAGAGGCATTCTGTGGCAACGCAAACCAAGTGTTGTGCCGATTCGCAAGCACGATGGCCCAATGAGATGAATACCATTGTGTTGGAAGGGCAAAATTCGAGCAAGTCGGATAGTGTGCGATATCATCCAAGGTCGTTATAGAGGACTATCTCAAACTAGTTTGGCGTATGCCTCTCACCATTATCTGCATCCATGGTGGAGCAGCCCGCTTATTCAATTTGTTGGTGGATCATGTGAATCGTAGTCACCAATACCTCGACTCTATATTACCACCCTCGAAACTACCAATGGACCTTAGAAAGGAGAGAGAAAAGTCGGAGTAACAAGCTTAGTATTATCTCGAGATAGATGTAAGTGAGTGGAAATTACCTATAAGGAAACTCATCCGCATAAGAGCAAAACGGTTGCAACACCGACAAGATCGGCCACCATCGAAGGTGAAACTCGCCTCAAGCCGAGATATTAGGAAAGCGAAGGAAAGAAGTCTGCATCGTCAAGAAAGATCGAACAAGTTTCCAAGCCCAAGGAACTTCCGCCCGCCTTTGCTACAAGACAACCCGGCATTACATAAGTGAGTGCCCAACCCTATGCACCCCAAACCCCAAAGAAGGAATCGAACCCCAGGTGAAGGTGATCACCAGAAGTCGATCTTTCAAGGGAAGCCGATCACTTAACTCTATGGGTAATCTCTATCCGAGAACCACCTCCCACTTTGTCTTGTAATCTCGGACGAGATTCTTCTTAGGGGTAGGTCAGACGCCTGTGTTTTAATTAGCCATTAACGCTAATGACCGCTTTCAGCTGAGTCAAACCTGCTGACATTGGTCAAACCTAGGTCAACCTGGGTCATCACCTCGAAAACCTCGCCAACAATCCCTAATGACCCTCTTGATCAAGTCACACACACTTGTGGTCAACCCTTGGTCAAAGGCACTCAAACCCCACTTAAGCCCCTCGATGTCTTTGAACGTCTTTTCGAACCTTTGTCAGCGTTCTCCAAATTTCCCCTAAACACTTCAAAATCTCCCAATATAAAAGTTGTCCGGTTCTCGAGGACACAACTTTCATGTTGGATGGCATTTCAAATTTTGAGTGGAAAAGGTGGGAAAACTTGGTCAACTGCAGAAGCTCCTGTTCACCGGCGCCAAGAAAACCCCAAGTTGGCAAGGTTTCAGAAAATCCGTTGGGAAAAACACCTATGAGCCTTTGTAAAAGTTGTAGGTAGTGAGATCTACAACTTTGGTATAATCACCTTGGGTCACCTTAGTTCAAGTTTTCAAAGTTTTTCGCTGTCAAACGTTGCTACCCGGAATAGCCCCACGGCGGAACGCCCAAGCCGCGCCAAGGCCCATACGGCGCCCGCCGCCGCCCATCAGCCGCATGCCGTACGCCGCCAGACATGCCGAGTGCCGCGATCGGTCGCAGGCGCCGCGCCTCGCTGACGCCTTTCTCTCGCCACGTGCCGCGCTCTCGCCGGTCGGCCGCACCGCCATGCTCACGGGCCCGCCCGCATCGCTGCCACGCTGCCGAGGTACGGCCACCGACCATAGATGACGCCGGGGCATCCTTCGCGGCGAAGGCAACGCCCCTCTCGCGCTGTTTAAGGAGCCGCCGAGCACCTCCTCCATTGGACGCCGCCGCGAGCTCCGCCTCCATTAATTTCCATCGCCGCAAACGCCCAATACCTCTCCAGACCTCCTCAAGCCTGCTTGTTGTCCGTGGCCGAGCCCTCGCCGGCGACACTCCGCCACCACCGAGCCCTAGGTGAGCACAGTCGAGACCGTGGACCCAATTGCAGGCCTTTTAATCTTTCCGGACTTTACCGCAAACCGAGGGCATATGTGTGAACCTTTGAAAGTTCCGAAAGCAAAGTAGTTTCTCAAATAGTAGAGTAGTTTTGCTGGAACTTGTAAAATGTGTAGAAAATCATAGAAAATCAGAAAAATGCAAACCCAATTTTTTAGATTCCATGTGAGTAGTACTACAACTTTTGTAAAGCATGTCTATGGTTTTCCTGATAATTTCTGCATGAAAAATAGAGAGCTGAAAACCTAGATCTGTTGTATCTCCAAATCCACTTGTGATCTATAGCTGAATTTTGGATATGTTGTGTGTTATGTTATGCCTAGATCCTGTACCAAAATTGCACAAAGTTATGTTGTAAATATTTTTATATGAATTGTTTTCTATTTATGCAGAATCTGTCCAAATGATTTTTGTAGCTAAAATAATTATATTTTTGTGACCAACTTCTGCATGTTGTCTTTTATGCCAAAATGCACCTTTGGTGAATTAATCACAATTTTATAATTGTCATAAATATTTATTCTTGAAATATGCTTGATTTCCTTTGTAAATGCATAACTCCAGATCTATAATAGTTCTAGGTGTATATGTTGCATTCCTAGCTTAGTTTTGGACCAGAGACCATGTGAGAAAGTTGGAATCATTTTGATGCTTATTTTTTTTGTATGCATTTCTCTTGCTTTAATAGCTAGCTTTTGTTCTTTCGGTATATTTAATTCCATAGCTCTCATAAGTGTGCATGTGTGCAAGTGCTTCTTAAACACCTCACTGAATTTTATAAATTTATTTTATGAATAAAAGCAATAGAGGCAATTAAAGCTTAATAGTAAATTAAATGAGAAAATCATCAACTCCATAGCTAATGACCCTTTGCATGTGATGTTGATCTTTCTAAGAAGGTTGTGACCACCTCCTTGCTGTTTTGTGTTTTGTAATTAATTAATTTACTTATATATATGTACACAATCACTATTAAAAGAGTAGATAATCAAGCTTTGCATATTGTTCCTTTATTGGAAGAGTATGCTGAATGTATTTGTTTATCTAGGTGAATGTGGTCAACCACCCCATGGTTGTCATTTGTTGTTGTAATCAATTAAATTAAAAATCATCAATTGAATCTTGCATTTGCATCCTCGTGTAGATCTTCTTCGACGGGTAGTTATACGCCGTCTTGGGAAGGAGGAGACGGAGAGTCTTGTGCTGCGATGCGTGGGCGTAGCTCAAGACCGGACCAAGGTCCGTAAGGGCCCAAGGCCAACCTTGCCCAAGGCAAGCCCGGATCATTAACCCTGCTTTTTAAAATTACGCAATTATGTTTGATATGATTGCATTTACGTTCGGAGTTGAATTGAAACCCTAGTTGCATGATCCTAGGTACCTATGCTCTATCACTAGTATGCTAGGTCGATAGCTGCTATGCTATAGGACCGGTACAAGTCGTGATGTTCGTCACTCGCGAGAATAGGTTCTTATGTTGGAATCATAAGATCTTTATAAATGGATTGCTCATGTGGTAAGAGCATGGGATTTGGGCTCGGTGTGGGCTAAGCTTTTGAGCGTACTAAGCACTTGTCGGGAATGGGACCGTAAGCCTAGTACCTTAATGAGACTCGTGAACTTACTATTACTACTCTTGAGTGATCACCTCCCGGCTAGCTACCGGGAAGGGTACTGGTGTGATGTTGGGTGCCTCGCGGGTATGCCAACTAACCTTGTACCCGTGGATCGTAGTCTTTGATCCCAACCCGAGGATTTTTGGGAACCGCCGATGGTTGTCCTCGCGGGCACCCTACCGTGTTTAGGTTTACCTTGCAAGGCTTAAATCAATCGATTGCCCTCTCACCGTTATCCGAGACCGCTTAATCAACGCCATGATATCCCTTAATGATGGAATTTGATGAAGTTTATCGCTTGAAGTAATTGTTTGTACAAATCTTGATTGACTTAGTTGGCACACTTAGAAACGGTAATCAACTAGAACTTGTGCTAAAATATTGAAAGTAAGGACATACTCTTTGTGGCTTTTCCATAAAGAACTCCACCTACCAAAAGCCTCTCATGTCTAGAGTTTGGTGATGTAGTTATCACCCGATTTAAGTCTTGCCGAGTATTAGTATACTCACTTTGCTTTAAAAATGTTGGTGTGGTTTGATCTGGTGAGATTCCACCGGCCGAGCAGTGGATGGGTGGATGACGACTGATGGCATCACGGATGGCCTCCTCGTGATGTTTTACTGCGCTAGTTTATTTATTTCGCTGTTTTCAAACTCGAACCTTTACTTCCTCATGAACAAGGTTTGTAATAATTTGGATTTAATTCGTGTTGTACTGGACTCGCCTTGGAGTTTTAATGCATATGTTCGATCCTCCGTGAATTCCAAGTGATTTATCGGGCGTTAACCGCGGCAACTAAACAGGATGATACTTACCGCCGCTTAATGGCCAAAGTGGATTGGTTTAGGCGATAGTACGGTATTTTCCGGTTGTCGGTTGTCACATCGCAATCGGCGGAAACTCCCTACCTTGGTCCTCAAATTGGATTTCGCAAAGGCGTTCGATTCTGTGGACTGGGCGTGCTTGGCGCGGGTCATGGAGGTGCGAGGTTTCCCGGAGAAGTGGTGTCGCTGGATCGCATCCATCCTGGAGACTTCCAAACTCACGTTTTGTCAACGGTAATCCCGGGTCCTTGGTTCCGAGGTTTAGGTTTGCGAGACCCGCCTCCCCTTACCTCCTTCCCCTGGTTGCGTATGTCCTTCGGATGATGATCAAGCAGAGCCTGTGAATCAAACACCCTACGACGACCGCCATGCTCCTCGCCCTCCAATATGCAGACGACACCTTGATCTTGCTCGCATGCATGTAGTCTCGATTGCACCGGGACACATCGGATTCCTTCTCTGCCGCCACCGGGCTACGGATCAATTTCGACAAGAGTACTATGGTTCCCATGCACACGCCGCCGGCCGATGTGGAAGCCATGAAGAACATCCTGGGGTGCAAGGTGGGGGAGTTCCCGCAGTCATACTTGGGCCTCCCGTCCCAATGACAACCGCTACGCCGGCGTTCTCCCTCATCGCCAAAGCGCATGCAGATACCTCACCTACCGCAAGCTTTCTCTGAATCACATGGGCGCGGTGCCGGTGAAGCAGTGCTCGACAGCCAACTCATCTACACCATGTCTGCGCTGCAGTGCCGCGCAGGTGCTCGACCGGATGTGAAGAGGCGCGGCTTTGTGGGCGGGCGAGCGCCACCGCCCAATGCCCGTGGCGTGGGAAAAGCTTGCCAATCAAGAACCAAGTGGGACTCGGGATCAAGGATTTGGCGGCGCAAAACAAGTGCTTGCTCTAAAGCCGCCGTGATCACCTCCATCACCCCGGAGGATCGCCGCGCGGTGGGCACGCGACCGCGTCGACCTGGTGACCATGCGCGGCGACATCGGCGCGACCGGAAGCACCCGAGGAGCTGTTGCCGCCCACCGTGCCATCACCGGCGCATGGTGCGCGATGGCCGAGCGACGAGCTCGAGGACCGCCGGCTATCGCGGGCGCTCGTGTGAGGCGTTCACGCTGTTTCACGCACGCCACGACCACGAAGTCTCGGCCGCCACGGATCAAGGTATTGACAACACCGTGTGCCGAGGATCTCGCATGGCGCGGTCATGGAGCTCCGTGAGGTGCGCCCCTGCCCGGTTGTCCTCACGGCGACGACCGCAGCCCGTCATGGCGACGGCCGTAACACCGCGGTCGGGTCTCGCTACGCCACTGATGGCGGTGACGGGCGCCCCACCTAGCCCCTTCGCCAAGTTCGTCTGGAAGAACAGAGCGCCGCGGATCCATTCTTTGCCCGCCGTCTCGAGAGAATTCAATGTCGCAAACCTTGTGAAGAAACACGCCCTCACCGAAAGCCTCGTGAAGTCTCTGCTCCCGTGAAGAAGATCAACCACATCATGTTCAGCCGCTTCGCCGCCTCGCAGGGCGACCTTGGGCATCGACGCTTCGACATGTTCTCAGATCGCAACCGTGGAGGTCCCCGTCCTCAAGCCCCTCGGCACTTCATCACCGCTTCATCCTTCGCTCACTGCACCGTGGAAGCATCGCAACGACGTGGTGTTTGATCGAGCGTCCGCCCACCGCCGCTCGGGCCTCGTGCGGGAGGATGCTCGCCAGGAGCAATAGATGGCTGATGACCGGATACTAGCCGAGTCCCTGTGCTCCCCTACATCCATGTAGTACACCACCGTAGGGAATGGGTATACCCCTCTCCGTTTTTATGTAACTTGCTGAAAAACCTGAGTTGGACTAGGCTTTGGCTTGCAACAAACCCCCAAAATCAATGAAAATTCAGGTGGGGATGCTCTCCCCCCGTGACCGTCAAAAAATAATGCAAGTGCAATTGCTTGAGTTTATTCGGCTTCTCTGTTTACACCGTATTTCTGTTTTTTCCATAGTAGTTTTCTCTCACAACATATTAGTCGTACAAATCAGCAAAAGTCGTTTTAAGATCTGCCGATCACACTTAAATCCACATGCTCCTGAAACGTGCGCGCGAAAAACGCAAGAAGAGGATGGAGAAGAATTCGAAAAACCACGGAACAAGCGGCAGATTCGGCCGTTAGTTGCTGCTGCTGCTGCACGTAAATGGCGAGCAGCTACTAGCAGGGACCCTGGGTCCTGGGACCGGCCCCGTGAATTGAAACGCTCCCAATTGCCTGTTCCATTCGCCAATCGCCATAACTCGGACGCGCAGCGTGCCGGCGGCCGGTGTGTACAGTGGAGTCACGCTGGCTATTCCTTCGCCACCGATCGATCCGGCTGTGGCGACGGCGCGTGCGAGTCCAAGCGGCTCAGCTCGATCGGCGTCACCGTCGCCGTCGCCCGTCGGCCCCTGCCGCTGCTCGTCGCCGTCCGGCCGGGATGAAAGGAGTTTTGTTGCCGTGCCCATAAAGAAGGCACAGGGCGCTGCCAGCAGGCCGCGCTGTTCCACCCTTACGCGATCCACGTGAGGAATTAAGGGCTGTCGTCTTGACGACGATGCAACAACAACTTGGCGTTCCTTCTGTCCCTTAGCTTGTGCTCTTGGTACTAGTAGCCATGCTCATGCATGTACCGGTAGCTGAATGGGAGAGAGACCATATAACTGTGCAGGTAACAGATGGTCATTTCGATGCAATAACATCCCATTCTCTTTCGCTCCACATTGCTAGCTAGAACACACAGTCGCACAATCAATGCAAGCTCTTGATTGAGACCTGCTCTAACATTTGAGATATGACACGATCCGTTTCTCCCAAAAATGCAGGTACTTGTTCGAGCTCAAAATTTGCTTTTGGTGGTAGATGGCAAAATGCGGTGTATACACGTGATTCTAGTAGAAATTGTTTGTGCTTTGAAACGTGCAACTGTTGTACGTGGGTTGTGAATGAATACAGTAACAGCGTAACACATCCTCCACCGGATTTCAGGACAGTAAAAAAGGGACTGAAGAATCACATGATTCTTTTAACCCATCCTGAACTTGGTTGTAGGCCAGTACATGGCTACATGCCCGTGGACCATTTCTCTTTTTTTTTTCTCTTTCAAGAAAAGACAGGGAGGGAACTAGTGCACGCAGGGAGGCATTTCTCAACCGGACGCCTGCTTCCTCCCTTTTGCCTCCCTCCCCGGCCGTCCCCGGCCATAACTCCTCCAGCACCGCCCTCCCTTCCCTCTCTTCCTTGGCTATATAAAGGGAGGCCAACCCTTCTTCTCCACCGTTCTTCGCCCCACCTCTCTTCTCCCCTCTTCCGATCCCTCTCCCTCCAGCCACCAAAATGCCTAGCCCCAACCACCGCCACCGCTTCCTCCCGGTCTGCTGCCCAAGCTTCCCGGCCGCCGGCGATCCGTCCCCGGCAGCTGCAGCCGTCTCCACGGGGCGCCTCACGGCGACCAGCAGCAGGAAGAAGCGGAAGCGGCGGAAGCCTCGCCCCAGCTGCAGCGCTGCTGTTCTGTGATGGCGCTATCCTCACCGAGCTTCTTCTACACCGCCCTCTAACTCTCCCTTTTCTCCATAGCCGTTCGCTTCTCTTTGCTCCGGTAGGTATTTCTCATCTAGCATGAAGTCAACCAATGGTCTTCTTGACCTTGCAAGACTTTTCGCTTGAAGATGAATTCCTACGCGGTAGCTCTCCTCATCTCACACCTATCAATCCTCCCATCCTTCGCGTCCCCGTCTATCCCTCTTGAGCTTGGAACTCTTGCAGCTAGCTAGCCACCACTTTCATGCGAACTCTCTGCTGTTCGGTGTACTGGAAGTTATGTTGCTAATGTTTGTATCTCGGCCGTCTCGTGCTGCCGTGCGTCGTTGTGCTGCCTTTCAGCTACTACGCGCTTCCGCATGAACTCTGCTGTTTAATTTGGTGTAATGAAGTTAATTTAGTCGCCTGATATTTCCTAGTCGTGTATTTTGCCTTCCAGCTACTGTACTTTAGCATGTACAGTTTGGTACTGGGCGTGTAGGAACTGAAGTATTCTATTATTGTGTCATGCCGTGCCTTGTTATTTTTTGCATATTCCTCTCCTGCTGATGTTGTCTTCTTGACTCAACCGGGGAGGAAGGACAATATGATTGGCTTAGCTTGTTGACATTGTACACAAACACTGCGGCAAATCTCAAGATTCTCAACTGGCATCTAGCTTCTGCTTTTTATTAGTTCATGAGATCACGTTAATGACATGCAAAACTGGATGAAAAAACGACGAACAATAATGCATGCATATGAGCATGCACGCGTTCAAACGGCGCAGGAAAATGCAGAGAGGACGACGACGACGTCACCCGCCGGCCGCGCGCCCCGGCAACCTAGCTCGTGCATGCGCCGTGCGTGCCCCCCTTGTGCTGCAGTCTGCACCATCTCATTTACCGTGTCCTCAGCTACGGCAAGTCGTCGCTGATTCGATCGGCAGCGTGCCCGGCCAGTCGCTGACTACTCGCGCTGCTTGTCTGGGCACGCTAGCTGAATCGGCAGACTCGCGATCCACACACCGAACCCACCACTGAGAAGTGAGAACCCGGCCCAGGCCGGCGGCGCCCGGCCGGCAACCTCAGCGACGCACGTCGGCCGTGTTCCCCTCGTTCCCGTCGCGCACACAACGCCACAACCCACGCAGGCAGGACGCTTTCCAACCGACGGCAGACGTGCGCGCGCGGCTTTCAGCGCGAGGAGAAGCTCCTCCCCGGCCGTATCCCTAGCCTCGCCACGCCACGCAATAACTTCGTCTTGCGCTCGGAATGCGATGCCCCAAGCAAAAAAGGTGGCGCCACCGCACGACGTACCGACCGCCGGCCGCGTTCCGAGCCCCAAATGTTTGAGCTGCACGCCCGACCGGCGTTCCGATCGATCCCTGCCGGCTGCCGAGATCGTGTGCCAGGCACGGCGCGGCGTCGCCGCCCCCATCAATGCCAGCTCTGAATGCATATGGCGCGCGCACGCTGCCGCATGGGCGTAGCGAGCGTTGAAGAAGCTTTTGCAACCTCGCGCACCACGAAGAAGCTTATAGTTGTGCGTAGTACTTGACCGATAGTGATGCGGCATGCCGCAAACGGCGCCAGGAATGGCCGTGGCGCGCCGGGCGCCGCGCTGCTCGCGGGCGCGGGCTCGGAACGCTGGCTGGCTCGGCATGGCGCGGCGACGACGTCGTCGGCGTGGAGCCTACTGTACACGGGAATTGAATGGCGCCTGTTGCCGTCGCAGCGGGCGCCAGCGGCAGAAGGGATGATTGAGGCGGGGGGACACGGGAGCCACCGGGCATTTTTGTATGCGACTGTGCACGCACGCTTTGCTGCGTGCGAGTGTCTGAAAATCCGGCCGGGGGCACAGCTAGCGCCAGAGCGAGAGACTTCACGTCAAGTCGCCAAGAGCGGCAGTCAGGCGTAAATGCCACAACAGTTAGCCAAAGCCTGAAGACGTTCCTGCTACCTAGCTATACGTGACAGGACGGCTCCACTGTGCGATCCTTTTTGCAGGTGGCAAAAAAACCTTGTTAAACCAAAGCTCTGGACCAGCGAGGTGATGAGGGAATATCAAGCAGTTCCTCCATTGCTGAGCAGACAGCAAGCCTGGGAATGTTTTCAGGGACACAGCCAACAAAAGTGTCGCTATCAGCCTATCACACACGGTTCTCATTGCAAGGGCCGGGGCGGCAGATCGCACCGGATTCCAAACTATACTCCTACCGGCGCATCTCCGGATCCGGCCAGTAAAATCACGCCGCCCGACCGACAGCGAGTGAAGAGGTAACAGGGCGTTCACCTGGCGTTTTTCCTCATCCCCCGGTCCAATTAGGTTTCCTGTGTGCGCGCCTGCGGTTTGCAGGGGCACAGCGATACTTTACCCTAGGAGTAAGCTTTTCCGCAGCACGGCACAGCTGAACAATCAGGACAATCACAGAAACCGGGCAGCAAATGGCAGCTAAAATGGAGTCCCAGTTATTACACATGGAGCAGCACACTAGAGCCTTCCAGTTCTAGCCACAGCAACCGGGCAGCAAATGGCAGCTGCTATTAAACTTTGGAGTCCAGTTACAGATGTGTAGTAGGAGTAGCACACTAGGGCCTAAACCAAGCTTCCAAAGGGGTAGTGTCAAGATGACGAGGCCTAAACTGATCGTTACATGATTGAACATTCAGTAACATTTAGTATAAAGATTCAGCATACTAGGTCCTAAACTGATCTTCCAGATTGATGAACAGATTCCCAAGAGGTAATGTAACGAGGAACATACCGATCAGTGCTACGCTGCTACCGATACGCAAAGTGATCATTACGTGAACAAGACTATCAGGATAACATACTGGTTACCACCCGAGGCAAGAACTGTGTAAACTAAATGAACATTCAACCTTGAATTCTCTTTGACATGTGCTACTCCTACATTTTCCAGCATATAGTTCTTCCACACACAAAAAGGTTGGACCTCACCAGGTAAAAAAGCTTTGATTTCGAAATCTTACCCGGGAAAAGTACACGGTACACCCACATTCATGGGCAGTATGTAATCATTGTCCTACCCCTGATTCCCAGCCATTTACTACAATTCCAGCATATTGAAGACACAAAAGGCGCGGTACAGGGAGGTACAGTAGCAAGCACGAAACGATGCAAGTTCCAATTCAGACGTTTATACGCGAATAAAATGGGGTCCACACAACACAAGGTAGCATGTGAGGTCACTGTACCCAATTATTAGAACAGCATAAGGAGGGCATCACTAACAGTTTTGTAGCGACTGGTTGAAGAGCAAGGGACAAAAGGCATTGACGATTCTGAAAGCAGGAATGCAGAATGGAACAGTGTGACTGGCCAATGTGTTGACTAGTCGAAGGGCAGGTCCGAGGCAGTAGTAGATTCAGAGAGGTCCTGGAAACGTCCCGTTCTCCCTCTGCTCGTTCCATTTCTCAACCTGGTTCAGCAAACAGTCAGATGGTGATGATTTCAGAGAAAGCAGACATAATAGCTCTAATTGCAAAATAACAACGCAACATAAAAAATAATCAAATCAGCAAACACATGAAAGTATTATAGGTTACGTTACAGGGCAGGAAGGTAGAAGGAACAATAGGAAGGAAAAATAACGTAGATCACTAGATCAGAGCCAGCCAATATAACATGTGTTCGAAACCTTCTGAGATTCAGTGTGTATAGTATCATATAAACTGGATTTCAAACATGGATGAAATATGATTGCTTCAGCCTCATCCTGGAGACCTGGAGTAAATCTATGGTAGCTTATGAAAGCCAACTAACATATCTGATGCACCAAATGTAGGGCTGACTGCTAGTAACAGCAATAGTAAATCTATTGACGAATAATATTAAAAAGTTTCAGTACAAGAGGTGAAGTAACACGTTCTTTCCTACACTTTCGCTGGCACAGATATTTTTATTTTCCATCATCAAGAAACAGCACATGTTATGCTATAATGACACTCCATCGAGGCACCGACATCAACTAATTCCCCTTCTATCTTCCGAGATCCATTGTCTACGAGATGCATGGAAGCAAAGTAACAATCCTTCAAAACAGAAGAAAACCATTTTTGCCCAAGACAAACAAACACTGTTTATCATCAAAGACAGGGACCCTCAGAATGTATCATTCAAGAGCTGCACACATCATGAATTCTTGCATGCATCTTTACTGTTAACAAACAAAAATGGAGGGGCTGAGACGATACAAAGCAATTCAGGGTAAATGTGTAACACCTCCTCTTGAAGTGAATTTGAAGTTAAAACAAGTCAAGGCAAATGTGAGAATATCTCATGTTATGCATTTGATAACAACACAAATGTAAATGCATGCTATTTGTGCAAATTTGCATGCACATACCACTATTTGCATGTGCAAGCACACCCATAAACATATGTACAGCCTACTAATGACACAGCCACTGAGAAGGGAGCATATTATTGAAAACCAACTTAAGAAGAGCCGGTTGACAACAAACCACTGGCTGATTCTGGACACTGAACAGCGACAAAGACAACTAACTTAACTCAGGTTACAAGAGAAAACTATTTGAATGAAGATTTATTTAAAAAAAAGCTACAAGGGTCAAGGCAAGGGTTTTAACATAGTTAGATCAATCACAAATGTCATATGAATACATCCACAGAAGCATACTGATAACTTCATGATTTTCGGATCCAAAAGAAAAGGAAAAAATGGCGGTGAAAAATCCAATTATCATGTGTATATTACTTCATTCAAAAAGATATGTTCCCAAGAAGCATAGTCAACAATGGCAGCAGTAAAGGAAAAGGCACTCACCCATTCTCCAGGGCAAAGAGACCTGTAGTACTTGGCAAATTTGTCACAATCACCAGCATCATCCCCTTTGGCATTCACACACCTGAATCCATGAAAATTAGAGCAATATAGTAACAAAATATGATTGGGCACTGCCTAGAAAAATGAAGAAGAAAACACTGGCAAACTATAAAAGTTACTGTTACGCAAAGTGTATGGTTATACCTGTGGTACTCAACATAGCGAGTAAAACAATGCCTTGTCTGGTTTGTTGTAGGGAAGCGGAAGTCCGCAGGTGCTGTTTTTATCTCAATCTGGCATATATAAGCAAATGAATAAACTTGTGACGGACGATACACAACACATAAAACACTTCAATGGAGGCTGGAATAGAAAGAAAAGAAAACAGAAGGCAACGACGCACAGTGAAAGACACGGTTGACAAGATAGGCCTATTTGCATAACCCAACAGAAATGCCAGATTATCTCCAAAAGAACTGGACTTTTCACAAAGGATAGCAGCATAGAAAAGGTAAGTTTTTCATCAATGTGAAGTGTGCAGGAAAGAATGTATATGCTAATTGATGAAATGGGTATGCTAATTGATGTAATGGGCAATGCAGGCAGTAGTCATGACGAAACCAAACCATTACAAAATGACGGTCAGCAATACACCACAGCTAAAAAATTTGTAGATGAACATATTGTGGAAACCAGCAAGACGGCGATAAATGCCCGTTTAATGTAAAACACATGCAGATTAGAGAATACATATAGCACTAGTGTAAAACTATCATCTTGCAGCACTACATGGGCCAAGGATGACTCCAGGAGTGGAAATATCATTATTTCATTCAGACACACCAAATTAGTGATCGGGTTCGTATAGTAGGTCTGAAGTCGGAAATCCCATGCAAATTACAGTATCTCTCATCTACTTTTCCTCTCCACCTAAAAGATTTTTATTCCCTTCACTGATCCCTGAATATGTCGAGCAGAAGCAAATGTTTTGGAATAGTTTCGGTTGTTCAAAATTGATACATATCCCTAAACGAGTAATCGACACTCTGAGGGCAGGCACGAGTGAAAATTTCGTCGAGGAAGCTCCGAAATGCGTCGGCAACCCTACCCGCATACCCGCCCAATCTGTAACCGCGGACGAGGAGATACATCCTCGCACCAATCTGTAACCGCGGACGAGGAGATACATCCTCGCATTTCTGAATCGCTCAGAGATCGGAAGCCATCGTCATGTTCCCGCACGATCCTAGGATCTCTCGCGTCGCCGCTACCTATTCGTCCGGGCAGACTGGACGAATGATTCATCATGAATCTACCGGCGGCGACCTAACGGTGGGTACGCACTGCGAGCTTGTTCGGGAATGGACAGACGGAAGGAGATCCGGCAGGGGGCGCGGAAGGGGCTGCGAGGATCGCAATCTCACCTCGGCCATCGCGGTGCGGAGGGGGGGATGGAGACGGCGGCTGGTTCCCGGCGGCGCGCGGTGGAGAACGGGAGGTGGTGGCGCTTTGGTGGCTTCCGGTCTCCGGTCCTCGATGGCTTTTGCGTGCGAGCCGCGGAACCGAAGGAGAGAGAAGAGGAAGACCGAGCCCAGGTACAGCCAAAAATGTCGCAGGCCGGGCCGCACGCGCCATCATTCAGCCCGTGTGGCCCAGGCGCTTGCCCCCAAACAGGCTGCACCAAACTGGGCTAATTGACGCCGAATTTCTTTCGCTGGGCCTCTGAGGCCAGTTTGCCACGCGTCGACTTGCACTTGCTTGCATGTTGTGCAGGAAAGCACGAACACGGAAAACCTGAAGTCCGGAACACGCAGAAAATCTGGACTCCGACGAGGCGATCTTGTTGAGCAGCAGCCAGCCAGCCACCTTTCAGCGAACGCTGAGTTGTAGCGTACTACGCGATGACTACCGGTGAGCCTGTGACGTGCGAGCGATGACTGGACTCGCCCCTGCCCATCCTGATCGCCTCAGCTCAGACGGGAGTCCCCCAGCGGCACGAGTCCAAGACACAAGCACAAAAAAGCGACCGGCTTTCAACGAGAGACGGAAGTTCTTTTGACATTCGGCGGCGCAAAAGCCACAGGATAAGGACGTTGTGGAATCGCGGTGAGCCGGCACGTCTCTGCCGCCGTCCAGCTGCACGGCCCCCAGCGGCGACCCGAAGCCACCAGTCGCCGCCACCTTCCTGTCCTCGGCCACGGCCAGGCGCGATGCCGTGACGAATCCAGCAGGGACGACGGACCGGACCCCCAACAACCACGCGCCCCCGCGCGCCAAGGCTAAGCAAAGGGCGACGCGTCGCCGCGTGGGTCCCACCTGTCACCCTACCCGCGCGCCCCGGCCCTCACGGTGACAGGCTACGTGAGCGCGGTCCACGGCATCCGCGGCCACGAATCCGCGGGCCCCGCGCACCGCGCGGTGCAGTGGACCGGGTGCCTCCTCCTCCACGCAATCCGGATGCGCGGCGGGGACGGGCGCTATAAATACGCGGCCAGGCCCGTCCCCTCTGTTCTCATCTTCAGCATCCCCACCGCGTCCTTCGCTAGGAATCGATCCCCAAATCTTGCCGTCACCAAATACCCATCTCTTCGGTGCGAGAGGAATCAGCTGCCCTGCTTTCTCGGAGAGGAGAAGGAGAGGGGGATTTTCCTTTCGTTCCCCACCCACCCGCCGATCGGGATTTGGTATTGTCCGGGCCGCTGGTTTCGCAGCGGGTTCGGGTGTTCGTCGTGGGATTGTAAGAATCTTCTCTCCCCCCGTATGTTCTTGTTGTTCGATCTAATATGTAGTACTGTGATGTTTGTTTGATCTGGTAATGGTGCTTAGTCTACTGAGAACCATATGTTCCTTCTCTAGATGGTTATGAGATTGTTTGTTTTCCTTTGACGAAGAATTGGATATATGATGTTGACGTATTTCTTTGCTTCGATGTTAAGGATCACCAAATTACCTGAATATTTATTCGGGGAGAATTTTGCTAAGGTTACTGCGTATAATTTTGGATCTCTGCTCAGCTCAGAAATTTTTGCAGATTATGTTTCTGTATTTGTTCCAATTATCTTGAACTGTCAGTTTCGCCCGTTGTGAGTAGAAATTCTTTTCTGTTATCTCTGGAATTACCAGGATTTGGATAGTTTTGAACTAACTATGGTAGGAATATGTACTGAAGTCTTTACGGTTTGCCATCACAGATCTGTTACATATCTCTGCAGTTCCTCACCAGTCATTCTGTTCTTCTCTTCAGTGAAAATTTGATGTGCTAATGGAGTCCAAGGGTGGCAAAAAGAAGTCTAGCAGTAGTCGTTCCTCCCTGTTGTACGAAGCTCCCCTCGGCTACAGCATTGAAGACCTCCGCCCTGCCGGCGGCATCAAGAAGTTCTCTGCTGCTTACTCGAACGTATGTACAAGACGATTTTCCTTCATTTCATCTGTATAATTTCATCTCTTGTATGATTTGGTGCTTACAATGTCAATTGTTTCATCTATTGCAGTGCACCAGGAAGCCATCCTGATATCGCTCTCGTCGATCCCGTCCTAGTAGCTTAGAAATCACCTGCAATTTCATTTTGATCTTCCTAAATCTCTCTGGCTAGCTGCTTTCTGGTGACCAAAAAGATTTCAAGAACCCGCGTCCTGTCTTCCTCCCTTGGCTGTCTGTCATCTTGCTCTTAAACAATGGCAGTCCTGCAAGGTGCTGCCGCTGCCCCTCCCCAGGTCTCTGCAATTGGGTTTGAGGGATATGAGAAGCGCCTTGAGATCAGCTTCTCTGAGGCTTCTGTCTTTGCTGACCCCAGTGGAAGGGGACTGCGCGCGCTCTCGCGTGCCCAGATTGACTCTGTTCTTGACCTTGCGCGGTGCACCATTGTGTCTGAGCTCTCAAACGAGGACTTTGATTCTTATGTCTTATCTGAGTCAAGCCTATTTGTGTACCCATACAAGGTTGTCATCAAGACCTGTGGGACTACCAAGCTTCTGCTGGCCATTCCGAGGATTCTTGAGCTTGCTGAGGAGCTCTCACTGCCGCTTGCTGCTGTTAAATACTCCCGTGGGACATTCATATTCCCTGATGCACAGCCTTCCCCACACAAGAACTTTGCCGATGAAGTTGCCTTCCTCAACCGCTACTTTGGTGGTCTCAAGTCGGGTGGCAATGCCTATGTGATTGGAGATCCTGAGAAGCCTGGGCAGAAATGGCACATCTACTATGCCACTGAGCACCCGGAGGAGCCTGTTGTTACTCTGGAGATGTGCATGACTGGGCTGGACAAGAAGAAAGCTTCTGTCTTCTTCAAGACCTCTGCAGATGGCCACATCTCTTGTGCTAAGGAGATGACCAAGCATTCTGGCATCTCGGACATCATCCCGGAGATGGAGATCTGTGACTTCGACTTTGAGCCCTGCGGCTACTCCATGAACGCCATCCATGGCCCTGCGTTCTCCACCATCCATGTGACCCCAGAGGATGGCTTCAGCTATGCAAGCTATGAGGTTATGGGTTTCAACCCAGCCTCTTTCGCTTATGATGACCTGGTTAAGAGGGTGTTGAGGTGCTTTGGCCCATCTGAGTTCTCTGTTGCTGTGACCATCTTTGGTGGGCGGGACAACGCAAAGACCTGGGGTGAGAAGCTGGATGTAGAGGCCTTTGCCTGCAGCAACATGGTTGAGCAGGAGCTCCCAGCTGGTGGCTTGCTTATTTACCAGAGCTTCACTGCTGCTGGCAAAGCCCCAGTTGGGTCGCCGAGGTCTGTCCTCCATGGCATTGTTTGTGACAATGTTGAGAATGGATCTGAGAATGGTGAGCTCGATGCCCCACTGTGCTGGGAAGTGGAAGCGGATGCTGATGTTGTGGATGAGACCGAGGAAAGGGAAGCCAAGAAGAGGAAATGCTGATGCTGATATGACCTGAGAGTTCTGTTTCAAGTATATTTGCTGCCCTTAGTTATCTTGTGAAGCAGCCAAGCCAGATTGTTTATGCTATATAATTTGTGTAATAGTGCTGTGACAAATAATGTAAAATGCTCTAGGTGGCCTGCTCTGTCTGCCACAGTGAGCCGATGTACCGATATTGTTTGTGTGATAAACTTTATGAGTTGATAAAGCCTAAACATGAATAAAGTGTTTTTATGTGATTCGGGAGTCATATCTTCAACCGTATATTGCCTCTGTTCATGTTTGAGTATTGCCTCTGGTCATGTTGAGTATTTCATTCCTATATTGCCTTGGTTCATGTTGAGTATTTTATTCCAAGAAGCCTGTTCTCTCTCTGGTCCATGCAATGTGAAGACTGAAGAGACCTCACGACTGACGTCTTTGGAATTGGACTCGGCTAGGCTCGTCTTAGCAACTGGATTGCTAGAATCTGATCCTTGATTGAGATGGGCATTTCTGTGGCAACCAGGAATCGGTCTGGCAAAGTCGGCTGGATTACTATGTCAGAATGGCATTGCCCAAATACGATACCACTACTCTTCCGGTCGTGAGGTACATGGAGCTCAGGGAACCGATGCAAACAGCAGACGACAGCAACTTGTCCATATTGGAGATCGGAGGAATGTTGATCGAGAGTTCGAGACAGTAGGATTTACCTAGGCTTCTTTGCAGGGATTATCTTTTGTTCCAAGTAGTCACTTTCTGGCTGTGCTGCGTTTGTTATACTTTTGTATCAAGCTGATGATTCAGCTCTGCCATGCCTAGGGTGCTGGTACTTTTGCTCTTCTCCTACTAAAAAAGTGGCGTTCTTTTAAAAAAAATACTCTGCAATTCATTATCACATACAGGGACAAGAACAAATATTACATGAAGCTCAACATTGGTTGTATCAGAAAATCTGGGTACACACAAACCACCAACTGTAAACTGACTGAATTTCCTATGAGATCATAAAGAATGTGGTAGGTTACAACATAGATGAGCAATGTGAAAGAATTGTTTCCAACCAATGCATATAAAGAATGTACCATGAAATTATTGTACATGAGGAGCATATGCCTGCTGTTTCAGCAGGAGCTCGGGCAATCAGATATCCGCAGCAGGAACTTCACTCACCGATGTTGGCATGCTTGTTGAAGCTACCGTGAGAGATGTTCTCTTCCTCTTGCCGATCCAGTATAGATGGGTTATTTTGCCTTTACTTCTCAGATTAAAAGACTCTGTACAGTTGGCCCAGGGTAACAAATGAGCCATTGACTCCAATGTTGGAGCAGAGCTGCGTCGTGTGGGCGAATGTTCCCTCAACTGCTCTTCTTGCTCTGCTACAATTGCAAGATAGTTTTGAGTTGGGTTCTTTATTTGACTGCCAAGGTACCCCTGGCAGTTTTTTGCCTGGCAATGGCACTCCACTTTCTCTCCAAAATGCACAAACCTACGAAAAAACAAGCAAATTATTGTTGCTCCAAAAACACAAGTGTGCCAATGTCTGGGTTAGCAAACCAAGGGCAGTAGTGGACTAGTAGTTGGCTTGAGACCAGAAACCAACAAAACAGCCATGTTGATTTCAGGGGAAAACATGGCAATAATGTCTACCACAACCATCAAAGCACATGAAATGGGCTATATATGGTATCTTTGAAAAATATAAAAGCAGTTTGAACTAAAGAAGCCAATGTCCCATCCTGGCCTATGTTTGTAAGCTTTATTGACAATTTCATATGACCAAACTATCGCAATAGTGGCTTCAAGATGCATGCAAGTCAAAGAGCAAAAAAATCTTTAAAAAGCTAAATAAATAAGTACCAGTCTCTGGTACTGAAGTTTGCACTTGTAATTCACCACACAGAAAGGTAAAGAAATGGTTGTAAGATCTGAGATTTTAGACTGGCAAATCATTGATCACACGAAAACACTACAAGGAGACCAGATGCTAGTTTAATCACTTCGGTGCTACCTGCCCAAACTAGATTTCACAAATTTCTTTTGATGTCACTGCATGACTGCAATCAGCAGACTGCAGGGAGGCCTTTCTTTTACCAAATATATAGCGTAAGAAATATATATTATCCTTTTAATTAAGAATGCATGTCCTTTTCATAAGTGCAATAGAACAAAAAAATGGTCGAAATACCTGTAGTCATAGGTTAAGGAATCTCCAACTTTGACGGAACGAGATGCGAAGACACCGACTCTTGTCTCACCGTCAACCTGCCTGGCAAAGTCAGAGAAACAATCAGGAACACAATATAACGTGATTTCTTTTTCTAGTTCAAGAACACAGTATTACCATTTCTCGAGTTTACAGTTGGGGTCACAACTGTGGTTTAGAAAACGTGATACATTTCCTTTAAATGTCGCATCTATTGTAAAATCTTTGCTGATTTCACACATGTAGAAGTTTTTGTCACCGCGCTTTCTTATATCCCAAAGCCTTTGTTCACATATTGCATCATCAATGACTGAGAAAATGATTTAAACAGAGGGAAAAACATACATGAGGCAAAGCTGCACAATACAATAAGCTTCACAATGATTAGCTTCCAAATCTGAAGCAAAGCAGCAAAATTTCAGTATTCTCCATTGACCAAAGGATGAATGGTCCCAATATGAGGGCAGCATGAAGTTCAGAGAGGAATAGCTGAACCATAAACAGAAGGGAATGATAAGAGCAATGCTTTAACATATTGTACAGTTCAATACTACAGTAGGTTCTAAATAAATTGTCACCAAGCCTACTGTCAATACACAGAAGACTATGTGGCACAAATGATGAATGAGTGTCCCTGTTTTTAGTTGTAGCTATGTTATATATGTTCACAACTATTGGCTCAAAATTTCCCTTCAGTATCCAAATATCAGACTATATAGCTGAACTTTTTTAATAAAACAATGTTAAGTCCCCAGTTGGGAAAAAGCATCAAGCAGCATGTACTTTCAGGTCAGCTACGATAGCTATGTGCTACCTTCAGTATCTCTTTACAACCTGCATAAGGCAATTTGCAAGATTTACCTTGGCAAAATTATTTAACTAAAAGAACCTTTGCAACTTTTGACCATCGATTAGGTAACTGCATCAATAGATTTGCATTCAAATGATTTTTTATACCAATTTTGTAGAAATCAACAATATATCTCAAGAGAAATTAAAGGTCAAAATCTACTTTCAAGAACTTCCTAAAAAATATGCCTTTATGTTGATGCAGATGGAGTACTAACTTATTAAGAGGGTACAAGAACAATGATAATGGAAAGTTTAAGTAATTTGTTGGCAGAGACAACACATTAAAATTTGCATGGACAACTGCTAATGTGAGTACGATAGCAAAATGTGACCATATTTGAGAACATAGCAAAATGTGAGCCCACCACCACATATGTTACGCAGAAGGCTCATCTATCAAGAGCTTGCTATTTCTGTTGGTTCTATTTTCAACTAAACTAATAGCACGAAAATAAAACCTTACCTTCACCAACATACTCAATTACAAAATCACCTTTCTCCAATGGCTCCAATGCAACAGCACCCCATCCACAATACTCTGTCTGTAAACGGAAAATGCTGCTGTGGTCATAATCAAATGAAACCTAATGCTAAGTAAAACTGCACTCAGAAAAATAATCATTCTGGCAGCACTGAACCAGGCTACCTCTATTGCCCATATGGAGGTAAAAACATGCAGATGTGTCTGATTTTTTTTCATAGAACCAAGTGAAGTGGCCTCTATTACTCATATGGAGGTGCAAAGATACAGGTGTGTATGACTTTCTTTTTATTGAACCATGACGACAAGTCAATTTCACAGAACACTGAGCACCCTACCATTGGCACCTGTTTTGCACACATACAAGGGGATATTCAGGTCTGAATGTACAGGGTTTACTGTGAAGAAGTAGATGGTAAGAAACCTAAAGGCCTGTTGGATGAGGGAATTTGGACTTAATCCTAAGGGTTTGGATCCACACACCCTATCCTCGGTGCATTTAGTGATATTTTAAAAAAATGTTGGATGCTTTTGTAACTCGCATAGACTAAAAATCTGACACTAAGGTTAACAGTAACACTTACCCCTGGCCTGGTTTGGACCCGCGAAACCCATCGAACCGGCCCGTACTAAACCATTTCGGCATGCACATATGGGTTAGATTTATACTGGGTGCTACCCGCCTAACCTGGCGCTCAGCATATTCTCCAAGTGCTGCTCGTTGAGGACTTTGGGGAGTCAGCACTCAGTAGTCAGTAGCAGGCCCACCATATAAATAGAAAAAACGAAAAGTTATTTAACTCTTCTTCCTACTGCATCTTCACCCTCTCGGCTCCTGTCAATGGAGCGCTGCCGCCTTTAGATCCACTGCCGGCAATTGCAGATGTCGTCGCCTGCTACGAAAAATCGATTCCCCAAGCATCTACTACGCTGCTATTTTATGCTGCTCTCCCATTCTATTAATTTTCCTCGTCGATGTGTTCACAAGGCCTGCCTGACAAGTTCTGAACCCACTGCGACGGAATCATGCAGGGCCTCGATGAACGCCGCCGGGAGTTCCTCGCCAGGTTCCCCAAGCTAGCGCACACCCGCATATTCTTCATCCTCGTGCGATGTAACCACCTCTCTGCAATTCTGGAAGGAGGCCGCTACGCCGTTGTCACCGCCGCCGCCGACAAGCAGCACATGCTCAGCCTGCACCGCTAGCTCTGCGACCTGGGGTTCTTCCCATTCTGCGTTGACGGCTGGGACCTTGGCCACAAGAGCACGTCCATCATCACAGCGCACCGACATCCGCTGAAAACCGTGAAAACTGATAAACCCGCTGGTTTCTAAACCATCTAGCTGATTCTCACAGTTTGGCCCAGGTTTTAACCAAAACCCGGTAAAACCGAACCACTACAGGGTAGTAACACTCCTGATCATATGACCTTTAATACCATTCCTAAATAAACCAGTGTTTCAAAGATTGGGCGACACCGACCTACCACTTTGATACACAAACTCTTGAGAAAGAATAAACTTCCAAATTTAAAAAGTTTGGAAACTTTACGTGATATCAAAACATGCATGCTATTATGTGCTAAAAGGAAATATGGAGTTAATAAATTGGTGGCATAAGTTCCTGGAAAAGCAAATAAAATAGCATATCATTGACAAGAAATCTACCTTCACAATTTTAATTTTTTTATCCTTGCGGAATGGCCTGTTGGTACATAGATCTGAGCAGCGGCAATTCTTGGAACAACTCATCGAAAGACCCCTGATAATTCAAAATTAAATTTAAACAATCATGTTGGAGGAAAGTAAACATGTATGGATTCTGTACACATCATACAGAACTTCCTAAATGATCATGCCAATGTATTCATCAAATATTTATTATCATGAGTGCAAACATCCATAATACAGTATGCACAAGTACCAGTGCCACTGTTCGTGAATATAGTACTGCAGAACTTAGGCCCAAGTTAAAATGCAGGAATACTATAGAAGTTCAAGTGGAGCAAAAACAATAGGATTAAAACCACATGAAAGTTGAGGGTAAAAGGATATATTGTGGGCAGACAGACAATGAGGTTGGAACGAAGGTTCAGATTACTGTGGAATTCCTCCAAAATCAAAGAGAGGAATCCTATCTACTGACATTCTTTATCATTATGATGTTTCAAGTGCTCAATAGTGCTCAGTTGTGTGTGGGGGTCTTTCTGTATGACTCCAACTTTCTTCTATTAATACAATGATACGCAGTTCTCCTGTGTATTCGCGAAAAAAAATCCTATATTTTCCAACGAACATCCTATGTTCCAAACAGCTTTTGCATAGTCAGGCAGCACTATAACATGGGAGTGAACATGCTCTAAACTGCAAGACAGCTTATACACTAAGACTTTCCACAAAACGCACAGTACTAAATAGCATATATAGTAACAGAATTTTGTTATTTAAGGTGACAGATCTGGATTTTGTGCAAGTCTTGCAACCTGTAGATGCTACCTAGACAACAGAAGTGCACTTTAGGGAAAGACAACGATATAGACCATATCTTACTTTAAAACAGCACCATAACACAGTAGTTTCTAATACAATCACATAGCAAATGTTTATGCCTTCTCTTTGCTCAAATAATTCTAGTTCCATGTTTAGTACACATTTAGATAACAAATTCACATCTTTGGCATGCTTCAATAGAATAAGAACAAATACCTGCACTCACAATCTTCTTTGCAAGTAGAATCAGCTCTGCAGTTTGTGCACCCAGTATCTACACGAACACCAGTGCGCTTCTTTTTTATCAAATATACATCTTTTACAAATTAAGGAAATAACTATGATGTACTTGTGCACGGAACAAAAAGCAGACAAACAGAAAGTTCATCTAACTTCATAGCTCCAGAGAATATAGAAATCTTCATTACTGGCAAGTAATGCTTTAGGATACTGCGCCTGATGGACGTATAGGGGGGTGGCTTGTAAACAGCCTCAGAAAAATCCCTAATGGTTGAATCAATATTGAATTCTTCGTTAACATATGGAAGAGGTAGCCGGCGAAACACTTCCTATCAAATAAGCATGTTAGTGTAGCCATGAATATATATTGCGTAGGAAATGCATTTCATCTTGATGAGACAGTAGTACTTGTACGGTTGTACTAGACATAGGAAATCTTTTTGCCCGAGGCTTTACATCATTAGAATACAAATTTAACCATGTTCCTCATCAAATCTTTATTTTACTACATGTTCTAGTTGCATACTAAGTATTAAAAACTAGCAAAGAAAAAAAATGAAAAATTAGCCCATTAATTCTAAAAATGTGATGCTTTTGACTTCCCAGTCCCCAAGATGCAACATGGCCATAAGTTTTTTAAAAGCGTAATGGCAAAGATCGTAACTAAAAGACACTAATCACATATTAGTGGCCAACCATACAAACATGGTGGTAAAAGTACTGAAACATTATTTTAGATATTTTCTTCTTCTCTAATAGTAGTAAAGGCTGCTAAAAAAGATCTGAAAATGCTTTATTCAAGAAAACGACATGCACACTCTACATGAATGCAATAATCATAAAAGAAAAGGTATTAAAGGTGCAGTTATGTCATGCTTGCACTCACCTCTATGCTGTTGGTAAAGTCAGCACTCTGTCACCAGTAAACAAAGTATTCCTGTCAGCCACCTCAACCATTACAAATATTAACAAAAGGGTGTGGGATGCATTGTCATAATATTTGTCCAAGCTAAACCTCAAAGGTAACATATTCTTGTTTGGTATTAATCTCCCAAGGATCTAGAGATGAAACAAAAAGATAGTTGGAATGTACATAATGGAGGAATCAGCTCCGAGCTTGGAGAAAATACAATGAATATGCATATAGTTTTTTAAAGACTTGTACTAGAAAGTTTCCTCTTGCCTGTTTATCAAATTAGATTGGATAAGCTGTTATTATTTCTTTCACATATGACATATGACAATATGAATTGAGCAATTTTAAGGGAAAAAAGATAGACCTCATTTTGCAGAAGCCAATCAGAAGGATGCCTCCAGCAAATTGCACTTCCTTTATCGTCTTTTAGATGAACCACTGGCCATGGTGCACATTTTGTATGTGCTGTAACTGTACAACGCCCACAGCGCCAAAAGAACATCTTTTGCTTACAAACCATACAGGCCTAATAGGAGGCAGAAAGTTAAACAGATGCCCCAAATGATCAAGTAATGTAACCAAACCAATCCAAGGACAGGAACTGAAATAATATATAATTTGAAAAACAAAATACAGGTGCATCTACTGCAATGACAGAACCCAAGTTTATTGCTGATAAATCTCTATATTATTGTTACATTTACAATATCTACAACGCACACTGCACACCTTGCCTTCAGACCATCAAATCTTGCAAAAATATATTAAACATATCATTCACTAATATGAAAACAGAAATAGCTAGAGAAGAGCATAATTTAAAAAAATGACACTGGAGTATGATAATCAGAGAAGTTTATAATTAACATTATATCTGTAGTTCTGACTTGTATGTTTGGTAAAATGTTATGTCTCCCATGCCATAAAATGGGAACTTACATGTTGAGGGCACCTGAAGCTTTCAGCAGTGAAGTTTGAAGTCCCTTTCACAACACAGCTAATATGGAACACATCTAGACAGCGAGTAACTGAACAATTTATTCCTTCTCCAGCATAAATAATCTTGGAGCACAAACGGCATTCAACCTTGGCACAAACGAAGAAGGCATGAGATGCTAACCATATGAAAGGAACAAAAAATGAATCCTAAGTCAATGAATAAGACTAATTACTCCCACAGATCAAAATTATAATTCGTTTTAGGATTCCTAAGAATCAAGCTTTTCAACTTTGATCATCAATATAATAATTAATAATATAAAATTGATCTCGGTAGATTCTTCAAGAAAAAGCATTTTTATAGCATACAATCCTTTTTTTATTTTAGGTATAATATTTCTAATAGAAATTGCTAGTGAAAGTTTCACCCTAAGACAACATCAATAGCCTAAACAACTTAGATTTATACAGATATTTTAACTGATAGATAGGCATACTTTTTTCTCTCGAATATGCAGGAGAGCTGCATATCATTGCATTAATAGAAGGAGAGATGGCCAAAATAGCCTACACCACACGACACCCACACAAACCACTCCCACACACCCACACACACACGCACACCAAACACCAACAACAGACACGAACACAAAACACACAGACAGGGAGAGAGCTATCCTCTAGCTCCTCGACCCACCACATGACCAGATCGGCACACACCCAAGAATCAGTGCAGGAGCCTAGTTGTGACCAAGGCACCAAGCCCTTTTGCCCCTGCAAGCACCCAAAACTCAGCCTCCTCCTGAGCCAAAATCAGTGTCCTGCTGATTCTAGGATCCTTCCCATTGAAAACCGTGATCGCTCCTTGTCTTCCAAATACTCCATGCCCCCAATGCGACCAAAGTGTTGAAACCCTTCCGAAGACTAGTGGGCAGACTATCACTGGATTGTCGCCACCATGTGTAGAAGTCCAGTGTATCCACTTGGGGCAGAAAAACTTGCAGGCCGAAAAAGGAGCATAACTCAAACCAAAATTGCCGGGCAAAAACACAGGCTGCAAGTAGATGGTTGATCGTCTCATCTTCCTGATCACAAAGAGGGCAGCGCTCAGGATGAGGGAGGCCTCTTCGATCGAGCCTATCTGCTGTCCAACAGCGGTTATGCGCAACCAGCCAAAGGAAAAATTTATGATGGGCATACTAAGTATGATGGGGTTAAGTTATGGGACAATAAGCAATTCAGAGTATAAATCTTTCCATTTGGTTGCAGCCTTTCTATCTAGGGGATCGTCCCCATTGAAGGATTCAGAGTGTTGCAATGTTTATTTTTTTCAAAAAAATGGCATATAGTATAATACATTTTTACATACAGATAAGTTAACTGTTAACCTGCAAAAAGATGAAAATAAACAAAATAGACAAGAGTTGTTCATCATGTCCTAACAGTACCACTTGTTTCATCAACCATGATATCATAGATGAATTTGAAATTGAATTTTTGCCCTTTTCTTTGATTTTGTACAGTATGTACATGATTTTTCAGATTTCTTAAGAAATCACAAAATGTTGCATTAATAGTATTTTCACTAGGACACACACCTGAACCCTGAATCCTGGTCACCAACACATTTTAAATACATTTTTACACATATCGTATTATCTTTGCCTGTCCTTGGGTTTTATCTTTAGCCTATCCCAGCTTGCTTGGGACCAAAGACAATGTTACGCACCATATTTAATACTATCTGCCCCAAGCTCTCATGGTGACAGAGCTTGGGGAACCATATTTGTGGCTTTTCAGAGTCTCTTATTCTTGAAGGAAACTTTGAGCATTAGCCCCCGACCTAACATGGTGATAGAGCTGTAAAGCTATTAAGTATAAACATGGCATCATTTTAATAACAAACATACTAGCACTATTTTGATGTTACCAATGCACATAATTAAAAGTGTGTCACAGTAAAAGAAAAACCGATTGCAAATTGTAAGTCTTAAATCTCAAACAGTAAGTGACTAGGAGTGAAATGTACAGAAACAGACACGCACATGCACAATGATTACATATTGACAATGCTCAGGTGTAGGTGTAATTGTCACCACAATGCTAAAAGAATTCCCCGAATGGACCAGAATTGTAAGAACGAATAAGCATTCTAGCTGCAGTTTGTTTGATCCGCCCAGACATAAAGAGTCTTAAGTCAAATGGGAATTCGAAGTGAGCTGAAACAAACATTGGTGATTGGTCCACCAACGCGAAGCACTTCGAGCAAAAATCCTTACCGCCTTTGGTGCGCCGGTGAGGAAAGGCAGCACGCAGTGGTGGGCAGGGATGCCGGCTGCTGTCTTCCTAGCCGCCCACTCGCTCACGCGCTTCTCGAGCGACGGACCCCGGGCTGCAGCCTGCGTCCGCGACGGCCCGGGTGACGGAGCAAGGGATGGCTTCTTCCCGCCGCCACTGCCACCGCGCCGCGCGGCAGGGCAGGTGGCCGCAGCGTCCGCACCCGCCATGTCAAAGGAGCGGACACGGCCGCCCCACCGGCATTCCATTGGAAGCATGAGGGAGCCGCCGCCGCCGTCCACGGAGGCAGGCGAAGACGCGGACGCGGGCACCGCGTCGATCGATGCGGTGGCGGCGGCGGCATCCCCGGCGTGGTCGTCGGCGAGGTCCCCCGCAGCGTCGACGGAGAGTTCGGGAAAAGGAGGGAGGTAGACGGTGCTCAGATCCGGCATGGCCGCCAGCGGGGAGGGACTGTGGGCTAGGGTTTGGAGGGCATTGGGGGGTATGGGGTTGGTCGGAGACGTGGAAATGGACGGAAGACGTGAGCACCGGGGAAGAAGAGGACTACTCCTCAGTCCTCACTGCCGTGTCTTGCTCGCCAGATTTGGGAGCCAAAACAGCCAAGAAATTAAACTTTTCCGACTTTTATTGACTTTTTCTCACACCTTTTTTTGCTTGATTCGTAGTATTAGCTTAATTATTTATTAGAGTAGTGAATATTTATTAGATTAATATTTTCTCTTGCTAGAGCGGGTGTCAGTTGAATTGTAGGGCTTGCTCACTTTTCACTTCCAGCATGCAATTTTGGGATGCGTTTATCATATGCTTTTAGTTCTAAAATAAACCATGGCTCGTTTGAAAAGGCTGAACGAAATCTGAAGACCACAACTTGTGTGGCGTTATTGCCTGATAATTTTGTTCAATGATTAGGACCTGAACGCATGCATAATAATGGTATAAAAAAGTTGCGTTGGCGAGGCTCCTGTAGTGTATTTTGTCAATGATTACTTTAGACACAAGTTATAATATTTGCAATGTTGTCTTTACGCATTTATATATGGTCTAGTGACGGATACAGAACTTGGGTGCCAAGACTCCTCTAGCACCAAAAACAGGAGCATGGGCCTGGGTGTCAAGGCTCCTGTAGTGGAGATTGGTAGTTTTAATAGTTGCAAAGCTATTTAAATTGTCCAGACTTCTAAAACATGTTGGGTTTGTCACTGATTAAGAGTACTAACCAACTACCCGTCACATCGATCTTCGAACACTAATTACGAGTATTAAATGTGATTTAATGACAAAACTCATTCCACAACCTCTACTTTAATTTTTGAGATGAATCTAATGAGCCCAGTTACACCATGATTAGATAACGTCACGCTACAGTAACCAATCTTTAATGATAGATTATTATGCTTAATAGATTCATCTCGCAATTTCCGGTCCATTCGCGTAATTATTTTTGTAACTAGTCTATGTTCAATACTCCTAAAAGATTTTGAAAGAGGATAAAAAATTTCACCTCACCAACTAAACAAGAAATTCAAATAGGAGAAAAATACGAGAAATTGAAATACCATTCCAGGTAACTTTGAATCTACTGAATCAGACCCCTCGCGCTTTCAAATTCTTTTGCCCAATTATTTATTAATCAACAATCTTGTGTCGAATTAAGCGGATCCAGGAAAAACCCATGGGCATCATGCCGCTTGTAATAATGCAAATCGAGAAAGAGGGAGACTGGAGAGGGTGGGCCCGCATGGGTGGGCCAAGGAGAGAGGAGGGCGTGCTGCCTCGTGCGTTGTATAATCGAAATCTGAATAATTCATAAATATTTACTGGTTCAGTTTATCTCATAAAATATGTATCATTTGTTCAATTTATCCCTTGACGTAATTTATCTTTTTTTCTTCATACATAAATTGAATTTTACTTTAAGATTTTGTGGATGGTAATGAACATCATAATCTATATTAAAAAATATTTTACAAAAATTTTATCATTAATTTTTATATAATTTTGCAACTCAAGGATAAATTTTATCTTACCGATCAAAATAGTGAAGAAAAATTCATGATATATGTTTTTGCCTGGCTTATCAACCGTCAGCCAACATTACTTTTCTCTCACAACACAACAAATCAACATTAGTCACCAGCCATCAGTCAACCGAACATGATTAATTTGAACTTAAAACTCCAACTCCACTTGTGTATGAAGAAAGAAAAAAGACAAGTTGTGCTAAATTGAATGAAATGGTTAGTTCAGGGGTAAACCAAACCAATTGCCCCCCGCCCCACCCACTACGCCACGTCAGCCTGAAAATCCAGGACCATTGGATCCCGCGTGGATGGCTCTGATCCATCCATGAGGCTCGACAGTTTTACAAAAAAAACCTCGCACTTCATCAAAATTTATATTTAATCCAGCTCACACTTAGATAAATTCATGGAAACCCACTTGAACTTTGCAGAAACAACATTTGCTCAAGCCACCTCTCAGGAAGTTTTACAAAAACCCCCTCAAGCTTTGAAGAAACTAGCCAGGTTGGTGCGTGATGCGCACCAGTGTCAAAGTATTAGTACAGAATGATGAGAAATTAAAAATGATTATATTTGAAGCAGTGCCATGTTGTTAAAAATGACTCTTAGGAAGAAATGTGATATTAAATTATCTGAAATACTCCCTCTGTCTCATAAAAGAGTGCAATTTTAGTTTTTTTGACAGATTAGCGGAGGAATGAAAAGACTCTAATATCCTCATTTGTTTGCCAAATGCGGTAAGTTTTGCTATGCAAATCAGATCTGACCACTTAATTAGGAAGGTAATTAGATCTATTTTCAAGAATTGTATTCTTTGTGGGATTTTTTAAAAGGTAGGATTGCACTTTTTATGGAACGGAGGGAGTACATATTTAGAAGGTATAGGAAAAAAGAAATTACAGTGTTGTTGTCTATGAAGTTTGGAAATTAACCGTAGGGAAGAAATCGAAAAAAGAAAAGAAGAGAAGAGAAGAGGATGAGGTTACCGTTGAAAGGAGAGGGGAAAATTAGTTTATCGTTGTTAGAAGGTATTGGGAAAAATTAAGGTGTTGTTGTGCATAAATTTTGAAAATCAACCATTAAGAGAAATTAAAAGGGAAAAGGAAGAAAGGGGAGAAGGTAAGATGGAAAGGTAAGGAAAAAAACAACCTGAAGTTTTAAGAAATTAGCCCACAACCTTAAATTCTGAAAAAAATATCTCCAACCTTCTTACTAATTACTGGGCTAAATTAAGATGGCTACAGGTCATTGCCGCACCGGTCTTTCTAGTGTCAACTTAAAGGGTAAAATTTGGATTTTTTTCCTTAACGAAATTAGTGCGGCTGTCGGCCGCGCGGCCAGTGCCGACCGAGCGTCGGCGATAGGAGCGGGCGCGCCCAGTTTTTGGCGGCTCCCGTTGGTTTGTTTCCGCGCCGGTACGAGGTTGTCTTTATTTTCATGCCCTTGACTGCCCAGGGGAAAAAATAGAGACTTTTTAGTTTTTTTACCGCGCTCCTCGCAGATCCGCTCGGTTGGTGCGCGCCAGAGCACACGGCAGTAGTCGTCGTGTTGACATGTATGTAGACGTAGGGTCCGTTTGGCAGGGATTCAGCTTCGGATCCGGAGCTGTTTTTTGGTGAATCCCTGTCAAAGCGCCGGTGAAAACGGATTCGGCTGAGAATCTCCCGGAAATCACGGTGACTGGAGCCCTTCGCTGCCCACGGAGCCAAAAAAACGTGGCTCCCCCCGGCTCCGCCTGTTCGCGTACCAAATTACCCCTGCCGTTGCCGGAAATTACAACAGAATTGCCACCGGCCCCACCACGCATTGATTCCCCACGGGCCACCGCTCCGTCTCGCGAGTCGCACGCATCGCCTCCTCTGCCTTTCTTCCCCAGCGCTCCAGAGAATAGCGGCGGCCGGCGCATGGACAACCAGGAGGAGGAGGCGGCGGCGGCAGGAGGAGGAGCACCGACGGTGGGACCCGCAAGATGAGGCCGGCGGAGGGGCCACCGGTGGCCCGTTCGTGCCGGCGGAGGGGATGGCGCGGCGCCCTTTTTTTGGCCGGGAGGTCTTCCGGTGGGTTCTCTTGGCGCCATTTTGGCTGCGCGGCGTCTTAAGATGGTGGCGGCCAGATCCGTCTGCCTCCCCCAAGACGAGGCGGACACTCGTCGTGGGGTGGCCCGGCGGCGGGCTGCCAGGCGCATGTCTTGCCGCCTCCCGGTCTTGTGGAGGCTGCGGCTGGCGGGTGGGCGGCCTCTTGGGTGGCGCATGTCTTGGCCTCCCGGTGGTGAGGCGCAAGCATCATGGCGGCGGCGCATGGCCCGATCCGTCTTCGGCGAATCCATTTCCGTCGTCTCACGGGCGGCGCCGGCACAACGAGACAGCCTCACAAGCTTTCGAGCGGTTTGAGGTTCCGACCAATCCTAGTGAACTTCGGGCCAGGAAAGCTCGCCGGAGAGGTGGCTACGCACCAAGGCCGCCACCGGCAACTAGGACTGCTACTGTTCCTGCATCAGTGGACGTCGACCTCACCGAATCTGGGTATGAACTATTGTGTGAAATATGCTATGGAACTGCTGGTGAAATTTGCTTGTCTCCTGATACTTAGTGCCATGAAATTAGCTTGTCTCCTGATACTAGTGCCATGAAAATAGCTTGTGAAATTTGCTTGTTTCGTCATAGTTGAATAATTACCAGTAGCATGTATGGTACTGAAATTTCCTTGTTTGCTTCCTTATCAAACTGAACTAAATGGCAACAATTTGGCTGATTGGGGTGATGACAATACTAGAATAGTTTGTGAAATTTTTGCCGATGAAGTTTTGAAAGGACACAGATCCAATACTCACTTGAATAAGACTGGGTACAACAATGTGATAGCAAGATTTAAAGAGAGGACTGATATTGCTTATACTAGAAGGCAATTCAAGAATAAATGGGACAAATTGAAGCAAGATTATGGTATTTGGAAGAAATTGAAACGAAATGAGACCGGTCTTGGATGGGATGAATCTGGGAAGAACATTGTAATGCCAGAAGCTTGGTGGAAGAAAATTGCAAAAGTAAGTGAAATTATTGCTGAAGTTGTTTCATTCTTTCATTTTTCAGTAAAATTCAGTGTAGGTTTTAGTTTTATGCTACACATAATATCTTGTGGCTGTTATACATCAGTGAACTGAACTGTGCTGTTATACATCATTCTTTTATCTATTGCACTTACTTTGTGGCTGTTATACATAATATCTTGTGGCTGTTATACATCATTGATCTGAACTGTACTGTTATACATCATTGAACTGAACTGTACTGTTATACATAATTCAGTGTATGTTTTCAGTAAAATTCACTGAACTGTACTGTTATACATCATTCTTTTATCTGGTGGCTGCTCATAATATCTGAATGCTAGTTTACTGTTGTTTCTTTCCAACCGGCACGCTGTAGAAAACAGCAGGCAATTAACTTAATATCTGAATATTGCATTTCAGGATGTAAAGGGCTCTACCAGATTCAAGTTGAGAGGACTACAAAATGAAGAACAATTAGAGATTATGTTTGAAGACATTCGGGACACCGGTGACAAGCATTGGTCCGCTTCGAGCATCCGTGTGCACAAGGCGTCCGATGAGAGGCGGAATGGATATGAAACATGGCACACACACATACTCCCTCCGGTTCCTATTAGAAGTCGTTTTGGACAAGGTTTTAGTCAAACATTGGGAATATAATTCATGAATAACTTTTAAGTTGTTGAGTTTGAAAATGTAAAAATCATATAAATAGATTTGTCTTAAAAATTACTTTCATAAGAATATACATATATAACTTTTCAATAAAGATTTTTATAGAAAAAAGAAGTCAAAGTTGTGCTTTGGTGACCGTGTCGCTGTCCTAAACGACTTCTAATATGGAACCGGAGGGAGAATTTTTTTTAACCTGAACAACCACTACGGTAACATCCACACGTCACACACAAACTTGTCCGCACACTACACACTATTCACACATACTCCGTACGTCATAAATACTATTGTGAAGCTCCACGCATACGACCATAACCTGCAAAATTAAATTGAAAATAAATCCCAGTGCAACGCCCAATTCGTTCCCTAGGGAATCCAACCTGGGTGAGAGCGCCACAACCGGCTGCTCCCACCACTGCCACAAGTGTTCAGTTGACGAGAGGATGCCACTAATGATTTCACGATTGCCTTGCAGATAATTTTTGTCTTGGTATAAAACAGTAAAAAAAATACTTGGGAGTCAATTCTCTGCAGACTGAAACAATAGTTCTGCAAGAGGCGAACCACCCGGATAAATGCAAAAGCTTTCAGGAATAAGCGGAAGCAGCAGATACCCAAACCGAGGAACAATTTCAAAGCTATCTTAAACACACATCCCGTACCTGGTTGCCTGATCACAGAAACTGATCTCCTGATGAGCCATGGAACGAGTCAATTTTGCAAAAGGCTAGTAAGGTTATGCTACCCATCATGCCAACATTACAATGCAGGCACACACAAAATAAAACCCGACTGCCAGCACGATGCAAAATATGTACCGAACACTCCAAGTATCAGCAAAAATATGTGCCAGCAGCTGAATGAAAGGTCAGGACAACAGAACAACCTACACAGAGATAGTTAACCCTGGCGTGAACCGTGAAGCTTCTCAAGCTCCCTCTTCAACCACGGACCACGAAGCCTTGGCGCATAACACAGAAACATCTCCCGATTCGTTGCATCCCTGAAAACATCAGAGGCAAGGATCTTCATCCCATCCGGCACATCATCCATGGCTTCTAGCACATCCAGGCATCTTGATATCGAGTAACCTTTTCCTTCATTTGCTTCTTGTTTGCTCACGTTAGCTTGTGAGCTTCTGCACTCTGGATGAACTGACCCGGTCTCCTCGATGCAAGGCACCTCTGCTATAGCCTTGTGTTTCTTCAATCCATTCCATGCGCTTAAAGGTCTTTCAGTTACATGATCATCGCTTCTTTGGGCTTGTTGATCGGCATCATTAGTTGACACATTCAACGATTTGCCACAGAGATCTTGCTCAAGTTCATGGTCCAAACCTTGCCTCCCAACGTCAACCATTTTTTGCAGGGAATTCATATTATTTTGTTCTTTGCCGTCACATGCAACAAGTTGAGCTCTGGCACCAACGCTTGCATCATGTGAATGATCATCGCTTCTTTGGGCTTGTTGATCGGCATCAATAGTTGACACATTCAACGATTTGCCACAGAGATCTTGCTCAAGTTCATGGTCCAAACCTTGCGTCCCAACGTCAACCATTTTTTGCAGGGAATTCATATTATTTTGTTCTTTGCCGTCACATGCAACAAGTTGAGCTCTGGCACCAACGCTTGCATCATGTGAATGATCATCGCTTCTTTGGGCTTGTTGATCGGCATCATTAGTTGACACATTCAACGATTTGCCACAGAGATCTTGCTCAAGTTCATGGTCCAAACCTTGCCTCCCAACGTCAACCATTTTTTGCAGGGAATTCATATTATTTTGTTCTTCACCGTCACATGCAACAAGTTGAGCTCTGGCACCAACGCTTGCATCATGTGAACTTCTACCAATAGCTGAAAGCGCATTGTTATTGTTCCGCATCAGAGTTTGTATTTGAAAAACAAATGAGGAGATGGACTGGAAAACTATGTTTCTCTTTGGCTACTTTTCCAGTTTAAGTACTATGACATCTACTTAGTTTTGAATAATATTACACCTCAGTCAAGATTCAAGAACATTTCAGAAAATTATACAGCTTTACCTTCACATATGAGATCCAATGGATGAAATGCTGGTTTATGCCTCCTTAACGTCCTACAGGATTTATCAAGTGATGACAACAAGTAGGAGTGAATAAACTGGTAACTTAAATAAAAAGGCCATCATTTTGAAAGAGCTTGAGATATATTAAAGACAATTTCAAACCTTCTAAACCTTGTGATAACTTAAATCTAAAAAAGGGGTGTCAATTGCAAAGAGTCTAAGATTGTAGTTGTACTAAAGACCACTTAAAATCTTCTAAACTTGTGAAATGGCTTGTTGGTGCACCGTAAAAAGCAGAGCAATGGCAACTTTTCCAGAAACTCAATAAAATACCTTTGATAAGTTAGGTGAATTTAGTTTCACCAGACAAAATGTATAATATATACATATTAGCCTTCTTCCAATTAAGAAAGTATGTCCTCTTATAAGTGGAATAAAATAAAATAATTGTGTGGAGTACCTGAAGTCATAAGTTAAGGGCTCTCCAACTTTTATGGAATGAGATGTGAAGACACCAACTCTTGTCTCACTGTCAACCTGCCTAGCAAAGCCATACATACATCAGGAACATGATATAACATGATACCTTTTCTTGCTCAAGAGTACAGTATTACCATTTTTCGAGTTTACAGTTGGGCTCACAACTGTGGTTTAGAAAACGTGATAGGTTTCCTTTAAATGTCGCATCAATTGTAAAATCTTTGCTGATTTCGCACATGTGGAAGTTCTTTTTACCGCGCATTCTTATATCCCGAAGCCTTTGCTCACGCGTAGCATCGTCAATGACTGAAACAACGTTCAGAAAGGAGAGGTAAATAATATACATGACCATACAATACAATTAACTTCACAAAAATTAGCTCGTAATTAGAAAAAAGTAGCAAAGCTGCAGGAAATTAATTTCTCCATTGACCAAATGGTAGCAATATGATGGTGTTAAGATATTTTCATGAGCTTTACTAGAATCATACCACAAGCATAGTCGTACTAACTTATTAAGAATACTGGACTACTGATAATTTAAAGTTAAGTAATTAGTTTGGAGGCACAAAATGCATTAGAATTTGGGTGGAAGTAAACTGATGAAAAAGGGAAATACTGCATATTTTGAGAGCAGAAGCAAAATGTGACTTCACTACACAAATGTTATGCATAAAGTCATCTAACAAGAACTTAGAGTTTCTGCCAGTTTTCTTTATCTTTTTTAATAAAAACATGAACATGAAAAATAATTTACCTTCACCAACATACTCGATTACAAAATCACCTTTCTCCATTGGCTCCAATGCAACAACACGCCGTCCACCCTGCTTTGTCTGTAAAGGGGAAATCTTGTTGAAATCACAGTCAAATGAAAACTGAAGCCATCTTTGAGTCAGTAAAATTGCACTACTAAAACCAAACTCTCAGGAAAATGAATCACTCTCACTGCATCTTATCATTGGTCCACATCGTTTTGCATCCAAAACAATACAAGGGAATTTTTATGTTTAAATGCACAGGGTTTACTATGGCTGCACCAGATGGCAAGAAACCTAAAGGCCTGTTAATGAGGGGATTTTGGACTTAATCTTAAGGGTTTGGATCCACATGCTGCTATCCAAATAGGCCTTAAGAGTGCATCAACAGTGTTAAAAAACATGCTCGATTTTTTGTAAAATGCACTATATAGAAGTCTGACACCGAGGTAACCCTAACAACCACAGATAATTAATACCACTCCTAATTCCTAAATAAACCAATGACTACAAAATTAGACGCCACCCGCCTATCGCTGTGATCCATAAACTGGTTTCGAAAATTTTGGAAACTGTAAACATATGATACCAAAACATGCCACTATTTTGAACTGAAAGGAAATACTCCCTCCATTCCACAAAACCTGACGTTTTGGACAAGGCTTTGGTCAAACATTGGGAACATAAATCATGAATAACTTTTAAGTTGTTGAGTATATGAATATGAAAACTATGAGTAGATTCGTCTTGCAAAATACTTTTATAAAAGTATACATATTTCAGTTTTCGATAAATATTTATATAAAAATAAGAAGTCAAAGTTATGTTTTGGAGGCCGTGTCGCTGTCCTAACGTCAGGTTTTGTGGAATGGAGGGAGTAAGCAGGAGTGAATAAGTTGGTGAGTTCCTAAAAATTCAAGTAAGCACATAAATGACAAGAAAGTTACCTTCACAATTTTAATTTGCTTATTCTTGAAGAATGGCCTATTGGTACATAGACATGAACAGCGGCAATTCTTGGAACAACTCAGCAAAAGAGCCCTGATAAGTCAAACTTAATTTAAACACCATTTTTGGAGGAAAGTGAACATGTATGGACTCTATATACATCATACAGAACTTTATATCAACCATGCTAACTTATTCAGCAAATATTTTTTTGAAGCAAACAGCAGGGGAGGCCCCTACTGAATTATTCAGCAAATACTAGTAATACACAAGCACAAATATTCATGTACTAGTAACTGTTATTATGTTTTTGCATGAATGTGCATGTATAGGATTGGATTTTGTGCTATCCCATCTATGCCTAAGCAATCCACATAATACTGACTAAGAGAACTTTACCGGGTAGAATTTCGTGCTCTTTGATTTTAGAGGAATTCCTCTGTAATCTGAACCTTCGTTCCAAGTTCATTTTCCATCTTGCATTCCTGCTAGTGTATGGCTGAGGCAATGTATCATGTTACCCTTAATTTTTCCTGCATTTTAACTTGGGCCTAAGTTTAAACATTTGAATACCTAACCTTTTAGCAATTATTCATATTGTTTCCTGCATCATAAACAAAGCAGATGCAGTGCCATATTTGCTGAACGTAATGTTACTAGTGCAAAACTGTTACTATATATCACGAAAAATACCTATACAAACCAGTTACTCTGTTATTGAATGGTTTTGCACAAATATCCACATTTGGCATGCTTGAACACAGTAGAAAAGAATACCTGCATTCACAGTCTTCTTTGCAAGCGGAATCAGCTTTGCATTTTGTGCACCTAGTATCCACATGAACACCAATGTGCTTCTTCTTGATCAAATATACATCTTTTACAAATCATTAAGGAATTGACCATGATGTAATTGTGTAGAAATGAAAGGCAGACAAAAAGAAAACTCATCTAGATAAGCAGGTTCACAAACATAGAATCTTCATTTGAAAACAAAAAAATATGTTAGGATACTGTGGCTAATATATGTATAGGGGAGTGGCCTGCAAACAGCCGCAACAAAATCCGAAATGGTTGAATCGAAGTCTTCATGAACATATGGAAGAGGTAGACGGCAAAAGACTTCCTATTAAAGAATAAGCATGCTAGTGTAACCATTAATAAATATTCTGTAGGAAATGCACTTCTTGAGGAGACAAATACAAATTACCACCCCCCCATGCGCGCGCCCACCCACAGAGGCTTCCCATCGCTAGAAACTTAACAATTGTTGTCATGAAATATTTATTATTTTCACACGCATTCCAGTCACGTATTTATGTACGGTAAGTATAAATAAACAATAGCCCATCAATTCTGAAATACTTGGTGTTTTGGACTTCCCCAATCCCGAGATGCAGCATTGCCATATATATTTTTAAAATAAAAGGACGATAGCAAAAATTGAAATGAATGAACATAAAATCATAAACATATATATTAATACCATTTTTCAATTTTCATGTGCCATTCTTAATACTTACAAATTACAAATATTCGCAATCAACCATGAAAACAAATGATGGTAAATCTCATAAAACATCACTGCAAATTAACATTTTATGGTTTATGAAAATAACAAAACACCTAAAAACACATTCTGAAACCTACCCAGTAATGTCATTGACATGGACAAGCTGCTTAAGGAGTTCTAAGTATACATGAATGAAATAATCCTAGAAGAAAAAGATATAGCTATGTTATGCTGAACTCACCTCTATGCTGTTGGTAAAGTCAGCTTCCTGTCAAAAGCCAACAAAATATTCCTGTCAGCCACCTCAACCATTACAAATATTAACAAGGAAAAATTCCATTTTACTCCCCTCACCTATCCACTTAACCCCCTGAACAAAGTTTTGGTTCACTTTATTTCCTGAACTATTATGGTTCATCTACCTTTATTAGATTTTCTTTTGTTTCTTCGTGTATGAGTTGAATTTAGAATTAAAATTTTGTGAGCATATACTAAACATGACGCCTTATGTTAAAAAAATATAGTCGAATTTCATGGTTATTTTCATAGGTTAGGAATATTTAATACGGAATTGATCCTAATGTACAAAATTGTACGAAAAGTAACCATGAAAATTTTCTAATGTATTTTTCTAACATAGAGCATCATGTTATAGGTCAACTGATAAAATCTGAAATTAAAACTCAATTTGTATGCGAAGAAACAAAAAAGAGAAATCTAATTAAGGGGTAGATTGGACCAAATGAAATAGTTTGGGGGAGTTAAGTGGACAAAATAAATAGGTGAGGGGAGTAAAATGGACTTTTCCTATCAACAAAAGGGTGTGTGCGATGCAATGTGATAATATTTCCAAGCATAAACCTCTAAGGTAACTTATTCGTGTTTGCTATTAATCTTCAAGGGATCTAGAGATGAACAAAACATTATTGAAATGTAATGGAGAAACAATATTGAAATTTTATTTAATAGTTATACTAGAACGTTCCACTCTTGCCTATTTATCAAATTAGACCTGGATAAGCTGTTATTTTTTTTACTTCATCCGTCCCAAACTTTAGCACATTTTGGTATTTCCAAATTCATAGCTTTTCCTATGCACCTAGACTATAGGGGTGTTTGGAGAAGTAGCCAAAAGCTATTTTGCGAGCTCCACTCCAGATAGCTCAATTAGCACCTCTTGGGGGGGGGGGTAATTTTTTAGAGTGAGTTGGTTGCAAATAGCTCTAAAATAGCCCACACGTTTGGCTCCTTTTGAGCTATTTGGGCTAAAAAGGAGAGAGCTAAAAAAATAGCCATGGGATTCAAACACACCCAATGTCTAAATATATAGTAAAAGCTATGAATCTAGAATAATCAAAACGACCAACAATTTGTATTTCATGTATGAAAACATGAAGTGACAAAATTTTAAGGGGAAAAAGATAGACCTTATTTTGCAGGAGCCAATCTGAAGGATGCCTCCAGCAAATTGCACGATCATCTTTTAGATCAATCACTGGCCCTGGTGCACATTTTGTATGTGCTGCAACTGTGCAAAGTTTGCAGCGCCAAAAGGACTCCTTTTCTGTACAAACCATACAGCTCTAACAGGATACAGAAAGTTAAACTGATGTGCCTAATGATCAAGTAATGTGACCAAAATACATGTTTATGTCTGCAGTATTACTTGTATCTATTAATACATTTTTCATGACAGCAATAACTATTGAGTTGCATGCACCAACCAGTTCAACCCAAAAGCTTAAGCTGATGGGGAAAGGTGGGCAATTCACTTATACTCCAACACTCCCCCTCACGTGCAGGCTCCCCCAGGCCGCATACGTGGAATATTGGAGTGGGCTGTAATTATTTTAATTAACGCGCCCGCCAGGATTCGAACTCGAGACCTCTGGCTCTGGTACCATATTGAGTTGCATGCACCAACCAGTTCAACCCAAAAGCTTAAGCTGATGGGGAAAGGTGAGCAATTCACTTATACTCCAACAATAACAAAGCCAAGGTTTATTGTAGATCAATCTCTAAATTCTAATGGCAGTTACTATATTTATAATAGACCATTTATTATTATGGCAGTTACTACATTTGTAATGGCCTTCAGACCATCAACCTGTATATTGGTACCAATATGATAAAATAAATAGCTAGAGGGAGCAGATGCAATAAATAGGGGCACTGGAGTATCATGATGAAGAGAGCTCAACACGAGTTCCATCACTGGTTCTTCATATAAATATTTATAATAGCTGCTTGACACATTTGGAAGCAAAGGAAAAGTCTCATCTTTGAAGGCAAAAGATCATCAGTCCATGACTGGATATCCAAATTGCAAATTTATAGAAGAGGAAAGACTTCCAGCACACAGAATCAGGGAAGACAAAAAACAGACCTTTCTTAACTGGGTCAACAATGTACAGATTTAGCCCCAGCTCTTACAAGCTTTGTTCAGCTATTCCTACCTCTTAGCTTTCTTAGAAGAGGCCTTCCTAAGGGGTTTTTCTTTTTTGGGCACTTGGGTTCCCTTTGGACTCTTGTCCTTGTATAGTTCTTCTTTTCATTATATTTTACCACACTGGGGGTCTCCCCTGATGTACAGTTTTTCAAAAAAAGTTTAAATTATTTTGACGAGTAATATTCTATTCAGACCTCTGACTTGTATAAGCTAAAATATTACACGCTCCAATGTGAAATAGTGCAAATCAAAAAGCATCTCATGCCATAAAATTGGAACTTACATGTTGAGGGCACGTGAACCAACCAGCAATGAAGTACTTTGGAGCATCTTTCTCAGCACAGTAAAGATGAAACATCACTTGACAATGACTAATCGAACATTTTATTTCTTCTCCAGCATAGATAATCCTGAAGCATGCAGGGCATTCGATCTTTGCACACATGAAGAAGGTATGAGATGCTAAGCACATGGGGGGAAAACTAGATCTTATGCCAACAATAAGACAATGCATACTTTAAGTGATAGACAGATCTATTAAGTACAATGAGTTTCAAGTTGTGGAATGAAAATAATAAGTTCAGTGGTAGAAATCTTGGTCCTATACATAAAATGAGTGCGGGATTTGTATCTAGAAGATAGTGATCTCCATTAACGAATTCAGCATCTTGCGGTGTTTCAAAATTGTTAAAAAGAAATCACGAATATATTCAGTTAAGTTAATTGTAACCTGCAAAAATGTGTTACCCAAGCAAGATGTAATTCAACGCAGGCAGAGGAAGAAGGTCAAAGAAGTTAGCAGCAAAGGGAAAAGAAAAGCGGGATGGTATCCAATTCCTGTATCTGCATGCCGTATAGTAGATTGATCTAGTGGGGAAAGCAAGCTCAAGTAGTGGAATCCTACAAGCCGAAGGGTAAGGGTGCTGGGGGTTAGTGATCTTACCATCCAAGACCCTAGAGTCCCACAGAATAAAGGGACAGTAGTAGGGAGTTGGTGCTGTGGGAAGATAAGAATCCAAAGCCTAAAAGGGATAGCCCCCTAGTTTGATAGTGGAGGATTCAAAGTTTATGTTTTTATGTGATCGCAGCATCAAAAAGAAAGTCTGAATTTTTCACAGGAGCCGGCTCAAAATATTTGATCTTAGGTGCATTTCCCCTCTTGCCGAGCTGGAACGACCCATCTCCTATTTCTGCTTCCAACTCCTAGTAGAAGTGGTGAGGTACCAGGGGGGATATGAAAACTTCTTCACAAGCCTGGGCTGCGCCTACCCCCATCCCTAGAGGAGCCATATGAGGTGGAAGCTCCACGTACGGAAGCAGGTCGCTCGAACATTGTCTGATTTTTTTTTTTTGAAAAGACTCGATCTTATGTATCTACTTATTGTCTTTTTGCCTTTGCTCGAGTTGGAAAAGGCTCATATCGCCTTGTAAATCGAGCTAGAAACCTAGGTGCGTTTGGCACGGCCGTACGTGGTCTGTGCGACTTCAACTATGGTCTTGGTGAAGCGGATCACCGGTGAAGTCGAATCAATTTTAGAGAAACGTTTGGCAAAACAGCTTCTCTTGGCTGTGTCACATGGATAAGAGGGTGAAATACCCATAATACCCTTCCCTCATTTCTTTTTTTCTATTTCCTTTTCTATTTTCCTTTTCTTTTTTTCCTTCTCATTTTTCTCATTTTTTATTTCTCTCTTCCTTGATTTATCTCCACCGCAACCCCCTTATCCATTGGACCACGGCCACCGACTACCTCAAAACCACGCCATCTCCTCCTCCGATCCCGCCGATCGCCGCTGACCTTCGTCCCCGCCTCCGCTCCCATCGCGCCGCCTCCAATCCTCCTCGCCGGTGCCCTTCCCCGCCACCTATGCCTGCCGCCTCCCCACCGCCCTGAAGCCTCCACTGCAAGTGAGCACCCGTCGGCCATGGAGGCGGCCCGGGCGGAGCTCCTCTGCGCCACCGCCCCTGCTCCCATGCCGGCGCGGAGGTGGCCTCCATCTCCCACGCCGTGCCCCCGTCGAGCTCCTCCACCGCCCCGGCCTCCTACAGCTCTCTGCCGCGCATTCTGCCACGACCTCGTCCACGCCGTCGAGCTCCTCCACCGCGGCCTCCGTCTCCCGATGGACCCCACCGGGGGGCAGGGCTGGAAAGGGTGTGGCGCAGCAGGGGGCGAAGCGACGATTTTTGGCTTCGTCCCCCGCAAATCGCTCCAGTCACCGGGTATTCCGGCCGCTTCTCCACCGAAGCCGTTTTGGGGCAGTGTTTGGCACAGCTTCGACCAAAACAGCTGCCGAAGCTGCTGGTGAAGCTGTGCCAAACGCACCCCTAGTTGGGTAGCCGCTAGGTAGCTGCTCACCATTTGAAAGTCTATACCCGTGGTTCCAGAAATGGAATTGCTATTCTCGATTCAGACCAGATACTGTTTGTTCACGAAGCGCTCTTCATTTTATAGGGTTGATCAACCTAAAATAAAAGATAAACAAGAAATAACACCAACCGCAACAATGGTAGCTAGAATCGATACAATGGTAGCTAGTTTTAGAGAATAAATGTTAAATACATATCCTCGACATCGAGAAACAAAATAGACAAGAAATCAATCTGGCATTGTTCATCCTAAGCTAAGAGAGCACCTGTATTTCTTGAATAGTGATATTAAAGATGAATTAGATCTTGAATTTTTAACTGTGTACTATAAACTGTTCAGACATCTTTTACAAAGGCAGCATCTGATACCAGTAGTATTTTGATATGACCGAGGTGCATTACATTATCAAAAGTATGTCACTGCTCAAACATGGAAAAGCTGATTGCATACTGTCGAGCATCAATACTAAAGGGGGCGAAATGTACACAGAAGAAACACGCTATAAGTTATATACCCATCACTCAAGCGCAGGTACAGTTGCCAAAATGCTCAAGAATGTCAGGTACAGTTAACCTGAACTGCAACTGTAAGAACGCATCACCAGCTGCATTTTGCTTGATCCGCCCAGACATAGAATCTGAGTTAAGTAAGCACTTGGATCAAAATCCTTACCGCCTTGGGCGCGCCGGTGAGGAAAGGCAGCACGCAGCGGCGGGTATAGGCACTGGCCAGCATCTTCTCCAGCGTCAGAGCACATCCGCGGCGCTGGTAGACGATGTCGATGTCCCCGTCCGTGTCGGCCATGGCGGCCGGACGGGAAAGAAGAGGATGCGGCCGTTAGGAACTAGGGTTCGAAGCAATTTGGGACTGGAATTGGTGGGGTTGTGAAGCGAGAGGGTTGGTTTTCCCCCTTTTTTTTCCAAACTTTTTTGTCCCATGCTAGGACTGCAAAATATCTGCTTGTAGTTTTACCACATTATACTAGGTCAAGACTCTGTTCGCAGATAAAAATAGTGCGCTGATTTATTTAACAGATATGTTCTGAAAAAAAATACTACCACAGAAAGAAGAAAAGCCGACCACCCATTCAAAGCAAAGACTTTGGATACTCTTGTTGTCAATGAAAAACACATAGGGGGTGTTTGAATCCATGAGCTATTTTTTAGCTCACTCTTTTTTAACCCAAATAGCTCAATAAGCTGTCAAATAGGTGGGCTATTTTAGGACTATTTGCAACTAGCTCACCCAAAAAAATTATCCCCCAATACATGCTAATTGGGCTATTCCCTAGTACCTGGTAGGATTTGTATCTTTGAATTAAAGGTCAAATAACCCAAATAGTCCTTAGATCCAAACAACTCAAGGACTATTTCATTGGAAGACTATTTTCTTGGGCTAAACTTTAGCCCTCAAAATAGCTTTGAGCTATTTCTCCAAACACAGCCATAGTATTAATCACTGATGAATAAGATAAGGAATTGTTTTTTCCACCCAAACTGACTGAGAAGTTGAGAAACAGGAAAATAGGTGGAAAAGGAAAAATATAAGCAAAAAGAGTGAAGACCGACTTCTCAATAACATACTACCTATATATATCGAGCATATATAAGTGTATATTAGATTGAACGGCGCTCTTTTTTTTCAAATCATGAATTTTCTATGTATTTTGAAGATATATAGAGAATCACTGCATGTTACTAGTAAACCGTGAAAAACGTCCAATTGCTAAATTAACAAACCCAGTCTTCGGTCAATTTTTTCAAAAGGCTAGTACGCCCATTTTGCAAACATAGAAAGCACATCAACAGCTGACTCAGAACACGATGCAGAATTACAAATACAATACCGAACACTCCAAATAAGCTACATCCATCTATAAACAGATATATACATACTTTCACGGTTCTACCAGCATCCAGATGAAATCCACCAGTTGCATCAGCAGAAGTATCTCCTGGCACACAGCTGGATACAAGGCCAGGAGAACGGAACAGCTTACAGAGAGCTAGTTAACCAGGCGTGAACTCTTGTCAACTTCCTTCTTCAACCATGAACCACGAAATCTTGGTGCATAACCAAGAAAAGTCTCCCGCTTCATGACATCCATGAAGACATCAGAGGCGAGGATCTTGATCCCATCCGGCTCATCATCGATGGCATCTAGATATAGAGTAATCTTTTCCTTGACTAGCTTCTTGTTCGTTCGTGTTAGCTCAGTGCACTTCCTGACTCTGCATGAACTGACCCGGTATCCTCAATGCAAGGCATCTCTGCTATAGCCTTGTGTTTCTTGAATATTCCTCCCTTCGATGCGCTCAAAGGTCTTTCAGTTATATGCTCATCACTTATTTGGCCTTGTTGATCACCATCATTAGCTGAGACATCCAATGATGCATTCACGTTAGCTTGTACACTTCTGAACTCTGAATGAATTGATCCAGTCTCCTCGACACAAGGCGTCAGTGTCACTGCAATAACCTTCTGTTTCTTGGATATTCCTCTCTTTGATCTGGTCAAAGGTCTTTTTGCACACTCATCATTTCTTTCAGCTTGTTGATCGGAATCGTTAGCTGGGACATTCAATGATTCATCATGGAAATCTTGCTCAAGTTCATGGTCCAAACCTGGCCTTCCAAAGTCAACCATTATTTGCGTGGGGTTCAAAATATTTTGCTCTTCATCAATGCTTGCAACATGTTGAGCTCTGGCACCAATGCTTGCATTGTGTGGGTGTCTTGTAGCAATAGCTGAAAGCAATAGATATTGTCCCGCATCAGAGTTTGTGTTTGAAAAAAAGAGAGGATTACTGGAAAACTATGCTTCTCTTCAGCAACTTTTCCTGTTAACTACTAGGATATTGACTTAGTTTTGAACAATATCACACCTCTCTCAAGAATATTTTGGAAAATGTACAACTTTAGTACTTTACCTTCACACATGGGATCCAATGGATGAGACGGCGGGAGATGTTGATGTTCCAGAAACAAGCACTTTGGTACCTTATCTTTACGCCTCCTTACAGGCCTACGGGATTTATTAAATGGTCACAATAACTATGAGTGAATGAACTGGTAACTTAAACAAAAAAAAGGAGGTGTCATTTACAAAGAATCTCAGATGTACTAAAGGCAACTTTAAATCTTCTTAACTTTGTCATAAAAATCTAACTGGGGTTTCTTTTGCAACAAATCTGAGATGTACCAACTACCAAGGGCAGCTTTAAATCTTCTAAGCATTGTGATTTGTGGAGTGGCTTCTTGATACATAGTGGAGCAATGGCAACTTTTCCAAAACTCAAGAAAATTCCCCTGACAAATCAGATTAATTTAATGTCACCAGACAAAATGTACAATGCTAGAACCTATAGCATCTCATCATTGCACCAGTATATATATACATATATAATAGTCTTCTTCAATTAAGAAAGCATGTCCTCTTTACAGAATAATAAAATAAATTGTTTGAAGTACCTGCACTCATAAGTTAAGGGCTCTCCAATTTTGATGGCACGAGAAGCGAAAAAACCAACTCTTGTCTCACCGCTAACCTGCCTGGCAAGGCCATATAAACAATCAGGAATATCATATAACATGAACGTTTTCTTCTTCTTCAAGAATGTAGTATTACCATTTTTCTAGTTTACAGTTCGGTTCACAACTGTGGTTTAGAAAACGTGATACGTTTCCTTTAAAAGTTGCATCTATGGTGAAATCTTTGCTGATTTCACACATATAGAAGCTTTTGTCACCACGCTTTTCTAAATCCTGAAGCCTTTGTTCACATGTCGTGTCATCAATGACTGAAACAATGGTAAGAAAAGGAGGGGAAAGGAATATACATGACACGTTATACAATGTACAGTACTATACAATAGGTTCTAAACAAATTGTCTTCAAGCCTCCGATGCATCACAAGTCAAAAGACTATCCGGCACAAATAATGAATAAGAGTCTCTATTTTTAGTTATAGCTATGTTATATATGTTTATGATCATTTGCACAAAATATCCCTTCAATATTAAACCATTGGATTATATGGCTGGACAAATGCATTAAGCAACAAGTCCATTCAGATTGGCAATGATAGGCATGTGCTACCTTTGGTAGCACTTTACAACTTGCACAAGGTAATCTGCAAGATTTTACCCTTACAAAACTATTTTAAAAACTCAAAATAATCTAGATGGTTTTAGAACTTCTTCATGAGCTTTAATAGAATCATACCATCAAGCATAGTAGTACTAACTTATCAGTACTAGACCACAGATAATGGAAAGTTAAGCAATTGTTTGGAAGCACAAAATACATGAAAATTTGGGTGGAACTAACCAATGAAAATGTGAAAAACTGCATATTTTGAGAGCATTAGCAAAATGTAACTCCAAATGTTGTCATCCAACAAGAATTTGCTATTTGTGCTGCTTCTATTTTTTGTAAGAAAACATGACCATGAAGAAATAGCTTACCTTCACCAACATACTCGACTATAAATTCACCTTTCTCCACTGGCTCCAATGCAACAACACCCCATCCACGCTGATGTGTCTGTAAAGGGGAAATGCTGCTGCATTATAATCAAATGAAAACTAGTGCCATCTTTGACCCTGAGTAAGTAAAATTGCACAACTAACACCAAACTCTCAGGGGATCACTCCTACGGCACTGTACCAGGTCACCTCTATTGCCCGTATGTAGACGCAAGCATGCAGGTGTATCCATTTTTATTGTTTCATCCAAATGTCCTCTAGTCTACATGATGCCAGGTCAACTTCACAGAAAACCAAAGGGCCAACATCGTTTTGCATCCGAAAACGATACAAGGGAATTTTGAGTTTTAACTGTGCAGGGTTCACTATGGATCAGTGGATGCTAAGAGAACTAAAGGGCCCTTGTTGGTGAGGGGAATTTGGGCTTAATCTTTAGAGTTTGGATCCACACCCCTATTTACATAGGTCATAATAATGCATTTAACGATATTTAAAAATACAATTGATATTTTCGTAAATCATACTATATAGAAGTCTGACATTGGGTAGCAGTAACAACCACAGATCATATTGACCTTTGCTACCACTCCTAAATAATTTCAGTTAATTACTAGATGGAGATGCCACTAGGCCATCCCTTTGATCCACAAACTCTTGATCCTGAACAAGTTGGAAACTGCAAACAAATAATATCAAAACATGCAACACTTTTTTGTGCTGAAAGGAAATAATAGTGAAAAAAATTGTAACAGTTCCCAGAGAATCAAGCAAGCACATCATTGACAAGAAAGCTACCTTCACAATTTTAATTTTTTTATCCTTGCGGAATGGCTTGTTTGTACATAGATCTGAGCAGCGACAATTCTTGGAACAACTCAGGGAAAGGGCCCTGACAAGTCAAAGTCAAATTGGAACACCATTTTGGAAGAAAATGACATGTATGGATTCTATATACATCATATAGAACTTTACCATCAAAGTAACACAGAGCAAACATTTATGAACAAGTGCCAATGTTAATGTCCAGCAAATATGGCACTGGTTTAAGATGCAGGAAACAATACGAATAATTTGTTAAGAAGTAGGTATTCAAATGTTTATACTTGCCCAAGTCAAAATGCAGCAATACTTTCAGATTGCAAGTCAAGTTAAAAACATTGTATTCAAAGCCACATGAAAATTAAGGGTAACAGGATATATCACCTCAGTCTTATATGAGCAAGATAGGCATGAAGGTTCAGATTACAGTGAAATTCCTCTGAAATCAAAGAGAAAGGAATCCTATCCAGTGAAACTCTTTGTCAGTATGACATGGATTGACTAGGGATAGAGGATAGATGGAATAGCAGGAAGAATCGGCTAGTCACACTCCTCTTGAGGCTCTGACTGCATTTAAGGATTATTTTTGTTCATCCTAGAGCTTGCTATACGCCTTTCCTTTACAGACCAGCTCCCAGCACACGTGGCTAACAGATTCAATTAAATGATCATATCTAAGAGACCATCTAATAAACCGACTACACTATTTTAACCTTCACGTGTTTCCTTGCCAGACACACAGCTAGTTCGTTGCATTGATGTACGGCTGTTGCCTAGCCTTGCATTATGGAACCAGTGGTCCTGTCAACATGGAAGTGAATGTGCTATCATTTAAACGTTTCTATGTCAAGGTTTCCCGCAAATTACAGTATCAATACTCCCTCCAGTCATTAATACATTATGTTTTGGACAAACAAAACATGCTAAAACTAGCTTGTTTTCTTTCTTCGAACCATCATGTATTCATGACTGGGCAGGATTCCTTATTTGGAAGTGACAGATGTGAATTTTGGGCGATTTTCTTGCATCCTTCAAACACAACATTTAACCGTATACATGCATTTCAGGGAAAGAGAATAATATAGACTATATCTTTAATTTAAAACCAGAACCGCAACATTTACTGTTGATACAGTCAGGTAATGCATGTTTGTGCCTTCTTTTTTGCTAAAATAATGTTGGTTCCATGTTTGGAACACATTTTTATGATAAAACGTTTGCACAAACATTCACATGTCTTTGGAATGTATCAACAAAGTAAGAAAGAATACCTGCATTCACAGTTTTCTTTGCAAGTAGAATGAGCTGCTCTGCAGTCTGTGCACCCGGTATCCACACGAACACCAGTGCGCTTCTTCTTGATCAAATAAATATCTTTTACAAATGAAGGAAACAGCCATGATGTAATTATGTAGACGAAAAGCAGGCAAACAGAAAGATCACCTAACTAAACAGCTTCACAAACATAGATATGTTCAATTAATAACAAGTAATGTGTTAGGATACTGCGCTTGATGGCCGTATAGGGGGGTGGCTTGTAAACAGCATCAGCAAAATCTATAATGGTGGGATCACTGAAGTTTTTGTTAACATATGGAAGAGGTAGCTGGCAAAACACTTCCTATGAAATAAGCATGTTAGTCTAGTCAGTTCAAAAAAAAAGCATGTTAGTCTAGCCATGAATAAATATTGTGTAGGAAGTGCACTTCATCTTGATGAGACGATAGTACTTATATACTAGACAAGGGAAGAAAATCAGTAATTTTTCACTTGAGGCATTAAATTGGTAGAAAATTAACCATTTTCTCGTAAAATATTTACTTTTTAATGTATTCCAGTTGCATCACTAAGTACTAAAAACAAGATAAGTGCAAATAAGCAATAACCCATCAGTTATAAAATGTGGTGTTTTGGACTTGCAATCCCCAAAATGCAACATGGCTGATTTTTTAATATAAAAATACTAGCAAAGATTGAAACAAATGACCAAAACAATATCTACTAATACCATTTCCATTTGGCCATTCTAATACTTACAAAAATGTAAGTGGTTAACCATGTAAACAAAATATGGTAAATGTCCCAAACATTGCTAACAAAAATACAAAAATAACATTTTCTACTTCAAGAGAAAAATAAAACACTACTAAACAATACATTCCAGAACCTACCTAACACTGTCATTACAAGGACAAAGCTACTAAAGGAGCTCTGAAAATGATTTATTGCAAAGGAAAGTTATGCCATGTGTGTGCTCACCTCAATGCTGCTGGTAGACTCAGCATTCTGTCATAAGCAAACAAAATATTCCTGTCAGCCACTTCAACCTTTACAGATATCGATAAAAGAGTGTTTGGGATGCATTGTGATAATATTTTCCAAGCATGAATCTCAAAAGGTAACTTATTCTTGTTCTCTATTAATATTCCAGGGATCCAGAGATGAAACAAAAACACATTTGACATGTAATGGAGAAATCAGCCTTGAATTTTTATTTAATTCTATACTAGAAAATTTCTTGCCTGTTGATCAAACTAGATCTGGATAAGCTGTCAGTATTTATTTCATATATGATATATGAAAACATGAAGTGGCTGGTTTTAAGGGAAAAAAGGATATACCTCATTTTGCAGGAGCCAATCAGAAGGATGCCTCCAGCAAATTGCACTTCCTCGGTCATCTTTTAGACGAATCACTGGCCAAGGTGCACATTTTGTATGTGCTGCAACTGCACAGCGTCCACAGCGCCAAAAGAACATTTTTTGCTTGCAAATAACACAGCCCTACAAGGAGACAGAAAGTTAAACTGATGTGCCTCATGATCATGTAATGTAACCAGTACAAGGACAGGAATACATAATTTCAAAAACAATACAGGTTTATGATAAAAGAAATTATGATGGAGATGTATGTTATAATAAATAGATGAAGAGGAGTAGGTTATGATGTGTTATAATCAAAGAAATTTAAATTATTTTGGCAAATAACATTCTATTCAAACCGTGTATACTTGGTAAAGTATTACATGTTAACTAATGTGAAGTAGTGCAAACTGAAAAGCACCTCATGCTGTAAAATTGGAACTTACATGTTGAGGGCACCTGAAGCTTTCAGTGGTGAATTTTGAAGTATCTTTCACAACACAATTCAGATGGAACATCTCTTGACAGCGACTAACGGAACATCTTATTTCTTCTCCAGCATAGATAATCCTGGAGCATAGACGGCACTCAACCTTTGCACAAATTGAGAAAATATGAGATGCTAAGCTCTTGGGATATTAATTCAAGATTAATGAGCTGTGGTTTCAAACTTTAACTGATAGAGAGAGATATACTAAGTATGGTGAGTTTTAATCTGTGTAATGAAAAATACTAAGCAATTCTGAGCTAGAAATCCAGCCTCCATACTATAGAAAATGAGGGCGGGGTTTGTATCTAGAGATAGCCTCCTTCAACAAATTCAGGATTTTGTGATGTTTCGAAAATTCTCAAAATGAAATTATGTGTGTATTACACATAAAGTTAACTGTTAATCTCACAAATAATAAATGTCAAATACACCCAAGATGTCAAGAAAAACAGATAAACAGTCAGTCTGGCATTGTTCATTCATCCTGAGCTAACAGAGTACCTGTTTCTCTATTATGGTATCAAAGATGATTTCAATCTTGAACTTTTGCAATTTTTTAAATTTTGTGTGCTACATAATGTTTCTTCAAATACGTTTATATAAATGCAGCATGTTGTATTAATAGCATTTTCGCTGATTGGGAAGTTATACCCCTGGTAGGAGACCAATTCCCCATACAAATTTTAACATATCATATTCACTTTTTGGCTGTCCCTGGGTTTCGTATTTTTCTTAACCCAGCTTGCTTGGGACCGAAGGCGTTGTCAGACCACCATAATACATACCCCTTTTTTCAGAGTGTTACTCTTGGATGCAACTTTGAGCATTAGTTATCATGGCGATAGAGCTGTAAAGCTATCAAGTATAAACATGTTAGCATTTTAATAACAAATATAAGAGCATTATTTCGATAGTACCAACATGTGTGCTACACAATTGAAAGTATGTCACTGCTAAAGATTGAAAAGCTGATTGCAAACTTTCAGAGTGTCCTAAGTCTCAACAAGACTAGAGCGAAATGTACAGAATATAACACAGTCACACCCTATGAGCTCTATACTTATCACTCAAGCGCAGGTATAATTGTAAAAATGATCAAGGATTCCGCGGATTGACCTGAACTGCAAGAACGCAGCTGCATTATGCTTGATCCGCCCGGGCATGGAATCCGAGTTAAATGCTAATTTTAAGTAAGCTGATGAAGCGGACATTGGTCCAACACACACGAAGCACTCGGAGCAAAAATCCTTACCGCCTTGGGGGCGCCGGTTAGGAAAGGCAGGACGCAGCGGCGGGCAGGGACGCCGGCACGCATCCTCCGCGCCGCCCACTGGTCCACGTGCTCCTCGAGCGTCCGAGCGTCTCCGCAGCGGTGGCCGGTGGCGCCCCCGTCGGTGTCGAGGGACATGTCCGCCATGCCGGCTGGACGGAAAAGGTAGGGGCTGCGGTAGTTAGGGTTCGGAGCAATTTGACATTGGAACTGGGCGTCACTGGAGTGGAGTTGAGTGAACTACTGGACCACTGGAGGGTGCGTTTGGTATTTACCATTATAACGGATAGTCACTCTTTGTTTCTAATCTTAACGGTGCTAAATATTTATTTGCCCTCGATGTTGCAAAAGAGATACATTTATACTATTTTTCTCACGTTCGTGCTCTGAGTCAGCGAACAATGTAAAATGTCTCTAATGCCCTTTGTCCTCTTCCTCCTCTCTCTCTCCTTTCACTTACACGTGGGACCCACATGCAAGTTATCTTCAACTTCCAGCCTCCTTGAACTATGCCCGACCATCTCTGCCGGCGCCGGCGCGACCCGAAGGCGGAGGTGGTGGCCGGCCAGCTGGCCTCCGACGAGCGCCGGCCCCGAGAGGAGGGCGGCGGCCGCGGATGTCTGAGACGCGGAGGAGTGCGAGGAGGCAGAGGGCGGGAAGGAGCTCTGCTGCCGATGGGGAGGGGCCGAGCACGAGGTGGACGAGCTTCGAGATGCCGCGTCGGGAGAAGATGAGGCGGAGGCCGCGGCGGCGCCAGCGCGGTGGAGGCCGAGGCAGGTCCTGCGCTGCCCTGCTTCGCCGCTGGCCCCGTCACGTGCCTGCCCTGCTTCGTCGCCGCCCCGTCGCGTGCCTGCCCTTCTTCACCGGCGGCCCTGCCCTGCTTCGCCGCCGGCCCCGTCGAGGTCCCGCGCGTCACCGGGGGATGCGTTGCCGCCATCGAGTCTCGTGCTAACCGACTCCCCATCGAGGACCCGCCGCCACCCCATGGCCGGGATTGGGGAAGGAGGGGCACGAGGAAGACGCACCCGGGTGGCGTGAGGAGAAGAAGAAGGGAGTTGGTCGACGGCGGCACTGCTCGCCGGTGGAGAGGGAGAGGCCGCCTGGGACTCGGGAGCTGCCGTCGATGCGCTCGCCGGTGTAGGGTGCGAGGAAGGAGAAAAAGGCTAGGGGCGCAAGGAAGAAGAAAATACCAGGGGCATGCCCGGTCATTTGCAATCCTCCTTGGCGACCGATCCAACGTGGACTGCTCACATGGCGTGTCACATATGCAAAAGTGGTAAATTTGTATCACTTTCACAACATCGAGAGCAAAAATATATTTGGCGTCGTTAAAGTGTTAATCGGGGAGTCGCCATCCGTTATAATAGTAAAAAGTTAAATATCCCACTGGAGAGGAGTGCGAGGGATAGTTAAATAACTGAAATGAATAGTGAAAATTGGATTACTATGATAATAGTGGATGAATAATGGAAAGATGTGTGACCTGTTTAGTTCGGTGAAAATTTTGGGAGAAAATTTTGGTATCCCCTCTCAAGATGTTTTAGAAGTACTAGTAAAATGTACATGCTTAAAAACTCATACTAATTTTTAAAATTATTTATATAGTAAAGTGCACTTTAAAATACATAATCAATTTAAAAATTATATTTTTAAACTGAAGATATGTGGGTATATTCATATTTATGGCATGGTCCTTGAGACACTTGGGGAGGAACATGAGGTGGTAGTCATGGCCCCAAATTACATCCCCTTCTGGTAGTGTTGGTAGACAACATTTGCGAACATCTGGTTAGCACGCTTGTATGTGTGACTCAAAGTTCCTCGTTGTTGCCAGTCGGTCCTCTTATGGTAGTACTAGGTAGTGGAACAGCGGCCACAAGATGTTGTTGTAGTACCCGTTGTAGCACTGGTGCACAATCTCTTCATCCAACACGGGTATGCATCTCTGCGACGTTCAAGCAATCCAAAAAAATGTTTCAAATTATTAGAGTGGTAACAAAAGTCATTGTTCTATGACCCAGACCATGGAATTCCTCACGAATTTCAACCAACCTTCTCCGTAAGAGATCTGGTGAGGGCTCGCTGGCCAACCTCGTCAGGAACATTGACGCCCGCCCAGCCGATCCATTTCGCGTCGACGTCCTTCACGCCTTCAGCAAATTTTTCGTATGAGCCAAGGTAACTGATGACACAGAACTGGAATGCATGCCCACATCGCATTTGGGAGGAGGTTAGATTTTGGAATTACCGAGGAGGGCGCTCACGAGGCCACCGGCGCCGATCTCCAGCGACCATTGGTCCTCGCTGCGGTGGTTGGCAGAGACGGGGAGGCGGTTGGCAATGACGAGGAGGCGCTGCTTCATGCCTCTGAGGCCGAGGCGGCGGAAGCCGCTGCAGGAGCCGGCAAGCGGCGGTCGCGCGGCGTGCCCCGGCACCACGCCACCGGCATCCTCCATGTTGGCAGGGAACGCACGCCCAGGCGACTGGACGCCATCCGCCACGAAGGCCCCCGCGGAAGTGAAGACGGGCTCAGCGACGTCGGTGTCCATGGTGTCCGACGCGAAGATGTTGCGGCGGCTGTGCTCCCGCTCCCGGAGCATGCAGTCAACGTGGTCGGGGAGCCCGCGCCGCCGCTATCACCGGTGAAGGCTGAGGTGGTCGGCATCGGCGCCGCGCCGGCCCTTGCGCGGTTGTGGCTACATCAGATCTCCGGAAAACATCAGCCACGCCGCCAGGGCCATGGCCCTAGTTGCCCTAGGCTTGTATCCGCCACTGAACGTGTGTAACGCCCGCGTTTTTAGCTCCTAATAAATCACCTAATAAATCATACGTGTTTTCAAAACTATCCACCGAGCTCAATTATCCTCTCAAAACCCTAGTCACCGCCTCTCTCTCACTCTCTCACAGGCTGAATCCCGCCGGCACCGCCGCACTTGGGCCAAGACCCACGCATGCCTCCCGGCCTCGGCCACCGTCGGAATCTCAGCGCGCCGCCGGTCCGCAGGCCCGCCGCATCACCGCCGTCCGAAAATCACGCACGGAAATCGAAAACCCCGCAAAACCCTTCCCTAATTTTTCCCTAACAATTTTCCTAATTTTCCAAACTTTTTCCCTATTTCCTTTCCTTTTCCTATTTTCCTTTTCTTTTCTCCTTCCTTTCTTTCCTTCCTTCCTTTTCCTTTTTTCCTTCTTTTCTTTTCTCCCTTTCTTTTCCTCTCCTCCTTCTTCCTCCCGCGCCAGCCGCTGACCCGACCCCGGCGCTGACTGGCCCGGCCCGGCCGCAGTCGGCAGAAGACGCCCGCCCACACGCCACCGCTGCTGCCTCTACCGCAGCCCGCCGAGCACGCCGCGACAAGACCCTCCTCGACGCTGAGCCGCCGCCCGCCAACACCGCGCCACCCGCCACTGTCACCGCGCCCAGCCGACCTGTCCCATCCTCGCGGCGTGTTTGAAGAGACCCAACGGCTGCCTGACGACCTCCGCCGCCGAGCCGTCGCCGTCGGCGATCGGCCCGGCCGGCCCAAGACCGCTCTCACGGTGACCTCCCCGCAAAATCTCCCCAAACCGCCTCTCCGCGCTTATAAATAGGGGCTCAGCCTCCAAGACTCCGACCACCACGACCGAACTCTCCTCCTCTTGCACACCGGAGCGCCGCCACCCCAGCGCCGCCACCTCCAAATCCGCCCGCAGGAGCCGTCAGCAGAAATTCTAGCACAAGGTGAGCACGGGATCGATTTCTTGCCGTCCTCTCTCCATTTTTGCCCCGTCTCGATCGCCAGGTGCTACGCCGGGCGCCACCACCGGGCCAGCCGGGCCACCTCCCCCGCTCGCCTGCTCAATCGAGGGGAAGAAAGGAGTTTTACCTAGCCCCTCCCCTATTTCCTTTTACAGACACCCCTCCGTTGTTTAGCCAGAGCCCCTATCCTCTTAAGTTCTTTACAAAGAAGTCCCTACCCCCTATAAACACTTCCTAAATATTCTCTAACTTATCATTTAATGCACTTTTTATCCCAAATTGATCCCAAATTTCACCACACACTTTCCGGATTATTTCATGAACCATTATTCCATCTCTCAAATAATATTTCTACCTCCATTTTTCCATTTATTCTCTCCGAGCTCAAACAATAAAACTTTATTTTCTTTTATTGTGTGATTGCTTGTGTGCCGTAGCCGACGAAGTGAACGAGGAGGAACCTCGAGAGGAGTTCGAGTCACAGCTGCAGGCAGGAGCAAGACCCGGACCGTGAGCGGAGCCGAAGACTTTGAAGACGAAGTTCAATCTCATCCTTTGATGCATGCTTTGATCCCGCTTTATAAATACAACCCTATGACCCGTTTTATAAATTGCATATTGTTTCTTTGTTAAAACCGTGAGGATAGCCACCCTTGATTGCTATGATTGAACTTGGTTTGGCCTAAATGATTGCTTTAAAAATGTGTGAGTGCTTTAAAGATGGGAATGGGATATTTTGGAAAATGAGTAAAGCACTGGGTAGACGGGATGGACGCGCGGCGTGAGTATGGGTGAGCTCGTACCTTTGTGGTTGAGCGTGTTGGAGATGTCCATCTTGTCGTTAAGGACCGGGTTGCGTGACATCTCACGACCCAATTATCGCATTACCACCGACCGCTGTATGTGGCAACGGCTTAGCATAAATCCCACTAGTTAATCTACTTGCCATCGGAGTGCGGTGAGCAGCGGAGATCAAGGAGTAGTACGATCCGGTGAGGTACGCCCTGGTTATATAACCCCTTGGTTGCTTCCGTGGTGGCTAGTAGGGTTAGCTAAGGTGGGTAATGGCTTTGATAGGATCCGCGCCGCACTAAGGTGTTCGTGTGTGGCGGCACCCTACTTGTGGGTAAAGATGTACAACCTCCGCAGAGTGTAAAACCTATTCGAATGGCCGTGTCCACTGTATTGGACGAGTCACGGTGGGGTCACAAAACTAGTGTTTGGGTTTGGGATGATTTTCATGGCGGAGTTGATTTACGGCAAAGTGTGTGGTCAGTGTGCTCGGGCTACTGCGGACGGGAGTCCTAGTAGTCTTCATTTAGTTTTCACAAAACAACCGAGTTCATCGGAGTTATAAAAACCGCTTTATGCGAAAACCTTTTCAAAACAAACCCTTGCATGAGTAAATGCGCTTTGCAAAATAAACCTTATCCCGATCCTTGACATATCCTGCATGATCGCCTATAAGCCCCTCCGCGGGTGGGGTTGAACTTGTTGAGCGTATGTACTCACCCTTGCTTGGTTAACTGCTTTTCGAGGAGGATCCCGACTGCACCGAGGACGCCGAGTAGGTCGCTACACCCAACCATGCCTGTGGACTCGTGGTCGCCACGAGAGCTTCCATGGCGTGGTACTCGATGAGGCCTTAGAAGCCTTTGCTTGTAGTTTGGTCTTTAGCTTTTGTGTTGTTTCTCGTGGCGGGGCGCCCCGTGCCCACTATGCCGTGATGTAAGGGATGAACCACCTGTTGTAATAATGTGTTACCAGCCTCCGAGACCGGGTATTTGTATCACATTTAGTCACCTCGATGAGGGACGCGGTGGTATCAGGCCGTGGGTTGGCCGTGGGGGACGCGACCCCTAGGATACGAGACCTCCTCCGGCCCTCTCTAACCTTTCCTTTGCCGAGCTCATCTTTCCCAAATCCTTACCCCGATCCTTGCCTCGATTCCGGATGGCTAACCCGAATGGAATGGAGGAGTCGCGCCACTGGCCTCCTAACTGCTACTACTCGGCTTAGAGCGCGTCGAGTAAGGGATCCGCGGAGTTCATCTATCGAGTACGAACGCTACACCCTTCTGTAAGGTGCCGATCTTCGTGGGAAGAAGCACGCTCTACCCGACATAGAACCTTGGTTCGTCTCACGGATTTCGCCACGACACTACCCAAAGGCTGCTCGAAGGCCCCACGACGCCTACGAGTGGTTTATAGGTAGCACCTCGTGAGGACCCCAATGGGATTTTTCCCACCCTCCAGGTAGAGGACGCTGTGGATTGACCGCATGAGAGGACTAGAGCGAGAAGAAGAAGACCTAGAAGAGGCGATTTCCCACCGCTCATCTACCTCAATGGCCTAGACCACCTCTACTGTGAGCAAGCCCAAGAATCAAGCACCAAATCAGGCGAAAAGAGCGGAACAAAGGATAGAATTAGAAAGGATAAAGACGAGGGCGGAGGTTTCCCTAGCCAACCTGCAGCGAGAGATTACTGCAGAAAGGAACGCCCGAGGTATTCCACAAGAACCTATGGGATGAGCTCCACAAGGAACGAGGAGAAGAGAAGAAGTGGGTTGATGGACGATGAACCCGAAGAAACCCACTGGGATAAGGGAACCCAGACCGAGGATGTAATGTTGGAACAAGACCTCCCACCGAAGAAGCGTCGCATTCAGCATGAGGAAGAATCCCCATGAGAAGAGAGTAGGGTACCTAAGTAAAGAGCTATGGTATAATAATAATAAGTGTACCCCTGAGGAGTGTACCCAACCTTTGTGAATAAATAAAACTATCTATCTTTTGTATCCTACCCTTTGCACAACTTGTTCAACTCTACCCTTGTTTTCGATGGTCAAGATGGATGGACCCAAGGCGTGTGAGGAGCTGGTTTTGCTCGCCTTCTTATCAACTCCCGAGCGCCTCGGTATCACCGAGCGCCTAGGTACTACAGAGAGAGTACGAGAACAACTCGGCACTCTTCACTGTAGGGTGGTCCTCCATCGCTAGAAGCAACCGCCACACAACATCGAGCCGTGGCGCGTGACCGCCATGTGGTTTCGACACCGAGACACCTATCCTTGGCCCTCGGAAAAGCCCTCCGCCACTCTGGCGGATCTACGAGGAACACCTCGTCCCCACACCGATGAGGTATTTTCCTCCCGCCATCGAACCCCGCTTGGCAGCCCGCATGAGAAACGAACGACGCCGCCACCAAGAAGATCTTTGTACCTGTAGTTGCCTACCTTGTCTCCCCGGATAAGCTCTTTGATGACCAAGCCAAGCACTTGAGGGAGCAAATTGGTCGGGCCGAGCAAGCTGAAGTCACAGTGAGGATGCACCAAGTCCGAGTGGCCCAAGCAGAAGCAAGGACCGCAGCCGCCATAAGTAGTGAAGCTGTTGCCCATGAAAGCCTCAGGCGAATCCAGGACCAACGCATGTGGAATGGACTCAACAGTGGAACACCTGCTCCGGCTTGGAGAAGCACAAGTCCTAGTTGGGACACCTATGGATGGGAGGAGTTCACGAGACCCCAACACCGTCTCAGAGCCGAGCAACCAACATCAACCGTCGAAGAAGGAACTTCCGCCCAGCCCCAAGAGAACGGGAACCCCCAGGATGATGACGGTGATGAGCTGCTCATTCCACTGGAAGCACACCGCACTTGGGAAGATGGCTCCCCATGAGTAGCATGCCCCGTAATCCCTTGCCAAGGAATGAAGCCGCTGGTCCAAGCTTAGAGTCGCCCCTTAGCTTTTGTCGTAGTGCCTTGTCGTAGTGTACCGCGTTGTACCAGTCGAGTAGATCGGGATGTATCCTCCTCTCATGGTTGAAATGAAGTTGTTTGTGCTTGTGTGTCATGTGTGCTTGTTGTGTGCTTGACGGCAGGAGTCAGATCCTCGTTTTTCAAAAGCCCGCCTTAATCAACTTAAACATCACCTAAAATCTCATAGAAACCGCTACAGATGGTTTCAAGGCGTCCGAGCTTCAGGCTCGGTCGTATGGACCCAAACGAAGGATCGCATCGAGCGAAGGGAGCACCCTAACGACCAAGAAGTATATCGTGACGAAAATGGAGGAGAAAACATGGTTCCGCCCACCACCACCGCCAGACTGGCGCAAGTGTTGGCCAACCGACTCTCGGAAGCCATAGCCAATGCCATCACCCGCCCAAAGCCCCGTGTTCGGGCATGAATGAGAAACCCGATAGAATTTCTCCTGACAAAGCCACCCACGTTTGGATCCGGTGAATCCCTTGGATGCGTATGATCGCTGGGACCATCCTAAGAGAACTAGAGCCATTCAACCGTGAGGATCGGACAAGGTTCTCCTGGCTACTCACCACTCACAAAGCCTTAGCCCGGTGGGAAAACTCAGACCCAAAGATCCTCCACCATCACTTGGGATGAGTTCGTGGAAGAGTTTCCGCTACCACATCCCGTGGAAGCCACATTGAAGCGCAAGGCGATGAGTTCCGTGAACTCGCCAGGCAACAAGTCCGTGGAGGAATACACTTATCAGTTCATAGAGTTGGCTCGTTACGCCCGAGGAAGTGGACAAAGACTCAAGCGGGTGAGATGTTCAAGAAGGGCTTGGCTCGAGCTAAGGACTCGCTACCCCTCGGATCTACCCCGATTTCAACACGCTTATGAACATGGCCATCCTCACGAGAAGAGCCAAAGCGTAAGAGAAGAAAGAAAACAAGCGCAAGTTCATGGAGCACAAGGCTCAACAAAGAGAACGCTCCTTGAGAGGCAGAAGCACACCCCATGTCCAGATTCCAAGCCCCCATCCAAGATGTAACCCCACAAGCCACGGGCTCTCAAGGCCCCTGTAACCCGCTTCAAAGTACAACAACCGTAACACCATGAAGCCTCCACAGAGCAATACTAGCCAGCTGTGTCATCGCCAACAACAACAACAACAACAACCTGTGGTGTGTTTCAACTGTGAGACCGGACACTTCATTGCCAACTGCCCATATGCCAAAAAGCCAACAGCTTCAGCCTTCTCCAACTCAGTGAACGGGCCGAGACCGTTGTATCTGGAGCCAACCGGTGCATTCGCAAGAACAACAACAACTTCGGCAATAACAACCAGCAGATGAGGCAGCCCCATAGCCTTATGGACGAGCTCACCAACCACATCAACGCATGAGGCTCAAGAAGCACAAGGCGTAGTGCTCGGTGAGTTCCTCGGTCACCGCCTTGGCAACCATATTATTTGATTCAGAGCATCACATTCATTCATATCTTCAAGTTTTGTGGAAAACACAACATACCTACAAGACTACTAAAACACTTGTTAACCCGAACGCCCTGAGGTGACATCAAGTGTCAACTGGTTGCTCTGCAAGGATCATTTTAAGTGGGGTAGAGTTCCTAGCGGACCTAGTAGTACTGAAGTCCAAGGGGATAGATGTGATTCTTGGGATGGACTGGTTAAGCCTTCACCACGGCCTTATAAGTTGTGCCGATAAGGTAGTACACCTAACCAACCCAGATGGAGTGCAAGTAACTGCACGAGGAAGCTGCACTGGACATAATGGTTTTTAGCATGGAGGCCAAGTCCCTAGAAGAAATCCCAGTAGTACGGGAGTACCCAGATGTATTTCCCGAAGAACTCCCCGGAATGCCACCAGATAGGGATATAGAGTTTGTCATCGACCTCATTCCCTAACCTCTCCCATAGCCAAGAGACCCTATAGGATGGCCCCGAGTTGGCGAGTTAAAGAAGCAGCTGAGAGAACTTCAGCGAAATGGGTTCATCAGACCAAGCTCGTCACCATGGGGAGCCCTGCTTTTCTCGAAAGAAGGATAAAAGCTCGAGGATGTGCGTGGACTATCGCTCACTAAACGAAGTCACTATCAAGAACAAGTATCCTCTCCCGTAATAGATGATTTATTTGACCAACTAAAGGAGCCAAATATTTCTAAGGTCGACTTAAGGTCGTGGATACCACCAACTCAAGATTAGGGAGAGTGACATCCCAAAGACCGCCTTCGTCACCCGTTATGGACAATATGAGTTCACCGTGATGTCCTTTGGACTCACTAACGCACCGGCATACTTTATGAACCTCATGAATAAGGTGTTTATGGAGGAACTAGATAAGTTTGTCGTAGTTTTCATTGACGACATACTTGTTTACTCCAAAAGTGTGGAGGAACATGAGCAACACCTTGAGTGGGAGGCGAGGCGCTGTCACGCTAAGTTCAGCAAATGTGAATTCGTTGGAGAAAATATCCTTCCTTGGACATATTCTCGACAGAGGGAGTAGCAGAGACCGAAAGTCGAAAGCTTTCCAATGGCGACAACCAACCAATGTGAGCGAAATCAGAAGCTTTCTTGGTCTAGCGGGATACTACCGGAGGTTTATTGAAGGATTCTCCAAGATTGCCCGACCCATGACAGAGTTGCTCAAGAAGGAGAAGAAGTTCCCGACCGAGTCGTGAGAAGAGTTTTCGTGAGTTGAAAAGAAGACCGACAACCGCCTCAAAGTGCTAACCTTGCCAGACATCCAACGGGATTTTGTCGTCTATTGCGACGCATCACGACAAGGACTAGGATGTGTCCTTATGCAAGATGGGAAAGTAGTGGCGTATGCTTCCCGCCAACTCAAGCCCCACGAGCAGAACTATCCCACCCATGATTTGGAGTTTGCAGCCGTAGTGCATGCCCTTAAGATTTGGAGACATTACCCGATTGGAAATAAGTGAGAGATCTACACGGACCACAAGAGCTTGAAATACATTTTCACCCAGCCTGACCTGAACCTAAGGCAAAGAAGGTGGTTGGAATTAGTCAAAGACTATAACCTGAAATCCATTACCACCCGGAAAAAGCCAACGTAGTAGCGATGCCTTAAGGAAAGTCTTATGGAAAAGCGACCTAAGAATGCTCAATTAAGAGGAAATGGCACGACTCAACGTGCACATTGTTCCCTGTGGCTACGTTCACGCTAACTAAGTGTCCAACCCACCACCGGAAGACAAAATCAGAAAAGCCCAAGTGAACATAAGGAGTTGATGAAGATCCGCAAGCACACGGGAGAGAATAAGGCCCCAGACTTTAGGGTGGACAGACACTATGGTATAAAAACAGGATATGCGTATCAAGACGGAGAATTTGCACCATCATGGATGAGGCACACAACTCAGATTCCATCCACCCGGGATCCACTAAGATGTATATGGATTTAAAGCGTAAGTATTGGTGGAATGGAATGAAAGCACATTGCACGTCATTCCCACCATCGTGACACTTGTCGAGGATTAAAGCATGAACACCGAAGCCCGCCGGACTGCAGTAACCCTTACCCATCCCAAGATGGAAGTGGGATGAGATAGGCATGGACTTTGTAGTAGGCTTGCCCAAGACACGAAAGGATATAATTCCATATGGGTAATAGTAGACCGACTCACTAAAGTCGCTCACTTCATACCCGTGCATTAATAATTATGATGAGAGAAGTTGGCCAAGTCTATATATAGCAAACATAGTGAAGCTGCATGGAGTACCTAGCAGATAGTTTTATAGAGGGACCCCTCACCTCTAGGTTTTGGGAAAGTTTGCATAAACCATGGGAACCAAGTTGGATTTTAGTCGGCTTATCACCAAGGACGGATGACCGAGAGGGTGAATCGATTATGGAAGACATGTTGAGAGCATGTGTCCTTACCTATGGCAAAGATTGGGAGCAGCCTACCATATGCAGAGTTTTCGTACAACAACGGTTATCAAGCCACCTAGGCATGTCACCATTTGAAGCCCTATACGGAGAAAATGCGAACCCCATTGATGTGGTCGGAAGTGGGAGAACGTGCCTTGGTTGGGCCCGCACTCATTAAAGAAGCCGAGGAGTAGCCGAGATCCGAGAAAATTGAAGGCCGCCCAATCCCGGCAAAAGAGCTATGCAGATAGGAAGAGGCGAGAAGTAAGCTTCAGTCCAGGAGACTTTGCTTATCTCAAGGTTTCACCTATCCGAGGGACTCGGAGATTTTAGGTGCACGGAAATTAGCCCGGTACATTGGACCGCATAAAGTGCTAAAGAGAGTTGGAGCGAGCATCGTTGAAGCTACCAGAGGAAATGGCGGATATACATCCGTGTTCCACGTTTCTCACGAAGGTGTTTGAGAGTGATCGAAAAGAAACGAGTGCCGGTGGAAACAATTGACTTACAGCCAGATCTTAGGTACCAGGAGGTGCCCGTCAAGATTTTGGACACAGTGGTCAAAAGAACAAGAACATCGGCACGGGTGCGAGTTCAATGGAGCGTACACGGAATAGAAGAAGCCACTTGGGAACGAGAGGACGTTGAGAAAGAGTTTCCACCGTTGAATCCAGCCGAATCTCGAGGACGAGATTCATTTTATGGGGGTAGGTTTGTAACGCCCGCTTTTAGCTCCTAATAAATCACCTAATAAATCATACGTGTTTTCAAAACTATCCATGAGCTCAATTATCCCTCTCAAAACCCTAGTCACCGCCTCCTCTCACTCGCGTCTGCGAATCGCCGACCGCGACTTGGGCCAAGACACCACGCATGCCTCCCTGCCACCGTGTAATCCACAAGACGCCATGGTCCTACCGGCCGGTCCGCCTCGCCATCACCGCCGTCCGAAAATCACGCCGACAAATCGGAAAACCCCAAAAACCCTTCCCTAATTTTTCCTAACAATTTTCCTAATTTTCCAAACTTTTCCTATTTCCTTTCCTTTCTTTTCCTATTTTCCTTTCTTTTCTCCTTCCTTTCTTTCCTTCCTTCCTTTTCCTTTTTTTTTTCCTTCTTTTCTTTTCTCCTTTCTTCTTCCTCTCCTCCTTCTTCCTCCGCCAGCCGCTGCGACTCGACACCTCCCGCGCTGGCCGCTGACCCTCCCCGCTGCCCGCAGCCGGCAGCACGCCGCCACACGCCACCGCGGCGGTGCCTACGCACCACCCGCCGAGCACGGCCGCATGACAGACCTCCTCGACGCCAGCGCCGCCTCCGCCCAACACCGCCACGCCCCGCCACTGCCACCGCCGCCCGCAGCCGACCTGCCCCATCCTCGCGCGTGTTTGAAGAGACCCAACCGCTGCGACGACCTCCGCCCGCCCGAGCTCGCGCCGACCGCCCCGGCCTCAAGCCGCCGGTGACCTCCTCACAAAAATCTCCCCAAACCGCCTCTCGCCTATATAAATAGGGTCGGCAGCCTCCCCGCACCCGCACCACCACGACCGAACTCTCCTCCCTCTTGCACACACCGAGCGCCACCCGAGCGCCACCTCCACCTCGCCCGCACTGCTGGAGCCGCCTCCATGAGCCCTAGCACAAGGTGAGCACGGGGATCGATTTCCCTGCCGCCCTCTCCATTTTTGCCCTGCCCCCGATCGCTGCGGCCCCACAGGGCGCCACCGCCTGGGCCGCCGCCACGCCCCTCCCTCCCTGCTCGAATCGGGGAAGAAAAGGAGTTTACCCCAGCCCTCCCCTATTTCCTTTTACCCAAAGACACCCCTCGGTTGTTTAGCCAGAGCCCCTATCCTCTTAAGTTCTTTACAAAGAAGTCCCTACCCCTATAAACACTTCCTAAATATTCTCTAACTTATCATTTAATGCATTTTATCCCAAATTGATCCCAAATTTCACCACACTTTCCGGATTATTTCGAACCATTATTCCATCTCTCCGAAATAATATTTCTACCTCCATTTTCCATTTATTCTCTCCTCGAGCTCAAACAATAAAACTTTATTTTCTTTTATTGTGTGATTGCTTGTGTGTGCCATAGCCGAAGAGTGAGGAGGAACCTCGAGGGAGTTGAGCGTCACTGCATGCAGGTGGAGCCCAAGACCCCGACCCGTGAGCGGAGCTCAAAGACTTTGAAGAGGCAAGTTCAATCTCATCCTTTGATGCATGCTTTGATCCCGCTTTTATAAATACAACCCTATGACCCGCTTTATAAATTGCATATTGTTTCTTGTTAAAACCGGTAGGATAGCCACCCTTGATTGCTATGATTGAACTTGGTTTGGCCTAAATGATTGCTTTAAAATGTGTGAGTGCTTTAAAGATGGGAATGGGATATTTTGGAAAATGAGTAAAGAATGGGTAGACGGGATGGACGCGTCGTGTCGAGTATGGGTGAGCTCGTACTTTGTGGTTGAGCGTGTTGGAGATGTCCATCTTGTCGTTAAGGACCGGGTTGCGTGACATCTCACCCGACCCAATTATCGTTACCACTCGACCGCTGTATGTGGCAACGGCTTAGCATAAATCCCACTAGTTAATCTACTTGCCATCGAGTGCGGGTGAGCGGGAGATCAAGGAGTAGGGTACGATCCGTGTGAGGTACGCCCGGTTATATAACCCTTGGTTGCTTCCGTGGTGGCTAGTAGGGTTAGCTAAGGTGGGTAATGGCTTTGATAGGATCCGCTCACACAAGGTGTTCGTGTGGCGGTGCACTACTTGTGGGTAAAGATGTACAACCTCCGCAGAGTGTAAAACCTATTCGAATGGCCGTGTCCAGTATTGGACGAGTCACGGTGGGGTCACAAAACTAGTGTTTGGGTTTGGGATGATTTTCATGGCGTGAGTTGATTTCAAAAGTGTGTGGCTGTGTGCTCTGGCTCTGCGACGGGAGTCCGGTAGTCTTCATTTAGTTTTCACAAAACAACCGAAGCATCGGAGTTATAAAAACTGCTTTAAAACCTTTTCAAAACAAACCCTTGCATGAGTAAATGCGCTTGCAAAATAAACCTTATCCTCGATCCTTGACATATCCCGTGCATGATCCGCCTATAAGCCTCCGTGGGTGGGTTGAACTTGTTGAGTACGTATGTACTCACCCTTGCTTGGTTAACTGTTTTCAGAGGAGGATCCCGACTGCTCCCGAGGACGCCGAGTAGGTCGCCGCCTACACCCAACCATGCCTGTGGACTCGTGGTCGCCAGAGAGCTTCCATGGCGTGGTAACGAGGCCTTAGAAGCCTTTTGCCGTTGTAGTTTGGTCTTTAGCTTTTGTGTTGTTTCTCGTGGCGGCGCCCCGCGCCCACTATGCCGCCCGTGATGTAAGGGACGAACCACTGTTGTAATAATGTGCCGCCGCCCCGACCGGTATTTGTATCACATTTAGTCACCTCGAGAGGACGCTCAACGTGGTCGGGGAGCTGCCGCTATCACCGGTGAAGGGTGAGGTGGTCGATCGGCTACCGCCTACCCTGCGCCATTGTGGGAGTTTTTGGTAGCGACGGATTTTTTTTCTTCCGTGGTGTGGGGTTGTGCGTAGCGATGGAGAAGGGAAAGGTGGGCCCGGCGGGTACTCAGGGTGGGTATTTATCGGGTGGGTGAGAAAAATGATTCGTTTTTTGCAGAAACACTCTCCAAATTGCGATTTTAGGTCCTTCCATAGTCCTTCCACCCTATCAACTCCTAAAAACATATGACAGATGGATTCGATGTGAGGGGTACGATGGACCCGATTTGGGTGACAAAAGTTTTCAATTATCTTCGCTACTTATAGTATAGATTAAATGTAGACGAATTACACGAATGGATGGGAAATTGCGAAACGAATCCATTAAGCTTAATTAATCCATCATTAGAGATTGTTTACTATAGCACGACATTGTCTGATTATGTCATAATTAGGCTCATTAGATTCATCTCGAAAATTAGGGTAAGGGTTATGAACTGGGTTTTGTCATTAATTCACGTTTAATACTTCTAATTAATGTTTAAATATTGATGTGACAGCTAGTTAGGGGAAATTTAGGGGTGGCTTGGTTGGTGGCCACCGAATGCCACGCCACAACGTGTCAGGGTTTTATACCGTGACAACCAAGAAAGTGTCCGGACTGTCATTCCTCACCAGTTCCTACCTAATATCATATTCAAATTTAAATTAAAAAATAAAAAAAACTTTAAAATACTTCAAGATTTATAGAATCTAATGGTGTCATTTTTTTTCAAATATTGGTACATTTAGTATTTTTTTCTAGGCATTGGAAGTTCAACAGAAAAAGAAAAAAATTCGATCGGTTCAACTTCTAATGCCCGCAAAAAATACTAAATGGACTAATATTTGAGAAATTTTGACACCATTAGATTCTATGCACCTTGAATGATTTTTAGGAATTTTTCTTTAATTTCTCAATTTTTATTGAAAACATGACAAACATTTTTTTAGATTGGCTAACCGCTATTACCGTTAACCGATCTTACCAACTGATTAACTTGGTCATAACCGTTTGTACTAGCGTTTTCGTTCGAAAATTTGAATTTGTGGGTTTCCACCGGTAATAAGTCTAACCGACCGTTAAATTGCTAGAACCCGCGGTTACATGGCAAAGCGGTATTAAAACCGCTACAACCTGCGGTTTTGCGCAAGAAATGTGGCTATGGCATTGAATGGCTACCAACCAAACATCCTCTTAGGCAACTAAACAATGGTGGGGTATGATGGGATGAATAGTGGAAATTTGGTTGAGATGTTTGGATGAGTGAAAAGTGGTGGCGATGTGATGGGAGGATAGTGTTTTTTAGAGAAAATGTGATAAATGTGATGAGTTGAATAGTGAATGGTGAGAAAAAGTGTGTGGATGTGATGGGTGAGACGGTGAATATTAAAATTGGAGAAGATGTTTAGATGGTGAAAAGTAGTGAAGATGTGCTGAGATGAATAGTGAATTAGAGGGGAAATGAGGCCCTGAAGCGAGAGGGGATTCACAATTGCAACTCTTTCCTAGAAGCCGAAAATTTTCTTTGGGTAATTCGATCTATACCGTTAAAAGATTGCAAAGTTAATTATATGAATCCTACATATAAATAAGATAATAATGATATATATCTAAATTTTCAATCTTTTAATGGTATAGATTCAAATTTCTCATTTTTTCGGTTGTCAAGCTGAGTATGGATATTGGCCAGCAGCACGAGACTGAGGGTGTTTTTCATTTCTTCACACGGATTATACGGTACGTGCTTGAATTTTACCTATATTAACCAATTACATCCCATTGAACGTTTAAATTCTAGGTACAATAGTACTAACATCACATAGTACTATAGTAGAGATGTTTTCAAATCAATAAATCTTGCCAATGGTAAAAGTGTACTGAAACTTGATGATTGAGATGAATCTTGTTTTGTTTAGTTTTTTGTTTTAAACTTTTGCTTAAGGTCTTACCGTCTTAACACCACTATTGAATCAGTAATACTTCCTCTATTTCTGTTTATAGAACATGATATGATATGGTACCTCCCAAGTTAGATTTTGACATTCATTTTTTCTATTATATTGTTTATAATATAAATTTGTAATTATTGGATAGTACATTTGATTTGTAAGTTTACATTGAAAAATAAAAAATGTCAGGCTAATTATTAGTCAAAGATTATAAAGATTGCATCTTATATGCCGCATGAGGTCGAAACTAACAAATGGAGGCAAAACATTTTGTCTCCTCACTACATCAGGTTCGCCCAAAATGCTCTCCAACACAAAGATGCATCCCATGAGGCATGATTTATGGAGGAGGAGGAGATGCAATTGCATCTCCTCTCTCAAGGCATCCACAGCACTGCACGAGGGAGAGGATCGCTGGCGCGAGAAGGAGCAGGCGGCGGCGGCCCGGGAGGAGGAAGTCATGAGCGAGGCGCAGAGATCCGACGGAGGAAGAGGAGGCTCTGGGGCCGCCGGGCAAGGAGCCACGAGTGCCATGCAGACACCCAGCCTCCACCTCGTCACGAGTCGCCGCCTCCCCTCCTCGCCTTCTCGTTGCTGCACGCCAAGGTGGGACGACGGAGGAGCCAAGATCTCCTCTTCTCGATCCGAATCGACATCCCGCCTTCGCCCCCCATCCGCAGCTCGCGCACTCGATCCGGGCGGCGAGCTCGATTCGATGGGCTGAGCACTGACCCCGGGCGGTAACTCGATACGGGCATGGAGGAGCTCGAATCGGCTACCGCAGAGGTCGAATGGTGGCGAGGAGCTTGAATCGCAGGGCTGGAGGGAGCTCATCGCCGTTCCCCAACACATGCGCCGGCGCCGACGAGGATGGGTTGTTGTCGCAATACGGGGCCGCCTCTCCGTCAAGATCCGAGCTCCTCCGGGGTCAAGGCTTGTCATGACGAGGCTAGAGTGGGACGAGGCTGCGAGGATGGGCTGGCCGCTGCCGAAGCTCCTCCCGGCCGGCTCCTCTCGCCACCGGGCAGCAGGCGTGGTGAAGGGAGAATGCGAATGCATTCGGTTTGTTGGAGACGGTCTGAGGAGGAAGATGTGCAAAACACTGTGTATGCAAGGCAAACTCAGATTTGCCTATCAAAAATGCAACACATTGTTGGAGTCAATCTGAGTGCTTTATAAATAGGAATGGAGGGGTATAGTATAAATTATTATAACTCACTTAAAAATCACTAGACGTACGAAATGGAATACCCGTGAATCCGTACGAAATGGAATACTGAATTTATCTTCTTCCAATGCCATGGTTACTCGATGATCCAACATAGGAGCAGCGTGCAGAAGTAGCCGTCAGATCGAACGATCGACGGTGCAGATTCAGGCGCGGTTCTCTCGACAGCCCATCTTCTCCCCGTTTGCCGTAGGGTTTTTCTCCTCACTTCTCTCAATAGAGCCGCCCCCGCAGCGCCGCCGCACGGCGACGGCCGCCATGAGAGCCCTCGTCTCCCTCTTCCGGATTGCCCGCCGGCTTCCCGCCCCTCTCGCCGCCTCTAGGGCCTCAGCGCCGCTTCTTCTCCGGCACCTTCATGCCGACGCCCCCCCGCCCCCGCCGCCACCCCAGGACCCGCTGCCCTTCGTCTCCCGCATCCTCGAATCGGAGCCGAACCTGACCCCGAACGCCGATGCGGAGCCGGAACCTGACCCGTTCCTCGATGAGTTCCTCGCACGCTTCGTGGCCGCCTTCCGCCCGGAACTCGCGGCGGCCTTCCCCGACTACGACCGCGCCGTGCTCGACGAGATGCTCCGCCTCGTCGCGGACGCCGTGGTGTGCCGCCTCACTGGGACTGACCCGGGGCCCGACGCCGCCGAGCTCAGCGACGACCTCTGGGCGGCCGTGTGGGAGGTCAGCGCCTCGGTGCAGGAGGCTATGCGCCGTGACCAGGTCCGCGCGGACCTCCGCCACTATCTCCACTGCGACGAGGTCAAGGAGATGACGCGGTTCGCCGTCGATGTCGGCATCCGCGGCTCCATGCTCCGGGAGTTCCGCTTCAAGTGGGCCCGCGAGAAGCTCGAGGAGGTCGAGTTCTACCGCCGCCTCGATGACATGCGCGCCGAGGCCGAAGCCGCCGCCAACCCGGCCCCTGCGCCAGTGCGGAGGCTGACCGCTTTGCCGAAGAGGAAGGGGGAGGTGAAGTTCACGATGTACGGGTTGGACATGTCTGACCCGAAGTGGGCCGAGGTTGCGGAGCGGACGGCCGAGGCTGAGGCACATTTTGTGCCCCAGGAAGCCAAGCCCGTAGAAGGGAAAGCGAAGAAGGCTGAGGAGCGGCTGCTTTCGGTTGACCCGAGGAAAGGAGATCCAGTGCCTGCCATGGAGGAGTGGAAGGAGGATATCCGGCCAAAGCGAGTTGACTGGATGGCGCTGCTTGAGCGGGTTAAGGCACGCAATGTTGAGTTGTACCTCAAGGTGAGATCTTTAGTAATCTTGAAAGCTTGTGCCTGTCATTCTGCCATGTTTTTGTAGGATCTGGATCTCCCAGTGAAAACACATAGTTACATAAGAAATTGTTTGAGTCAGAGTTTTCAGTGTGATATCTGTGGATAAAGAGTGGAAGTAACTTTTATTATCATAGGGCACACATATCAATTATCATTGGCATAATCATATAACAATAGATGTACCTGGACCACCATATCGAGGACTTTATATGCATTACAAAATTAGAACGCAGTTCAAACTTATTTCATTTCTTAGAGAAAAGGACACTGCATCATGATAAACATTCTCTGAAATTGTATTACCTTGTAACATTTCATGCCAAACTTGATTGCGCTTGAGCGAAGCAGAATGACAAGGTTGAGGTCTGCATAATGATTTCATATGTTCTCTAATTCTTCATTGAGCTGCTGCTGCTTATCATGTCTACCAGACGCAAGCAAGTTTGGTCAAGATATGCCCATTCACCTATATACCACGTGTTTAAAACACTAGAGCTTTTGAAGACTTCTATGAATAGTTGTCGCAATTAACTCTCCTAGAAGGTGATTATCATATGATAAAAACTTGGCAGCAGTTCATATTAATCCTTCATTAACTGGGTAGACTCAGACATTGGGTAGTTTGATATCTTCACCCACTCACTTGCACAACAAATATTTGAGTCGGGCATAGTCATTTAAATATGTGATTACATTTAATTTTCCAAAGGTTCTTAGCGACAGTCAGATATGTTACATCAACTCTGCAGTTACCTTTGAAAATGTCGTCGCACCGCGTGAATGTTTTAACATATACTCCGTGTTTGAATTTACAGGTTGCTGAAATTCTGTTAGCTGAAGAATCTTTTGAGGCAAACATCCGTGATTACTCAAAGTTAATTGATCTTCATGCTAAAGCAAACCACGTGGAAGATGCAGAGATAATACTTGGTAAAATGAAAGAGAATGGTGTTGCACCTGATATCCTCACATCTATCACGTTAGTCCACATGTATAGCAAGGCAGGCAATCTAGATCGAGCCAAGGAGGCTTTTGAGTTTATTCGGAATGAGGGTTTCAAACCAGATCTGAAACTCTTCAGTTCGATGATTAAATGTTATATCAGCAATGGACAACCAGAACAAGCAGATAATTTGCTAAACACTATGAAGAGCATGGATATGAAAGCCACCAGAGAAATGTACACAGATGTGATACGGGCATATGCTCAGCAAGGCATGGTAATTGCTGCCCAGAAAATTCATAATTTGATGAACTTCGCCAGAATTGAGTCTACGCCAGAGTTGTTCACAATGAGTATAGAAGCATGTGGACGCATTGGTGATCCTGTGAAGGCCTTAGAAGTGTTTCAACAAATGCGGAGGTCCGGACATGAACCAGATGATAGTTCTATTGCTGGTGTGGTGGCTGCGCACATGAAGAAGAACCAATTAGATCAGGCTTTGCTCTGGCTGCTGAGCTTAGAGAAGGAAGGACTTAAACCTGGTGTCAAGACGAACCTCGTGTTACTGGATTGGATGTCTATGTTGCAGCTAGTTCCGGAGGCTGAACAGCTTGCGCTGAAGATAAAACAGCTGGGAGAAGAACCCATAGAAGTCCATGTGTTCCTTGCCGATATGTATGCTAAGTCACGCCAGGAAGAGAAAGCCCGCAGATCCCTCAAGCTCTTGGAAGAGAAGAAAAACTATTGAAGGCTGATCAGTTTGAGAGGATTATAAGAGGCCTTCTGGATGGTGGATTCTCAGAGGAGGCCAATAAATACTACAAAATGATGAAATCATGTGGCTTTGAACCATCAGAAACAATTGAGGTTGGTGTTAAGGCCAGTTTAAGGATGAGGGGTGGGCTTCGTCCCACTGGTAGGCGTTGAGGTTAGGGCTTGTATACTGGCAGGTGATCTGCTGGGCACGCAAGAAGGCAGCGATTCTGGTCTGAGAACTTTGAGGTAGCACTGACGATGGCACAACCAAATTGACCAAACTGTAGTGTTAAAAGATATATAGGTTGGCCAAATTCCTTTTTTGTTATCCATCTTCTCGGGTATGAAAATGCTTCCGCAGATTATAAAGTTGATAGGTGCTGGTCTCATGTTTTTGTTGTTTGAAGCGATCAGGATCTGCAATTGTATTTGATGAAGTTTTTGGTGATTGTAATGCCTTTTCGGCTGTCAGGCAGACATACCATGATGTACGGAGTATAAGTAATAATAGTTGACCAGGATCCACTTTTTATTAAGTAAAATATATCTGCTAGGAGTAAATTTGATATATCCTTCTCGCATTACTTCCCTTTTCACAAGTTACTCGCATTACTTCCCTTTTCACAAGTTAGTGTGATATTTAGGGTGGGCAATTTTTTAACAAAAACCGCGAACTGAACCGAATCGGAATGTCGGTTTTTCGGTTCGGCTTCGGTTTCCAATTTTGTGTAGTTCGGTGTTTATTTTCGGCTTCGGTTTTCAGCTCAAACCGAATTACCGAACTTTGGGCCGAACGTATTCATCCAGCAGCAAATCAGGAGGCAACAAGCTAGCAGCCCAAAAGCCAACTTTGCCCCTCAGGCAGGAGGCCTCCTCACGAATCACACACAACTGGTGGCCGAAGTCAAACAGAATCCTAGCTCTGGGCGGCGGCGCAACCATCCGGCTTCTAGCGGCGGCGGAGCACAGCAGTCGAGGGCACGGGAGAGATTCAAAGCCGCGCAGCCGCTGTGGCGAGGAGCCGAGGACTTGCAAGCTGCAGCGCAGCCAGCAGGCATGGCGTGGAGCGTGCTGTGAGAGGCCTAGATCCGCTGCTGCAGGATGTTGAGATCTGCGACTGCGGCCTGCGGATCAAGAAGGGCAAGTGCGCTAGGAGCAAGCGCGTGGAGGCGGATAGGGACGCGCGCGACGGTGAGGAGCATCGCGGATGGGATCGTGCGTGCGGCGGCGAGCGGCACCGGCGAGCAGGACTTCGGTTTTCTTAGGTAAAAACCGAACACCGAACACGTCGTTTTTTATTTCTATCCAGGACCGATCGGTTCTCGTTATTGAAAAACCGAATTTTCTCCACACCTAAGAAACCGAACCGAATTGTCGGTTGGAAAAAGTTTATTGAACAACCCTCATCTATATTCGTTGTTTGGATTTCAACCCCTAACCACAAAATCGGTATTGACTACCACGAACCGCGAAACCGTCTGATTTACACCTGATGATTTCTAGGAGGGTTTCGCATACGTGGCATAATAGGACCCACATGTCGGAATCTACGTCACCAATTTTTTTCCAATCTCTCTCTTCCCCTCGAGCTCGAGCCGCCCCCTGCGGTCCGCGTACTGGCCGGCGACGGGCGGAGCTCGTGGAGCTCACGCGCACCAGCCACAACCGCGGCAGAGCTCCATCTCGCGCGGGCTGCCTCCTGCTCTCCACACGCTGGTCGGCGGCGGGCGGAGCTCGTGGAGCTCACGTGTGCCGGCCGCAGCCGCGGCGGATCTCCATCTCGCGCGGGCTGCCCCCTGCTCTCTGCGCGGTGGTCAGCGTCTGCTCGCGCCACCTGTGGGCTGCCGCCGCGGACCTGCTCCGCCACCGGCCGCTCCACCCGAGGTCAGAGCAGGGACAACGAGATCCCGCCCCCGTGTGGAGGTCGGGCTGCCGCCGCTCTCGATTCGCACCTCCGTCCCCATCCATCACCGGCGGCGGCGTCCAGCACCAGCGGTGGCGTCCCCATCCTCCCGTCCAGCGCGCAAGCCTCCGGTGGCGCGCGAGCAGATCGAGGTCGGGAGCCCCTGGCCTCACCCCGTTCTTCCCGCTCCAGCACGACGGCGAGGGCGAGTTGTTGTGCCTAAGACGACGGCGAGGGCGAGTTGTTGCGCACCACGGTGACGAGCTCTCCGCCATCTCCGCGTCCTCGCCCGCCATGGCCAGGGAACGACGTGAGGAGGACGAAGATGGATGGTGCTCCCCGACCGGAGGAGGAAGGTGAATGGTGTCGAGCCACGATTCCGCAGCGTGCGGCGGCGCCCCTGGCACAACGTGGTGGAGATACGTGATGGCGTCGTGGTGACGGGTGTGGCTGGCCACCAACTTCGAGTAGTTCGCCGCCGCCGCTGACCCCGTTCCTGTGGAGGTTGTCGAGCTCTTCCCGTGGCCGCCGTTGGCTCTAGCTCGCGCCTGCGGGCCGCTCCGCGCCGCTTTAGCGCATGCCTGCGGGCTGCGCCGCACCGGAAGCTGGCACACTACTGGCCGGGGAGACGAGGGACCTTTCTGCTAGGAGAATATAAGTTTAAGGGGTTATGAGTAAATATTTGTACACGTGGACAAGGTGATGTGGCGTCACGTTGGTGAAAACCGCTCACAAAACCGTCGAGGGGGTAAATTGGACGGTTTCGATAGTTCGTGGGTGTCTAGTAGAAACTCTAGATAAAGGTTGTGGAATGGACTTTTTCCTTGTCGGTTTAAACCGAACGCCTATGGGCCCTCTCGCCTCTTTTTTCTTTGGATCTGCAGGCCGATGCATGATGGGCCCATTTAAAGCCCGAGTCTGGAAGGTGGCAAAGCCCAAACCAGCCCACACACTGTCTGCCTCGCAGGCCTGCAGGCACGAACGGCCAACCCCACGCGCACCCGGCCGTCTTCCGCGACGGCGAGCATGAGACCTGCAGTCGCCAGAGCCCTCGACACCGGGGAGCCCCTTCCCCCGGTTCGCCGTCGCAGCGTCCGCATCGTGTCCTCGACAGATTACTGCGTGGCGCCATCCCTCCCCGCCTTCGACTTCTCCTGCCGTCCCTTCCACGCCGCGTTCCCCCCACCCCCTCGTCCTCTTGCTCCTCTCCCGACAGCAACCTGTCTCGCGCTGAAGTGGACTCGTTGCTCCAGTGGAACTCAGGGGGGGCAGGTGCTGCTGATCAGGATCCACAGATACGGCTCCATCCGCGCGAGGCAGAAGCTGATTTGCCTCCACATCCCCGGGTGCGTACCAGCAAGTTATTTGTGAGCGTGCTTTGCCTGTCTCTGCATTTTCATTTGTTCTGCTCGTCCGGCATCGTAGGGCACGTGCACAGCTCGGACATGCGATTTGAATTTTATATTTGGAAGGAACTTGCTTAGCACACCGAAGTGGATTGTCTGGGATGCTGTTGCTTGTGTGGATAAGTAGTTTGAGGTTATTCAATTTGTTGATATCGATTGGTGATTTATTCATTTTTGTGACTCTGCACTCGCTTGGTCGCTTGTGCCCATTGCACTTCAGCGGTAATGTTTAGAGTTGGCCACTTGGCCTGCCTGCTTCTTACTAGAACTGTAGTTGAATTTTACCCATTCGGTCTTGAAATAGTAGTGCAAATGAATCTCTCTGAAATACTTTGCTCTCTGAGACGTTGGTTGAGCTTAAGATTTGCAGGTCAGTACCTATGTTCTCTGCCCCTGTAGAATTTTCACCGAGTGGCCTAGGCTGAAATTTAGGCTGATTTTAGTTTTTTTTTTCTTTTGAAATAAGCATTTCTCTTTTACGTTTCCATCATGTTCATGCTTTACTGTTTAGGTCCTGCAATATTTGTGTATACTCCTGAGGAGCTGCTCTCTAATCTAGAATAAGGTGATTTTAGCTTCTAACATATGCATCCTGGTACAGATTGGATATCACTATGCTTTTTATTGTTTTTTATTGTTGGTGCCACTTGCATATTCTTCTTTTGTTCTACATGGTGTTTATAAATTTATTAGACAGGCTACCTGATACAATTGTATCGAGATGTGTGTGCATTCTTTTTGGGAGTTTCTTATTGCCTTGTATTGAGCTTTTAACTGGTGCTTATTGATTTTTTTATTTTTTTATAAACATGATTGGTAACAGAAGGGGTCACTTCTTCTGGTGTTTAAATATTAGTAACTTGAATTTACAACATACTCCCTCCGTTCCAAATTATTATTCATTTTATTTTTTTCTAGATGCATAGCTTTGCTATGTATCTAGACATAATCTAGGTGCATAACAAAAGCTATGTACCTAGAAAAGCCAAAGCAAATAGTAATTTGGGACGGAGGGAGTAGTTAGTTCCCAGAGCCTCTGAGGTAGACTACTGTCGACATGGCCTGGCTGCCTATAAAGCACCTGCTGATTGTTTACTCGCAAAAAAGCAACCATGTCTAGCATCCATTGCGCTTGTCATCATGCCAGTAATCTTTTGTGAGCAGATGTACTCATCTGATCCGAAATTCCAAATGCATACACTCAACTTCAACTGTAAGAAACCATTTTGTCATGACTCCTGGTGCAATGCAGAAAATGGGCAGGGTCCCTAGCACTTTAAAAGAACACACACACACACACACACACACACACACTCACTCACCTGGGCTTGTTGGGCTGCTCAGTCTAATGTGCTACATCTTGCATTTGCTGATGTTTGGGTGGAGCAGATAGATGGGGAGTCTGATTTTCTTAAGTTTTCCTATTCAATTTCATAATTGGAGACCTGTACTTTAGATGGGGATTCGGGGTTTCTTCATTTTTTCATAGGGGCTAAAGTAGTTGTATGTTTGGATTTGCAGTGTGCAGCATGGATGTCTTGGGCAAGGTCGTAGTGAGATTTCACTTCAACGGGGAGTTCTTAAATGATGGCAAAAAAGTGCATTATGTTGGTGGAAGGGATGCAATGTCATATATAGATCGTGATAAGGTATGTTTGGCAGCGATTGTTGGGCACCTACGGGACCACTGCACGGTTGAAGATGGTGCATTGGTGCATTGGCTATTCCCAGGGAAAGAACTCGATGATGGGCTTCGTGTACTCACGGATGATAAGACATGTTTGCAGATGGCTGATGCTATTATGGAAGGAGGGGTGGCAGAGATCTATGTTGAGGCGGCGGCGGCAACAGATGGATCGAATGAAGGTGATCAAGGAAGTGGATTTGATGATGAGCAGGCAATGGTTGATCTACATTCTGCTGATGAGGAAGGTTGCCATGGTGATGTAGAAGGAGATGATCAAGGTGATTCAGATGATGACAATGTAGCTGGGGAAGATGCAGTAACTTTGGTATCTGCAAAACCAGACTCCAGGGAAGTTGTGGAGGGGCAGGTCAAGAAGCTTAAGGAGTTTCACAGGAGCCCAAGTAAGAAAGGGAAGGATGCACAAGTGAAGAAAGCTAAAGGAAAACAAGAAGAGGAGAAGCAGGATGGAGACGAGCATTCTAGCTCAGATAGTGACTACATGTGTGGAGATGATTCATCTTCAGAAGCAGACGATGAGGGTGTTGAGATCCGGAGAAAATTCAAGGTCTTTAAGAAGGATTTGAAAAGAGGACATATTGCCTCACTTGATGATGTTGTTCTGGACGGGACAACTGCTATGCCAGCAGGTTTTGAAGGAAGCCAAGATGATGATAGTGAGACTCCATATGCTCAAAGCAGTGATGATGTAGACTCAATGAATGATTTGGATAGTGATGGAGAGTTAAGTAGGAAGGACAACAGCTTTACAAGGTTCAAGGAGACTACAGGAACACCCATATTTGCTTTGGGCATGTTGTTTAAAAGCAAGAAGCAATTCAAGAAAGCCATTATCAGGTATGGTCTGGCTGAGAGGAAAGTAATCAATTTCATCAAGAATGAACCAAAAAGGGTTAGGGCAAAATGTGATTGGAAAACTTGCCCTTGGGTCTGCCTTCTTTCATCCAACTCAAGGACTGAAAGTTGGCAGATAGTGACCTTCAATGACTACCATACATGCCCCCCTAGAAGAGATAATAGGCTTGTTACTGCAAGAAGGATAGCTGAGAAGTACGAGAAGTTTATAATGGCAAATCCAACTTGGAAATTTGTAAGAATGAAGCAGACTGTCCAAGAGGAGATGTTTGCAGATGTTTCTATCTCTAAATTGAAGAAAGCAAAGTCCATGGTCATTGAGAAAGCTTTCGATGCTACAAAAAGTCAGTACGAGTTGTTGTATGATTACCAGTTAGAGCTTCTGAGAAGTAACCCAGGGAGTACAATCATAGTGACAAAAGAGCCAGGTGTGGAGCCACCCACCTTTCAAAGGATGTACATTGGTCTTGATGCATTGAAGAAGGGATTTCTTGCTGGTTGTAGAAGAGTAGTAGGTTTTGAGGGTTGTTTGTATAAGGGAGCCACTAATGGGGAGTTGCTTTGTGCTATAGGGCGAGATGCCAATAACCAAATGTATCCAATTGCGTGGGCGGTGGTGGAAAAGGAGACAAATGATTCATGGGGTTGGTTTTGTGACCTTTTGTTCAAGGACCTAGGTGTTGGTGATGGGACCGATTGGGTCTTCATATCTGACCAAAAAAGGGGAATTCTAAAAGCAGTCAGCTATCGGGCTCCTGAAGCTGAGCATAGGAAATGTGTTAGGCACATCTATGCAATTTGGAAGCAGCACTTCAGTGACAAGGAGTGGCAGAAGAAGTTCTGGAGATGTGCCAAGGCTCCTTGCATTATGCTGTTTAACCATGCTAGAGAAAGGCTGGCAAGTGAGACTAGAGAAGGAGCTCAAGCTATACTCAACACTCACCCTCAACACTGGTCAAGGGCTTGGTTCAGGTTGGGGTCTAACTGTGACTCTGTAGACAACAACTTGTGTGGGTCCTTCAATAAGTGGATAGTTGAGGCTCGGTTTTTTCCTATCATCACCATGCTGGAAACCATCAGAAGGAAGGTTATGGCTAGGATTCATGATAATAAGACCAACTCTGAGAGTTGGGTCACCAAGATCTGCCCCAATATTCTGAAGAAATTGAATGTCTACATCACTCAGTCAGGCAAGTGCCATGCAATTTGTAATGGGGCATCAAACTTTGAAGTCATGCATTTTGACACCAGGTTCGCAGTTAATCTAGAGGAGAAGAAGTGTTCATGTAGATATTGGCAGCTGTCAGGATTACCTTGCCCTCATGCTATTTCATGCATTCTTTTGAAGACCAATAGCCTTGATGAATACATTGCGAGTTGTTATTCAGTTGAATCATTCAAGAAAACATATGAACATTGCCTTCAACCTATTGAGGGTATGACCAACTGGCCGGTTTCTGATAGAGTCAAGCTCAATGCTCCAGACTACGTCTGGATGCCTGGAAGGCCTAAGATAGAGAGTAGAAGTAATCCAACAGAGCCACTCAAGGGCACCAAGCTGTCAAGGGTTGGTACTGTCATCAGATGCACAAAGTGCCAACAGACTGGTCACAACAGATCCACATGTGAGAAAAGGAATGCAGCTATTGCTTATGGTACTGTTGGTGCTCAATCCGCTGCTAGTCCAAATGCAATGGCTTTGGTGTCCAACACTCAACATAGTTGTACATCCTCAAGGAAAAGGAAGGCACCGGTTAAGGTAATATCATATCTCAAATGTTATTTTTCAGAACCCCAATGTTTTTGCATTATCTAACAGCTCTTTCCACCAGAATGGGACCAAGACAAGTGCAAATGCTAGGATGTCAACTATTCAGGGTGTCTCAGCTACTGGGAAATTTAGTGCTTGTGTCTCCGCCAGTGCACCAAGACCTGCACCAAAGAAAGGGCCAATGCTTCTACTCCCTCCATGGGAGTCAGCAAAGTTGTGATGTCATATTGAGCTTGTGCTTCGAGAAATCGAATTTGTGTGGTGTCATGGCATGTCAAGTTCTGCTGAACAATTTCGATTCCATGTTATGTTGCCAGACTGCTAATGGCATGTTAGGTTGTGTCGAACTGTAGTGCTTGTCATGTGAAACTTGGCTGTTATAGTGTTATATAGTGAATCTTGTTGGCATCTGTGTTTCCTACATCTGAGAATGCATGTCTGGGTGCAGGCGTGAACCAGTGCCCACGGACGACACGCATCCCTGTGATGAATCTCTTTGGTTTTGACTTTACTTTTGAACTAGAGAGCAATAGCCTTGGGCCCTTGGCGTAGCAGGGCTCTGCTCTCCTACTGAACAGCAGTGCCATTAGATGAAACACTCTAAATTCTAAAACAGCATCAACGACTGCTCTGCCGATTTGTGTTCTGTGAGACACGTGCGAAATCAAGATAATAGAAACAGATTTTTTTTAAAAAAAAACATCTATAGCCTGAGGGTCGCAACACTCAAAACAACCAGACAAGATCAGATATATATAGGGTGCCCCAGGCAAGCCGTCAACGACAGAGTCCAACATCCAAAATACAAGGGTGCAATTTTGCAGTGTAACGTTTCACAATTTTACAAGGAACACCGCACAATACACTCACTGGGCACCCATTACCACACATGCTAAGGTGCCGGACCAAACAACAGTCACGCCGCCGGACCAAACAACAGTCACGCTACCGCTGAGACAGCTTCTTCAGGTGTTGGAACAACTTTTGCTTTATCCATTGTCGATCATATGGCAGGAATGCCTGGATCGAGTGATCAAAACTGCAAAAGTTAGATATCAAGTCGTTAGGTTTCTTTAACTTTGAACATATAAAATGCTAAAGATCTGAAAAAAGCAACTCACACTAGTGCACTTATATCAGCTAGGCCATCAATGAAGTTATAAAGATCACTGATATCATAGGTTATGTTTGGGACCATTGGGTTGATATCCCTAATTTTCCTTTCATAAAGCCCACAGATTCCTGCCATTTCAGTAGAGTGGTATCAACTATCAAGTAATTAACTTTCAGAATGCAAAATGCATCAAGAAGAATCACTGAAAAAGTGCAGATCTGATTTTAGAGGGGTATAAAATCATAAGATGGATTGAGCAAAAGTGTAAAGAAAGATGATTAGATCCATGAATGTCTAGGTGCCATGGAATATACATTATTACTATAATGTTTTTGACATTTTGATATCTGCAAAAAAAATCTGATCGTGACAAATCACTGATGCTGCAGATGCAAATCAGAAAACCAAATTCATACAGCTGTATTATAACATGAAAACCACCAGGGTGATACAGTATACAGAGTTAAATAATTTTTCCATTTGAATTTTCAGCAGCAGATCCTTTTTAAAATCCTACTTACCATCCAATGCATGGTTAATTGAATTATAGTCCATAAATGTCCTTGATGCCCTATTTTGGGATGGCTGCATCAAAATAATGGTGTGTCTCCCAGCCTGCATAGAGCAATCAATCAGATCCTCACATCTACATGTGCCAAGTGCCATAGGTATCAATGCATAACTGCAGTACTTCCAGAGTGCGGAGCATTGGATATACATGGATGCTAAAGAAATTACCGACTTCCAGACATTTGGAGCTAATCAATCAGAAAGTACTTCCAGAATGCCCCCTACAAGCAGTTTCCTAATAAAGAAATATTTCCTGTGGCAGCTCCTATACTATTAGAGCATTCATAAAAGGCACCATATCACAAAAGTGAAGATTTGCTAGACGACCCATCTTTTAGTAAAGGCCCAATAAAGACATTTTATTCCCTAGAATGCTCCCTTTGCTTCAAGCAGCAATAATAAATTGATCTAGTAATCAAGCTGGCTTTGGACAGGATCTGCAAGTATGGCATCCAAAAACTTCTGAGGCACCGTCACTCTGGGAAAGCAAACTCAACCCAACACAGTGAGTAGCAGTATCAAATAGTATTCTTGACTTTTGTACTTTTGTATGCAAACTATGCAGCTTTCTTTCACAATTCTATAATGCATAATATTTAGACTATAATTTCAGGGGAGACATCTGTCGGTGTTTTAACCCGACTACTCTATAATGCATAATGTTTAGACTATAATGTTGTTTTCTTCATGATAAGAACAATCCAGCATCCAGAGCTGTGCCCGTATGATATTTCCATTTCCAGATCCCTGTTTAAAGGGTAACAATTAACATGATAATCTAGATCCCTATATGCCTGTAGTGCACATCTAATAGGAGAAAACATACGCAGAAAATAATTTATTATGCTATATACTAGAAGCTCAACATGTCACCAATCTATGAACAAACGATTCTTGAAACATATCATAACACAATCAGTGCATGCAGATGTAGACAGGGAGCTCCTTGATATACGCCATACGGAGTCCCACCAAACATTCATAATAGACAAGGTTTATTACCCAAAAAAAGACAGTTTCAAAAATGAACGATACTTATTCAATGGCAAGTAAGCAGCTGTCTTGTGCGTTCAAGGAAAAAACTCACGATATCCAGTGTGCGGAGCTTGGGATTAAACTCAGTAGGGGCAAACACAACACTGGGAGTAATATTAGAAAATACAGGCCAGGCGTTATTGGAAACCTAAAGGTATCCATTTACCAGCGATAAATTATAACCAACCAAGCACAGTCGAGCTGACAGTGTAGCAAATGCTGAGGGCACGCCGGACTATGGTAATGGAAATAAAATCAAAGGGAATTAACATAATGACATAGCACAGGGTCAGTAGGGACTGGGTTCGTACTAAGCGTTTTTTTCATAGTCACGAAGCATTAAGCCCGAGATTTTCAAAACCACATATCGCCCATTAGTGAAAAATCATTGTTCTGCAACCATTGGCATTCAAAGCATAGTTAGAAGATAGCACATTATACACATTCCTACTATTTACAGCAAGTCCATAACCTTATAAAACCTAGGGAAACCATGACATAGAAGCAAAGTCTCCAAGGATCATGATAATGAGCTTAGAACAAATATTTCCGGTGAAATGCAGAAGGGGAAAGTCTTCTTGGCAGAAGTATGGATCAGAACGTTCACACCGCGCTACATAGATATCACCACATTCTCAAAATTCACATTGAATCCCTGCCCAAACAATTGAACAAAAGAAACAATAGCAATAGCAGATTACCCGGCAAACCCCCACACAAGCTATAAAAGAAACACATCGAGCTAATCCGATTCAGTTACCAACAGACCGCTGCCGCCCGCGACTAGGGAAGCAAAGCAAAATAATAATCTGCGAGCGTCGCGTCGTTACTGGCCTATCCTACGATCCCACCGGTCACAGGCACAAATCCTACCTCCAATCGTACCCTGCCGCTACTAGGTCCGGAGCACGCACACCGCGGGGTACCAAACCCCCGCCCCGCGGCTGGTCCCGAGAATCCCAGGGTAGGAGAGGATTGTGAGAAGCTGCTCACCATGGTGGTCGCGGGGCGGGATGGAGCTGGGGGAAGCGACGAGAGCCGAGGAAGGAGGCGGCGATTGGGCGAAGCCGGCGGCGAGGTCCCGGGCGGGATGGGGGAAGCGGTGAGAGCCGAGGAGGAGGCGGCGATTGGAGTAAAGAGGGAGGGAGGGAGGTAGGAATCGAATAGGTCTGCGCGTTCCTGCGTGGGGAAAGGGAAGTGGGGCCTGTTTTTTGTGCTTATAAAAAAGAGGGAAAACAAAGAAAACAACGGTTTTTGTTGGAACTGATACTTGTACGATGCCACATTGGATTCTTCGCAAGAACATCGGACAATCATGGCTTTGATTATATATGATTATATATTATACGAGTATATATAGGACTTTTTTTCGTTAACCTGGGCGGTGTTAAGTAAAATTTATTTGTAAAATTTTCACAATAAGTGTAATTTTGCGACAAATTTAATGAGCCTACTTAACCATCCTCTAATTGTGCGGTCAAAGGCCTTATTAGACTCGTTTCGCGAATTAGCCCAAAGGTTGTGGAGTTAGTTTTGTAAACTTATTTTATCTATAATACCCCTAATTTGTAGTCAAAGGCAACCAAATAAGAAAATTAAAGGTCCGTGGTAGTGTTTAACGTTACACTAAAACAAAAATTTGCGGCTTTCCTTCTTTCATTTCCTCCCTGTCCAAACAATAAGCACCCATGGCTTCTCAAACAAATATAAACCTCACAAATGGCTGTTTCTCACTACAGCAGCTTTATAATTTCTGAACTCAAGGGCAAAACTGGAGACAGATAACCGCGATAAATTCTAAGCTATTTATTTCAAGGATAAAAGATTGTTGCAAGCTTCAATTTCAGCAATGTGTGAGCTCAGGATAGCCTGACCCGACGAATGTGCTCCAATGGCGTTCGTTGCAGCTTTGAAAACTGCTGAGCGGAAGAAAGTATCCTCCATTTTCTTTAGGGTATCCTCAATAACTCCAATGCCCAAACAGCGTGACAAGATCAGCCGTCCAATAACTTCACCAAAATGTGCTGGAGCTTTTGGAAGGTCGATAGCAAGATCATCTAGAAGGGAACCGTAAAGCAAGCATCCGGTTTCCAAGTCTACCACCTTGAAAACATTCTTGCTGTGAAGGTATTCCAGTAGCTTCACAAGAGGATCGAGAGCAAGATTGATGGCTTCTTTAACAACTTGTGGGTAGTAATGGGGACTCTTGAGCTCCTCAATGCACTGTTGTGCTTCATCTAGAATACAGACGTGGAAATACTCCTCAAGAAGAGAGACAGTTTTCTTTTGAAGACTTGGTGAGTTTGGCTTGGGAGCAGCAGCTGGCTTCTCAACTACAGGAACAGCAGCTGGCTTCTCAACTACAGGAGCAGCAGCCGGAGCTGGTGCAAAAGCAAGTCCAGGAGAAAAACTTGAAGGACGGGATATTGGCCCCCACTGCCCAACAGCACACTTGTTTTGCCACTTGCTAGTGCTCCACTGCCTTGAGGAAGTAGTCTAGAATTGACAGCCGATGACTTATTCACCAGCTGGGTGTGGTTGCGCAGTGGGTCAGCTCTGGTTTTAGAACGTGGAACTTCCCAGTTATCATTATCTAACCCAGGCATTCCTGGCATCTTTCTTGTTCCAGGCATGCCAGGCATCATGCCACCAGTTCCAGGTCCATTCATTGGAAAAGCTCCAGGTGAGAGCAATCCTCCAGTACCAGTCCGTCCATTCCTTATGTTTGTGGTCGACCCGGGTCGCAATCCAAGTTTTATTTCTGCCTCTGTATGAATCTCACTGATTTTCTTGGCCTTAATCTGAGAAAGAAATAACAACATATCAAAGTAAGTGAAAACTGGAGATTTTCAAACCAGTTTGTGCATAAGAATAAACAGGCCAGTCCATGAAGAAAGGCATATTGCATTGAAGAGACTAGTGTGGTCAACTATTAGCATGTGAAACATATATCTTCAATTTGCAATGTATGTTTTATTTCCTTGATTTTACAAGATCCACTGGCTGTATAGCAGACTCTGGCAACTAATGCGAATGTGTTTCAAGATGGAGCTGAGAGACAAATACCTCCTCACGTCGAGGCACCCAGTTGTTTGAACGGAGATCAAGGACATCACGTGCCAAGAACCTCAAACGTGGTGCCAACTGAGTATTACTTGTCAGCTCCTTCAGACGATTGAAGTAGACATCATTAAATCTACGAGACTTTGGGTTCTCATCCAACTGTTTACCAATTGTATTGAAGAACTGGCAGATGGCCTCAACATTTTCCTCAGCAGGGCATGAGTTGCTATCAGAACCCAGCAGCTCCTATTTACAGCAAATGAGTTAGTAAATATTTCAAAGGGCAAGAACATAATGTATGTAGAGAGAGGCATTCCAGTCTACAGAAGTATATTCCCACTGATGGATTGTGGAGGAAAATTGATAACATCAGATTACCCATTTTTCCTGTTTGCTCAAACTACCGAGCATTAGGTACAACAAAATGCATATTTATGTACCTGAACAATGTGATGTACTATCTTCTCTGTCACCATATTTTGCTTCAGCAGCTCACCAATGAGGCGAATATTTCCAAGTGTTCGAAGCTTCACGAGCCTTTCTTTATCACGTCTCTCCATCTCTTGGTCTGGACCGGTCAATTTCTCTACCTCGGCCTGTAGATTGCCAGCACCTTCAAATGCTTCTTGACAATTGTTTAACAATACGCGTTTGAATGTAATCTCCCTATCACCAGGCTCTTCAGGAGGGAAGGATGGGAGGCTTTCATTGAGTTCAGAACACAGCTGAGCATACATCTGACAGAATGTGGGCTCAAATACAGCCTTCTCAAATATAAGAGAAATAACATCCTGAATAGACAGGAGAAAGGAGGTTAATCGCAAGGAACGATAGCATCAAAGACAAGAGAATAAAGAACTAGGAATAAACAAACCTTCAAAATATCAGCTGTAGTAATTCCTGCTTCTATCAATTGGCCCTTCAATAGGTCAAACTTCTCTGGTGTCAACTTGTTCAGTATTCTGGCAATGACCATTTTTTTAAAAAACAAATCAAGTTTTGACTTTCCGAATACAACAGCATAAATAAGTAGGTTGTTGACGGAGGTAACAGAGAGCAGAAAGAGAGAGAAAACTCTGAAATCAAATATACCCTTTCACGGTTTTCAGAACTCTCTCTTTTTCAGATAGATTTCCTCTCTGAACTGACCAGGGACTTCAGCCTTGACAAGAGCAGGGGTGGGACCAGTCTGATGTAAAATAAACAGGAATGTTAGAAAATTCATTTATGTTTCATATGTAAATGATAGATGGCCATACACCAGTTTTGCAGTAGCCTTGTGCACCATCTAAATACCTGTGGTTGTTGATTAAGTGCTTAAATGTTATTACTTATTAGGCAACCTTTACTGTATAATATAACAAATAAGTTCACATGTTTCAAATTTTGTGTGAATTTGAGCTATCTCAACATTAGAACATTTAGCATGTGGCTAGAACTTCTAAGATTTGAATTCAGTAAAGTCCATACAGCCATTGCATCAGCATTTACGTTGTATACTTATTTTATGCAAATTTGCTAGATTGCTAAAAAAGCAATCACCTCTTGCAGTCGGGCATGCAATAATTTGAATGCATGAAGGACATTTTTACACATGTAAAAAAACTGCAAAAAATTGTATAAACAAATATCTACTCCCTCCGTCCCATATAAAAGTGCAATCCTAGCTTTTGAAAAAAATCCCACAAAGAATGCAATTCTAGAAAATAGATCTAATCACTTTCCTAATTAAGTGGTCAGATTTGATTTGCATGGCAAAACTTACTGCATTTGGCAAACAAATGAGGATATTAGAGTCTTTTCATTCCTCCACTAATCTGTCCTAAAAAACCTAAAATTGCATTCTTTTATGGGACGGAGGGAGTACAGACTTGAGTGAAGCAGTTTAGCATAATAGTTACCAACAAAGCCAATATAATACAAAAACAGAACAACAGAGATCAGCCTAAATAAATGATTACAAAATCCATTGGAAAAAAACGATCGTAGCACATATGTTAGTCATCTGTTTCAAAATACCTGAGCTTTAGCAGCAAACTCCTCTTGCTTTCCACTTGAACCACGCGATTCTTTAGTTTCACGGATTTTATCCCAGGATTTATCTTCACCAACAACAGGCAACGTTTGAGGACGTGAACGCCAGTCGCGAGTGTCTGTCTCAATATAGCGGTTTTGTGACTGAGTTTGTACCTATTAGACATGATAAAGCACTCAATCTTACTGTAACATCATGCAAAACTAAGGAAAGTTAGAGCAGTATGGAGGAAGCAATGGAAGTGTTCTCACATTTGGGTCATTGCGAGCCCAACTTTGATCCTCACGTTCCTCACCAAGATTAATACATTAATATCTTGCTGCAGTTTCAAGATTTCCTTAGCTATATCAACAATCTGCAAAGTCATCCAAAACATGGACTGATAAGGATACTGTGCTACCCTCTACAAGGAACTATATGTTGGCCAACATCACTTCTTTATACAGGTTAGGATGGCGTGTTTTCAGTTTTCCACATACACTAACAAAAGAGTGACATTTTGTGCCCATTTTTATATGAAATACTGTCTCGGAAGTCAGAATGTATTCCCAAATATTATAATTTCACTAGTTTGTAAATACATAATAATAGAATTAGCAGTCCAAACTGTGTTTTGGACACCCAGAAGGGTATTCTTCCACAAATGCAAGTAGTCAACATAAGTACATAACCCCTAGGCCCAAGAAAGTTGGGTGTTCTAGATATGTAACCCATTAAGAGCCACAGGGAAGAGCATAAAAAGACGTCACAGGGAAGAGCATAAAAAGACGTAGTAATAGTTATTAGTATTAATAACCACAACAACAACAAAGCATTTTAATCCAAAGAAAGTTTGGGTACGCTAGAGATGAAACCCAATATATAAAAAGATGATGAACAAAGCAGATTACCTCTAATATATAAAGAACCTCTTTCATTCATATACAAAACAGATGGGGCGTAGCCACTAAGCCAGGAACTCAATTGTTTTCATTGTTGGGGGTCCAGCAGTGGTAATTTTTAAAAAATTTTGATTGAATAAAAATTTAGTGGAAATTTGGAAACCACATGGGGTGTTTGCCAGGCCCCTGCCACCCTCCCTTTGCCACTGCAGATAGCATAGGCAGTGGCATTGAGATCAACAGAAAAAACAGTTGCAAGCATCATAGGATATTAGGAGTGAAGTAATAAATAGAATACATTGCCTCACTTTCAAATTTTCAATGGTTACCACCCTGAATATGATAGATTTTGTTGCCTTTCAGATTTGATAAGTAAAAAGAAAAGAAAAAATAAAGAGATGTTTGATGGCAAAGAATGGTTTCAACATAGCGTTGTTTCCTCATCATAGTGATATGCTGAGTTGGATGTCTGGTAACACAAGAGTAGTGCCTCAGGAGTTACTTTCACATAATAAAATAAGCAGCTATATGAATAGAGCAATTACCGCATGCAATTCAAGGAGTTGATCTCTTGTGTAGCGAACCCGTTCAAGAGGCTCAAAACATGAATCTCCAAGCTGCAGTGCATTATTACGCAAGTCAGAAAGAGAAAAGATAAGGTTACATCAATTTTTTTGTTGTGTGCAGAATTAGCTGGACACACACACACCGACAACATAGATTGGGAACTTGCAAGAAAATTCAAACAAAGAAACTTGGGTAGAGAACAATTTCCATGGCTGACGGCCTGCATAGGCATGTAACGGTGGTGTGCAGTGCAATTTAACTTTAATTTTTTTCAGTGTTTCCTAATAAAAGCAGAGCTTAACTCACTTTGTGGAACTCCTGATCTTAAAACTTCACTAAGGATGACCACATACCATGGGAACAATTACATCACCATATGACGAACTATGTGGCAACTAGAAACCAAAAATTAAGAACTCATAATATTACATTGATCTGAGTGCAATTGGTGTTTGTCTTTGCTCCCTTTCAGTCTTAATCAAGATTTTGTTCAATAAGCAGGAGCAACCATTTCTAAATAATTGTAGTTAACAGTTACCAGTTATAAGAAATAATCGGACCCATATAAAGATGAATGCATACAGACTCTTTTGGACAGTATACTGTGCGAGTGAAAATATGACATCATGGTAGCTCATACTAACCATGACTCCACAGTTCAAATGATGCTATCTGCCTATCTCAGTCACTTGACCTTCTGGCTACTATTGTAGCTTAAATACATATAATGCAATCTCATTTGATGTACATAGGGTTGAAAGCTGTGCAAGATGTGTATCAAATAGTTAATCGCATCTCTTTTTGAGAGCACCAAGATCCAACATCCATTGCTGTATCTTAGGCAAAGCTAGCACACAAGTTGTTGACAATTTGAGTTGGTATGAAGCTCTAAGGCAGACAAACTAAAATAGGTTTTTGCCATCTGATTGTCCAAGAGCATGCAACACAGAGAGGTTCAGATGTTTTTAGAGAGCTAGAAGTTGATGAAGATTTATGTGATTTGATTGGTCCATAAAAAGCAGCTTCCAATTTGACAGCTACAATAGCTAAACTGCAAAGTTGTCAACTGGAAGAAATGCCTCTACCAACACAATATGGTATGAGTTATAAATCAAATAAGTACGTAAAGAAAGCTGCATACAGAAATAACGAAGCTAAAAACAGCTTCTGCAATGTCAAAAGTTCCAGTCAATTCAGGAACAATCAAACCATCGAAGTCATTACAACCCACCAAAAAGTACGCTTATTAGGCAGAATAATAGCCCAACACCAATGTGTCTCTTGCCGTATGCGGTATTCTCCATGCTATCGCCTCTAACATCAGCTCAACGGTAAATTAAGTTCTACAAACTTCAATTACCAAATCAGCACCAGAACCAATCCGACCCACATCTCGGCCACAGAGCCGGCTCAAGCGCAAACCCCAACCAAAACCCTAGCACACTGCACACCATACCACACCTCGCCCGGCCCCCAACTGGATCGTGCGGGTCACCTTGGCGGCAAAGCCGGTCGAGGAGCCGCCGTGCGGCCGGAGGAAGTCTCCGGCTCCGGTTGCGGCGGTGAATGCGGTGGGGAAGAGGCGGGGTGCGCGCAGGCCGATGCCGCCGCCGCCCGGGCGCAGACTGATCACCGGCTGGTCCGTCGTCATGCTCCGATTGAAAATCAGACAGCCGGGACTGGGGCGAATCCCGAACGCGCGACACCAAATGGAATCGAAGCTTTAAGGTGAGCTATCGGCGAGGAGAGGCGGAGGAGGAAAGGAGTCTGCGTAGCCACCAGAGGCGGGGTTTTATCGCGGAGACGTTATTAGGGCTTGCGCCATTTTTGGCAGGGGTTGCAGGCCCAAACCAGAATTGACGAATGCTTGTCGGGCCGAACCGCCGAACTTTGGGCTTTCCGGCGGCGAATAGGGGTTTCCATATTCGCAAATCTTTACAAGACCTAAAGTGGGGGGATTTTTGCCCTCCCATTGCGTCACGTCATCGAGAAAAGGTGAGCCGTTGGATCGCGCATTGATGACTCGGATCATCCACAAGTCACGGATACTGTTCATATGGGATCCACACTATGTTTAGGTGGGACCCACGTGCGGGACCCACGTGGATTCATGAGCTATTCGTGTGTAGGGGTACAAATTGATTATAACGTGGTGCACCTCCGAACCTCTTTAGTTCAATTATTTATACAAATTGAACTAAAGAGGTTCGGAGGCGCACCTAATGGTTACCCCTTTGCACCCTTATTCGTGTGGGACCCACATCAGGTGGGACCCACACATTTTGGTTTGTGGGGCCCACAATTCTATTATGGGATTCATGGTTAAAAATTTATGTTTTCTCATTCTGTAAGCGGAAAAGACCTTAACAAGGATTTTTTAAAATTATGTATTCCTATTTCATTTATAAATTATATTATTCAATATTTTCCCTCAAAATTTGTTAAGTTACAAACGACTTTGTGTTCTAACTTCTAAAAAAAACAGTACTTTCAAAACTATATATTTACATAAATTATATAATATTTTACAAACTTCTTATTTATTTTATTTACATAAAATTATAATGTAAATCATTATTCATTATAACGTGTGTGTCGACCTATGTAGTATGTAATCCACCATCACTCGTATAATTTTACAAAGACCCCCTCGAACTCTGTGAAAATAGTATTTGATCAAACCACCTCTCAGGTTTTATGGAAAGCACCTCAAGTTTTGAAGGAATGCCAACAGGGCTGCCACTTTTACAAAGTCACCCTAAAACTTTATCAGAATTAATACGTAGTCCATCCCACAAAGATAATTTTATGGAAGCCCCCTCAAACTCTGTAAAAATATATTTTCATTTCAACCGCCTCTCAGACAGCTTTATGAAAACCCCCAGAGCTTTGAAGGAATGCCAAGAGGGTTGCCAATTATATAGAACACACTCAAACTTTATCGAAAATAAATAGTAGTCCAACCACTGCTCCGTTAAGCCCCCTCAATTTTAAAAAAACTAACATTTCTTTAAGCCACCTTTCAGAAAATTTGACGACATCTACCTCGATCAAGCCACCTCTTATGTAATTTAATTATAATAATTAACTCGCGATCCATACTTCTCCAACAAACTTGAACTTTACAGGAACTAATACATGGCACATGGTCCACAAACTTTTATGGAAAAGACTAAAATTTCTACAAATCTAACCACAACTTGAAAATTTTGCGAAAAAGTCCCCTAACTCTATCATAATGAATCCACGGTCCCTGCTTTTTAATTAAGAAATACCATAAACTCTTAAAGAATTAATCCACAATCTAAAATTCTGTAAAATATCCACAACCTTCGTACCCATCACTGGGCTACATGTCATGGCGCGCAACGCCGCACCAGTCTTTCTAGTCCTATACCGAGAGCGCTCTCCAGTTAGACTTATCTCGAGACCCCAACACATCACCGTTCATTTTAGATGGAAGTCTGGAACGCAGCATGCCCGTGGAAACAAGCGGACGCGGAATAAAAAAAAGGAAACAAGCGGACGACACCACGGCGACATGTGGGAGGCGAGTCGGTGTGGCCGCCTCTCGCCGTCCGAGGACCTACCTCACGCCGGCCTTCGACGCCGTCGCCGCTGGGGATGGCGGCGAGTCCGGGTACTCCTCGTCGTCCTCCGGCGGGCTGGACCTTGGGTTCGACGCGCTCGCTCCTCCATTAGTCAGCACCTTGCGCGCATTCGCGGACCTTGTCACACCCGTGGCCACCGGTGAGCCACCACCGAGACGTGAGCACGAGACATGGTGTCATCGCCGAGAGAGACGATCGACGGCGGGAAGCTCTCCAGAGGATCGGGAGGAGAAGGGACGAACCCGACTGTTTTCGATTTCAATTGTTCAATGTCTCTGTTGCTAGCCGAGCCTGCATGTATAGGGGTGCTTCTCCGCTTGGGCTTGGACCTGACTGGGCTGCTGGACCTGATCACTGATGGGCTCATTCGTGGCTTTCTTGGGTCATGACATTACCGGCCCCTCGAAACACAGCTTGGGGATCCCATTGCATCCGAACATGCCAGAGTACCATATGCACGCCCACGATTTGCTGCAGTAACTTCCACATAAAGACATATGGTGTTGGAACAGACATACTAACTCTGTCATAAATGAGCACTAGATGTTCAACAACTGGAACTGAAACCTCCTCGTGCATTGGAACCAACCTTGATTCATGTGCAGCCAATCTACCCAACATATCAGCAGACTCACTATGTAACTGGGTAGCATTATCTTTGGCCTGGTTCGGCGAGCTGACGAGCCGACTGATCTGAGAATCAAGTTCACCAGTTAAGACCGAGTGTGGAATGTCAACTGATTTTAAGATATCTTTAACGTTGTGGTGCTCTGAGAAGATCATATTAGTAAGTTTCTTCTGCTCAATTAACCATCCCAATCTGTCTGTCATCTCCAAAGAAAGCAGATCCACGAGAAATGTTGCCTGCGACATGATCTCTTCAATATGTTGAAGAATCCCATTTTTTGTGAAAGAGATGTCTGAAGGGCACTGCTTGCTTCATTTAGTTCCTCAATGCTGACCTTAGCACTTTCCCAAGCACCATCTGTTTCTTGAAGCTCATCCAAGCATTTTCCATGTTCAATCGTCTTTTTGTCTAGATAAACCCTTAGCTCTTCAACTCTGCCGTCAGCTGATTGCAGGGCATCAGACTTCTTTTGCAACTCTGTCATGCAACTTTGTGAAAGTGCATCTAAACCTCTAAGTGGATTTTGGTGAATTGAATGACAAAGTGATTAAAGGACTAATGTATTTGTCTAAGATTGTGAGCATATTTTATTTAGATATTCATGAGCAATTATTGGAATATTTATTTATGGATGAATATTATATGGCTCACATCGGAGAAGACAAATATATGGATGATCCTAATGCATATGTGACAAATATCAAGCAATAAAGGAAGATAAATATTAGGATAAATAGAAAAGGTCAATTCATGGTCTCTCATACTAAACATAGCTTGATTAAAATTACAAGGATCATAAAAAGAGAAGACGGTAATTCTATAAGTCAAGTGCAAGGCTTCATATAGTAATTGAAAGAGGACATAAGTATGAGTGTGAATATTATGGTTCTTAATTGGAAGCTTGCATATTCGTTGTCAATCAAGATCAAGCATTTGAAGCGGGTTTTCAAATGAAGTTTAATTATGGATGAAGCAAAGTGGAACTCAAAAGTGGATTGGATAAGTGATGAAGAGATCAACCAAGATGTTTAGGGTGAGGGACTAAGCAATCTTTGGGGCCGTAGCTAAGCCGCCATTAGTGTTTTGCTAAGGTGAAGTTCTAGCATCCGTGGGGTCTCCAAGTATCATATCCAAACCTTAACCGAGGGAAGCAATGCAAGTCATCAACATGTTTGGATTGGAAATATGGAGTGACCTATGGATCCAAGTGTGCATTCCTAAGCTAGATGGAAAGATTCTAAGTCACTAGCTCAAGTATGGACGTGCTCAAGACTTAAGGCTATGTTGAAAGCCCTCAAGTGGACATTGCTCAAGTATGGCAAGATTGAAGACATTCAAGCTCAAGAGGTTAACAATGTGTTTTTATTTATTCTTGAGTATAGGTATGCCGTTCTATCAAGAGGGATGCAACATTAGCGAGTTGACCAAGTCATAGTGCTCATTAGTTGACCTAAGTGAGATCTAGCCTTGAGAGCCTTAGAGTGTGCTAACAAACCCTCATAACCTAACCTGAGCCACTTCATCTCGTTGGTGAAGTGTTAGAATCATAGAAAGGGTTTTCGGCCCCGATACGGCCGGTGCCGCTAGCCAAGCTAGTTTTTCAAACAATGATCGGCCGGTGTGGAGCACCTGGCTGACGGCCGGTCTTCGCCCGAGGACTAACGGCTAGTTTTCTCTCTTGAGGGGTGTAAATACCTCAAGCCTTCTTCAGTTGAAGGCTGCTGTTTCTAGTGGTTGTGCTGAGGTTCTAAGCCAATTCTTGCAAACCCTAAGCCTTAGTGGCTCCCCCAATCCTCTCTTTGTGAGATTTGTGGATTCAAGCCATATTCTTTGTGTTGGGTTGAGAGAGTGAGCTCAAGAGCGTCTTTGTGAGCTAACAAGAGTATTCCCATAGCTTGAGCACTTCGGTTTCGCATCTACAAGCTTTGAAGCGTTTGTTACTCTTGGAGGTTTGCCTCCTAGACGGCTAGGCGTCGCCGGCTAGCTCCCAAGGTTGTGGTGAGCGGGAAGTTTGTGAGCTGTGATCTTGCCTCTTCGTGGAAAAGATCGCCTTAGTGGAAAGGAGGAAAGTGGTTGAAAGAGACCCGACTTGTTGTGGGAATTGTCCTCAAGTTCCTCAGCGGAGACGAGCTGTTCCTTAGTGGGCGGTGAACTTCGGGAAACAAATCCTTGCATCTTCGTGTGGTTTGCCTCACTAAGTTATTTTTCTAGCATATTTGATTTGCTTCCGCTTCGATCTACTTGGGTGTGCTACTTGTGTGAGCCGGGCTCATTACCTTGCTTGTGATCATCTACAAAGGCTACTCACCTAGTTTGGTTCGTGCTAGAAGTCAAGAGGAGCTTGAAGTTGTTTTTGCAGGTGCTCTGTGCTACACCGGCCTGACCGGTGACACGCACCAGTCTGACCGGTGCCTCCTATGAAGCCCGGTCTTGCGGCCTGATCGGCGGTCACCGCCACCGATCGACGGTGGACACAGCGACTCAAGTTTTCGGGGACGAAAAGTTTAATTCGGCCGTCTCGCCTATTCACCCCCCTCTAGGCGACATCAAGGTCCTTTCACTTTGAAGTTCATACGTCTTTTCAGCCAAGGCCTGCTTGGAATCACAGTGTTGTACTAGTGACTTGCCCTTTGTAACAGTCATGCTGAGCTTCTCCTTGGCCGTGGATAACTTATGCTTTATGTGCTCAAACTCTACCTTAGCTTTGCTTGCCTCAGAATTTGCTGCACCCCGAGCAGTTTTCACTTTCTCAAGTTCATCAGCAAGAGCCTTCTTCTCTTCATGAACCAGATAATCTCCATGCTGATCCAAGTACTGCAACCAACAAGGACATTCAAGATCAGGATGCAACCCATCTTGCACTGCTAAAATTGTAGTTGGTTTCTCAGATTGTCTGGCAAACTCATGAACAACATCCACATCCAACTCGACATTGCTGTCCTTATCCCAAGACACCTCGCTAGACATTTTCTCAACACAGTACCCTGCACCCAGAGCTAGTTGCTGCAATAAGCCATCATGTGTGTTGCCATCTGGTGATAATTCCTCATCCCATATGATGTTATCGCAAGGCATTTTCTCACGAAATTTCTCTGCATCTTTGTTCTCTACCATCTCATTTTCAAGAGGCACCATAGGAGCAGCATTCACGTGAAGCTCTAAGGCAAACTGAGTGCTACTAACATGAGGTAACTCATCATGGATGTCTAGATCGGCAACTAGATTTGTTTTCTTATCAACTATGGGCCCTTCACCACGAGCTAGTAGATCCAATAGGCCTTCAGAGAACTCCAGGAAAGGACCAACCTCGTCCTTAGAGATGTAGCAGTCATAACCATCATCTCAACGTGGCAAATCGTCGAACACTTTCAGAGAAATCATCTCTGGTAGCACCGAAACACGAGACCGAACGCCTGGGCCTTTGGCCTCGGTGGAGGAGGGATCACCGTAGAGAAGGTGGGAGGAGGCCGAGGTAGACCACTCACGCCGCCTCGCCGCCTGGTGGTCGCGGCGGTCGAGCATGCGCCCCGACCGAGCCCCTCGTGCGGACGCGGAGCGCCTTGTCGCTGGGTTCCCATGAAGGAGCAGGAGACGGGCGTGATCAGTCCAAAGAGCCTACAGTCCTAGCCCAAGCGGAGAAGCACCCCTATACATGCAGGCTCGGCTAGCAACAGAGACATCGAACAATTCAGAAATCAGAAACAGGTCGGGTTCGTCTCTCCTCCCATGGCCGATCCTCCTGAGAGCTTCCCACGAGCCGTCGATCGTCTCTCTCGGCGACGACACCCTGTCTCGTGCTCACGTCTCGGTGGTGGCTCACCGGTGGCCACGGGTGTGACAGTGGTATCAGAGACTTACCTTCCTCGGTGTGGGTGTGGTGGCGGTGCGGTGCTGCGGCGACGTCCTCTCAGCCTCGATCCGGCCGACGGACCCTATCCCCTCCCTCTCTCACTCGCGGATCGAGCGTCGGCAGCTCTTCTCGGTGGTGAATCGAGCGGCGGCGGCGACCTCGAGTCTCCCTGCGGTTTCGGCTACACCGAGCTCCCACGCGGCATCTCCCACGCGGCGGGGCGGCAACAAGCTTTCCCCCGGTGGTGTCGGCACCGAGCTTCCCGCGGCGGCCGGCGGCACTAGCTCCCCTGCGGCGCGTGTCGACCGGGAAAACAGCGAGGCAAGCGCGAAGAAGGACGGCAACTCCTACTCCTTCCTGCAATGTCATGACCCGGAGATGGGCCGAAAGAAGCTCAATGCGGAAGCCAAGCCCACCCAATACCAAGCTATACAAGGTTCTTCGATGGGAGAAGGCGAAACATATTCGTAATAGAGTCGGGTTCATCCCTCTTCTCCCGGCGATCCTCTCGGAGGAGCGATTCGTGAGCCGTTCGCTCATCTCGCTTTCGGCGGCGACGCCTGCACTGCTCACGTCCGGTGGTGGCTCACCAATGGCCTTGGGTCACGGTGGTATTCATAGCTTTACTTTCCTCGGTGTGTGGTGTGGTGGCGATGTTGCTGCCGGGCGAGCTAGTGGCGCAGCGGCGGTGATTCACCTGCCGGCCAAGACAGCGGCAACGTTGTGAGGCGCAGCGCGGCACGCACTGCTCTCCACCAAGACCCTCCCTCCTCCCCTCCTCCACCCGAGTCCAACCCCTAGCAGCGGCGGTGCAGGCTCCACCACCGGCGCACCTCTCCGGTTGGTGGTACACCTTCCCAGCCTCTCTACGCGGATTCCAGCTCGCGAATCGGGCGCGGTGGCCCGAGATCAGCCGGCGGCGCGCGTTGACCTGAGTTGCGGCGGTGTCAACTCTGCGAGCTTCTCCTGGCGGCAACCTCGAGCCCTTTTGCAGCGGTGACCTCAAGTTTCACAATGGCGACTCGAAACTCCCCTAGGGCAAGCGGCCGCGCGCCGTGGCGACTCGGCGAGAGCTCGTGCGGTGTGTGAGGCGGCGCGCGCCGCAGGCGGAGTCAGCGGCCCGGCGGCTTCCTCCAGAGCGAGGCGGCGCGGCATCTTAGTGAGATAGCTGCCTAGATATGCTTGGTGGACTTTGATTTTGGGCGGCGGTTCAATGCCCCAATGGCATCGATTGTGTTTGCGAGGTGGTCCGGATACGTGTCACTTGACTTGACTCACATGGCCTATTGCGTTAGCTAGCTCATGGGGTGGGTGAGGAGATGCGACGAGCGAGTGACTTTGATGTGCCGCCTGCTCGAGTGTGATGGTCTCGGTGTGTGATGAGTTGATCTCTTTGAAGCTCCCATAGTGACAAATGATGATGAAGGGAGTGTTGGGTATTTTAGCGACAAACGAAATAAATCCGTAAGCACACGGATACCGTTGTAACTTTCACCTCAGAGTATTCCAAGGGTATCGAATCCAAGGGAACGTGTGTGTACTAACTCCGTCACGGTCAAGGACACACCCGGATAAGAGGTAAGGATAGAGAGAGGATTCCTATGGAGAGCTCTGAGATGAGGTTAAAGGTCGATCTCTCAAGAACTTGCTTGCACCCGCTAACCCACGATGCTCAGAGACTTCAGCCTACGGATCTAAGACGAACCTCAACCTGCACTATATCCGAACGTGGAGGATTTCAAAGGATCAACTGGGCTGTCACCACCTGCGATCTACCTCTACCAATCCGTGGGATATAGGGCAAACGAAGGATAACCCTTAGCCTAGACACCACGTCAATGCTACAGATTACTACCGTAGCCTGACTATGCTATCCCACGGTGCGTAGCAACCTACGGCACTCTATATTAAATATAGAGCGACAAACCCGTAAGGAGGAGAACTGACCTCACTCAACTATAGGTACTACTAGCTTATGCTAACGGCATATGAGAGAGCACTCGGTCCGCATTTAAGCTTCCAACGATACGAACGACTTGCAGCAGACGAACGTATAAACCCAGGATCTACGCACTAGCAGAGGAAAAAGGCTACTCATGCAACCTAGTATAAACTATTAGAAAGGAATCAAGAACACACTTTATTCTAACCAGAGCATGCAAGCTTATCCACTTTAGTCTAAATGAAGAACATACATGCAAACGGATATAAGCACTTATGAACCTATGCTACAAGATTGAAAGGTTGTGTTCGCGAAGAACACAAGCCTCTTGTCGAGGTGAGACACAGACGGATCCGCGAAGCGGTTGTAGGTTAATTGGAGGATCGGGAACTAAGAGCGTGGGTGGTAGTTTCGCGGATGGAAATCGAACACGCCGAGAATGGCGAGGACACAAGGGTTTAGGCGGTTCAGCCTCGAGAGTAAAACCCTAAATCCGTGTCATGGGTGGAATTATGCGTGAATGAGTCCCTCGAATGGAGCTCTAGGCGCCTTATATGGTCAACGGGCTGGGGCTTCCATTCGAGGTCGATGAACCCTCATCGAGGTCGTTACAAATTAGGAAGGTCATCTTCCATGATTACAGGGTAAATCCCGCGATCTGCGGACCTACTGGCGGCGCCGAGCCGCGACCTGGGGAAGAATCTTGCGCCACAAGCCCGGCGGATCCTCCGGGTTGTGAATAAGGTCTCCGGGCCCACTTGCAGGTCGGCGGGGCTTCTGGCAGGTCGGGTCCACTTGGCAGGGACCTCTGGGACCCGGGGACCCATGGGTACCCATGTCTCTCAAGCCTCCGATCGACGTGTAGGCGTAGCGGCCTAGATGAAGTCATGTCGAGGCTTAGCGAAGTCATGACATCGTCAAGGTCGTGTAGGGTGCACGGGGATCCAAAAAAGAAAACCTCCTCCAGCGCGCACGAAGTCGAACATCAAGCCCCGGAACGCAGAGATCCGGAGGTTGAAGACAAGGCGTTGTCGTGTTGAAGAACCGCCGACCTGACTGGAGTCAGGAAAGATCGTCGTGACCTCAGAGAAGGCCCCTGTGCTGACCATCGGGAGGTCGAGCGGAGACATAGTGGAAGCTGGCTTCCAGTAGGTCGATGTGACGTGGAAGGAAGAGGGCATCGTGAGACGCACTCACGGAGTAGTCCCCGAGCAGTAAGGCAACCTGAAAGGTCGGGTTGATGCTCGAAAAATGAACAGAGAACCTACGGCCTTCTGCTTGTGCTTGAAGATGCTCTTCCCACCGAATAAGACAAGCCATCCGGAATCTTTGGAAAGCAGTGCCAGGCGCCAGCAGCCTCGTCGTGTGGCGCCCCACATGCGCACCGCATGATCACAGGACCTGCCCCAAACAGAGATGCGGTCGCTGCCTATATGGGACAAAAGCTGAAAAGTTGTCATCAGGCGGGGGACAGACGTGTCAGCGCTCCCCGGAAGTAGACAAGGACCTCGCGCTCCACGTGGTAACAGTGTTGTGGATAAGGACGCCACGCCAGCTGAAGTACAGGCGGCATCCAAGGCCAAACTCCACTGCTATAAATAGGAGACCCCGTAGCTTGCTTCTTGAACCAAGTAGGAGCATCATGGCGGCGACTTAGTAATTATGCGAAAGCCACGGTCTTGTGTTCGGCCACCAGAGCGTAGTGCTAGGTTATTGCCTTCTGGAGCTAGAAGAATGCTTGCGAAGTTGGGAGAACTCCATCAGCCGCTCCACTCGCGCCCAGCGAGGAATCCAGGTGTAGCATGGCGCAGTACATGCCTTGACGGACCTTGTGAGCAAGGGCCTGATATGGCGTTGGAGACCACCATGCTGCACCAGGGGAGGCCCGAGGTGACGCTGGTCCGATTTGGGATCTTGTCAGAGCACCCTAACAAAAGATGGGACTCCACAGGAAACCTTCTGGGGCTAGAGTAGAGGTGGCTGTGTGGCAGCCGCGACCTCGGCGGCGGTGGAGAGCTCCAAGTAGGTCCTGAAGCTAGAAGAAAGCTTGCGACGCGCTTCATTAGTCTAGGTTGCGCCGTAGGCACTATGTAAGGTAGAACAGGACCTTTAATATGTTTGCATCTTGTAATTGGCCCTGGGCCAAAGTCTTTTGTAGCTTACGAAGCTTTTATATACATGCTTGCATGGCAAACAATGTGTCTCGATCATTGCGAAGAGGCGTCCGGGCAGCAATGGCATGGCCAAGGTCCCTGTCGTACAGACATCCCTGGGCCCACTACTCAGGTGGGTACTGGGACCGACTACTCCGTGGCCCCTGGGACTACTCGACTTGGCTGCACGGCACCGTGGCGTGGGCGCAAGGCCTCTGAGGATTAGTACTCGGTTAGGAAACTAGACATGTCCGGATCCATGTAGAGTACTCCTAGCCGCATACGACTAGTACTCCTGCAAACCGACTTGTAACCCTACCTCCCGGACTATATAAGGCGAGGCAGGGACCCCTATCTAATCTTCTGCATCATCTTGTAAACACACCCAATCAATCCAGAGCTACGCAAAGGCATACAGACTTTAGGGTATTACGCACCTCGCCCGAACTCATCTAAATTGTGTGCCACGTGTCTCTCCTTGGGTTCCGATCTCGGCGAGGCCACAAACGCCTACCTCGGGTACTCCCTTGGTAGGTTGTCGGGTTAAAACACCGACAGCTGGCGTCCCAGGTAGGGTATCTCGCCGAAGATCACATGGTGAACTCGACGGCTTCAATCGTCATCAAGCCAACCGCCGCCTTCAACCGGCGACACCTTCTCTTCGGCTCGGGTCCGCACCGCCGACGGCGCTGGATCGTTCCAGCGCTACCTCACCATGACCCCGGACCAGGAGACCGGGCTCGTGACGCTTCCCGAAGTAATCACGGGCCCACTTGTCGAAAAATTCGGCGAATTTTCGCTCTGCAACCAATTCGCCGACTTTGAGATTGGATCCGACTCCAACTCGAACTCAACGTCACCCTAGATCGAATCATACGAGCCGGCTCCTGAGCCATCGTGTGGAATGGTCCTCCTCCACGAGCACTTCCCATACGGCCTCTGCAACTCTAGCAGGGCCCATGCGGAAGCTCTCGCCGCGCGTCGGGCCGGCATGGAGATCGTCTCTGAGTACTCCTCGGACTCCAACGTCGCACCTGGCTACAACTTGGACTCTTCCTACGAGTTCAACTTCGGTTCGGACCCAATCGAGTCCGAGTCCGAGCTCAACACGACCGAGGAACCATGCCGTCTGCCACGGCTTGGTCATTACATCTACTCATGCCGGCAGATTCGTCATCGGCTCGACCGCAAGCCCGCACTGGATCGACGACAACTCGCACTGCCGCCTACCTAGAGACGCTCCCTTCCAGGAGGGGACACCGGCTCAATCGAAGACGAGCACACCCCACCGAGGTGGCGATCGACTCAGACTCCGCACCCCGACCGTGAAGTCTTCATGCGTAGGACGCTGGAACCTCGGAAGAACGGCCCGATCGGTACCTCGACGACATCTCAGAGGATGAGTTGTCAGCCAACGCACCTCCAAACGAGACTACCGAAGACAAGAACGCTCGGCGTGAGCGAGGCAGAAGCGGAACGATCGACACCGCGCCTCCGGAAGCTCTCCCCATCCGGAACCTCAATGAGGCTCATCAAGTCTCAACGGGTGCACACCACCCCGAGCAATGCCTCATGTCCATCACCACGATAGCATGACAGGCTCAGGGGCACCGCGCAGGTGAAGTCATCGCCAAGCTTGCTGAGGACGCCTACTTCATGCGGGTCAACAACAGAGTCACTCCCGCTGGAAACCACGAAGCCACTAGTCGCAGCCGCACCCTAGCAGATGGCGGATGCAACTGCGTCCGTAGCGAATACCAACCAACCCCCAAACGCTCTAGAGCCTCAGCGGGAGGACCCTCACATGGCGGCTACAGCGGAGGGCGGGGCGGTGGCGGCAGTTCCTCCCACGGTGGCGGCAGAAGAGCCGGCGGGCGATCACGAGGTCGAGGCCACGCGAACAGCCACGCCACCGGCAACACACACGGCGGCTACGACGCCCGCCACAGGATCGACGAGATTCGCCGCGCCAAGAAGGCTACTGAAGTCAGCGACAGCGACGGCTTCCCCGCCTACTCAGCACGACTTCGCGATCTGCTCCTTCCCGAGAAATTCAAACCTCTCGGGATCACCAAGTACGACGCGAAACAAGACCCTTCCAAGGCTCAAAGTGCTACCTGTCCATTGAAAACGCTGGTGGCAATAACGACACGAAGTGCCTCTACTTCCCCTTCTGTCTGGACCAGGCTCCACTCACATGGCTCGAGTCACTCGACAAGAACTCGATCGACCAGTGGGACCACCAAGGCCCGCCACCAAGAACTCATGGGTGCCATGGGGCGCCGGTACCGCATGGATCCGGCAATGGTCAAGCTGAGCAAGGCGAGACACTCCGCTAGTACATGCACCGCTTTTTCGACAAGCGCGCGACCGTAGTCGACGTCAACGATAAAGAAGTCATCGACCTCTTCCAAGACGGGCTCTACCACTGCCGCACCTTCGAAGACTTCGGTCGCCGTCGCTCGAGTTCCTTCACCAAGCTCAAAGACATGATTACATCATGGGCCGACGAAGAGGACAAGGCGAACGCCAAGTACAACTCCATTCGCGGCAAGAGCAAGAACAACACGGGCGGCAACAACAACAACAAGGATCAAGGTGGTCGCAACAACAACAACTACTCGGGTCCTAATCGCAAGCACAAGCCAGATAACACAGTCGCGGCTATACAACATCCTGCGAAGGACAACTCCAAAAAGACCTCCGGTGGCTTCAGAGACTTGCTCAAAGAGAAGTGCCCGTGGCATCTGGATGGCAATCACACCACTGATCAGTGCTACCAACTCCGGCAAGCACTCAAGGATATTCCCGAGCCACGGCCTCCTCACGACAAGAAGGGCAAGAAAAAAGTCGACGAAGGCAACGACGACTTCCAGGAACCAGACAAGACAGTGAATGTCCTGTTCGGTGGACTACCCACCAAGCGGTCACAAAAGCTCACTCTACGGGAAGTCTTGAACATTGAACCGGTGATCGACACCTCTAAGGTGGTCGAAGGTACCCATCACCTTCTCCCACGCGGATCAATGGACAAGCTTCTCTGAGCCAGGACGCTTCCCCCTAGTCCTGAAACCAGTAGTCGCGGGCTCCAAACTCAACAAGGTACTCATCGATGGCGGGAGCAGACTCAATGTCCTGTTCACCAAGACCTTGAAGAAGATGAAGCTCGACATCACCGACATGCTCACCAAGAGCGGCCGCCTTTCTACGCATCGTCCCCGGGTAACGCCTATTCCACTTGGCTCTGGTCCCGCCAGCTTACCTTCGGGAGACAAGGGAGAACTACCGTGACCGAGTACATCAAGTTCGAGGTTGCGGACTTCGAAACCTCCTACCATGCCATCCTCGGCAGACCAGCCATCGCCAAGTTCATGGCGGTCCCTCACTACACCTACTTGGTACTCAAAATGCCAAGTCCCGAGTACTCGCTAGCAAGGGACTTGAAGATTTCTTCACGACTGCGACACCGGCGGAGCTCGCAACCACTAATCAAGTACCCAATGCAATGATGGAAATCTTCGCCGCCTCCAAGAAGCTCGCCCAACCGAACTCGAGATACCCGAGAAGACCGACATCGCAAAACAAGCCTCAACCAACAGAGGAAGTGCGGTGTGAAGGCCATCGACCTCGGACGGCGACGTAGCAAGACTACCATGATCGGCGGGGCTCGACCCAAATAGGAAGACGCTGCCGCCTTCCTTCGCTAACCGAGACATCTTCGCGGAAGCCAGCCGGACATACCAAGGGTGCCTGTGAGGCTGATCGAGCATTCACTCAACGCCGACCCTAAAGATACGCCCAAGCGACAACATCTCCGCTGCCGTCACGACGACCGACGGATGCCATCAAGAAGGAACTCGCCAAACTACTCGCGGCTTCATCCGTGAAGTCTTCCATCCCGAGTGGCTCGCCAACCCCGCCTCATCCGCAAGAAGAACACAAACGAGTGGAGGATGTGCGCCGACTACACCGACCTCAACAAGCATCGCCCCAAAGGACCCCCGGGTTGCCGCGGATTGATCAAGTCATCGACTCCACGCTGGCTGCGATCGCTTCGCCTCGATCGCTACTCCGCTACCACCGAGATCGCTATCAAGGAAGAAGACCAGAGAAGACCGCTCATCACCCCGCTCGGCGCCCATCGCTACACGACAATGTTGTTCGGTTTGAAGAACGCCGCGCTACCTACCAACGATCTATCCAGCTCGCTTCAAGAAGCACCAACAAGAACGTCGAAGCCTACGCCGATGACGTGGTCGCCAAGACCGAAACTCCGACACGCCATCGCCGATCTTGAAGAGACTTTCGCATCCCTCGCGAGAGTACCAATGGAAGCTCAATCCCAACAAGTGCGCCTTCGCGCACTCTGGGAAACTACTCGGCTTCATCATCACCATCGTGGCATCGAAGCCAACCCCGAGAAGATCTCCGCCATCACCAATATGAAAGCTCCAACCGCATCAAGGATGTCCAAGCCGACTGGTGCATGGCGGCCCCTTGAACAGATTCATCTCAAGCTTGGGAGAACGGGACTACCCTTCTTCAAACTACTCAAGCACCAAGAGAAGTTCGTGGACCGCTGGAGGCCGATCAAGCTCGGCGCAGCAAAGACTTCCCCGTCAAGCCACCGGTCCTCACGGCCTCGCAAAAGGAGCAGCATCGCTACCTCGCCGCGACTACTCATGTGGTCAAGATCGCGCCATCATCGAGCGGCAGAAGAAGGCCACGCCTACCCGAAGCGACCGCCTACTGCCGTCACGAGGTTCCGGCCGAGTCCAAGGCACGGTACCAACCGGTCCGAAGCTACTCTACTGCAAGACTCATCACCGGAAGCTTACGACACTACTTCCGTGAGTACTCGATCGTCCATTATCACCGATCACCCGCTCGGTGACATACTCGCAACCAAGATGCTACTAGAAGAATCTCCAAGTGGGCGGTCGAACTCGGCGCCTCAACATCGACTTCAAGCCACGACCGCTATCAAGTCCTGTGCACTAGTCGACTTCATGGCAGTGGTAACTCCACAGAGCGACCGTGAGCATTGGGTGATGTACTTGACGGCTCACTCAAGCTCGAAGGCGCAGTGGAGTACTGATTTCTCCAAAGGGCAACAACTACTCAAGCACGCCCCGCAGATCTTCCGAAGGTCTCAAACAACGGCCGAAATAAGCCCTCACCGAACGGGCTCCTCCTCGCAATCTCATTGGGCATCAAGCGGACTAGTCTACGGCGACCGCAGGGTCATCAACCAAGTCAACAAGTCTTGGGATCGCAACAAGGAGAATATGGACGCCATCGCGAAGTCCGCAAGCTCGAGAACAAGTTCTATGGTCTCGAGTTCCACCACGCCGTCCGCGACAACAATGTTGCGGACGCCCGTCAAGCTTGGTTCTACTCGCGCAAGTACCCGTCGGAGTCTTCGCCCACGAGCTTCACGTGCCATCCATCCCGAGCCGGCCAACGACCATCGACCGTGCCACACCACACCCGGCCAGAGGTCATGATGATCGATGTGGATCGAGACAACCTTCATCGACTACATCCGCGAAAGCGTAAGATTCCCTCCGACAAGAACAAGGCCGAACAACTCATACGCCGAGCCAAGACCTACGTACTAGTCGAGACAAGCTCTACAGCGGGTGCCACTCGAGTACTCATGAAGTGCATACCTCGGGATGAAGGCAAGGACATCTTGGAGGAGAACCACACGCCTTCTCGCACGCGGTGAGGAAAGCTTTCCGAGAGGAGTCTTGGTAGCCGAGGGTGTCTCGCGCCATCAAGGGTCGCACCCTCCTCTTCATGAAACAGGCCACGTGTTCGCCCTCTCCGGCTTCGTAGGCCTTGATCTTCTTCAACTCGTAGCCGAATTCCTTCATGCATGGTGGGCTCGTGTTCCACCAGTGCTGACGGCGGGGCTTCGGCAGCCTCCGGGTGGTGGTATCAGAGAACCACTTCACCTTCCGCCTTGGTTGCCGATGATGAGCTTGTACAAGCACCGGGCGGCGGCGATTCTCGCATTTGATTCCTGCCTCCGACTACTCGCATGGATCATCCGGTGCTCGGCAAGGCTTCACCCTAAGAACTTCCAACAAGATCCAAAGGGGGCTTGATCCCCACAAAGGCTTCAGTATGCACGAAGATGGAGGTGTGGAAGATCCCATTGGGGTTGAGGTTGAGGTACCGATGCCATAGTACCCGAGCATCCTCTTGAAGAAGTCACCGGGTCAAAGATAAGTCCACGCCCACGAACCGCGAACATGGGGATCTCGTCGTTCTTCTCCATTGGATACGGGTCGCCGGGTGGTGGTGCGCATGATCCATCTCCTTCTCACGAAGAGGCAATCATGCGACCAAGGCGAGGAGGTCCTCGGTCTTCAACTTCACTTTCTTCCACTCCTTCACGGATTGGGGCGAGGGAGGAGGGCGGCGATGACGACGACCAGCCGCATCTCCTTTCATCGCGGCTCCTCTTCTTCGACGCTACCGAGCTCTTTGCCGGGATGCCTTCATCCTCCAAGTCGCAGGAGTTTTCACCGCATCCGCCGGGGCTACAGGTGGGCTGACTGCGCGGCGGCGCAAGTAGATCTAATCTACGCCGCAGCGCCAAGCAGAGGAGCAAAGGGGGCACTCACTCGCATCTAACTGTGGAATGCAACTGGGAGTGAAAAACCCTAAGGGCTTCACCGGTTATTTATAAGCCGGCGGCTACCGCTTTTAAACGGCAGATAAGCACCAGACGGTGACTCGAACGGCACCGACCTTCACATTCCAAGATTGACGCCTCGCCTGGGGCTCGACTGCTCCAATGATTCTGGGCTACACCAGCATCCAGATCCCACTCAGACACATTCTATACCAAGATGACGCTCAATTCGAGAGAAAGTACGACTCAAGGCTCGGGGCTGCGTACACGTGTTCTTCGGTTTTTTCTCCGGATTTTTCGGATAAGATTGGCGAACTCAGATTGACCTCGCCTTGAATCGCGATTCGACCTAAGGCTCTGGTTACATTCCATATGGAATGCGATTCTCGAATCGCATTTTCCATATGGTTCTTCATCAAGACAACACGAGTACTATTGAAGACCTTCGAGAGAAGCACTCTGGGACGCTTTGGGAACTACTCGAGAAGACTTCAAGACTATTCAAAGATCACCGAGTACCTTCCAAATTTTGGGATGATTCAAGCATTCTTGAGGACTTTTAGCTTGTAGCACTCGGGACGCCAAGGACTACTCGCCAAGAAGACATCCCCGCTCGACTACAAAGTACTCGGGGCTTATCGCACAGACATCCCCGGCCCACTACTCGTGGGTACTGGACCGACTACTCCGTGGGCCCCTGGACTACTCGACTTGGGCTGCCGGCACCGGGCGTGGAGCGCAAGGCCTGAGGATTTGTACTCGGTTAGGAAACTAGACATGTCCGGATCCATGTAGAGTACTCCTAGCCGTACACGACTAGTACTCCTCCGCAAACCGACTTGTAACCCCGCCTCCGGACTATATAAGGCGAGGCAGGACCCCTATCTAATCATCTCGCATCATCTTGTAAACACACCCAATCAATCCAGAGCTACGCACATACAGACGTAGGGTATTACGCACCTCCTGCGGTCCGAACCTCTAAATTAGGTGCCACGTGTCTCTCCTTCGGGTTCCCCATCTCGGCGAGGCCACAAACGCTACCTCGGGTACTCCCTTGGTAGGTTGCCGTTAAAACACCGACGCTGGGAAGCACGCCGGTCATAGAATTTGACAAAAGAACCCATGTCGACCTGGGTCAACACGGCCGCTGTGTAGTGGCACAACGCAGGGTGTCAGTCCTGGAGTCTGTAGGTCTTTATCGACCTAGAAGGCAGCGGGGCCTCAGCAAGGAGATGTAAGTCGGACCGATTGGTCGTCAACGGGCAGTAGAGCCTTTAAGCACGGAGCCGTTGAGAAAGTTTGGCCGCTGTAGGTCGAGACGACCTAGAAGGCATGTAGGCAGCTGGGCCTGGGAGACGTGGTGTGAACCCGCCGTTGGGAGGCCAAGGCGACCTGGGAGGCGCCAGTACCTTGACGACCTTGGATAGGCAATAAGGCTGGCCCATAGGTCATCCGTGGGTCGTGACGACCTTGAATGCGGTACTGTAGATATCTTGTTTGGGGGGCTTGAATGTGGGGCATAACAGGTCCACATCGGCCGGCGGCTGGCGAGGCGTGACGCAGATTCCGCATTTTAACTAGCCATTCGCCATTTTTCCGTTAGGCCGAAAGAGCCGTTGAGCGGTAGATCCGCGGGAAGCGCCTAGCTGTTGGGTCACCGTGATCTCCGCCAAAGAGACGTTGGGTGCGGCCGCCTGTTGCACCGCTGGGGCCCAATTATATAAGGCCGGTCCATGGGCTGGGGACCTTTACTTGCCTTCATTTCTGCTCCGCACTAGGGTTCCGCCGCCACTCCATTGCTCGGAGAGAACAGCAGTGCCGCCGTGCTTAGGTCCACCGCGCACCGCACCCTCGCATGCGAACCAAGACCCTAGTAGTGTTTAGATCCAAATCCATTGGAATAGAGGAGGAGAAAATGGAGCCTGCGCAGTTACTGCCAGAGGCGTATGCAGGAGCCGTCTGTGGTGACGGAGGAGCAGATCCAGGCCTTAGCGATCCACGGGTTGCTGAGGCCCAAGACGGAGGTTGGCTGGAGGCCAGGGCGGGCGAGGAGTTCCCGACGGAGGGACGGCGGGAGACCGTGCCTTCTCGCGCACATCGAGCGCTGTTCGGGTCCCGGCGGGTGACTTCTTCCGCGGCCTCCTCTTCTTCTATAGGATCGAGCTGGTGCACCTCATCCCCAACGCTATCACCATCATTTCCTCCTTCATCCACCTCTGCGAGGCCTACCTCGGGATAGCGCCGCACTTCCACCGTGGCGCCACTTCTTCGAGCTCAAGAAGACGGGAAGTCCGACGTGGGGAGCGTCGGCTTCATGCTGCGCAAGTACATGAAGTCGGAGTACATCGACCTTGTGCTGCCCGACAACACCACCGGTTGGAAGCAGGGGTGGTTCTACCTCGATAACCCAGCACCAGCGCTTCGACAGATCGGACGCGCCTCCGCCCCTTCCCTTCGAGTGGACCAACCAGCTCACCTCGCGGGAGGCGAGAGCTGCGCCCACTGGAAGACTGAGAGGTTGAAGGCGAAGGGGGCCGTGTGCGGTGGCTATCGGCCTTCACCACGGGCCGATACAACCCATCCAGACCGGGTCCACCTACCACGTAGTATCAGGGTAGTCGGACCTAGCCGGTCTCCAAAGAGGAGATGGCGTAGCGGGTGAAGGGCATCTTGGCGGCGCATCCGCAACCGGGAGTGCCCCAAGGCGCTTGGTGTGTATCAGCCCTCCGATGCGGTGAGTCTTCGACCTTGATTTCTTTTCTGTTTGAGAACTTGAGTACTTGTGACGCAGGTCTTCTCATCTTTTCTTTTTGCTTTCAGTTTCGTGAGGGCATTTATTGGTGCCTAACGCGCCATCGCTAAGAATGAAGAGGAGCGGAGCTTCAAGATCCCGGCGCTAGAGGATGCAGTCCCTCCGCGATGTCGAGGAGTACATCTCCGACTCGTCGGTAGGGAGTGATGATGATGCTCTCCCCACAAGAAGGGCGCCGCCAAAGGTCGCCACATCGCACACGCGGCCGCAGACGGCGCAAGTTGTCCGCGTCCGGGGTCAACCCACGATCGCCGCGACCCAGACGGCGGAGGCCAAAAAGAAGAAGAGGAAGAGGGCCGGCGACGGTCCCGCCTGCGGAGACGCCCCGCAAGGTCACCGCGACAGAGGGGTGGGCGCTGGAGACACCCCGCATGGTCGCCGCCGCGGAGGAGCGCTCGAGGTCGGTAGCCGGACGTCTTGGGCGGCCAGGAATCATGAGAAGAGGGCAGGGCCCCGCCTAAACCCATAAAGCCTGGGCTTAGGTCCGCGAGCAAGTAAGTCATGGTCGTGTTCTGGTTTTCGATTGTTGATTTTGCTTTACTGCTGTTTTCGCTAATGAAGGTCTTTGCTTGGATGTAGGTCGACCCCCAAGGTCGACAAGACCAAGAATGCCTCAGTCGTCGAGGCCTTTGGGCGGAAGGAGTGAGCGGAGGCGTGAGAGCCACACCGCCGCCTCGGCTGCGGAAGTCTCAAGCCAAGCCCTTGGGGCTAGGATGGCTGCGGCGTCAGAGGTGGAGAAGGGCGAGGCCAAGATCGCTCCGCCTGTTGGAGGTCCAGGACCACCGTGTGATCGAGCCACGCACGCCTGGGCAGTCGGCAGAGGCGGTGCCAACGTCGAGGACGACAACCGCGAGTGCCTGTACGTCGGGACCCCGTGGAGGGCCGCCGCCGATCGCCGCGATGGCGACTTCAAAGAGGCATCGCGACGATTGGACGCCATGAAGGGCTCGGACTTGCGTTTATGATTTCTGTCCTTTGATTCGACTGCTTTTGAGGTTTTGACGCGAGGCACGTCATCTTGGGTTGCGCCGCTCGAACGGCGCAAGCTCGAGCGACTTTAGTGAGGGAGGCCGCCAATGCTCACGCGGAAGTTGCCGCGGCTCGAGAGGCTTCACCGCAGTTAAGATCGGCCGCAGAGGTCAAGCGCGTGAAGGAGGCCATGGCCGAGAAGAAGGTGGCCTCCTTGAAGAAGAAGCTGGAGTTGGCCGAGCGGAAGGCGAAGGATGCCGACCTCCGTGCCGTGGTGGAGGGTAAGTTGGTTTGGTCACTGAGTGTGGACTCCGTGCATCTTCTGGGTCTTTTCCTGATTTTCGCCCTTGGATGAGTTCAGGCGCCAGGGAGACAGAGGGCGCCCTCAAGAAGGAGCTTATCGAGGTCAAGGACCAAGTAACGGTCCTCAAGGAGGGACAATGAGGTCCAGGTGAGTGATCTTGTCTCCCTTGGGTCTTCATTGTTGTTGGTAGAAGGATGTGGGTGATCCTCCTTTGGCTTCGGAGAAGCAGCTCACCGACCTGAGGGAGGCCGCCCAATATCTGATGGACGTCTACGTTCCTAACGAGGAGGGGGCGGAACCAGAGGAGTTGCTGGACCGCCTTGACGAGGCTGACGGCCGGATGAAGTCCTTGCTGCTGGATACCCGCGTGAAGTACCATGAGCCGTCGTTCGACCTAAGGTCGCCGCCGACTGCGGTTGAGCGAGACGTCCGCCGCGGAGGAGGTCGTGAAGAAGTTCGAAAATTAGAAGTTGAACTATCAAGGTGCAAATGCAAGTTTAGGCCTGGGGCCTATTGATGTAAAGAGTATTTTTAATAAAAGTTGCAATTTAAATAAAGTGCGTGCTCCACTTGAGTAGCTTATGTAAGCTCGAAAATAACAGATGTTCCTCCACCAACTCGGTGGAGGAACGTGGCTCAACGTGGAGGCTTAGGCACACTGACGCCTGAGGGTCGTGGACCCTAGGTCTCGCAATCAAGCAACTTAGGAACAATCATAAAGAGAGTAGGAGCTAACCGACACAAACATAAGACGTGAGAAACCCCTTCGGTCGCGAGACCCTTAGGTTGGCGAAGCAAGCCCCAGGCCTAACCTAGACCAAGCCCCGGCGTTTCGAGGGAAGGGTAAACACAACAGTAAAGGGAGACCCAAAGAGTAAAGGAATCTCATTCTTTATTAAATGGAAATTACAAAGGAGAGTACATAGCTTTTATTTGGTACACATCTTCTAAGGATAGAAGCGGCCAGTGCTCGATGTTCCGAACGTTCAGACGCCTTGACCGTCGGCTCACCGGAATGGTAGGTCGTCCGATGACTTCCATCACGATGAAGGGGCCTTCCCAAAGGCGCGGAGCTTGTGCATGCCCTTGGTGTCTTGGATGCGCGCAAGACTAGGTCGCCCACGTTGAAGGATCGTTCACGCGTTGCGATCGTGGTAACGCGTGCTGCTCGTGGCGAGTGTGCCGCATCAGCGACCACGCGGTGCTCTCAATGCTATCGAGGTCAACCTTGCGTGTCTCTCACTGTCCCTTCTTCGTAATGTTTGGATGCGGGGCACCAAAGCGAGGTCGGTTGGGAGGATGGCCATCGACCCAGGCATCACCGGGAAGAATGGTGAATAACCAGAGGCGAACTGACACGGGTCCGGAGACCCCGGATCACGTCTGGGAGCTCGCTAGCCACTGGTGGCGTATTGGAGGCGTCGTCGAAGATGTGGTCCTTGATGCCTTGAAGCACCATGTTGTTTGCGCTCGACTGGCCGTTGCAGGCGTGGGTGCGCCATGAGCGTAGTAGGCGTCGATGAGGTTGTCTTGGCGAAGTCCCAAAAGTCGGATCCCGTGAAGGCCGATCCAGGTGGTGTGATCTGTTGGGGACCCGAGCGGTGGGTGATATCCTCGATGAACTTTGCCGCCTCCTTCAGCATGGCAGCGGCACTCGACCTCAATCCATTTGGTGAATTTGTCCACCGCCACGAGGATGTACCTGTAACCGCCAGGGGCCGTTTGAAGGTCCCAGTCCAGCCCCATATGGCAAAGGGCCGTGACGGAGGATTGTCCTCGGGGCTTGTTGGGGACGTGTTGCTTAGCGAAGCGGCACCCTTTACATCGCGGACTAGGTCTTGAGCATCGGCCAAAGCGGTAGGCAGTGGGAATCCCGACCAAGGCCTTTCCCACGAGTTAGCGGAGGCCGCGTGGTTGCCGCATTCTCCACCGTGGATCTCTTGCAAGAGCTGGAGACCTTCATATCTGAGGATGCACTTCATCGATACCGTTGGAGGCGGACCTCGTGAAAGCTCGTGCCGATGACGACATAGTTGGCACTGCGCCTGACGATCTTCTACCGTTCGACCTTGTCCTCGGGACCCGGTGTTCCGGATATAGGCGATGAAGTCGGCGCCAATCATCTTCGACCTCTCCGTCATGAGGCGTCCCGGTGGGGTGCGTCGCGGGCGGCGTCTGGTCAGTGAGGGATCGGCGGCTTCGTGGGTCTTGGATGAACACGCCCGGGGACCAGCGCGTTTGGACTAACTTGGAAGGGCGTCGCCATGTTGTTGTCTCGACAGATGTGGTGGAATTCCAGGCCCTCAAAGTGGACCTCAAGCTTCCGAACCTCGGCGCAGTAGGCGTCCATCGTGTCCTTCTTGATGTCGCACGTCTTGTTGACCTGGTCAATGACGACCTTGGAGTCGTCGTAGGCAATGAGTGGCTTGATTCCCAGGGAGACGGCGATGCGCAATCCGTGAATCAAGGCCTCATATTCGGCGCCGTTGTTGGACGCCTTGTAGTGGATCTGGGGACGTACTTGGGTGATCACCACAGGGAGATGAATAGCACACTGCACGCTCCTTGAGGTTCAAGGAACCATCAAAGTACATCTTCCAGTGCTCCGGCTTCTCCGTCGGTGGGGGTTGCTGGGTCTCTGTCCATTCAGAGACGAAGTCCGTGAGGATCTGCGACTTGATGGCATGTCGCGGGCAAAACTCAAGCTCGAATTCACCTAGCTCGACCGACCACTTGACGATGCGTCCCGTGGTGTTGCGGCTGCGTAGGATTTCTCCCAGGGGGAAGCTTGAGACGACCTTGATTTTGTGCGACTGGAAGTAGTGCGGAGCTTGCGCGAGGTGACAAGAAGGGCGTACAACATCTTCTGAGGTTGCGAGTACCTGATCTTGCTATCAGAGAGGACCTCGCGTAGTAGTGTCGGCTGGGCAGGTAGGGTTGACCTTCTTCAGGTCGTTCCGCCACCAGGACCGCGCTGACCACCTGGGTGGACGCGGAGATGTAGAGCAGCAAGGTCTCTTTTGGAGCCGGGGGCACCATGACCGGAGGTGTTGTAAGGAAGGTCTTGACTCTTCAAGCGCCATGCCGCCTCGTCATCACGCCGAATTTGTCCGACTTTTCGGCGGCTTGAAGAAGGGCATGCCTTTCTCCCGAGCTTCTTGATGAAGCGACCTAGAGCGGCCATCATGCCGAGTGATGGCGTCTTTCTTCCGGTGGGTCTCTTCATCCTGCGGATGGCGTCGACCTTGGTGGGGTTCGCCTCGATGCCCCGGTGGCTGACCATGAAGCCTAGGAGCTTGCCAGATGGAACGCCGAAGACACATTTCTCCGGGTTGAGCTTCCAGCGGTAGCGCCGGAGGTTAGCGAATCTATGGGCGAGGTCGGCAATGAGGTTGTCCTCCACCGTGGTCTTGACAACTACGTCGTCGATGTAGGCTTCGACGTTGTCGCCGATCTGGGACTCCAAGCACTTCTGGATTGCCTTCTGGTAGGTCGCTCCAGTGTTTTTGAGGCCGAACGTCATGGCCGTGTAGCGATGATGCGGTCGTTATGAACGCTGTTTTATCTTGGTCAGAGACCTTCAGGGCTATCTGGTGATACCCTGAGTAAAAGTCGAGGAAGCATAGCAGGACGCTTCCGGGCCGCGAGTCAACGACCGTCGATCGCGCCAGAGGAAGGGGCCTTTAGGGCGCTGAGATCGGTGTAGTCAATACACATTCTCCATTGACCGGTTTTCTTGGGTACAAGCACCGGGGTGGCGAGCCAAACCGGATTTTTACATTCACGGATGAATCCGGCAGCTAGGAGCTTTATTATCTCTACCCTAATGACCTCCTTGCGATCCTTCAAGCCATAACCACGCTTGATGTGCTTGGCCGTCTTGCTTACATCCAAGGAGTGCTCAGCCAGCTCCCTTGGAACACCCGGCATATCCGATGGGGTCCATGCAAATATGTCGGCGTTGTCTCGGAGGAAAGCGTGAGCCGAGTTCCTATTTCTCCCCGAGGGTTGTCGCCGATGACCACCGTCTTCTCTGGGTCGGCAAGGCCGAGGCAGACCTTCTTTGTCGCCGGTGTGGCGTCGAGGGCGGTGTCGGTGCGCTTCTACTCCGGGATGGTGAGGTCGCTCGGGGCGACCTTGGCGGCTTCGGCGACCATAACCGTCGAGGCGTCGACGCAGGCGTTCGTCGTGGTGATGTCGAGAGCCTCGTTATCGCATTTGAACGAGACGATGAGGTCGCCATAAACGGTGAGGACTCGGTTCGGAGCTGGCATCTTCAGCACCAAGTAGGTGTAATGCGGGATGGCCATGAATCTGGCCAGCATGGGGCGACCTAGGATGGCGTGGTAGGAGGACTTGAAGTCAGCGACCTCGAAGCTGAGGTACTCCGTGCGGAAGTTATCCTCCGTGCCGAAGGTCACAGGGAGGGAGACCCGACCCAGGGGGTAGGCCGCCTTGCCCGGACGCGATCAAGAACGGTTCGTCGCACGCTGTCATCCTCTTGAAGTCGAAATCCATCTTCTTCAAGGTCTCGAGGAAGATGATGTTGAGCCCGCTCCCTCCGTCGATCAGGATCTGGGCGAGCAGGGCTCCCTCCACTGTAGGCTCAATGACGAGGGGGTAGGACCCAGGGTCTGGGATGTGGACCCAGTGATCAGCTCTGGAGAACGTGATCGGCTGCTCTGACCACCACAAAGGCTGCAACAGCTTGGTGTGGATGAGGTGGATCTCGCGCTTATCTTTGCGATGCGCTTACGCTCACGTTGGCTTTGAGACCGCCAACGATCATGTTGATCGACCTCTTGGCGTGCTGAAAGGGGCCGTTGGGGTTGCCCGTCGCCGGCGGCGGAGGTAGGTCGCGCTCGTCGCGGCAGTCCTCCGGCTGCGGGTCGTCGCGACGTCACTCGTCGCCGCGGCCACGTCGATCGTCGCGGCGGTTGTTGTTGTAGCGACGTGAAGATGATCGATCGCCATCACCTCTAGGTCACTTCGGATCTTGAGTGCGGGAACGCCTCTTGAATTGCGAGCACTCGCGGACGGTGTGGGTGGCCCCCTCGTGGAACGTGCAGGGGCTATCAAGTACTATGTTGAATTCCTCGACGTTGAACGTCGAAGGTCAACGTCCCTCCGCCGCAAGCACCTCTGAAGGTCGTTTGCGCAGCTTGGAGCTTGAGTCGCCAGCGGTGCCGGAGGTGCCTGCGTCGCGCTTGGCGTTGAGTCGAAGGTTGACCGGTGTCGATGAGCTTGTTAACGACCTCCATGAGGGCCGCGACCGTGGTGGCCCCTGACTCATGGATCTTTTAAAAGATCTTGCGATCTCTGACGCCCTTCTTGTAGCTGTCGACGACCTGATCGTCCCGGACGCTGACACAGGTGTTGCGGTTCTCGAAGAACCGGTTGGTGTAGTCGCGAAGCCGCTCGTTGGTCTTCATGGTGACCCTCCCGAGGTTGAAGGCGTTCCCAGGGCGATTGTAGGTCGCCTGGAAGTTGGACGTGAAGGCCTGGGATAGGTCGGCCCACGACGTGATCTTTGCCCGTGAGGTTGTTGAGCGGAGCGACGGCGTCGCCACACCATCACCGGGAAAGTACGCCACCATGTGGTCGAAGTTGCCGCCGGCCGCCTTGACGGCGACGTAGTAGGTCGACAGCCAGATGTTGGGGTCGGAGCGGCCGTCGTACTTCTGGATGTTCGGCTTGAAGTTGTCGGGATAGGCGACCGACCTGAGGCGAGGGACCAACGCGAGGAAAGCGCTGATGGCCATGTCGTCGCCGCCGTCCCCGGCTTGAGCGCCACCTCGGCTCCGAGCAGGGGCAACGATCTGGGACCTGGGCTGGCGATCCGGATTTGGGACACCGCCCTCCGGATGGCCGTAGTCTGCCTCGTACTGAGCGCGACGCCTATTCTCGACGTCGTGGCGGTCACGCTCCTCGCGCTCCATGATGCGATGAATACGGGGAGGGGACGTACTCGTGTCGTCGCGATGCCGCAGCTCCCGCTCACGGTGGCGCTGGTCGATGTAGCCGCGGGCGTCGCGCGCACGTCTGTTCTTGTCAAGGTTGGCGCGGAGGTCACCGTCTCTCGCGCCGTTCGCCCGAGGCTGGTCGGGGTTGTTCTGGTCGACCTCCTCCTGAATGGTGGGGAGTTTGCTGTGCGCAGGTCGATTGGATCGACTACGCGAATGCCGGCTTGATGAGGACGCCGCGGACTTGGATGCCGCGCTCTTCTCTTCTACCAGGGCTGTAGCGACCCGAAGGTAGGCCATGGCTGCTTCGGCCTCGGGTGAGGGGTTGGCTTGGAGGCGTGCCATGGCGTGCGGTTGGCACAGGGACAATTGAAACGTCGAGCCTCGCTTCCTCGAACTCGAGACGGAGGTCTCGGGCGCAGGGGGGTATCGCGTGGCGTTGCTCTTCTGCCCGCCGCCGGGCGCGGTTGGCGTTGCCCTGGATCCGACGTGCTTCCTCGGAGTCCGTCGCGCCGTGACGTGGTGGTTCGTTCTCCGACACCACCAGGACCCGTCGAAGGATGGAGCCCTGGTCGTTGGGGGAGACATGGATCCAGACCTTCTGGAACTCGCCATCGTCCGGAGACGTGGGAGCTCGCGTGGTGCGGGGAGCAGTACGCTCCCGGTCGATCTTCTTCTGCAGCCGGCAGCCGCGGAGGGTGTGCCGTGCGCCCTTGTGGTAGGTGCATGGTCGGCGGATCGCGGCAGCGGCGAGCTTAAGGTCGCCAGATGACTCCCGCCGCCCAGATTGGATCTGGGGATCTAGGCTGGCGGCGAGCGTCGGCTGGATGGTCGCAGTGAAGGGAAGGTCTTGCGTGCGACGCTATCTCTGCGTTGAGCTGGGCTCTTCTCACGTCTGGAGGGTCTCCTCCATCTTGTCGATGACGCTCCATTCCCTGAACAATGTCATAGGGTTTGGGCGGGTGGGTCTCCGACGCCAGATCGGAAACGGGGTGGTGGCGGTGTCGTCGGGACCTTCAGCGCGCCGGAGAGGTCGTGGGCTGCCGCAGGAGAGGTTGCCGTGAAGGAACCGAAGCGGATCTCCATGGGGTTGGCGAGGATGTCCGCCATGCTCGCCAGAAAAACAACACCAGATCGGGCCACCATCTTGCCTGAGTTCCCGATCACCCCTACTGCGCGCCAGCCGCCGGTGAGACACATCCGCAAGCGACCCAGCGGTTGTAGGTTAATTGGAGGATCAGAACTAAGAGCGTAGGTGGTAGTTCGCAGATGGAACTCGAACACGGCGAGAATGGCGAGGACACAAGGGTTTAGGCGGTTCGGGCCTCAGGAGTAAAACCCTACGTCCAGTATGCGGTGGAATTATGTGTGAATGGGGGAGTCCCCTCGAATTGAGCTCTAGGCCGCCTTATATAGTCAACGGGCTAGGGCTTCCATTCGAGGTCGATGGACCCTCATCGGGGTCGTTTACAAATTAGGAAGGTCATCTTCCGTGATTACAGGGTAAATCCCGTGATCTGCGGACCTCTTGGCGCGCCGAGTGCGACTGGAAGAATCTTGCGCCACAAGCCCGGCGGATCCTCCGGTATCTGGACAAGGTCTTCTGGAGTCTTCCAAGGTCACCGGGGTTGTGGATAAGGTCTCCGGGCCCACTTGCAGGTCGGCGGGGCTTCTGGCAGGTCGGGTCCACTTGGCAGGGACCTCTGGGACCACAGTGGGGACCCATGGGTACCCATGTCTCTCACCTCTAAATCAAGAACAAGCGAAGAACACAAGAACATATCGCCTATGCATGAATGCTACTTTAGTCTAAATAGGAAATGCAGAAATACTTACTTTACTCTAATTGAAGAACAAGCATCCATACAGATACAACTCTCTCTCTCTCTCCCTACTCTCTAATCTACCAATGCAAGGAGAGGCCTCTCCTTTGAAGGGAAGCTCTCATCCTTGGGTGAAGTGGTGAAGTGTGTCTCATTTCTTACCCCCTCCCCTCATATTTATAGGCCAAGAGGAGCTCCCTAGGCTACCTTGGGTGCCACCAAGGCACCAATGAGGTGGTGACACGTGGCGCAGAGGAGTGGGGGCCAAGTTGGTGAATCTTCCATGAGAAGGAGCTGCAGGCTTTCGGGCAGATTTTTGGGCATACACCTGGCACCGCCTTTGGCTCGTCACGACAAGACGACACGTGGAAGGGCAGCGCGAGAGGCCTCAGAGTGGGTTCGACCGACCTAGGGGATCGACCGATCCCGGGGTGGCCCCGATCGCGCCGATTTTCGTCCAGGTGACTGCCAGGTGGGTCCCAAGGTGGGTATGGGGGTGTTTGCGTTGTTTCTAGCCCGTTATCTCGTGGTTGTGGGCCCTTGGATCTGCGTGCTTGCTCCTGATTGGTCGAGAGTGTGCTTCTTTGGATCGGTGAGGTGTCATGGCCACGTGGGCGCCTGGGTGGCAGCACATCGCCACGTGGCCTGGTGTGGGTCCCACCGGGTCCACATGATGTCTTGTGCATATCTCTCTCATCCAGGCTCCGATGTATGCAAATGATATAACCATTTCAATCGTCTCGACGAGCCCGTTGCAATGGTGCAGACCAATTTGGCAATTGAGGTTGTTTATGATGATGCCATATCTATGTCATTGGCTTACTTACTCTCAGTTGCATCATTCCATGTGCATTTACATGTGTCCTGCAACAAAAGATAGAAACACCAACACTTGTGGAACTTGTCAGTATAAAGACCTATTCTAGTGTTGATGATCACTTTCCATTCATTTTATGCAGGAGTTGATGGTGTAAAAGTGGTACCTAACAGCCTTTAACAGGGAGCTATTCCATGGAAAGATGTTGGCGGTCGATTTCCGTCAACCTAGAACACTTGTTATGTTATGGTTTGAACTTCATTTTGGAACTAACCCGCCACTAGGTATAGTAATGATATAACAAGTTCACCGTTGGATGTGCATTTTGGAGTATAGTGTTTTTGCAGGAATTCACGTATTAAATGAGGGAAGATGCAACTAGTTCGGAGAACGTTTTGCAAGTCAATCAAGGAGCTCCGACCATGTGCGAACTTGCCTCCAAAAGTGGCAAGGACCAATGTGCTTGAATGGAGAACTCCTGAGGACCGAGATGAAAAGACCGGAAGTTCATGCATAAAGATCCCTCAACTTGGTCGCGGAAATAACGACGTCTAAAGCCCACAATTGAAGGGGCCCATGATCTAAAATGCAAAAGACGAAGCGTGTCACAAGATGGGCCGAAACCGGGCCAGGAAAGGCCCAGCCGGCTGCCCAGCCGGTCGGCCCACTGCTCGGTGTCGGCCCGGCCCCTTCTGTGGAACCCTGCGTGGGCAAGCCGCCATTCGTCAGAGACGCCATCTAGTTCCTCAGAGCCGCCGAGGAAGAGAAGATTGACTACGAGAGAGACCCTTGGGGGAGGACACTCGGGAGAGATCATTGCCAAGCCCAAGGAAGGTCGCCACTAGGAAGGAGGACGCCGAGAGCTTGCCACGGCGCCGCCGGAGTTGAAGGACAACGAGGATCCATCTTCATCGGAGGCATCCACCATCTCAACGGTGCCATGCCTAGCGCCATGATGGGGTAAAGTCTTTCGTTTGTCCATGGAGTTGTAACGGAACTTGAAGTGTAGTCACCTATATATCTTGTTTGGATCATATGTCTATCATACCTCTTGTTGATGATGCTTAATGTTTAAGGCTAGCTACCGTGCTTTCGGGGTTGCTCCCGTAGATCGCGTCAACATACCGTGTTCATTAGGGTTAGTACCGATTACCTTTGTGTAGTGACATGTACGAGGGAAGGGAAAAGTCTAATCCTTGATCACACACCTAGATAGATTGGATCGGGGGTTTATCATGTTTTGGGTGAATGCATCTTCAAGTGCCTAGACTCCATGGGCATACGTTCTTCATACTTGTGCACCTTTAATCTCTCTGTAACGTAATTTAGGGTTAGTTTGTCTTTACTTTATAAATTAATCTTTCTACCATAAGTCTTCGATCAACTAGATTAGTGTTAGGTTAAACGCTAGTAATCCCCTTGCTCCTTGGGTTGACAAGAACCTTGGGATCTCCCGTAGGTGAAGAAGGGCATAGGAGATCCGTACGCTTGCGGATCGAAACTTCATACGAGTTTTACCTATCAACAAAAGACTTGCATGGAGGTTATCTGGGATGAGGAGCCACATCATGACTTTGATTCACATGGCCTACTACAGCAGCTTGCGGAAGGAATGGATAACCAGATGCAGGGCAAGCAGGAGGTTCCCATGGAAATACTTTGTGAGAGCGTGTTATGTGATGCAATACCCACTAACGTTGATACACACCAGGGTTTACTGCAGAAATTAGCTCAAAATGGAGATTCCTGTGATGAGAGGAAAGGTATGGATGATGACCTCAACCGGGACAGACACACCTTTTCTCTTGGGTTTTTACGAATCATGGGGATGGTTGGAAGAAGCAGTCCATAGTTGAGTTAGGCTTGGGCATGAGTGCAGTGAGGATAGTGAGTCCACTACTGCAGGAAAGGTGTGTGATGAAAGGCTCATTGGTGAGAATCAGTGTATCCTCAATCGCACAACAACATAAAATGGCCATCGAGACTAGTGTGGCAATATCGTGATGATGTGGACAACAATCAAGTGGTGAATCGACCAAAGAGAGTGTTGAGGACAAGGAGCTCCACAATGTGGGGATTGCTTCTCGAGCAGGGCTTATCTCGAATGGTTCTATACCTCCACGCTCGTCTACTTCAAATTTGGGCAGCATACTTGTGAAGCAGGTCTTTAAGTTGGTGAAAGGAAGTCGAAGATGTCAAAACGAGTGGTTTTCACCCCGAGAGAATCGAGTGGGCAGACACGATCAGTGATTGATATAATATTTTCACCAATGATCCCTCCTGTTCGGATGCAAGTGGGATCCGGTATTATTCCGCCACAGCCTGGGGACAAAAGTGTTTCGAGGGGCCGTAATGTCATGACCCGAGATGGGCCGAAGAAGCTCAATGACGGAAGCCAAGCCCAGCCCAATCACCAAGCTATACAAGGCTCTTGATGATGGGAGAAGGCGCATGTGAAACATATTCGTACGTAGTCGGGTTCATCCTCTCCTCCGGCGATCCTCTCGGAGGAGCGATTCCGTGAGCTCGCTTGCTCGCGGCGGCGACGCCACATGCACTGTGCTCATGTCCCGGTGGTGGCTCACAGGTAGCCTTGGGTCGTTACAGACCTGGACAGCCGCATCCTCCTCTACTCCCTGCAATCGGCGCTGCCGCCGCAGATGAGGACGGCGTACCCCCGCGACGGATGATGGAGTTTGGGCGGCTGGTGGTGGCCGCTACGGCTCCAAGCGTGAGGTAATTGTGCTGCTCTCCAGATCTAGTTTCACTGACATGTCAGGTCCGCTCATCGTTGGAAATGCCTAGCTGATTGGGTCATCAAGTACTAATGCCTCTGATTTGCTGTGATGGTTGGACCACTAGTTTAGTTAATGCCATGGATGCATGATTCAATGCTTTCTGCTTTTGTTCTCAAACAATAAGAAGTCTGCTGGACAGTGTTGTGGAATTGCGTAATGTAGGTCTTGTTGTACTAAGGATTCCCGAATGTGATTTAATGCAACAAACATAATAATTCTTGCCATCATAATTTATGGATCGATAGTGATCTGTGATTCTATCCTCTGTATATGTTACTCTATATGTAGCCCACATTTTTTACTTCATCAGTGCACAAATGTTGTCATGAAGTTCATATCTTTTAGGCCTTTTAGTTTGTATAAGTTCTTCCTTTTTGTTTATCTTATTTCTAGATCCCTAGAACCGATAATGCTTTTGTCTTAGAAACTAACTAGTTCATTATGGTTTACTCTCAGTGATAGCTACAAATCACTGTACGAAATGCAATCATGTTCTAATGTCCGCACTCTTTTGAAAGCTTTGACTTTGTTCTAATTATTTAGCTTCAGTGCTTAATTGCTCGTCATTCTTCCTGGAATGAAAATGTCATGTTGTTGTCTTATGTAAATCCTGATGAGGTTCTTCAGTGTAATTTTCCTGGAATCGGATGTTAATATGTTAGTCTACATGTAGCCCACATTTTCAGTGTAGTAACTTTTAACATATTTTTGCACCAACACAAAATAACAATATGAAGCATAGTTACAGTAGGAAAAACTATACATAGCACTACATTTTCTTTACACTGACCCTTTTTTTATCTGCTTAAAATGCATCACGTGAACAATATGCTATTCAAACACTAGTTATTCTCATAAGAACCTGAAAGCTCATACTGCCTTTTTGTGTTATTATTTAGTCCATATCAGCAGCCACCTCTGATCTGAACATTCAGAAAGTAACTAGGCACACATTTGAATTACTTTGGAAGTAACTTGATTTTAGTTTAAATGTTGTAGTAAAATAACTATGGTCCTGATCTGAGCATTTAGGAAGTAACTACTAACTAGGCATGCATTGGGATCATATGCAAGTAACTTGATTTCAGTTTCAATATTGTAAGAAGTAACAAAGGTCTCGACATGTACATCCAATAAGTAACAAGACACGCATTTGAATTATACTGGAAGTAACTTGATTTTAGTTTGCAATGTTGTCGTAAGTAACTAAGGTCCTGATTTGTACATCTAGGAAATAACAAGACATACATTTGAATAATACTTGTAAGTAACTTGATTTTAGTTTCAATGTTGTAGGAAGTAACTAAGTATAGTTGTAGATTATATATGCACATTCATATGTTTTTTGACAAGCACATTCATATGTTTTTTGACAAGCACATTCCTTTATAGGAGACATGTACAGTTAACTCTTTATAGGAGCTGGTAGTGCTGAGGAGCAATCAAGGAGTAAACACCCTAATGCTTGGATTTGATGTGTCAGCAATTAATTTTCCTTTATAGGAGACATGTACAGTTAACTCTTTTAGTTAACTCGTCAAAAAAAACTCTTTTAGATAACTTTTGCTGCTAAAAGATTCTAAAGAAGAGGGAATAGCTAGCTGAAACAAAGAGACAGCAAGACAATAATGCAGGTGATGTGCAGGTGAAACACAATTATTTTTTCACTTTTTCACTAAAAATCTGGTCTAAGAAGTAACTTATCATTGCTTTACATGAGATAGGAAGTCACTTGTCCCTGATTCGAAACACATAGGAAGTAATTATTCATTCATTTACATGATATAGGAAGTAACATGTCCTTGACTTGAAATACATAGGAAGTAATTAATCATTTATTTACATGAGATAAGAAGTAACATGTCTCTGACTTGAAACACATAAGAAGTAACTAATCATTTATCTACAATAGATAGGAAGTAAGGTGCTCCTAATTCAATAAGTAGTAACTTATCCTACAATTTATGGCTTAGAAAGTAACTTATGATTAATACACATGATATAAGAACTAACTATTGTTTTTGAATTATAGAATATGTAGTTATACTAGTCTTTGCCCCAATTTGTATGTATCTTTTTGCTGCATAGCTAATTATCATTTTCCCGTGAATATATTTCCTTGAAATATTCTTGAACCTGTATTTTTTTCTTTGTTTACTCTGCATTCTATTTTGTCTCCTCTGTATTTTTTTTCATTTTGATTTATGCTTGGAAGTAGCAAATTTGTACTTGCCAACCTCGTGGTGTAGCAGTGTGTTAATTCGTGATAATGGCAGCGGCAGATTGTTGCTCACGTCGGACAAAATAGATTTGTGATAACGGCAGCGGCAGATTGTTGCTCACGTCGGACAAAATAGGTGTGTCACGCATGCAGGCCCGCCCAGAGTCGGAAGATGACTGCGCTGGAATCTAATCTGAAATGGAATTACCAAAATTTGCTAAATATAGTAACTATGGAGGGCTCTCCGGTTAGCACTAAATGGAGAGGGCTCTCCATGTAGTCGCCTTCTTTCATATTTGGTGTTTTTTTTGACACGGAAGAAATCACTACCATTAACAACTGTCTCCACACAAATTGCTGAGTCAAAAAGAAAAATTACAAAGTCCCCCATAGGCACCTAAACTATGTGCTACCCTGCCCTGTTAACACATTCTCGAGCAGATATAGATAGTACAATGCACAGAATTAGAAGACATAAACTCTCGTATTTGTATCTGTTTATAGGTTGTTCGCTTGGTTGGTGACTGGTGCTGATTTATTATGAGAGAAAAATATTGTTGATTAGTGGTTAGTGTCTGATGCTGATTTGGTGTGGGAAAAATACCGCTAGCTAGTGGTTGATAAACCACGACGGCAACCATTTGGGCTTCGATATTTGTGTCGATGTTAGTTAGAGCAATTCCCGGGATGTTGCGTATGTCTCCAAAATGACTCTTTTTTTCCCGATGGACAGTGTCAGTAAGCATGCAAGTGGGTACCCATTAGGTCAATCAGTGGCCGACTCAAGCATCTCATTAATATTCTTTTAGTGTTTTGGGTTACACTAACTCATAACAACACTTACTCATGGGTCAACCAAAATCCACACCAATCCATTTACATTATACTACACTTCAAAAATTTATATGTGGGAGGTGGGTCTCACATAGATTTGACTTCACCGATTTGCACGGAGTAGCGGGCTATCATATTAACCATCTCCAGCAAATTTCGGTCAAATTCGCTCAAATTTTATAGTGTGAACGCGAGCTTTTAATTCTAAGGTCCGGCTCTAGATGTGGGTCCCACATATAGATTTGACTTCACCGATTTACACAGAGTGGCGGACTATCATTAAGCATCCCCAGTTAATTTTGGTCAAATCCGCTGAAATTTTATAGTGTGAATGCGAACTTTTATTTCTAAGTCCGGCTCTAGACATAGGTCCCACATAGAGGGGAGGAGCTCGGGATGAGACCTTCATGTAGCGATTGGGTTACCTAAGTAACCCACAACGCTCAACACTACATAACACCAAAATTTTAGTGGGTTGACCTAATGGGTAATCACACCACTTTTTATATTTTGGGTTTTGGGTCACTGGGTCGATCCACTAAAATATGCATCCTTATGTCGGGTCACCGCTTCACTTGCTCCTCGTGATTGCATCTGTTAATGTACTTATTATGTGTTGTATGTGAGCTTTCGTTATGTGTGCTGGTATATATAGCTCTAAGAGCAACTCCAGCAGACCCCCTATCCCACCCCCAACTCGAAAAGTAGGGGCCGAAGTCAAAAACTCACTCCGAGCCCCCCTAAGACCTATTCTAAGGGGCACCCAAATCCCTTCGGCACCAATTCCTGCGGTGTGTTGGGCGCCCTACTCCACCCAGAGCTGGCGGTCCCGTCCAAGACGGATCTCGTCGCCGCGCGCCCGACCCTCCTCGCTCCTCCACCGCCGGGCCGGAGTCGCGCCGCCCGCCGGACGGAGCTCGTGCTCCTCCGTGCCACGCCCGGCTCGTGCTCTTCCGCACCGTTGCCGCCGCACCTGGAGGGGACGGAGCTGCCACGCAGGAGCTTGGGCGCCGCCGTCGCCGGCAACACCCTCGAGCGGACCGCAGCTCAACCTCCATGGACGGCGCCACCCAAGCCCGAATCGACGCACTCCAGCCTCGAATCGACACCGGAAGCCGACGTCGACGTCTTCTCCACTGCTGCGCCGCCCTGTGGCTCCCCAATCTCGCCCAGAGCTGTGCCCCTTGAGCTCCACCCGCCCCTGCTAGGAACGGCACCACCGCACGGAGCACGGCGCCACCGCCCCTCGGACTCCCCCGCCGCCGCCAGCGCACGGAGCGCGGCTCGCCTCGCGCGGCCATCGAGCACGAGCCGGCGGCCGCCGCCGATCGACGCCTGACGGAGCTCTCCGGCCGCCTGTCGATCTCGAGCCGGGCCGCTTTGCGGCGGCCACGGGCGACCCGCGACGCCACCTCGCCGCGGGAGGGCCGCCACACGCCACGGCGGCTCCTCCCTACGCCGCCACGCCTGGAGATCGGAGGAGAGGAGCGGGATCGGGCCTCGTAATGCGCAGCGCCCGGGAGAGCAAGAAGAGTCCGGAGGAAGAGAGGAGAAGAGGGTGGGGAGAGAGAAGACGCTGGGGGAGAGGAAAAAATCTTGAGTGATTGACAAATGGGTCCCACACGTCATAGCAAAATAGGGGCTTCGTAGTTGGGGTTATTGCTGGAGTCGGAGGCTAAATCTGAACCCCAAAAAAGTTAGGGGAGCCCCTATTCAGTGAAGTAGGGGGTCGAAGTAGGGCTATTGCTGGAGTTGCTCTAATGCAGTGTGGATTACACGTGCCGAGGCTGCACCGTATGGATCGATGTCGGAGCATGGTGTGTATTCTGGACTCGGGGTAAACGAAGAAGCAATTGTCAGCTGAGTTTTCCGTCCTTGTACCGAGGTCGGATTGTGATCATTGAATTTTTTTTATATTTTTTTTAATCATTTTGCAAAATTATACGACCGTTTGAAAATTTATCAGATTTGTCCACCAACCGTCGTGTGCCACGGCTGACGGCGTGGGCACGGCGTTTACAACCAACCGTAGTGGCCCACGGCGATTGGTAACAATTGATAAAATTTTATTAAATCTAGTAGAAAATTAAACAAGGGAAATTAAGGACTGGGTTCGATTATTACAACACAATCACAATAGGATGCTCAAATATTACAAAGACTGCAAAAAGATTACAATATCTTAAAAAATGACAAACTTCAGCCATTGTTGCGATGTGGACGACGAAGGTTTATCTTTCCTTGTACCTTTTTTAGCTGGTGGATTAGCAACACACGGGTCTGCTGGTGGAGCATAAAGACCACCCGGAGCATAAAGACCACCATAAGGAGGTTCCTCTCCTCTTGCAATGGCATCTGCAGTTCTTCTTTGCAAATAATGATGCATGTCTAGTGGAGCATAAAGAGCATCCCAAGGAGGTTCCTCTCCTCTTGCAATGGCATCTGCAGTTACTCCTTGCATATATCAAAGGATGCCTCTTTCGAACGTGCTCATTTTCTTCGGATCAGGTGCCGCATTTGTGTTTTTCCCCTTCGGATGACCACCACCATTACCATCCTCACCCCCTCCGGTGGCAGAAGTAGACATCTCTAGTTACACAAAATCATAACTAATTTAACTAAGTACAGTATTCTAAACTAATTAAACTAATTACATAAAATAAATAAAGAGAGGAAACTTACTTAAGAGGGAGGAGCAGCTCGTGGGGAGAGGGAGGTCATGCACGGGCAGATCGCTTGTGTCGCCGCCTTTATATAAGCTGCCATCCGCCACCAACCGCCGTAGTCCACGGCGGCGGATTCATCACGTGGTCCACTCGACTTCAATGATACTCGATCTCGAACCTACTGCCTACCATACCGCCGTGGTTGATTTTCGGCGGGTTGTTTTTTTAACTTAATGATTAATTTTTTGTTTTTTAACTTTATGATTAAGAAAACTAGGTTGTAATAAAGAAAAGCAAAGTGACATACTAAAAAATAGTCATGATCACATATAATAGTGCTCCTGTACAAATAATATGCGACCTAATCTAGCATCGTCTGGTCTTCTTGAGCAGCTCGTCACCGGATCTGCGGCGTCGTCGCCGCGAGGGTACGTCAACGGGTCATGTGGGTGGATCTGCCGACGCCTAGCATCAGCAGATCGGCCATGCGGTGTCGCCATCGCCTCCGCCGACCCTGCAACCTCGTGGGACGACCCTGGCAGCCCTCCCGAGAGACGGCCAGGTTTCACCGCCCACTGCAACCGCGAGTCTCTGAGACGGCTGCGCCTCACCGCTCGCGCCTGGCAGCTGCGAGCCTCCTGGCTACGCCCCACCACTCGCTCTGGCACGAAGCCTCCGGCCGTCCCCCTCCCTCCTGAGTCCACGTGGGTGGCGCGCTCCTAGCTGCGACCCTCCGATCTCGCCCCGCGATCGCAAACCCCGCAAGAAGTCGGCCGACCCCGACCCTCGGCCTGGTCTGTAGGGTGGAGTCGAGTGCCGCCGACGTAAACTGGAACAAATAGTATTATTAAATCACGTAGCCTAATTAATACAATCTAGTATTTAATGGTTCGACATAGAGTTGTGGTATTTACCTGACGGAAGAACAGCGCCAGTGGACGAGGAAGGAATCGGTCTTCGCTGCTCGTGCTCGGTATCTGCCGGGTTCGGTGGAGGTCCTCGTGGTCTTTGCCGGGTCCCGTCCTCCCGGTGCCGGGTGCAGGTGTAGGTGCAGGACCTCTGAGAGAAGGGCCCCCTAGAGGAGACATCCTCAAGGGAGGATGCACCGGAGGGCGTGCCGGGTAGAAAGCCGCCTGGTAGGGTGGCCGTGACAAAGACGACGGTGCCGTGTGGGAACGACCAGTCGAGGCGGAGCTGGAGGACGACTGGGGGTACCGTGGAAACAGTGGTAGAGCCGGGTTGCCGCGGTAGTTGACCGCGTAAGGAACCTCGTGGTGATGGCACCCATCCTGTGGAACGTCTCCTCGATCTCCTGGTGTGACATGAGGTTCAGCCTCGCCTTCGACTCCTCTACAATACGTGAAAGGTCCGCAATCACGTCGAACTGCAAAAGAAATTATTAGTAAATGCTAGAATGTAAAGTACCATAAGGAAAAGGCGGTGAATTTTCAAACTCACCGCCGCGTCGTAGTGCTGATCCGTCGCACTGTGCAGCTGCCGTCGTGCCGATCCCGCCGTCGGAACCGGTGGTCGGTGGCGTGGGACGTACATCACACGCGACCGAGTCCTCGGGGTGTACCACTGGATGTACGCCTCCCACGCCGTGTCGTCGTGGGGCCGGTCCTCCGTGACGACGTTCTGCGACGCGGTAGCCCAACCGTCCACGTACGGCTGCACCTTCTGAACCCAGGAAACACGCCCCGCAACTCCCCTCCGAGACCACCTACGACGAATTAAACATATTTGTCAGCGGCTGAAATCTTCGAACGCTGAATTAAATTTAAAAATTAATGAGAACTCACCTATGGTAGGCGCTAGGAACAGTGTGCACCACGGCCGCAGCCACTCGGTAGCGCCGCGCCTCAAGACCGTGGATGGCGTACTTCTCCACGTACATGTCGAACAGCAACGGCGTCCTCGTCATCTAGTAGTGCTGGTTTCGGAAGCACAAAGACGAGAGCCCCTGTGGTGCGCGGGTCGCGACAGCCTCCTCTGAGTAGGGTGTCCACCTGACGTCCGCGCCTGTGAGAGCATCGAACTGACCGACGAAGTCCTTGTACGCCTTCTTCGTCTGGTCATGGGCGTACGAGACCTGCATACAAACCAAATGTGAACCTTAAATGTGGATTGAACAAACTAGACAAAATGGAAAGACAAATTGAAAGTGAAAGGTAAGAAATTACCGTCCGGTGGCACCACAACGAGCCCATGATGAAACGGTCGCGGCGGTCGTGGCCCTCCGGGCAGGGGTCGTCAGCAGTAGAGGGGACGATGGCCGACCAATCGCAAACCGCTCGTGGCACCGTAGAAGAAAGGAGAGGACAATGGAGAAGGATCGGCTCCGAACGACCCTTCAACACCCCGAGCACAGCCTCATGCGCGCCGCAAGAAGAACAGAGTTGCCCAAGCGATCTGGGCACGCACCACGGCGTCGGCGATCCTCGAGCGTGGGGGATCAAGTACCTCGCCACCGCGTCACCCTGCGAACTGCAGAACAAGACGAACCCAAACACACAGCAGTGCGCCTCGAAGAACACATCGTCTCCTCCTCGGCGTCATCGCTAAGTAATCGAATCAAACGTTAGTTACATTGTCTCCATATCTTCAAAAACGAAGAGAAATATGAGGTAAAGGTACGTACGCTAAACTGCTGCAACCAAGTCAAGGTGGGTCCGTGAGCGTCGCGAACTCCGGTACGGGCGGGCGCGATCGTTCGAGGAACCGTTCATGAACCGGCGAGGAACTCTGTACGCCACTCAGCGGAGATGTCCGCAGCCCCAGCGGCTCGCCCTCACATGGAAGTCCCATCAACAGCGACGTGTCCTGAAGAGTCACCGTCATCTCGCCGACGGTGAAGTGGAACGTGTGGGTCTCCGGCCTCGATGGTCGAGCGGGTGAGGAGGAGAAGTCGTCTTGATCGAAGTGTGTCATGCGATCCTTCCGAGGAATCGCCGCTACCGGCCGCCCTCGACTAAACGCTTCTGAGCAGGAGTCTGCGTAGCGTAGCCTGAAACAAATAAGGTAATTTATTAGTTAGAACAAAAAGATAAATGAAGGTACAAACAATAACATAGCATCAGTTCACGTACTTGGGAACCCAAAGGTCGTGGATCGGCAGCAACGTGCGCGTAGTGCGGGAACGCACGTGTCCAACATCCTCTCGAGGGGCGGTGGGCGAGGCAGCGGTGCTGCGGTCGATCTCCCTGTCTAACAACTCAGGCGTCACGTACGCCTCAACCTCACCACGAGCTCGAGCCTCGGCTGAGCACGAGCACGAGCACGAGCCTCGGCCTCGGCTGGCGTGGTGTGAGCTCGATCCATAACTGCAGATGCATACAAAAATTAAATATACAAGTAAAAAATCAGATAAGTAATTTTCTACAATTTCTACAATTTCTAAAATAGATAAACTAATTTTCTACATTTTCTAAAGGAGATGAATTAATTTTCTAGAATTTCTAAACATGCTAAAGTAATTTCTACAATTTATAGAACAGATAAACTAATTTTCTATATTTTCTAAACAAACTAAAATAATTTCGATAATTTCTACAATATCTATAACAGATAAATTAATTTTCTTGAATTTCTAAACGAATTAAAGTATTTTCTACAATTTCCAAAATAGATAAACTCATTTTCTACATTTTCTAAACGAGATAAATTAATTTTCTAAACAAATTAAAGTAAATTCAACAATTTCCACGACAGATAAACTAATTTTCTAGAATTTCTATACATGCTAAAGTAATTTCTACAATTTCTACAATAGATAAAATAATTTTCTATATTTTCTAAACATATTAAAGTAATTTCGACAATTTCTACACATGTTAAAATAATTTCTAGAACTGATAAACTAATTTTCTATATTTTCTAAACTAAAAAACTAATTTTCTAAATCTAAACTAATTGAATTAACTAATTTCTAAATTTTCTAATCTAAAAACTAATTTTCTAAATCTAAACTAATTGAATTAACTAATTTCTAAATTTTCTAATCTAAAAACTAATTTTCTAAATCTAAATCTAATTTTCTACACTAATTACACTAATTAAATTAATTAAAAAAAGAAAACATACGAGAAAACGACAAGGGAGAATGGGCCATGGCAGGCTGACGCCGCCCTTTATATAAGCCTGTTACGTCCGCCACGCGAGGACCCACTCTGCCGTGGCCACGCAGACCTCACTGTGACCCACGGCAGTAGTGCCGCTGGGCCCTGCACCCGATGCCGGCGGCCGTACTAGACACCGCATTTCAGGTCGGTAGGGTTCGGCCGAAAACCCCGGGTTTTGGGAGAAAATCTGCCCATGACCGTCCCATGGGACTTGTCGGGCCTCGGTTCAGTAGGGCGATACTGCCAGCCGCTTTTATAGTGTAAAACAGCTAAAAGCGATATTTCGGGCCGGGTTCGGGCCTAGATTTTTTCGCGGCTTCAGATCTCGCCCATGGCCCGATGGGTCCGGGCTGGCGTGGGCGGGCCGAGCCAGCCGCGGGTCGGGCCGAGCTCAAAATGCTCAGGTCTACCCACGGCGGTAGTAGGCCTTTTCCGCCGTGGCTTACGGCGGTTGATGTTTATTTTTTGATAAATTTCGAAACGGTAGTATAATTTTGCAAAATGATTAAAAATATATATATATAAATTCGTGATCATTTCCTTTTTGAAAAGAGGTGGTGATCATTTCAGAACAAAAAGGAAACGATGAGCTCACTTGCCCGGTTGAGTCGTTATCTACTGGTGTGGTGTGGTGTGGTGCGGACGATGGCTGCATTTGCCTATTTGTGTTGGTTTGCAGTACGAGTAGACTTTGCCAGATGGCACCAACTGACTACTTGTGCAGATGCCGTGTGGGCCTGCAGATTAGCAATGCGGAGACCAGCCAGCCAGTCAACCTATTGCGGCGGGCGGCTTCTCTTCCACTCGCTGACTCGCGGCCGGTTCCCTTTCAGGCTAAGTCCAACAATAAGAGGCAAACGTAGAAGGCAAATTGACCTTTGCCTATCCTCTACAGTATTTTGCCTCTCCTCCAAATCTCACCATCTCCAACAGAGGGAAAAGGCAATCGCATCTTCCCCGCCGGAGGGAGAAGGGGGTGACGGGAGCACGTCGGCGGGCGGGGCGCGGAGCGCGCTTGAACGCCGCCGGGCAGCAGCGGCCGCCCGGCGCGGCGGCGCGGAGGCGGAGCGCGGCACGCCAAGGCGTGGTGGCGGTCGGTTTCCCCGGGGGCCGCGCGCCGCGTCCTTCCTCCGGCGGAGCTCGCCCACGCCATCTCGCTGCCTCCCCTCCCCTTCTCCTCGTGCTCTCCTCTGCGGCCTGGATCTGAAGAAAGGGCGGGATTGGCCGCCGGCGCCGGTTGGTCACGGCGGGCGGCGCTGGGCCAGGCCATCTTGGCGACCGAGTCCTCCCTACGCCTCCTCCGCCGATGAGTGCGCTCGAGTCTGCTGCGCCTCCTCCACCTGAGCGCGGCAACGGTGGGGCTTCTTCTCCGGTGCTGCCGCCTCCTCCTCCTCCTCCTCCCGCATGCAGTCGGCTCTCTCCCTCCCGCTCGGGCCGCGGCAGATGCCTTCGAGGAGAGAGGAGATGCAAAATTGCATCTCCTCTCTCCTAGGTAGGAAGAATGTCTTGCGTTTTGCCTCCTCTGTTGGAGAGGATTCCTGACGTGCACAGTGGCGAGCGGGAGGCAACCATTCTTTCCATTCCTCTTGGCATCGGCAACAAGCAACTTCGATTGCCAGCCGAAACAGGGTTCCGTTCCGCCATGGATGCCGCTGCTTTCTTCTACTCCTCCCGCCTTCCGGTTCTAGTTGGGGTCGCCGTCTCCATCCTCGTGGCGTTCCTCCTCCCTGTCGTGCTCACCCAGGACCCCAACATCTGCGGGACCAAGGGCAACGGCGACGCCGCCCTCCGCCTCCTCCACCTCCAGCGGCCCGCCCTTCGAGGCCAACTGCCCGCCTCGGGACTCCCTCCAGACATGGCCGCCAACGCCAGCTTCCTCAACGCCACCTTCGGCCTCGCGGCCGGAGGGGGCGGCGGCGGGGACACGGTGTACGGCCTCGCCACGTGCCTCGCGGGGCCGAGAGATCGGATGCGCCGCGCTGGCGGGTGCGGCCGAGCCGGTGAGGGGCGCTGCGGAGCCGCAGGGACATGGTGCTCGGTACTCGAATCGCCTCGTCGTTACGACAACGCGGCTTCTTGGGCCGGACACGTCACCCGACGCCTCGCCGTGCCCAACAACTTCTCCGACCGGCGGCGCTGGACAAGCGCGAGAGAGCCTTGAGGTCGATGGCCGCGGCGGATCGCCGGTCCGGCTCGCGCGACGAGCGGCCAACGCGACGGCCACGGGCCGGGCGTAGGTGCGGAGGACGACCGCCAGGAGTGTACCGGTGCTGACGGCACGCACATGGTCTGCTTGGCGTCTGCTGCGGACATGGACGGCGTCCGGCTCGCCAGCCCATGCTACTGCGCTACGAGCTCATGGCATTCGAGCCCGGCACGGCGCCGTCCATGGTGCCGCTCGCCGAACCGCCGCCGCCATCTGCGCAAGGAGCTCCTTGGGGCTGGGGCCCGGGGGGGAGTGGGGAGATCCACATCCTCGAATAAAAAGACCAGAATCAGAAATGTCAGGGGTGCGTTTGGCACGGCTCCCAGCCGTTCCGCTCCGCGTGCGAAGCGAGGAGCCGTGCCAAACGGGGGAGCAAAACAGCTCCACGAAGCTGCCCGGCCGCTCTCTGGAGCGCGTTCTCGGCGAGTGGAGCCAAAAAGGCGCTTCCCGCTCACTGGGGCTCCTCCTGCGATTCCCCACCCTGCCCTCGAGGGACTCACGGCCGATGCCGAGAGGCGAGAGGTTGGTGAGGAAGTGAGAGGGAGAGAGCAGAGCAGGGGAAGGAGGACGGTGATGGCGCTGGCGTCGTCGGCGGGCGCGGTGGGGCGGCAGCGGCTCACCCGGTCCTCGATCCGTCGGCGGGCGAGGTGGGGGCCGGCGGCCGGTGGCACGTGGGGTTGAAGGCCGGGCACGGAATGCGGTGTGCGGCGATGCGGAATCGCGGAGGCAACGAGGGTGTTGAAGCCTTGAACGGCGGCCGCCTCTTGCCTACGAGAGAGAAGAAGGAATAGATTAGGGTTAGAAATGCAATGGGCTAACAGGGCTCTATTGGGCTGCATTATGTTGATGGGCTATATTGGGATAAGGCGGGGAATGTGCATGCCTTGAGAGAGGGAAGAGAGAAGAAAATGAGAAGAAAAAAAATAAAAGGAAAAAAGAAAAATAAGAGGAAAAAAGAGGAAGTAAAAAAAGAAAAGGGAAGGGTATTATGGACATTTCACCCTTCACACAGTCAGGAGGAGCTGTTTCGCCAAACATTTTTCCAAAACGGATTCAGCTCCACCACAGAATCCGCTCCACCACCCTGCCAGCCAGCCACAGCCTGCCACAAAGCACCAAACGCACCCTAATTCTGTTCCCATCCTCTTGGCTCATCGCCCATCGCAAATGTGAATTTGTGATTTAATTTGTTGATGCAGACGTATTGGCAGGAGCATTGGGTGGAGCTGCGCTGCTTCTTCTCGGGGCTTGCCTAATAACAACATGGTGGTACAAGAAGAGATCGCCAGACAGCCGAAAGAGGATGGAGTCACTTACAACCACCGGCGGCATCCGCGAGGTACAAATGCTTGTGATTGAAGCGGATGATCCTTCGCGCACAAGCTGGGCCAGGGCGGCAATGGCGAGGTGTACAAGGGAAGCCTCCCCGACGGGCGCGAGGTGGCGGTGAAGATGCTCAAGGAGGCCAAGGTGGACGGCGAGGAGTTCATTAACGAGGTGGCCAGCATCAGCCGGACCTCGCATGTGAACGTGGTCACGCTGCTGGGCTTCTGCCTGGAAGGATCCGGGCCCAAATCCAAGAGGGGACTCGTCTACGAGTACATGCCCAACGGCTCGCTGGAGAGGTACACCGCCGGCGGCGACCTCGGCTGGGAACAGCTGCTGGGCATCGCCGTGGGCATCGCGCGGGGGCTCGAGTACCTCCACTGCGGTTGCAACGCCCACATCGTGCACTTCGACATCAAGCCCCACAACATCCTCCTGGACGCGGAACTCCGCCCCAAGATCTCCGATTTCGGGCTGGCCAAGCTGCGGCCCCAGAGGGAGAGCACCATCCCCGTGTCCATCGCCGGGGCCAGGGGCACCGTCGGCTACATCGCGCCGGAGGTGTTCTCCAGGCAGGTCGGGTTGGGAGCGGTCACCAGCAAGTCCGACGTCTACAGCTACGGCATGATGGTGCTGGAGATGGTCGGCGCGAGGAGGGCCGTCAACAGTGGTGGCTCCCGTGAACCAAAAGCGTGATCGCATCTACTTCCCGGAGTGGCTGTACCAAGATCTGGACGGGTTCTGCGCGAGCGCCTGTGGGCCCAACGACGAGGCGGGCACTACGGAGGTGGTGAGGAAGATGGTGATCGTCGGCCTCTGGTGCATCCGGATGTCTCCTTCCGATCGCCCGACCATGAGCAGGGTCGTTGAGATGCTGGAGAAGACCAAGCCAGAGCTAGAGCTGCCGCCAGAGGCAGCACGCGCAGATGCAGCACAACAGCAGCAGCAGCCTCTTCCTGACTCTTCTTCGTGGAGAACGTGTAGCCCAACAAGCTCATAAAGTCATAAGGCGGACCACTTGACTTGGTCGGGCCACAACAAGCCAATAAGGCGGCCCATATGATATATTTTGCAATTATCACTAGAGATGTTACACCCCATTCTTGTATTTCGTCTTGTTTGTGTCTAATTAATGAAGTTCTTTCAACCACTCTAATCCCGCATCTCCAAGAGCTTCTTCAAATCACACTAGTCAAATTCCCAGTTAGCTAGTCATTCACCTAATAAAGGTGAGGAAACTAACAGACTAGTTAAAATCTCCTTCGTATCCAACTCTCTTCTTTCCTCTCCTCCCTCCAACTCACTGACATGTGGGCCCACAACATCATCTAATCTCCTCCTCTCCCGCCTACACGCCACCGTCAACCCACCTGCTCGCCGGCGCCTGCTCGCTGCGGAGAGCCCCTATGCGCCGCTGCACTTCCGCCTCTGCTGCCACCGCTAGCCGGTGGAGACCTCCCGCGCGCCGTCGTCGTGGCCCTGGAGCTCGGCCTCCACCTTCCTCTCACCCTCCGCCGCCGGGAGCGTCTAGCCGTAGTCGTCTGCCCACTGATGGCCCTGCGACGGGGCGGCGCCGGCGAGATAGCGAGGGAGCAAGGTCGCGTGGGGTGGGAGCAGGGGCGTGCGAGGAGGTAGCAGGGACGCGGAGAAGATGGAGATTGCAAGGTGAGACGCTCGGGAAAAAAAGCTAGCGGATGGGAGAAAATAGTGAGAAGGATAATTAGTGGAGGGAAAATAAGAGACTGTTGGATTGACTTTTTACCACTTGTGATCTCAATTTATGTAATTAAGTGGATTTAGAGAAACTCCAACAGTCTAGCTAAAAACTTAGCTGGCCCCGTTTAATTCGTGAGGTGAAAGTTTTGGGTCCTCTTTCAAGATCTATTAGAAGTATTGAACGTAGACTAGTTACAAAAATAATTACACAAATGAACCGGAAATTGCGAGACGAATTCATTAAGTCTAATTAATCCATCATTAGAGATTGGTTACTATAGCACAATGTTGTCTAATCATGACACAATTAGGCTCGTTAGATTAATCTCGAAAATTAAGGTAGAGGTTGTCGGAGTTTTATATCCGGCAACCTCCATAGGGGTACCCGTCGGAGAGTAGATAGTAGGGATCGCTGCACTGAACTCGAAAGTATCTTGGCGGGACACAAGATTTATACAGGTTCGGATAGCCACAGTAGCGTACCCTACATCCTGTTTGGAGTAGTATTGCGTCCTGCGCCTAGATGTTGTTCCCCGGAGGGATTGTCGATGTTCCTAGGTACCCCGCCTCCTTTATATAGTCCAGGGCGGGTGCCTAGGGAGTCCTAGTAGGATTACACGACACGAGTCCTAGTAGGATTACAGGGGAATTCTAGTAGAAGTCCGTCTTCATCTTTCCTTGCAGGTACCCGGGGTGTATACTCGACAAGCCCCCGAGCACTTTGTAGTCGAGAGTAGTAGTTCGAGTAGTCTTGAAGCCTCTTCGAGTAGTTCTTGAGCGTCCTCGAGTTACTGCTTGGAGAAGTCTTCAATAGTACTTGAGCTGCCTTGGAAGGTGGTGTGGTCCACTCATTTGTCTTGAAGTCGAGATTATATGGAAGTGTGATTGCAAAATCGCACTCCATATGGAGTAGCCCCCGAGCCTTAGGTTGAGTTGTGGACTCTGGCTGAGGGTCAATCTTGATTCTGCTTCCGTCTTGAAAAAATCAACTGATGGGTGTAGCATAGTAGCCCCCGAGCCTTGGAACGATTGACAAATCAATCCAAGGGTCTTCAGTGTTCGCGGAAGTCATCATCTGAGTACTCTTGCAGCGTTCAGCCCCCGAGCTCGTCACTGGGTGAGCTGTATGAGCCACGTCGAGTAGTTGTTGGTATCGAGCCCCCGAGCTAGAGAGCTAGAGCTAGCGAAGACAACTCAAGTCGCCGCCGAGTAGTGATTTGACGGTAGCCCCGAGTTTGGGAACTAGCTGCGCCCGATGGAGGTAATGCGTGAGCGTCCCGAGAGTCATCACAGGAGCTTGACTTGAAAGTAAAGATGCGTACATTATGTAGCATATTTGTAGAAATTGAATCTACAAGTGACAGATACAAGATACAAATGTGTATGTAAATGTAAATGTCATGCGTCATTCTCTTGTTTCGGTCGTAAGGCGTCGAGTAGTTAGCCTGATGCGGTTAAGCGCCCGCCTTTGGTCGCTGTTTAGCCATAGCCGCTGGGGGCGTGGAGGCATGACAGGAGAGCTGGTTTGAGCGCCCGGTCTCTGAGGAGCCTGTTTAGCCATAGCCGCTGGGGGCGTGGAGGCATGACAGGAGAGCCGAGGCTTTGCGCGGATCAAGGCGTGTGCTACTGGAGCGAGACCATTAAGAGGTAGACGAAAGTAGTCGGCATGGCGACAAGAGAGAGCGTGATTGCTCGTGAAGTAGTCATTGAGACCTTCCGCTGCGGGCGAGAGAAGAGAGTGCGTGTTGTCGCAGTGTAGCTCACGGGCAAGTAGCCGCTGAGAGGTGTACACGGTAGTCTTCTGGTTCCGATGGAAAACAAGTCAAGAAAAATAATTATTGAAATAAGTGACTTAGCTTGATTCGTGGATCGTTGTTGCGAAGTCGACTAGTCGGTGGATGCGACTAGTTGTTGATGGCGTGGAAGCCGTTCTTGACTAGTTTTCTGGTTGAAACTAGCCGAGATGAGTAGTCGAAGTAGTCGTCGACGAGTCGATGCGGCTGATGTCGATTTTCGTGTAGTCTTCCGTGTGAGCCAAGCCGTATGTCCAGCTTGTAGCTTCTCCGTTGCTGGTGCGTTGCTGGTGTACATGTAGCATAGAGCAATCTTGATGGTCTTTGCGTACAGCTTGATGCTCTGATGGAACGGAGTACTCAAAGCAATGCTCTGCTTGGCTTTTTTTTTTCTGGATGCGTGCGCTGCTGCTGTAGACTTGTAGCCGCTGCTTCATGGGCCTTTGTGCTTCTGGTTAACAGGCAGGCATGCGGAAGCAATCTTGGACTTTTTCAGAATCGAACTGCAGTTCCGTCTGCTGTCTCCATTTCCATCTCGAACTCGGCGAGTTGTGGCGTGCGATTAGGAGCACGGATTGATTTCGCCTCGACGGAACGTGGCGACTTCAACTTGGAACCGAGCACGGAATTGAATCCGTCCTGGATTGAGTTGTCACCAATCAGCAGTCACGCCACGTACTGTGTAGATTGATCTTGATTTTGAAAATAGTTACTTCGAATTCGCCTAATGATCGTGACGATCGCCCCATGGTGGGCGCCAATGTCGGAGTTTTATATCCGGCAATCTCCATAGGGGTACCCGTCGGAGAGTAGATAGTAGGGGATCGCCAGACCTGGAACTCGAAAGTATGCGCGGGGACATAAGATTTATACAGGTTCGGATAGCCACAGTAGCGTACCCTACGTCCTGTTTGGAGTAGTATTGCGCCCTGCGCCTAGATGTTGTTCCCCGGAGGGATTGTCGATGTGTTCCTAGGTACCCTGCCCTCCTTTATATAGTCCAGGGGCGGGTGCCTAGTCGGTTACAAGGTAAGAGTCCTAGTAGGATTACACGGCACGAGTCCTAGTAGGATTACAGGGGAATTCTAGTAGGAGTCCGTCTTCATCCTTCCTTGCAGGTACCCGGGGTGTATGCCCGACAGAGGTTGTGGAATAGATTTTGTCATTAATCTACATTTAATACTCCTAATTAGTGTCTGGAGATTGATGTGATGGGAAGTTGGTGAAATTTTAGGAACTAAATCCAGAGTTTTAGAAGACATGTAAAAAGATAAAGAGCTCTAGAATCAGAGGATAAACCAACATTCTCTCCAAAACTGAACACTTCGTATCTCAATACCAATAGACCCCACATGCCATAATCTTCCTCCCCACCTCTGCTTGGTCCCTGACTACGCTGCCGCAACTCGCACGCACACAGCAGTGAGCAAGGAGCACGCGCAAGAAGAACCGACCCATCGCTCTCAAGGATGGAAACGGATCAGGTTCGCATGGAATCTGTTGACACCGTTTTTTGGAAAAACAGGGTCAAAAAGGATAAGGAGAAACAACCGAGTGCAATCGGCCGATCGAAGGAGGAACAGAGCAATCAACGAGATCCGCCGATGGTCAGAAGAGTTCAGCCCTGACAGTGGGCCAGCAGGTCAGAGCGATCGGCCGATGGCAAACCAGAGGATCGGCCGATGGGCATAAAGAAGAGGGTATTCAAAGAAATACGCCAGAAGGAAAGCACGGTGGAGGCGGGTCAATCCACGATTGACAACGGGTCAAGAGTCAGTTTTTAGAAGGTCTTAGACTCCTGCGAGAGTCATTTTCTATTTTTAGTAGTTTTTGTCTTTAGATACAAGAAAGCAAAGGTGAATCGGCTAGGAGCTCGTTGTCCTCGGGACATAAATAGCGACCTGCGTGGTCGGGAAAATCTGTACACACCAATATCAAACAAACCGCCTCCGGGCAAATCCTTTACTTTTACTGCATCTACCTTTACAGCATCTACTTTTCAGCGACTTCGCAGTGCGTTTTCTCTTTCTACAACGCCATGCTTGGGTTCGTGGGCTGCATCACCGATCTCCGACAAGCTTGTGAGTACCGTTTTACCGAATAACCCTAGGCTTTAACCTCCCGCATCGGCGAGGTTTCGCTCTAGTTCTTTATTCACCCCTTACCGATATTAGCTAGATCTACAAGTTTTCGCATCAAATTCTTGTAGTTTTAGCTATTATCATTATCATCCGCCGATCTAGATCCCTATCGGCTTTCAACATCACGCCGATTCGACCTACTGGCCGACGTCACGATCGGCCGATCCACCGATCGCACCGCGCTCGGCCGCTTTCCGAGCGGCCGATCCCGCTTTTCCGTGATCGGCCGATTTGGTTGGTACACGTGTCGTCAGCAAGGCCATCGGTTCTCTAGCCGATCCCTAATATTTTCTATTGTCAATCAACAGTGTCGATTGGGCACGCCTCGCCATGCATCGGAGTCACGTGTGTCGCGCGCAAGGGTGACGTCCTATTTTTGCGTCAACAGAATCGGGTTCGGATAACACATTTTACCACATTTTTACTCGAATACGAATACAAAATGGATGTGTCGAATTCGGAAACGCATTCGGATATCTACTCGATTTGGAAGACAACATTTACCAATTTTCTTTATTGAAAATTTACAATTACAAAATCATGTAAACACTAAAGTATTAGTACATAATAGAGATCGCTCATTAAGAATATCACATTCATCCATATTTATTTTATATATTAATCATATAATAAATAAAAACTATTAACAAATACATTTTTAAATATATATACACAAACATTTATCAAACAATAATAAAAATACATGGAAAATATTTTCATCAATACATAAATAAATTAGAGTAATTAACATTAAACTTTATATAATGTATTTTTATTATTAAAATTAATGATATTGGTCATTAAATTCAAATGTAACTCTTAAATTGTTTTATGGATACAATATTTTAATATTAAAATTAATGTCATAATCATTAGTTATGGATATAATTTTTTTCAATTATACACTATCATTATTAGTATTCTATTGAACATAATTTGTCATTAGTTATAGACATAACTTACAATTATATATAGTCGAATACGGATAGTGCCGGATAGTGACGAATACGCATGGAATCGGATAGAGAAAAAATCGACAAAAACGAATTCAGATGTATCCACTTTACTACCACATTTGAATGCGAATACGGATACGGATATCCATATTTATGTTTTAGCAGATACGGATATCGGATAATTCGGATTCTATTTCCATATTTCCATCCCTACTCCCATTCGCATGTTGTCCTACTCCACTCAAGCAACGCGCACAATGGCGGTTGCGAGCCAGCGGCCCCCCTGAAAGCTGATGCCTGAAGCCCCACGTGTTGTCGTGCTACGACGCTAGGCGGTGGCGCCTGCTGCTTGGTCCTCAGCTCCCTGCAGGAGCGCTAGGCTGAAGATGTCCAGCTGCAGGACCTCCTCAGCCCGAGACATCTGTATTTGTACATGGATTGAATTTTGTTCGTTGCTCTCGTGTTGTGCATGTAGGTCGATTGGATCTGGATGGATTACATATTTGCATATGTGGTGGTTTTAATATACAATCTTTGCGCACGGGGCGGAGGGCTGATAAGTCGAGGCTGCGAGGTCGCGAGGCGGTGCGGTGCGAGCGGCTCCGAAGGTGCGGGCGAGGGGTCGTGCTGATGAAAGGAGCAAGGCAAGGACCGGCTCCACCTCCCCGTGAGGCTAGCTCGCTCCGCCGCCGCGTGACGCTCACCCATATGGCCCGGCGCCGCTCGCTCCATTACCCCCCACGGCTCGCTCCACTGTCTCGCGCCGTCCATTCTACCGCTCAGCGCCGGCCGGAGCTACGTGGGCGGGATGGCACGAGAGACGATTTGGCACGAGAAAGGGAGGGGGGTTGGCGCGCTGGACGGGTGATTGCGATGCGGACGAGGTCGCCAAATATGGCTAGCGCACGAGAGAGTTTTGCGAAGGAGATGGCGAGGGAAAGGTTATGCCAAGGGTGTTGTTGGATCGGTGTTTGGTCAACTTTTTCTTTTTTTTTACCGGTCTAAAATGATATAAAGAAGTTATTGGAGTTCCTTTTCCCCGTCTCTCTGAGAACTTTGCTATTCTATCGAACCACCCGCTGCTGTTTCTTTTCGGCGGTCAATGCCCTATTAACTTTAAAATCTAACGGAAAAAGGAAAGATCATAAGGAAAATGTGCAATCGCCTACTAGAAAAGAAAACATACAGAAGGGAGCACTTCAGGTTAAATTATAAAATCAAGCGCATCAATCCATTTCTCCTTCCCGCCGCTCGAAGCAGCATTCTCTCCTTTCACGTGCTTTGGAGTAATGCTTGTTCCATTAACATGCGCTGTGCGCTGTAAAGCACTCGAGCGGCACGTGAATCAGGACCAGAACATGTGTCGGTGCGTGGTTTGTAAGATGACACCGAACGTTGAGACTGATGAACGCCAACTGCACCAAGGCCAATTGTGGATTCAGGGCTTATTTTTGGGCAAACTCATCTAACTTTCTCTATTCACATAATCACATGTCATAGTGAGTCACATCTTCGGTAACTTTTCTCTATTCCAATACTATTCATACGCACAATTTGCCGAATTAAACCAGCGCTCAGCCGTTTGGGCATCACGGCCCAGCAAGCTGGCACGCCGACATTGCGCTCCCGTCACTCACATCTCTCGGTTTCCGGACTTCCGGCACCACACGACTCCGGCTCCATGGATTGCTTTCCAGATCTTCATCCGGTCATCCCCTCTCTGCTTGAGCCTGGAGTAGGGTTTTTTTTACCGCGGTAACATGTCCGGGTCAAACCAGTGTAACTTGCCGGTAACCGGCATAACCAGTCCGGTTGACCGGTTTGGCCAGTTTGGTAACCGTAACCGGCCCGGACCTGTTACGCTGGTTACCGCGGTAACCAACCGGTTACCAACGGTTAAAAAAAAAACTAACCTGGAGTCGCGCTGATGTGGGGGAAAAGGCGTGGACGAACGGCCACGCGGCCGCCGGGGTGCGTTCCCGCCTGGCCATCCGGGCCGACGGCCACCGTGGCAGGCACGGCAGCAGAACCAACCGACCAGCCGTTCTCTTCTGCAGTTCTGCTCCACATTACTGCTGCTGAATTTGCCAGCCTGTTCTGCAACAAGAAGGGCACCATTTCTGATCCCCCGGTGCTGCTGACCGTGCATGACCGCATGAGGCTGGGTGATCTCACCATGACTCGTATCCAACGTAGGAGTGCCCGATGGAGGACGGTGACACCTCTGAGCTCTGTCTGACTTCTTGACTCACCTGCCGATCCGTCCAGCCCTTTTTTCTTGTGGAAAAAAAAACACTGTCTCCATCCAAGGTTCTTTTTCAGGAATGAACCTATGACTAGGGACGGAAACGAATCAGATTCGCATGGAATTGGATAACACCTTTTACCACATTTTTACTCGAATACGAATATGGATTTGAATGTTTCTCGAATACGAAAACAAAACGGATGTCTCGAATTCGGAAGCGCAATTGGATATTTACTCGATTTGAAAGACAACATTTACCAATTTTTTATTGATAATTTACAATTACAAAATCATGTAAAGACTAAAGTATTAGTACGTAGCAGAGATCGTTCATTAAGAAATCACATTAATCCATATTATTTCAATAATGAATCATATAATAAATAAAACTATTAATAAATACATATTTTTAATATATATACATTTATCAAACATAAAGAATACATGAAAAATATTTTCATCAATACATAATAAACTAGAGTAATTAAAATTAAACTTTATATTAATTTATTTTATTGTTAAAATTAATTATATTGGTCAATAAATTTAAATATAACTTTTAAATTGTTTTATAGATGTAATATTTTTCATATTAAAATTAATGTCATAATCATTAGTTATGGATATTTTTTCAATTATACACTATCATTATTAGTATTCTGTTGAACATAAATTGCGAGATAAATTACCGTTTTATATAATCGAATACAGATAGTGTCGGATATTGTCGAATACGGATGGAATCAGATAGAGAAAAATCGACAAAAACAAATTCAAATGTATCCACTTTACTACCACATTTGAATTCGAATATGGATATGGATATCTATATTTATATTTTAGTGGATACGGATATCGGATAATTTGGATTTCATTTCCATATTTCCATCCCTACCTATGATGGCGGTTGCAGATGTGCCGGCCGCTGGCCTTAGCACTGACCGACCCACCGCGAGCCGCTCGAGCCGCCACCGCATACGCATTTTCTTGCCATTTTACCCCTCACCAAATTCTGAAGCCGATCAGAGAAGATGTCGTCGCTGTTGCACATATCTTGGGCATGTTCGGTGTTGCTTCAGGTCTGATCACAAATCAAGTGAAGTGTGCAATCTATCCTGTTCAATGTGACAATTTCAACTTGGAGGATGTGATGGAAGGTTTCCCTTGCCAAATTAAGAGTTTTCCTTGCAATTTCCTAGGTTTGCCCTTGCATTACATGCAACTTCAGCGTGTTGAAGTTCAGCCTTTGATCGACATGATGGCAAACCGGTTGCCAATGTGGAAGGGGCGGTTCCTGAACAGACCTGATAGATTAAAGCTCCTCAGTTCAATTCTATCATCCATTCCAACGTATTTTCTCACTTTTATTTGCACCGGCTAAATGGGCAATCAAGAGAATGGATAAAATCCGCAGAGGCTTCCTTTGAACCGGCTCTGAAGATGCACGAGGTGGGCACTGTCTTGTTTGTTGAAAGTGAAGAAACCAGAAAAAGATCGGTGGGCTGGGAGTATTGGATCTGGAGCAATTCAGCAGAGCGCTTCAGCTTAGGTGGCTCTTGTATCAACGGGCCGACCCTGATCGACCATGGGTAGGTTTGGAGGTGCCATGCAACGAAATAGACAAGCAACTCTTCAGAGCCACTACTTCTGTCACGGTTGGTAATGGGCAAAGGGCTTTGTTCTGGGAATCATCTTGACTGCAGGGGCGAGCACCTCGTGATCTGACTCCTAATCTGTACAATCTTAACTGGTGTAGAGGGCTCTGGAGAATGAGCACGGCAGAACAGATGGCTGAACTCGTCCTGATATGGGGTCATTTGCAAGAGGTGCAACTGAATACTCAGGAAGATGTAATTCGTTGGCGTTGTACTGCTAACGAGCAGTACTCGGCGAAATCTGCGTTTACAATTCAGTTATGGCACTTTCAACAGTATGCGATTCAGTTAAGGCACTTTGGCGTGCAAAGGTTGAAGGAAAGCATCAGTTTTTTTGGCTGGATGTTGGTGCAAAGCAAGTTACTGACTGCAGATCAGTTATTAATCAGGAATTGGCCATGCAACCCTCTTTGCCCTTTGTGTGATCAAGGCCTTGTTTAGTTGGTTGAAAAATTTGCAAATTTAATTGCTGGAACTCCTGTAGCACCGTGACGTTTCGCTTTGTTTGTGGTAAATATTATCCTACCATGGCCTAACTAGGCTCAAAAGATTCGTGTCGCAAAGGACATCCAAACTGTGTAATTAGTTATTTTTTACCTATATTTAATACTCCGAACATATGTCTTTTGTCGTATTTAATGTGATGTGATGGAGAGAGTGTGGAAAAAAAATTAGAAACTTTAGCCATCTAAACCAGGCCCAAGAGCTTGAAACTGCGGAACATCTGTGCATTCACTGTGTGTTTGCTCGTGAAGCCTAGAGCTTGGTTGTAGGTTGGACGAGTGGGAATGTTGTGTCGGTTCCTGGGTGGTCAATGCAGGAGTGGTGGAACTCTTCAGTATCCGGTTTTTCCAAAGAGGAGGGGGCGGCTGGTCTCATCTGTGTTGCTCTACACTGCATGGCATCGCTGGCAGCAGAGGAACAGAAGGATTTTTGATCGGGTGTTTGCGACGCCGATGCGGGTTCTGGCTTTAATCAAGCAGGACATGAAGCAACGTGAGGCTGCCTGTGGTGGTGGACCGAGCCTCTTTGTTTCTTAATGTTATATAAGCAGCTGCATGTGTTTAGCGTTTATTTTTTTATGTAATCACAACATTGTATCAATTCACATTCTTCTTCTTATATGATATTACAGTACTCCTATTTTTTTAAAAAAAAAAACCAGCACCAAACGCTCGGCCGTGTCCTTGAAGCAGAGAGCGAAAAGAAATGTCCCAGAGCTGCGCGTGGTGGGGTTGCTTGCTTGGTCTGCAGGTCGCAGATTTGCAGTAGCAGCAGCAGTAAACATGAAGCATGCTGTTGGTTGGGACGCCTGACAAGTGAAACGGTTTTCGTTTGTTTGTCAGCTCATCAGGTGGCTAGTGCAGCGTCAGAATTCAGAGCCAGAAAACCGTCCTGGCCTCCTGGCGTCCGGGGGCGCGACCGGCCGGCAATCATCAGTCATCACAACAACACGTCGTGATATACTGATATTAAAACCGAATAAATGGTCTGGAAGCCATAGAGATTACTATTATCATTATTTGCCTAAGACCATCTCCATCAGTTGCTCTAAAAGCATCTGCATCTGCAAAATGCAGATCGACGGCATCGTAGCAGCTCCAGCAGAGCCGCAACCGTGCTGCATTATGCACTGCGTGGTGGCGGCATTCTCGAGGACTCTGAGGCTTTCCCCATCCCAACCGCCACGGCCCCACCTCTCGGCCTCTTCCTCCTTCCCCACCCGTCCGGGCCGCCTGCCTCCTCGCCGCCGCTCCGCTGCCCGTCCTCCTCCTGCGCCGCGCATCCTCTCCCTCGTCCCCGTCACCGAGCTGCTCCCCGTCGCCGCCGCCTCCCGCGCGCTGCGCCGCCTCCTCCGCACCCCGCGGATCTCACGCGTTGACCTGTGGATTCGAGCACCTGCGCGAATCTCAGGCGATGGCGACTGAATCGAGGCCGCCGGAGATGGAGGGGGCGGTTGGGAGGGAGGGAGCTGCAGAGGCTCGTCCAGCTCTAGCAGAAGAATAATGGCGATGGCGGCCAGCCACGGCGCAGCCGGTGGTGGAGCTCCACAGCCGACGCGATTCGGAGCAGGGGCCGCGGCCTCGACGGCGGGCGAGCTGGCGAGTGAGCTGCGGCGGAGGAAGAACAGAGCAGGCGAGCGAGCTGTGGCAGAGTGGATCTCGATCCCCGTCATCTCCTCCACGCCCGTCGATGCAAATCCTGCCGCCGCCTTCTTCCCTCGGCGCAGATCCCCTCAACCACCCTGCTGCCTCCTTTTCCTCGGCGCCAATCGAGCGTGTGCCCGCATCGACGAGCTGCTGGCCGACCTCCTCACGGGCAAAACAGAGGAAGGGGATCCAGGACGTGGCGGCCCGCTCCGTCGTGGAGGAAACGGGCGTCCTTGCGAGCTCCGCCTGCCCCAACCGAGCTCCGAGCAGGCGAGGACGACGAGCTCCTCGGTCCGAAGGAGGGAGGCCGGGGAGCAAGGCGCGGCACCAAGGAGGGAGGGTAGAGAACGGGCCTGCCGCCGCCGTTCTTCCTCCGCCGGAGAGGAAGGAGAGAAGCGGAGGAGGGGCTCTCCGAGATCCAGGCCTGCGCGGGAGTCAACTACTTGGGCGGAATGCGCGAGGGGAACCGCGTTCCGCTGGAAGGCGCACCTTCTCGCTGCACTGTTTCCTTTTCTCATACTCGTTGTTTGCAGATGCGGAAGCACATATCTGCTGGAGATGGTCTAAGGCACCAGGTCTCCATCGACATACTATGTACTAGAACTCTAGAAGAATGCACATTTTCGTGCATCGCCTCAATTCGCAGGCCCGTGCACGCCATTTGAATTGAAGCCGTCGTCCTCGGACATTTCTCGTCAGAAATTTCACCGAGAAATATCAGAACCGAGCCAGAGCCTGGTTTAGATGCCTAAAGTTTCTAACTTTTTTTCCACACTATCGCCATCACATCACATTAAATACGTTAAAAGACATATGTTCGGAGTATTAAATATAGGTAAAAAAATAACTAATTACACAGTTTGGATGTCCTTTGCGACACGAATCTTTTGAGCCTAGTTAGGCCATGGTAGGATAATATTTACCACAAATAAACGAAACGCTAGCTACAAGTGAGTTCCAAAGATTAAATTTGCAAATTTTTCAACCAACTAAAGAAGGCGGCCTGGTTTAGTTGGCAATTTTTTTGCCAAAAATTTGCTACTTTTTCAACTCTCTCTCCATCACATCACATTAAATACACCAAAAGACATATGTTCGGAGCAGTAAATGTAGGTAAAAAAATTACTAATCACACAGTTCTGTTGTACATCACGCGAGGAATCTTTTGAGTCTAATTACCTCATGGTAGGATAATATTTACCACAAACAAACGAAACGTGCTACAGAAGTGCTACAGGAGTTGAAACAGTTACTTTTGCTAGTTTTTAACCATCTAAACAACACCCCAGCCGAGCTTGAGCCCAGCCTCGACGACCGGACAGGGACGGCGCCGCCGCCCGATGCAAAGACACCCATCGGATGCAGCCACCCGCCCATCGTGCACGGACAGTCGCTGACGGGCCGAGCCGCTGTCGCGGTCGGCCTTCCAGCGAGCCTGATCCAGGGTTATTTTATGCGACCGAAACCGCAATTTATACCGCGGTAACCGCTCAAACCGTCGCGGCACGGTTTCGGTTTGGAGCGGTTTGAACCGCTAGGATTTTGAAATATTCAAATTAAAAAAAAATCCCCAAAAAATCCTAATAAATCCTTCAAGTTGCGACGATGCTAATGGTGTCAAATTTGTTCAAAATTCTTTCATTTAGCATTTGTTTCGATAATTAGAAGTTAAATCGAAAAAGAAAAGAAAAAAATCAGCCCGCCCATTATGGCCCACGCCGCCCAACGCTTGTAGGTCAAAATATCTCAGAGTCACCTGCTGGCAGCCCTATCCGCTTCTCTCAAACCTCCTCTCTCCCGTCCACAGCACGCCACGCCGTCTGCAGCCGAAGCGCCGCCGCCGCCGCTCACCAGAGCGGTTTGCCATCGCTTCGGCTTGAACGACTTCTGAGGTCTCGGATTTCTTTCAAGCCGGAGAACTTTTTTCATTGGAACGGTTTTAATGCAATCCGTAGCGGTTTTAATCCAAACCGGTGCGGTATAAATTATTTATACCGCATGAAGTCACGGAAACCGCTTGCATTGTCCATTTTCATTTGAATTTGAATTGAAGCGGTGCAAAGCGGTAAACCGCTTAAAACTAGCCGGGTAAACCGCTACCGTTAGCGAGCGGTTTATTTAAACCAGTTGGTAAAAAAACCCCTGGCCTGATCCAGCCTCGGACGCTGTCATCATCGTGTGTCACTGCTGATGCGGTGGCGATCTCTTCGTGATCACCGGCCCCCGCCATGACCCTCCCACGTCCAGCGTCCGGTGGCGTGGACCGCGTCCACGGAGGAGGAGCGAGGAGGAGCCCCTCCCCCGCCACGCCATCCAGACGGGTTCGCCCGCGCCTTCCCCAGTTCCCCGCCGAATCCAACCCATCATCCATCCACCCCACCACCTCCACCTCGGCTGTAGCTTTCCACCGGTCATCCATCCCACCAAACGCTCGGGGATTTCCACCCTCAATTTTCTGAGGAGAAAAGCGACGCCGGGGTCATGGCGGACGACATGGAAGAAATGGAGGCTTGCGCGCACGGACTCCCCGCCTATAAAAGGCGATCCACCCCCCACGAGCTCACCAGCTCTCCACCAAGAGCTAATACCATAGTATACTTGTAACACCACCTAACGCCGGCTGCTCGCTTTACACCGCGTCCGTGCTCGTGCGCTGCCGCCCTGACAGTCGCGTTCCCAGATCCGCCGAGTTCTCCGATCGCTCGAGCCAAGGTCGGTGCTCTGCCCTCCCTGGATTTTTTTTGGCCTCTTCTCCGTTTGGATTTCGGGGCAGGGGACCAATCGTGTGACGCGGTCTCGTGCAGATGAAGATCACGGTGCGTGGGTCGGAGATGGTGTACCCGGCGGCGGAGACGCCGCGGCGGCGGCTGTGGAACTCGGGGCCCGACCTGGTGGTGCCGCGGTTCCACACGCCCAGCGTCTACTTCTTCCGCCGGAAGGACGCGGAGGGGAACGACCTGACGGCGGCCGACGGGAGCTTCTTCGACGGGGCGCGGATGCGGCACGCGCTGGCGGAGGCGCTGGTGCCCTTCTACCCGATGGCGGGGCGGCTCGCGCGCGACGAGGACGGACGCGTGGAGATCGACTGCAACGCCGGCGGGGTGCTGTTCCAGGAGGCGGACGCGCCCGACGCCACCGTCGACGACTTCGGCGACTTCGCGCCCACCATGGAGCTCAAGCGCCTCATCCCCACCGTCGAGTACACCGACGACATCTCCGCCTTCCCGCTCCTCGTGCTCCAGGTTAGCAATTCCGATCGGTGGTCGATCGAGCCCCTCCTCCTCGGTTGCTATCACATTTCTCGCTAGGATTTTCGTCTAGGAAAGGTTCGAGACAGAAACAGAGTAGACATCCGTAGCGGTCTGAATCCACGGCGAGCGACGCTCTAGTGCCCACGGCCCACGACGTGTCGACGTCTCGGTCCACGCAGACGCGTCATTGGCTTGTTGCGCGCGGTGTGCCGGTGGCGATGGCACATGGGCGCCTGGGCGGGCGCCGACGCTGATCGTGATCGGCGCGGGTGGAGACATGTGTCGTCAGGGCTTCGCTTGACGTTGCTCGCACGCTGCTCCGGCGTGTTTGTTTCTGGCGAGCTGGCGGCCGGCCGTCACCCACCGTACCGTCGGTTGCACTTCCATCTCGTGGGCGAACGAACCTAGTTCGGCCACGAAAAAACACCGATGCAAATTTTTGAGGAGGTCGTGGAAAACAGAGTCTGCAGCACTCGGTTCTAAAAATTCGAAAAAAGAGCTCTCTAAAACCAGGTGCAATCAGGGTTTACAAAACCGGAACCGACCTGGTTAGCCACCTAAAAAAATTGGGGCGGTAACCAATTTTACCGGCCAGTAAACCGAAAGGCCCAGTCAGGTGGTAACCGGTAGGTTTTTGTTACCAGGCCGGACCGGTAAGACCGGTTCTCGGTCTAACCGGACCGGTTCCCACCGTTTTTACAAACCCTGGGTGCTTTAGCAACAAGGATGACGAGATAGCAGCACACCCTCTAGGAGGGCCTTGTTGTTCGGCAAATTGTCGCATATGTGACGGGTGAACAGTGGTAAGTTGCTACCAAATTTGTTGCATTGACCGCGTGCATAGAGAACAATATGTGACGTCTGAATAGTAACAATTTATGGTAATTTGCTGAACTAAACAGAGCCAAGTGGGCGCTGATCGAGTCACGCCTCACGCGTGTCATGCCGCATGTTGCTATGCTAATAATCTGTCGGTGAGAACGATAATAAGTCCACGTTTTGCCTACAGCAACACTCTCGGGTCGGCACTGTTCAAATATTACGAGAAGGTTGATTTTTCAACTTCTGTAGACTCTTAAAGTCTTCCTATTGCTCAAAAAATAGACTCTTAAAGTCTTCCTAGAAAGTTGATTATTTCACACCTTTGGCGGGCATAATATCTAGAGACCAGCTCTCTTTCCATACGTCTTTGCAAAGAAATTGTCAAACTTCCCACTAAAATGGTCAGCTAGCTATAGGCGAAAGGCAATCAAGGAAGCAGAGTAGGGATGTACTACTGGACTTAGCTCGCTCACAGTCACATTCCATGATGGTTGGTGCTGTACTGCTGTTATTAGGCCGATATGTGACGTCCTTTTGCCTTCGCAAAGAAACCATCGTTGACAGCAATGTGCTACCACCCTGAGTATGCATACCATGGTCTATGATCTATCTGCTCTGCTTTGCTTTCACGGCAATCCCGGCGCCACCAAATTGCCATTTCGTAGATCTTCGCTTTCTTTCAACCGGCGGACCGCGGATGAATGCCCAGCACCTAACGCCCACATGATGGCATCTTATAGCACAATGCATACCGAACACTTCATTTCTTATTTGTTTGTTTAGGGTTGGTAGATCACTAGATCATAACCATGCATGCTCATCAGATGCAACTTTGCACCTCGCCGTGGTGTGACCCGGCAACCACACTTTATGAGTAGCCTGGGCTGCTGTCATCTGAACAGCGAAATGCGGAAATGTTGTTGGGTATTTGCGTGCTAACAGTGGTGAAGCTAGAACAAAAATTGCCTTGCGGGTGCAAATATGATGAAAAATTGGATGTATGTACTATTTTTAAAATTTTGGATAGCACCCCCTAGTGAGTACCTAGCTTTGCGGTTTTGCCATGGTCTTCAAAGAAAATGATAGCCTAACTGGAGCTCCAAAAAGTCAGGGTCTTTTATAGAGACATTTCTTGAGACAGCAACCAACATTTGGTTGCTTCTTCCGTTCCAATCTGCAGTTATCTTTGGCTTGGATTTACGTGGTTTGCGTGTTTGGGTCATACTTAGCTGTACATCCATCATCCATGCTTACATGGCTGATATCAATCAGTGTGATAATGATAACACACCAGTGCACGTACTTGAAACATTCAGATTGGCTAAGCAAGAATTAATTAGATCTTCTAGAATTGTTGGGTGTGGGGATGCAAGACACCATTTGGCATTCAATGTGAACTCGTTACCTGCACTCTGTTGAAAACGCGATGTCCTCGTGTTTACAATTGATTGGAGCTGCAATGTGCCAAAATGGATGCACCTAGTCATTCAGTTTTGTTTTGATAATGGTCACATGGTAGTTAGATGTATCTTTCTGAGATGACTGTTCTACCAATACAAGGTTGCAATATTTTTGCCAATAACCTTCCCTGGTTGATGGCTGCGTCCTGTGTCACTGCTAATGTGCTGTTAGGCATCGCATTCAGGCTCCCATCTTCTCTTCTACCGTAGAAAAGATAGATCACCGGCCCCCTATCCCATTCAGTTACCTACCGGCATCTATTGAGCATTGACCCCAAATCCATTCAGTCTCGCCTCATCCCTTGTGTTCTTAATTTGATATCGACAAGTCAAAGACTTGCTTATTACTGTTCAATAGTTTTGAAGCGATTTCTGCAACTGACAACCGAAGTTGGCGCGCGTTTTTTTCTACAGGTGACACACTTCAAATGCGGCGGCGTCTCGATCGGCGTCGGCATGCAGCACCACGTCGCCGACGGCTTCTCCGGTCTGCACTTCATCAACTCGTGGGCGGACCTCTGCCGCGGCGTCCCGATCGCCGTCATGCCCTACATCGACCGCTCCCACCTCCGCGCGCGCGACCCGCCGGCCCCGGCCTACCCGCACATCGAGTACCAGCCGGCTCCCGCCATGCTCTCCGAGCCGCCGCAGGCGCTCCTCACGGCCAAGCCGGCGACGCCGCCCACCGCGGTGGCCATCTTCAGGCTGAGCCGCGCCGACCTCGGGCGCCTCCGCTCGCGCATCCCCGCGCGCGAGGGCGCGCCGCGGTTCAGCACGTACGCGGTCCTGGCGGCGCACGTGTGGCGGTGCGCGTCCCTGGCGCGCGGCCTCCCCGCGGACCAGCCCACCAAGCTGTACTGCGCCACGGACGGGCGGCAGCGGCTGCAGCCGCCGCTCCCGGAGGGGTACTTCGGCAACGTGATCTTCACGGCGACGCCGCTGGCCGACGCCGGCACGGTGACGGCCGGGGTGACGGAGGGCGCGGCGGTGATCCAGGCGGCGCTGGACCGGATGGACGACGGGTACTGCCGGTCGGCGCTGGACTACCTGGAGCTGCAGCCGGACCTGTCGGCGCTGGTCCGCGGCGCGCACACGTTCCGGTGCCCCAACCTGGGGCTCACCAGCTGGGTGCGCCTGCCCATCCACGACGCGGACTTCGGGTGGGGGCGGCCCGTGTTCATGGGCCCCGGCGGCATCGCGTACGAGGGGCTCGCCTTCGTGCTCCCCAGCGCCAACCGCGACGGCAGCCTGTCCGTGGCCATCTCGCTGCAGGCCGAGCACATGGAGAAGTTCCGGAAGCACATCTACGACTTCTGATCTCCTTCGCACACGACGAGCCGTCATCCATCAGTAAGCGCAGGCGCAGCAGAATCGAAACATGAGGGTGTTTACTAGGTTGCAGCAACATTCTTTGATTGCACACATACTAGTTCCTGCACACGTTTTCGTTCCTGCCTGCCCCTTTTGGGCCAGGATGTACACGTTTTGTGCCGTATGTATATGATTCACGGGCCTGATCAATTGTATGACGAACAATTTAATTCAGTTTCGGATGATACAGATTAATAAGGTTAATTAAGTTATCTCTTGATCCTTTTTGTTTAACAAAAGAAAATGTCTGCAGGAGTGCAGGACGGTGATACGATTCTCAGCTTGAAATAGGAGTGTCTGCTCTTCTTTCACTTTCACACATGCAAGTTGGACCTGAAAAAACAGCCTGAAGTCTTAACCTATTCCTTATCAAACAGTAATCTGCATATTTGGGAGAAGAGAAGACGCTGCACATGACACGGGCCATGGCACTGTGGCAAGAGCTCTATCCTCCCGTGACCCATCGGTCTTCTTCCATCAACAGTCGCATTGCGACAGATTTGGTGGCAAGAAGAAAGAAGATGAGGATTAGGTAGAGTTTCATCGATGTATGGGCTGAGCAGGTGTGGGTGTGGAGCTCTCTCTCTGATCGAGCGAGGGATACAGGTCGCTGACCACCTACCCAGCGACCGAAACCTACACGAAGGAACGCTGTTTTGTTGGTGGATGGGTGTCGGGTAACTCTGGCTTGTTGCGGCCTTGCAGGTTGGTGGTGACGCCGATGGGCTCCTCCATATGAGGAATTCGATGTCCACGGCACGGCGCCTCGCGTGCTCAGCTCAAATGGGGTCCTATCTTTGCCTACCCTTTTTGCCTGCTCGGTTGGGGGTTGGGGGGTGTCCGGATGATGCAGCAGCAGCACCCAGGGTTTTTTTTACCCACCAGTATATTTATACCGCTACTCAGTGGTAACGGTATACCGCAGCGGTATAAATGGTATACCACTATTTACCGCTCGAATTCAAAATCCAAACCAAAATGGCCTATACAAACGGTAAGCAGCGGTATACCATGTATAAATTATTTATACCGCACAGACGAATTAAAACCGCTTCGGATTGCATTAATACCGCTCCAATGAAAAAGGGTCTCCGGCTTGAAAGAAATGAAAATTTTGGCATGATGTTGGCACAAAGTAGTGTTAAATACCACCCCTAATCAATAATTTATAGTTATGCATAGAAATACCACACCAAACACAATAATATTAGGCGTGCATAAGTGAGTTGATAGTTCAAATACAAATAATTCGATACAAATCATACAACACAATAAAATTGGATCCTACCACAAATCCTACCTAACATCTCCAAAATCCTACATAAAATCCTAAAGCAACAATTCTACCTCACATCCTAAATCCTACCTAAAATCCTAAAGCAAAATAAACCTAAATCCTAACACAAATCCTACCTAAATCCTAATGCAAATGATACCTACAGCTAATTTCTACCTAAATGGTTAAATCCTAAAGCTACTTTCTACACAAATGCAAAAAGGACAACTCACTGAAGTCAGCGGTCTACCGGACCTATCAGATACCGCCGCTCCGCGTAAGCCGCCCGACCGAGTGAGCGAAGGATCCGCCATGGGCGGCTTACCAGCCTCATGCGGTATCGCCGTCAAGGCTGCTTACGCCGGGCGGCGGCTGACGAACCCTCCAGCGGCGGATCGAAGAGTGGAGCTGCGGACGGGAGGCTCTGAGCGGCTGAGGGTCACGGGCGACCGCCCGGAGATGCTTCTAGGGTCCTTTGGACGCTTTGGGCCTCATGAGCCTTAACGGGCCGGTCCCTTTTTTTTCTTTTTCTTTTTTTCTATAACTGCTAAACCTCGAAATAAATACTAAATGCACTCAAATTTGAAAACTTTTGACACCATCAGATTCTATAAATCATAAACTATTTTTAGGAAATTTTTATTAATTTTTTCATTTTTTTGAATTCAAATTCAAATTTGAAAAACCCTAAAGGTTTCTACCGCGCGGTACCGTTACCGCACCGGCGCGGTATAAACGATTACCGGTGCGGTAACGGGCGGTAAGCAAAACCCTGGCAGCACCTCGCGCGCGGCCACCGGGATGAGGCCGTGGAGGCGTAGACTAGTGGTCAAACGTGATACACCGGCTGCCCACCAAACCACACCGACGGGAGTGGGAGCAGCGGGCGAGAAAGTGCACCCGTGCCGTGCGTGCTTCAACCAAATATATAAAGCTGTCCAAACTTTTTAATTTGTCCACATGATGACTGGCACGAGGATGTGAACGTGGCTTTGTTCGGCTGCCTGATATTGTGGTGGAAAAAAATATTATTAATTGGTTGGTGACATGTGTTAATTTGATGTGAGAGAAAAATACTGCTAGTTGGTGGTTGATAAGCGAGAGGAACAAGTGTTTGTAGAGGTTGCTGCTAGGATCGAGCTTTAGACCCGGCGGTGGGCACTCCGAATATGCACCTACCGCCATGTTTATCCAATTCGCCTTTGTATTCATGCATCATGCATTGGTTGTTGCCGGCCATTAACAGCGGGTAAGCTTCGGCATTTTTGTTTGGTGTCTATACGAAATCATTTTTTTAGTGTGTGCTGGATTTGTAAGGATAGTTTGGGAAATCGGAAGCACGTTAGAACTTTGTGAAAACCCAGTGAGGGTTTCAATTTTGACAGTTTAAGTTCTCTCATGTTCTAAACGTGAAATGTTCCATTTTCTTTGTGTTCGAGAAGCATAAAACATACTTCGGATCAGGTCTTACACAACAACACGGCGAGAAAGAGGGTACATTACCCCCAAAAAAGAGAGGAGGAAGAGGGTACATGATTTACATAGGATCCATCACATTCACTTTTAATTTTGTTGTTTTATCGTGGGAGTAGATAAGCATTATATGATGCGGATCATGTTGATGTTCTAATTGAACTGATCGGCATGCTGGAGATATATGTTCTAACTGGTCTGCTGTAAATTGTAATGCTCAAATTGAATGTGCTCTTATATTTTAAGAAATAAAATGTATGATCCGTATTTAAACTTGTCTGCTGTGTGACTTAGACCTCTAAGCTCTCAAATTACAATACCCCTGTTTAGTTCGACAGAAATTTGTGGAGTTCCCTTCCAGGGTTTATTAGCAGTATTGAACGTGGACTAATTACAAAACTAATTGCACGAATGAGCTAGAATCACGAGATGAATCCATTAAACCTAATTAATCCATCATTAGAGATTGGTTACTGTAGCATGACGTTGTTTAATCATGACATAATTAGGCTCGTTAGATTCATCTCGAAAATTAAGGTAGGTGTTGCGGAATGGGTCTTGTCATCAATCCACATTTAATACTCCTAATTTGTATCCGAAGATTGATGTGACTGGTAGTTGGTGAAATTGTTGGGAACTAAATAGGACTGCTAGTCTCAGAGTTTTCTCTTTATATTTTAACACTACGAATTACCAAGTGAAATATTGGAAGAAGTCGAAGAGAGAACAAAAGTAGTAAAAAATTAGTCAATAAAAACAATTATTTGATCGAAAGCACAATCTTTGTTACTAGCATGTTTTGTAGGTGGGATGACAATGCGCTTTGAGAGTACTTGAACCTAAATGACACTCGAAGCCATGTCTAAGAAGTCAAATATATATGGATCTAAAACGAAACCTTGGACTTAAGTTTAAGGAATCAAATATACTCCGTTTGCCTTCATTATGTGCTCATTGTAGGTGTGTTCGGTCACTTGGCTAAACCTCCGGCTATGCTAGCTCAACGTAAAATGTGCCCCTAATAAGCTGAGGTAGTGAACGTGCAGAAATCAATGAATGCTTGACTTTTTATGGTTAATGCTCATCTTGCTTCTAATTCGATGTAGGAGACCATTCTTTGTATGACACTAGAAGATAGACCAATTCTTCGTGTGACATTTGAAATTTCAATCTTCCTTGTGTGACATCGGCTCTAAGTTTCATGCCTTGTATGACACTGCTGCACCAGTGACATCGTTAATTTTGATGAGGAAAAGATCAAAATACTCCTATGTACATTAACACAAGGTATACTTCCCTTCGGCGTACAGGGCATTCTTCAGTGCCCAGCATCCCATCCCGGGGAGCAAACCTCCTGTACAAGACCAGAGCCCCGGCGAAATGCAAATTTTTTGTATGGTTGGCGATACATGATCGGGTCTGGACAGCATCAAGGAGAAAAAACCCCAACTGCAGGATGATGATCGTTGTGCGCTGTGTGCGACTAGGAAGCTGAAACTATCAATCATTTGCTGGTCGGCTGTTCGTTTGCCAGGAAGTGTGGTATCACTTGCTGAATCATTGGGGATTAGGCCACAGAGCTCCTTCACAACTGAACATTTTATTCACAGACTGGTGGCCGTTGGCGAGGAAAAGACTAAGCAAAAGTGGACGAAGAGCGATGGACTCCCTCATTATTCTAGTCTGCTGGATGATTTGGCTGGAACGCAATGCAAGGGTCTTCAAGAATCAGGGGAGACTACCTTCAGTGGTAGTGGCCAGTGTGCTAGAGCAACTGTCGCTGTGGATCAGCGCTAGACTTCGTTCTGTTCTTCCACTTGTCAATGTAGTTCTTGGTCGCCAATTGGTGATTGATGTAAACTAATTCTTAAACCTGCCTACCGTCATCAACCCTGATGACGGGGTCGTGGTTGTATTTCCTTCTCCCTCTTAATGAAAAACGTGCCAAGGCACGGTCGCTAAAAAACTTCCCTTCAATGGCATTATGTAGGGCTAATGTGTTGGAAACCGTGGTCGGTGAGAAGAAAGTTGTGGTTGTGGTGGTGGCAACAACATTGCAGCAGCAACTTATTCAATTTACCTTAATGCAATTTAGTCTAACTACACTACACATACGATCTATGGATCGGTTATAACGTCATCTTTTCAAAAGGACTTGAATTCTAGGCACTTTTGGCTTGGATGCATCCATGGATGTTCCTAGTGGACTTGCTCCATCTTTGATAGTGTTGAAGCAGTTGACATTGAGGGATCAACGTATACTTGACCCATATAACAATGTACATGCTCAACGAGCAAACCGACAATAAGAGGCGGCGAGGGAATTGAAATGAATAAGATAAATTAGGAGATTTGATTATGCTTTTAGGGAGTGAAAGAGGTGACACAATGAGTTTGATACTTGTAGGTTTGGAAAATCTGAGAGAATTATCGTCCGGATGCAAAGGGTTTCAATTTTTGTTAGCAACAGGAGAAAAAGGGTTGCTATGAGATAAATGTGATCAGATTAAACTTAACATAACAAAGAAAATCGCATACAATCCTAATCAACCATTAAATCAGAAGTTGTAAGTACGGGTTAATCTCCTAACCCAATCATAACCGTGAAAAGTAATTTCCAATCATCCTTGAGAATTAGTTCAGGTCATATGGCCAAACAATTATGCATCTATTTTTACTACTTAACCTCCTGCGATTGTTAGTTTCTGTTTGAAATCCAACTTATTTCAATTTCAGGCGCAATTTAAACTGTCGTTGTAAGCTCCTTTTGGGGCTCGTAGGTCGTAGCAGCAGAGGCCCGGAGGCGCCAGCCACTTCACTTCCAGAAAACACCAGGCCAGCCGTCTCGATCCATCCATCCGTCCGAAGGCGAGAGTTATCTCGTGCCTGCCCCCGCCGTTCTCCACCCCCGCCGCATCCGATAGCTAGCGCGAGCAAAACCCCTCTCCCTCCGGCTCCGCGCCCGCCCGCGCCCATGGCTGCCCTCCTCCGCACGGCCGCCGCCCTGGCGCCCCCGCCCTCGTCGCCCCTGTCGGCGCGGGAGACTCGCGGGCGGTGCCTGTCGCTCGCCTGCTCCGGCCGCGCGCCGGCGCGGCCGCTCCGGGCGCGGCTGCTGCCGACTCCGCACGTCCTCGGTCGCGCTGGGGCCCGGTTCCGACGCCTGAGCGCCACCGAGGCCGATGAGGCGGCTCAGACGGCGACGCAGGTGAGGGGGATGTGTTCTTGCCTGTAGCCCTGTTTCCTCTGTCGTTCCCTTGCCTTGATGAACGGTTGGTTAGTTTGGTTGTGAAGAATAGCGGTTAGATATCTGATATCCTTAGCGTCCTGTATGAAATTGAATATATGATTTTGGACAACTTATTGTTCATTCGGTGGGCACCCGAAGTTTACATGTTATCAGTTCCACAATGATATGTTCTGCGACTGCTTTGCATTGGCGTCTGAGGACTAATTGCTTGCCTTTACATTGTTTTACCATTGACTGTTAGGTGCCTAGCCTGTTTATAACATTTACATTTAAGCCATCCTTTGTTTCCTTTTCCCTAAGATTTGAGTTTGCGACCGGAGATTCATGAGCCCTGTGATTAGGGGGAATGGGCAGAACCTTCCTTCCTGAATTGTTTTATGTTCAGTTGGGAACCTGTCTATATGGTAGATTATTTTTATGATATGAAGATTTCCATTTTCCCTTGTTTCATGGCCATTACTGGATTTTGGCAAGTCTTGATCAGTGATAGAAGGTCGATTCCACCTTTATTCAAGAAGACCCTGATTTTGGCAATGTAGCACTGTTGTGATACTTATATTAGATAGTCTCGTTTCCGCATCATTTATTTTTTTATCGGAGACAATAATAGTTGTGTTATGTTAATTTATCATTCATATTCTGTATAAGCCCGTTTGCTTCTAGATTCATACTCACTCTAATCAAAATGTGAATTATAAAGCTAAACCAATATTGAGATTGAAGTAAGTAATGCAGCCACTTTGATTGTGTAATGGCAAGCTGCCTCCACCTGCATGCCCATGCACATGTACTTATTCATCAAGCTGATAGCCTCCTGTTTGGTCCTTTGAGTAAAGCAAAACACACAGTTTAGTTGCTTGAAGACATTCATTTGTTGTATTTCACTAGGAATGCTACCCAAGTTCTAATCTTGCAATTTTGTTAGTGGTTTTTTGGATTTTCAAAATTTACAGTAAGGCACTGATTTGCTTAACACGGTGTAAAAAAACTCGACTAAAAAAAATGCCCCTTTGATTTCGTCATAAAGAAGAGTATCTTGGCTTGGAAACCGGGACGGTTACGGGGTTTCATTGACCCGGGAGTTCATTACTCTACTGCTGCGCTGTGAGAAGCTTTGGTTTGCTTCACACACTGTACAAATAGCTAAATTGCAGACTATTCTAGTGTAGGATGCAAACTTTTTAATGCAATTGCTCTTTTCTGCAGATTATGTGAGGTTGGAAATTTCTCTAAAGATGACATTAGCGCAATTGATTTTACTGTCAATGCTTCTGTAAAAGCTAAAGAAGTTGATTTTTTTGCAATTTTGTCCACATCGATGCACATATGGTTTGTTTGTAGGATGTTTGGTCTTTACTTATGATTAATTTTATTTTTGATGCTACAGGAGGATCCAGAAACTGAAATTACTGGAGATAGTGCTGCAGATGATGGTGCTGGGAGCACAGATGAAACTCCATCTATTATTGTGACTGCCCTGCAGTCATACAAAGAAGCACTGATTAATGACGATGAAGCAAAAGCTGCCGAGATAGAGGCGTTTTTACTTTCTATAGAAGATGAGAAAAACTCCCTTATGAACAAAATCACCGTTTTAGATGCAGAACTGGCAACTCAACGAGATCGTATCTTGAGGATTAGTGCTGATTTCGATAATTTCAGGAAAAGGACAGAGAATGAGAAGCTCAACATGATGTCAAATGTGCAAGGGGAGCTTATCGAGAACTTTTTGCCTGTTCTTGACAACTTTGAAAGAGCAAAATCACAGATAAAGGTGGAAACAGAGGGAGAGGAGAAAATAAATAATAGCTACCAGAGCATTTATAAGCAATTTATTGAGATTCTGAATTCATTGGGTGTTGAAGATGTTGAAACTGTCGGCAAACCATTTGATCCTATGGTAAGTTTTAGCGTCAGCGCATATCCTCTGGATAAATTTTATTATTGGTTTATTCCACTTAAAAATTTATTTATTTCACTGAATATTTACTCCTGCACTTTGGATACTAGTTAACGTAATCAGGTGTTTAGTCTATTGATTGTTTCGACTTCGGCTACAGAAATACTATATTTTAATATGCTTCTTTGTTCATCTGATGGTTTTCATAGTCGACCCTTGAAACATCGAAATTGATTTCTTTTGCACCTTGCGTTTCAGCTTCACGAGGCTATCATGAGAGAAGAATCAATGGAGTATGAAGAGGGGATCATCCTCCAGGAATTCCGGAAGGGTTTCAAACTCGGGGAAAGACTACTTCGCCCGGCAATGGTCAAGGTGTCTGCAGGACCAGGTCCAGAAAAGTCTGGGGATGATGGTGACACCACAGAAGTTGAAGATAGTGTGGCACCTCTTAAGGTTGAAGATGCTGAAGATGATGATGGTGATGCGGAGTAGTGTTGTTTAAGCTGTGGATCAACAAGTAAAGGTCCAGAAATTTTGATGCTTTTCTGGAGTGTGCCAAGCAGGTTATAGGATAGTACCAATTTGTTCAAGCTAGATTTAGGCCCTCAAAATGTGCTGTTCCTTTCTGCTGCTGACGTGTTGTTGGTACTGCCACAAATTTGTGTTTCAACCCAGCCGTGGTTGATGTTTTGTTCTTGCACAGAGGATTTTACTTGATTCATTGATGCAACAGCATGATATTGTAAGGAGTAAATTAGCTCAGATTTGTGATTGATTTTGCAATATATCCGAATCCCAAGATATTTGCGGCAACTTTCCTTCACTGGCGCAAGGTTCATTTGAGGCCGACCGGAATGGCCGTCTGTCCATGGCAAATTGTGCAGCGTGAGAAGTTTGAACAAAAATTGGGCATAGTAGCAAAGATAAGTTGCTAACCAAGAGCTATGCTTCATATAATTAAACTGATTGATCGATCTCGGGCATGAACGGTATAGATGGCCACCGTGCCGTGCGGCACGCAGCACGGCCGTGCCGTGTCGGCACTGCGTCGTGTCGCGCCGTGCCAGCCGTGTCGTGCCTGTCCGTGCCATGGGCCAAGCCTTCGGCCCACGGCACATGGGCCATCGTGCCGTCTTGAGAAACGCGTGCCGCAAGACGGAGCACGGGAGCTGCGGGGCGAGGCGGCGGGCGCGTGGCGATCTGGCAGCGAGCCGGGCGGCGGAGCTTCGGGGTGGAGCCAAGGGTGGAGCTCGGGCGGAAGTGGGCGGCAGGCGGCGCGCCGCGGGTAGCGTCGATGGGAGGCGGTGGTGCGTCGCTCCGCTCAGTGGGGAGCTCGGGTGGAGGCTCGCCGGCGGCGGAGCTCCGTCTTCCGGCGGCCGGCGGTGGGCTCGCCACGTGCCCGGAGGAGGTGTCTTGGCGTCTGGCGCGAGGGAGGACGAGGAGGAGGCGCCGCGCGGATGGTGGCCGCCTGCAATCGCCATGGCGACGCAATGGGCGCGGAGTGCCGGGGCCGTCGCCACCGTGCCTCGCCCCGTCGTCGTGCCGTCGTGTCATGGGCCTGGCCGGCGACCCATGACACGCACTGGCCTTCGTGCCGTGCCGGCACGGGCACGGTGAGGGCCGTGCCGTGCGGCCCATGGGCCGTGCCAAAAGGCCGTGCCGCGGGCCGTGCCGCCGGCCCATGGGCCGCATGGCCATATATAATGAACGGAAATCAAGAAGTTGTGGGCGCGCGTACAGTCCACGAAACTAACTATGGGCCGTGTCCATCACGTGGGCCTTAAGGTTCATACCGTCCAGCCTAACTCGCCCGCGCTACTGGCCCACCTCACGCTCTATAAAAGCAAAACCGCAACCGCTAGGGTTTCTCTCGTCCGCCGGCGTCGCTCCGCTCCGCATCTCCAAGCAGGTACTCCCGTTCGCCGCCGCCTCCTACTCTTGGCTTTGGTCCGCGAAATCGTGGCTAGCGTGGGGAATAACTGAAGGGGAACGAGAGGTAGACGCCGCCGCTGCCGATTGGCCGGCGGCGCTGCGATCTGCGGCTGAGCCGAGGTCGGCCCGGCTTGTGTCCTCACCCTCCCCTCTCCATCTCCCCTTTAGTCTTATACTAGGTATATACAGGTTTAGGTGTATGTTTACATGTAAGTTTTGTTAGCCATTGTAGTTACATACTGTAACCAGAGATCGTTTGCAAACTTTTTGTACTTTGTTCGTCCATTTTACATCATCAGCTGGTGGATGTAGCAATATTGTTATATTCATGAGCAAAGTTTTTTTTTCTCACATAGGCTCTATTTCTTTCCTATTTTTCATTGGCTAGTTCCAGACTTCGAATGCATAATCTGCTCATAGTTTGTTATTCCTTCCCATTGTTTTTGTTTCTAAAATTCCACTTATGTTTTCTCCCTCGTGCAGGTTGAGCAGCCTGCCCTGTTGAGAATCCCTGATGGCGCCTAAAGGTAAAGGATTTCTTCATGGCCTTTGTTTTGTCTGAACTTCACACCCCTGTGTTATTATTCCATTAGCTTGTCACATTTTCTTTATAAAAATGATCTGCTGTATTGACTAGTTATGTGACAGCAATTAAAATTCAGATCACAAACATAAGTTTGTTGCCATCCTATTTTGTTTTTGAAGTTCTTATCTACTGGTACTGATAAATTGTGCCTTCCACTGTTTATTTTATGCTTTGGGCAATGTGCTTGTTAATATTCAATCCTTCATGTGTGCAGTTGTTGAAATTATAAGCATACTAAATTTTTTGCTTGTTGCCAAATGCTTTGCTTAATACTTTGAGATGCACCTGCTTGTCTAGACTGAGACATCTCATCTCTTATTTTTTAACTGTCTAGCTCCCCCAAAGAAGGCTGATGCCAAGGCTCAAGCCTTGAAGGTTGCCAAGGCTGTCAAGTCTGGAACCACCAAGACAAAGGCCAAGAAGATCCGCACATCTGTGACATTCCACCGGCCAAAAACCCTCAAGAAGCCAAGGGACCCCAAGTACCCAAGAATCAGTGCACCTGGGAGGAACAAGCTTGACCAGTACCAAATCCTCAAGTACCCCCTCACGACTGAGTCTGCGATGAAGAAGATTGAAGACAACAACACCCTTGTCTTCATTGTTGACCTTAAGGCAGACAAGAAGAAGATTAAGGCAGCCGTCAAGAAGATGTATGACATCCAGGCGAAGAAAGTCAACACTCTGATCAGGTAAGTTTATCTGTCTTACATATGTTGTGAGAATCCTAGTTGCCATGTCTTAAATGATGTTGAGTAATATCTTGTTTCACAGGCCTGATGGCAAGAAGAAGGCGTACGTGAAGCTTACCCCAGACTATGATGCTCTTGATGTGGCCAACAAGATCGGCATCATCTAAATTTTGTGGTTTTGTGTCAGTGTGTTGCAGTTTCTGAGTTTTGGTGTTCTAGGTCTTACTGTATGGACAGAACGGGCATAGCTAAGCCTGTGTACCCCTTTTCTGCTTGTGAACTGGTACCAATGATGAAAATTTGCAATGTTCAAGTTCTGCATTTGAATTCTGTTTTTGGATGTTACATGTTGATGTTGTGGACTGTGGTATACTGGTACGAGTGATATTAAGCTGGCCAACTTTGCAGATTTGTGTTGTTTTGCATTCGCTCCAGCATTTCCTAGTAGCAATATCTCATTGAAACGAGTAGAGGCCATTTCAAACTCCTGACCAGAACTAGTGGTATTTGTACTTATCAGTTTGCTCCCTGTGATGCCCTGATGGTTCAGATTGTGGGACAATGACAAGGATACTAGTTTGAGCTTAAGCAGTGGCTTAGTTTCTTTTTCCCTGGTCGATGCAATAATGAGAATACTTAGCCTTATGCCTGATTGGCCCTTTCCTTCTATTTATTACGGCTACTGCTACTCCTGAGATCAGATGATTGTAATTGTCGCAGAAATGATAATCCATGTTTTCATTTGGTTCCTTGTTTCAATTTGTGGCCTGGTAAGTGGTAACGGGAATTAACTCATGCACCCATCCATCTCGTTTCTTCTCTAGGTAAGGGTAACATCCACAAAAATGTTACCATTGTTGTCGCAAACCTGTCACCGAAGATGGGCCTTCAACCCACGGGAGGCTGGTGTTGGGAGGTGTTGGTGGTACTGGCACCTTGTCAAGAAGGATTGTGGTGGTAGTGGCACCTTGTCAAGAAGGTTCGGCAGAGCTACTAGATAGCAAAAGGTCATCCAAACATTTTTTCGGAGAAGATATGCTTCTGATTTTGTGAAGTGATCCTTTAAAATGAATTAAGAGGTTGAGAGCTAGAAAAACTAGCTTCTCATGAATCTTTGAAGTGATTCTCTGTCCTGTTTTTAAAATTTGTGCTAAAGAATGAAAAAGAATAATTTTCAACCGGATAATGAATTCTCTAAAAGAATCAACTCATAGAAAATCAGAATAAGATGAGCTCTACCAAAGTACCAAACACACAAAACCCACCTTACTCAACACTATCGGATCAACCATACTCCATACACTACTCCCTTTCTAGAAAAAAAGCCATACACTACTCTCGAAAAGGGAAAAATCGACCATACACATGTAATGCTATATACCATACATGCATTTCGTAAAACTTGGGACCACATCTCTCTAAGGTTGCCCCAGATCGCTCCCTCCCCCGAAAATCTCACGACAAACCCCCCTGCCGGCAAACCGTCGAGCACCTTGCCTGCCGAAGGCCTCACGCCTGAATCCCCGCCTGCGCCCCCGCGAGATGGTCTCCATGGCGGCGTCCGTGGGCGTGCTGCTGCCGTTCCCGTTCTACTACGCGCTGTGGACCCACCCGCAGCGGTGGGTGGACCTGTGCGGCCGCGGCGCCGACCCCTGCCACCGCATGGCGCAGGTCTCCCACGTCCTCAAGGCGCTCCAGCTCCTGGCCCTCGCCTCCGTCGCCTCCTTCTCGTGGTCCCCGCCGCTCTACTGCCCCGTCCTCCTTGCCGTCGGCCAGTACCTGAACTTCAAGTGAGTATCCGAATCGGAGCCTCTCCAGCCTTGCTCTGTGCGTGTGTGCTGTTCCCAGTTAGCGAGGCGCCGCCTTACATGATCCATCCAGCGTTAAGCAGGTCTTGCAACATTTTCCATTGATGCAAAGGCGCATGTTATTAACAATCTCTTTCATTGTTGTCTGCCTGACTGAATTAGGAATTGGTGAAACTGGTGGCCGGTGTGGCTATCTGAAATTGAAAATGATAGATCAGATGCTGAAGATATGTTGAAGTTCAGCTGTACCTAAGAAAAATGATATATGCCAGCCTGAACTTGGTTCACCGTGGGTAAATCAAGTTGGGTGTATTCTATTTGATGGTTTTTAGATGTAGGATTTGAGGTCACTGATTTTTTTTGGGGGGATGGCCGGATTGGGGGGGGGGGTGATAATTTATTACTTCACTCTGGTCTTGGAACCTTTAATCTCTGTCAATTTATTACACTGCTAGATGCGATTTTGAACTAAACACAAAGGAACCGGCAGTGGTGAAAACCGCAACTAAGTTCATGGTAAAAATGTTAAACAATGTTTTCATGCGCTTTGAACGATGAAAGCAGTCCAACTAAGGTGAAATAATGGTTAATTGAATCCCATCTCGTGGAATTCTCATTGTCTTCATACTGGTACAACGGTGTGCGACACAGTGCTATCTTCATTCCCAGGTTCTTGGTATAAACATTTTGACTCTGTTAAAATGGTTCATAAACCTTGAAAATGCTGTAAGAACATGCTGTAAGATCTGGGACTCTTCAATTAATTGCTGTAACCGGTGAGTAGGAAATTTGCCCTCTGAGCGTTTATAGTTGGTCTAGTTGTATATTTTTGCCAATAAGTAGCTTAATGCCCACGAGTCTTCAGACTGACAAAATTCCTCACTCTAAGGCGTGAGTGGAGTTAGCACTTAGCAGGGTGTACTGTATGTGTAACATTAAGTCAATTCATTGTTTGGTGATTTCCATACAGTTGCTGTTTCCATTTTCATAGTTTTAATGTGAAAATTCTTGCCCAAAAGTTCCAATTGTCACTGCTGATTTTGTAAAATAGAAAATGATGGACAACCTCTGGTTGTAGTGCTGTGGTAAACAATTAGGCCAGAGGTGGATAGTAGCAAGGATTGGGCAACAAGTGGATGTTGATGCCAGCCCAGCATTGTGCCACTGCCATATAGGTCTTGCTGTTATTGCTACTCATGGTCACAGAATTAGTAGAATTAGGTGGCTGGCTAGACACTGGAAGCCCTCACTCCCCATAAAGTGTGTGTATGTGTGTGGATTTAGTACAGTATGCTGGTTGATTTCCATACATGTTGAGATTCCTAGCCTGAAGTGTAACTTGCCACTGTTGATTTAGTAGGATGGAAAAGTAATTGATAGAATATAGATAAAATTACGTACTCTGCTCTACTGAGCACACACAGGCTGGATAATGGTGATAAGGTGTGGCAGCAGGGGAACGATTTCCAAAGACTGGGCACTAGTAGATGTTTGTGCTTGCACTGCTCATTGGTACTGCTGTCATGGCGACAGAACTAGTAGAATTAGATGGCTGGCTGTTAGTAACAAAGATGAAATAGAATTCCAGCTTTACGAGTAGCTACATAATGATAAACAAGTGTAGCAGAAAATGTTGCCGTTCCAAGACAACAAAGAAGATCCTTATCCTGTTATATACATTATATTGTCATCTTCTATGATAGTGTGAGGAGGTGTGGGAGTTCATAGTGCATCCTGATTGTGTGCATGTGCTCATCCAGTCAGCCTATGTATGTTCTTAGATTGGCCATCAAATTTTGCTGAATTATCTGGTTAATTACCAATCATCTCTTGTTGGAGTTGCGAGTTGACACAAAAACCTTACGGACCTGTAAACAGTCAAACAGTGTATTCAATATTAATCCATATTACCTCATCATCAGACAGAGAATGCACAGTTCCTCAAACCTTCTGTTTCGTTTCAGGGTGTACCAGCTGCTCGGCGAGTCTGGTACCTACTACGGCGTCCGGTTTGGAAAGAAGATCCCGTGGGTGACGGAGTTCCCCTTCGGCTACATCAAGGACCCGCAGTACGTCGGGAGCATGCTCAGCCTCGCCGCGCTCCTGTGCTGGGTTCCGCTCCCGTACGTGCTGCTGTGGTGCCTCGGTTACGTTTTCATGATGTGGATCGAGCACAAGGAAGACCCTGCCACCCGTGCGAAGCCGCTCTCCTGATCGCTTCGTTATTGCAGCTGATGATGGTTTCCTACAGTCTCCTCCAGTCTGATTTTTTTTTCTGTTCACTTAAAAAAACCTGGTGTATGGTTGCCGAGAGGCGATGTGCAGGAACTTTGTATACCTTGTTTCTAGAGTAGTTCGTGTCAAGGAATATGTTTATAGACTTGGGTATGGTGTCACCTTCTGTATCCTGCGCGAATATACGATTTGGGGCGCTTTGGTTCTTGTTGGTGACTCGTTGGTGTCCAGGTGCGTGCCCGGCCAGTGGCGTCGGCTGGCAGCGACATCTCGGATTTGACTTCGCATCGGATCAGGCCGATTAGGACTCGGAAACGAAACCTACCTGCCCGGCTACCCGAACACCAGCTTGTTTCTTGTTTTTTTAGAACACCAGCTTGTTTCTTGTTGAGTTGAGTTTTTTTTCATTACGACTCAGGACCATGGCGACGACGGCCCTAACGGCTGCATCCGCATCGGGCAGACAGCGCTGCCGTGCCCCGGCGTGGCGCTCCGCCTCAGCACCGTCATCGACTGCACCCGGTGCGAGCACCGGATGCCACCGATCACGATCGACTTCCTCAAGACCCCGCCGCCGCCCAGGTGGTGGGCCGCTTCACGTGCAGCACCAGCGACTTCGTCGGCTTCAGCCAGCCCCAGTGGGTGGCGGAGATTGTGGCGGCCGCGGGACTTCCCCACGAGTGCGCGCCCATCGTTAATGACTTCCTCTTCCTGTCCGCGGCCAGCGCCGCCAACTCCTTCTACAAGGCGATGGCTGTCACCGTTGAGGCCGGCGACCCCGGGAGCATGAGCATCGTCGTGGGCGTGGGCGTGAACGAGGTGGTGCCGCCCGGCGCAGACGCCGGGGAGTGCGCCATATGCTACGGGGAGTACCTAGTCGGCGGCGCCACCTACGTGACGCCGCCGTGCGGCCACACGTTCCACCGCAGGTGCCTCGACCGCTGGACGGCCGTGAAATGGTCCTGCCCTTACTGCCGCGCGCCGGTGCCTCAGTGCCTGGGGAGCACGAGTACCGGTACAACTACGAGGAGGAGGACGCCAACGACGATCATTATCATTATTATTATTATGGCGCGGAGGAGCACGACGACGGAGGGGACCTGTTCCCCAGCGAGGAACGCCGCCCGTTCATGGTGCCCGGCGGCGAGACCCCGACCGCGGATGCCGATGTTATGTCGCTTCAGCGACAAATTTTCTTCGTGTCGCTGAAGGCCTCCGTGGCGTGCGCTTGATTTTTTTTCCCTTCGGTTTGTTGGCCGCCCTTCAGCGACAAATTTTCTTCGTGTCGCTGAAGGCCGCCACGGCGTGCGCTTGATTTTTTTTCCCTTCGGTTTGTTGGCCGCCCGGTCTTTTTTCTTTCCGATCGGCTTGATTTTTTCCTTCGATTTGTTGGCCGCCCGGTCCTTTTCCTTTCCGATTTTTTTTCCTTTTGGTTGCCGCGGTGCGCTTGATTTTTTTCCCCTTCGATTGGTTGGCCGCCCGGTCTTTTTCCTTTCTGATTTTTTTTGCGCTTGATTTTTTTCCTTCGGTTTGTTGGCTGCCCGATCTTTTTTCTTTCCGATCGGTTTGATTTTTTCTCCTTCGATTTTTTTCCCTTCGATTTGTTGGCTGCCCGATCTTTTTCCTTTCCGATTTTTTTTCCTTCGGTTGGTTGTCGCGGTGCGCTTGATATTTTTTTTCCTTCGGTTGGTTGGCCGCCCGGTCTTTTTTCTTTCCGGTTTTTTTTGCACTTGATTTTTTTTCCTTCGGTTTGTTGGCCGCCCGATCTTTTTTCTTTCCGATCGGTTTGATTTTTTCTCCTTCGGTTTGTTGGCCGCCCGGTCTTTTTTCTTTCCGATTTTTTTTCCTTCGATTGGTTGCCGCGGTGCGCTTGATATTTTTTTCCTTTGGTTGGTTGCCCGGTCTTTTTCCTTTCCGATTTTTTTCCTTCGGTTGGTTGGCCGCTCGGTTTTTTTCTTTCCATGATGTTTTTTTCTTTTTCCTTCGTTTGGCCGCCGGTCTTTCTTTCCTTTCCTTTTTTCTTTTTTCTTACAGTTTTCTTTTTTCTTTTCCCTTCGTTTCTTCTCGCGGTGCCTTCGGTTTTGGTTTTTTTTTTTCTTACTGTTTTCTTTCCTTCTGTTTTTTTTCACACCAATAAAATAAAAAAATTCTACCGATTACAAGTTTTGAACCTCAGACCTTCAACTAAACAAGATAGTTAGCAACCATTGCACCACACAACATTTCGTGACTACATATAGTTACAAATCATTTTATTTATTTATTTTTGCTTTCTACTTTATTTTTTGTTTCTATTTCTATTTTTTATATTCTTTCCTTTTTAATATTTTTCCCTCCATTAATATTTTTATTGTTCGAGATGAGATGTAAATTTGTTCTCGCTATAATAATAAGTTGCTCTGGCTATAAGTATCTTGTTCGGGCTATAATAACAACTTGTTCTGACCCTTGTTCTGACACTACATTTGTTTTTGTTCGAGATGACACACAAAATTGTTCCGACTATAATAGGATTTTGTTCTGATAGTTGTTCTCATTTGTTCTGATAATTTTTTATTTTGCTCGAGATGACATACAAACTTGTTCTGGCTATAATAATAAGTTGTTCTGACTATAGTAATATCTTGTTCTGGCTATAATAATAACATGTGTCTGACCCTTATTCTGATTTGTTCTGACACCACATTTGTTGTTCGGGATGACATATAAACTTGATCTGACAGTTGTTCTCGTTTGTTCTGGCACTTCATTCGTTTTGTTCTAGCAAAAACAGAATATATAACCGTAATTAAAAAATACAAATAAAAAAAGTTTGTCAAAATATAGTTAAGTGGGATCTTGTTTCGAAGTTTTTATTGTCAGAAATCCAATGGTGCGATCGGAATTTAATTTTGATGTTTGGTTTGTGATTTATAGATTTTTAGTTTGATCATATTGCGTATGGTGATGTCATCGTCATTTTGTTTTCTTTTACAGGCATGCACTCCAACCTCCTAATGCACCTTTCTTTCAGCGAGACGTTGCTTTTTTTTTTGTCACTGAAGCGACAGGGAACAGCGTCTGACCGCGGATGACGCCGTCTCACTCTAGCTCTTACCTGCCTAGCAAGCCGTCTCACACACTTCTTCCTTTCGTGCGTGTAGCTTCCGGTGTAGATGTTGCTTCGATCATGGGAATGGGAAAACGAAGAAAAGATTGGAAACTGCAGCTGGTAAATTTTCGTTCGGTGTGCCATGAATGATCTCGCTCTCCGATAGATGTTAGTACATGATGTCAAGTTCTTTTTCGATTCGATACCTCTCTGGCGCTCAATGTTAAGGCTATCGCCGTACTGCACATTAGGCATGTACAACTCACAGACAGCGGGTCGTTTGCAAAACCCAGATGTATGCAGCGATTCATGTAACCCATGATGACGAGTCGCCATAAAGTTATTTAATGCTTTGCATGAAGCTTAAGATCAACTACAAATATATTTGTGTATATCATTGTGTGGCTAGTGACATAAACTTCAGCTGCAAAATCATACAAATTAGCTAGAGTATTTTTAGTACCTTTGTTTGTTATAGAAATATCAGAAACCCTACTATAAATATCATAGGAATCCGGATGGTGACGTGGCGCAATCAAGTCCAAAGGTTTTCAACCCACGGGACATTCTTTTTTTCTCCAGCAGCAGCATCATTCTCATCCGCTCCTATCCAGAAATATCGTTCTCATCCACTCGTATCCAGCTCCAGCTCTAGGAGTAGTATCGTGGGGTGCAGCGGCGATGGCAAGCGCCCCTGGCTCTAGGAGTAGTATCGTGGGGTCCTATAGATGCAAGAAGGGCTGGACCGTGAGCTAGAAACTCGTGAGCTGGCTCGGCTCATTCGTAGCTCGGCTCGACTGGCTCGATCAATTTTTTAACAAGCCGAGCAATTGTTTTGCTCGTTTGTTAACGCTGGCTCGAGCCAGCTAGCTAGAAAGTTCGAATTTTAACATAAAAAACTAACCTATCAAAGTTGAGCCGAGCCCTTAAAGGTATGCTAAGCCTTCATAAGTGCTCCATGTGTAACAAATTTTATTATTTACAATTTTATTATTATTATTATTTTTAAAAATACATATGTTGAGAAGTTAATTTCAAATTTACATCCAACATAGAAGATAACGAGCGAGCTCGATCTTGACGAGCCACAGTCTTTTGCTCGTTTTGTTAGTGAGCCAAGCCGAGCTGGCTCGTTAAGGTAACGAGCCAGACCAAGCCGAACCAATCCAAGCCGAGCTAGCTCGGAGTCCAGCCCTAGATGCAACAGACGATAGGCATAGATTATGCACCATGTCCGCTTCCGTCTCGGCCTGCCGCCCCGGTGTTCCGCCGCCAGCGTCGATCATCGTCATGAGATGCTGCTCCACCTTCACCACCACCGTCTAAATCGCTTTGCTCCCCCGTTCCTGAACAAGGGGCAACAGGCTCGACCCATTGCCTTGGCGGAAGTTACCGACTGAGCGCTGCAAACCAGAGCAACCGAGCAGCAGTCAAAAAAAATAAAAAGGCTTCCAGTCGAGTCCTGTGAGAGGAGGTCGTGCGTTGTGCCGGCCTGCGCAACTGTCGAAATGATACGAGCTACTAATATTTCTGATCAAGAACCCTGTCGGGGAGACGGCACCTGCCGGCCCGGTGATACCAAATTTGTCAAGAACAAATGAGAAGGACAATATTTGTATTGGGCCAAATATTTACCCCAAACAATCCAAATACACCTTAGAGGTCTAGATACTTTTCCTTTGCTCTAAACGACTAAACCACGGTCTACTCCTATATAACGTGGATCTCCTTGTTTCTCGTGGCGACGATACATCAGCGCGAATAGTGAGTATTTTAATGAAAATTATTTCATCGTGTCGGCTAAATTATTTCTGAGAGGAACAAATACTCCATTGCGCCCCGTGCGGTGGGGCGCGACGTGGATCTGCTTGTGGTGACTATACATCGCACATGTGATCTTCTTTTTTTATTTATATTTAGTTTTATTTTCATTTTTCTATATCTTTCTTTTTATTCTTTTTTCATTTTATTTTCTATTTCATTTTTTATTTTTCTTGTTTCATTTTTATTTATTCTTTCCCTATTTATTTATTTCTATTTCTATTTTATTTTTTCTGTTTCTATTTCCATCTTTCTATTTTTTCTTTTTTTATTTTTCTATTAGTGAATATTTGTTTTCTTTCAATGAATTTTTCCTCTTGTGTGAATATTTGTTTTGCTTCAGTGAATATTTGTTTCGCTTCAATGAAAAATTTCATTTCAAATTATTTTTCCTTTTAATGAATTTTCCCCTAAGTAAATATTTGTTTCGCATCCGTGCAAAAAAAATTTAATGCAAATTATTTCATCTCAATGAGTATTTGTTCATCTTTATTGAATATTTATTCCTCCTCAGTGAATATTTGTCCCCTTTAGTGCAATATTTGTTTCACAAAAGTGAAAATTTGTTCCCCTTCGATGAATAATTTGTTTGGTATGTACAATTTTTGTTTCAATCATTTATAGAATTTGTTCCACACGTATACATATTTGTTCCGGCAATTCATATAATTTATTCGGTACGTACAAATTTTTGTTCCGGCAATTTGTAGAATTTGTTTGACGCATATACATATTTGTTCTAGTAGTTCATATAATTTGTTTGGTATGTACAAATGTTTTGTTCTGATAGTTTGTAAATTGTGTTCCACGATTATATATTGTACAAAATATATAACCTTAATTTAAAATACAAATAAAAAAAGTTTATCAAAATATAGTCTAGTGGGATCTTGTTTCGAAGTTTTTATTCTCGAAATTCAATAGTGCATTCGGAATTTAATTGTATGCTCGGTTTATAGTTTATAGATTTTTTAATTCGAAATAATTTTTCATCCGAATGACATTAATTTTTTGTCCAAACTTCCAGCGTGACCTCCAGAGTTTCCACGTGGACTTTTCCTCCAGCGTGATGCATAACCGCATCCCTTGTTTGTACCCCATAATAATATAAAATTCATGGCCGGTCCTTCAACTTGGCGGTTGGTGTCGTCCAAGTCCCCAAACTCTCAAAATGCACGTTTGAACCTCTGAATTTGGTAATTGGTTCACTGGAGGTCCAAATCTATATAATTCATCTTAAATTGCCTATGTGGCCTGCTGACTGTGCGATGATGTGGTTATGACATCTGTGACCCACTTGTCAACCTCTCACTCACTCTTCTCTTTCCTCCCCCATCAGCCATTGTCGTCGTTTCTGCCTCACCTCCGACGGACAACGGAGGTTGTGTGTATTACGGCGAGATGGGGCGAAGCCCTGCGCTCCGTGGCGTGACAACACGCCCGAGAAAATACCGTACTATCGCCTAAACCAATCCACTTTGGTCATTAAGCGATAATAGAGTACCATCCCGTCGTAAGTCACCGGGTCAAAACCCGGTAAATCACTTGGTTAACACACAGAGGATCGAACATATGCATTAAAACTCACATGAAGGCGAGTCCAGAGTACACTACACAAATTAAATCCAATTTACCCCTAAGGGTTAATTATTACAAACCATAGTTCATGACATGATAAGTAAAGGTTCAGAATTCGAAAATAGCGAAAAATAAACTAGCGATACGATAGACATCACAGGAGGCCGTCCGTGATGCCATCACTCATCGTCATCAAACCATTCCAGCTCCCAGCCTAGTGGAATCTCTCCAGGCCAAACAACATCACCTACAACAACATTTATAAAGCAAGACTGAGTATACTAATACTCAGCAAGACTTAACCGTCGGGTGATAACTACATCACCAAACTCTAGACATGAGAGGCTTTTTGGCAGGTGGGTTCTTTTGCCCAAATATTTTAGCACAAATTCTAGTTAATTACCATTTCTAAGTGAGCCAACTATTGCAATCAAGAATTGTACAATACAATTAATCCACACAGCAATATTCACATAGTTCCATCATTAAGGGATGTCATGGTCAGTTGATTAAGCAGTCTCAGATAACGGTGAGAGGTCGACAATCGATTGATTAAACCCTTGCAAGGTAAACCTAAACACATGGAGCGGTGCCCCAATAGAGCTGGCACCGACCAGGCGGTTCCCAAAAATCCTCGGTTTGGGATCGAAGCTTACAGTCCCGGGTACAAGGCTTATCTGGTATGCCCACACACAGTACATCCAACCTCACACATGTACCCTCCGGTTGCGGCCAGCCGAATACTCAAGATTAGTAATAGTAAGATCCTACACCGTCTCATTAAGGTACTAGGCTTACCGGTCTCATTCCCGACAAGTGCTTAGTACGTTCAAAAGCTTAGCCCACGAAAGCCACTGAACCGGAGCCCAAATCCCATGCTCTTACCACATGAGCAATCCATTTATAAAGATCTTATGATTCCAACATAAGAACCTATTTTCGCGAGTGACGAACATCACTCGACTTTTACCGGGTCCTATAGCATAGCAACTATCGACCTAGCATACTAGTAAAAGAGCATAGGTACCTAGGGATCATGCATCTAGGGTTTCAATTCAACTCCTGAAACGTAAATGCACAAACATAGCAAAGGTAATTGCATAATTTTAAAAAGAAGGGTTAATGATCAAGGGCTTGCCTTCGTCGGTAAGGTTGGCCTTGGGCCCTTCTGGACTTTGGTCCAGGTCCTGAGCTACGTCCACGTACTGCAGCTCACCGTCGGCTCCTTCTCCTCCTTCGCCACGGCGTATAGCTACCGTCGGGAAGATCTACACGAGGATGCACATGCAAGATTTAATTGACGGTTTTGATTTAATTAATTACAAAACAACACTTGACAACCATGAAGTGTATGGTTGGCCACATTCCTGTTTGGGTATATTCTTTCTATTAAAGTAATGTTATGTGGTGCTTCATTATTTTTTCTTTTTGATAGTGACTGTGTACACATTTATGCAATCAAATTAATTTAATTTCACCAAAACAGCAAAGGGAGTGGTCTTAAGATTCTTAGCCTGCTTCATATCACATTCATAAGGTCTTTAGGTGTGGTGTTGGTGGTTTTCCAATTGAAGTTAATATTAAGCTTCAATTGGCCTCCATTGCTTTTATTCATAAATAAATTCATAAAACGCAGTAGATGACACTCCTGAATCTCTAGAGCTCTAAACAAAGCCACTGAACACAAGTGCACACTTAAAAGAGCTATGAATTAATTATACCGAAAATGACAAATTTTAGATACCAAAACATGAGAAATGCAGATAAAAATAATTAAGCAACAAAAGGATCCCAACTTTCTCCCACTTGTTCTTTGACTCAAGACAAGGCCATTCACACAACAAATGTAGCAAGGGCTACTCTAGATCTTGAACTAAGGATTTACATTTTAAACTAAGCATAAATCAAGAATATATATTTATGTTAGATATAAAATCATGATTATTTCATCAGAGGTGAGTCTAGGCACTTTATGATCATCTCCAGAAGTTAGGCACAAAAATATATTTATTTTAATCTATACAATTCATTTAAGCAGATTCATCATAAATACAAAATAAATGATATTAAAAGATTTACTTAGTAACTTTGTGCAACTTTTGGTGTAGAACCTACACATGGCATTACTCATAACATATCCAAAAAGCATCTCAATATCACATGTAGATTTTGAACTACAGCAGGTCTAGGTTAAACTGATTTCAATTTTTCATACAAAACCTATCAGCCAAAAGTATGGTCATGTTTTACAAAAGTTGTAGATTTTCTCACAGGGAAACCAACAAAATTAGTTTTACATTTTTCTGATTTTTCGGCAAATTTCTACAGATTTTACAAGATTCAGACAAAACACTAAAAACTATAAGAATCTATTTTGCAGTGAGGCCCTTAAACTGTTTGGATCTTCACAAATATGCCCTTGCTTCTAATGTAAATGCCCCAGCGCACAAAAACCTTCACAGGTGTGCCCTCGGCGGCGGAGCGAGCTCGCCGCCGGCGATGTGGGGCCGGAGGTGGGCAACAAATGGCACCAATGTTCGATTTAGCTCACCACACGTCGATTGGTAGCGGTGGCTCGGCCGGAGACGTCGTCGGTGAGCGGCGGCGGCGGAGCAGTGGCGGCGCGGCCGCGGCTACTTGAATTCCAGCGAGGTCGAGGGCGGTAGAGCAGCAGCGTGAGAGGCTCTAGTGGTTCCTAGGGAAGGTGCTAGGAGCGTCGGGCGGCGCCGGGAGCGAGCGGAGAGGCGAGCTCGTCACGGCGGTGGCGGCAATGGCGGGCGGCGGTCACGCCGCAGCGAGGAGGAAGAGGCGGCACCTTTTATAAGCGCGGGCGAGCATGCAGGGGAGGCAACGCTTCGCCAAGAAGCAAGAGAGGAGGTGAGGCGGGGGCCGGCAGCGGCCTTGAGGAACCGGCCGTGCGGCGGCTGGAGGGACACGGCGGGCGCGGCGCATGCGGCAGCGTGGCGGTCGGCTCGAGGGATCTTGATCGGAGCGGGGTGTGGGGGCAGGCGTGGCGCGTCTTGGCCTTCCAGTGAGGGGCCCGTACGTCGAGGCGGCGACTGCGTGGCGGCCAGCGTGTCTTTAGCCCTCTTTGACCGATTCAAACTCCAGAAATTTAAACAGAAGTTCAAATTCTCCCAATATGAAACTTGTAGATGAACTATAGGAGAACACTTTTTGCAAAGGCCGACCTATGTTTTAATCAACAGTTTGAGCATAAACTGCTGGCAAAGTCAGTGTCTTTCTCGGCTCGGTCAAAATGTAAAGACTGGCGTTGACTGCGTTTTTGCACATTTTCCACTCAAAATTTCAAATGCCGCCAATTATGAAAAGTGTGTCCCTCAAAAGGACGAACAACTTTTGTATTGGCCGATTTTGAAGTGTTTAAGTGGAATTTGGAGAACACGGCAAAAGTTCTAGGGAAGGTTCAAGGCATTAGGGGTTTTGACCAACATTTGACTAGGGTTTGACCACTAATGCGTGTTGACTTGCTTAAGGTGATCATTAGTGATTGTTGGTTAGGTTTTCGAGGTGAAGACCCAGGTTGACCAAGGTTTGACCAAAGTCAACAGGTTTGACTTGGTTGACTAGGTCATTAGCACCTATAATGCTAATTAAAAACCTGGTGCATCACAGCCACCATCGGCCATCGCCATCACCGCTCCCCCTGACAAAGCCACCCGGACGTCACCTGCAATGGATTTTTCCCACCGCATCCTCCTCCTCCTACCGCCATGGCGCCGCCGCCCGCTGACTCGGTCCCTGACCCCAGGCCGCCGCACGAGCGCGCTCGCTCCCCAACTCCAGCGGCGAGGTTAGTCGGCCGCTCCCCAACTCCAGCGGCGAGGTTAGCCGGCCGCTTCCCGACGGTGTGTGGACGAAAACATGGCGACGCATGCGGCGGCGACGCAATGGGCTCTGGGCGCCTCGAACGCTGGTTGTCGAGGCTCAAGGACAGCCGGTAGTGGTGGTGCGGCTTGGGGCGCGCGGCAGGAGATGGCCTAGATGGAGTAGCGCCGAGAGATGGCGAAGGATCGGTTAGGGGCGGAAACGGATGCTGAGCGAGACCCGGAGGGCGGAGGCCGAGCACCGGCATGGATGGGCCGACAACAGGAACCGTCGTCCCTGGTCGTATGCACGGTGGATTCAGTTGGCCGAGGGCCCATGCGCCTACGTCAGTCAGGAGGTCACGTCCCTACCGGAGAGGTGGGCCACGCCCGCGACGGCCGCTCGGCAGGAGGACGTGCGTCTGCCGCAGGAGCAGGGCCCGAGTATTATGGCCATGTCAGGTTCTCCGCCGTGGCTAAGCTCAATCACGGCTGAATGAGCTCCTCCGCCATGGTCGAGCTCAAGCCTGTGGCCGGTGAGTTCAAGATTGATGCGCTTGTCCTCTGCTCATCCAGCTACATGAAGAGAAGATGGGGGAAGATGATGTGAGCGATATGCGCGCAAGCTCGGCTGCGACCATCGCGCTCCCCGCCTCTAGGCCCGGCTCCGAGCTCCGACCGCATCCTCGGAAATCGAGCCTTCGCCGAGAGTAAAAATCTTTGGCGAGAGCCTCCCCTTGTGCTCTTGGCGAAGACCAAAACTCTCGGCGAAGAATTCTTCGCCAAGAGCCAAAAAAACTCTCGGCGAAGAATTCTTCGCCGAGAGCATTTTCTCGACTCTCGGCAAAGAATTTTTTTTTAAAAAAAATCACTTTTTCACCTCCAAACTTTTTCTATCCTCAACATGCACTTATACAAAGGATATGTTCAAATTTGATGCAATTTTATCTCTGTTTGCTATATTTAAAAATTTTACTTCATTCTAGGTAATTTTTTCGAAGACGTACGATATTAACTGCAAGTTCATGAAATCATAGAGTAAAGTTGTTGGAAAAATGAGATTCATGTTCATGAGACATCTCTAAGACCATATACATGAAATGAAACTAAATTTCAAACATTTTGTTCTCTGATCATGATGAATATCGTGTCGTAGAAAGGTTTTAAAATTGTATAAAATTCAAATGAAGTTTGAAAATCACGAATTTTGTCAAGTCATCATGATATCATATGAGGAGGTTGTGATAAAAAGTTGAGAACGTTTTGAACACTTCGACATGTACATTGTTTAGAAACCGGAACATCTCAGGAGAAGTTTTAGAGAATTTGAACTATTGTCATTAATTTTGGAGTCCTAGAGAATATCAAATTTGAATTTTACTACAAAACCTTTTCTATAGGTGATATACACCATAATTGGTGTCATGTTAAGTTTCGGAATGTTTTTGCATTTATTTAATAATTATAGTAATTTTTTGATTTAAATGCGATCTTTCTTGAGCTGGATTTTGGGCTCTCGTGAAGAACCCGCCGGGCCAGCTGACCCAACATTGGGTCGGCCCATCTTACCTGGATATAAACCCACGCCCCACCCCCACCCCTCCTAACCCCTAACCTTGGCGCAGCCTCCTCCCCTCTCTCTACTCAGCCTCCCATGATCGCCGTGTCCCGGGCCTCCTCTCTGGCTCCTCTCCTCCCTCCACTCGCCCCTCCTCGACGGTGAGAGGCAGCGGGTGAGCAGCCGGGTTCCCCGTGGCGCCACCTCCCTCCCTCCTCGGCGGATCCCCACGGGGTGGCCGCACCCTGCGGATGTCGCGCGGCGGCGGCGGGCGGCGTCCTCCCCGGATGGCGGGCGCGACTTCCTCTTCATCCGGCGGCGGATCCGGCGGGCGGCTTCCTCTTCCTCGGCGCGGATCGGCGGCGAGGGAGATCTGGCCTCCTCTCGCTCCTCCTCTCTCTCTCTCTCTCTCGGATCCGTGGTGGTGGTGGTCTTGGCGGGTGGTGGTGTTGTTGTTGGCGGGCGTGGGCGGTGGTGGTCTGTTGGCGGGCGTGGGGTGCGGTGAAGGTGGCGGGTGCGGCGGTGGTGAAGGTGGCGTGCGGTGGCGGTGAAGGTGGCGGAGGCACTGTGGCCGACCGGTGGGCAGTGGGCCCATGTGCCCTGAGCATTTCTTTTGTTTTATGAAATTTTCTTCACCGAGAAGATATTGACCTCTCGGCACACATCCACCGAGAGGAGACCCACTGCTCTCGTGAAGGGCCTCGGCAGTGGCGGAGGCCTTGCAAGAGCAAACTCTCGTTGAATCCTTCGCCGAGAGGAAAAGGCCCTTCGCCGAGAGGAACCTCGCTCTCGGCGAAGGCCCAGGATCCGGTAGTGAGTGGTCCGTCGGAGATGGGGAATGAGAGATGGGGGAGAGGGAGAAGCTTACAAGTGGGTCCCATATGTCGTAGCCACATTAGCACACAGTCAGCAAGCCATGTAGGCAATTTAAGTTGGATTATAGATTTGGACCTCACGTGAACCAATTGCCAATTTCGGAGGTTCAAATGTGCATTTTGAGAGTCTGAGAACCTAAATGACACTGGCCGCCAAGTTGAAGGACCGGCCATGAATTTTACTCTATAGTTATATATAATACTACTCCATCTATCGCCCGTGCGTCGTAAGTTCGTAACAGATCAGGACCATGGCTCCTAGTAGCTTCGCCTACGGCGTCGGCGATGACGGCCCCGGCGGCGCCTCCTGCATCCGCATCGGGGAGACCTCGCTGCCGCGCCCCGGCATGGCGCTCCGCCTCAGCGCCGTCATCGACTGCACCCCGTGCGAGGACCGCATGCCGCCGATCACGATCGATATCCTCAAGACAACCCCGCCGTCACGGCACGGCGCGGCCGCCGCCCGGCTGGTGGGCCGCTTCACGTGCAACACCGGCGACTTCGTCCTCATCAGCCAGCTCCATCAGGTGGCGGCCATGGTGGCGGACGTGGGGCTTCCCCCCGAGTGCGCGCCCATCGTGAATAGCTTCCTCTTCCGGTCCGCGGCCAGCGCCGCCAACTCCTTCTACAAGGCGATGGAGGTCACCGTGGAGGCCGGCGACCCCGGGAGCATCCTTCTGGGCGTTGACGATGGCGACAGCCAGGCGCCGGTTCCGCCAGGCCCGGAAGCCGGGGAGTGCGCCATATGCTACAGCGAATACCTGGTCGGCGGCGCCGAGTCCGTGACGACGACGCCGTGCGGCCACACGTTCCACCGCAGGTGCCTCGATCGCTGGACGGCGGTCAACCGGTCCTGCCCCAACCGCCGCGGGTCGGTGCCGGCGGCGAGGCCCCGAGGGCGGCCATGCCGTCTCGCCCTCTTATACACATACTGTTTTTTTTTCGAACATTAGGTTACACATACTTTCTGTGACCTCTTCTTTATTATCTCTGTAGAATAAGTAGCGTTCTTGTGGAGAGATGTTGCTTCGATCATGGGATAATTATGAATAGATTCGAAACCGCAGCTGGTAATTTTCCGTTTCGGTGCGCTATGATTTTACTGGCCGGTAAGTTCATAGCATATTGCATATGGAGTACGTGCGACCAAATTTCATACTCCATCTATCCATTTATTCAAGGCTTATTTGTACACACACATGAACAGGCTGTTCACCTATCCCAACACCAAGATGGTGCGCCCTCCATGCCTCGCTCTTCTTTCCTGCAGGAAACACATGCAGATGACACGGTGATCAGCACTACTCAAACTCACCAGGATATTTTCAGTGTTCAAACTCAAGCCCATCTTTTCAGGATTCAAATGCATGCCATGCTACAAGGGTTGAGAATCTACACTGATGCCTCCTTAGCTCCTGATCAAAACTTAACTTTAAATCGAAATGCAGGGATTGGGGTTTTCCTAATCAGCTCAGGGCTTCACCATAAGCCTCTTTACTAAGGGTATCCTTTGTCTTCACGGCAGAGGCAGCAGCCCTTGCATTTGCAGGTATTATAGTCAACAGGCTACAAATTGTTGAGGCAACTTTTCTGTCCGACAGTCAACAAACTGGTCACCTACATCAACTCCACTGCCACCATGCATGCCCATCCCCAGATGGGATGCTAAATTCTATACGCAGACTTTTTGCAATGCAGTTGAGGGACAAAACTACAAGGTCTACAAGATTCCAAGAAGCCTTAATACCACAGCTCACAACTTAGCTTCTCAGGCTAGAAATCACTTGGTTCAAAATTCAGCTGTACATATCACTTGTCAAAATGCTACTCATATCTCAAGATGTCCTTTCCAGGATGCTCTTGATGATGTACCATGGGCTATCCTAACCCACATATCAGTTTCTTGCTGCTAATTTATAAAGTTTGTTTCTTATTAAAAAAGGCTTATTTTAAATCTGAAAAATCAATTTATGTGTAAGGTTTATTTTTGTTTCATCGGGAACACTAAAATCTTCGTTTCAACATTCGTCCCCTCTCACATGCGCCTCGAAAGATTGATAGGGACTTGATTTTTTCTTGATTTTGAGTCGAGTACAAATGAGCCTTAGATAAATTGATGGATGTGTACCAAAAAAAAAAGACGGATGGATGTGAGCCGTTGGATAAGAATTAAGATGGATGGATGGATGAAAATTTAAGTGCGAGCTGGTCCAATAACACTCGAGTGCACAATATCTTAGGCAAGAGAGTTGTGCGCCGGGGGAGCATGAGTACTAGGATGACTAGGAGGAGGATGGCGACGAGGATTATTATCGGCGCGGAGCATGACGAAGGAGGCTTATCATCTATTTGTCAGCATTACTTTTTCTTCGCAACAAATCAGAACCGGCTATCACCTATCGTCCAACTAGCGATATTTTTGCTTACAACAATTCTCTCACAACAAATCAGCATCAGGCATCACCCAACCGAAGATTGAAGATTGGCGATACCTTCGTTGGACCGCGGGGCAGCAATACCTTCGTTGGACCACGGGGCAGCACTGGCCCTTGCGCCAGGGTTCCACCACCAGCTTCTACAGCCTCCACCGGCGACTGATCGCCGACAGCCCGACAGCTTACCTGGACTAGTATTTCTGATCAAGAACCCTGGCAACAGCCGGCCCGATTACAGGAGCTAGTCGTATGAAATGGCGAGGCGAGGCTGGCTGAGGCACAAGCACAGGGCCACAAGTGGTAATGTGAAAACTGCCTCAAATTACATCCGTTGGTCTCGGTATTAAACAGTTCACATAGAATCACTATCATCCTACGGGGAACCTATCCAAGTGCTGATTAACAACAGATGATAAGGGCACGAGAAGGGGAACGGCCCAAGGAGGGGTCATAGTCTGTTGTACATCGGGGGTGAAACAGATATGGCTGCATTTGTGGACTCCTCTGCAGCAACTGGGCACTAGAACAACTGCATACAAGCAACAGTCTTTCAACAGGTTTAGCGACGGCGCCTCTTGTCGTAGTCGTCGTCTTCCTCATCAGAGTCGCCCTTCTCTCGAAACCTAGGATTCTTCTCCTGTAAATAAATCAGAGTGCTTTGTGAACATCTCAGGTGCGCAAAGGGATACTAAGGGGAGAGGGCATTGTATGATAAAGGAAGAGGAAGAGCGTTGCTAATACCGCTGGATCAGCGTCAGGTGCTCTCCTGGTCCCCTCTGGCGCAGACCGTTCATCATTCCGGTAGCGTTTCCGTTGGTAATCTGGTGACAATCGTGGGTTAGATTGAAAAATAAACACATAAGAGAATAAGTTTGATCTGTTACCTCCTCTGTCATTCCTGTCTCCATATCCTCTCTTGCGTTCACCTCTCTCATCTGCACATTAAAACAAGAAATGGCAAATTCATGTAATTACCTACATATGTTCAGGATTAAACCCTACTAAACAATAAGAACACAGTGAGTAAATCTACTCAAATTGCTATGCCTAGCCAACTAGGGATTAGAATTATTGCAGAACAGCTGCTGAGGATAGTAAATCTACTTAAATTGCTATGACTAGCCAACTAAGGATTGGAATTATAGCAGAACAGCTGCTGAGGATTGAATTATCATGCATGCTCTTGACAGCAAGAAATCAACCACCCCAGCTTGGACATCACATTTCTTTGTAAATGGGTAATAGACGAAAAAATAGATTTAAGCGTACGAGTGGCACTATGATAAAAGAGAGATTGAACCATGTAAAGAAAACTATGCAACAGTATTCCAGCAAACGCTCCATGTTGAATCAACCAAAGCAGTAAAACTGTTTCAGAAAGTCCAAACTTACATGGAGGTGGTGCATTTGGTTGAAAAGATCCACCATAGTCAACTAATTCTCTTTGCGCTTCTAGCTCCTTCTGAACCATCTTACCATAACCACCTCTTCGTTTGATTCATTAAGGAAGCATGGTAGTAGTTGAGAGAAGTTGTTGAAAAAATGGGGACATGTAAAGGTACACTACTACACCATATTCAAATTTGCACCAGTAAGAAAAACTAAATTACTGAGCAATATCTTGTGGCTAAATTTAGGGAAAATCAAGGGATAAATCTACCATGACATAATATTGTGGCTTTGCAACATAGCTATAATACTACATGCCAAATAAGAATAAAGTAAACAGTAACTGAATAGTAGCAAAGGATATCTGGATCATAATCTGTACGGTACTCATCTCTGACCTATGAAACAAACAGGCGGTATCAGCATAAAGCATGTAGAAGGTCATATGTGCATATTTGTTACTAAGTAGTACAAAAAGATCAAGCAATACCTGTCCACCACTCCGTCCACGGCCCCACTGCCTGCCTTCTTCAAAGCCCCAATCAAAATCAACACGGATTGGACGATCGTCAAGCATTGTCCCACTAATATATTTGACAGCATCTTCAGCATCCTCCCTAGAGTAGTACCTGGAAAGTATGAAAGTGTATAGGGTTAGGATGACCATGAAAAAAAATAAGTGGGAAAATCACGTCTGACTCAAACAATCGAACCGGACAAATGTTGTATTCCCAACAGATCACTAGCAGTGCAGAGATATGCAATACACACATATGCAGTGTCAAATTGGCGGACGGTGATGTGTCACTTCTAGGAACCTAACAGGAAATTTACATTATCCAGAACAAGGCAGACTGAATACTTCTCCAAACTATGCAGTTTTCATCGCTACATTTAACGAACTAAGCTCCACTTAGAATTTTTACCACCATAACTTCCTATGATTATAGAGCGACACTCATCAACAACGACAAACTAAACATGGAAAGAAAACGATAGACTTTGCAACAGAGAAAATAAACATCAACCACATACAGAATACGACCAGTCTAACAAGATTTCAATATACATAATGCCATATTCCTCATCATCATACAGTTTAACTTGTACAGCTAAGTATCAGTGCTCATGAACTCCATATCCCAGCACAGAAAATATCTGTGACGCAAACATCAGAATACATTCCAAATGGCCACCAAAAGTTACTAGTTCAGCGCAACACATGTTTGAATCCCAGCTCCCATAAATAAATATCATAAAGCAGATCACACTCTAACTATACATCAGACAAGTCACACAAAAACATAGCACAAAACAAAATAAGCAAACAATTAAAAGGCAAGGAACTATTTTTTTATACCATCGTATATAGACAAACATATCTCACCAAGGACCAAGTATTAGCACATAGTATTTAACCCCCCACAGGTGACCTTCATGGCTGCATCTGTCATCTGAGCTCCAAACCTATAGCAACACCCTATGGCATATCACACTGAGATAACATTTCTTCTCTGCTCATGTTGTAGAGCATCTCACACATTCTTGAGAGCATTAAAGTTCCCCGAGGTACTATGCTATAGCCACTAACTGGTGAGTAGCTCAAATTATTACAGTGAAGAATGAAACCAATACATAAACAGAACTAGAAAGCCATCTACAAGCATCCAATTGCATCAAACTACATCCAGACAGAGCAACTAGGGCAATCTTCACTTCTAATAAAACTAGGGATGATAGGGATTTGGTTCCTAAATTGCAGTAAACTACAGCAGCAAATCCAATCATCCAGCACAGGAACAGAGAGGAAATGAAAAGCAATGCATCTAATCAGGGAAGAGGCGCGCACAGTACGAAGCAGAAGCCGCAGGGGGTCTTGGAGTTCTTGTCGAGCCCCATGATGATCTTCTTGATCTCGCCGGCGCGGGAGAAGAGCTCATAGGCCTGCTCCTCCGTGGTGTAGAATGACATGTTCCCGATGTACACCGTCGTCGACGCCTGCAGCGCCGCCTCGTACTCCTCCTGCGTCCCGTGGAACCGCCGGTCCCTGTACGCCGACAGCTTGCTCGGGTCCTGCAGGGAAGCAGGGGAAGCCGCGTGAGCGCGGGCGGGGCGACGGAACCGGGGGCGAGGGGATTAGGGTTTCGGGAATCCGTACCTTGAAGAGGGACGCCATTGTGGGGAGGGGTGCGGCGGCCGCACGAGTCGAGCTCTTCTCTGTTCGGGTTGTTTGGCTCGACTGAAGAAGGCAAGGGGTGGGGAATTTTTGTGATTTGCGAATTGCGATTGCCGAAGGGAACGAGAACGACCGAACGAGGTGACTACAAGGTATCTCGAAATTTGACCTCGCATGCCGGCAAGCCTTAGAAAATAGGGTAACCTCGGGTCACACGAACTCTTCGATTTGAGAGTTTCTCACATTATTCTATGGATTTCGGAATTTTTTTTGTTTTTTTTCTCAAAACAATGTGAAAGAACATTTTACAGATCCTGAAAAACGTTTGATATAGCTTCATTTTTTTGTTCGTGTCACTGACATCTAGAGCCTGCACATCAGAGAAAAAAAAGAAAAAAATCACAGGGCCTGCGCCTGCTCGGCCAAGGGGTCGTGAGCGGCGGCGGCGGGGCCAAGGCCTCCCGCACGCGCGCCTGCTCGGCCACGGGGCCGCCAGCGGCAGCGGCGGGGCCAAGGCCGCCCGCACGCGCGCCTGCTCGGCCAAGGGGCCGTGAGCGGTGGCGGCGGGGCCAAGGCCGCCCGCACGCGCGCCAGCTCGACCACGGGGCCGTGAGCGGCGGCGGCGGGGCCAAGGCCGCCCGCACGCGCTCCTGCTCGGCCAGGGGGCCGTGAGCGGCGGCGCTTGAGGGCGGGGCTCGTCGCGGTCTCGGAGATCGTAGGGGCGCTCGAGGGTGGGCTCGTCGCGGTACTCGGAGACCGGAGGGGCGCTCATGGCCGGAGCTTGTGACCGGAGGGGCGCTCGAGGATGGGGCTCGCGGCTCGTCGCGGCACTCGTGGGCGGGGCTCGTCGCGGTGCAGGGAGGTGCTCGGGGCGGCGCTCGTCGCGACGCAGGGAGGTGCGGGAAGGGGCAGCAGTCGCGCGATGAAGACGATGGAAAAAGAACGAACCGTTCATTTTACACTTACCGTGGCATTGGTGGGTAAATTACCCTAACTCCAGGAAACATGAATTTGGTGGAGCACCTCTTGAGGTACTTCACGAAATTCATGAATTTGGGGCCTGCTCCACTAATTTTTTTGGAGCAGATCCACCACGGATTCTTGATTTGAACAGTATTGAAAGAATACGAGACTGGTTTTTGAATCTGCATTGGAGCACAAACACGTCCTTATTACAAGCATACTACTTTGTACAAATCAGATGGTTCAATTATATAGCTATAAAAGGAAGTATACATATATCTTTTTTCTTCTTTCAGTGAATTGGCGGAGATAGGATTTTTACATGAGGTATAGCAAACAAAAATTGTTCATACGCAAATCGATAGAATCCATTTAGCAATTTGCTAAAGTTTTTAAAAAAATTATCCAACAATTTGGCACGCAACTACTAAATGACATATATATCTTAAATTACAATTCATATAGTTTAAAATAGCATATTAATAGGAAGGGAGAGCAGAGGGGATATGGGGCACGACCGTGCACACGGCCTGGGGACGCTGCAACAGCTGGTCGGCGCCGGCCGCTCGTCAGTCGCTGCCGAGGAAAAGGGAGGAAGTCGTGCACCGCCGCTAGCCAGTAACATAATAAAAGGAGTAACGTTTTGAGCACTATTTTTGAGAAGTTCACGTTTAAATTGGCAAAATTGTGAAACACCACGTTCGAAGTCCTTTAATACAATTTTCTCCCACATGCGGGGGCCAATGTATGTTTGTTGGACTGAGCCTAGAGTATGCCACACGCCCACACCGTACCCATGCCACCCGCTGGATGCGCCTATGAACTACAGTAGTTTTATCGATATGAACAAATTAATTAATTAATTAAAATAAAGTTGCAAGAGTATGAAAAGTATATTGCAGAGGGCTTATACAATGTGTTAAAAGAGAAAAAGGAGGAAACAAGTTGGAACAATATCTTAATAAATACATTATACATGTGAAGTTAGAATAAACATGATTATTTGGGGGGGGCTCCTCCAACGAAAGCTCGAACATGTTAGAGGTACGGTTAAATTTACAATATGGTTGGTTGTCGACATTAGCAAACCCGGAAGATCCACGTCGGTTGTGAGCGGAGGCTGGGAGACCCATACCGCTAGCTCTCAACAGATTTTGAGGGGTAGTCGTTGTGTTGGACCACAGCATAAGGTGCCACCATGGAGTTAACGAAGGTAAGCAGTGGCCAGGGACAAATCCAGGATGAGATATTAGGAGGGGCTGAACACCTTATTATACCTCTTTCTATCTCTAAAACAATAGAAAAGCTTCATCCATAGTAGAAAAATTCAAAGAGAAATGAAGGCAGACTCCCTTGTGTTGCAGCCGGTAGGGGGGCTGGAGCCCCACCAGCCCCCGTTCTGGATCCGTCACTAGCAGTGGCGTAGCCACAGGGTATGCCAATTGGGCCATGGCATACCCTGTGAGCCAGGCTATTAGCGTAGCACTAATTATCATATTTGTTATTTCTATATTTGATGATATGTCAAACGATCTATTCACATTCGAATTCAATAGCATCATTCTGCTTGCCTTGTTACCTCTTTCGTGTAACTATTGACTGTGATTGCTAATGCTAGGTCTTACATATTTTGTTTATAGTATTATTGAATTATGAAGAGAAACAAGGACATATATTCTCCGGCTCTGGCTGCGGCCATGGTATTTTTGTATGGGATATTGTGCCGTTACTCTTACTCATATTTTGAAGTGTAATTATAATTTTGCCCTTGTTTTTTCAACTTTGTTAGTTTGTCCTTGATTATTCACAAGTCAATGCGATTTTGCCCTTAGTTAATTGTCAAAATATAGGCAAATACGTAAAGAACAGGGGCAAAATCACAATCACGTGTGAATAGTTGAGGGCAAAATCACAAAGTTAGAAAATAAGGGTAAAAACATAATTGCACTCCATAATAGGGGCAAAATCACCAAAAAATCCTTTTGTATTTAGTCTATGCAGTTGGTGTGCTATTTTTATTCTTCTATGCAAGTTTGTATATATTATACCGAATTGTATATAAAAATTGTCGTGGCATACCCTCTGGTAAAATCCTAACTACGCCACTGAAGGTAAGTTGGCAAAGACATCACTAACTCAAGTGGTGGCTACCACGGTCATAGTTTGTAGGCATTTTTATAGATATATGTATATTCATAAGAAGTGAGTAAGTGTGCATGTCAACATGTACATATGAGCATCTTGTTCTTGGGAGAGAAAGAGATGATAAGGAACATGAAGGCCTTAACAAAAGGTATGGAAAAGAGAGACTAAAATGAATATATCTCCCTCTATCCTGAAATACAATACATTTTGGTTTGTCACAAGTCAAATTAGTCTTAGTATGATCAAATTTGTGGAGAAGAGCATTAAAATCTAACACATCAAATAATTAAAATATGAAAATATATTTTATAGTGGATCTAATTATGTTTATTGATTTACTAATTTTTATTATTATTTTCTATAAATTTGATCATACTAAGAACACTTTGACTTAGGACAAGCTAAAATGCCATTGATTTCAGTATTGACCTTGACAAACAAACAAGGATAAGATGTGCATTTGCTTCGACCGCCATCTATGCCAAGTGTGCTAAGGTAAATTCAACTATGTATAGAACCTTCAAACTCGTATCCAAAATGAAATAGAAATTTCTATCAGATTAGGAAATGGACATTTTACGTTCAGCCTTAATATAATTTATACTCTATGTTTGGAGGCTCATATCTATCTTACGATCGATAGGAGACATACCTATAAGCTTATTGGGCTCACCGCACCTCTACTTCTTCTTCATCCCACTGTCGTCCCTTGCTTCTTTTTCTCCCACCATCACTCGACCGCGCTGCGTGGCGCCCACCAACCAACCCACCCTCCTAATCCCATGGACATCCTTGCCACTGCCGGTCACCATCCCATCAACCGTTCGACCTCACCTCACGAGACCACCCAACACGGTCCTCCAGCACCCTCGGTCGCCTCATTTTCTTGGTCCACCGAACATTGGAGCCTCAAAACCCGAACCTTAACCTAACTCTGTACCACCGCCCATCGGCTTCCCACCACCACCACAACCACAGACACCAGCACAATGACTTATTCATCGGTGGTGATGTTCGAGAGAAAAGTATTGTTGGCTAGTAGTTGGTGGCTGATAGAGAAAGACAGGGCGATAAAGCCAAAAACTGCAAATCTCAAACATCAAGAGTTTCCCCCCATTTTCTACATTTTCCTGCTATATATGTCACCAAGCTCGACTTGGACAGTCCCAACAGATTGTGGAGAAACAAGAAGGGACTTCAATGGAGCCTTCTATCTATGTCTTCTAAACACTAAACAAAAGCAATCCCAACAAGTTGTGGAGAAACAAGAAGTGACTCCAATGGACACCTCCTATCTATGGAAATTCAGAGTAGGACCAGTCCATCAGTTTGGTGTAGGGGGCGCACAACTATCTTGCAAGGGAAGCGGCTTTTCCTCTTCCATTATCTCCTCTGTATGATCCTCTTTATACTTAAAAACATTTGTCTATTTGGATCCAAAAAAATATATTTGTTTATCAACTCAAATTATTTATTTAAAACAATATGATTTCATAAAGTAAGACATGTTCAAATTTTATTTTATCAGCATTTTAAATGAAACTAGTCTAACAATTTAAGTGGCATTATTCAACACTCTGCAAAAACTAATTTAGTAATTTGATCCACATGATTCAGCATTCTTCAAAAAACTAATTTAAAATTTAAGTGACTTGACTCAAAATTGTAAAACTAATTGAACAATTGAGTGATTTGTTTCAACACTTTGTTGAGATGTTGTAATGATATATTCAAAATGATGAATTAGTAAACTAAAAGTGTTAGAAGAACATAATAAATATTATGGTCATATTGGATCTCTTTGTATCATTAATTCTAATAAACATTATGGATCAAACGGATTAAAAAAGATATACTATACTCCCTCCGTATTGCAATTGGAAGACGTTTAAGACAGCGACACGGTCTCCAAAGCATAAGTTTGACTTCTATTTTCTATAAAAATATTTATTAGAAAGTTATATATGTATATTTTTATGAAAATAATTTTGAAGACAAATCTATTGATATGATTTTCATATTTCCAAACTCAACAACTTAAAAGTTATTCAAGATTTATAATCCTAATGTTTGACCCAAACCTTGTCCAAAACGTCTTCTAATTGCAATACATAGGGAGTACATTTAAGATAAAATTATGTTCATGTTAGCATTTCAAATTTATTCCTACCACATCCCATAATAGCCAAACAGTTCCATAACTCTGGCCTGATTGAATCACATTTGTCTTTTCTCATCCGCACAAATCTCGGAATTACATTACCAATAATCTTGAATGTAATGCCGACTGACATGACATCACGTACCCCACAGCAAGCCACATATATACATACGCTGCTACATCACTCTCGTCTGCTGCTGATGACCAATTTCAAAGAGCCATGTTTGCAGTCAATCATGTGCACATGAAGTTTCTGCCATTATATATATGAAAATAAGGATGATCGGTAAGTAATTATCATTTTAATTAACCTAAAGAAACATATGTATGCAAAGACCCAACTAAGTTACAATCATGATATGAACATAAACAACGATCAAAACTCAATCGAATTCCAAGTGTTTTAAGCAACATGATAATATAAAATTAAAAATATTTAATATGAACCATCTCCCTGCAAATAATATTAATACTAAGAATCAACCATATATGTACTCTGTGCATATAATGAACGGAAAACTTAGGGTATACATACCACTCTAAATTTGTAATAGAGATTGAATAAAATGTCCATCTCAAATTATACCACTCCAATGTGTGTTACGTGCCTTGTCAAGTATACAAATAATTAGATAGATATACTGCATTGAGAAATGTAGTTGCATTGTGATTTGGAAGAGAATGATGTTGTTAAGTCCGTGGCTTAGTTATCAGAAGGAAAGTCGATACAGCTTGGCACCTTCAACGTACAGTATGAATATATTTAAATGCTAATTAAGTGGTATCAAACTAGTATACTAAGAGCATATGTATGTGTGCGTGTGTACAGTTTTACAATAACAATGCATTGTTCTTTGAAGGGAATTACAATGCATTATTCACATAAAGGAAAAGGAATAGCACCAAATTACAATATAATATTTGTACGCTTGAACAGTCAAGATCAAGGCAACAAAAATTATTTCACATGAATGCAGAATATATGTTGAAGTTGCTGCAGAAAATATGTACACAGATGGCCATCGTCATTCGTGGATGATATAACTATTGAAGTTAAGTGCTATATACACAGTATTTTAAGCACAGTATATGCTGAGAGATCACCATTTTGAGTGGCACATTATGATTTTTATGAAAAAATGGTGTTAGTTGTCAGCTCAAGCCATTCATAAAACATAAATCATAAAGTAAAATTGCTAGATACGATGAACAACCTTAGAAGTGAACTGAAGCAACAAGTCATATTGTCATACAATATCATATAACTTGTGCACTGATAAGGTCTGCTTGTCAAAGTGAGATGATATTTGTTCCCCCTAAAAAAAGATAGTATAAAATGAATAAATCATGTATCATGGTGCAGAAGTTAGTTAAGTATGTCTGAATAGAGTAAATTTACTTCTAAAACCCACGATTATAGTTCAAATTAAAGTTAACTGTGTAAGATTCCTAGAGCAATCTCCGTCTTCTAAATGAACACTCTATGTCGTCTAAGTTGTTTAATTTCATATATGATTCGTTATAAAAAAAATTCATACATGATAGCATTGCAGTTGCTAGATTTTCTGAAGGAGAAAAAGAACAGTAAGTATCATCTCTGTTGACATGTACTAGTATATGCCATCTTGAGTTCTTGACTCGGCAACAATCATCTTATTCTAACTATTAAAACACACACAGATACATCTTTGAACGATCAAATAATCACTTATGATGAGGGGTGCACTACCTGGATTATTAGTGTTAATTTTTTCATGCCCAAACATCACCGGTAATCGATGAATGATCTGAAGGTAATATATATTCTGATCCATCATGGAGAATCAGATGATAACTATCATAATGTGTGCTAAAGCAGAAATCGTTTCGAAGAGAAGAAAAATTGTACTGAACCTGGAAATGGCACTTTGCATGGAAACTTAGAGTTACAGGTACACATATCCACATTTAATTTCCTGTACATAAGACCTAGCTGCCATCAAATACAATAGTCCTAAGTGCAGTATATAATTTGCATTATATATAAGCTGCATATATCTTTTCTTTTCCAGTAAGCTATAGACACAGTTCCAGATGGATATATATGACCAAAGGAAGAAATGCTTAATAATTAAGTAAGCATTTCATCCATTATAAAACTATGTAACACATAGTTTCTGCAGAGACACAGCTGTTAACTGTCAAGGGTGTTCTTTTTTTTGAAAGAAATCAAGGGTGTTCTCAAAGGAAGGAAGAACTCTGAACATGAGTAGGGCAGCTCTCAGTGAAGAGATAAGTACAAGACGTCACGAATGGAACAGTGTCTGAACAGCAACCTAGCTAGCCCCTACCATTCTCTGGAATGCCGCTGGAGGTATACAAATGTGCTTGCACGTGTAAAATGGAGAGCAAAAGGACAGCATGAACAGGATCTGCAGCGCGCTAGCAATGCTGTGGTGTACTGACCTGGCAAAGGAGAATGCGATAAGCAGATCTGAGACGGAGAGACGACTGGTTTGTGATATGCTTCCGTGTAGCTTTGGCCTTCTTATCGTTTTCTCGAACACGCAGGAGAGCTACGTATTATCTCTTTCTCGAACACGCAGGAGACAGCGTATTGCTTTGGCCTTCTTCTTCCTCCTTGCATTGGGCTTCTTTGTATACCACCAAGAAATCTGGTATGGATCGAGTCTGGATCGGACTCTGAAGAACCATATGAAGATGGCGTTCTGGCAAAATTAAAGGGGAAAACTAGTATTCATCTCAAAATTAAGGAGAGATCAAGAAACAGATCTGGTCAACACCCACATATACATCTATCTTTCACGAGCAAAATCCACATAATCGAAGCAGCTGGTTTTCCTTCTCTTACCTTCCGATCGATCGATGAACATTATTGATTGAAGAAGCAGACGAGCTCGACATCGATGGACATACAGAAGTGCAGTGTCAAAGAATTTACCTTCCCGAGAAGACGCTGACGGTGCAGTGGCACAGGTAGGTAACGGTTGTTCCTTGGGAAAGATGAACAAGTGAACAAGCACAGCAAAGGCGAGCTTGTTCGTACGAGGCCAAGGGAGGGAATCCGTGCAAGAAGGTACACGCGCCCGCCCGAAAAGCTCAGATCCAACCGCGAGGCCGTACGTACGAACCGCCCGGAAATAGAAATCTCCGCTGGGCGACCGCCGGGCACCAAGACGCGGTCGGCATACAATGACACAAGAACAAGAGATTAGTATCAGAGATCACCGGCCGACGGGCAGTAGTGGACGAGGAGCGCGTGTGGCTGCAGCCGCGCCGCATGCCACGGTGATCACGGCGGCGGCCGCGCACGCGCGCGTCTCCTGTGCGGAGAGAGGCACGGCGGCTCCGATCGGCGAGGCGCGCGCCGGAGGGGAGAGGGGAAGAGGATGACAGATAGAGCAGTGAGCACGCGGCCGCGACGGCACCTCCGCCGGTGCCGTTCCGCCCGTCCGTGTGCTCACTCTCTTCTGTCACCGCCCGCGCCGCGCCCGCGCCGCCGATCGGTAGCCGGCCGCGCGTGCCTGCGTGGCCCGCAACAGCACCCGCGCGGCCGCCGCCGCGATCACCGCACGCAGAGGTCGCGAGCTAGCTAGCGGCTTCCGGCGGCCATCAGCTAGTAGCTAGCCGATGGAGATGACGATGGGCTCGGCGAGAGATGGGCGCCGCGGGAGGAGCAAGAAAGAAGGCAAGGGATGAGGGCGCCGGCCGGGGGCGGCTATATAGGGCTATAGGCAGCCGGCCGGCCGCGCGCGGCTCGCGCAACGGGGACGGAGGGGCTGAGCCGGAACATTCCGTGCCGGGCTGGTGAGACCTTGGCGGCTCTGCTAGGGCTACTACGGGGTGCAGTGGTGATGTGCAATGATGCGGTACGGCGCCGCTGCGCTGTGCCAGATCGAGCGGATCGGAGTCGGACGCGCTAGCTCGATCGCCGGCCGGCCAAGGCCATCGGGGCGGGGGCAGGCGCGTGCGTGGCCCCCCCAGCCTATCTACAATTTTCGGCTCTTTCTAAAATCGGGCATGCGTCGGGTCTCGTTGGGTCCGCGCGCGGGCGGCCCTCTGGCCGTGGCGCCGGGCTTTCCCGTCTCCGTCCCCTCCTGCCCTCCAAGCGGTAGCCGACCCCGCGCATTGAAGCTGCGCTGCGCCGCGCCGCGCCCGCCCGGTACGGTGCCGAGCCGGGCCGGGCCCCTCGGCGCGACACGAGGCGATGGCGATCACCACGCGCGAGTCGATCTTAATTTGCCAGAAATCTCGGCTCATCTCTGGTGTTTCCCCGTTGGTTTTTTCGTCTTTTGACCACGATGCCGATGGATAGCTTGAGGACTTGAGAGCGAGCGAGGGGCTTTGACTGGGCGGGCCTCGATCGACATCACTGGGGTAGTGGTCGACTGGTCATCGTCGTCGACCGACCATGCCAACAGGTCGTCGTCGTCTGAGACGTTGCCGTTGCGGTCCAGGTCCAGGGTACACACGCCGCGCACTTGTTGCTCGATCGATCACTACAGATCGCGGTAGGTAACTTTTACTGATCCGGAGGAGAGGAGGAGGTCTTCCACTGCGCCGCGTGAGCCGCGTGAGGGTCGGCTGGTCGGGGGGGCATAAAAGCTGTGGTGGCTGTGACTGTGACCCAGCTGCATGCATGCTACAGGCCAAGCCGGCCTGCCTGACACGGCTCGTACAAATGTCCACCCTTATCTTCCGGTCCGTGCCAAGTGGAGTACAGCAGTGGAAGTTGGTACTGCGCTGAGCACCACATGTAAGCCTGGAGCAAAGGGGGTGTCCTGGCCGGCCCGTGCCCGTGATCGTTGGATGGATTAGCTAGCTAGATCGATCGAGGTGTGCTAGGGTCCGTTTACATGGGTGAAAAATGGTGTATGAATAGTATTGGAATAATGTTTCTTGTGAGAGAAGATGTGATAGATGTGATGGGAAATGAATAGTGCTTTGAAGGGAAGAGAACAGGCCCTAGTACATATGTAATGCTATACGGCGGAAATGCTGAAATGCATGCTTGTGGGGACTGACTGTGTGGTGGTCCGTACTAGTACATGTGGGATCTATGGTTAATGCGAGGTTTGTTTAATTAACATTTTTCACATGAGTTGTTTTTCTTCCTGAAAGATCTTTTACATGATTTGTTAATTAAGAGAGCGAAATCAAGGTGGGAGAGCTAGTAGAGAAAAAGACTGAGATTTGTTCAGTGTTGATCACTCGTTGCTATCTTAAGTGATAATGACTATATTTAGTTAATTAATCACTTGTCGGTTGTCGCTATATATTTGAAAGGAATTATTGTTTGTTGTAGCATTTTTAGTCCTTTTCTTCACGATTGTATTGCACTTCTTTTCGTATGAGGAAACTTCATTTTCCTCAGCGGAAAGGGGAGGAAACCATTCTCAAAAAAAAAAAGGGGAGGAAACCGGCTATTTGATGACATGTATGTATCAAGTTACCCAAGATCTAGGGCACGCCATGTGTGTGTTATATCTACTGCCAATTGATCGGGATTCTAGACATTTCATACTATATATAGTGCTTTATTTTCAAATGCAATAAGAATATATATAAATATAATGGAACCATTTTTATAATGTCGGATTTCCTATCACTACGCCAAAAACGATTTGTACTGGCACGTAGAAATTAGCGTGCTGGCGGGTGCAATTGGCACCCGCCCGATCATGATGCGATGGCGTCGGCTTTGCGCCCGCCATGAAGGAAGGTCTAGTCGGCGAGCAACATAAGCCACCCGCCAAAGACAAATGGTCCCATTTGTCCGGCGGGTGACTTATGTCGCCCGCCAGCGATGAGCAGAGGCTTTGGCGGGCAACATAAACGCCATCCGCCAGCACAAATGGCCCCATTTGTGCTGGCGGGTGGCTTATGTCGCCCGCCAGCAGAGATGCACACAGTCACTTGAAAATTTGAATTTTTCAAACGACCTCAAATGGAGAAACTCTCAACATGAAAGTTGTAGATCCTGAGAAGTTATGAAACTTTGTAGTTTACACTTTTTTATTTGAAATCATATTGTCAATGAAATTCAAATTTGAATCTCTCAAATTTGAAATTCAAATTTCGTAAACGACCTCAAATGGAAAAACTCTCAACATGAAAGTTGTAGGTCTCAGAAAGTTAGGAAACTTTATAGTTGACAAGTTTTTAATTTGAATCCATTTAGAGCCTCAAAAAACCGATTTACACTTGGTGTGGTATAATATGAGTAGAATCAAAACTGCATATGGACGCATATGAGTGTGTGGTGTAGTGGTAGAGGAGGCTTCGCGTGAGGGGAGAGGTCACGGGTTCGAACCACGGCAGCCGCGTAGCGGCGCCACTTTACGCGAAAAAATGCGCGACTTGCGACTTGATGACAGTGACGGGTGGGTGGTTGGCCGGTGGGGTCCCTCCCCTAAAAAAGATTTTTTTGCAGTTTATTTTGGGTTTTTTTAGCGCTGGCTCGAAAACCTCAGTGCTGGCGGGCGACTTAAGCGCGCCACAAGATCAGGTCTCGTCATGGCGTGGACAACCGTAACACTAAGATTTGTCAAAAGGTCGGCGGCGCTCCACCCGCCAAAGAAGACCCTTTTACCCGCCAGCACAAATCGTTTGTGGCCTAGTGTATGTATATTCTAATAACTAACACATTTATATGGACTTCATAATATAACAATTCTTGTTCCATAGAACAATACCATAATTTTTTCATGTAATATGATGAGTTTGCATGTGTTTGAAAAGGGTTGTAATCCAAAGTCCATTAAATTTAGTAGGAACTCCATGTATGTTCTCTCTTGGCAGTGATCTTAAACTTTCTTGATTTTTTTGTTCCTTTGTGTAGGTGTGCTTGAAGTTTCTTTCAATTGAGTTTGGAGTATTCCTACTACTCCATTCATCCCCCAAAAAAAATCGTCATTTCCCATTACATAATACATTTAAAATGTAATAAGGGACAATATCTCTTTAAACATTTTGATTTGATTTTTGAAAAATAGTGGCTAGATTTTTCTTCCAATGAAAGTTTTCAAAATGTTAAGAGATAGTTATTTTGAAGTATTATGAATTTGATATATTTTGTATATAGGTAGTTATTTGTGAGACAAGGGAGTACTGTACTCCTACTACTTTCTCTTTTTCTTTAAACGAACCAGGAGAAATGCCAATTATATAAAAAGCAGAAGAAAATTTCAGACCAAGCAATAAAAAAATTACCACAACGACTACTGAAACTATAGTTGTTGGGTTAAAGAGTTTTCTTGAACGAACAACACCTGACGAGTGTGTTTCTATTATATAGAAGAAAAATACAAGATTATATCCCTGGAAGGTCATAACCAGTAATTTGTTCCAATTATGAGCTACTATCTACAGTATGGTATACTGTTTGACCGACGCGCTGCTTGGTAGACTGGTATACAACGAGCAAGTAGCTCCATAATTTTCCAAGAGCAGAGTTCTCGAGTAGCTAGCCTTTAATAGGCAATTCCTCCCGTCTCTTTCCTTTAGGCTTTCCTATTTTGGTTTGTTCTGTTGAAAATGAATAGTAAAGTTACAAATAAATAGTATTGGAATAGTGTTTCTTGTGCGAGAAGATGTGATAGATGTGACATGTAAATAGTGCATTTCACTGTTCCTTTTGAACGAAAAGAACAGGCCCTAATGGCGATGGGGTATCACATGCCTGCATATATGGAGCACACAATAAAAGGGCACTGCCAAACTGTACGCTGCTGCAGTCTTTGTACTCCTGCACATGTTGTACTGCACTAGCTAAGTCCAGGCGGCCGTTGGCATCTCCTCCGTTCCAAAATATAAGTCTTCGATTTCCGTAGTGCACGTTTGACCATTTGTCTTATTCAAAAAATTTGTAAAAATATAGAAACAATTATGATATACTTAATATATATATGATGATAAAACATGTCATAACAAAATAAATAATATTTTCATAAATTTTTTGAATAAAACGAATGGTCAAACGTGATCAGCAAAAGTCAACAAATACTTATATTCTGGAACGGAGGTAGTAGGAAAGAACAGCTGTCGATCAGAGACTGGCCGAGCCTCGCAAAACCATTAGTTTAATCCAGTGGGATTGCCATAATTTATGGTTTAATCGCTTGTTTAAGCCATCATTGGAGTAGAACTTGGCATCGTGTGGCTTTAAAATTACGTCGATCATGTCAGCAGGAATTGGAGATAGATAAAGTGCTACTGGTATGTACTAATGTTTCCTACTTTAATTTAATCCTCTTTCGAAGCTTTTAATTTCTGTAACATACATCACGCTCATGAGCACATGAAAAGCTGCCGATCGACGATCCTACAATGATCGTGTTGTTTAAGGTAGGAGGAACGACTAACATGACCCACTTCTTGAATAGAAAAATGTTGGTAATTAAGGTAACGTGGGCTTCATTTGTGGATCGAAATATAATGCTGCGCTGGTACGTACAGCTAGCCGAGCGATTTGGCTCGCGCTGGGTATCTTTGCGTCGGAGCTATGGGAATAAACCAGAGAGGATGAAAGAATCCCAAATCCCACCAATCAATCACAAACTGGATGTATCTATTTGTGCATATTGTTTATAGGATGTCTCTCTCTGAAGAGACATCTGTTATTTGTGTATATTCGGGAAACCAAATATAATGTACCCTACATTTGTGTACATTATATACTTTTGGTTTCCCAAATATTTGTGTTCACAAGTATTTGTTCATCGATCAGATATCTCATCGATGTTACGGTGTTGAATTTTCAGAATGCAGTGCAACTTAGCTAGATTTGTGCACAGTGCACGTGGATGGGGTAATGATCGACTACATTTCCGTCGATTTTTTTTTTTGGGAATTACATTTCCGTCGATTTATGATAGTACTTATATAGACGTGCATAGAAAGGTCGTAATGGTCAAAGCATCTATTGGAGATCGTGTTCATATTATCCAAAACGACTGAGTAAAACGAAACTGACGTAGTAGATCTACTAACGTATGCATGTGTGTAGCCCTTAAAATGATTACTGTAGCTAGCTAGTAATTGTTGTCCCCACTCTTTATTGGCTATAGCAGGGTTAGATGGCGATGGGGTTGGTTGCCAACAGGGGCTCTGTTTTCACTGCATTGTTTCCTTACACAGAACATGCCTGATTTTTTCTTTAAGAAACTATGGCGAGAAGCGACGGCCTGAACATTGTATTAATTGTAATTCGCAAAAAAAACATTGTATTAATTTGTAAAAGGTTGTGGGCATGCAAGGATTTAGGAAGGTAGTGGAGAGGAGGGAATACATCATCAAGGACTAGCCTATTACATTAGTGGTCACTCTAGAAACGAACTGAGGCACACATTACCGGAAACTCGTAGTTTGTCATGTGCCCGATAGTTCGTCGTGTGCTTTTTATCCGGCAAGGTCAACAAATAACAAAAGAAATTAATGTATAGAAAAGTCAAAATGACAAGTAATTTGGAACGGAGTGAGTAGAATTTAGTGCACGCCAACCTATCAAACCAACATCGCGATCTGTCTCGGAGTCCATAACTCAGATTCCTACACAAATAGTACTGTACAAAACTAGAACATATATATACGGGATGCGTGCGCTGCGGAGCATGGGTTTGCGGTGGTCCTCTCCCTAGCTACAAAAATTACAGCAAATAATATGAAATAAAATGGATTATTAGCTAGCGCGTGGTCCATCGAGAGCTAGCTAGCTTCCCCGTCTTTTCGAACGGCGGGTTCTCATCAGTCTTCAGTCTTCACAAAGGCTCGCTTGCTCGCTCGGCTGCTTCCTTTCAAAGGCAGACTGATGAGCGAATAATTTACTGTTGTCTACTGGCCTCAGCTCGTACGTACTTATATACACTCCCTTCGGTTTGGTAAAAGAAGTCGTTTTGAACAAGATTTAGGTCAAATATTGGGAATATAAATGTTGAATAACTTTTAATTTGTTGAGTTTAGAAATGGGAAAATCATATCAATATATTCGTTTTGAAAATCATTTTCATAAAAGTATATATATATAACTTTTTAATAAATATTTTTATAGAAAAAAGAAGTCAAAGTTGTGTTTTGGAGACCGTGTCGCTGTCTTAAACGACTTCTTTTACCAAACCGGAGGGAGTATGTATATATACATATATGTATGTATATATAAGCACGGCGAGTACTCGACAAGTGTACCATGGGTCTAGCTTTACTTTAATCCCGCGCGTGATTGGTCGGTCGGGTGGTACGAACAGTAGTAGTGTGGGCGCCACGGTACTATAGCTCCCGCAGCGCATGGCCCGGCTCGCTCGAGCTGTCACGGCGCCTCACTCTCACCTGCCGCTCATCGGATTAGCCGCCCGAGACCCTGATCGATCTGACCAGATCCGATGGGTCGCCCATGCACGACGCGCCGTACGCACGCTGCGGCAGCTAGCACCATCACTGAGGGCAGGCCACCGCCGCGCCGTACCGTACCCAAGGTGGTGGTGGTGGTGGTGCCGGTGGCGGTGGTGCCGGCCGGTTCTTGCCGCGCGCACGCGGCCGGCCGGCCGATCGATCAGTGCCGTGAATTGGCAGGAGCCGGGACAGCACAGTACAGCGCCGATCGTGTTTGCTATCTATATACAGTATATCTTATCTACTCCCATGCAAGTTGCGGAGTGTGTGTGGCTGGCCCCATGGATGCGATCGAAGAGCAGCAGCTAGCTCGCGCTAGTGTATCTGAAAGATTCAGCGGCTGGCTGCTAGCCAACAGGCAGCAGGCAGGCACCGCACCCATGCCTGCATCGCGTCTCGATCTGCATCAATCATCCGCGCGCGCATGCATGCACATGTTGCGAGCCCCGGCCGGGACACGGGAGGGCAGGGGCCACCGCCCGCAGCCAGTGCGCTGCTGCTGTCTCTTGTTTGGTTGCAATCTACTAACTGTTGACGAACAGTTGGGACAGATAGGAAAAGCTACCCTTGCCGGAGGCCGGGGCATTCATCCTATTCACAGGTGAGTACTGAGTACTGGCATCGCCTGTTCCCACCCGAGATGGAACTAGCTCAGACGAGGTCAAACCACAAACATGTTAGCTACGTAGTAAGCTAGTAGTACTCCTATAGATGATATAGCTAGCGTAACTAGTAGTATGTGACCAAAACAAATCTCAGCCTCAAACGAAGCTCCGTCTTGTAGCAGATGTCTTTCCGTGGTGTCTTTGATCGCGCCAGTTGCGACTAGTAGGGCCCAATAAGGACCCGGTCTTTTGGGTGAAAAAGAATAGTGAAGTTGCAAATGAATAGTGCTGGAATAGTGTTTCTTGTGAGGGAAGATGTGGTGGATGTGACAAGTAAATAGTGCTATTCACTATTCAAATGTGACCAAAAGAACATGCCCTAAGCATAAATTCCTGCCTTAGTGGAGGGAACCTGATGTGTGTTTAGTGCTCTCGTTATCGTCGCCACCCACCCAAATGTTTCCTCATCTTGTCACCTCCTCATTCTAGAGGGAGGGGGGAAAGTGTTTTGTCATCTATCTAGATTCGAAAGCAGTAGCCCCTCTTTGGTTCATTGGTGAGCAAAATTACTTCATTTTTCTTTTCTGAAGTCAATGCAGACATCTCACATCTGTCTGGTTGGGGGGTGCATGTGTGTGGGGGCAAAAGAGAAAGGGACCTATTTTTTTTAGAATTACACACTACAATGCAACACTTACAACACACACTCACCCTTTTGAATACACGTACGCAAACCTTACCTTTATGATCATCTCTGAAGGACTGAACACCTGACAGATCTAGAGATTTCCGAAATCACCATTGGCACCTCGTTGTCGACGGGAACACCACTTATACCACTTAACGCACAACGTCGGTAAATCTTGGGAAAATCCCAAGAAAAGCTGGGGAGGTACTGCAATATATGTGCACTGACTGATTTGTGCCCAGCCCAGGATTAGTTTTGAGGCCCCCCTATTATTTTCCACAAAAGCTGTTGAGTTGCCAGGAATTCGCGCGAACCTCGGCCAGCCCACCACACACGTCACGGCCCACGATCGTCACATCTCGCGGAGCCCATCGCGTGTGTCGCTCGACGGCTGGCCCCGCCCGGCGTCGGTACCCAAAATTGTACTACAGTGGCGATCGATCTTCGATCGAACGCCGACCCGCGAAAACGAATTTATATATATATATATTTTTTTTCTTCGATTTTACGAAAATAAATAGTCGGATTCAACATTTGCAGAAATAGCCTCGAACCGCCGTTTGCCACGCTTGAATCGCGCCGTTTGAAGCGGACCTGCCGCCGTTTGAAGCGGTGGTAGGGACCTACCGCCGTGGTAAATAGCGGTAAGTACCTGACAACTGCCACTGGCACCGACGGTTCGATGATTTGCTACGTGGCACGGTGGATAGACACCTACCGCCACGGCCAAAGGCGGCAGGTGGCCAACCGTCGATGGCCGGATGGCGGCTGACCGACCGTAGACTCTCGCGGCAGTGAGGTCCTACCGCTTGAAATGCTCCTTTCTTTCCTCCTGGTGTACATTCTCCACATCAGGTATGTCTCCAATACTTTCCTCATATAGTTAGTTTAGATATGCTAGAAATAATTTAGAAATTATATAAATAGTTTAGAAATCTTAGAAATAGTTTAGAAATTCTAGATATAGTTTAGAAATTCTAGAAATAGTTTAGAAATCTTAGAAATAGATAAGAAATCCTAGAAATACTTTAGAAATTCCTAGAAATACTTTAGAAATTCTAAAAATTCTTTAGAAATTCCAAGAAATACTGGAAATACTTTGGAAATTTATAGAAATACTTTAGAAATTCTAGAAATACTTTGTAAATCCTAGAAATTCTTTAGAAATTCGTAGAAATACTTTGGAAATTGTAGAAATACTTTACAAATCATAGAAATTCTTTAGAAATTCGTAGAAATACATTAGAAATGGTAGAAATTATTTAGAAATTCGTAGAAATACTTTAGAAATTGTAGAAATACTTTGGAAATCCTAGAAATTCTTTAGAAATTCTAGAAATACTTTGGAAATTCCTAGAAATACTTTAGAAATCCTAGAAATACTTTGAAAATCCTAGAAATACTTTAGAAATTCTAGAAATACTTTGAAAATTCGTAGAAATACTTTAGAAATTGTAGAAATTCTTTAGAAATTGTAGAAATTCTTTAGAAATTCGTAGAAATACTTTAGAAATTGTAGAAATACTTTGGAAATCCTAGAAATTCTTTAGAAATTTCTAGAAATACTTTAGAAATTGGAGAAATTATTTAGAAATTCGTAGAAATACTTTAGAAATTGTGTGTCACTTTATATTTCAATTTTGTTTGCAGCTAAGGCTCGAGCGTATGCCCGTAGCCTTAAGTCGATTGGTGGTGTTCGCCTCCTGAGCAGCCAGACGTGTCGCCCGAGCTCTTGACGAGCCACAGACAGTGGCGCACTTACCACTCCGCGATCTGCGGGGCAGAGCTAGGCACCGTGCGTTTTAGAGGCCCGAGGTACTACATGCCGCTTCACCCCGGTTGGTGTCCGAAGTATGTAATACGATACCTTGGTTTCTTTTTATTTGCTCATTTACTTTGGTAATTAATATTTATTTTCGTTTTGTGGTGCAGGCTACGCGCAGCAGGGCTTCTTCCCCTAGCGCATTTGGTCGAGGGGGACCTCATGCGAGCCGCTTTGCGCCCAGCGGAGCGCAGATCGCGCTTTGGGTTCGACTACACCGGTGGTCTGCGCTCTGGGACCTGGGCCCAAGACGACAGCTTCTATTTCCCACAGGAGATGGCGGTGACTTTGGAGGACGTGGCCCTCCTCTTCGGGCTACCGTGCTCAGAGGAGCCCATGGGGGCTGTTGACCCCCCCGACGCATGGCGCGACGATATCCTCGCGAGGTTCGCCGGAGTGGTGCGCCGTCCCGACGCGCCAGAGGTGCCAGACTTCACCAACTCCCACGACCCCACGAGTGCTTGGTTGCGCAAGTACAGCGTACGTACCTCGATCTATCATTTTTCAGCCCCTGACTGAATTTTGAATTTTTGTAGGCCTCGTACATGAGAGACGACGCCGACGAGCAACAGGCACTTGGAGGCGTACCTGTTGTGACTGTTCGGCTACGTTATGTTCTGTGGGTCCCAGGGGGACGCAGTGTCGAGGTTCCTGCTCCCTCACGCGCGGAGGATCGCCGACACCACCGTGGAAGAGATGCCCCAGATCAAGCTAGGCGGCTGCGGTTTGGCCGCGACGCATGAGGCTGTCGCTGGTGCACCAAGACGGGCACCCAGCCGATCCTCCTCGGATGCCCACTTCTACTGCACCTGTGGAGCTACAAGCGGCTTCGTCGCGGCCATCGGCCGTCGACCGATCTACATGGGCGCCGGAGGAGGGCGACCAGTGACGAGCCGACCATGGGGTCAATGTGGTGCCACCGCCAGGTTCGTACTTCGAGCTAACTTCATTCGTTAGCTATCAGAAAGTAATACAATTCATCGAGCTAACTTATTCTCTTGTTTGCAGCTCTCTTGGACGGAGCAGACCAGGAGGTCGTACGTGGACTTCGTCGGGCAGATCGACAACCTCACGGACATTGAGGTTATCTGGCAGCCGTTCACCGACGCCTTGGTCGCCGCGCGTGCACCGCAGGGTCTCTCGTCCCTGTGCTTTCGGGACCGTGATTTCTGGATGACGAAGACGCCGCTCGTCCACGACATGTACGTCGAGGAGTACCATGTCGAGCGTGTGATGAGGCAGTTCAGCCTCTACCGAGCTTCGCTTTGTGCCGTCGCCCCGTCGACCGACGTGCACCAGTAAATTCATTCAAAACTTCATTAGTTTCTGTTGACGAGTGACGAAAGTTAGTTTGCTGACCAATTTACTGTTTTTTATTGTAGGTGGACGAGGAAGGGGTCGAAGACTTTGGCCCTTTCGCGTTTGGCGATACACAGACGGCGTGGCTTAACGCCGCCGCGAGGCGTCGTCGTCGAGAGCGCCGCTTACGGCGTTGGTGTATTGATTAACAACTAGATTAAAGATCTAATGTCTTTGTTAAGCATGTGAACATGTTGTAACATTTAAATAACAAAGCATGATATATGACATTGTACATCTATATGAGAAGACAAGCCATTGTTGTACAAGATGAGTTGAGGAATGAGTTATTGCCTCACATTGTGAAATGGCTCTATTTAAAGTTGAATGTCATGATTCTTGATATATGTGTTCCCATGGAGTTTTACTTGATATATAAACAAGTCAATGAAGGTGAAGAAAGAGACATAGTGATATTGGAATATTGGATGGTCTCTAAATTGATAGGAGAGCTTGTTGTATACAGAAGGGAGATCAAAATCAAATATTGACATGATCTCAATTGTATTTCACTCTTGATGTTGAATCAAAGCTTAACTCAAATTGGCAACGAATGGATGAAGAAATCAAGCAAGGGATTAGCAACGAGGTACTAAGCTAAGGTTGGCCGAGTAGTGATTTGGACCATGTGCTTGGCTAGGGTGAAGTGGCTATAGCTTGGAAAGTTTCGAGGTACCAAGTCGAGCCTAACCGAGTGAAGCAATGAAAAAGCATTACATATTCGTTGAGTCGTGTGAAGGGTGACTTGATCAAGAATTGGGTTTCATTCTTGTATGAAGATCAAAGTCACTAGCTCAAGGTAGAAGTGCTCAAATCAATGAGACATTGATGGATGGATCTCTCAAGTGGATATATTGATCAAGTATGGCTAGTCTTGAAGATGAAGCTCAAGAGTTCTAATATCGCATTTATATTTGATCTTGAGTATAGGTACGTCGTACTATCAAGAGGGATGCATCACAAGGAGTTTTGATAATGTCTCAGTGCTCAAGTAACCCATGTGAGTTGAGAGAGACACAAAAACCACACGTACACGTTCTCGGGTTTGACCCTGTGTCAAACCCGGTGTCACAGGTTTTGGAAAACCGGTGGCACCGGTTTTGTGTCAGCCAGCCCAACGGCTAGTTGTTTGAAATCTCGGTGGCACCGAGTTTGGGAACTCGGTGGCACCGGTTTTCACTGAAGTTTGTAACGGCTAGTTTTTGGGGAGTCGGGTATTTATACCCCACAACCCCCACTGTTGCAAGCTGCTGTTCCTGAGGTTGCTGGTGTGCTTCCTTGCTATTCCTTACTAAGCCAAAGCCATTCTAGCTCTCCCCAACCCCTCTTAGTGAGGTTGTTCGATCTTTGATAGATCTAGTGAGTTGGGTGGTAGAGAGAAACCTTTGTGAGCAATTCAAGAGCACTTGAATCCCTTGAGTACTGTTGGACGTCGTCAAGTTTGTGTGAAGCGTTTGTTACTCTTGGAGGCTTGCCTCCTAGACTAAGCGTCGCCACAAGCTCCCAAGGTGTGGTGAGTGGGACAGTTGTGAAGGTCGTGCTTCGCCTCCGAATGGGAAGAAGCTATCTAGTGGATCGGGAAAGGGTTGAATGCAACCCGGCTTGAGGGAGAAGCACCCACGGAGACTAGGATTCACACGGTGGTGAATCCGAACTTCGGTAAAACAAATCTCTGTGTCTCTTGTTGGTTTGCCTTGCATATTGCCTCACTTTGCTAGCTTGGCAAGTACTTGGTATATTTGTGGATCTACTCGGGTTTTAGTGTTTGTGGAGTGCAGGCACTCAATATCCTTCAAGGAACTGATCCTTAAGCCATACACCAAGTTTGAGTTGAAGCCAAGCAAGCAAACAAGAAGAAGGAGAAGAGGAGCCGCCAGCAAACCCGTGGCACCGGATTTGCAAAACCGGTGGCACCGGTTTTGGGCAGTGTGCTTATTCCGCTGCGCAGACGCTAGTCCAGAGATTCCGGAGATTTTTCCGGATATTCCGGACCTTCCAGAAACTCCGGAGAAAAGTCCGGAGTATCCGGAATTTGTTGATAAATTTGTTTTAAGTGGTGATTTTCAGGACTCGCCTATTCACCCCCCTCTAGGCGACATCAAGATCCTTTCACTAATAATCTGTCCAATCTTGACAAGACGACACACCGAGAGATGTACTGGCGGCAAGACGTGGCACGACGATGGACCACATGACGTTGGACGGGATACGGACAGAGATGCAGAAGATGGTGGGCCTGAGTCGGCAGTTGATGCACGCGGTGAACTTCCGCGGCGACGAGGGGTTCCTCCTTCCACGCACCCTCGCCCTCGACATCGCCCACCGCTCGCGCCGCTGCGTCCCGCTCCGTGCGTCGCTGACCGAGTCCTTTCTACGCCATGTACATGTTTTTCTTACTAGTTTTCACGATGCATTTTTTGGTTCATGCCCGACTTATATTTTTATAGAGAGACCACCGATACCAGCGGGACCGGGGTCTTCGTCTTGGGCAGCTTCACCGGTTCAGCAGCCGGTGTTTGATCCACCTCCTTCGGACTACAACAGTGGCGAGACACCACCACTGGGCTCGGGCCTAATGTTTCACTTGACTACCGACAGAGTCCCGCTCGTCGGGACCCACCGACGCAGAGCAAAGACGCGCGATGTTGCAGATTCAACGACGACAGCGGCCTGGAGGGGTTGGCGGCGGCAGAGTCGGTGGAGGCGGAGGCGCGGTCGACCGGAGGGGGGCCATCTCGTGGATCGGCAGCATGACGGAGGGGCCGGCCTGCCTGTGCTCCTTAGCGACACCGCCCCGAGCCGGCGGTCGGAGGACGCGATCGCCATCCACGAGACCCTCACGCACTTCCCACCCACCACACGAGGGCTGCACAGAGAGGGCGGCGGCATGGCGAGGAGGAAGGAGCACCAGGGCCCGCCACGACCGACGAAGCGCGGTCGTATTTAAATTTGTTTTTTGGACACTTGTCGTGTAAACTACTTTTGTTTGTTGTAATTAAATTATGTATTTTCGTATTCGCTTTCGTTATTTCGCATTTATAGTATTAGGGATAACCAGAAAAACAAAAACAAAAACACCAACCGCCTTTTGAAGCGGCGGTTCGCACTACCGTTTAAGTGGCGGTAATCGCCAGCAGCCGCCACCCAACCCGGCCCGCCGCCATCGGTTGCAAACCCATCGCCTTTGCTACGGTGGCAGGTACTTCCTGCCGTTTGCCACGGCGGTAGGTCCCTACCGCCGCTTCAAACGGCGGTTCGAGGCTATTTCTGCAAATATTGAATCCGACTATTTATTTTCGTAAAATCGAAGAAAAAAATATAAAAAAAAATTCCACGAAAACCAACTTATTGCGTCCACTCTTCTCCGGTGTGCGTGTGCGTCGACGCGTTGCCTCTCGTGCTCCAAGCATTTTGGTGCGCCGTGCGTGTAGCATGGCAAGGCGTGCACGTACTACAGGGCGCGGCAGGCCTGCAGTGCACTACACACCGAGAGGGCGTGTCGTCGGAATCATGGTTGCGCCGCGTGGATTGCACGATCGACCGCAGGGCACCATATATCCGGCAACCATTTTTGTTTCGCTACTGCACACACGCTGGATCCCCATGAGCAATTGGTGCGAGTGCGATGCAAAAAGCACATGGAAATGGCCCAATGATTGGGAAAATGAAAATCCGATAACTTTTCGACTCTAACATGATCGGTACAAGGATAGACATCCTTTTCTAGCAGCCAGGCCAGGGTTGTTACCTGACGCAACCTCTTTCTAGAACGTACTGTAACAGACTAACAGCATCGCGCCGCGCTCTCACGGTCGTCCCAGCTAACAGCGAGCAGCGAACACACGCTTTCACCACCAGAGTTTGCTTCCGGCCCCCGGATTCCGAACCACTTCTGCACACTCACGAGCTAGCACCACCACTGACCGGAGCAGACGAAACGATTGCTTGCAAGGCTCCTTACCACCCTCAACCCGAGAGAGGCGCACGTCCTGGCCGTCACTCACTCACCCCGTTGCTTGCACACACCAATCTGGCAATCTCTGTCGTCTCTACCGCTCGCGTTGTCGAGTTAGTTACCCAATCTCGCGAGGGACTGAGTGAGGGTGATGCCGTACGTACACGCACGACGGGACAGGGATTGCTATGTGCAAACAACTCCCACGCAGACCTTTGCAAAGACATCCGTCGGTGCATCAGTAGGTGCGACGAAAGGGAGGGAGGTTGTTTTCCGTTTCCCCTGCGCGCGCCGGCGACACCGTTGTGTCTGTCCGGGTGCCTTACGTTTCAAGAGAAAGCGTGCACTCAGGATGACAGGATCAGTGTCAGGAAGACGTGTGTGCGACGTACCAACCCTGAAGCCAAATGCTCACCCGCTGGCTGCTGCTGCTGCGGTGAGGGTCCATCTGAAGGCTTGCAGCTGCAGCTGAACACTGGTGAGGTTCAGTGGCAATGGCAGCGAGCTCGACTCGACTCCTGCTCCTCCTGGGGTCGCTACTGAACGGTTAAGGGTGTGCCTCTGCTTTTCGAAAAGGCGGTTAAGGTTGCATCATCAAAAGCATAACACGCAGGACAGGAGGGCGAATTTGTTGCTCATGAGGATGTAGCCCGACTTGTTTAGGGGAAAGCATGCATGACAAAAGTGCAGGGCCGGATGAGGTCGTCAGGCCGACGGGTACACTGCAGAGCAAAGGGGACATGTCTGAACAAGATCTGCTTCTTCCCTCTCCTTTTGGTTTCTTCCCTTTGCAGAGGTGGGCAGACACGGATATTTGGGGAGCCAATTTGTGCTCATGTTTTTCTGAGACATGTTGAGTGCTAATATCATCATGGTCATAATGTGCTATGATTAGGGGGGCTCATGGGACCTCCTAATCAGTGCATAAGAGGTCTTTCGTACAGACATATCTTTACGAATCGCAGCACAGAAACATCGGGTAAGCGATCAATGATCTCGACAGAAGGCAACCCATGATTTGCCTGCTGATGTGTTCGGGATCAGCAGCAACGACGATCTTTATTTGCTGGGGATAATGAACATGAGAAGGAAAGGTGTTTGTCGAGAAAGACGGTGCTCCACTGACAATCCATCCATTCACATTCCTTTCTAGAAACAGAACGAGTGCTGTCACAACACCCGATGGCCGATGATGAGCAAGTGTGTGTGTGTGTGTCGAAACCTGTGTCAGTATTCCCTTTCTAGCGATCCAGTGGATAACGAGACTAATCATGCGACGGTCAGATGATCGCCGCCGGCGGCGTCTCCCAGACGTCGAACACGTTCTCCTCGCTATGCAGGGTGAAGAGGCGGTCGCCGCCGACGGAGAAGTCGCAGATGGCGCCGCCGTTGCCGCCGCGCAGCGTCGACGTCAGCACGTGGTCGGGCCCGCTGAACACCGAGATGGCGTCGCCCGTCGACGCGAACAGCTGGCCGCCGTGCGCGGCGAGCTTCGGGTAGCAGGTCTCCTCGCCGCACGCCTTCGTCTTCCCGCCCATCGTCGTGAGCTTGCTCCGCGACCTCCAGCGGACGCCAGAGGCGTTTTTCCGGAGGTCGAGGAAGCCCAGGTCGTGGTACTGGTTGATCACGCACACGGACCTGCCGTCCTCCATGGCGACGGCGTGCACCGCCTGCTTGTCCTCGAGCGACGCCGGCGTGCCGGCGTCGGACCACGACCAGACGACGCTCTTGTCCCGGAAGTCGAGCAGGCTGATGAAGGACGAGTCGGCCCGCGGGAACATCGTGGCCGCCATGAGCGTGCCGGTGCCGTCGAGCCACTGGAGCCTGTCGGCGTCGCCGAGCGCGCAGCCTGGCGGCTCGTAGAAGAAGCCGGCCTGCTCGCCCGTGTTCACGTCCCAGACGGCGACGCCGTACTCGTTGAGCCGGCCCTTGCAGCTCGCGAAGACGCGGCACCCTCCGTCGCCGTCGAAGGCCAGCGCGCCGGCGGTGAAGGACCTTGGCTGGCGGTCGTGCGCGACTCGGAAGCGGTGGCGCGGCTCGCCCGTGAGTGCCGAGAAGGCGGTCACGCCGCCGCCGCCGTCTTCGCGCCTGCCGGTGCCGGGCCGCTCCCGCGCGGCGACGAGGATCGTGGCCTCGTCCAGGTACGCCGCGTCGTTGACCGGCGCGTGGCCGGGGCAGTGCACCGGCCGGCGCTCCTCCAGCATCCAGTTGTACACGCACACGGCGCCGCCGTGCGCGACGCAGCACCCGCCGTCGGGAGCGGCCCGGACGGTGGTCCCGTCCCCGGCGGCGCGGCCGGGCACCGACGCGGCCAGGCGGAGGCGGTCGCCGTCGAACTCCCCGAGGCGCGCGGCGCGGACGCGGTCGAGGAGGCCGTAGTAGAGCGCCTCGCGGTGGAGCGCCTGCTCCGGTACGCCCGGGGGCACGTGGAGGCCGCCCGTGCGGAGCAGGTCCAGCAGCACCGCGAAGCAGGCCGGGTCGCGGTCGATGAAGTACTCGGCCGCTCCGCCGCCGTCCTCGCCGGCGTGGTTCCAGGAGGCGTCCAGCATGGCGCCGAGCATGGTGTCCCGCCCGGCGGCGGCGAGCGTGGCGGCCGTCGTCTCGAACACCCGCCCGCCGACGTTCAGGCGCACGCGGCCGCGGCACGCCGCGGCGGGGGTGCACATGGCGCCGATCGCGAGATGGAAGCGGGTCACAGGTTACGCTGAACGGCCGTTTTGTTGGTTGGGTACTGACCTGTCCGGAGGCGAGGCCGAGGCGAGCGGGAGCACCCGGGGTCGGGCTAGCTGGCGTATATAACGGCGCGGCGGCCGGGTGGCCTCGTGCCGTGCCGGCTGGGACGACGGAGAAAAGGAGGCGAGGCAGGTCGACAGGTCCACCAGGTGCGCGCGCGAACCGAACCGTAGCCGAGGATTTGGTCGTCTCGCGCGAGACGTCGTGAGCCCCAACCCCACGTCCACACCCCGTGGTTGTTTCGTTGACGCGAGACGACTGGCGGGGGCCAAGGATTTGGTGGGGCGGCGATCGCGGGAGTCGGAGAGGGTGTTGGGGGTTTGGGTGCGGTGCGCGAGGGTGTTTTATCCTCCTCGAGTGCGATGCGTGGCGTGGCAACGCAAATCTAGACGGGGTTTCGGCTGAGTACGCGACGCCCGCGGTGGCGGGGTTTGTGCGCGCGCGATGTTTGGGGGGCTCAGGGAACTGAAAGCAAGTGTACTGGTACGTAGTGGATCAGAAAGTTCCTCTGGATGGGGTTGGGGTCGGGCAGGGACGGAGGGAGGCGTCGCGTCGCACGCCCCAAAAGCGGCCGCTCGTACTCCGGCTACGGCGAGGATCCCGAACCAGTCAGTGAACCACTCGCTCTCGAGCAGCACGACGCTGGGGTGGGGGGGCTAGCTCACTAGCTCCAAAACCAAAACCAAAAGCGGCAGCTGCAGTGTGCAGCCTCGTTCAGTGATACTGAAATGTTCGTAGCCTGGACAGCTTAACCGCGGCAGGTAGGTAAGAGCGCCTTTTTAGGACGCTGGATTGAGCTTAAAGAGTGGAAGTGCAAAAGCACCGTCACCGGATCGATCGTGTAGCCATGTAGCGCAATTATATGCTACAATACGAGTTCTGGGTTCAGGATTCGAGTTTACCTCTAGTCCGCTACCCTGAATCCCTGATGACAAAAAATTGATCACGCCACGTTTGCTTAATCGGTCGCCATCCTTATCTACGGATAGGAAGCGGGGAAAAGGCAGCGAGAATTTAAATGGCAATCCAAATGTACTCGCCGCTTGCGTTCTTGCCCGTGAATCCAAGTGAGATGTTCAAACAAGTGACAAGAGGGAGGTGAGAAATTGTGCGAGGACAGCGACGGGTCGGGCGAGGCCGCAAGCGGATGGCGATCGAGCTGACCTAGCAGAGCATCCAGGTCTTATCTTGGTCGGCTGGCCACTGTCTGGCTCGGGTGATCTTGGTTGGCGTCATTTCCTCCTTTGAAGAAAGAAACGCACGCGTTCTCATCGTTTTGACGTGCAAACGCGCTGCGGGCCCCGCCCAGTGTCCCAGTAGAAAAATTGGCGGCAGTGCATGGTGCGGAATTAAGAGGGCGGCGGCCTAATCCCACTTCCAGGTTCCAAATAGCGATCTCGATCATATAGCGTATAGTTGAGTTGACTCTGCTTTGGAACGTTTGATCGAGACGACCACTATGGCACTATGAGACTATACTACTCTGACAGTGTCTTTGTTCGCGCCCGGAATCCTGCCTGCTGAACATCTTAGAAACTTTCATATATGTGTTCCGCTGACCAGATTTTAATAAAACCCACCATAGAGGAGTCTGAGCGCTAGACACCAGACGGATGCATGGTTTTGGTTTAGTTGACCACCGGGACGTGACGCCACCGAATCGATCATTTGGATGCGTATGAACTTGTGGAAGTGGTCACAGTCTCTGACGCTTCGTTGCATCGTGCCGTGCGGTGACCAAGTTGCGGCATTCTTCTACTCGTGTGTGGAGGACCTGGTCCATGTTAGTTCATCGCTGCTGACCGACCGGTTTAGTAGTACAAGTGAAAAGAATGAAGAGCAGGTTAAACGGAGCCTGGGTAGAAACCCGTCGGGTAGTGCCGTTTCAGATCCGCACCCGTCAACTCTAACTCTACCCGCTAAAAAACCCATACCCGCATGCGGTTCAAGTTCTACCCATACCATACCAGCGGGTTTTTACCCGTCGGGTAACCCATACCCGATAGCATACCCGTTGTAAACTAATATATTTGAGAACATAACACGTGATAAAGTGCATACATCAACGAATTTAATTGATAAAAAAGATAAATGATAATTGTTAACCAATTAATAGTCTAATAAAGCATAAAATTTTATGTTAGTTATCAATATTAAGTTATTCTTCACTAACAATGTACAATTTTACACGTTTATCACATATTGTAGGCGGGTTTATTTTACTGGTGCGGGTATGGGTAGTATGTACCCCACCGCTATACCCAATGGGTGCATGATGTTGCATTTATGGCATGGTAGAAATATAATTCTATACCCGTCTCCTTATCGGGTAAAACCCGTCGGGTACTCGGGTACCCATTGCCATCTCTATGTGCAGTGCCGAGGGCAGAACTAGGCCATCCTGTTGCCACAATTGCACTAGCGTAATTTTGTGTTTGCAACTTTCAACTTTGCATTCTCGCACAAGTTTAAAGAGTTTGGCAAATATGAGGACCTGCGTATTCTCATTCTGCAGTAGAGTAAAGCGAACGACAATAATGAATGATCCCTACCCCTACTGCCGTAGTATGTATTGTACCACTGCCATGCACATGTAAGATTGCTCGGTAGCTACTTGCTTTCTGTATCTTCCTGTATTCCTGAGGGTTTCAGTTGCTGTTGAATATTACCATCACCGGCGTCTCTGCAGAAAATAGGTGACTGATAAATTCAGAAATCAGGTTGCCCACATGAAAGCCTTTTCAGGATAAAGGTGGGCGATACAGGACTGAGCAAATAGACAGACAAGGCTATGACAAATGAATTTCAGATTCTGCGATGAACTTACAATTCGAAGAGATAAGTCAGCAGTTTGGATGCCGCCCTTTGGCTTCTCCTCACCTACATTGCGCCAGCTAGATCGGCAAAGCCAAGATCCAGTGGTAAATTGCAAATATCACCTGAGAAATTAGTGAGCATGCAACAAAGAAACAAAGCCAACTTGCCCAACATCTTTTTAGAAGGCTCATCTACTACAAAATCCACTAAATAAATTGCCTATCAATAAATATCACACCATTAAGCTACAACACCATCCTGACAACACGATGACATGGGCCTCATGGCAAGCATGGGATTCACTTCGCTTAAGGGGCTCAGCACCACGCATCCAACCACAACGAACAAGTTACTTCTAACATTAAAACTATTGCAAATGTTGCTACCACTCCTAACCACTAGAGACCCAATCAGATGACAGTTTAAAAGGCAACCGAACCAGGAGTTACAATCCATAATACATGGTGGAGTGCCGACACCTCTCTGACTAACGGAGCAAACCTATGGAGCAGATCCATTTACAAGAGAATCATAGCCACCAACTTCAAGCCTTCCTTCTGCGCTTCTTTCCTGTAGAAGCATGTGCTGATGCCTCCTGTTCTGTTTCAGCTGTGTTGCCTTCTTTCTCCTTTCGCTTCTCTTTGTCAGCTTCACTCACTGCAGGAGTACTGGCATTTTTTGGTTTGCGCCCTGGCCTGCCTTTTCCTTCAGTGGACTTCCCTTCATCTCTGGAATCCTTACCTTTGCTGCTAGCCTCCTTAGATTTGCTTGCACTCTTGTCATCAGCATCCTTAGGCAATTCATCCTTTGTCTTTCAGTTGATCCACTGGCTTTGTCCTTGGAGGTCTTCTCAACTTCATTTTTGAGGTTGGGGTCAGTTTCAAGCGTATCTTTCACATCTTTACTTGCAGCTTTCCCCTTTGTGCTTGGAGTAGCAGAGCTGTTCTTACTCGGTGTCCCATTGGTGGATCGCACACCTTTGGGACGTCCCCTTTTCTTTGGAGGGTCCACAGCATCGCTGCCACCATGCAGAAAACAGTAGTCTCAGAAAAGCTACAGGCACAAGTCATCACAACTTCTTTGTATCAATTACTTACCTTTTAGGTGTCTCTGTATTTTCTTCCTTCACTGCATCCACTTTCCTTTTTCTGCCTCGTGGCCTGTTCAAAACAACCAATAACACAAACTTAACAAACAATTATTTGTCCAGTAGGGGTGAGGTGACAAGTATGAGCCATATTAACATGCTTGGAATTTGGATAAACATCCAATTATCAGTTGCCAGCAGGGACCTACACAGTTGTCGGTATTCACAAACATTTCCCTAGAAGTTTTTTCAGAGAACAAAAAATTTCCAGATTAGGGGATGTGGAGCTTGACTAAGGCTATGCTAGTCTACCCTGGCAACCCCAATAGCATATCATAGCAAACCATGAGACCACAGCAAAGGCTAAGAACTGATCATAGCAAACCATGAGATCACAACTAAAATAAAGTACTGATTAACACTTGCATGAAGTCACTTCAAAAATAAGATGTGCAAGCGAATTCTAAATATAAATATGACACTACTTCACCATAGCCCAAAGCTTTAGCTAAAGATCTAGCCGTGAGTGTGCACCATTTATCGGTTTGAGGTAACCAGGCACAATTCAAGTATGCAGGGTGCAAGTGCATTCTAAATATAAATATAGGAAACCAGTCCCTACTACCTACCAATAAATACATGAATCAATATCCAAATTCGAAACTGCAACTAAAGGCCTAGAGATGTAATTTTGACGCTGCAGATGCAAAAATGGCGCAAAGACGAGTTTGCTTACGTTTTAGATGCCACAGAAGCTCCTTTGTCCTGCCAGAGTAAAATTAATCAGAAACCAGGAAACAAACATAATCATTATCATGAGGTGAGATGTGCATACCTCACTGATAAAGTCCCACTTTTCATCACTGAGAAGTAGTACCTCTACATCCCCATCATCATATGCAACCTACGCTCCAAAAATGGAAGAACCATGATGAAAAGAAAAAACAAAGATCCTTCGATCAAAAGTAGTTTTCATGCAAGGTAAATAGCTAATGCAGATTATTGTAGTGCACAAAGACAAACCTTGTGCCTTTTAGAACCAGGATCAAATGACTCCACAACACCATTGTAAAACCTGCAAAACAATAAAAAGGCTTAAAATCTGAAAAATAATACACCGAGCTGACAAAATATACAGAGTAACAGGCTTTGCTAGATCCAAACAGAGTATTCATTTCCAAGCAACCATCATAAAGAAAATTGATTCAACTGTCACACTGCAGAATTGTAACTATTCAAAAATAACAAGACACAAATAAATAGGAAAATGGGTTGACAACCATGTGAAGTCACATCTTACAATTTCTTCATTTTGATACCTTAATAATAAAACATGTAATAATAGCTACATATTTTAATATTAAATAGCAAGAAATTGACCATTCAATAAGAGGCAACAATTCAGAATCACAAATTGTTCATTCTACTTACATCTCATCATCTGGCCACCAAACTTTGATCCTTGCACCAACTAGGCTTCCATCAAGACCTTTGTTTTTCCTTGAACGAGGAAGCTGTCAAAGGAAACCCAAGAATCAGTTTAACTATAAACAAATAATACAACAGTATAAGCACACCAGTACTACTCAGACCAGGTTACTAAAACAATAATAGGACACACACACACACACACACACACACACCATGAAAAACTAGTTAGTTATCAGCATGATGAAAATTCTTCACCGCACCAAAGAGTAAAAGAACAACTTGATCAAACATTTTCAACCACAGGCATCTAAAAATGCTGTATTGCAGTAACAAAATTGTAGATTCTAGATCGAATCAGTGGTCCTCGTAAGATCGGAATTATATAAGATTGAATATATAAATCATAGAAACATAGATTCTATCACATAGAATCGAGGCCCTGAATCAAAATCTTAAAGACATAAAATCTGAACAACCATGACTCTTACCTCTTCAGTCTCTTGTTCTTGCTTCCTCTTAGGTGTGATATTCTCTGTGTTTTGTCCTTTGCTTCTACCTGGCCCCTTGGTCGAAGACTTTGGTGAAATCATTTCCTGCATGGCGGTCAAACAGTCAGTACACCAAGTCACTGAGTTAGAAGAACGAATAGCACTATGGCACAACATCTACTATGAAAGTTGCAATGAATATGTGCAATTAAATCTAAGTACAAATTCCAGCACAGCTAGACTCAAACCACCAACCGAATAGCAAGCACGGAATAACAAAGGTACAAATATAGAATATTCCAAATACAGGTAATTGTATGTGAAATGAAAGTAGCAAAGACTTGTTAACTAGCAACAGTAAAGGTAAAGTTACACAAATGGTATACAGTGCATAAAAACTGAATACAAAGAAACTATATTAGGATTCTAATACAACCTAGCAGACATTAGGGCCAATGTTTTATACATAAGAGGTAGAACTGTCAAAAGCAGGTAATATTAATAACTAAGAACAAAACCTGCTAGGTATTAAGAGAATAACCTTTAAGCTCAGATCCTTGGCAGGATCTTCCTCGGAAAGAGTTTCATCCTTCTGCTGTTTCGAACTGCTCTTTTGAGGCTTCTTAGATGACTCTGCCTCACCAGCCTTTTTTACAGAAGACTTGACCTCATCCTTGGCTGATTTTTTCATTAACTTCCCTGCGGAATCACTAGAAAATCTTGAAGGTCTGTTCTTTCCAGCAGCCTTCTTCTCCAATGACTTTGGGCCAGGAGGTCGGCCTCGTCTTGGCTTAACAGGTGTAATATCAGCAGGCTTTGATGTATCATCAGCTGCTCCATTGGTGCCCTCCTCTCCAGATGCTACAATATCTTCCTTTTTATTATCAGCACCAGAATGCTCAGTTGCTTCAGATTTATTCGATGAATCGGGCTTAATACTTTTGTCCGAATCAAGGGCCGACTTCTTTTTGGGTTCTGCAGCAATGGACTCTGCACCTTCATGGTTGCCAGAATTCAACTGATCAGCATCCACCATGTTTTCAGCATAGCAAGGTTGTTCAAAATTCTCTTTTCTGGAAGGTAGTACTTGATTAGACTCACCTGTGTCAGCTGGAGTTGCATCATCGCTAATAGCAGCAGCCGTATTACCATTCATAGAAGTACCATCTTGTTCAGGATGGCTAACATCTTGCTCCGTCTTCGAAGATTCCTGCCCAAAAACAAGCTGGTATAATATCAGCTATTCCAATAGATACAGAAGATGCAGTGCATACCTGTGGTAATTCATCAGAAATAGTTCTTTCAGATAGTTTGCCATCATCCACCTATCAAGACATCAAAAGTAAAGACAGGTGAATCAAACAGCCCTCTTCCCACATTTGTTGATTCTACAGGCTAAAACCAATCACAATTGTATCTCCCAAAGCCATAACCACTTTAATCTAGCAAAGTGATAACATTTATGCATATCTCAAACCAAAAAAACGAAGAAAAAGAAAAGAAAACAAGACTGCCTATTCTACCACCTGTAAGAATGGCATAACAGTTTAAGCAAAGAACAATGCAAACATCTACTGATATTAATCGTAGCAAGCTTGTAATTTAACTAACCGTGTCCTTCCCAGAAGGATCAGCATTGTTGTCTTCCCTGTCATCTGAACCCTCTTCACACACTAATGCAACGATTTGGCTGTATTCGCTCAAGGAAGTGCCTTTTAGTGATTGCAGAAAGACTGGCTTTAGTTTTTCACGGCATGCGCCTATCACCTTCTCAGCAAGTTCAAAAGAAGGCGAAGAAGATTCCTAGAAATAAAATCAAAATGATTAGACCATGTCAACCCTTTCCTCAGGCTATGAATGTAAATCTATGTTGCTGATGTGAGAAAAGTTCAGACAGAATACCTTGTCCTCTTTTCTAACATTTTGGAGTAAGCAAGATGCAATCTGTGGTTGGACATCCTCACTCTCCTCAATTACCAATCTCATTATCGTTTCCATGCAGGAGATCACATCATGGATGTTCAGATCTGAAATAAGATGCAGAAAAGTTGAAAACTGTATGCAGAATACAACATATACTTCTGGAACCATGAAGGCTGATCTAAGATAATATCAAAATATAGAAGCTTCCTTTATGAATTAAGTGCCTGCATGTGTAGCCCAGCCAGAGAAACAGATCAATGAGTTTACAGTCAACATTAGCAGTTTGTCTATGCTACAAAACTACAAAATAATGTTTAAGTATCTAGTACTAAGGAAGTCAAATTAAAACAGGTAAAAAAGTAGCTAGCTCTTGTTTCTTAGCAAATCTTACAGGTTAAAAGTATGCTATTTATAATTCTGTTATAACTTAGTAATGGAAATGAGGTCAAACCTCGTCTCAAAAAAGAAATGTCAGACAAATTTATAGAAACTTGAGCATACATTCTATAGGGTATAGCTTAGAATACATGTTTTAGCACATCAACAAATAAAAAGAGAAGAAATAGATGAATCCAAGACAAATGAAGAGGTTTCTTACGAAACAGTCCTCAAGAAGTGATGGAACATATCATTTATCAAATCATCACATTCAAGATCTAGCATCACCACACAGGACCGGACTTTTGCAACAGTATCAAGAATTGATAATCTCATTCGAAAGAAGGGGCTTTCTATGTCATCGAGATTCTGGAAGGCACCCACAATCAAAGAGAATACATCCTGAAACCACGTAAAAACATATGTGAATAATGTGTACGCACAATATAACAGAAATCATTTTGTTCAGGACAAACTATACCCTCATTGCATCATCATCATATGGTGCATCAGGTGCCGTGATTCTTGTGATCTCAGAGATACATGATGCCACAGCAAGCCTGACATTTGGGTCAGTATGGCCCACCAGCTCTTTCTTGACCAGCGCTTCAGTTGCTGGTCGCATAGCGTTTGTTGTAATTTCAGGAGGTGATTGTTCTACTTTAAGTAAACACTCCTCAACTTCCTGCATGAACGAACAAACAAACAACTTGATGTTAAAAGGACAAACAATTAGAGGAGCAAGCCTAGATACAGATGCCATGATCAGACTCTTAACATTTATAGGCCTTCCAGTAAACTAAACTATGCTATATCCCTACAGAAATCATTCCTAAAAGAAAATATTTCAGACCATTAAAAGCACTCTTTCTGCAAGGGAAAAAGGACAAACTTTGGAGCAGTAGAGATTAAACTAGGCTGATGTTAGAGCACCCACAGTGTGCTAAAAGTTCGATGCTTGGTTATGAAAGAGAAGAACGAGGCCTCAGCGTACACACTGCACGGCACAAAAATTCCCGGCATCAAGGAAACTTCTTACCTTGATGCTTTATTGTAAAAAAAAAATTTTCTATGGCACGGATGATTGAAGCAAGAGAAAGGAGCATTAAATCCTTGCACGGTGGCATGACCAGAAAGGAGAGTATGTTTTTAGCACAGTAGCTCAAAAGGTTGCACACTGCAGCTTAACTCAAAAATCAAGCATCGAGTGAGACAAGACATTTTGAAGCATCGTTGTCAGGTGCACACTACAGCTGCCCTTAAGCTCCAATCTGATACATACATCCCAACCTCAACCCAATCTCCGATGAATAATACTCGCCGAGAAGTAAAGAATTAAGGGCCAACACCTCCAGCTTTTCAATCATACCAAACCGCCAAATAGAAAATACAAAATAAAATTTGGCATGTCCAATAAGTAGAACCCTAACAGGAAGAATCAAAGGAGTAGGCTAAGCCCCCAGATAGAAGGCAGATTGTGTGATAGCCAAGCATTCACTCTGAAAGGCAGGCACTCTATTGGAAACTGAAAAACACTTCCTGTCAGCCATAACGAAAAAGCACATGACAGAGGGTAACTCAAAGACTAAGAAACAACAATCCATCACTCTACAGTGAACTGAAAACGCTTCATGTCTACACTGTACTGAAGAAATTCACGAATTCCAGCATCAAAGACTAAACAAGTACCCTAGAGTCAAACCACGAGCTAAAAACGAGAACTTTCATAGAGATTAAACAGGTAAGAGCACGAAATCCAGCCGCGCACTGAATAATACTTGCCAACAAACCGAGCCGAAACCACAGGAGCAAACACGACATATCATACAAAATAAAATTCAACCCAACAAGATGCGCAACTAACCATAAGTATACAAAATAAAATTCGACATGTCCAACAAGTGAGACCCTAACAGGATAAAATCGTTGAGGAGCCCCAGATAGAATAGATGGAGCAAACCAAGCTTCGTCGGGCGGCGCCTGCAGGCGTTCAACGGAACCGACCTCTCAGTCGGTCCAGCAGCTGCTGCTGTGAACTCTTCCGCGTTCGGCGCCTACACGTCGTCAGCCATTTCCCCGGCATCAAAGACTAAACAAACCCTATAGCAAATCACGAGCTCTGATCAGCGCGCCCGCGCGAGATCTGCAGCTGCTAGGGTTTCCCCCTCGCGGAGCGAGTGTCCCGGGGGGTCGAAGGGAGTAGGCGGCGCCGGAGCCGCGTCCCTAGGCGCGCAATAACCCGCAAGAGGGGGTAAAAGCGCTGGGCGAGAGCGGTGGCTCACTTTGACGAGAGGGATTCCGCAGCTGTATTCCCTTCCCACCCGCACGCACCCCTCTCTCCTCCCTCCCTTCCGCGCGACGCGACGAGGTTGGTGCGGGGGGCTTGGCTGGCTGGTGTGTGTCTTGTGGCTCCTTCTGGGTTCCCAGGCCTCTGGCGCCCGGGTGCGTGCGCGAGAGGTTTGGAAGAATCGGCGGGCGATTTATGGGGGAGGAAGAGCGAGAGCTGGCGGGCGGGCGCGGGCGGCTGGTGGTTTGGACTGCGCACGGTGGTCGCAGGCCTGCCACGGACGCGTCGGGCGGCCATGGAATCCCCTTCACCTGGCCAGCCTCGCGTCCGCCCGCGGCCGCCGCCCTGTTGCGGCTTGGCTGGCCACCGCCAGGCGGGCGCCACCTCACCCCGCGCGATCTCGGCCGTCGCTCGCCTGGGCCGGGCGGCCGATGGCTGCCACGGCTCGCGCTCGCTCGCCGCGGCAGAAACGGCAGTTCGGCGCGCTGGTTTTCGGCTGTGAACGCGCTCCACGTCCCTCGCCAGGCGGATCTCGTGCTGTAAGCGTAAGGTGGAGAGAGAGGGGTAAGATGGGAATGAGATTTTTGACTTCTTACCTGGTCAAAGATGTATCCAGTGTGGCGAGGCGGAGATGACCGTGCTTTTGGTATGAAGTAGTGGCAGCGACGGTGATCTTTGAAGCGCAGGTGGCAATTAGACATGTCGCTGGCGTTGGAGAAGACGCAATATAAACTGCGTACCGGTTCGAGGCGATACGTCGAGAGGTAGAAGATGACTGTCCGACGAAGGGGTATATATACATGCGGGAGCGGTAACGGCTCATGAAACTAGTGGGATCCAACGGATATGCGTTACTCCGCGTAAAAGTTAAAACATGACGGTCATACACTTGTAGCGCATAACGTCGTAATGTGTGAATGTGCAATAAATAAAATTACCTTTTTTAATTGAGGTGTGCATCCAATGAGTATTCCTCCTTTCACCATCATGTGCCATGTAGGATGCATGGCTATGATTGAGTTCTCAAGTCTTTTTAGTACGAAAATGTTAAAATCTTTCAAATATCACGCAATAAACTCATGTCCATAACTTAAACTTGGCTTGAGTCTTACTATGCTTCTTGAGTGAAAAACGTTGTGCCACTTGGGACGATGGAATGCGTGTTGCAACGGTCTTACATTCAACCTTTTTCATCATTTTCACATTGTAAGTTTAAAAATTAGATCCGTGTTTATCTTACACGGTATAGTATAGCAAGCCATAAGGAACAACATCATTTGATATTTTCATCATAATAACAAGGATATACATTTTTTTAAAAAATTTTCTCGCCTATTGAGTTAGAGACAACATCAAGAAGGATGGATCAGCATAGAGAATTGTTCGAAATAAAATAATTATATCCCTAGAAAAAAAGTTGTAAATGAAAGAAGAAAATATTCAATACCCCTGAACTCTTCCTTATCGAGGAAGAAATGTCCACTATACGAAATAGTATTCCAAGCTTGAAGATTGATTTTTTCCATCTTTTGGATCTTACTTGTACTTGTACTCCTTAGTGCCTCCCACCTTAATGTTAGAGACATCATCAAGAAGGATGCATCAGTATATATAATTGTTCGAAATAAAATAAAATTGTTATATCCCTATAAAAATAATTGTAAATGAAAAAAGAAAATGGTCTATACCCTGAACTCTTCCTTACAACGGAAGAAGTTAACCTAGCAATATAAAATGTTATTCCGAGCTTGAAGATGGATTTTCGAAACATGAAGATGGATTGTTCCATCTTCTGGCTCATCCTCGGCTTCTCCTTCATTCACCAAAAAGAAAAGAAGAGTTGATCTCATACTCAGATGGATTACTACTTGTGGTAAAGAGACACGGGGCAGCTTGAAGGTCAACACTGGAAGCCTGAAGAGGAGATGACATGGTGGCGGCGACAAGAAAGAAAATAAATGGGTCCATCATTATGAATGATTGGTACTAGAACCAAGATGTTGCTAGATGTGGTCTAGTGCCCCAGTGGGTTTGTTTTGATCTAACGTTTGAAATGGAAGGCGATAGTTCATAGGAAGAAGTGTTGAAGTCGTTTAGGACAGCGACACGATCTTCAAATCATAACTTTAACTTTTTATTTTATAAAATATTTATTAAAAACTGACATATGTATTACTTTTAGGGTTGTGCAGGGGTCATGCAATCCACCCAACCCACCCGTTATAAACCCAACCAAACCCATTAAAACCTTCAATACATGGATGTGACAACCCCGCCCGGGAAAATACCGTACTACCGATCCACTTTGGCCATTAAGCGATAGTAAAGTATCATCCCATCGTATGTTGCCGGGTCAAAGCCCGGTAAATCACTTGAATAGTACAAAGGATCGAACACATGCATTAAAACTCACACGAAGACGAGTCCAGAGCACATTACACAAATTAAATCAAACTTCACCCTTAGGGATTTAATTATTATAAACCATGGTTCATGACATGATAAGTAAAAATTCAGAGTTTTAAAACAGCGGAAAATTAAACTAGCGATACGATAAACATCACAGGAGGCCATCCGTGCTGCCATCACTTGTCGTCATCCATCCATTCCAGCTCCCAGCCGAGTGGAATCTCTCCAAGCCAAACAACTTCACCTGAAAACAACATTTATAGCAAGGCTGAGTATACTAATACTCAGCAAGACTTACCCGTCAAAAGTTACCTCTAGACATGTAAGGCTTTTGACTAGTGGATTTGTTTTGCCAAAAAGCAACTAGAATCATGGATCCTTACTTTCAATATTTTAGCTCAAGTTCTAGTGAGTTATCATTACTAAAATAAGCAAACTATTGCAATCAAGAATTGTACAATACAATTAATCCACGCAGAAGAATTCACATAGTTCCATCATTAAGGGATATCATGGTCAGTTGATTAAGCAGTCTCAGATAACGGTGCGAGGCCGACAATTGATTGATTTAACCCTTGCAAGGTAGACCTAAACACAAGGAGCAGTGCCCCAACAGAGTTGACACCGACCAGGCGGTTTCCAAAAATCTTCGGTTCGGGATAAGTATTACAGTCCTGGGTACAAGGCTATCTGGTATGCCCCACACAGTACATCCAGCCTCACACATGTACCCCCTCCCGGTTGCGAGCCGGGCAGGTGAATACTCAAGATTAGTAAAAGAAAATATCCTTTGCCGCCTCAATAAGGTACTAGGCTTACCGGTACCATTCCCGACAAGTGCTTAGTACGTTCAAAAGTTTAGCCCGTGAAAGCCACTGGACCGGAGCCCAAATCCCATGCTCTTACCACATGAGCAATCCATTTATAAAGATCTTATGATTCTAGTATAAGAACCTATTCTCGCGAGTGACGAACATCACTCGACTTGTACCAGATCCTTAGAGCATAGCAACTATCGACCTGGCATACTAGTAAAAGATCATAGGTACTTAGGGATCATGCAACTAGGGTTTCATTCAACTCCTGAAACGTAAATGCACAAACATAGCAAAGGTAGTTGCATAAGTTTAAATAAAACATAGGTTAATGATCCGGGGCTTGCCTTCGTTGGCAAGGTTGGTCTTTGGTCCTTCTGGACTTTGGTCCAGGTCTTGCTCTACAGTGACGTTGTGCACATCCCCGTCATCTCCTTCGTATCCTCCTTCCGGCACAAGCATATAGCTAACTTCGGGAAGATCTACACGAGGATGCATATGCAAGATTTAATTGACGGTTTTGATTTAATTAATTACAAAACAACACATGACAACCATGGGGTGCATGGTTGGCCACATTCAACTAGATAATAATATATTCAGCATACTCTTCCAATAAAGGAACAATACGTGGTGCTTTATTAATTATCCTTTTTGATGGTGTCTGTGTACATATTTATATAAATAAATTAATTTAATTTCACAAATCAGCAAAGGGAGGGGTCTTAAGCTTCTTAGCATGCTTCACATCACATTCATAGGGTCACTAGGTGTGGTGTTGGTGGTTTTCTAATTTAACTTTAATATTAAGCTTAACTTGGCTCCCAAAGTTTTTATCCATAAAATTAATTCATAAAGTGCAGTGGGTGATATTTCTTAAGCTCTTTATCTCTATACAAAGCCACTGAACACAAGTGCATACTTGAGTAAGCTACAGATTAATTATACCAAAAATGACAATATTTTATTTATCAAATAAGATAAATGCATATAAAATAAATAAATCACTTTTGGGTCCAAACTTTTTCTCACATCACCTCTGACTCAAAACAAGGCTATGCACACAACAAATGTATCAAGGGCTACTCTAGATCTTGAACTATGCAAATATATTTAAAACTAAGCATAATTCAGGAATAAATATTTATAATAGTTATAAAATCATGATTAATTCACCAGAGGTGAGTCTAGGCATATGAAGACTATACTCAGAAGTTGGGCAAAAAAATATATTTATTTTAAGCCATAAAATTCATTAGTGCAGATTCATTATAAAAACAAAATAAATCATACTAAAAGATTTACTCAGTAACTTTATGCAATTTTTGGTGCAGACCCTACACATGGCATTTCTCACAACATATCCACAATTCAGCTTGAGATCACTTTAGATTTTGAACTACAACAAAAGTAGGTTAAACTGATTTCAAATTTTCATGCAAAAGTAAAAAGTATGATCATGCTTTTCAAAAGATGTAGATCTACTCACAAAGAAACCCACAAAATTGGTTTTGCATTTTTCTGATTCTTCTGTGATTTTCTAGGAATTTTCCAAGGTCTGGTGAAATTCAAACAAAAAGGGAAGAATCTATTCACACTGAGGCCCCTGGAAAGATTTGGATCTTCACAGAAATACCCTCGGTTCTAACAGATAGGTCCCTGGAACGAAATTCCAATTACAGACAGGTCCTTGGCGCCATGGCCGGCGGAGGGAGCTCGATTCCGGCGAGGGGAAGGCTCGGCTCGGCCGGGACGAGTGATCACCTGGGGTTCGATTCCGAGGGTTGGTTGGGGCGGAGGAGCGGCCGACGATGAAGTTCGGGCGGCGCCGGTCTGTCAAGCGGCCCGCTCTGGCGAGTTGGCCGGGCGTGGAGGCGAGCGAGCCGGGCCGCGGCCGTTGGGGGGGGTGTAGCCCGGCAGAGAGCTCAGACGGTAAGGGAGGTGACCGGGAAGTGGAGCTCGCCGTGGTGGCGGTAATGGCGAGAGGCGCGCGAAGGCGTGCTCGCGCGGAGGAGGCGTCGGGGCTTAAATAGAGGGCTCGAGCGCCGGAGGCGGTTCACGCGAGTCACGTCGTCGGCATGGGCGCGGTATGGACACGAAGGTGGTGGCGATGTGCGGTTGTACGGCGGCGACACGGTTGGCCGGGCGGCGGAGGCCAGCGGCGTCAGAGGCGCATGGCGTGTGGCGCAAGCCCGTGGGTCCGCGAGCGTCACGCACAGGAGCCAAAGGCGCGGCACGAGGTCGGCGGCGTCTGACAACGCATCGCGGGCGATCGACGTGAGCGCCGGGCGCGCCGAGCACGTGTGCTGCTCCAAACAATTCCGTTTAGCCTAGTTTGACCAAAGTTTTCTCCAAAAATTTGAACGAAAGTGCTCCGAGGTGTTTATACCAAACTTGTAGATCTCTGGACCCTCTACAACTTCTACAAAGGCTCATAGGGCTTTTTCTCAACTGATTTTGCATAAACTGCTCGCCAACTTGGGACTTTTTTCGGCGCTTGTGAATAGTGTCTACTGGCGTTGACCAGGATTTTTCACCACGGTCCACTTCGAATTTGAAATGCCACTCAACATGAAAGTTGTGTCCCATGAAAAACTTCACAACTTTTGTATTGGGAGAATTTGAAGTGTTTAGGTGAAATTTGAAGAGCGCGGCAAAAGTTCTAGAGAGGTTCAAGGGTGTCAAGGTTTTTGACCAAGATTTGACTAGGGTTTGACCACTATTGTGTGTTGACTTGATTAAGAGGGTAATTAGCCCTAGTTAGCACTTGATTAAAAACACGGGGTGTTACAATGGATCGAGTGGATCTGGGTAAAATCCATCTGATCCATGGGTCAACTCCTCCTAGATGTCCTCATCGGCGGCAGGCCAGGTTGTCGGGCTTCCCTGATGGCGCGGATGCCTCGCGTGGTTGCTGGCACTACGAGCGGCTGGTAGGACATGGCGATAGGTAGGCCAACCACACTGGAGTGTCAAGCACGTCGACGGCAATAGCGGCGGCTGCACGAGGGAGTGAAGCGTAGCCACAGGTCGGCATCAATGGTGACAATGTGCTAGCGAGCGAAAAGCGCAACTGCAGGTCCGCAACAACTGCGCGTGCGAGCGAGCGACAAGCACAAAAACGACAACGACAGTGGCTACACACGCACCAGAAGCACGATGTGACAACCCGCCCAGGAAAATACCGTACTATCGGCTAAACCAATCCACTTTGGTTATTAAGCGATAATAAAGTACCATCCCGTCGTTGGTTGCCGGGTCAAAGCCCGGTAAATCACTTGGATAACACACAAAGGATCGAACATATGCATTAAAACTCACACGAAGGTGAGTCCAGAGTACAAACACAAATTAAATCCAAATTACCCCTAAGGGTTTAATTATTACAAACCATTGTTCATGACATAATAAGTAAAGGTTCAGAGTTCGAAAACAGCGGAAAAGTAAACTACGGTACGATAGACATCATAGGAGGCCATCCATGATGCCATCACTCGTCGTCATCTACCCATTCCAGCTCCCAGCCGGGTGGAATCTCACCAGGCCAAACAACATCACCTGCAACAACATTTATAAAGCAAGACTGAGTATACTAATACTCAGCAAGACTTAATCGTCGGGTGATATCTACATCACCAAACTCTAGACATGAGAGGCTTTTAGGCCGGTGGAGTTCTTTTGCTGAAAAGCAACAAAGAGTATATCCTTACTTTCAACATTTTAGCTCAAATTCTAGTTAATTACCATTTCTAAGTGAGCCAACTATTGCAATCAAGAATTGTACAATACATTTAATCCACACAGTAATATTCACACAGTTCCATCATTAAGGGATATCATGGCCAGTTGATTAAGCAGTCTCAGATAACGGTGAGAGGCCGACAATCGATTGATTTATAACCTTGCAAGGTAAACCTAAACACACGGAAGAATGCATACCCCAAGAAAATCCAAACAAAAACGAAACGGGGTATACACCGACCAGACGGTTCCCATCTTTCTCCGGGTCGGGATCGGACCTACAATCCTTGAGTACAGGGCTTCTTTGGGAGCGTCACAGCCGGGGGACACATGACACATCATGTGTCCTAGGGGTAGTAGGGAAAAGTTCCCTTACCGTGTCCATCAGGTACTAGGTTTACCGTCCCATTCCGACAAGTGCTTAGTATGCGTTCAAAAGCTTAGCCCACGAGCCAGCGGACCGTAGCTCAAATCCCATGCTCTTACCACTTGAGCAATCCATTTATAAAGATCTTATGATTCCAACATAAGAACCTATTCTCGCGAGTGACGAACATCACTTTCGACTTGTACATCCTATAGCATAGCAGCTATCGACCTAGCATACTAGTAAAATAGCATAGGTACCTAGGGATCATGCATCTAGGGTTTCATTCAACTCCTGAAACGTAAATGCACAAACATAGCAAAGGTAATTGCATAATTTTAAAAAGAAGGGTTAATGATCCGAGGTTTGCCTTCGGCGGCAAGGTTGGCCTTGGGCCCTTCTGGACTTTAATCCAGGTCTTGAGCTACGTCCACGTACTGCAGCTCACCGTCAGCTCCCTCGTCTCCTCCTTCCGGCATGAGTGTATGGCTACCGTCGGGAAGATCTACACAAGGATGCATATGCAAGATTTAATTGACGGTGTTAATTTAATTAATTATAAAACAACATATGACAACCATGAAGAGTATGGTTGGCCATATTCACCATGACAAACACACATTTGGTAAATCCTTTCTAATAAAGTAATGTTATGTGGTACTTTATTATTTATTCCTTTTGATAGTGACTGTGTACAGATTTATGCAAGTTAATTAATTTAATTTAATTTCACAAACAGCAAGGGAGTGGTCTCAACCTTCTTAGCATGTTTCACAACACATTCGTAAGGTCATTAGGTGAGGATGTGGTGATTTTCTAATTTAACTTAATATTAAGCTTCAATTGGCTTCCATTGTTTTTATTCATAAATAAACTCATAAAATTCAGTGGGTGGTGTTTTTGAAGCACTATAGACCTACGTAAAGCCACCGAACAAGATTTCACCTTTACATGAGCTATAAAATTAATTATATCACAAAAGACAAATTCTAGCTACCAAAACATGAGAAATGCATATAAAAATAATTAAGCAACAAATGGATTCCAACTTTATCTCACTGATTCTCTAACTCCAATCAAGGCTAGAAATCAACAAACACATCAAGAGCTACTCTAGATCTTGAGCTATGCATTTATATTTAAAACTAAGCATTTTTCAAGAATAAATATTTTGGTAGTCATAAAATCATGGTTAATTCACCAAAGGTGTGCTTATGCATAAAAAGATTATATCCAGAAGTTGAGAAGAAAAAGATATTTATTTTAAGCTATAAAATTCATTTAAGCAGATTCATCATAAATACACAATAAATCATATTAAAAGATTTACTTAGTAACTTTTTGCAATGTTTGGTGTGGAGCCTACACATGGCATATCTAGCAACATATCCAAAATTCAGCTCAAGAGCACATGTAGATTTTGAGCTACAACACATCTAGGTTAAACTGATTTCAAAATTTCATGCAAAATTTATCAGTCAAAAGTATGTTCATGCTTTGTAAAAGTTGTAGATTTGCTCACAAGGAACCCAACAAAATTGGTTTCCCATTTTTATGATTTTTCTACAATTTTCTACGAATTTTTAGAGTTTCAGCCATAAGCATACACTATTAAAGAATCTACTTTGCCTAAAGGTCCCTGGAAGTTTTCAAATCTTTACAAAACTGCCCTTGCTTTACATAAAAGACCCTGGAAAAAGGAGGGACCTAGCAATGTGGTCCAAGGCGGTCGTGGCACGGTCAAGCAAAATTCCCGGCGGCCGTGCCGTGGCCGTGGGCAGTGCGGGCTGACTGGGGTCTCCTAGGCTCGATTTGCGGCTTGGTTGGGCGAGAGGTGCCACCGTAGGGGCTCGGCGGCGCAGCTCGGCGGCCAGCTGCGAGCTCGTCTTCGGCAAGGTCGTGGCTCGGACGGGGCAACAAGTGGACCGGGAGGCTGCGGTGGGAGATTATGGTGGCGATGGTGTGCTCAAAACGGCTGGTTGCGGCTCGAGATCGGGAGCTCGCCGTGGTGGCCTCCAATGGCGGGCGGCGGCGGTGGCGGCGTTCGGCGGGCAGCGTGGGGAGCGCGTGTGATGAACAACGGCGTTTTATAGGCGCTAGCGCGCGTGCTTCCCTTCGAGGCGAAGGTATCACGGTGGACAAGGGGACCGGCGTCATGGCCCGATGCGCTGCGGCATGGCTGGCAGCGTGGCTGGCGGGCGTGGCGAGAATGGCCCACGGCGAGGAAAGGGTCGGTGGTCCACGCCTCTCACGCCTGGCAGTGGCGCCTCAGCCTTAGCGTCCGGGCCCCGGAGCAATGAGCAGGAGACGCCGCAGACTGTCTGACGTCGAGCAGGCCAGGGCCGAGCCGTTCCCATTCAGAGTAGCCCAGTTTGACCGGACGTTTCTCTGAAAATTTGAACTGGGCGGCGAAAAATTTGAATACCAAACTTGTAGAGTAACTATAGGAGAACATTTTTTGTAAAGGCCGACATATGTTTCGAGCAACGGTTGGAGCATGAACTGCTGGAAAAGATGGTGTCTTTCTTGGCGTCGATGAATAGTACTCAGGTGCAGTTGACCAAGTTTTTCACCCTTTTCCACTCAAAATTTGAAATGCCGCCCAAAAGCAAAGTTGTGTCCCTCGAAAAACTAGACAACTTTTATATTGGGAGAATTTGAAGTGTTTAGGTGAAATTTGGAGAACGCGGCAAAAGTTCTAGAGAGGTTCAAAGACATTAGGGTTTTAGACTAGGGTTTGGCTAGATCTTGACCAAGTTTGACCATTAGTGGGTGTTGACTTGATTAAGATGATCATTAGTGATTGTTGGCTAGGTTTTCGAGGTGATGACCCAGGTCGACCAAGGTTTGACCGAAGTCACATGTTTGACTCGGTTGACTAGATCATTAGCACTAATAATGCTAATTAAAAACCTGGGGCGTCACACACGACGACGGCAACAGTAGCTTCCGCGAGCGAGTGGCAAGAGCAACGATGGGAACGCAACAAGCACGTCGGCAAGAACAGCGACTCCAAGCATGACGGTGGCGGCAAGCTAGCGCGATGTTGCAACATCGACGGTCATGTGCATGCATTCGCAGGGAGCAATGGCGCGGTGGGTGGCGCGTCGGTGCAGCAGCAATTAGTTGTAGTTGAGTCACAATTTTCCCCATGATTCTTTGATTTCTGGAACTAACTAACCCACCCAATCCAATACTATCCAACCCATATAAACTAATCACTAGATGGGTGGATCAAAAACCCTCCCAAATCCATATAAATCCACCATGCACTGACCTAATTACTTTTATGACATATGTATATTTTTAAGACAGTAGTTTCCACATTTTTGAACTCAACAACTTAAAGTTATTCATGATTTATATTCCTAATGTTTGACTGAAATATTTTCCAAAATAACTTGCTTTATGGATATGGAATGAGTACATAGATCTCCTGTGAATTAAGAGATGGTTCAATTTGACATGGGAATTGGGAATAATTTCAGTGCTCCAAACGTAATTGGATTACGAATGGTAATCTATCTATAACAACTATATAGATGGAACCCATTACACATCATGGATAGTCTTCTCTTAACATGCAAGATGTCCACATCATCGTCCACTAGATCTTTTCTCAACATGCAAGTTGTCCACATCACCATCTACTAGAATCATTAATTTATGTCTTCTATCGATTTTCTGCGGCTAATAGTATAATCATGCATGCATTGTGTTAGTCTTTGCGTGTCTCATGCTACAAATTTTTAAGTAGTTCTGTCTCAATAAAATGAATGTGTTTTCATCTACATTGTTGTTTGAAAAAAATATTGTGATGCAATCATTTTAGTGATTTTACTTTGAAATTGCATCTTCAAATTTTATAGAAAATCTCACAACAACGCGGGGTATCACCTAGTAAATTACACAGATGTTTGTTTTCATCCATCTGTAATCTGTTTACGTTGTAATCAAATCCCCATGCTATATAAACCTCTTACCACCTGTTCCTCTACGTAATCAGAAAACACATAAGTCCATTTCCCCTTCGTAATCAGAAAACATAATAGTTATACTGTTTGATTACGTTACCGTAGTTTTTTTTTTGACAACTGCAAACTATTATATTAAGCAGCTAGTTTACAGAAAGGTCCTCCGAAGAGAACGATATTACAACTTGGTCCAGAGACCCGAAAAGAACAACATCTTCTACACGAAGGCGGTCGCCGGCGACCTCGCCGGCGAGAAGCAGTAGACACTACTGCAGGGCGGAAGACCGTGCTACGCATCGGTTGAAGTGGATCGACAGAGCCTGCGAGGAGGCATACACCGGGCGACCGAAGGATCCTTGTATTGTCGTCGCCGGGGGTTGAAGAATAGGCTCGTCGTCGAAATCCGGGGGGAAGGCGCGGTCGTCGATGGAGCACCTGGTGTAGGAGAGCCGCTTGAAGTCGAGATCTGCGATTTCTGCTTGACTTGACTGCGTAGACCGGAGGCGGGGCGAAGACGGGCGGCGGTGGTGGCGATGCGGTGGATCTTGGATCTTGATGGAGTGGAGATGAAGGGGCGGGTGGAGGCGATGGGAGATCCAAGCAGAGGAGGGAGGTTATTTTATTAGCACATACCATATCATCGGCGACGGCGACGGCGAGCAAAGCTCCGAGGAAGACCAAGGAGACGATGCAGCCGGCGGCGGAGACGACGAGGTGGCAGTAACACGCCATAGCGGCCAGTACTACAAAGAGCAAAGGAACATCTACCAAGCTACTATACGAAGTGGAGCGGAGCCGCCCTCCCCTCCCGCTGCGGCAAGGACGCCAGAGCCGGGAGGGAGGGCGGCGAGATCTGGATCTAGGAGAGGAGGGAGGAAGAGAGAATGGTTGGTGGGAGACGAAAAGATAAGGCTCATTGCGTTACCGTAGTTGAACGAGAAAACAAAATCTATTACTAGTATTCCTGGCTAATACTAAGGCTAGGGAAGCGGTCCACGTCGCCAAAGAATTCGTGGCGCCGCATCAATCAATGGTATTTTGTAGAAAAGCCCTTCCATTTAGCAAAATCTTGCTCGAGGTCCATATATTTTTACATAGAACCCCTAAACTTTCGGAAAAATATGTTTGCAGTTCATAATTTTTCAAAAAAAACCTTGAACTTCGTAATAATTCACCCGAAGACCCCACTGTCTATAAGTTGATGAGCCCGTAAATATTTGAAAAAAAAATAATTGCAACCCATAAATTTTTTAAAAAGTCCTCAGACTTTGATGCAACCCACTCGTAGACCTCAGACTTTTACAAAAAAGTCCTCAATTTCCCACAAATTGACTGAAGATCCGAACATAATCGCTGACCTCTCCCGACCGTGGGATCGGCCGCACGGACAGCCCAGAATGGTTGAGAAACAGTCGTTTTGCAAAAAAACCCTTCCACTTAGCAAAAATCATGACTGTGATCCACAAATTTTTACATACCAACCCCTAACCTTTCAGGAAAATATGTTTCCAATCCAATATTCTACCTATGAACCCCTAAACTTTCAGAAAAATATGTTTGCAGTCCGTAATTTCCAAAAAGGATCTCGAATTTCATAACAATCCACCCGAAAATCCCACTGTCTATGAATTTTTATGTATGGACCTCTAAACTTTTGGAAAAAAATTGCAGCCCGCAATTTTCCAATACCAAGGCCAGAGAAGCGGTCCACATCGCCAGCAATTTCAGGGCGTCAGATCGGGCGCGCGGACGACCAGATTGGCCAATCAACAGTTATTTTGCAGAAAAGTCCTTCCATTTAGCAAAAATCATGCCCGAAGTCCATGGATTTTTATATATGAACCCCTAAACTTTTGGGAAAATATGTTTGTAGTCCATGATTTTACATATGAACTCGTAAACTTTCAGAAAAAATATGTTTGCAGACCATAATTTTCCAAAAAAGACCTCGAACTTCGTAATAATCCACCCGAAAACCCCATTATCTATGAGTTTTTACGTATGAGCCTGTAAATATTTGAAAAAGTAATTGCAGCCCATAATTTTTAAAAAGACCTCAAACTTCGATGCAACCCACCCGTAGACCCCAGACTTTTACAAAAAAGTCTTCAATTTCCCACAAATTGACTGAACACCCAAACATAATCGCTGGCCTCTCCCGACCGTGGGATCGGTCGCACGGACAGCCCAGAATGGCTGAGCAACAGTTGTTTTGCAAAAAAAAAAAACCTTCCACTTAGCAAAAATCATGACCGCGGTCCACAGATTTTTACATATCAACCCCTAAACTTTCAGAAAAATATGTTTGCAATCCAACATTTTACATATGAACCCCTAAACTTTTGAAAAAATGTGTTTGTAGTCCATAATTTCCAAAAAGGACCTTGAATTTCGTAACAATCCACCTGAAAACCCCACTGTTTATGAATTTTTACGTATGGACCGCTAAACTTTTGGAACAAACATTTGCAGCCCACAGTTTTTCAAAAAAAAAATACCTCAAACTTCGATACAACCCACCCGTAGACCCTAGACTTAAAAAAAAAGCCTTCAACTTCTCACAAATTAACAAAACACCGAAACATAATCAAACAACCTCAAACTTTACAACCATTACTCCATACTTCAAACTGTCAGAAAGAAGATGACGCCAAATCAATGAAGGACATTGGCGCAAGGCCGCGTTCCCTTTTTCTAGTAATTATACTATTTGATTACGTTGCAATAGTTGAACCAAACAAAGAGTTAACCGTCCATTTCATTTCCACACTTGAAAGCACTACGATCCCATTCCATACGCTACCGTTCTATGAACCAAACCACACAGTCGCACACCATGTAATAAACTCATTTTGGCATACGTGTTCGAGGTTAATCTAGTACGAGGTTGGGATTCACGACCAAAGAGGACAAAGTAAAGAGGACATGTGCGCGCGTTCTCAGTATGAGCAATGTTGTGTCCCCAAACTAATAAAAAATCCTTTATATTAAAAAAATCCTGAAAAGCCAGCTGCACATTTTAGTTTGTAAAGGCAATGAACCAGCTAAAATATTACCAAGAACAAATTAAAATTTTAAAAATGGAGCCTTTGATCTGGAAACAGCGAATCAATTCGAGTAGAAAACCCACATGAAACGAAATGTCTCGCAACGTTCCCGGTCGGTTTCTGTTCTGCCCGCGCGGGTGCCTTTCACAAGGGGGCTTCTCCATGTCGCTTCAGCGACAAAAAAACAAGCTGTCGTTGAAGGAAAGCACACCGGGGAAAGAAAGGTGCAGCAGGCAGGTGCTGCAGTGCGGGTCAGGTTCAGTGCGGATGAGTGAATGCATACATGTAAAAAAGTCAAAGCTAATGATGTCATCGTCATCTAAAGTTTTTTGAAACTAAAAAAATCTATAAATCGCAAACCAAATATCAAAATTAAATTCCGATCGCACCATTGGATTTCTGACAATAAAACTTCAAAACAAGATCCGACTTGACTATATTTTGACAAATTTTTTTTATTCATATTTTTTAATTACGGTTATATAATCTGTTATTGCTAGAACAAAACGAATAAAGTGCTAGAACAAACGAGAACAACTGTCAGAACAAATTTGTATGTCGTCCCGAACAAAAAAAAATGTAATGGCAGAACAAATCAGAATAAGGGTCAGAACAAGTTATTATTGTAACGGAACAAGTTATTATTATAGCCAGAACAAGATATTAATATAGCTAGAACAAATTATTATTATAGCCAGAACAAGTTTGTATGTCGTCTCGAACAAACCAAAAAAAGTGTCAGAACAAACGAGAACAACTGTTGGAACAAAATCCTATTATAGACGGAACAATTTTGTGTGTCATCTTGAACAAAAATAAATGTAGTATCAGAACAAATCAGAATAATGGTCAGAACAAGTTGTTATTATAGCCCGAACAAGAAAGGGAAAATAAAGTGAATATAGAAAAAATAATCAAGAAAGGAGAAACAGAAAAATAGTGCAGGAGAGAAAATGAATATATGAAATAACATGAAAGAAAACACCGCAAAAAAGAAAAACCCTAAAGAATAGGGAAAGGGAAAACATAGAAGAAAATAATGAAAAATACAAAAGAGGGAAAAATTATGAAAGAAAAATAAAAATAGAGAAAGAAACACACCCAGGTGGAAAATTTCATTGAAAGAAACAAATATTCACCAAGAGAAAAATATAAAAAAATAATAAATAATAAAAGATGAAAATAATAAAATAAAATAAAAATAAAAATAAATAAATAAAAAGAAATAAGAAATAAAGAAGAAACAAAAAAATAAAAAGGAAAAAGAAATGGAAAAAGAAAAGAAAAGAATAACAAAAAGAAAGAAAAAGAAAAAAGAAAGAAAAAAAGCACGGCAGCCCACCCGCGGTCTCCGCGCCCCACGCCCTGTGCGTCCACGGCGAGTCGGCGATGGGTAGGGAATCTGTCGCTTAAGCGACATATATGATTCCCCCTTTCACAAGCTCGACCGTCTAGTCTTTGACTTGCTTTTGCTTCCCACAACCCCGACAATTATTTCAAGAGTCAGGGCTAAACACCTGACAAATTAACTATACTATGATACGTGACACAATATATGTTCCAAGCACACCAAGCAGTACATCACAATAAAATTAAAAAAAACAAGCACTACAATCTTAACTCCACCGATTCATCCAAGCACGTGTAACAACACATCACGAAGTAGCAGACATATACAAATTCTAATTTCTACGGCAATAATTCATTTTATTCGCCGTGCGCATCACAGATTATAAGAGATTAACACTAGTACTAGCACAAGGAAAGACCGTAGCATTTGTAGTGATTAATGATAGATGATAATATATGTTCCAAGCACACCAAGCCGTACATCACAATAAAATTAAAAAAAAAACAAGCACTACAATCTTAACTCCAATGATTCATCCGAGCACGTGTAACAACACAACACGAAGCAGCAAACACATACAAATTCTAATTTACGGCAATAATTCATATTATTCGCCGCGCGCAGCACGCATTATAAGATATTAACACTAGTACTAGCACAAGGAAACACCGTAGCATGTGTAGTGATTACTGATAGATGATGGATCATTTGCCGAAGATCGACTTGATCCACCAGATCCCCTTGGTGTCGGTGGGTGGGCCGTCTGTCTCCGCCGGCGGGTCGTCCTGTGGCGTTTTGGGCAGGTTGCTCACGTCGTATCCTTTCTCCTTGGCCTTCTCCACCAGCTCGTTGTACATACCCAAAGATCGATGAGCGCACACACCCTCAGCTCGTTCCGAACGAAAAGGGTCGAATTATTGCCATGCTGCGGCGCTCGTACAGTAACTGACTAACTTACCCAGAGGTACTTGAGGGAGGGCTCGCCGACAAGCGCGTACTGGTAGTCGTCGTCGACGTAGAGGACCCAGTAGTTGCCGACGACGGGGATGATGGGGAGGAAGGGCGGGACGTAGAACTTGACCTTGAGCTTGGCCTCGTCGCTGGCGGGGTCGGCCTTGTACGCCGTGCCCTCGATGCAGCCGCGCTTGCCCTCGCTCCATGTCTCTTTCAGCACGTCCACCGTCGTGTCCTTCCGCAGCGTGTAGGTGGTGCGCGTGTTCCGGCCGTTCCGGGGCTGGAAGCGGGACGGGAACGACGCGATCTCGTACCACCGCCCCATGTACCGCGCCACGTCCAGCCCACGCACCACCGTCATCTCGCCGCTCTTCTTTGCCATTGTTGCTGCCGATCAGTGTGTTCTTAACCTGTGACAATCTGGTGGTTTTGCTTTGTTAAGTTGTTGAAGGTGATGCGGTGAGCTTCTGATGGATATATAGAAGAGGGATCTTGGACAAGATTTTGGGGTTGTTTGCAGGGACGGAGAGAGGGGAGGGTGAGCAAGAGAGGATAAGGCGCTGGTGCGAGGAGAACGACGTGGAGGGCTGTGGAACGCCAAACTCTTCCTTACAGAGGAAGAAATTAACCCAGCAATATAAAATGGTACTCTCTCCGATTTGTTAAAAGAAGTCGTTTAGAACAACGTCACGGTCTCAAAAAAACAATTTTGACTATTTATCGAAAACTTTTTTGACAATTTTGACTATATGAGATGGGGGTTTACTTTTTATTTTTTTAAAAAAAGTAAAGTGAAATGAATTAGTATGATTTTCGAATGACTAGCTCATTATGCTTAATCATCGCACGCAGTTCTCGTTAGTTGATTCACATAAGCTTTACGATGCTGCACAAACTGAAGGATTTACATTCCAAAGCATAAGTGCCTATGCTTTGCTAATTGATGAAGTAGCAGACAGTGCGATAATTTTTGTAGGATCGGTCAGCTAACATCACCAGCTTCTGAATATCTGGTGCACAAAAAATACTGGGTATGCCAAAAAAAAAAGTGTCGTTGACAAACAAAACCTTAAAATTCATTGTTTGACTAAATGTCCTTGCGTTGCCTCATTGCCATGAAGCAGCAGAAGCAGCAGCACCCTGTTAGCTGCAGAGTTAGTCATGCTATTGCAGTATTACTTGTGCCTCATTCTTCAGCAAACAGCAAGCCTTCACCAGAGGCCCTCTAATCACCTGCGATATAGCCAATATCAATCAGCAAAGAACAACAGATCTTAGATAAAGAAAATGACTAAAAGAATACAGGCATGATGTAGGTGTAGTATCATGAACTACAATATTTTTAAGTCAAAAGCTTCAGAACATTTGGCATTGTTAGCAACGTACATTGAACCAATATATATTAACTAGTATCCACTCTGGCAACGTAAAAGTGGTTATATATAGTTATGCTAATGGAAGTGGGATCTGATCCAGGGTGAGCGGATCATTGGCATACCAGCTGGTGATACATCTAGAAGGCCTAGGCAAGAATCTGAAGGCGGAAGGTCGCAAATTAGTGAACACATCTTCAAATAACATGGGAGTCTAGGAGTAGGAATCAACTAATCACTCAGATGATCAGAGAAGGGAAATTAGAATACAAAAATCAGAACAGGAAATATATTAATCACACTGGCTTAGTGGCTCCTATCAGCATGCTTAAGAGAAACAATAGATCTAATTGAAAATATTATAAATCCAATTCAAAATTTATTACACATTTTGCCAATGGATACAGATACAAATCATGTTATCCTATTCATAAGAAAGGCAATAGCTGCACCGAGGAGCCTGGTCACAGTTACCATTACAAGAAATTATCAAAAATAAGAACTGTAAAGTTTAACCAGCAGCCTAAAGAGCTCGAATTAAGCGAATATGAAAAATAAGAACAAGCATACGAAAAGATAAGAACCTCTCATGCTGTCCAGTATGGGTTCGATGTTGCTGTTATAGGTCTTGCACAAGATGATGCATCATCGGCATCGTTCACGCGCTGGCCATCGCTAGAACTATGTTGCCCACTTCATTAAGGATCCCTCCCAGCAAGGCTGTCAGCTTGCACACCGAGCTAGCCATCGGCTTCGCCATGTAGCAGCTGCTGATGCAAGCAGCAGAAACAGGCGAATGCACTGCTTGAAGTATCAGCTTTCAATCTGTGAGCCAGATGAACAATTTTGGAATAAAATAATGAAAGCAGAATTCGGAATCCGCACTGGGATGAAGTAGGATCTGGGATGGCGTCCCAGCGTAGACGAAGCCTGTGGTATCTCTCCGGTCCAGGTCTGTCTTCCACATTTGTCATCCGGCCTCGCCTCTGTACATCTCCGGAGCTCACTGCTCTTGGCCTTTTACCTTGACCCTAAGGCTCCGATCTGCAGGCATATAAAGGAGAAAATGAGAAGTATTTAACATGTCATTCACGAGATCAAAGAGGCCAAGAACATGCATGAACCCAAGATTTATGTGCAAGATAGAAGGAATACAAAACAAGACAAACAAAATAGGCAAGACAAAAGGTGTCTGTTTCTTATACACTAATATATAACAGATATAATTTGTACATCACTGAGAATTTCATTGTAGGTTTGCAACTGGACCAGCGAGGATGTACACAGGTCTAAGAAAACATAAGCAAACAGCAAGGTTGTATTGTATCACTTGCAGCATATCATAGACAATGTAGTTTTTATCAATTAGTTCAGACCAAGAAAAAAAACTCAAACCAAATATTCTGTCCAGCTCAATTGACATTTACATGTTGTGGAAACAAGAATTCAGTGATCTAGATCACAAATTCACGATACAAGCTCTGGCACCAACTGATGGTGAAGACTCTCTAGAGACCACAGTACCACACAACTCGACAATGTAGAGTATGGTTCTGACTTCTGACCAATCGAATTCTCCACTGAGACACACACATGTATGCAGTACAATGATAGATCGAGCTGTGACAGAGGAAAGGAGGAAGGGGACTGAGCAGTTCAGTGACCTCACCACTGACTCCAATGAAAAGACACCCGATGGGAAGATCGCAGTAGGGGGACTGCTGGACCAGCCCTCGCCAGATCTGCACGAGATCCAGACATGCCACGGACCTGCGGGGCTGCCAGCCTGACGACCTTGTGAAGGAGGGGCTGTGGGCAGAAGCAACACCAGCGTCGACCTTGGGGCGGAGATGGCTTGAGCGGCATCCGTGCTTGAGTAGGGGTGGAGAGGACCTCACGTGGAGCATGACGAATCGGCGCGGATTGGCTCAAATCGGAGACCAATAGGCAGTGGCGCTCGAGGCCTCGAGCTCCCTTTCCAGGCATCGTCCCCTACGAATCGGCCGCGAGAGCACGAGCAGAGGTAAGGGCGGCGCAGATCACCAACGGAGCAGGCAGCGAATTTGTGGTTGGCATCGAAGCCAAGAGCCCGCGCATGACGGTGGAGACCCTCGCGGATTGTGGCTAGGCACCTGGAATCGGGAGGCTGATGGGAAGGGGAGCAGCTGGGCCGGCGGCGACCTAGCTCCGCCGGCGGTTAGCTACGACATCCAGAGATGGTCGGCGAGCGAGCGGCGGCAACCAACGGATGCGGCGGGGACTGGGGAGGGGGAAAAGAAAAATAAGTGGAACGGACGGATGAGGTGCGGCCACGATCTAAACTGGTTTCGGCTGCGAGAAAAAAAAAACCCGGATAGGGTCCGACTCGGGTACCGAATACCTTATTTGGTAACTAGGGTACCATATAATAGGGAGAGTATTGTGAGTATACTCCGTGACCGGCCGCATAATAAGTTATTCTGCAGCCAGCAGGTCCGACTCCAAGCGTCTTAATGGCCAGCGAGAGCCGAGCGGCAAGTGGGTGCTGCCGCCGCACTTGAGGTAACTAGGATCGCGTCTGCGTGTGGGAGAAAATGGTAAAAATGCCAATCAACCAAACTAAAATGTATTTGAAACCATGTCTCACATATCCATACAGTTCCAAAATTTGTCACACGCATGAAAATCCAAATAGCATTACAATACATATCCAAGAATGATGCCCAACAGTGACGTTATATTCCAAATATTTCAAAAGAGATGTCACGTGAACAAGATCTACAACAAGCAAATCCACGTAAGTGATGAACAATTATGGTAAATGGTACTCAATGCGAGAAAAGCATACATAATGAGATTTTCATACACATCTAATGATAACTACTTAACAAAAATATTTGAAATCATGAATTCATCCAAAGAACCTTAACTTAGGAAACCTTTAGCACTTGCCCTTCAAGATTAAAGATGATCCCGAGATTAAAAAAAATCTGACAGATCAAATAAGATTCTAGAAGCATATAATCGCAATAGTGCTTCAATGTAATCACCGGTGAGACGAGATATACACCCGGCTAACCCATTTTGAAGGTAACACATTGCTTATAAAGTAGTGAACTACACGATCACAATCAGCAGGTTTTAAAAGGATTTCTGAGCCCTTTGAGCTGAACTCAAGTAAAACCGATAACCTGCAACAACATCATCATTTGAGTGAACCCAAGTAAACCTTCACAACAAGTATAGCTCGGACCTCCAAGATCAAATCGAACATCGGCCGACCATCTTTGTAGGGTTACTTATGGCGGTGATCGAGTAAACCGAACGATTGATCATGCGTGAGTGCTACGAACAATCTGAATTTCAATCCACATGGGCATATGGCATTAGGCTCCAACATAGTGTCACACGTAAAGGTTGCACCAAACAGCTTTTGTATCGCCATTGAACCGAGATGTCTGTACAATCCCGTTCAACTTGTCATCGCCTTTAAGTGCTTGAAGCAACGGCTACTTATACAAATTTATCAAGGCCTTGCACTCACTTTCTTGGCTTCTCAACCACCGAGTCGGATCTGCACTAAATGTAGAACCTTCTTAATCACCCAATTTGTAAATTGCGAAACTTTAGCACTCGGTTAATCAATAGAAGGAACAATGTGGTGGACAAACCATCGCAGAACATGTTGTCTAAAGGTCTTTGCCGTAGCGATCGAGAATGTATTTGTGAGTTCCGTCGTCATGGCAATAGTCTATCAAGAGTGAAACGTTCAACCTGAAAGCAAACAAGCATTGTCACCAAAGCGCACACAAGGCCATATAATTCATGCGTGGCTCGACGATTGTTTGCTCGAAAAATATTGAACTTTTCGCCAAATGGATTAATTCATGCTCATTGTCGATTCTAGGCGGTGACTCACACCGTAGTTGGCGTTCCAATCCAGGTGGGAGATAGTTACCCATCTTTTCCAAGAAAAGTATAGGCATTCTCCAAGCTGCCTTGCCTTTGGATATCAAAGCTTCGATCCCGCAAAGGAAATTATTCAAATATCGGCTGTCACATAAATGAGGCCAAAGGGTGAAGATTATTGATAAAGTTACCACAAAACAAAATTATTAATCACATAAAAATGGTCGCTATTGGTGAATACAATGGCATTAAGCAAAGCATCTTTTGAAGTCCATGGACCATATCAAGCAATTGAGCTAACTGTTGGTCTTGGTGTTCTCCTGCTTCCATCAACTCCTTGATTACCCGTTGGTGACACGCCATCCACCATCACCGCCAAACAAAGAAATTACTACAAAAAGCAATGGCAATTTAAAGAAAATAGAGAGAAGGGGTCGCCAAGAGGAAGACGCGACCAATGATGCCTCCAAATGGATTTGGTCCGAAAACCGGAGACCCCTCAATGTCCAAGTGCGAATTGATGCTTGAGGAGCTCTTGACGCGCCACCATCTACACAGATGGAAAAAATCTCCCAAATCCTTTCATCCACGAACCATTTGGAGCCGCATCCCTTGTCGCCGACGGCCGACGATTCACCAGTGAATCACCGAGGCCGGATGGCAATAGAGATTAAATAGAAGAGGAGGAGGACGTGAGATTGGAGGTTACGGTTTACGTCAGATGAAGGGCGACCTACCTTTTGGCGGACCTCAGCGAGCCATGGAGAAGACAGGCGGCGACTATCACGGCGATGGCGGCAGGCTCGGCGGACGAGTTCTTGGCGCGGCGGCGCGGTGTGGCGGTGGCGTCAACTGGATCCTCGTCGCGAGTGTGGTGATCGCGATGCTCGACGGACGGCGGATCCTCCGGTGGGTATAGGCCATGGCGGCGGCGGCTCGCGGGCGTGGGGCGGCGCGTGGGGTAGAGGATTAGGTGCGGCGACGGTGCGGTCCAACGGATCTCGAACGCGTCGATGGATCGGGGGACGGTGGTGGAGAGGGACGGAGGTGGTCCGAGGTGCGGGCGAGATGCGGCGGCAGGCGTGGGGAATCGAATGCGCAAGGTGGGGTGCGGCGGCGGGAGGAGGGCTCGGGCGTGTGGCGGCGGGTAGGGATCCACGAAAAAGAGTGGGGCAGATCGGATGACTGGTAGGGGCACGCCGCAGCGGAAGGCGACGCTGGAGGGCCGATGCCCGCGCGAGGTGGAGGCGATTCACGGGGAGGCGGGAGGCGCGATTCACGGAGCGGAAAAAGTAGGAACATGTTTTTGTCTCCACTTCATACATTTTAGGAGTAGAGATTAGGGGATGTTTGGTTGCCGCCACGCCACGCCACGCAGTCCCGCCACGGCAATCCACTCGCTTTTCAGCTGAAAGTGTGGCGGCCTTTTCGCTCGCCACAAGCTGTGGCGCGCCGTGGCCGGCAACCAAACTACCCCTAAGCGTGTGTGCCATTACTGCTACAGTTTTGAATAGTCCGGCGTGAACTCTGGTTTTGTCGACAGGTGCACATGCTGACATGCATGCAGGTTACACGAATGCAAGCAAACATGAGCTACGTGTGCATGTACATTTACTATAGAATTTGATTAATTTACTACGTCATTTAGAACCCGTACGTGCATGTATACACACGTAACCATGATGGAGTATTGATTTACTACAATGGGAATATACCATTTACTAGAAGCTATGCCATTGAGTATTGGCTTACAAGAAAATTGTTAATCATTTACTAATCTATATTCTTTTTTGTTATATTTGTAAATAATTTACTACATCATGTGTACCTTATATACGAACTACTACGATGCATGCCTAGTAACTAACTGTTGTTCATGGAAAATTCCTAAATTATTTACTAGATCTATTTTAATTTTGACATAAATCCTAGAAATAGTTTACTACAATCTGCGTCCCTTATATATCAATTACTAGAATTAGATTAGTCTTGTCATTGGGATTTGGTAAATGATTTTAAAAATTCCAGGAAAACAACTATTAGTGGTCGTACCTCCTGAATCATCTCGATCGGCCGCTAATCGCCGGACATAGGGATACCTGATTCCCGTCAACTAATTAACCTGAATTCCAGTCAACTAATCAATTTGAATTAACCACCGAATCTTGGTGTGTTATTTACCATAATCACCCTAGTTAATGCGTGTCCAGTAGCTCACGCACGCACACGGTAGAAGCATAGCCTGGTTCGGTCGGTGGCTGTTCAGACGGCTTGGTTACAGAATAACTTATTTTGTGGTACGCCATGGCGAGATAAAGTTCTATATATATAACCCAGGTCGGCCAACACTATTCCATATCCAGGGTATGGAATAACCCCCTCCGCAGGACCCAACGCACCGCGGCACCCGCGATCCCCCCACTCTCGGCCGGTTTCCCCCCGTAGGTCTTTTTTCTCGACCGATTTTTTTCCTTCGGGTTTTTTCACCGGTTTTCCCCTCCGCAGGTTCGGTTTTTTTCCTCCAGGTTTTTTTTGACCGGTTTTTTCCTCCGCAGGTTCTATGGTTTTTTTTCAGCGGTTTTTTTCCATTGCAGGTTCTCTGGGCTTTTTCCTACGTAGGTTCTCTTTTTCGGGAACATGTGACGTGCCACTAAATTTTCTTTCTGTTTTGCAAGTGCATTTATCTATGTTAGTTTTTGAATTTTGATACATGATGTGAAACTAAACGAATTTCCAATAGTTTGCATCGGCATGAAGGAGCTTGTGAATTAAATTATTATTATTAAGATCACTGTTTGAGTAAATGGTGAAAGAAGAGTTGTAGCAACTGTTGGTATGTATTTTTTATCAGCATCAGCCACCTGATTTCCCCTATAGAAACATAAGGGAGGCCTTTGTGTTTGTTATTATATAGATAGGGAAAAACATATATACATAGACAACAATCACCAAGAGAACATGATCAACAAATTCAGCGTCTGACAAACCAAATATGCACAGATTTTACAACTTGAGGAATAAGTTTTAAGCTGTCACATTCTGTCAACTGTGCGCAGCCTGACCCTGCTTTACAGCCTTGCAATGGCAACAGAGGTTTGCTCCTCCAAATGCAACAACAAGAAGCTCCTCATCCTCCTGCAATTTTATTTCCAAAATACAATTTCCATTAAGGTATCATTGGGTTGGTTTCATTGTTGCAAATAACAAATGTGAACGAAAAAACTAGTAATGAAAGCGTTATATTTTTAATTGAGAATCTATTTAGGAATAGCATCACAACTTGCTACATTCCTAAATAGCATCACAACTTGCTACATTCATCACAACTTTAATACATGTATCATTTCAGTGTTGCATGATACATATTAATATTAACATGGAACAATCAATTTATGAACTATGTTTATGATGGGCTTGTTTCTGAAGAGACAAACCCAACTATAGAAAATAAGCTCTATTTTTGCCACTTGTTTAAATAAACTGGAATGAAATGGTGAAAGCTTGCAATCATGAATCAGTGTTCTAGTGTCTCAAATCTGCACAGTAGAAATTTTGGGTTCTGATTCATCATTCAAATTGAGGGCAAGCCGGAAAGATTTGTAAAAAAAGATGATATCAATCCACCACATTTCGATTGTTATAGCAACGTTAGGGATCGATCCTCAAGAAATCTACTTCATCAATCTGAAATCACAAGGCACAAAAAAAAAGAATAAGATACTTCTGTTTTGCATTGTCTGATCCATTTGCACCTTCATTATTTGCTTGGTTTCAACACTACCTGCATCTCCAATATATTTCTGCAACAAAAGGAATAAGAATAAGTCGTTGGAAAGCTGGAGCTTGATGCTTCAGCATTAATTGGTAATAAACACATAGGACTTCTCTTATGGCATTGTTCGATCACACGGATATAGTTTCACGAATTGGTGCTGTTGACGAAAAAGGAGCATACCAGAACTTAAAAAAAATAAATACAAGCAAAGAAATTTCATGATCTCTCGTGGGTGCAGGTTGGCATGATCTGTGTTACAAGTAAACATCAACTAACTAATGAACCAATTATATTCAGTATTAGTAAGAGGAATAAAGAAATGACGATACGGGTAAGTTCAATATGAGTAAAATAACACAGTATGAACAACTTCTGCTCATGAGATGGGCAAAGCTATTGGCAACTAATCTGCTGAGCATACGACAGCAAAGCATTGAGCTAAGGAAACACCTATATTCAGCATATAGCAAGTGCTTCTTCCCATTATTAGAAGATAGTGACAGTCCTAGAAAACCTATCCTCACTAACGCTACTTTAGTATGACAAATTTAGACTGAAAGAAATTTATAAATAAAACAATGCACACAACCTATCCTCACTAACGCTACTTTAGTATGACAAATTTAGACTGAAAGAAATTTATAAATAAAACAATGCACACAGGCCAAAAGGAAAACTAGCATCATCTGAACAAAGAGAACAGGGAGCCAAGTTGCAGATAAAAGAGAAATCAAAAGGTTTGCAAATGATAGTAAAAAAAAGAATAAATTCCAATCTGACATGGAGTTTAACCACCAATTTGAGTCCGCTGGCATAACCTGGAACAACTAGAATAGGATGCCAAGTTCCAAGAAAAAGAGAAACAAGTGTTGTCAAATTATAGCAGAAAAAAATAAATATCAAACCTAATGTATATCAAAAGTCAAAACGATAGGCAAGACAAAAGGCACATTTTACTGTACAATGCTATAGAAACAATATGTATATTGTATATATACACCTATTTTTCAGAGGCGTACAGCAGCAACTCCACCATAGAATAAATAGTTTTGAACACTAAATTTTCAGAGACATGCAGCTGCAATGCTTGAACCAACCTTTGGTTGTCAGTTTGATGTAATTTGCAAATGCAATCAGTTATGTTTCCCAAAAGAAAATAAACTAATTGTCTACTACAAGTTTAGCTAGTAAATGTTAGTGGAAATAGTACCAGGCATTTGGGACAATTGGAAGCCCTTTAATGGACTATTCAGACCTACTGATAAGCTTTCATGGAATTTTAATAGTAAATTTGGCAGTGTTTCATATGAGGGAATTGAAATCCAACAGATATCAAAATATTAGAAGCAGAATCTTGCAATCAGTAGAGTCTGTAAGCTGAACATTATTGCAAGATGTGATAAACAAAAACACGAGATGCATTTCATTCAGTGGTTATTGATCATAAAGAATTTTAAGATTGGACAGGCATTCTCACCTCCCCTCGCTCTTATCTGATGTAATTCACTCCTAGTCATGCGATGGGAGCCGTGCTTGTAATTACACTTTTTCGTGCATATAAATAAAATGTAGGTGGGGATCCTACCCCCGAAGTTGTTCGAAAAAAAAAGATTGCACAGGCAGAGATCACGGCCACTGTGCCACAATTACAGGCAAGAAGAAACTTTAAATACTGAACAGGAGCTAACATCATTGTAACCAGACAAGCAAAATCATACATGAGCTGCTAGGGCCTAGGATGTCATACCAGTCTGAACTGCCAGAAGATGATTCAGTCACAACAGATGCAACAGGAGACATCGCTAGCCACCATGCACCGACGGCATGAGCACGAGGGGCAGGAACTTAGTCACCGGAGTTCCCGGAACGACGGATCGAGGAACGACGAACCGGGAACGGGGACGACGTTTTTGATGCCGTTTTTACCTTGTGGGATCAATTTCGTCCCGTCGTTCCCGCCCCGGACGAACGATCCCGGAACGAGGAACGCGGCATCGTTCCCGTTCCGCGGTGACTAGGGGCAGGAAAAATAGTCACTGGAGCACAAGGACATAGAGGACTGTGGGATCCTGGACCATCACAAGCATCATCTGGACAACACAGGTGTCTGGAGCTCCGCCGGCTATTGGAGCAAGCCGGGGCAAAACAGCATGACTATTTGGAAGAAATGATTACCGCCTTCAATTAGGAATGAAGCCTTTCTTACCCTCTGTTAGCCTAGTTCCGGTTAGTGCGTCAAATTTGGAATGAGAACAATGGTTGACAACCCTGAAGACACATGAACAGGAGCATGGATATCACCTCCCCTAAATCCACAGGATTAGTTCACTATCATCAGAACCATCCACCGTATAATCTCGAATGCTGACGGAATTGATCCATCTTCTACGTATAGCGTAACCTGCAAAAAAAAAAACATTGCCATCAATTAGCTATGTCCTACCAGATTTGTTATTGGTTTCCGATTAACTATACCCAACGAGCATTCCCACTGTCAAGGATTGTACGAAATTCAAGTGTACTGAAACATTGCATACAAGTTATAACTAAAGTCCCAAGTAAGGAAATTAAGTTTTAAAATGCAATATACTACTCAATTAACAAGCATTAACAGGCTAGCAGCTTAGAAGCACACTGAGACAGTAGAAATTTTTCCACTTGTCTGCTAAATAAAAAATTGTTAATCCATAAATTCATTAAAATCTTCCCAATAAATTTCTGACTAATCGAGTAGTGGTCATTATGATCTACTGACCACGAAAGTAAAGGGAATATGTAAAAATTAGACAGCTACTGTTGACACTCAAAATTGGCACCTAGCCGACCAGCAGATGCATCGTCCCCACACCGGCCCCGACCGGTCCTGGTTCCTGTAGCCGGTCCGGCACGCTAAACCGGTCAGACCGGTCACAGTTCACAGCTTGGTCCGACACGCTAAACCGGTCAGACCGGTGTGCCTAACTGTGATGTCTGTGAAGTTCAAAAGCAAGCAAAGAGGCCTAGGGTGCCAGGATTAGATAGATTTGGAATTTGGTTTGTTAGCTTGAGGATTAAGTTGGTTAGAGTTTGTTAGTTAGTGGATTGCCTCAGCACAATATAAGCCGTGCAAGAGAGACAGGGGACAAGTTTAGATTGATTTGTAACTGCTCTCGTGCCCCGCCTCCTTGGCGTGCCGCCGAGCTTCACCATTGCACCACCGCACCGGCCGAGGTCCAGGCCGAGGCTACCACCGCCAAATACAATCTTCGCAGCAATCCTCCTACTAATTCCCCGCTTCCTTAGCACGTGACAACTTGGTATCGCTCAGCCAGAATCGTGCCATGGAAGTCTGACGAGATGAAGACCGCTACTGACAAGCTCGCCGCCAAAATTGACGACGAAGGTGTCCTCGATAGGCTTGCCCCTCGCCTGCCGCAGGAGCTCGCCAAGATCCCGGGCAAGGTGGTGACGCCGCAGCCTTCCGCTCAAGAATTCGTGAGCAAGCGCTCTCGAACCTCACGCCCACCGAGTTGAGAACTCCCAACATGGTGGGAAGGCCCCGTGAATCCAAGACGACACTCAACTACCACTTCTCCGCCGACAAATCCAAGCAGGGCTACACAACCTCTCTGAATACAGCCACACCACCGCCACCCAAAGATCGGGTCCTCGTGGTCATACCATCGCGGCCGCGGTCCTTACGACGAAGACGAGGACGCACACGATGTACCGCCCATTCGCCAAGGCGCTGAATTTCCGACCTTCGACGCAAGGAAGACCCGTTGAACCGGCCGCGAGACGCTCTTCCGCTGCCAGCACGGAGCGTCACGGGTTTGGTACGCCGCCATGCACCTCACCGGAGCGGCCCAACTCTGGTACGCCCGCTTGGAGCTCACGTCCGGACGCTTATCGCTGGCGCCGCTTCGACAACAGGCAAAGAACGATTCTGGCCCCCATCACCGACCGATCGGCGAGCTCATGCTCCCACGACGACGGGCACTGGCCGACGACTACACCGACCAATTTCTTGCCCTGGCGTGCCGCGACGCTGATCTCTCCGAGCACCAATTGGTCCAAATCTACACTACGGGCCTTGTCAATCCCCTGAAGACGGACATCGCCCTCCGCCGACCGGCGAGCCTCGACGACGCCATAATGCTGGCCCGCGCATATGAACAGCGCCTCGGTGTCCGCGGCAGACCACCGCTCCACACCAAGAGCGTCTGCAGACGCAAGATTCGTCTTCAGCGCCGCTCCGTCCAAGGTGACGACGAGCCCGGCCTCCGGTCACGTCCTCGTCCGCCGGGTCCGGCAAAGACCGCAGATCGCTCCTCCATCTGCCTCACGCCGGCGACTATCGACGGCGGAGATGGCCCAGCAGCGAGCGGACGGACTCTGCTACAACTGTGATGAGAAGTTCGTCCTGGGACATCGCTGCAAGAAGCTCTTCACCCTTGAGGTCAACGACGATGACGATGAAGAGGTCGACGAGGAGATCGAGTCGCCGCCTACCGCGCTGCGGCGTCGACGGGCATCTCCTCGCACGCCATCACGGCAGGCTGCCGCACACGATGAAGGTGTACGTCTCCATTGGGGACGCGGTCGCCGTAGCGCTGTTGGACTCTGATCGTCCCACAATTTCATCGGCAACGACATGGCCAGGCGGGCGGGCGTTCATCTGCAGCGGCCGCTGCCATCCGTCACGGCAAATCGGCGGCCGTATCACTTCCGAGCAAAGCGCCGCGCAGAGGTCTACATAGGCGGTGAACCATTTGTCGTCGACCTTTACGCGCTGCCACTCGGGGACTATGACATGGTGCTTGGCGTCCAGTGGCTGCAAGACGCTTGGGCATCTGTGGGACTTCGCGCACACCATGGGCGTTCGAGCGCAGCGTGTCTTGTGGCGCGGGGTCGACGCCACGCCGGGTCCGGCACTGGCGGCGCTCTCAGGAGGCGGTGGGGACCTGCTCGACGCGTTGTTGGAGTTTGCGCCCATCTTCGCCGAACGCGAGCATCGCCGCCACGCCGCAACTCGCCACCACACATTCGAGCCGGGATGCGGGCGGTCGTCGCTTCACCTACACGCACACGCCGCGCACAAGGACGAGCTCGAACGCCAATGCGATGAGATGCTCCGCACCGGCGTCATCAGGCCCAGCTCGTCGGAATTTTCGTCGCCGGCGCTACTGATCCGCAAGGCTGATGGCACGTGGAGGTTCTGCGTCGACTACCGTGCGCTCAACGACGCTACCATCAAAGACAAGTTCCCCATCCCGGTGGTGGAAGAACTACTGGATGAGCTGCGCGGCGCAAGGTTCTTCACCAAGCTCGATATGCGGTCCGGCTATCACCAGGTGTTGATGTTCGACGACGACGTACACAAGACGGCGTTCCGTACTCACCAGGGGCTCTTTGAGTTCCTTGTCATGCCGTTCGGACTCACCAACGCGCCATAGCGTTCAAGCTCGATGAATGATGTCTGCGCCATTCACCGCATCGATTCGTTCTTGTGTTCTTCGACGACATACTAATCTATAGCTCATCATGGACAGAGCATCTTCGCCATGTCCGCACAGTTTTTCGCACGTTGCAGGATCATCAGCTGTTCCTCAAGCGTTCCAAGTGTCGTTATCTCGGAGGAGGGTGGCCATGGATCGCGAAGGTTCGAGCGGTCTTTGGATTGGCACGCCAAGTCACCGCGCGCCGTCAAGGGCTTTCTCGGGCTCGCGGGGTACTATCGTCGCTTCATCCGCGACTTTGGCACCACCGCAGCCCCGCTCACCGCCCTTCTGCGGAAGGAAGGATTCAAGTGGAACGAGGCCGAGCGCGCCCGAGATCTTCGCCAGCGCTCACGGCGCGGCCTGCTCCTCGGCCGTGATGTGAACTTCATCGTGGAATGCGACGCGTCTGGATCGGCATTCGGGGCGGTGCTGCATCAGGGAGCTGGGCCGATCGCGTTCTTCAGCAAGATGATCGCGCCAAGACACGCCAAACTCGCCGCCTACGAACGCGAGTTGATTGGCCTTGTTTCAGCGGTCCCGATGGCGGTCAGATCGTGGGGCGCCGGTTAGGTGCGCACGGACCACCGGAGCTTGCGGTTCCTCCTCGACCAACGCCTGACGACCAAACCCCAGCACCAGTGGGCTAGCGAGCTCCTCGGCTTCGACTTTGTGGTGGAGTACAAACCCGGCACCATGAATGTCGCCAGCGGGACGCTGGCTGCCGAGGCGCGGCAGGGGAGTTGGCGGTGCTCTCGGACCCCCAGTTCTCCCTGTTCGACGACCTGCGGCGCGAGATCAATGGCGACACGACCCTCTCCTCGCTGCGAGACCAGGTGCGCGACGGAGCCAAGCCCGACCAGTGGTCTGTGAAGGATGGCCTTGTACTCTTCAAAGGTCGGGTCTATGTGGCAGGATCGTCCGCGGCACGGCGATGATTCTGGGCTTCGCGCCGACGGGCAGGCATGGCGTGCACAAGACCTTGCACAGGTTGCGGGCGGACTTCCACATTCCTAATGACCGTGTGGTGGTCCAGGAGTTCGTGCGGGCATGTCCTGTGTGTCAGCGCAACAAAGGAGAGCACTTGCAGCCCGGGGGATTGCTTCAACGAGGCATGCCGGCGTGACAGTCCGTCGGCCGCCATGGATTTCATCGAGGCGCGCCTAAGGTGAAGCGGGAAGAGCTCATTGTGATGGTGGTGGGCGGGTTTTCAAGGCCGCGCCATTGAGCCACCCGCGTACAGCCGGCGGTGGCACGTGCTTTCTTTTCAGAGATCGTTCGACTCCACGGGATGCCGGAGACCATTGTCAGTGATCGAGATCCGGTATTCACAAGTGAGTTCTGGCGGGAGCTTTTCCGTCTGGCAGGGGTGAAGCTACAGATGACGACGGCGTTTCATCCGTAAGGGGGCGGATCCAGGCGACCAACAGATTATCTCCATGTATTTGAGGTGCTTGATCGAGATCGGCCCAGGCAATGGTTGGAGTGCATTGCTATAACTCGTCGTGTCGTGATCTATCGCACATCTCCCTTTGAGCTGGTGTATGGTAGGGCACCACCATCTATTCGTTAAATGCGCACCGAGGATGCTCGCTGCTTGGCGGTGGAAAAAGCTATGAAGGAGCGGGATGAATTCTTGTCTGAAGCACGTGATCGGTTGGAGCGAGCTCGGCGGACGAGAAGAAGGCCTATGATCGTCACCATCGCGCGGGAGTTCACTGCAGGGCAATGGGTGTGGCTCCGCCTCTTGCACCGGCTGGTGGCGTCGCTAAAGGTGCAAGGCAGGAGCAAGTTGTAACACCCGCGTTTTAGCTAATAAATCACCTAAATCACGTGTTTTCAAAACTTTTCCGAGCTCGACCTTATCCTAAAACCACGATCATCAACCCTTTCACCCGACGGTAACTTCCCCTTTACTGCGAGTTACCGTAGTAACTTTTCTTTTACTCGGGTCAATCGTGCCGTCATTCGACACCATCATTTCTCCCGTCGTCCTCTCGCTGACCCGTCGGCGAATACCTCGGGTTAGCGGACGCTCGACATCATCATCAACCCGGCTTTCAGGCGCGCGACGCAGTTCGCTGCGCCCGACGCGAAGTGTCGTCGGCGTGATTCTGCGCGGATGGCGAGATTCGTCCGGCGGCGTGACGATTAGACGGCAGCGGAAAACGGGAAAATCTGCGAAAATCTTTTCTTTCCCTCACTAATTTTCCTAATTTCTTCCAATTTTCTAACCTTTTCTCCTTTCTTTCCTGCCTTTTCTCCTTTCCTTTTCTCTTTCTCTTTTTCATATTTCCTTTTCTTAACTTTTCTTCTTTTCCTTTCTCCTTTCTTCTTGTATTGTGGCGCCTGCTCGGGCTCCCCGCGCCTGCAGCGAGAGCCAGCCAGTACTGCACACCTTTCCCCTTGTGCCTCGGCGCGGCACCGGCCAGCGCCCGACCTCACCCTGATGCAGCCTCACTCCTCCTCCGCTGCCGCCCCGCCACGCTGCACCGCGACGCCGCCCGCTGCCCACGGCCCACGGCGCACGCCGCCACCGCCATTAACTCCACCCGCCAGCGCCACGCACGCGCGCCGCCCGCCGCCACGCCGCCACGGCTGCCCCGCCACGCCGCCGCTGGCCACCACACGCACAGCCGCCGCCGCCACACCGCCGCTGCCGCACCGCTGCACGCCAGGCACACGCCGACGGCCCCGCCCACCGCACCGCCACGCTGCCGCCCGCCGCCTCCCGCACACCACGCCGCACGCCAGCCGCACGCCGACCGCGCCAACCACCACGCCGCCGCCACCTCCACGCCGGCTGCCACGCCGCCGCGACGCACCGCCACCGCCCGAACGTCGACGGTCACCTCCCACGCGCTCCCGCCACGCCGCATTTACTCCACTCCGCCGACCTCCATGAAGAGCACACGGCTCACTGGCCGGCCGCTTCCACCGCCTGTTATAAATAGCTCACGCCTCAACCGCCACCCACCTCCACTTCCCTCTCCCACACCACACCCACCCTCCCTCCTTGCGCCCACCACGCCACCGCCGCCAATCACCTCCGCCGCCCGCCGAGAGCCACCCACGCCCCCAGGTGAGAGCGATAGGTAGCCCGCCTCCTCTCTCTGCTTTCCCACCTCCCGGCCGCCGGCCCAAGGCACCGCCGCCGACGCCAGCCGCCTCCCCTCCCTCTCTGGAAGAGAAGGGGAGGGCTTTTAAAAACCCCCCGCCTTCTTTTTCCACCGAGCCCTCTCTATTCTCTCTTTTCCTTTTAAATAAACCCTTATTGTTTAATTATGATCTAGTCCCCATCAAATATACAAACTTCAACTAAGCCCTTAACCAAGTTTACACCATTCTAATTAAGTCCTCTTAAAGATAAATTACAAATAGGTCCTTACCTAATTAACCTAAATACCCCTTAACCTATCTTTTCATGCGCCTTTTATTCCAAATTAATCCAAATTTCACCACATCTTTCCATTTTTTCCTCACAACCATCACCAATTTCCCCTAAATAATATATTTTTCCTTTTTTTATTTATTTCTCCTCGAGCTCAGCAGAAATGTGTGCTTGTTGATTGTGTGATTGCTTGTGTGCGCTTATAGCCGACGAGTGAACGAGGAGGAGTACCGAGGAGTTGAGCGCATCGCGAGACAAGACCCGAATCATGAGCAAGACTCCCGAGGACTTAAGTTCAATCTCATCCTTTGATGCATGCTTTGATCCCGCTTTTATAAATACAACCCTATGACCCGCTTTATAAATTGCATATTGTTTTACTATTAAAACCCTGGTAGGATAGCCACCCTTGATTGCTATGATTTAACTTTGTTTGGCCTAAATGATTGCTTTAAAATGTGTGAGTGCTTTAAAATGGAATGGGATATTTTGGAAAATGAGTAAAGAACCGGTAGACGGATGGACGCGGTGTCGAGTATGGGTGAGCTGCACTTTGTGGTTGAGCGTGTTGGAGATGTCCATCTTGTCGTTAAGGACCGGGTTGCGTGACATCTCACCGACCCAATTATCGTATTACCACCGACCGCTGTATGTGGCAACGGCTTAGCATAAATCCCACTAGTTAATCTACTTGCCATCGAGTGCGGTGATGGAGATCAAGGAGTAGGGTACGATCCGTGAGGTACGGTTATGTGAGATAACCCCTTGGTTGCTCCCGTGGTGGCTCGAGGGTTAGCTAAGGTGGGTAATGGCTTTGATAGGATCCGCGCCGCTAAGGTGTTCGTGGCGGGCACCCTACTTGTGGGTAAAGATGTACAACCTCCGCAGAGTGTAAAACCTATTCGAATAGCCGTGTCCACGATTGGACGAGTCACGGTGGGGTCACAAAACTAGTGTTTGGGATGATTTTCATGGCGTGAGTTGATTTCGAAAAGTGTGTGGTCAGCTCGGCCATCGGACGGGAGTCCCAGAGTCCTCATTTGGTTTTCACAAAACAACCGAGTTACTTGAGTTATAAAATTGGCGAAAACCTTTTCAAAAACAAACCCTTGCATGAGTAAATGCGTTTGTAAAATAAACCTTATCCCGATCCTTGATATATCCTGCATGATCTCGCTTCCTCCGTGGGGTTGAACTTGTTGAGTACGTATGTACTCACCCTTGCTTGATTAACTGCTTTTTCGAGGAGGATCCCACTGCCTCAAGACGCCGAGTAGGTCCGCCTACACCCAACCGTGCCTGGACTCGTGGTCGCCACAGAGCTTCCATGGCGTGGTACTGAGGCCTTAGAAGCCGCCATCGTAGTTTGGTCTTTAGTGTTGTTTCTCGTGGCAATGGCGCCTGCCCACTATGCCGCCGTGATGTAAGGGAATGAACCACCTGTTGTAAAATGTGTGCCGCCCGGACCGGTATTTGTCACATTTAGTCACCTCCGATGAGGGACGCCTGTGGTATCGTGAGCCGAGGTTGGCCGTAGGGACGCGACTAGGACCCGAGACCTTTCTTTTCTCTAAATCTTTCTGCTTAGCACACTTCCACAAAGCACTCACCGCTTTGTTGGTCCGTGATGGCTAATGAATGGAGGAGGAATCGCCCCATCCGGCCTCCCTAAGTTGCTACCGCCACCAGAGCGCATCGGAGTAAGGACCCACCGAGTACCTCTATCGGGAGTATGAACTCGGCACCTTCGTGTGAGGTGATGATTTTCGTGGAGCACGTTGTACCCGATGTGAGCCCCTGCACACAAAACCACCGCATCGTCGCCGACACCTACCACAAGGCCGCCCGAAAAGCCCTTCGCCATCCGCGAGTGATCTATAAGCACCACCTCCGCCGACTCCAATGGGATTCTTTCCACTGGAGGAAGAGGTCGCTCATGGATCGCCTTGATGAGGAGACTTGGACGCCAAGAAGAAGAGCTAGAGGACACGCTTTCTCACCTATCCATCTACCTCACCTAGATAAGCTTTTACCGTGAAACAAAGAAGACAATGAAGGAGCAAACTCAGAGCGTATGAGCAAAAGCATTAATAGCGAAAAGAGAAGGTGGTAAAGTCAAGAAAAGTAGAGATCGACCAAAGAGCCACGGTTTTATGGCCTTTGCTAAAGCTCGTGAGGAAGCACGCTCCGAGGAGCGAGCCGCACGAGCTCGAGCAGATCTACGAGCCTAATTAACTCAAGTGGAACCAAAATGGGTGGATATCGAAGAAGAAGAAGAAGAACCCATGGAAACCCATTGGGATAAAGGCACCTGCATCGAGGAGATATTGGAGCAATGCCTTCCACCAAAGAAGGCCATCCGAGGAGGAAGAATCCCCATGAAGAGTAGAGTACCTAGAGCTATGGTATAATAATAATAAGTGTACCGAGGAGTGTACCCAACCTTGTGAATAAATAAACTATCTATCTTTTGTACCCTACCCTTTGCACAACTTGTTCAACTCTACCCTTGTTTTCGATGGTCAAGATGGATGGACCCAAGCAGCCGTGAGGAGCCCGGTTTTGCTCCCTTATCAACTCCCCGAGCGCCATCACCGAGCGCCCAAGGTACTACAAGAGAGTACGAGCAACTCGGCACTCTTCTCAGAGGGTGGTCCTCTCCATCGCCAAGCACCCGCTACCCCAACATCGAGCCGTGGCGCGCGGACCACAGTTTTCGACATCGGATACCTATCCCTTGGCCCTCCGAAAACTCTCCGCTGCGGGGATCTACGAGGAACACCTCGCCTCCACACCGATGAGGCTTTATCCTCCCGCCATCGGACCCCCCGGCAGCCCGCATGAGAAACCCGAACGCGCCACCAAGAAGATCTGTACCATGTAGTTGCCTACCTTGTCCCCTCGGATAAACTCTTGATGATCGCCAAGTTCCCGAGAGAGCAAATTGGTCTGGGCCGAGCAAGAAGTCACAGAAGGATGCACCAAGTTCGAGTAGCCCAAGTCAAGCAAGGACCGCGCCGCCATAAGCAAAGTGAAGCGTTGCCCATGAGAGCCTCAGCGGATCCGTGATCGCGACAGAATGGACTCAGTGGAACACCTGCTCCGCCGCTGGAGAAGCACAAGTCCTAATTGGGACACCCTCATAGGATGGGGAGGAGTTCCCGAGACTCAACACCGCCGCCGAGCAACCAACATCAACCGTCAAGAAGGAACTTCCACCCAGCCCCAAGAGAACGGAACCCCAGATGATGATGATGAGCTCGCTCATTCCACCGGAAGCACACTCCTGTAAGATGGCTCGCCCGAGCATGCTGCAGGCCCTTGCCAAGGAATGAAGCCGTGTTGGTCCGAGCTTAGAGTCGCACTTTAGCTTTGTCGAGTGTCGTAGTGTACCGCTTGTAGCGAGTAGTTCGGATGTATCCTCCTCTCATGGTTGAAATAAAGTTGTTTGTGCTTGTTTGTCATGTGTGCTTGTTGTGTGCTTGACGGCAGGAGTCGATCCTCGCTTTTCAAAACCGCCTTAATCAACTTAAACATCACATAAAATCCTAGAAACCCGCCCCTACAGATGGTTTCAAGGCTCACGGAGCTTCCAAGGCTCAGATGGACCCAAATGCGAAGGATCGCATGAACTAAGGAGCGCCTAACGACCAAGAAGTGAATCGTGAAATGGAGGAGAAAACATGGTTCCGCCACCACCACCACCGCCAGACCGCGCAAGTGTTGGCCAACCGCACTGTCGGAAGCCATAGCCAATGCCATCACCCGCCCAAAGCCCCGTGTTCGGCATGAATGAGAAATCGATAGAATTTCTCCTGACAAAGCCACCCACGCTTTGGCGGATCCGTGAACCCTTGGATGCGTATGATCGAGGGCCATCCTAAGGGAACTAGAGCCATTCAACCGTGAGGATCGGGACAAGGTTACTTTGGCCACTCACCACTCACCGGAGCGACCTTAGCACGGTGGGAAAACTCGCAGCGGCCAAAGATCCCTCCACCATCACTTGGGATGAGTTTGTGGAAGAATTTCGTCGCTACCACATCCCAGAAGCCACAACAAGCGCAAGGCATTTAGTTCGTGAACTTCGCCAAGGCAACAAGTCCGTGGAGGAATAGACTTACCAGTTCATAGAGCGGCTCGTTATGCCCCGGAAGAAGTGGACAAGGACTCCAAGAAGGTGGAGATGTTCAAGAAGGGCTTGACTGCCGAGGACTCTGCTTACCCCTCAGATCTACCCTGATTTCAACACACTTATGAACATGGCCATCCTCACAGAAAGAGCCAAAGCAGAAGAGAAGAAAGAAAACAAGCGTAAGTTCATGGAGCACAAGGCTCAACCAGAACGCTCCTGCAGGCAGAGAAGCTTCACACCCCATGTCCGTTCCAAGCCCCCATGCAAGACATGTAACCCAAACACAAGCCACGAGCTCAGGGCCCCGTAACCCCAGCTTCAAACCGTACAACAACGTAACACCATGAAGCCCCACAGAGCAACACTAGCTGTGTCACCGCTAACAACAACCTGTGGTGTGTTTCAACCGCTGAGACCGGACACTTCATCGCCATAACGCCCATATGCCAAAAAGCCAGCCATTTTCTCCAACTCGAATGGGCCGAGACCGGTCGTATCGGAGCCAACCGCGTGCGTCAAGAGCAACAATAACTTCAACAACAACAACAGCAGATGAGGAGCCCCAGCCCCTATGGACGAGCCCGTCAACCACATCAACGCACAAGAGGCTCAAGAAGCACAAGGCGTAGTGCTCGGTGAGTTCTCGGCTCGATCTTGGCAACTATATTATTTGATTCAGGAGCACCACATTCGTTCATATCTTCAAGTTTTGTGGAAAAGCATAATATACCTACAAGACTACTAAAAGCACCCTATTAACCCGAACACCGGAGGTGACATCAAGTGTCAACTGGGTTGCTCCCGGGTGAGGATCATTTTAAGTGGGGTAGAATTTCTAGCGGACCTAGTAGATCAAGTCCAAAGGGATAGATGTGATTCTTGGATGGATTGGTTAACCCATCACCATGGCCTTGTAAGTTGTGCTGATAAAGTAGTACACCTAACCAACCCGGATGGTTCACAAGTGACATGCAGAAAGCATCGAGCATAATGGTTTTTAGCATGGAAACCAGATCCCTAGGAGAAGTCCCAATAGTAAGGAAATATCAGATGTGTTCCCTGAAGAACTCCCCGGAATGCCACCAGATAGGGATGTAGAGTTTGTCATCGACCTCATCTCCAGAACCTCTCCCATAGCCAAGAGACCCTATAGGATGGCAGCCCCGAGTTGGCGTGAGTAGAAGAAGCCACGTGGGAGCGAGAAGACAGGAGAAAGAGTTCCCCACTTGTTCAGGGAATCCAGCCGAATCTCGAGGACGAGATTCATTTTAAGTGGGGTAGGTTTGTAACACCCGCGTTTTTAGCCCTAATAAATCACCTGCTAAATCACACGTGTTTTCAAAACTTTTCCACCGAGCTCGACCTTATCCTAAAACCACGATCATCAACCCTTTCACCCGACAAGAATCCCCTTTACCCGAGTTACCCGACCGTAACTTTTCTTTTACTGTCAATCGACCGCCGCCGACACCATCATCATCATCAACCCTTTCAGGCGCGAACGCAGTTCGCTCGCCCGAAACACGAATCATCAACCCGCTCGTCGGCGTGATTCGCCGGATGGCGGAGATCGTCCGTGAGATGTGATTCAGCGGAGACGACGGAAAACCCGGAAAATCCTCCGAAAATCTTTTCTTTCCCTCCCTAATTTTCCTAGAATTTCTTCCAATTTTTCTAACCTTTTCTCCTTTCTTTCCTCCCTTTTCCTTTCCCTTTTCTCTTTTCTCTTTCCTATTTCCTTCTTTTCTTCTTTTCCTCTCCTTTCTTCTTCGCCCTGCTCCCGACCCGCGCCTGCTGGGGCCGCCGCCTTTCCCTTGTGCCTCGGCCTTGACACCGACCGCCCCGACCTACCGACCCTCCCTCCTCCATCTGGCGCCATGCATGGCATGCCCAGCCGACGCGACGCTGTGCCATGCCGCCGACCCTTCTTCGCCTTGTGTGCGCCGCGCCTTCGACACGACCTGCCGCCTTGACAAGCCGCCCGTGCCGGGCTCACGATCTGCGGCTCCACAGTGCGGCTAGAACGCGCCGAGGCCGCCATTAACTCCGCGCCAGGCGCCTCACGTCACACCGCCGCAGGCGCCGTCCGCTCCGCGTCGCCGCTTCTTGCCGCCGCCCACCCGGCCGCCTTGTCCGTCGTCGCCTCATGGCCGCCACCGCAAGCCGCCGCGCCGCGCCGCTTTGTCATTGCCGCATTTCGCGCCAGGCACCGCTGCCGCGGCGTCCGTCCGCAGCGCATTCGCCATGCCGCTCTGCCATTCCGCCCCGCCGCCGCCTTCGCGCACGCGCCGCTCTTCTCGCGGAATCTGGCCGGCTCCTTGAGCGAGACCGCACGTCTGCGCTGGCCGCTTTAACTCCACCACGCCGATCCGTCCGCCAATGACGCCGCGGCCTGCGCCCGCGCTGCCAGCTGCCATGCCATCAACTGGGTCGACGAGTCACCTCCCACGGTCTGCAGCCGCTCCGGCCAGCGCCATTTACTCCGCCGGGGACCTCCATGAAAAGCACGAGCTCTGCGTCGGCTTCGTCGCTCCAGCGCCTTTCCCGGCTATAAATAGCAGACCGCCTCACAACCGCCACCCACCTCTAGCAGACTTCTCTCCCAGCACCACACCCGGTGCCGCCACCTCCACCTCCCTCCTGCGCTCCACGCCGCCCGGCCGCCCCGCAATCACACATGGCCGCCGCCGAGGAGCCACCTCCATGAGCCGCCCGAGGCCAAGGTGAGGCGGAATAGGTAGCCTCGTCTCCTCTCTGTTTTCCCCACCTCCTGTCGCCATGGCCGGCTCACCGTGTCGCCCGGCCGTGGTGATCTGAGCCGCCCTTCTCTGTTTCGAATCGAAGGGAAGGAAGGAGACAGCTTTTAACAAAACCCCCGCCTTCTCCCTTTTCCACCGAGCCCCCCTTCTCTATTTTCTCTCTCTCTCTTTTCCTTTTAAATAAGTCCTTGGCTTATTGTTTAATTATGATCTAGTCCCTGATCAGAAATATACAAACTTCAACTAAGCCCTTAACCAAGTTTACACCATTCTAATTAAGTCCTCTTATAACTTACAAATAGGTCCTTACCCCCGTAATTAAACCCTAAATACCCCGTTAACCTATCTTTTCATGCGCCTTTTATTCCAAATTAATTCCAAATTTCACCACATCTTTCCCGGGATTATTCCCGCCGAACCATTCACCAATTTCCCATAAATAATATATTTTTCCTCCTTTTTCCATTTATTCTCTCCTCGGGCTCAGCCGGTAAAATGTGTTTTCGTTTGTTGATTGTGTGATTGCTTGTGTGGCCGAAGCGGAGTGAGCGAGGAGGAACCTCGAGGAGGAGTTCAGCGTCGTGCACAAGAGCAAGACCCGAATCATGAGCAAGAGGCTGGAGGACTTTGAAGGCAAGTTCAATCTCATCCTTTGATGCATGCTTTGATCCCAGTTTTATAAATACAACCCTATGACCTGTTTTATAAATTGCATCATGTTTTACTATTAAAACCCGGTAGGATAGCCACCCTTGATTGCTATGATTTAACTTTGTTTGGCCTAAATGATTACTTTAAAATGTGTGAGTGCTTTATAAATGGGAATGGGATATTTTGGAAAGTGAGTAAAGAACCGGGTAGCGGATGGACGCGTGTGTCGAGTATGGGTGAGCTCGTACCTTTGTGGTTGAGCGTGTTGGAGATGTCCATCTTGTCGTTAAGGACCGGGTTGCGTGACATCTCACCTGACCCAATTATCGTACTACCACTCGACCGTTGTATGTGGCAACGGCTTAGCATAAATCCACTAGCTAATCTACTTGCCATCGAGTGCGGGTGGCGGCGGAAGATCAAGGAGTAGGGTACGATCGCGTGAGTGCTACAGTTACGTGAAATAACCCCTTGGTTGCTCCGTGGTGGCTCGTAGGGTTAACTAAGGTGGGTAAGGACTTTGATAGGATCCGGCACACACTATGGTGTTAGGTGTGGCGGTACCCTACTTAATTGTGGGTAAAGATGTACAACCTCTGCAGTGTAAAACCTATTCGAATAGCCGTGTCCACGGTGATTGGACGAGTCACGGTGGGGTCACAAAACTAGTGTTTGGGTTTGGGATGATTTTCATGGCATGAGTTGATTTACGGCAAAGTGTGTGTGGTGTGTGCAGGAGCTCTGCGGACGAGTCCAGATCGCATTTGGTTTTCACAAAACAAATGAGTTACTTGAGTTATGAAGCGGTTGCGAAAACCTTTTCGAAAATAAACCCTTGCATGAGTGAGTGCGTTTGTAAAATAAACCGTATCCCGATCCTTGATATATCACCGTGCATGATCTCGCTTTTAGCCCCTCCGTGGGTGGGGTTGAACTTGTTGAGTACGTATGTACTCACCCTTTGATTAACTTGTTTTTTCGAGAGGAGGATCCCGATTTCGTTCCCGAAAGACGTCCGAGTAGGTGTTACACCCAACCGCCGTGCTGTGGACTCGGTCGCCAGAGAGCTTCCATGGCGTGGTACTCACGAGGCCTTAGAAGCCTTCGCTATCGTAGTTTGGTCTTTAGCTTTTGTGTTGTTTCTCGTGGCAATGGCGCCATGCCCACTATGCCGTGATGTAAAGGTGAACCACTGTTGTAATAAATGTGTTGCCGACCTCACAGACCGGTATTTATGTCACATTTAGTCACCTCGATGAGGGACGCTTCTGAGTTGGGGCCCAAGTTCTTGGGCCGTTCAGTGTTTGCGCATTGGTGGGTGGCCTACAAGTTGGTACTTCGGAAGGGCAAGGATTCATGATGTCTTCCATGTGGGCTTGCTCAAGCCGTTCTAGTGACACTTGATCCGCCCCAAGCTCGCCTTTGATTCATGGCGGGGGTTGTGGTAGAACGAGCAGGTGCTTCAAGGCCGATTAGCACGAGGCGGTCAAGGTTGTTGGTCAAGTGGAAGGGTGCTCCGTGAAGCGGGCGTGGGTGGAGAGCTGGAAGCATTTCAGAGTAGTTTCCTCGATTCGGCTCGAGCAGCTTGTCGAGGAGGAGAGATGTGATGTCTGGCGTGAAGTTCAGGCGCAAGCAAGGAGGCCTAGGGCACCAAGATTAGTTAGAGATAGAGATAGATTTGGAATTTGGTTTGTTAGCTTGAGGATTAAGTTGATTAGAGTTTGTTAGTTAGTGGATTGCCTCGGGCACAATATAAGCCGGGCGATGAGAGACATGGACAAGTTTAGATTGATTTGTAACTTTGTTCTCGTGCCACGCCTCCTGGCGCCGTCAAGCTTCACCATTGCTCCGCCGCCGAGGTCCGAGGGCCGAGGCCTGATTTCAAATACAATCTTCGCAACAATCCTCCTACCAATTCCCGTTTCCCTTGTACGTGACGCATTCGGCCGGTGCCCGTGTCCGAGAGATAAATCAAGGAGTCTGATAGAATTAGACTTGTAAAAGGATTTACTTGCAGTTCAAGTCCTTCCAATAAATATGAGGGGTTGCGGCGATTGAGGTTTTCATCCAATCGATCAAATCTATTTACCTTTATTTGTCTCGTATTTACTTTTATCTCCAAACCCTAGCCTTTTCCAATCCCATCTCGTTCTTCGTCTCGCGACGTCGAAGGCGTTCTAGGTGGCCTTGCCGACCCTAGAGCAACCCTACGTCGTCTCTCGGCGGGATCCCGCACTGGGTGACGTTCGAGGTCTCATCACGAATTCTCCGGCGGCCGACGGTCTACCCACCGATCGGCCAGGTGTCGGCCGCGACGGCGATAGCTGCGCTTTGTTGTTGGCTCAAAGGTGCCAACAAATTGGCGACTCAGGGAGCGAAAGATCCGCTATCTTAACCGATCTATCCAACCCATGACATGTCTCGGTGTGAGCTAGACAAAAACAACATCGTCGACTTCACGGATGAAGAGCTCTCACCTGAAGATAGTCAAGCCATGGAGGACTTCATGAAGCAAAGGGACGAACGAGATCGCCAAGAAGTAGAAAAGCTCATGAAGCGAGATATCAAGAGGATCGACTTCACTACTTGTCGCACTTCAAGAAGAATCGCGAAGGCAAGGTGAAGAAGATCAAGGACATCACCTTCGACACTCCATCACCTGAGGTACCACCCAATGTGAGCACATCATCATCTCCATCCTCTTTTGTTACCGTTAATGATCTTACTACCGTGATGGATAGCTTTCGTTTATCGATGATTGAAAATATGCAAAATATGGTAGATAAGAGTCTCAGTAAATGGGTAGAGGGTGATGATAATATTGCATTTGGTTCTAAAATTGTGGTACCTCAGACCCCACCTATTAATTCATCGGTTGCACAAACAATTAATCCTCGATGGTATCTTTGTTGAATTATTTTGGGACAATCACCACCGCCGCTTGGTCGACAGCAGGCGGTCGATAGGGTCAGGCCGGTCGGCCGTCTTCGGCGCGCGCTTATGGTGCCTTTTCCTCGTCTCGGAACCTATAGTTACTATTCCTCCCGTTCGTCGCCGGCGGGCGGTGGGAATACTCATAGCTCAAGGTATTCCAATTATGGTTCCATTTGAGGCAGGCATTGGGTATGGTTATGCACCTAATCCCCAAGTTAATAGTCATTTGCAACACCACACTTCCTACCATACACACAAGAATGTGGGGCAATCGAATGCTTCCACTACGCCAATGCCAACCACCATCCAGGAAGTCATCGATAGGTTTAATGCTAATCTTGCTAAGCAAATGAAAGATGACTATGGGATAGAAGTGAAAAATAAAAATCTTTCATATAGAAAACCGTATCCTTCTAGTTTTGATTCGGTTCCCTATCCTATTGGTTGGCGTTGTCCTGAATTTGTGAAGTTTAATGGGGATGATAGTAAAACTACGTGGGAGCATGTTAGTCAATATCTTGCTCAACTAGGAGAAGCTAGTGCCATAGAGGAAATAAGAGTGCGTTTATTTTCTTTATCTTTAACTAGCAATGTTTTTTCATGGTTTGCTTCATTACCTGTTAACTCTATTCGTACTTGGGAACAATTGGAACAAAAATTTCATGACCACTTTTATAGCGGAGATAATGAGTTAAGATTGAGTCATTTAACATTGGTTAAACAAAAGCATGATGAACCTGTTACTAGTTACATTAGAAGGTTTAGAGAAACCAAAAACCGTTGTTATAATCTTGTTATCTCAAAGGGATCTTCTTGAATTAGCTTTTAATGGTTTACGATCCCATATTAAAGAAAAATTAGAGGGTCATGAATTTATTGATGTTGCCCAAGTCTTAGTAAGAGCTTTAGCTCATGAAAGCCGAAGCAAAGACACTCGGTTCAAATCTGATTGTCCTAACATGCATATGTTAGATTATGAATCATCGGACGATGAGAATAAAGAAGTGTGTGCTGCTGAATTTACTTGGTTACCTAATGATAAAGCAAACACTTGTGCTTCTCTTAAGCCGGCTCATAAGAGTCGGGATGAGATGAAATTTACTTTTGATGCGGCTAAGTGTGATAAAATATTTGATGAGCTATTTAAGTCGGGTAAAATTAAATTGTCTCACACTATACCACCTATTGATCAATTAAAAGGCGTGCCTATTGTAAATTTCATAATTTTTCTCATGCTACCAATGATTGCAATACTTTTCACAAATACAATCGGCCATTAATGAAGGTCGTTTGAAATTCCATGAGATGCAAGTCTGAAAATCCTTTCCCTAACAAAGTGCCTTTGTTAATACTCTTGAGTTGTCAAATCCTAAGGTGCTTATTCGGCCGGATCAAGCCGAAAACGCTAAAGGAAAGAATGTGATCATTGGAGAGCAAAGACACGAGGAGAGGCGCCTGGAGGTGATCCCCAAGGTTTCCGACTTCAACGCTTGGGGGCAAGACAAGATCAAGACGAGATCGCGTCGACGGCCTCGACCGATCGGCCTGACCTGGCCCGACGGTCTGACTGTGCCTCGAGAAAGGTTCGAGATGCTCCAAGCCCAAGAAAAAAGCAAGGCCGAGTTTTAATAAGCTCCTGGCCAAATATAAGAGGAAAGGAGCTACTAAGGATCAAGCAATCGACCAAATTGTGGGGCGTAAAAGCACCACCAAGACATAAAGGTATTCATCACCAACGAGGTAACTTTTCACAATATCCTTTTGTTGGATCTGTTATGCCATCGTCTTGGTATTATCCTTGCTATTATTCACTGCGATTATAGTAGTATGTACATGAATTCATATATGATTCAATATCCTATTGCATACTCAAATTATAATGCATTACAAAGGCCGATTGTTTGCAATAGCAACTGGTCAAAATAATGTGTGTACTACTATTAAGCAACGAGAATAGCAACAAGCAAAATGCTAAGGAGATGCGGTAGGGTGGTGTCCCTCGGGCTTGTCCCATACTCAAAAAGGAGGTTGCAAAGTTTACATGGCGAGGAGCAATGGAGCGGCCAGTTGAAGAGAAGCCAGCCAAGTCAACACGGACCCGGAAGGAGTGGAGACCAAAGCAGGCGTCATCCTCGACTTGAGTAAATTATGTGTACGGCCGTTGTTTTGTTAAACATTGTCCTAAGTGTTTTTTTAATTTAGAAAAGTATTTTTTGGCACGTATACTTTGCCAAAAAACAAGGGGGCATATATGTTGACACTCAAAATTGGCACCTAGCCGACCAGGCGATGACGGCCGTCTCGGCCAGGTCACCTGCCGATTCGGCCCCGGTCCCTCGTAGCTATCTCAAGACGCTACTGCCGGTCGATGCCCCTGTCCGAGATAAATCAAGGAGTCCTGATAGAATTAGACTTGTAAAAGGATTTCCTTGCAGTTCAAGTCCTCCCACCCCAATAAATATGAGGGGTTGCGGCCGATTGAGGTTATCATCCAATCGATCAAATCTATTTACCTTTATTTGTCTCGTATTTACTTTTATCTCCAAACCCTAGCCTTTTCCAATCCCATCTGATGTTCTTCCTTCGTCTCCGCGACGTCTGAAGGCGTTCTAGGTGGCCTTGCCGACCCTAGAGCAACCCTACATGCGTCTCCCTGACGGGATCCTGTCCGGGCGACGTTCGGAGGTCTACGGATTCTCCCTACGACCGGCCTCGACGGGTCTACCCCGCCTGACGGTGTCGACGCCAAAAGGTGCCTACATTTAAAAACTACTCCCTCCATTCATTTATCCAAGGCCTATTTTGAAATCTTAAAAATCCATTTATGCAAGGCCCATTTGTGTTTTTGCATTGGAAAACACTAAATCGTCGCTTTGGCATCTGTGCGAGTAATAAATCCCTCTCACATGTTTCTCAGGAGATTAATGACGGGAGGGACTTTATTTCTCTTTCTTGGTCTTTGAGTCAAGTACAAATAGGCCTTGGATAAATGAATGGAGGGAGTATTTCTCATATGATCACAAATGGGGATTGACAACAAAGGACATATTAAATAGGAAAAGAATCTTGCTGCACATGTGACCTCAATTCATACTCCAAGCAAACATAACTAATTGTGATAAAATCAACAAGATGGCAACACACTGTAAGACGAGATACCATTCAATTTAAGTTCAATACCTACTTCTGTCTTTTTTTTTCTTAAATAAGCAGGAGCTGTGCATCTTTATACTAAGAAGATGTAATAACATAGTTTTACACAATGAGGAGAGTCTGCCATTCATGGTAATCTAACCATCATCCATCTAAGCAGTTTATTTCAGGTTGCACTAAACATTCTTATATCCTAATAGTTTATTCTAGAAAATTTAACCTACCAAATATGCAATGCAAGTCTTAATCTGCATATTTTATCAACTACATGGACTATCATTGTAAAACTGGACCAATCATTAAAGAAAAATGTAAATGGTTCTAAACAAAGGATGTGACCTGGAAGATGAGCACTGGGGTGGTGAAGATCGATGAACACCATCTGAATGGGAGGGCACTGGATCTACACAAACAATGATTACAAATGTAATTCGGAATGATGTATCAGCCATGGAAAGGAAATTAGAATTTGACATGGATAAACTGGCTCACCAGAAGGCTCCATTAGTGAGGAGGAACGCTGAAAAAACAGCAAGTAGACCTGTGGGCCCAAAAAGGATGAATCAACTGACAGTCTGACAGGCAAATCAAAGGATGGTTGGTAGTGCCCTTGACAGCATGAAGGTGAATCGAGCAGACGGCAGCAAGGTGTATGAAATTAATTACACAAGCCCACAATCAAAAGTTTAATTTTTTGAAGGCCAGTATGGATTTTTGATCCATATTTGTCACATGGAAATGATATGCCACTAATACTACTTAAAATTATATGGCATTAAAGAGGAGAACTGATGCAAGTTCTTGCCAAGATGATTTTGCAGCTGGTTGAAATTGAGAATAAAAATAAAATAGCACTAGGCCCTGTGGCACATGAATTTAACTACTTCACAGGAACTAAACCTCAGTTTGAATAAGGAGAAAACTATGTGTGCACATGGACGCTATGAAGAAGTGCTGCAGATATTTACCAGGTAGAATCACCGACAAAGTTATGGTCAGCCATTCTCTGTAGTGCTCGTGTTTGGACTACAAATTGAGCTTTGTAGGTGTGGTCTGTGCCGATTTCTCTAACGGGGTTTCCAGTTTCTTGTAATTATTTGAATGCAAATTATAGCGATCAAGTATTGTTCCTTATCGTGGCATATAGTTGGAGGTAATTTGAGGCTTTTCTTTGCCTCACGCTCAGGTTGTCCCCCTACATAGTAGTAACTATTCCTGCATTTTAGATATTTTGAAGTTTTAGGTGGCCATTTCAATCAATTCATTCTTCCTGTCAGTTAAGTAGTGACATCAACTCCTGATAATTGTTGCTATTTATTAGTTGTCACCAACAGATGTACTACTTGATGCTATTGACACTTCTATAAGATGTAGTGTTATCCACACTTTCCCTTTTTAGAGTTTATGTATGCAAATCACATACTAATACCAAATTGTGTACTAAAATGCAGTATGTTAACACGGCTTATATATGCAATGCACAAACAACTGAATGGGTGAGCTTTTCTGAAAGAAACTCACTTTGCACTGGTTGAAGCATATAAGAAGGAACAACACAATCCCATAAACCATATCAAATGATATATTTGTAAAAGCTTTCAGGTTCTATAATCTCCATTCATCTCTCAACTCAAACCTGTTAGAAAAGAGAACAACTTAAGAACAACGAATAGGTTGCTCAAGAAATAGAAAACAACCAAGCGCCCGCGGGCAAATTGTTGACCCTAAATCCCTGATTATCAAATCTGCGAGGGCGACGAACCGGTTGAGAGATCGAGGTTGAGAGATGGATGAGCCGGAGGTCGACGGAGAGCAAATTGATGCGCGTTCGAGGCCCGACCTGAGCCGGAGGATGCGCAGGATGATGGGGAGGAGCTGTCCAAAGTCCGCGACAGCAGAGGCCGATGCCGGTGGCAAAGATCCGTGCCACCGTCCCCCGATCCGAGCAGGGGGCCGCGGCGACGGCCGTGTGGACTGGGCGGCGGCGACGGACGTGGTCTAGGGTTGCGAAGAACATGGGACAGCAGAAGAACAGCGCGCGAGCTGGCGGGGGGTCCGGGCGAAGGCGAATGCGTGCGAGGACGACGAGGTAGAAGGCGAGCGGGGCTCAGGGGGCGGTGGCGGGTCGAAATCACCGGTGACGGCCCGGGAGGCGTGTGGGCGGCGGCGGAAGGGAGCAGAATGGGGATGAGAAAGAAACTACCGCATTACGTGGGGATACCGTGAAAAAAAACAAAAAAACCGGAAGAGAACCGGCCGTGGGAGAGGGAGGTGGCGCGAGACGGTGCCGGGCTGGCTAGGTCGGGTATGCAATAGCTATTCCATACCAGGGTATAAAATATAAATACACTATATATATACTGTAGATCTATATTACATATGGGTGCATTGGTGCATTCTATATACAGAATGCACCCAGTCCGACCGGCACGTGTGGTCGCACCAACAGACCGAACCAACCCCACCTCAGGCACGCTAACCGCACCTCTATCTTTTTTTTCTTCCATCCCCGTCAGCCCACGATGTTCTCCGCTCCCTCCCTCCCCTTCCGTTTATCCAGCACACCGCGAGATCCACGCCGAAGCAGCGGCTTGCGTCGGTGCGAGCTCCAGCCGTGCGACGGGCGTCGGGACCTAGGGGCGAGCTTACGGGAGCGGCGGTGTCATGTCGGCGAAGCCCCTCTCCAGGAGCCTCAGCGCTCATGCTCGCAGGCTCCATGGGGCGACATCCTCTACGGAGAGCGCCGATGTGTGGCCCTAAGGCGACCTCCCATTGCCCAGCGGAGAGCGGCGGCGGCGTGGGGGGCCCTCTGTCGGTCCGCATCCAGTGCGGGCGCCAGCCGCCTTGGGAGCAGTGACACGAGCGGATGCGAAGGTTACGCTAGCTTCCTGCGAGGCGGAGGAGCCTTCAGCGGCGTTGCTGTGCGCACGAGTCGTGCGGCTCACACCTCCACCGAGGAGGAGAGTTCGGTCACCGTCAACATCTCCTCTCCTCCCGTCATTTTGGTTCGAACCTTCCAGATCTTACTCCGTTGCTCCGGCAGGATTACTTCGCGAATTATTAGATGGATTGTAGCTTGTGTGATCCGCGGTGGATCAATGGGGTTGAAATTTGAGATCGAGCTCTGCGCTTAAAATCCAGTGTTATTAGGTTCGATTTACAATTCGAGAATAGGATACTGTATCCCTGCCGGAAGAGCTTGATCGATGCACATGAGTCGAGTTAGAATTAAAAGCGATTGGATGCGATAGGACCTCGCCAAATTCGAGACTACTTAATGAAGGAGATCAATTTTATGCAAGTGAAATGGTCATATTAAGCAATCGCAAACGGGTTGGTCGTGTCGATAAGCAACATGTGATGGCCGATGGGCGATTGTAGATGTGCGAGGCACCGTTATTATTGTTTTTCGTATGTTAAAATTGTGATATCTTGTAGAACTTGCAATTGTTTGCACCCCATGGTTGCAACTTGCTCAAGTTGGTTAGGGTATTATTTTTTGTCCTATTGCCAATCACTGCTGTCTCCATGGTTGCTATTTTGCGTGCCCTCGATTTGCAATTTGGTCCCGTGTTCTTTATTAGGTTCATGGTCGATATTTTTTCAAGATTTTTTACGTATGCTGGCAATTGCCGCCTTCATGTTTGCAGTTCGGTGATCACATGGTTTGTGATTGGCCTTATGTTTATTTCAATTTCAATACTAGCAATTTGATGTTAGAAATTGGCTCACCACTAGACTAGCAATTGTAGTGCAGGCATTGCTGCAATTGGTTTCAGCTGCATGTTTATTTTTTCATGTTGTGTGGACCCACATGTTTTTTATATGCAGCTTTTTTCCTATTTTTTTTTGTTAGTGTGCGGGTTTTAATCTCTCTCTCTTTTTTAATGCAAATGGCAGTGTTTGTCAAATGGGGGGTGGCTCAAGTTCTCGTGGCGGACAATTCACTGCGGCGAGGGTTAGTTTTCCTATTATTCTTTTTCATAGCTCTTTTTGTGAATGAGGTGTACGATACCCACCACTTCTGATGATACGAGACCTTTCACAGGCTCTTGGAAGAGTATTGTAGGTAGAAAATAATATTGCATGTTGATTCTATACAAATGATCTGCGCATCCCTAACTAACTATGAACCTTCACATGTTGATGAGTCATTTGCTTTCACATATTTTTGTTTACGCTAATTTCATGTTATGTCTTGGTTGGTCCTTCATGCTTGATTATGAACCTTTATGTACTATGGCGCTCTAGTCAGAATATGTAGCTAGTAGAAATTGGTTTAGTTTCTTCGTTGTAACTGGCTCATGGCACCAGTCGTAATTGGTTTGGTTTCTTTGTTGCAACTGGCCCACGGCCGGTGCTCTCACTATATGTTCGCGCCACCGATGTTTCTTTCTTGCTCAGCTTTCTGTCACTGCTGCAATCCTTGGGGCTTTTTAGTTCCTGTGCATTCATGGTTTGCTTACCTAGTTACGTTATTGTCATTTTCACCACATCATTGCTGCTCACTTATTAACTATATTGTGTAGCTGGAGGTCGTAATGTCGACTCCTAGAGTCTTTGAAGGTATGGCTCGACACGAGGTGAGTGAGAACTTGTTCCAAGTAAATCTGGTTATAACTATTTGAAAAGCATATATAGTTTGGAAATGGTAGGTTATAATGTGATTACTCTTAATTATAACATGGAAGAACTAGCTGTGCTGTTACTATGACAGTGTTGAACCGGGATGTTGCAACTAGTGCCCCCAAGAGTTTGGAAATGGAATAGGATCTTAGTTGCAACCATACTTTATCACGTGTTGTAATTGGTGCGTGACTTAATTCTGCAATTTATTTTGTTAATTAGATTATTGTTTTAGTTGTAATTGGAGGTCCGTCCCAGTTGCAATTTGGTGAGGCTATAACTAGATTATTGCTCCAGTAGCAACTATGGTGCACATAGATTTCTATTTTAGTGGTCCTAGATTCAATTGAGTGATTTCCTAGTTGTAATTGGCGGTGCGACCGGTTGTAATTGTTCTAAGAACTAAGACCCGAGCATACCAGGTTATAAGTTTTTACGAGTTGCAACCACTGTATCTTTAGAGTCGTAATTGGGAAGTAATCGTAGTTGCAACTGACTATCACCCACCCTTGCTTTTTCCGATGCTGGAACTGGCATGATGGCAAACTTGCAAACCTGTATATGAATAGATCAGTGCCCCTCTTGCATTTTTTGTGATGTTGTGTGCATCGGTTCCTAGTGTAGTTGTTAATAGATTATTGTCCTAAGATAGTGTTTAGTTGAGAAATGTAAATAGGAATGGTAACGGCATCGAATCCTCTAGCAATGTGATCACTTCAGTCGCTAGCAGATACTATCTTTGTTTTGTTTGTCTGGTAACGGTAATTTATTAGTTCAGGGGAATCATAGTAAAAATCTATTTTCTCCCTCGTGAGTACTTGGAATATATCTATACCATTTTAGCACAAGAGTTTTAAACTTGAATGGCATACATATTTTTTTGGAAGCAAACGGGCAAACAAATATTTGAATGATTCTTTTGCCCATGTTGCAAGTGGAGGAACCAACTAGTTGCAACTGTATTATTACCTTTAGTTGTAATTGGATTATTATCCTAGTTGTAAGTGGGGTTTTCAACACATAGTAATTAGCTTATTACTTTTGTTATAACTGGACTGTTGTCCTAGTTGCAATTGGAGCTCCCAACCAGTTGCAATTACTCCAATTATAACAAGATCAATGTAATTTGAGGTTCCAACCAGTTGCAACCTGAGCATTTCCACTATTTTTAGTATACGATTCCATGAGACATCATACCAAAAAAATATCCCTGCGTTTGCTGGTGGTGTGCAGCCAATGCTGCTGTTGGTCTGTCGTCCATGTTGAGTCCATCTGCTGCACTTTACACAGTAGTAGGGAGAGCGCAAGCCGCAGACGCAGGCCACCTGCACCGGCAAGTAGCATTGGAGCTCTGCTGCAGCAGTACGGTTAGGCAAGCCATCTTTTGTCTGTACTCTGCACCAGTAGTCAATGACCCTTATGCTGCTGCTGGAAGAAGGAAAAGTCATGGTGCAGGATCATGATTTGAGACGGAGGAGTGCGTGAACTGATCTGCTGCCTTTGAGGTAAGAGATGCTTTAAGCACGCCATATAATCTTGCAGATCTAATTTTTTTTAGGGATGCGCAATACAGATTGCACATCATATAATCCTAGTTGCAACCAGGATATTATCCTAGTTGTAAATGGTTTTTCAACAACATAGTAACTAGCATATTGATGTCGCCTCATTGGGTATGGGCTCACAGCTGTGTTTCTCTGCAGCTCTGCTACTTTGTGCAGATATGTTTTTTCAGATTCTTTTTGTTCCCTATTTTTGCTCCTGAGAGTGAATCTAAGAGATGATTCTCGCATGGTTATACGGCGGAGGTCTCACTTTAAAAGATTGTGTATTTCCTATGCCATGGTTATATCCTCTCACAAGCAGTTTTTTAACCCTAGTATATCTTCTCTGGTGTTTTTGATTGTTCGACACTATTTATAGCTGGTTTGTTGCCTCATTTTCAATGGGCATAAAAATAATTAAATGTTTTTTTGTCCTAGTTGCAAGTGGAAGACCCCACCAGTTACAACTGTCTTATTACCTTGGGAGTAATTGTGCTATTATCCTAGTTGTAAATGGTTTTTCAACAGCATAGTATCTAACTTATTTGTCCAGTTGTAACTGGGTTGCTATACCTGTTGCAATTGGAGGACCAGATTAATTACAATTGCTTCAGCTGTAACTATATTAGTGCCCCAGTTGCAATTTAGATTTATTGTTGCAACCAAACCATTGCATCAGTGGCAATTCGTTTTGTTTTTATCAGAATTTTAGCAAAAACACAATCATTTCTCATGTTGGAACTTATTATCCGCCCGATTAGTAGTAAGTTATTTTAAGGTTGTGTTGCAACTGCCACTGCAACAGATTGCAATTGGTTCTAGTTTTTTTCCTCAATTTTTCCTGCATATGGTATCTAACTATGAACCTTTAGATGTGATGAGTGTTGCTTTTACACACTTTTTTTATGCTAATTTCCAGGTTATGACTTGGTTGGTCCTCTATGTTCGATTATGAACCTCCATGTACTATGCTAATTTACTCGAAGCAGCCAAGGTGATGACTAACACTCAAGCGTGAGTTGATGGGGCTGTCAAGGCCACAACTAAACACTGAATTGGGTTACTCCCTTCCCAATTACCGATGTCAATTTTTATTCAAGCATCTTTTTTATATCGTTGCAACTGTGCCCATACACATAATGGCAATTAACTTAGTTTGTTTGTTGCAACTAGCCCATGGTACCAGTTGCAATTTGGTTTAATTTGAATTAATGTTTTTATCGGAGCCCATCCCACACATGCAACCGTAAATGGTTTTGTAGCTGTTTGTTACATCTATCACTTATACATACCAAGATTAAGTCTTATTTTTAGTACTTTGGTTAGATAATTTCTTTTTTTAAAAGAATCTAAGCATGTTGATTGCTGTTTTTATTTAATACTTGATTTATTTCTTCTTAGTGTAAGGTCCATAATGTTGATGTGATGGTCATATCATGGCTGGTGTTGTCACCCAAGTTGATACGACAATTGCTACGGCACCCAAGTTGCAATTGGGATTTGCAAGGTGTTGCAATTGGTCTGTACTACTATTTTGCAATTTTTTATTATTTGTTTTTTTCATTTTTATATTGTATATTTTTGTTTTCTGCTAGATTTTTTTATAGATTCACCCTAGCACCCTGCTGCTACTACTGCTGGTGTTTTTAACTTCTTATATCCCCCAACAGCGAAGGAGCAGCAGCTCAGTGAAGCTAAGCTGGCATTATGAAAGTGCAACACACACCCCCGCACACAACAAAACTCTGATGCTCCAAATTGGTTCCGAAGGTGGAATCAGATCCATTGACTAAGGTGGAATCCAAGAGCCACTTAGCCTTTGAGCTAGCAAGCGCTCAAGTTTGTGACTAGATTAGTGCTCCAGTTGCATTTATGTGATGTGCACATCCTTCTTATGTGGTTGTAACCGTGTTATTGCCCTAGTGGTAACCGAGGGCAAGACATGTTGCAATTGTTCCAGTTGTAACTTTATTATTGTCCCAAACACCAATTTGTCCCAGTTGTAGCCGGAGTCGACTAGGTTATTCTCCTTACTAGCTCAAGTGTAGTTGTAAATGGGTTATTGTTCTAGTTGCAATTGGAATAATCGACATGTTGTAATTACAACGACTTGTTCGGTAATCTAGTAATTCACCGAGCAACTATGGTTAGTTCCCAAGTGATAATTAAGCAAGATGAAATGGGCATCGATATTGGTAATTTAGTAATTCTTTGATTTTGTACTCATATCATCTATACCATCTCAGTAATTACAACAAATGAGTAGTTTAATAATTTCAAATAATACAAGCAATTCATCAGCTACTGACATACTGACAATTTAGTTCTCATTAGTAGTCAATCCGATCTATTTGTGCACAGTTTTTTCCCTTGATTTAGAAGCAGGGTTCAGCAATGTAATGCTAGAATAGATTAAATTGTAAAAAAGGAAAAAACTTAGTTGTTACTGAACATTATGGTTCAGCAATGTCTTGTGTCTTGATTTTTGTGAGGTTTTGCATCTTTTCGGTTTTCTTATTAAACATTTGATTGTTATGCTAGCAATTGCACTGCATCTATGGTTGCAATTGGCTTCGCTACAGTTTATGGTGCATGCCTTTTCAGTGTATGCAGGGGATGCAGTACCAAACAGGGTAGCGTCGGCTCCTCGCTTCCTTGCAATGGGGACGCTAGCATTCGATTCTTCGAACCCTGGAGCTCCAATCGCACCACGCGCCGAACGCTTGAGCCGCCGCCGGCCACTGGCCGCACTAGTCCGCCCCGCGTTCCCTAAGCTCACCGCCGTCATTCGAATTCGTTGACTTTTTATCTAAAGCTTCCTGTAGATCGATTCAGCAGGGATGAAATGGAGCTCCAGCTTGAGAATTAATTCGCTGATATGCTCATACCACGCTGCCGCAGTCGGCGTACCTTCTCTGGGCCGCGTGTTGCTCACCTCCTCGCGCGACGCTTGTGGCTCGCTGCATGCCGCCGCGGCTCAGCGAACCTCGCCCTTGCTGCTCGCCGCCGCTTCTCCCCGACCCCTACTCGCCGCGCTCTGCGCCAGGATGGATCGCGTGGGCGCACGCTTAATCGGCCCCGCCGCGGCGCTCGCCTCGTCGAACACGCGGGGGCCTACGCACGCCGCCGCAATTTGCATGCCCCTCGCACTGGCCGCTGGATCTGGAAGCACCGCCGCGCTGGCTGCTTGTCGGCGTTCGTGTTCCACTCGTGGTGCCGGATGGAGCTCCAACTCACCGCCCGCTGCCACCGGCAAGCCGTGCCCGTGTGGGGCTGCATATTGTTGCGAGCGGTCGGAGCCGCCGCACACCTGCTGCTCGGTGCGTGCTCCTGCGGCGCCCCCTCCCACCACCCCACCACTCGCCGTCGGTGCCACCGCGCCTGTGCGCTCGCCCAGATCTTTCTAACGCTCGTCACTCGCGGCGCTCCGCGCGCTCGCGACTCATGCTCGCATGAAGCGATGAAGGAAGGAAAGTTGACGCCCGCACGGTGGTCGGTGGGCGTCGCCCACACGGAGGTTGCGGGCGGCTTTGGTTCTTCGGGAAGAATCTATTCTACACGCGCGTGTAACTACTCCTACCTTCATATCTCATGATATACATTGAATTTGACTAAACGAAAAGTATGTACACGTAGTATGTGATGATACTAGACTATCTGTCGTGGTATATATGTTGAGTATGTGATCATACATAGGGTATATGAGCATACTATTTTTTATATACTACTAAAAAGGTATAATAGAAATATTCCAAAAAGTAGAGGTGCTTTTGAAATTTTTCGTACATATCCCTTTGAATTATCCTAGAATTAGTATGTAAACATACTCAAGGTGATAAATGGGTATGTAGACATACCCATGGTGGTATTTTGATGATGAGAGTAGCTACACGCGCGTGTAGATAAAACTCAACGACTTAAAAACAAATCTACTGATATGATTTTCACATTTCTAAACTCAACGACTTAAAAGTTACTCATCATTTATAATCCTAATGTATCTTACCCAAAATGACTTTTTTTACCAAACCGGAGGGAGTATTCCGAGCTTGAAGATGGATTGTTCCATCTTTTGGCTCATCCTCGGCTTCTCCTTCGTTCACCAAAAAAGAAGAGCTGATCTCATACTCAGATGGATTACCACTTGTGGTAAAGAGGCACGAGACAGCTTGAAGGTCAACACTAGAAGCATGAAGAGGAGATGACATGGTGGCAGCGACGATTGCTAGCGAAACAGAGTCAACACAAGAAAGAAGAAAGAAAGAATGGGCCCATCATTATGAATGACTGGAACGAGAACCCAAGTGTCAGATTGTGAGACTAGACATATCAACTGGGGTATCCACGTCTCCATTAAGCAATACAACAACACCAAGAACTGGACGTAGGGTTTTACTCTCCGGAGTCCCGAACCAGTATAAATCCTCGTGTTCATTGTGTTTCGTGTGCATCCCGTGCACAACCATTAGCGCTCTTAGTTCTCGATCCCTCTCTACCTCCAAATCAACCACGTGCGTACCCCATGTAGACTGTGTAGATCTCAGCATCTGATAGTTGACGCGCCAGGTAGGGGCTAACCTATGGGTTCCCATTGAGCGACTGCCGACGACAACGGTAAGCCGGACACAGGTCTCTGACCACGAAGACCTTCACAAGCTTGGCGTGCAAGTCAAGACATCGCCCACGGCGCCAATCAGTCTGGATATCACGTGATACTGTTTGTAATCCGTAGAGATAGACTTCCATAATGTAACCGACCTGGACTCGGTTCCACTGACCTTGTGACCTAGTCTGCCAGGCTATATAAGGCGGCCTAGGACATCTTCCAAGACCATCGCAGACCGATACGAGACCTCCTGCAGGTCGCTACCACGTCTCCATTGAGCAATCCAACACCACCAAGAACTGGACGTAGGGTTTTACTCTCCGGAGGCTCGAACTAGCATAAATCCCCGTGTTCATTGTGTTCCGTGTGCATCCCGTGCATAACCGTCCATTAGCGCTCTTAGTTCTCGACCCCTCTGTACCTCCAAATCAACCACGTGGCTACCCCCTATAGACTGTGTATATCTCACCATCTGACACCAAGATGCTGCTAGTGTGGCCCAATTCCCTAGTGGGTTTGTTTCGATCTACGTTTGAAATGTCAGGCAATAATTTGTAGGAAGAAGTGCTGAAGTACTCCTCCATACCCATAAAGCAAGTCGTTTAGGACACTCTCAGTGGAGAAGATCATTACACAATTACCAAGATTGTAAACTTGAGAAGTGTGCCAGCGGAGGGTCATGGTGATGACCCTCCTCTCTCATTCCATGACACTCCTCTTCCTCTCTCTCTCTCATAATTTTGTTGATGTGGAATGCTATTTAATGCTCACTAGAACAATCTAGTGCGTGATGCGCGCCCTACCGAAAGCGCACCTCATCATGATCAAAATTAACAGAAATCAAAAGACCCTATTGTTTCAGCAATCAAATACAATTGAATATATGGAAAATACAAGTGAATATATACAGGGTTATCTGGACAAATTCATTACAAAATCATAGCACTTTAATATAAAATTCTAAAGATAGAACTCCTTAACATATTGACATCTACATGAAACAATCATACTGAGTACAAAATACATGTAAATTTGCATTCCTTGCATCTGCATGAAATTCCAGAGCTCATGTAAATGTTGTGCGAAACAATCAATCAAAGCTTAACAAAACAACAAAAAACGCAACATGAACTCTTCCTTGAAGACCTGTTATGTGTTTTTGAATGCAGCTCAATCACCAGACACAAATACTTTGATTGAATGGGCAGGCAAACCTCTGTCACAAAAATTTAAATAAGAGTTAGCGCACAGTTCACAAGGTATTGGGTATGTAGAGTAAAAAAACCTTCACTTTAGCTCATAAAACATGTCTAAAGCTATTAATAATAAAAGCAGATTTTGGACAAGGACGTGATTGTAGAAACAGTTGCAACAAACAAGCAGAGGGAGGCTCAAAGCAACTTTGTGGCCAAAATGAACTAAGCGGACTCTGAAATCCCTGAAAAATGGTTGCAAGATGTAGGTGTAGCATCTCTGCGTAATTCATGAATCTGGTAATTCTTTCTTGAATTCGGTGATGAACCCACTTACATAAGCGAATCCGGAAGATGGTGTTGGACACGATGACACCAAGAGCTCATCACTCAAGTAGGTGAGGCCTTGTGTAGGCGATCACCTTTATTCCACATACCCCACCACACAGCCTTGACCATCAATAGTTCCATTCTCACCTACACAGATCACGATTAAAATAACAAACTATCATTCCTGTGAACCTAATCGAAGATCTAATTTATTATGAATAATGCCATTCGTGACTATGCATGATTATTTTGTTAATAGTTTTTCTAAAATGCATTGTGATTGGAGATTGAGATTCGATATTTTTGCATCTTAGTAATTGCTACATAGCATGTTTCTTGAGAATATGGTGAAAAATAAGCATAACAAGTTTCCTAAAACTAAGGCATCACTACAAATCAGATATCACAAATAAAAATAGGAGTTTGGAGCAAGCAAGCAAGCGTGGAGAGTTGTTTTTCCAAATTATGTCGTCATTATAACCGATGATATTTCTAAATGCAAATTCTCTTGAAACGAAAATAGGCATGAGCATGGCCCTTATTATGCATCACGGGCAAAAGTAACATGGAACCAATTCAAGTGCTACAAAAGCTTACGCCATGTAAATAGTGAGAAAGCGAGAAAGGGATACATGAGGTGTGGGGACCAAGCAGCATGATTATACAAACATTATGCTTTATTTGTAAAATTCCTATGCGCTTATACTAATAAAAGTTCGGCATAAAGCTAATGCCTGATGCTATTTTGATTACAATTTTCTTTTTGAAAACATGCACACCATGCTGAATTGCCCATGTCAAGTTAAAGAATATTTTTTACTCATAAATTGAAAGAACATAATTTACAGTTTTGTCCAATTTATTTTTTACTCGTAGATAAAAAGAGTCTCTAATTTATTTTTCCCAGACACCTTTAATTATCATCATGCAAAGTTTAACTGGACATTCTTTCACAAACGATGGTTATGGACGGTGGAAAGTACATGCTGCATTCTAATCCATGGAACATACTGAATACAGAGGTATAAACGAATGAGTATACATGTTTGATAAAATGTGTGTTTCTCTACTAATATTTGCACACCATTCAGATCACAAAATTATTCATGAGTGCATGTTTAAAGGTGCATCCATGTTTCATGATGTTACGGTGTGGAAATTACATTGAGACATCTAAATTTGATTCTTCAAATGCTTGTAGTTCTAGTTCATATGAGATGTACTACCTTTAACTACCTACCATGCAGACTGATGGATCCTCAGGAAGGACCTATTTAATTAGAAACTCAAAAGCACGAGAGCATCCGGATGGGAAATCAAACAAGAAGGCAGAACCCACCTTCAAATTCACCTAATCAAATGCGGCACAAGGAAGAAGAGAAGCTGCATCCAAAGCAACAATATCAAATATGAATGTACTCTAAACCCAAATAAGGCGTTAGGACCTCACCTCTGTATGGACATCCACTCTCGGATCTCAAGTCACGGGATGCCATGGCCGGCCTTGCAGCTCTACAAGCACAAAGAAAGAATTGCATATTAGTACAATGTATAGCATATCGATGCAACAAAATGGAATCAAAATATAACAAATCACCGGAGCTCACGGATCTGAATAGCATGGTCCACGAAGGGTTAACAGGCAGAGGCTGGAAGATAGGAGATCTCATGTGTTGCTAGGGTTTGGGACCCGATGGAGAGGGAGGAGGCACCTAACATACAGATGGGGGCTTGGAGAGGAACTTATCTGCGATCGTGGGGCGAGGATCTGAGGGGCAGCATGGGAGGCGTGTCGCTCGCGCCGACCATGCCTGTCACTCCGGGGCTCTTTTGCAGGGAGGTTGCCACTGTGGGTCTAGGAGCGGCAGCCTCGGCCGCATCCGCGCCTCCGGGTGGCGATGGAGACGAGGGTGGTGCGAGGAGGCGGCGGCACCGCCGGGAACGCTCGCCCGCGCCGCCCTGCTCGCCGCTCCAGGGCCGCCTAGGCCAGATCCGCATCTCCACGTGGTGCCATAGCCGGCCGGGAGCTCTCGCCTGAGTACTTGGGGTGGATCCGTGAGGAGCCGAGGGAGGCGGAGCTGCTGCGGCGATGAGGAGCTCCTCCATGGCCCTGTGCTCGACCCGCTGCCGCCGAACCTCCGTGGCCCGACCTCGTCCGTCACGGGAGGTTCCCAAAGCTCACTGGAGATTTGTCGGCCTCCTGCGCTGCTTGGAGCTAGAGCTCCTGTTGGGCATACACCCCGGGTACTCATACAAGGAAGGATGAAGACGGACTCCTACTAGAATTCCCTTGTAATCCTACTCGTGTAATCCTACTAGGACTCCTACCTTGTAACCGACTAGGAACCCGCCCCTGGACTATATAAAGGAGGGCCGGGCACCTAGGAGGACAACTCAACTCAACCAACCCAACACCAAGCGCAGGGCGCCATACTTGATCCCCAAATAGGACGTAGGGTTCACCACCTTGGCGGCCCGAACCTGTATAAATCTTGTGTCCCGTGTCCTTATGCATACCTTCGAGTTCCAGGTCTAACGATCCCCACCACAATCGTCTACCTCGGGTAACCCCCTTGGTAGGTTGTCAAGCTAAAACACCGACAGCTGGCGCGCTAGGTAGGGGTGATCGTCATGATCACCGGCGAGCTCGAAGGACCAATCATCAAAATCAATCTACTTCAGTAAGCTGCCGAGTTTCCATCTAGACGGGTCAGTTTCCCTCTGTGCGCTTCAGGAGGATTCGTCAAGTTGGATTCCGAAACAGAGCAATCTACTCGACGACTCATCGAGTCTCAATTCGCGTTGTGTCCCTAGTTTTTGCCAGCACAGTTGAAATCTATGTCGGATTCGATTACATTGCAAAGATCATGGATTCCATTGCGGCGTCGCCAAAGACAATTTCAAGATTCGTTCATGTACGAGTCCGAGCGAGCAAGTACTGGTCTCGCCGAGTTCGAGTTGAAGGCGACAGCGAAATTACAACACGCGGTAATAGGTCGCATGTGGCTCGTCACAAAAAAAATCCGTATCCAAGTGGTTTACAGACTCACGTGCGGCTAGAATTGCAATTATGAGGCTCTTTCCTACCCGCACACGAGGATGCTACCACGAATTTTCAAGACTTTAGCTCAATGTACACACAAGATGTACACGAGACCTACTGCATCGACATCCGGCTGCATCAACACGAGTACGACTACATCGTCTCCCGGTCGCATTAGTTCTACATCAATTACGCCGTGCGCCGCGACTACTCGTCACCCGGCCGCACGGGCTCTACCACAACACTGCCGTGCACCGCGACTACTCGTCACCCGGCCGCACGGGCTCTACCTCAACACTCTGTGCGCGCGACTACGTCACCGGCCGCGGCCTCTACCTCAACATTGCAGTGCGCCGCGACTACTCGTCTTGCGACCGCACCGGCTCTACTTCGACTATGTTGTGCACCACCCCGACATCTTCTTCTGGCCGCATCGCGTCGACTACTCATCTCGATTAGTTTTCCAAACTAGTCGAGAATGGTTGTCATGCCCCCAACAACTAGTCGGAATCAACTCTGAATGGTCAGCTTCAGCAACAACCGTCGCGGCTCCATCGCCGACCGCCACGGCTTCATCTACAAGACCGCGGTGGTGGCAAAAGCTAAGTCATTTATTTAAATGATTATTTTTTTTGTTGGCTTGTTTTCCTCATCATGCAGGACAACATGCCGACTACCTCTGTGTACGTCTCTCCACGGCTACTTGCCAGCAGAGCTGCACTTCACCAATTATTCCTTGGGCGTGATGACCTCGCCATGTGCTTTGGATCACCAAATTAGGCTGCCACACGCCTCGTGTACCAAGTACTGGAGGCGCACATCGGCTTCACTCTAAGGAGGAGGCACCACGCACGTCATGTGCTATCTTCTTTCCGCCACGCGGAACAATCTCAACGACTACTCATCTGTGTATGCTTCTCGACGGGTTTTCACGAGAGCTACACCCTGCCGACTACTCTTGGGATATATCGACCAAACCACCACGAGCTTACTCCACTGAATCTCGGGGGCTCCGGCCACGAATTTAGTATACTAAGTTTCGGAGGCTCCACCACGAGTTCGGTACATTACATCACGGGGACTTTGGCCACGACTTTTGAGTGTACCGAGTTTTGGAGGTCACAATGACTGTATCCTAAGGAGGTAATCTCAAATCTGCTCCGCGCGGCAACTTAAAGTCGACTCTAGTCGCACCTTCACCTGCTTCGGCGGCATACTGTGTGTGTAAGCTTCGATGGAACCAAGCTATAAGTGGCCCTTGCGTCCTGGCAATGATGGTACCTAGCTGCACGTGGTCTTCGCGCACCGTACCATGGGTTTCGTACCCTAAGTACCCCCGCTCCGTACCCTAAGTACTCGCGCCCCGTACCATGGGTCCAAGCACCCTAAGTACTCGCGCTCCGTACCATGGGTCCTAGTACCCTAAGTACTCAAGTCGACTTTAACAGTCGCATCTAAGTCCACTCCGGTGGCAAAAATCGACGCTAACAGTCGCACCCAAGCCCACTCCAGTGGCATAAGTCGACGGTAACGGTCGCACCCAAGCCCACTCCGGTGGCACAAGTTAATGCTATCGGTCGCAACCTCAAGCTCGCTTCGGCGGCAAAACTACTCATTTTTCTCTAATTTTTCATTTGATTTTGCCTTTCGGAAGTGCTTTTCATTTTTTTGCATCTTTAGTCCACCCCACGTGGCACAAAGTCGACTACTGTAGTCGCATCTAAAGTCCGTCTCGCACGACAATCTAAAGTCGACTTCTAAAGTCGCATATCAAAGTCATCACATGCGGCAACTAAAGTCGACTTCGGTTTTCAAGTCGCATCTCAAAGTCTGCTCCGCGCGGCAACTAAAGTCGACTTCGGATTTCAAGTCGCATATCAAAGTCCACTCTGTGCGGCAACTAAAGTCGACTTCAGTTTTCAAGTCGCATTCTAAAGTCGGCTCTGCCGGCATCTAAAGTCGACTTCGGTCGCATCTAAAGTCCGCTCTGACGGCACGGCTACTTCTCAAGCTCCACGGCTCGATGCCAAATTAGTACTCGGCAACTCTCCAGCTCGGGGGCTGCATTCAAATTATTACTCGAGAACAAATCTGGCAGACTTCGCTCGCTCTCAAGATCGGGGGCTCTACAACAACAACTACTCGACGTCGCTCATACAGCTCTCTTATCTCGGGGGCTACACGCTGCAAGAGTACTCAGGTGATGGCTTTCATGAACACTGAAGACCCTTGGATTGATTACCTAATCATTTCAAGGCTCGGGAGCTGCTATACTACACCCATCATTCAATTTTTTCAAGACAGAAGATTCGGAATCAAGATTGACCCTCAGCTAGAGTCTGCAACTCAACCTAAGGCTCGGGGGCTACTCCATATAGAGTGCGATTTTGCAATCGCACTTCCATATAAATCTCGACTTCTAGACTGATGAGCTGGACCACCTTCCAGCCTCGTGGCAATTCAAGTACTATTGAAGACTTCTCCAAGTAGTACATGAGGACGCTTAAGAACTACTCGAAGAGGCTTCAAGACTACTCGAACTACTACTCTCGACTACAAAGTGCTCGGGGGTTTGTCGGGCATACACCCCGGGTACTCATACAAGGAAGGATGAAGACGGACTCCTACTAGAATTCCCTTGTAATCCTACTAGGACTCGTTCCGTGTAATCCTACTAGGACTCCTACCTTGTAATCGACTAGGAACCCGCCCCCTGGACTATATAAAGGAGGGTCGGGCACCTAGGAGGACAACTCAACTCAACCAACCCAACACCAAGCGCAGGGTGCCACACTTGATCCCCAAACAGGACGTAGGGTTCGCCACCTTGACGGCCCGAACCTGTATAAATCTTGTGTCCTGTGTCCTTACGCATACCTTCGAGTTCCAGGTCTGACGATCCCCACCACAATCGTCTACCTCGGGTAACCCCCTTGGTACGTTGTCGGGCTAAAACACCGACAGCTCCTCCGCCCCGAGGATGCCGCTGGCGTGGCGAATCGAGGCCACCCTCGAGCTTCACCGCCGCCGCCGAATAGCGGCTTCCCTCGAGCGCACTGCGGAGTCCGGCCGCGAATCTCTAGAGAAGGGGAGCGAGGAGCTCTGGATCAATCGCCAGGCGGCGGTGGCAAAGATTGGAGGGAGGCGTGACGGCGGAGCAAGGAGAGAGGTTGGGGGAGACAGAGTCATAGGCGGAGAGAGAGGGGGCAGGGAGGAAAAGAGAGAGACGGAGGGCGTGGGCGGCGGGAGACGATGCAGCGGACCCGCATGAGGTCCGTTTCCACCAAGCTCCCATTCACCTTCCCTCACCGACGCGTGGGGCACCATTCAGAGTGGGTCCACTGATCAGTAGGAGATGGAGAGGTGGACTGCACCATCATCTAGTGGGAGGCGGGCGAGGGGCGCCGCTCGCTGGCGCGTGTCTTTGGCGACGTGTCGAACAGGGGAAGGGTCAGCGATGCTTTAATTGCTGTGGTGCCGAGAAAGGGTGGGAGGTTTTCATATCTCCGATGACCCTCCCCAATGAGACCGGCCTTAGGCGGTCTCGATGGAGAAGGGTCATCACACGCTAATAAGGCGTATTCTTAAGAACTGTGCCAGTTGAGGGTCATGATGATGACCCTCCTCTCTCATTTCATGACACTCTCCCTCCTCTCTCTTCATAAATTTACTGATGTGGTATGATATTTAATGCTCATGACCCTCCTATGACACTCCCCATTGAGACTGGCCTTAAGACAACAACACAATTCAAAGCATAAGTTTGACTTTTAATTTTTATAAAAATATTTATTGAAAACTAACATATGCATACTTTTATGACATATGTATATTTTTAAGACAAATCTATTCATATAGTTTCCACATTTTCGAACTCAACAACTATTTTTTTGCTCGAACTCAACAAGTTAAAACTTATTCATGATTTATATTCTCAATGTTTGACTAAAATATTGTCCAAAATGATTTGCTTTATGAATATATGGAATGAGTATAAGTATCCTGTGAATTAAGAGACGGTTCAATTTGACATGGGAATCGGGAATAATTTCAGTGCCCCATACATAATTGGATTACGAATGATAATAAATTACACAGTTGAATTACACAGTTGTTTGTTTTCATCTATCTGTAATCGGTTTATATTGTAATCAAATCCCCATGCTATATATATAAACCTCTTACCCCCCGTGCCTCTACGTAATCAGAAAACAGAAGACCATTTCCCACTGGTAGAGTGAGGGGCTTTAGTCCCGGTTGGTAAGGGGTATAGGTCTCTCAGGTCCAATCGAGACTCATGATGAGAGACAAAAGCCCCCCTAGTCCCGGGTGAACGAACCTGGACTAAAGGGGTCCTTTAGTCCGGGTTCATATTACCAACCGGGACTAAAGTGGGGGCACGCCCAAAGACCACTTAGTCCCGGTTGGTAATACCAACCGTGACTAAAGCGTTTTTAGAAAATTAAAAACTCCCCGCCGCACCCTCCCTCTGTCCCCATCCTCATCCCGTTCTCCATCTCCCATTTTTTTAGCTCGAGTTCAAATCAAGAACAATAAACTGACACTTCACAAATTCATCATCATACAACTTAGATTCATCACCACATACCCAAATCGAATCAAATCATGCCACTATCACACATGCTCATCTTAATCTCATCATCATACAATTCATCGTCATGCAACTCAATTTATCATCATAGAACTCAATTTATCACTAGAAAATCATCATCACGATACAACCCATTCATCGTGAAAAATGAAAAAACTTGCCTGCCTCCCACAGGCCGCGAGCGCCGGGGCCTCCCCGCAGCCAAGCGTCGCCGGGGTCATGGCGCCGGGTCAGGCCGCCGCTGGCCGGGCGTCGCTCCGCCGGGGCCGCGCGCTGCCGCTCCACTGAGGGGGCCGGCCGCGGAGCTGGCAGCCGCCCGCCTGCCGCCGGTCGCGCGCGGGCGCCGCTGCGCCCGCCGCCCGCTGGCCGTGGGCGCGCGCCGGGCCCCTCACGCCGCCGCTGCCGGGGTTGGATGTGTGGGAGAGAAGAAGATAAGGAGAGAGGAAGGGGGCGTCAGGGTGAGCATTGGGCTTTAGTCTCGGCGGTGTCTCTGCTCGGGACTAAAGGGTATCCTTTTGTCTCGGGTGGAAATACCACCCGTGACTAAATCTTTTGTCCCGAGTGGTATTTCCACCCGGGACTAAAGGGTTCTCCTTTTGTCCCGAGTGGAAACACCACCCGGGACTAAAGCCTAGTGCCAATAATTAAGGTTGCTAGCGGTTGGGCGTATGGCCACCAACCGGGACTAAAGGGTAGGGGTGTCCAAGGCCATTTCGGGCCACGTCGACGAAAGGGCTTTAGTCTCGGGTCTAAACTTGAACCGGGACTAAAGGGCGTACCAAAGGTCCTCACTCTACCAGGGTCCCCCTTCGTAATCAGAAAACATAGTTATGTTGTTTAATTACGTTACCGTAGTTGAACCAGAAAACATAATAATTATACTATTTGATTACGTTACATTAGTCGAACCAAACATAGAGTTACTCGTCCATTTGATTTCCGCAGTTGAAAGCGCTAGGATCCTATTCCATACACTACCTTTCTATAAACCAAACACACACATTGTCACAACATCTAGGCCTTGTTTAGTTGTCAGAAAAATTTGCCTTTTTAACACATTGTAGCAAAAGGTAAGTTTCGGCTTTTTTGGTAAATATTATCCTACCATGGCTTAACTAGGCTCAAAAGATTCGTGTCGCAAAGGCCATCAAAACTGTGTAATTAGTTTTTGATTTCATCTACATTTAAGATTCAACATACGCCTTTTAGCGTATTTAATGTGGTGGAGAGAGAGTGGAAAGGAGGAAAAATAGCCAACTAAACAAGGCCCTAATAAACTCATTTTGGCATACGTGTTCGAGGTTAATCTAGTACGAGGTTCGGATTCGCGACAAAAGAGGACAAAGTAAAGAGGACATGCGCGCGCTCAGTATGAGCAATGTTGTGTCCCTAAACTAATAAAAAGGCCTTCCTATTAAAAAAATCCTGAAAAAGCCAGCTGCACATTTTAGTTTGTAAAGGCAACGAACCAGCTAAAATATTACCAAGAACAAATTAAAATTTAAAAAATGGAGCCTTTGAATTTTTTTTTTTGCATGGGTGGAGCCTTTGATTTGAAAACAGCGAATCAATTCGAGTAGAAAACCCACATGAAACGAAATGTCTCGCAACGTCCCAGGTCGGTTTCCGCCCGCGCGGGTGCCTTTCACAAGCTCGACCGTCTAGTCTTTGACTTGCTTTTGCTTCCCACAAGCCCGACAGTTATTTCAAGAGTCAGGGCTAAGCATCCAACAAATTAAGCTATATGATACTTACACAAATGTTCCAAGGACACCAAGCAGTACTACATCACAATAAAATAAAAATAAAAACAAGCACTACAATCTTAACTCCACTGGTTCGTCCAACAAGACAACACGAAGCAGCAGACAGATACAAATTCTAACTCTTTCTACGGCAAAGGATTCATTTTATTCGCCGCGCGCGGCACAGATTATAGCAGATTTAACACTAGTACTTGCAGGAAACACCGTAGCAGCATGTGTAGTGAATGGACAGATGGATCATTTGCCGAGGAGCGACTTGAACCACCAGACCCCCTTGGTGTCGGTGGGCGCGGCGTCACTCTCCTGCGGCGGGTCGTCCTGCGGCGTCCTGTGCAGCTTGCTCACGTCGTATCCTTCCTCCTTGGCCTTCTCCACCAGCTGGTTGTACACCTCCTCCTCGATGCTCGTCTTCCTGCACAGGATCTGCACACCCGAAGAAGATCGATGAGAACACGGTGGAATTGCAACTCGAATACCGCGTGGCACGCGCTCTTGTGTGTAGAGAACAAACTGACTAACTTACCCAGAGGTTCTTGCGGCGGGGCTCGCCGACGAGCGCGTACTGGTAGTCGTCGTCGACGTAGAGGACCCAGTAGTCGCCGACGACGGGGATGATGGGGAGGAAGGGCGGGAGGTAGAACTTGACCTTGAGCTTGGCCTCGTCGCTGCTCGGGTCGGCCTTGTACGCCGTGCCCTCGATGTAGTCGCGCTTGCCCTTGCTCCACGTCTCGTTCAGCACGTGCACCGTCGCGCCGTCCTCCAGCAGCCTGTAGGTGGCGCGCGTGTTCCGGCCGTCCCGGGGCTGGAAGAAGCTCGGGAACGACGCGATCTCGTACCACCGCCCCATGTACCGCGCCACGTCCAGCCCACGCACCACCGTCATCTCGCCTCCGCTCTTCGTCACCGTCGTCGCCGTCCCCTCCGCCGCCGCCATTGTTGCTACCGGTCGATGGGTGTGTGGTCTTCGCCTGTGACAATCTATCTGTGTGGGGATTGCTTTGTTGTTGCGGGTGATGCGGTGAGCTTCTGATGGATATATAGAAGAGGGATCTTGGAAAGGGTTTTGGGGTTGTTTGCACTTTGCAGGGACGGAGAGAGGGGAGCTAGGGGGAGCAAGAGAGGATAAGGTGCTGGTGCGAGGAGAACGACGTGGAGGGCTCTGGAACGCTTAACAAGTGTTTGTCCGCTTGTTCAGGGAGTCAGGGGGTACGTGGAGACTTGTACACGAAGGTAACTGCTTTACTGTGCATCTCTCCATCCACCGTATGTTAGTATGTACGTGTCGCGCGCTCGCATCTTACGCCCAGACAGCTGAGCTTTCCGTTCGCTGGCATGGCACGTTGTTTTGGTCGATTTCGTCGAGGAATCAGCGGGCATTTCTGGAAACAAAAGGCTGTGTTTTTGGTTTGGTTTTCGTTCCGAAAACGCATGTTTTCTACTGTTGTAAACTTACCCAGAATTAATTCCAACCTCCTCCTTTTCTTTCTTTCTTTCTCTTTTTAGTATAGTTTGGAGGCGACATAGAATTAACACACAAGGCCGGATAATTTTGATGTAAAAAAAACAGTGTTGATCGAATCGACCCAGAAAATGATTTTTTTCACATGCATGATTGGAGCACTCCAGAGTACTCCAGAATATCCGTGTCACTACTCGATGGCCCTGCAAGATTCTTGCTTCTTGCTTGTTCTCCAAGGCTGAGACTCTAGACCGCAATGAGAAAACGAAGAGAGAAACTGATCCAGGTGTTTTTAATAACTCATCCAGGAAGCGAGACCGCGACATCACTGAACTCTAGCATTGGTGGCGTTGGATCTTTCCGGCAAACGTCCCTGTCCGTGGAGGGAACAGACGTTCAGAGTTCACACTTCAGGTGTGCGCACGGTGAACCAAGGCCGAAAGTGTGCGTCACTGTTGACGGTTGCTGCTGTGCCAGTGTCACGGGTTCACGCCTTCACGGCACACGAGTTGAGTCCCAGGACACTTCTACGAAGACACACCTATAGCACGTTCAATACGCTGTTACAGCATCCTAAACGCGTATATTGTTCTCTAAAGATGCTAAAAGCTCTTTGCATATTGTGAAGCAAAAGATAATGAAAAATAGGTCATGAGAGCAGCATACAATAAACAAGATGCTTTCGATACTATTACATGGATAGTTGGACACAGAACAAAAGGGAAGATAGACACGCGAATACTTAACAGTGTTTGAGCATTTTTCATCTCGGCTGAAAAAGGTTTCTTGTACGTTCACAGATCTTGACACAAAGCTCCAACAAGCAAAACAGTGCATAGTGTCGAGTGTATGCAAAACCAGTGCATAGTTCCGAGTGTATGCATCAAGCAGATACTAAAAACCAAACTGAAAACCCGCATAATCACAACAAGCAACAAAATGATCCTCTGACTAAAACAAAGCATTCACAACAAAGCATCAGTGAACCTTTTGTCTTAACAATCTTGCTGAATTCAGCGCTCTTTGACTTTAATTTTGCACGATATTCTCCGTCAAAAATCTTAGTACAGATGGATTTGCAATACAGAATGGGACATCAAAATCTCAAAATCTATGGCTTTCAGGATCTTTGATGTATTCCTCAGGCAGCAGTGAATGCCTTCTTCACAGCACCACCACTCTTTGACCCGGCAGGGATCACCTTCAGCACATTGAACCTAACGGTCTTGGACAGTGGCCTGCGTGGCACAATGGCAAGTTTTAGATAGTTCCAAGCAGCATCTAGCAAAGTTGAATTGGCACACAGACAGGACACAGCAAATGCTTGAATGCCGTAGTGTATTGGGGAAAATGTTGTGCGTGTGTATAAAGTTTCACATGGAAAAGCTGATATTGATCGGGAAACGATCACAAGTGCATTTACCTGCACTGGCCAATGATCACATGGTCTCCTTCCTTCACACGGAAGCAGGGGGAGATGTGGGCAGGGATGTTAGAGTGCCTCTTCTCATACCTGTACAAGTATAATAATCAGTACAACAAAATGAGTAAAAGTTTGTAAACTGCAAAATAATTTGACTTGCCTCTGGTATTTCTTGACAAAGTGAAGGTAGTTCCTGCGAACAATGATCGTCCTGTTCATTTTAGCACTATGGCATGTTCCAGCAATGATGCGACCTCTAATTGACACAGTGCCAGTGAACGGGCATTTCTTATCAATGTAGGTTCCTGCAAATACAAGGCAAATGTATGTCTCAGTTTTACAAACTACATGTTTTCTGCACTGCACACACAGGGTATGGCAGAAACACAAGTAAGTTGGGATAGTAGCATAATGTTGAAGTCATTGGGCTTTACAGTCCTTGCAATACTCCCTCCGTCCCAAAAAGAATAACGTTTTACAGTCAAACTTTCTCAACTTTAACCAAATTTATAGAGAAAAGTAAATGTTTATGACATCAAACATATATATTATAAAAATAGATCTCATGATGAATCTAATGATGTTTATTTTATACCATAAATATTAGTAGTTTTTTCTATAATCTTGGTCAAAGTTAAAAAAAGTTTGACTAAAGACAATCCTAAAACGACATTCTTTTTGGGATAGTGTAATAAATAACATTGCATGCAAAAAAAAAACATTGCAGCATGTTTGCTAAGGTTTTATATTTTTTTAATTCACCCCTAGTGTTGTAAAAAATCAAATAGTCAAGTGACAACAGGCTGACAGCTTAACCATCCATAGTTGCTCTATCACATACCAAGTAATTGCGAGCTCGATATAAGGAACATTTGTAACAGAATATTTTCAAAGAGTCTGATTCACTTGTAGACTATCTGCTAGTTTCTTATCAGTTAAATAAAACCAGCAACATCAGGAACTAATTGCCCATGAGCAGATTCCAAAACGGCAAGATTTAAGGTTCATCTAAGCTAGTACTGTTGGATAACCAAGATTTAGGCCAAACCTTCAATGGCTTCCCTGGGAGTCTTGAAACCAAGGCCAATGTTCTTCCACAACCTGTTACCCCCCTTGCCGGGCTTGTTCCCCTTGGCAGCCTTCTTCGGGCTGCAATTATACAAATGAAAACATGGTTATCAGCTAACCCACACGATTGCCAGTCCCATTTTTACAATTATTTCTACCCGATGAATACCACGGACTAAAGTCACAAAGAATAACATCACTTTCTCTTACCAGAGGAACACCTTAGGCTGCTTGAGGAAAGCCTTCTCAGTCTGCAAAACCAGAAAAATGTTAAAACTGTAGTGCTAACTGCTAAGGCTATCTTCTAATAAAATGATGACAAGTTAAATTATAAAACCACGAATCCATGTGTGGGAACTCAGATTTAACTGACATCCACAGACGTCGGCGCTCGAAAATTAAGCTACATGGCTACATCTAGTTCAGATCACAAGGCTAGGATCACTAGGTGCCAATGAAGCAATTGAATCAAATTACACGTATACATAAGAGGCAACGATCTCTACCAGAATAATAGTACAAGACTAGATCCGAAGGGGTCAGCCAGACAAACGAGCAAGGCACCTTTGCAAATTGGGCCAACAGAACGCTGCGACAGGAGTAATTGTACCCCCTGCTCGAATTTAATCGAAACACAGCAAGTGGATAGACCATCAGACCATGCAGTGGACGACCGGACGCAACTCACCTGCTCCGCCATGGTTGATGCTCGAAGAGACTGTCGGGGAAGCGGCGCTCGGCGTAGATGGCGGCGGCGGCGGCGCGAGGATAGAAGGCGTGCCCGAAGCCAAAACCCTACCCGTCCCGCTGGCTATATGTATGAGAGCAGGGTGGGCTTTTCTTCTTTTCGTTTGAAGGTTAGATGGGCTTTCTTGTTTGTGGCCTGATGGTTTCAAGTTGGGCTAGGTTAGGCCGTCATCTTAGTGGGCTTGGAATAGCGTTACATATTAGGGCATGTGTTTAGTTCATAAACAACCCGTCGATTATAAGTCGATCGTGTTTGGTGCATACATTGACTTATAAGTTAGTGGGCTCCACACAGGGTAGTAGAGGGAAAAAGTGGAAATATGTCACTTTAAGTATGGGTGGAGCTACATATGGGACTTAGGGTGTGTTTGACCTCCAGCGACTCGGTCCGAAAACCAACTCCACTCCAAGTTTTTCCTACCAAACACCCAGCTCCAGCAGCTCCACGCGGATCTGCTCCAAAAGGTGGAGCAGGCCCCAAATCCATGGATTTGGTGGAGTACTCCACAAAACAAAATTTGGTGGAGTTGGGCGAAATTACCCACCACTGCCACTGATTAGTGAGAAAAAGCGGTTCGCTTCTCGAGACACATCCGCGTGACTGCCATTTCGCTCGCTGCAGACGCCGCCGCCCCTCCACGCCGGGCGCGCCCCCCGGCGGCCGCGCCGCTCGCCCGGCCACGGCGGCCGCGGACCTCGATTCATGGGCCACCTATCTCACGGGGATGGGAAGGAGAAGCACGGAGGGTCGGTATGTGAAGCGTCCCTCATCGAGGTGACTAAATGTGACATAAATACCAGTCCCGTGGAGGTGGCAACACATTTATTACAATGTGGTTCTCACATCACGGCGGCATAGTGGGCGCGGCGCCATTGCCACGAGAAACAACACAAAAGCTAAAGATCAAACTACGATAGCGAAGGCTAAGGCCTCATCGTAGTACCACGCCATGGAAGCTCTGTCGTGGCGACCCAGTCCAGCACGGTTGGGTGTGGCGACCTACTCGGCGCCTTCGAACGAAATCGGGATCCTCCTCCGAAAACAAGTTAATCAAGCAAAGGTGAGTACATACGTGCTCAACAAGTTCATCCCCACCCACGGAGGCTAAAAGCGAGATCATGCACAGGATATATCAAGGATCGTGGATACGGTTTATTTTACAAACGCACTCACTCATGCAAGGGTTTATTTTGAAAAGGTTTTCGCAACCAGTTCATAACTCAAGTAACTCATTTGTTTTGTGAAACCAAATGCGGATCTGGGACTCCCGTGAGAGCCTGCACACCTGACCACACACTTTGCTAGAAATCAACTCATGCCATGAAAATCATCCCAAACCCAAACACTAGTTTTGTGACCCCACCGTGACTCGTCCAATACCGTGGACACGACTATTCGAATAGGTTTTACACTGCAGAGGTTGTACATCTTTACCCACAAGTAGGGTACCGCCACACGAACACCATAGTGTCGGCGCGATCCTATCAAAGCCCTTACCCACCTTAGCTAACCTCGAGCCACCACGGAGCAACCAAGGGGTTATTTCACGTAACCGGGCGTACCTCACCACGGATCGTACCTACTCCTTGATCTCCGCTGCGCCACCCGCACTGGCAAGTAGATTAGCTAGTGGGATTTATGCTAGCCGTTGCCACATACAGCGGTGGTGGTACGATAATTGGGTCGTGAGATGTCACGCAACCCGGTCCTTAACGACAAGATGGACATCTCCAACACGCTCAACCACAAAGGTACGAGCTCACCCATACTCCTGACACACGCGTCCATCCCGTCTACCCGGTTCTTTACTCACTTTCCAAAATATCCCATTCCCATTTATAAAGCACTCACACATTTTTAAAGTAATCATTTAGGCCAAACAAAGTTAAATCATAGCAATCAAGGGTGGCTATCCTACCGGGTTTTAATAGTAAAACATGATGCAATTTATAAAACAGGTCATAGGGTTGTATTTATAAAACTGGGATCAAAGCATGCATCAAAGGATGAGATTGAACTTGCCGTCTTCAAAGTCCTCCAGCAGCTCTTGCTCATGATTCGGGTCTTGCTCTTGTGCACAAGACTGTGACTCGAACTCCTCCTGAGGTTCCTCCTCGTTCACTCCGTCGGCTACGGCACACAAGCAATCACACAATCAACAAACGAAAACACATTTTACCGGCTGAGCCCGAGGAGAGAATAAATGGAAAAAAAAGGAGGAAAAATATATTATTTATGGGAAATTGGTGAATGGTTCGGCGGGAATAATCCCGGGAAAGATGTGGTGAAATTTGGAATTAATTTGGAATAAAGGCATGAAAAGATAGGTTAACGGATATTTAGGGTTTAATTACGGGGTAAGGACCTATTTGTAATTTATCTTGTGAAGAGGACTTAATTAGAATGGTGTAAACTTGGTTAAGGGCTTAGTTGAAGTTTGTATATTTCTGATCAGGGACTAGATCATAATTAAACAATAAGCCAAGGACTTATTTAAAAGGAAAGAGAGAGAGAAAATAGAAGGGGGCTCGGTGGAAAAGGGAGAAGGCAGGGGTTTTGTTAAAGCCGTCCCTTCCTTCCCTTCGATTCGAAACGAAGGGGAAGGCGGCTCAGACGGCCGTGGCGGGCGAGCCGGTGAGGGCCATGGACGGCGGGAGGTGGGGAAACAGAGAGGAGGCAGGGCTACCTATTCCGCCTCTCACCTTGGTCGGGGACGGCCTGTGGAGGTGGCTCCTCGGCGGCGGGCGGCTGCAGGTGATGGTGATTAGGGGCGGCCCGGGTGGCGGCGTGGTGGAGCGCAAGGAGGGAGGTGGAGGTGGCGGCACTGGGTGTGGTGCTCGGGAGAGAGGGGGAAGTCTGCTAGGAGGTGGGTGGCGGTCGTGAGGGTGCGGCTATTTATAGCCGGGGAAAGGCGGTGGAGCGACCGGAAGCCGAGCACGCAGAGCTCGTGCTCTTCATGGAGGTCCGGCCGGCGGTGGAGTAAATGGCGCCGTGTCAGCCAGCGGCGGCAAGTGGAGGTGACTCGTCGACCAGTGATGGCTTGCGGCAGCGGTGGCGGCCGCGTCTTTGGGCGGCCGGCGGTAGCTGGCGTGGAGGAGGTAGCGGATCGTGGTGGAGTTAAAGCGGCGAGGTGCGAGCGTGCGGTCTCGTCAAGCCGGCATTCAAAGTCAGTGTGCGGAGGAGAAGCGGTAGTGAGGCGAGAGCATGTGATGCGGTGAATCTGGTGGGCGTGAATGCGTCGGGCAGAGTGCCGGCGTGCGCGGCAGCGGCGAGCTGGCGCGGCGGCGCGGTGGCGGCGGTGTGGCCAGGGAACAGAAAGGTGACCGTCGGGCGTCTGCTGCCGTGGCGGCAAGTGGCAGCAGAAGTGGCGACGCGGAGCGACGACGGCGCCGGTGTGGTGAGGCGCTCTGGCGGTGGAGTTAATGGCTCGGCCTCGGCGTATGCCAGACCCGCCGTGGGCCCACTGAGCGCCGGCAATCGGCGGCGCGGCGTCGGCAGCGCAGCGGGCAGCGAAGGCGGCGGCAGCGGCCAGCAGCTGCGGCGGGCAAGCGATGGCAGGCGCGGTGGCAGCGTCTTGCGCGCGGCGGCGTGTGCCAGGCGCGGGCTGCAGTGGAGAGGAGGAGGAGCCGTCTGCATGGCGAGGTCGGCGGCCGGGTCTGCGAGGCACAAGGGGAAAGGCGGTGCAGCCGGCCTGCAGGGCGGGAGGCGGAGTAGGAAGAAGAAAGGAGAGGAAAAGAAGAAAAGAAGAAAAGGAAATAGGAAAAGGGAAAAGAGAAAAGGAAAGGAGAAAAGGAGGAAAGAAAGGAGAAAAGGTTAGAAAAATTGGAAAAAATTCTAGGAAAATTAGGGGAGGAAAGAAAAGATTTTCAGGATTTTCCTGGTTTCCGTCGTCCTGTGAATCGTCAACGGAATCTCGCCATCTCGGTAATCACGCCGACGACGTCTTGCGTGCCGGCGAGCAACTGCGCGCCGGAAGCGGGTTGATGATGATGTCGAGCGGTCCGCAACCCGAGGTATTCACGGACGTGGGTTGGGTGAGGAGGGACGATGGGAGAAATGATGGTGTCTCGGCGGTCGATTGACCCAGTAAAAGAAAAGTTACGGTCGGGTAACTCGGGTAAAGGGAAGTTACCGTCGGGTGAAAGGGTTGATGATCGTGGTTTTAGGATAAGGTCGAGCTCACGAAAAGTTTTGAAACACACGTGTGATTTAGCGGGTGATTTATTAGGGCTAAAACGCGGGTGTTCTGAGATGACGGAGAGGCTCGCCGCTTATTGTCCGTATGGCGGAGGAGGCTAAGGATGCCTCGTTCCAGCGCTTGGCAGACACAGGCGCGCAGCCGTTGCTTTGCGGCTTGAACGGCCGCGGTCCCGAGGCGAGGCCGGCGAGGCGCCAGCCGCGCCTTGCCGAGGAGGAAGAAGAAATTGAAGGCCCCAAGCCACTCCATCCATCCCCACCGTTTCAAGTCGCGATCTTGCGGCAGCTGATGGATTTCTTGCGAGATACATAGGCGGATCCAGCGCGCCACGAGGTCTCGATTTGTTCGGGAGGCGACGGCGGTGATGGACAGAGCCGGCACCGGTGAGGAAGCGCCTCTTCCTCCTCCTCCCGCCTGCTCGCCTCGCCGTCTTTCCGGCGGCGTCGTCGGCCTTGTCTTGGCCGCCGAGGCGAGTGTGGCGGCGAAGCGGCGATGGGGTTCGATCACATCTTTGGCGCCGATGGGGCACCATCTCTGCCGACCAAGAATCGCTGCGACTCCAATGGCTGCCTGCCCTGGAGGAGGAAGAAGATTTTTTTTCCTGTTCCGCTAACATGTGGGCCCTAGGTGTCATAAGGATGGTAAGGAATCCGGAGTTGTACCAAACGTTTTCGGAGATCTCTCCACGGTGGAGATCTGTGGATCTGCAGCCTCAGAGCTATTTTTCCAGAGCTGGAGCTCTCCCAAACACGCTCTTATAAGTCACACCACTTTAAGTCATGACTGTTTGGTTTCACAGGTAACTTATTTTGCACTTTTGCACTTTAAATCACCTTACTTATGGAACCGACATGCTCTTAATCGAAACCGTAGGAGCAAAATCAATCAATCGCCCTACAGTTAATTTGGGCCATCCTGTGGCCAGCGACGCTGCTGTGCCGTCGAGTTAATGGAAGGCTCTTTCCATGAAAAAAAAATTGGGCCATCCTCCGATTAGTATATGCTGTAGAAGGAAAATGGAGAAATTCTATTTAAAAAAACAGAGAGGGCCAACACAGTAAATTTGAAAACTGTGCTAGCAGAGGGTTATGGTGACGACACTTCTCTCATTCCATGGCACTCCCTCCCTTCTCTCCTCATAATTTTGATGTGACATGACATTTAATACTTATAACACTCTTATAACACTTTCTAATGAGACTGACTTTAAGGTGACTTCTTAATTACAACGGGCCGTTTGTTTGCTAAGACCGGCAACGAACCAACGGCAAATAGTAGGTGGCACAAATAATAGCAAAGTCTTAAAAAAACAATAGCAAAACCTAATATTTTGTAAGAAATTGTTGCTTCACGAGATGATGATGTTTTCTCTCTTCCGGTCTTCCCCCTCTAACACCGTGTCACCTAACAATCAGCAGCCATGAAACTTAGGGTCTGTTTGTTTGGTAGTGGCTGGTACTGATTTATCTAAAAGGAAATCTTCTTTTGGTGGTTGGTAGTGATTTTGTTACGAGAGAAAATCTTGGTAATAAGTCAGACGAATAGCGTGTATGTCTCTCGTCAATATGTGAAACTACTATTTCACAAATTTATTGTTAATAATTCTTATCTCATCAAATAATGCGCATAGAGGAATATAACGTAACATACCATCGGGACGAGGAGCCAGCCCTTCTATCAATTTGTTGTTTCCATTAATGACACCGTGTATGCGAATCTAGAAGTCCAAGGCGTAATCATTTCCGTTGGGTAAATAAGGGTCAGTAGTTCTTTTTTTTTACCAAAGGTTAGTGGTTACCAAGGTCACGTGACCCAGTAAAATCTATAAGACTGCCATATATATGAATTATGAACCATAATCGAGCATATTTTACACACTATTCCATTTTTGTAAAAAGAAAATTGAAGAAAAACATTTATTTCGCACGCCTGGCCTACGAAACCGGGCAGGGCCTCTTGTCCGGCTGCCTTTTGTCTCGCGGCCACAAAAAAAGGAAGCCCAACCAAGCCGCGGCCAGCTCTGCCTCCTATTCCTTCCCCCGCATTCCGGCAGCCTCGCCCCACGACCCGTGCGCCCCCGCGTCGCCGCTTCTCCTTCCGTCCTCGGCGAATCGAAGCCGCTAGCCCCCGACCCGACCGCCATGGCCGCTGCGCTGACCCGCCTCCGATCCGCCGTCGGGCGGCTCGGTCCCTCCCGCGCACGCGCCTTCTCCGCAGCAGCCGCCGAGGCCGAGGCCGCGGGCCCGCGCCGCGACTCTAGGGCTTTCACCGCTGCCGCGGTGGCCGCCGGGTCGGGGCTGGGTATCTGGCTGCTTCCCTCGAGCCCGCAGCCGCTCGCGGACTCCGGCCAGGTGGCGGACGCCGCCGCCGAAGCCGGCGGAGGCAAGGGGGCCTTCTCCGCATTTTTCGGCGGTCTCGGAGCCGCGGGGGAGCGGGAGGAGGAGCGCAGGTTCCTGTTCGGAGGTGAGCACCCCTGGCTCGACACGTGGCGCTATGATCATTAGCTGATACTCTATGCGTTATTTTGACTAGGGGCATTGATTGATGTCTCGGATCATGTGGATGACTACTATTCCCGTCCTGTTTGACGCTCCTGTTTGACGCTCGCGAACGATTTTATTAGTTCCCCCGTCATTCGTGTTCTTACAATTTCACGGAAATCTGTAGCCATATTTTTCTAGTCAAGTTAATTTTATCATGGTTGGTAGAAACGGCATACTAGCAAATTAATAATTTGTTCACGGTCCTTGTGCAGACTCGTATCGCAGGAGGGTGTTCTTCAACTACGAGAAGAGGATTAGGACGCGCAGCCCTCCAGAGAAGGTAACTCTGGCATGCCAAATTCAGGATGACCACTCTGCATCATATGCCAAATTATATTGTCATTGTAATTTTTGTGTTTCTGCTGCTAGATCTTCGAGTACTTTGCGTCTGTCCACAACCCAGAGAGTGAGATGTTGATGTCCACAACCCAGAGAGTGAGATGTACATGTTACCTACCGACTTGATGAGGGCGGTCGTTCCCGTTTTCCCTCCATCCGAGTCAAAAATTGTCAGGGAAGGGAGATTGAGGGGGGAACGCCACCCTGGCGAGCTACATTGTGCCCCGTCTGAGTTTTTCATGCTATTTGATACAAATGGTGATGGAGTCATCTCCTTTTCTGAGTAAGTGGGTTGTGACTACTGTTTGCAGTTTGCTCTGGTATCTAATATTCGCATATTGATAATTATTTGTGTTCTATCTAGTTTTTTTTTATGAAATGGGATAGTTAAAAGAAGCTACTGTAAGGGTATATATCACATATAGGTGCTCTTATAACGCCCTCTCAACTATGCATGCTTAGAGATGAAACATTGAGGTATCTTGCTAACGTGTCACTATAATATTAGTGTCACGTGGCTTTCTGTACTTATGTTTTTCTTAAAGCCGTATTCCATACGTAATTTGTAATGTTGCCATCATGCAGGTATATCTTCTTTGTTACACTACTCAGCATCCCTGAATCAAGCTTCAATGTGGCTTTCAAGATGTTTGACCTTGACCACAATGGGTGTTATCTTCCAGCTACTGGACATGTGCATAATGATTTGATATCATTTTTATTAAGAAATCCTGGTTATATGTGAATTATTGCTTTGTGGTTATGGTACCATTTCCCTTGTCTCCATGGAGTATATTTTAGGTCAGTCTTGCAAACAAATACAATCATTAGTACAGTTAAGCCAATGCAAGCCTTTACACAGTAAGTATACTATATAAATTAATAACTGTGAATGTCAAAGCTGTGCATGCTTTAAAGTCCATTTGGAAGAAAATCAGATAGAGTAGAAGAAATATCCGACATCACTAGTTGTTTGACTCGTGCAGTGTTTTACAATTTGGTACGTGCTTTACAAGGATGCCTTCAAACACATTTGTTTGTGCTACATTGTTGTTTGCATTTGGAAATTCACGCGCAGTTGGATTAATAATCCAGAAAAGACTTGCTTTACGAGCATTGTTAGTAAGGGTGTGAAGTGTGAATTTGGCAAGCTCTTTATCTATTTCCTCCTTATTATCATTTGCTATTATGTCTCTACAGGGAAATTGACAAGGATGAGTTTAAGAAAGTGATGACACTGATGCGGTCCTATAATCGGCAAGGAGCTGCCCACAGGGATGGTTTACGCTTTGGACGTAAGGTTGGTCAGCCAGTGGAAGATGGTGGACTGGTTGAGTACTTCTTCGGCAAGGATGGGAACGAACATCTACACTATGATAAGTTCTCTAGCTTTTTGAAGCAGTTGCATGACGAGGTGATTTGTTTCTTTCCATCCTTATATTCACTATGATTCTAGATAATTTTCTGTTCATGACTTATAACTTGAGTCACTTAATGAAAAAGCAAACGAGTCAGTGTTGTGTATCAATTAACTCCATTTTGTGAGTGTTTGCTTGCGGTGTTTCTTCAGAGCTCTAAACTATCCATTACTTCATGAAATGAATATCATGCTTGTCACAAAAACAGCTTCGGTTTTGTAGAAAGTATTGATGAACATGACTATGCTATATATGTAAATTTACTGATTAGTTCATATAGAGTTTATTGGGTTTGTAAAATTTTTATAAACAATCATACTGTGGAGAATATAATCAAATTAATGTACATGGAGAGGCTGCCACCCTGTCACTAATAGGTTCCCAATCCTTCCATTATGAACACACACAACTTATCTTGAATTTCCTTGTTTTCAGACTTTATAGTATGTGTTTCTTGGAAGCATTAAATTTTGATAAGGCCAACATTTCAAATATTTACTGTCAAAATGCATGTGTCTCATTTTGTATTAGTCTAGTGATTATTTCAGTTACACCCTAGCTGTTAAGTAGCATCTCGGATCCTTTAGGGTAGTAAAAATATGCTTCTTCAGCATAGAATCAGCACTAAAGGAATCAGTGAAAGCATGTAATTTTTCCTTAGTTCCAAATCAATTCCTTTTCCCCTCTTATTCTAACTCATGTTTTTTTTTTGGCTCAATCATCTACAGATTGTTCGCTTGGAGTTCAGTCACTATGATGTGAAATCATCCATGACAATACCTGTGAAGGACTTTGCATTATCCATGGTTGCTTCTGCTGACATGAATCACATAAATAAGCTACTGGACAGAGTTGATGATTTGGACGACAATCCTGATCTCAAGGATTTGCGCATTACCTTTGAGGTTGGACTGTTAGCTATCTAGGGACCCTGATCAAGTCGTCATAATTCTTGGCTTCACCATCTAATACCTTTTGAAATTATTATCTTGAATTTTAGGAGTTCAAGGCATTTGCTGATCTTCGGCGAAGGTTGGAACCATTTGCAATGGCTATCTTCAGCTATGGCAAAATAAACGGTTTGTTGACGAAGGAAGATCTAAAACGCGCTGCATCACACGTAAGGTTTTCTGACATGCCCTGTGTAGTTGTTTGAATTATCTATTACTAATGGAAGTGTATTCTTCCAAATTTCCTCAGAAGCAGCATTGAACCTCACCATTTCTCTCATTATGTAGTGTTCTACCCTACGCGCTAGCTATACAGTTTATTTATAGTTGGTATGCTACACTTATTCACAAATATGCAATCTTTTCTTTACAGGTTTGTGGAGTGGACTTGACTGACAAGGTAGTGGACACAATTTTCCATGTGTTTGATGCTGACCGTGATGGTAATCTAAGCTCAGAGGAGTTCCTGAGATCCTTGCAAAGACGAGAAAGTGACATTCGCCAGCCAACAACTTCAGGTTTCCTAGGGGTGCTTGCCTGCTGGCTGAACTGCACAAAATGCTCTCTTCAACAGATGCTGCCCCAGTAGATTATTTTGATGCTCGCCATACTAGTAATCCGCTGCCCTTGGTTGCTCTATGTTTAATCTAGGTATGCCAAACTCTCCTCGTATGAAATTAGTCCCTTTAGCTGTGTCATTCAGTTTTCATACAATTTCACCTAGTAGACTGCTCGTTAACGTCTCTTCTTTGGTTCGGTGCAGGAGCTGGAAGACCTGATCGTGTGACCAGTAGAGTTGTGAAGTGTGACCGTGCTTTGGATCTGTGCAGGAGCTGGAGAACCTGATCGATGATCAGTAGAGTTGTGAAGAGTGCCCGTGCGAGGACACGATTTTGTTGTAAATATACTACCCTGCGCGATGCAGATCAGAGTTGGTCATGCACGTAACTACGTAGCAGTTGTAAAGGAATATGTACCTTCCGTTCTTCTACACTGACCTTCAAATCGACCATCGACTTCGCTGGGTTCTTTTCTACCTGTCTTGTTTACTTATGTATATCCTCTTCATAGTGAGCAGCTACCCACTGTAACACAGATTTCATCTCCCACTCTCCAAACCGCAACGATCTCCAACTCTCCTGCCGAGCACGGATGGAGGAGCTCCGCAACCTCTCCCACCATGAGCTCGCCAAAGCGGCTGCCGTCGCGCTGCTGGAGGACCTCCGCGACCTCCCGCCATGAGTTCGCCAGAGCAGATTCCCGCGGCGTTGCCGAGCTCCATGACCTCCTACGGTGAGGAGGACGCACACTGCGAGAGGCCACATCTGTCGCATTGGCGTCTAGACGGGCGCACGCGGTGCTGAACGCCGCTGCCGCGTCGAGATGTGCGGTGCGGGAGGCCGCGACCGCCACTGTGGCGTTGAGCCGTCCGCGTGTGGGGTGCAGGAGGCCGTGTTCGCCGCCGCCATGTAGAGCTGGCCGTGCGAGCAGGAGGACGACCGTGGCCACGGGCCTCGGAGCTTGGTGGCGGCCATGGCCGCGGTGGAGGTGGTTGTTGCCACCATGTTTGTTGAAATGCCTCCGAGGCAAGAGAAGAGAAGAATGGGTGGTAAAGCTACCACTCCATAGGTGCAAGGTATGCATAGCTGCTGGGTATAAGCAAACAAACACAATCTCAAATGAGTCGGGCTCATTTTGGCTAGTGACACAAACAACCGATCTTGCACCATTTGAACCAGTCTCTAGCTAGCCATGCCATGGCGAGCTAGCCAGGCTGGCTAGATACAGGTGCACAAACACGCTCTTTGGAGAGCCGGTGAGACACGAGGTGGGATGAAGAATCTATTGGAGCTAATTTTTGAGGTTGAGGGTTGCCAAAGTTTAGCTTGCAAGTGGGATGGGGTGCTTCTTGAAGATGCTACAAAGGAGGGGGAAAACATATTTTGCATGTGAATGTGATACTACATAGTTGAAATTGTCGTATGCAAACTAGCGACACTAATTATGAGCATTAAACGTGAATTAACAAAACTCATTTCATAATCCTCGGCTCAAAACAAGACGAATCTAAGGAGAGACTAATTATGTTATGATTAGACAATGTCATGCTACATTAAACAACATCTGATGATAGATTAATTAAGGTTAATGGATTCGTCTCGCAATTTCCGTGCATCTGTGTAATTAATTTTATAATTAATCTATGTTTAGTCCTTCTAATACGTCTTGTTTTAGGATCCATAAATTTCTCTCCATATTTTTTTTTCCGAACTATAAACACGCCTGAACACATACATGTACAATGAACTGTTGTCATGGGCATGACCGGAAGCTGCGTCAGTACAGGAGCCTAACGTTGAGCCTCCTGAGCCAAATGGAGTGCAGCACCATGTGGATCATGTCGAACCTCTGCGCCGGCCGGTGCATCACGAAGTGCCGCTGCGCCTGCAGCATCCTGGCGCGCAGCACCCGGTACCTTCGCTCCGACACCCCCATGAGGATGTCCTTGAGCTCCGGTATCCTCGCCGACGGCACGGCCACCGACATCTTGCTCCAGTCCAGCACGTCGCCGAACGGCGGCGGGTACCCGTCGGAGATGATCACGGGCACGCAGCCGGAGAACACCGACTCCACCACCCTCGGGCTCGCCACCTCGAAGCCGCTGGGGCAGAGGCAGAAGCGTGCCCTGGCCATGAGCGCGTGGTAGTCCTGCCCCGCGGGGAGGTACTCGTGGATGTCCATGTCCGGGTCATTTTTCCCGAGCCAGTACCCCAGCAGAGCCTTGCGGATGTGCCCGTGCATCCCGCCGGCGAAGAAGGCCAGCGTGGTGCGGTTCTCCGGCGGGAGCCCGAAGGTTGGGCGCCGGAGGATGCCGTCGGCGAGGTTCACCTCCGGCAGCGTGGCGTCCTTGCGTGGTCTGAACCCCTCCGAGGTGTTGGCGTTGCACAGCACCCGGATCGCGTTGGTGTAGAGCTCCCGGTTGCCTTCGGAGACCAGCGGTGCCCAGTCGTGGCACGAGACGATGACGTGGTCGGCGCCGCGGGACCTGTTCCAGTAGGGGTACCTGCCGGCGACGACGTCGATGTAGTCGGCGAGCGTGCGGCGCATGGGCGCGACGTAGGCCGTGGTGTTGAGCCTGTAGATGTACTGCACGAGGTTGCAGACGCTGACGGGGAGCAGGAACGCGTGGGCCTCGCCGGGGTGGCGCGCGGCGAAGGGGTTTCGGGGGTCCTCCATCTCCTCCAGGAACTGGCCCTCGATGGAGTAGATGTCGGCGCTCGGGCCGAGGTGCGCCAGCGGCGGCTCGCCCTCCCTGTACGTCCATATCTTGAACTTCCTCTCCATCTCCAGGTAGCTCCTGGTGATCCAGTTCTAATTCAAGATCGAGCTACTCCATTTGTGCACGACATTCTTTACATATGTCCAAGATCCCGGAGAGCTACAGCAACGTGGGTGATGATCACAGTACCTGTGGAAAGCCCTGGGGTTCCGATAGATGGCGCCGCGCGGCACGAAGGCGTCGCCGACGTCCTTGAAGCTCCGCCGGGCGCTGTCGGCCGCCGTCGCCGGGGCCTCCCGGGCGGCTCGGCGGATGGCCGCACGAGACCGGGCAAGGGATTCCTCGATCAGCCCGATGCTCACCTAAAGACACACACGCGTGTACACATAATCAAACACGACGCGTATTTCCGCGGAGAGTCGTCGTGCGGCACATGCATAGCGCGTTGGAGGCTTGGAGCACGGGCGGCGTGCGTCTGTCACGTACGTACCTTCCCGGCTGCGTGCTGCGCACCCGCCGCCTTCCAGGGCTCATGCGGAACGTGCCGCAGGAAGTGCTCGCGGCGGCGCTCACGGCTGGCGGCCGACTCGGTGTCGCCGACTCCGCCCAGGAACGCGGCGGCGAGGAGCGCGAAGGCGACGAGCGGCACGGTGATCGCGGCCACGCGGCCGCCGTTCTCCATTGCAGGAACCCGGGCGTCTGCTCGACCCGAGCTGCTCCGCGCGCGGCGATCCTTCCCCGCTCGCCGAATCCGCTAGTACTGCTCCAACGACCGCCCGCGCATGTTGCACCCTCTCTTGTTGACTCCCGAACTGACAGCCCGAACAATCCTGCGGTTTTGTTGCGATCCGGAAGTGAAACTTTATCGAGTTCGTTGCAACGGCGGCGGCCGCGCGATTCTCGGCACAAGCAGGGCGATCGGGAGCTCGAGATCTCCTGCTGCACCGGACCGTGCCACCCGGGCACAAGAGATGGAAGAGGGGAGCTGCCCCGGCCTGGTCTCTGGGGTCCCAACGACGAGGGCGTGTGGCGTGTGCACCCACGAGGCCGCGCGACACCGAGTGCACGGCAGGTGAGGTTTGGTTTGGCAAGTTTGGTTGAAGTTTGGGTCGAGGCAGGCGACATATGTGTACGTGCAAAACTCTGCTTGACCTGGATCAGGTTGTGGATTCATCATGTTATAACCTTTCAAAAAAAAATTCATCATGTTAACTTTGGCAATTCAGGATTTGGTAGCGACTGCCAACGTCGGAAGGTTCGCTATTTTTATCGAGAAGAGTGTCCGCATAGGACACCGCTAACACGAAACAAGCTTTGGCGTCCTTCGTGTTGCGCAGATGCCGTTCAGCCAGATCAGGTGGGTTGAGCAAAATCAGGGCTGGGAGCGGCTTCACAACGGAAAATCTGCTGTCTTTTCAAGGAACCCTGAACTCCTGAAGGAACTTGGAAGCTACCAGACAACGAGAGCAACCCGAACGTCAGCGAGGGCAACAGGGCAAAATATAATAAGGGAGAAGAAAAGGGAAATCAAAGCATTCAGAAACCACAAAACGTTCAGCTCCAGTTAACAGGGAAGCAACATGTACGACACACATGCATATGCGTACAGCATCGGTCTCCCAGATGGCGAGGAAGCGCGCTATTTACAACTGTTTCTTCCCGTCGCGCCTTGGGAGGGTGCTCGCACGGTGCAAAGCAAGTTACCCAGTTCTACAGCGTCCCGAAAAGAGAGCACGCTGACACCGAGCATTAGACTTGCCGCACACTAACGGTATTATTAACTTACATGTCTGCCTTCATCTCAGGCTCTTCCAAGACTATCTACATAACAGCCTGCTCCAGCCTGACGATTATTTACAGCAGGCGTCGGTGGGTGGCAACTGGCAAGCTACTCAGGCCGCATGCTGATCAGATTAGGCAGCGTCGTGGCCAGGAGCTTCTTCATCTCATTTGCCGTGACCCTGGTTGAGTCCAGGGACAGCGACCGCAGGTTCTGCAGGTCCTTCAGGTGTTTCAGACCGGCGTTGGACACCCGGGAGTTTGAGACGTTCAAGTTGACCAAAGCGGTCAAGCCTGTAGCACACGGACGGCCATGAGATTTAGTGGCATCAAGGGAGCTGGGACGGGGATCATATATGCAGGCAAGCGCCTGTGTAGAATTAAAAGCAAAGAATTTATTTCCATATGTAAGAGCAGTACCAGAAATCAGCTCCAAGGTTTTGTCCGTCAGGTTAACATTTTGAGAAAGGTTCAGCTGCGTCAGAGCTTTCAGATCCTTGATGTTCTTCACTCCAGCATCGGTAATGAACCCACCACAGACCTCAAGAGACTTAAGATTCTTAAAACCTGCAGGAGTGTAACTTTGAGTCAAGTGATGTAGCCTGCTTAACTACAGATGAGGTCTCCAAAATGATCTTAAAATTGGAAACAAGGATGCCTAAATGACACCACCCAGAGGCAAAGCTATACCGTCATCAGGGGGTGCAGACGCACCCACAAAATTTTGCAAAAAACAGTGATTAAGACCAAACTTCCACCATAAATGCACCCCCAATAGTTCAACTATATGCACCCACAAGGCCACAATGCAAGTATACCCCCTTCCAATTCGCTCTAGCTTCATCACTGTCACCACCCAACAAATAGGCTTACACAGGAGGGGCCCAGCAAAGCACAGTCTTTCTATATATATGACCTCAACCAAGTTACAGCAGACAAGTGTGTTTGTTAAAAGTGCCTATGTTAACTGACAAAATTATCCATTTTGTGTTGTGTGATATATGATAGTGTATCATTTCATGAAACCCCCTTCACGAATAAGGCTGGTATTGCTACATATTAAATTACCTCACTTGTGTAATATTCCGGACAAGTTGAAGAGTTGAAATTAAGCTATGATTGGTAGTCTCTAGATAGAACACATGGAAAAATTGTAGCTTAACATCTAATTTCACAAGTGAAGTTTACTCTGAAGTGTGATCTTACATCTGAAGCAGTTTGCACCATAGTCGGTTATGCGAGCTCCAAAAAGGTCAAGATGTGTCAGCCCAGTGAGACCTGAATTATCAACATGGATCAAATTTCGGTTAATATGAAGTGGTACTGAAAGTCTGGAATGTAGGTTTGTAACAACTCAGAGCACCTAATTTGCAACCAAACAAATTGATCAAGCCAAATATTGCTCATATTACATAATAGTGTCCTATTATAAGTCATAGTTGAGGCAACAACCAATGATCCAAATTTGAGCCCAAAAGAGAACACACACCAAGATTTCACAAAAATTGATAAATAATAAGAACATGCAGCACAAAACTCAGAATGTGGTAAACTTTTACCCGAACTATTAGTTTGGAAAAAGTTGTATACCATAAATTGGATAAAATAAGAATCATGAAGAAACAATCCCAGTATGATACATACTCGTAAGTGCTGCCAAGCCAACATCAGTAATTTGGCGGTTGTCAAGATTGACTGCCTTAAGTGAACTCAGCATGGAGATCTTCTTCATACTAATGTCTGTAACCAAAGTAAATGAGAGATTGATAGTTTGCAGATTACGAAGGCCTGCAGAAACGGAATAACAGAAACCCATAATCAGCATGTTTCTCAGGTTTTAGCTTCATGAAAATATTTAATCACCGCAAACACCACTGTTGAAAAAATTTATCATGAGTTCTACTATGTATAGGGTTAGCTCAGTTTAGCTGCTAAAAAATGATGCTGCTAAAAAATGATGAGAACTAAAAAGTGTCTGACAAACCAGATAGATGATGGAGTCCATTGTTTCCAACTTCAGTATCAGAAAGCTCTAAGCTTTGTAGTAGCACAAGGCCTGCATTGACATAGACCTATACTGTCACAAATACAAATACTCTTAAAAGCTCCAAGTGTAAAGAAGGAACAATTATTCACAAATACAAGCTGCATGTAATCCTAGTTAAATAATTAGTTTTTTCTAAGAACACATGGTTGATGCTAAACCTGCAGGAATATAAGCAGGAATGGATAAACAAATTGAGAGATGATACTTAAAGACTGGTAAATATGCAACTCACCTTTCAGATACTGCAGACCTTCATCTCCAATCTTGCACGAATCCAAGTTCAAGGACTCCAAATTGATTAATTCTAGAAGCAACAAAGGAGCACAAGAATTTAACTTTAACAAATTGAAGTTCTGCTCTACAATTATTTTTGTTTTTAAATATCTTTCAAAGTAAGAGGGGATCATCATTTGGCAGAAATAAGCATTAGCACCCAGTGGAAATTACATTCCTTAATTTTAAAATTTTGGTTTTGACATTATTATTTTTGTCTGATGTATGTATTTTGTTATTTGCACTAGTTTATGATCAACTATATTTAGTTCCACAATTCATGTTCCTTGCTTATCAATCAGAGCACCAAGGAAACAAAAAAAGTCACCAGGCCATTTTATCAGTGAATAGTATCTAGCCAATCCTTGTAAGAACCTGTTCATTTAAATTCTTAAAAGAAACAATCACCATTGGATGATCTAATGAGGTGATACCATATGCAAAACCAAGACCTCAAAATAAATAGAAACTATCAAAATAAAAGAGAGAATACCAATTTTATGCATGCATTGTTTGTGACTTGTTTAGCTCCAAATCTAATCTAAGAAAAATAAGACACGAGTTTTTAACCACAATACAGTAAGGTAGTCCTACCTTTGAGATGCACCAAACAAGCATCTGTAATATAGTTAAATCCCAAGTTTAAAATCTTCAATTTTCTAAGACCTGGAAAGCAGTGGTAGGCAATCAATTAGATTGCAAAGCATGACATAAACATGCAGAAGTATTGTTTAGAGCAGCTATCATGGCAACACATGCTCAGCGGCTAACTAAGCAAGCGTGATTCAAAACAGCAATGCATCTACCATCTACTGTGCATAAAAGCAGGTAAAACCTTCAGTAATACTTTTTTTGAGTTGGAAACATAAGCATTTTTTTAGTCAGCAAGAAGCATTACATTTAGTCATTTACCTTCAAAGTTTTCACAGCCATCATCATATATACCACAACGATTCAAATTCAATGATATCAATGAAGCCAATCCTACAAAAGTGAATGGCCATAAGTTAAAAAATCTTCCAGAACATCAGTCACTGCTTAGAAGATGCACTTAACACCTACGACTAACATCCAAGAAAATAAACACAAAACTGCAAAATGTACGAGAATACTGAATAGATGACACATATAAATCAGTGATCAGTGCAAAAGAGTATATAAGCAAGCAGTAGTCAGGCCTCATCTGCAAGAGTAGAATCCTAACTCCCAAGGAAAACTATTTAAATCTGCATTATCATGATAGATATTTAAAATAAACATAAAAAAGTAAACATGCTTAAATGGCAAGCTAACTATATTTGCTACCAATTTGTTCTGAGAACTTGCCATTTTATTAGCAACATTTATCCACTGATTGAACGCTTGTTTACAGAAAATCAAGAGTTTCTTCAGGACATTTATGGCACATAATTTGGGAAAATGGACAGATATTCATAGGAAATCAGTAGATTATAAATCCGCAAAGTCTAACTGCAGATGAACCAATCAAACAACAGAAAAAGATATGGAAGTTTTAAGTTCAAACACAATGAAGACTAGGTGGCACAAGATGAGATACTCAGGAAAGATGCAAGACCTGAAATAGCTTCCAAACAAGCAGCAGTCAATGTGCAGCCCTCTAGGTTCAAGTGGGTGAGCTTCAACAAGCCTACAGGAAAGAAATGGTAAAAATACACAGTTATATGACCGACTTCCAGATAAACACTTAAAAATATGCACTTGCAGAAACAGTGAAACACAGGTCATCAATATACATTACACAGGTACATGCATTCAACAGAAAAAAAAATATTTATCCACCTCCAAACTGGTAAAGAAATTTGAGATCCTGTTTACCTCTAAGATAGGATACACCCAGATCTGTGATCCTGCAACATGATAATTGAAGATCCTTCAAATTGGTAAGATCTACGAAGTAAAGATGATTGTCAGCTTTGCAAGGATGGGGGGCACTAGATATGACATCTAAGAAATTTTACTAAGTTGAAAATGAAAAATAGATTAATTTCTGTTACAGCAATCTGTTTGTCTGACTTTTGATACCATATGGCATATGCTATATCTGAAGAAAAACACAAGAACAAACATATATACTGGTACCTGTTAAATATATGATATCTGAATCTGCAATATAATTGCAATATCTCAAATTCAGTGACTCCAGCTTTCTCAGATCTGAAAAAAGACAATCGAACTGATATTTCAAGCTAACTCAGAAAGTAGTGGAAATTCATGAGGACCAGAGGAGACCTTTTAAATGAATAAGGCCACCATGAATCTTTAGGCAACCTTCAAGGTCAAGATTTACTAAGTTAATTAAATTTGCAAAGGCTCTCATTCCTTCAGCAGTAACACCGTTACTTCTCTTGAAACTTAAAGAAGTCAGGTTTGAAAGTCCTGCAGGCATAGAGGCATTAAAGATTCAGCATAACAAAACACAAGTTCTGGCAGATAGCAGTTTAATTGCCTACTAGGTTATAACAGAAACTTAATAAAAAGAGCTTTGTATTGGAAGTGCAGCAATGAGTCCAAGGTTGGCAATGATTGACTTTGATAACAGACCATTTGTATTCGACTATTCAAAAGGAGAGAGAAAAAAAGATAACAAGCCATTAAAGAACCAACTTGACAGTAGTGCACTCATCTTGCAGAATAAACAACAGTTTTAAGTTCATTTCGAAAACCATCCGAAGTGACCTAAAGTCATCCAAATTGATAAAAGAACCAGTAAGAAGCATGTGATTGACCTGACAACATTCCCAGGCTTTGTTCAGAGATTTGATCACAGTAATTGCATGCCAAGCTTTGTATATTTGAGCAATCTCTAAGAAGATCTATCCCACTATCAGTTACTTCAGAGCAAGAAACATCAACTGACAACAATGATTTTCTTTGAGATGCCACTACTTCCATCCAAGCATCCTTCACTCCAGGGTACTCCCCTAAGCAAATATCCTACGAGAGAGACATAAAAAGGAACAATTAGCACAAGTGAACTTTCCTCATAGTTTCATATGCTACAAGAATGATATGGAAATGTATATGTGAACAAAAACCTAGTTTCAGTTGATATTCTCAATACCAAGTTGATTATCAATTATATGTGCTTAAGTAGTTACGTGATTTCCAAATGAGGAAAGAACATTTAAGCAACTTTGATAGAACACAGATCTGACTTTCATGGAACAAGTTCCACACTTGCCACTTGCTAAACAGTTCTTGCTCATTCCAATTATTGAATACCAGCTTCAAAGTTCAGCATGCATATGCATCTTACAGGATCAAGCTATGTGCTATACTTGCTAGAAAGCTAAATATTATGTATTTTTGTGGTAAATGGTACGACAGTGCTCCTACTGGAATGCTATATATTAGAACAAAAACATTACCTGCAGAGCACAATCCCTAAAAGTTTGAAGCGATGCCTCTGTAAGACAGTTTGATTCTACTAGCTTATTGAAAATCTGCTGGCTGAGATCCCTTGGCAGCATCGTGAAAGTAGAATACTTGTCTATATCCTGCAAATATTGATGGGTTAAAAAAGGGGGAAGACATTCCATCTCATAATATAAACACAAGTAACCACAGTACTACCTTGCAGACTCTAGCCACACAAAGATCCATGAGGGACGGGCATTGCCCAGGACCCTCCCCTTGCCCTTTACGAGAGACATCAGAATTGGTCCGGGGCAGCGAGAGCAGCAACCATTTCAAGCTGCTGGTCTTTGAGAACCTTGGGGATGTCTGCAAAGAGTCTCCCTCATCCACCAATTGGCTTCTCTTCCTAGAGCACACGCCACCCATGATGGAGGCACAAAATCGAACCCACTTCTCTCAGTATCAACAATTTTGGTGCTATAAGAAACTGGTAGCTGCAGCGCCACTATCTTATCACCCAATTATGGAGAAGCCCAAGACAACCTCCATCACCTCCCATTCTATTCTGCAACATTAAGAATCATTAGAAGAATCAACGGCAGCTCAAAACCCACCAGACACAACATTAACATTTCAGTTTGTGCTGTTTTTAACTTTATTAAGTGCTCTGCTTCCACATATAACACTAATCAAACGACTAGATAAAAATGCGTCAATCAAACATCCAACCTTATCCTAACACCAAAATACACAGCCACAAACAAATCGAAACTGGGAGAAATTACAAGAAAAATAAAACCGTTAAGATTTTACGATGGCATATATTGGCAACTATCGTCTACGGATCGAACAACAGCCCTGCACTCCTGCTCCTGCACATCCCCAAATACAGAAGCCCCGGTCGAGTAGCACCACCAGAAAACGCAAGACATAAAACAAAACACGGAAGCAATCCTGCCCCAATCCGACCGAACAGAGATCGGATGGAAGGAACCACCCGAAACCTCACTGATCACGATCAATCCATCGGCCAGTCCCCTTCGGAGGTAAAAAGAAGAAATCCCAAACAATCCGAGGATAGATACTAGATAGTTACACCAAAAGCGCAAGAGGTTAGAACCTAATTGAGGGGAAAGTCACAGCGCCCAACCACCCCCCTCACCCAGCAAGTCCCGCACAAACATCAGAGTCAGCACCACACAGTCACACACACACACACCAGTCGCGGAATTCTCACCTAACCGGAGACCAGCGTGCCGCCGCCGCCGCCGCCGAAGCCAACCAACCAACCACGGCCACGCCCCCACGGCTTGGGTTTATCCACCCCGCACGGCTCAGCTCCACCGCTTTGCGACTGGGAGCACGAGAGCGGAGAGGGATGGTTCTGCGTGCGCTGATAAATATCTGACGAGTTCTAGCGGAGGGGGAAGGAGGAAATGGCAGTGGGGGAGAAAGTGTTACAGGAGAGAGAGCCGAGGCGGCGGCGCGCGTGAGCTCCACGTGTCCCGCGGGCCGACGGATCGGTTCCGCCGACGGGTGGGCCTGGTGCGGGAGGCCGAGAGAGAGCGGCTCGTGTGGGGGGTCAGGGGTGTAGGGGTGGGCCCCTGGAGCGGAGGGGATAAGGTGAATGGGGCACGCAAGGGATCGGCCGCGAGCGCTGCTAGCCCGCTGATTCTGCGGCCGGATGTGTGGCCCTTTTACTATTGGTCGGGGCATCGGAGCGGAGGACGACATGTGTGGGTTCCACCGTGATTCCTTTTGCTATCAATGTTTTCTTCTATATACGGGGTAAAGCAGCATGGAAATATGGTTTGGGCGTGGAATTTAAACTTTGTTGATTGAGATTGACATTGAAAATGGTGTTGTAAGATTTAGCAATTGCTTTTGTTTGTAATTCGAAAACTAGATAGGTTTGTCCGGCCGCGAGCTTCTCTTTAGCCTGGTTGGCGCGTCCACCCTGCAGATGCTCCATTGCTCTCCTGTGGAAAAATTGGCGCGTGGCACTCCACCTTGACCCGGCGCCGTCCACAGGGGCGGATCTAAATAGTCTTGACCCCATTGTTTAAGTAGACCTGACCCGATGGCGTTTTAGTCTGCATTCGCCCCTGGCCGTCCACTGACACTAGTTGAGCCGCGGCACGCGGTCGCAGAAGATCCCTGCCCAGAGGACCATTGGCAGACGATAATAGTAGTAGTACGCAACATGTACGGGCTGAAATAAACACGTCACACGCACGGCCACGGACGCCTGTCGAAGGAAGCATCTAGATAGCCATCCACTCCTTCCTACCCGTACTGTAGGAACTACTAGTCATGGGCGTCACGGATGAAACGCTGCCGCTGGTGCCTCCACGGACACGGACGGAGCGCCGGCCCCCGGCCGTGGCCTGGCGCCCGCGAGTCGTCGGAGCCTTTTAGAAGCGATCCGGCCAAGACGAGGCCGGCACGGGATCGCGCTCAGGCGCTTCGGTCGGAGGCGCAGCAAGTGTGGCGCGCCACCCACCCACCCATGCTTGCCCCGAAAGGGACGGCGCCGGGGGGATTCGCTAAATCACCGATCACCGAGATCGCATTTTCGGCGAGGAGGCATCATCACACAACCGATTTCCCACTCCTGCTCCGCGCCGACGAGCGACGGTGATGATGCCAAACCGGACCGGCGGTTTAACTGCTTTCCCGATCGACCTTTTCGCCGTCCAGCCAAAGCGTCAAAAATCGAGCGTCCGTGTCGACACTTTTCGCCCCGAACGGAACCGATTCGTGTCTCACCTTTCGTCGGAGCGCTCTGGAGCAAGTGTCACTCGCCCGCCGGTCGTTCTCGCATCTGCCTTTCGCTGTAATGTGGCGCGGCACCACGTACAGATGCCTTTGGCTTGGGCGGAGGACATGGCGCTGCCGGCCGTCGGTGAGCTTGACAAGAAGGGCGGAAATAGTATCTCCGATGCTATAGATGCATATATGATGTGATACGAATAGAGGTTTTTATCGGATTTGACGGAAGGGACGACGCACGCAGGGCGTGCATGTTTGGTTGGTTGGGCCACGGCGCGGCGCCATGCACGACATCGCCCCAGCAGCACTGCAGCAGGGAATGACGACGGGGCGAGGTCCCGAGGACGACCGGCGCGGCGCTCGGCGGTGACGTACTCGGTCTTGCTCTCCGACTGAATTCTCACGAGTCCTGATTGATCCATCCATCGTCTGGATGTAACACGTCGCCGAGCTGACTCAGGGCACGCACGCGTGCGTGCTGATTAGTTTAGCGTGTGTTCTGGACACGTGTTGGGGGGGACGGAAGGATCGGTGACTCATCATCTCTGTGCTGTGCCCACGCTGCTGTTTGTGCTGTACGCTTCTGGTTCGCTTGCCGTTTCTTTCCTGCACAACAAGCAGGTGAGTGAAATCCAAAGCCAAGTCAAGTCGATAAAAGAGCAAAAGGTACATACATCCAGATATGTGCAAGTTGAATTATATGTATTTAGAGCATGATTAGATTATCACTGGAGCCCTACTCCCTGATGTTGCATCGTCTCGCTGTGTGGCAAAGTTGATTGAGGACACGCTCATGATCTGCCAGAAATTAACCTATACCTTGTCCGTCTGGCTAGTGGCTGGTGCCAATTTACTTTGAGAGAAGTACTGCTTACAGATGGTGGCTGATTTGTTCTGCAGTTGCGTTTTATCAGGTGATGAACAGCGCTTGAAATTCTGGTGCTGTGCTAATAAGAGATGACCGACCGATTGCGCTGAGACACCGTGCACGGTGGTATGACGATACCTGCCGGCTGCCCGGTCAAGTTGATCGCTACACGCCTACTACACAGGATGTCGCTCGTTTTGCTTTCTTGGCATGACGTCCAAAAGATTCAGACCAGTTTTATTTATATTTTCTTGTTCATGTAAAACATTATGCTGTGTAGGAACTACGTCCGTCCTCGTCAGCGAATGTGCTACTCCCTCCACTGTACATAACTTTTACTACCTAGATTTATATGTCCACGTACTCAGTTTTTGCTATAAATTTAGAACACAACCAAAATGAATAGTACTGAGTAATAAGCTCGCAATTTGCCCGCTCATTTTTTTTTGCTGATGCCAAAGATAAATACGGAGTACTGCACAGCATGCAAACAGCTAGTTGACAGCATAATCCAATATGTGCTGTTGCTTTACATAACACAAGCCATTTGTTTTACATAACACAAGCTAGGGGAGCCCTGAGTTTTTGCTGCTCCTGTCCTTGATTCTAGTCCTCAACGAGAAAAAATGCGCGCATTAGCGTACCCCAAGGAACCAAAGCTAACAACACCAATCAGAAATGTATTCCTGTCATAGGCCCTCATGCGCTTCTCATGCTCCTCTTGATGCCTTCAGAAAGAAAAAAAATGTGCAAGGCAAAGAAAGATGTTAGCACAGTTTTGAGATTGAATAACAAATTTAGAATGCCAGATGCAAAGAAAAGAAAGTAGGGTTTGTACTTCATGTTTTGTTTGAGCAGTGCTCCAATAGGTCCAGCCATCTCTTCAGCAGAATATTTGGCAGGATCTGTAACTCTTGCAGCACTTGAGCTCCTTAGGATATCCTGCAGCTCAATAGTTCCAGGAAAAAAACATCAGTTGTACATTCTACGTTGATGTTACCATGTCTCAATGCATCAATAAACTTGAAAAATGCCATTTTAGCTCTTATATTCGTAGAAGCTAGTGCTCAATAAGCTCCAAACAGATTACTTCACAGCTGGGTAAAGGAATCCTCTTGGTTTTATAATATACACATGTAATTGAGCATGGAAAACATGAGTGCTGGCGTTAGAGGACACCGTCGCATACAGATTGCTTTCTATTTCAGCAAACAACACTTGACAAGAACTAAGGCACAGTTTCTATTTATATAATCTCCTATGAAGCAATGAAGATCAAAACTTGATCTCATGAATGCAACTACAACGTTGAACAAGGAGCATGTGAAGGGGGAACCCCATCAAGATTGCTGCATACATACGTGTTGCATCTTTGATACGTTACCAAGCAGTTCATGTATAACAGAAGGGTACAACATCATAAAAGAATGGAAGGAAAAAAAATAGGACAAAGAAACAAATGAGGCATCATAAAACAACAGAGGATGCTGGTGTTGCAGGACATCAGGGAGTGCTGCGGGCATGTACGATATTATGGAATCAAGAGGATCAGTGTCAATTTGTAGGTATGACTTGACATGAAGGACAATAAAAAAGAGTGAAATTTCGTCTTTGAAGGAAATGGTGGCCCTATTTCAGTTTGAAATATTAACATAATAACATAAACAAAGGAATACATTGCAACAAAGTATTGCAAACATAAATTAATCGATTTGTGCTTTTATGAAAAGAACGACGGTATGGGTAAAATGTTAAATCTGTTAAGTGGGGAAGCCAGGACAGGGATTGACAAAGAAATTTACCCGTAATTGCTCCATACCAGGAGGAATTGAGCAAAACAAATACCCAAACACCAAAATAAGGCCTAAGGAAAACTGGTAGTAATTTGCTACCGCAGAGCAAAGCAGACCCAGATCATGCAGGATGGAGGGGGCGGCGAACCTTGGGGACGAAGGCGCCATAGCCCGGCATCCGAAGCGGAAGGGCCTTCAACTTGACGACCAGAGAGCGCAGCGCCATGGCAGCGACGGGCGGCGGGATCTGGAGAGGACGGCGAACGGAGGGGAAGCGAGGCTAGGGTTGGTTGCCTGTTCTTTCTCAGGGACGGGATTGTGTTTCGCTGGTTCGCGTGCCCTTTATTCTCTGTCAAAACTGGCAAGGAAGGGAAAGCCGTATCGGTATCCATCCATCTCCGAGTCCGCCCGCTCTCGGCCGCCTGTCCTAGAACCTAGAGCGGTGGGCCGGCCCAGAGGCAATTGCTGTCTGGGCATCTTGATCTCAGGCCCTAACTTAGGAAAATTCTAAGAGTACCTTTTTTATATTTTTCTTCGATTTTACGAAAATAAATAGTCGAATTCAACCTGGGCAGAAATAGCCTCGAACCACCGTTTGAAATTGCAGTTGGCTTCCTACCGCCGTTTGAAGGGAAAGCCGGAAACGGCGGTAAGTGCCCGCCAAACGCCACTTCAAACGGCATGGCAGCCCCCACGCGGGCCCGCCGACGATACCTACCCCAAGGCCAAGGGCGGCAGGCGACCAACCGCCGTTTGAACTAGTGGTTGACGACCGTTGTGGACCTACCACCGCCATTCAACGGGCGGCAGATCACGCTTATAAGGGTCGCGCCTTGCCGCCCACGCCTCCTCCCCTTGCCTCTTCTTCCCTCCTTCGTGGCCTTCTTTGGTGTCCATCAGGTGTCTCCAATACTTTCCTCTTATAATTAGTTTAAATATGATAGAAATAGTTTAGAAAAATCCTAGAAATAGTTTAGAAATCCTAGAAATAGTTTAGAAATATTAGAAATAGTTTAGAAATCTAGAAATAGTTTAGAAAACCTAGAAATAGTTTAGAAAATCCTAGAAATAGTTTGGAAATTCGTTCCTAGAAATACTTTAAAAATTATAGGAATACTAATTATAGAAATACTTTGGGAATTCCTAGAAATACTTTGGAAATTCCTAAAAATTCTTTATAAATTGTAGAAATATTTTGGAAATTGTAGAAATGCTTTGGAAATTCCTAGAAATGCTTTAGAAATTTGTAGAAATGCTTAGAAATTATGTGTGACTTTATATTTCAATTTTTTTTGCAGCTATGGCTCAGCAGCAGGCGCCGCCTTTTCCGCAGCCCCGCTGCTGGTCCTCCTGGAGCCGCCAGACGTCGCCCGAGCTCTTCGACGAGACCACAGACAGGGCGCACCGGTCCTACCACTCCGCGATCTGCGGGACAGAGCTAGGCACCGTGTGTTTTAGAGGCCCGGGGCACTACATGCCGCTCACCCTTACCGGTGTCCATGTAATACGATACCTTGGTTTCTTTGTATTTCCTCATTTAATTTCGTAATTAATATTTATTTTCGTTTTGTGGTGCAGGCTACGCGCAGCAGGGCTTCTTCCCCTAGCGTGTTTGGTTGAGGGGGACCTCATGCGGGCCGCTTTGCGCCCGAGCGCAGCCGCTTTGGGTTCGACTACTACCGGTCTCAAGGACCGGACCTGGCGCCCGAGACGCGCTTCCATTTCCGGGAGATGGTAGTGACTTTGGAGGACGTGGCCTCCTCTTCTGCCACGTGGGAGCCCATGGGGGCTTGCCCCGACGCCTCGGGCGCGATGATATCCTCGCGAGGTTCACGGAGTGGTGCGCTGCATCGATGCGCCGAGGTGCCTCGACTTCACCAACTCCCACGGCCCCACGAGCGCGCAAGTACAACGACGATCTCTATCTCTATATCGTGTTTTCATAGTATCGTTGTTCACCGCTGAATTTTGAATTTTGCAGCCTCAACATGACATGAGAGACGACGCCGACGAGCAACATGCACTTGGAGGCGCACTGTGGCCGCTCGCCACGTGATGTTCTCAGGGTCCTGGGGACGCGTGTCGAGGTTCCCGATCCCCACGCGCGGAGGATCGCCGACGCCACCATGGAGAAGATGCCCCAGATCAACTGGGCGCCTGCAGCGGCCGCGACGCAGGGCACAGGCGCCGGGTGCACCAAGACGGGCACCCAGCCGATCCTCCTCGGATGCCCTCTTCTGCTGCACCTGTGGAGCTACGAGCGGCTTCCCGTCGGTCCATCGGTCGACCGATCGCCGTACCAAGTGCTGGAGGAGGGCACAACCCAGCAGACAGGCCGACCATGGGGTCGATGTGGTGCCACCGCCAGGTTCGTACTTCGAGCTAACTTCGTTCGTTAGCTATCATAAAATAATGCAATTCGTCGAGCTAACTTATTCTCTTGTTAGCAGCTCTCTTGGACGGAGCAGACTAGGAGGTCGTACCTGGACTTCGTCGGCCAGATCAACAACCTCACAGACCGCGAGGTTATTTGGCAGCCGTTCACCGATGCCTTGGTCGCCACGCGTGCACCGCAGGGTCTCTCGTCCCTGTGCTTTCGGGACCGTGACTTCTGGATGATGAAGACGCCGCTCGTCCATGACATGTACGTCGAGGAGTACCACGTCGAGCGCGTGATGAGGCAGTTCGACCTCTACCAGGCTCCATGGGGTCTGACGAGGGGATAAACCATGGGTGATTAACTTAGCCCCTGATTCCCTCATCAACAAGGCTAAGAAGGCCCACAGCTAATACAACCCAACATCAACTCCAGAAAGGCCGACCCACATCCTCGCGAGAGCAAGACATCAAAAGCCCATCATCACCCAGCAAGAAGCCCGTGTCGCCCGAAGGCCCGACTCCGACTTAAGCGTTCGCCCCACGCGACTTAAGGAGATTCCCCGACCTAACGAAGGAAGACTCCGCCTCGCACGACCTACGGGCTCGCCCCCTCGACCAAGTGCCCGCCCCTCCGGCAGAACCGCACGCGGGCGTGGGCGGCTCCACGCCGCCCGCAGGCGTTCCAGGGGAACAAGGCGGAAGGATCCCCGATGTCAGGTGATGATGAGATTCCCCCGACGTGGGAAGGCCATTGCAAAAATGTCCCATCACTTAAGAGTGCTACAGTGACCTGGGACAGGCAAATCCTTCGCGAATAAGTCATTAGACGGCGCGTCCCGACCAAGCAATCACCAGAGGCAAGGTCGGAGGCTTGCACAAGAAGCTCCAGACCTACCAAGTATACAGATCAACAAGTCGAGGGCAGCCACCTAGAGGTAGGGTCTCAGCGCCTACGCCGCCCTACATGAGGACTACCACGGCTAGCCAACGTACGACGCGACCATTTCACCCACTAAAAAAATAGAATATTGATGGAAGCAGTGGTAGGGAGCATACTTCGGCTCAGCTGTGGTACATGGGCACCCTCCAGAACATTTATAGTAGTTGCCACATGGAACTGAAGCGCGGTGGCATTTTGTGCATGAGGACAACCACCACGGTTGCTTGTTGTTGATCCGAGATATGGTAACGATGCAGCGGTATCCTGATCCCTGCCACACACATAAGAGGAGTGCAAGAGTTAACTGTCAAGGTTAAGTGATTTCCAGAGATAATGATAACGAAAGCTCGGTAACACAAACTTCATTTGTGACAGGAAAACCTGCCTCATCACTTTTGAGCTAGGCGTCTGGATGCACAAAGATAAGGTAAAGCCAGAGGGGAAAAAAGAATAAGAGCAGAACAATGCATGAAGTGAGAAATAAATGAACCTATATAGCGCCGATTACACAAGATCAATTATTCATGAAGAAACTCACAATGCTGAGCATAACTTCTCTCAAATAAGCTACACCAATGATTCTGAGCTCAAGCATTGCTACTTCCTTTACTACTTCACTAAATCAAGAAACGTGGGCTGCATATGTTAGATGATACTTCAATAAATTAATAAGATGCAAAACACATGACCCCGCATCAAGATTAGCAACTATGTTGCTTATAGCACTGATGTGAACTGAGTGTCATCAAAGGAAGCGACAGAAGTGTCATTACATCAAAAGGAACATGATATAACCTGAACACACAAAGTAGAGCATGACATGGCTGGTTACCTCAAATTCCTATGGATCCATGTCTCTAAGCTGCAGCACTATCTTTTCCTCCAGATTCTTCTGATGCTCAAGTGCCCTAAACTGCTGGCCACCAGCCGATATCCATTCCACCTTATTATGATCACCAGATATCCTGCAACCATTTATTAGGAAATCAGCAACAACTCAAAATTTTAAAGTCCACATAGCCTCCGGAAAAGGGGAAGAAAAGGGAAGGGGGTGGGGTGGAAAGGGGAAGAAAGAAGAAAAATCACACCTGTCGAAGAACTTGTCAATCTCTGGGATGTCCTCATTGATGTACCACTTGCAAGCTGCGCCACCACTCAATGTTGTTTCACCTGCCTTGCGAAAAAGGGATTACGGAACTTGGGCGCACCAAATCCAACGTTTCTTTATCAGATAAAGAGATAAAAAATGGTATGAGGACCCTGACCTTTATAGGATTTCAGCAGCATCCCAACAAAAATGGCTATGACAGGAGACTCTTGCCCAATACCATGGACACCCTCAACATCAAATTCAGCAGCTCTGTCACCCCACAACACCAGGTTGATCTGCTTATTCCTGGAAAAGTGCAGTACAACAACCAGGATTAGGCACCACAGAAATACATATGGATCGTGAATGAGCCACAACTTGCAGGATACACATTACCTTAGATCTCTTAAAGATATGACCCTCTTAGCAGTGCTGCTCTGACTTGAAGGTGTACATACGCAATCTCAGAGACACCGACTACTATCCCAATGGTGTCTGGAAGATGAAATCAAAGAGTGTATAAGCACAAACATAAATCTCACAAAACAATGTATCAGAAAGCAAGAGAACAGGAGTTCAAACATGTGCTGCTTACCGATAAAGCATTCAACCTGACCAACGCGTGAAGGAAACTCATGGAAGTCAACCAAATCAAACACATACTTGGGCAATTTGTCCTGGATCCCAAACTTCCGCTCCGCAGTTGACCAGGGAGTGAATCAGATCATCTGGCTTCCTTCAAATGACTTATATGCGGTTTTGCAAGCAGACACAACAAACTTTCTAAACACATACACCCGGCCTTCGCAAATCTGAGGTTTGAACTTCTCAACCTCAGCACGAGGTATCTCGGCATACATCTGATTTTCCTATGAGTCAATGACATAGCAACATAGGAAAAATGGCGTGAAGCAAAAGGCAATTGTTGATGGCTGAAACACGTGTCGAGTTTCGATCCGCAAACGTATGGACCACCTATAGCCTTTTTCACCACGGGGTGACCTCCAAGGTTCTTGTCAATCCGCGGAACAAGGGGATTGCTAGCGCTTAAACAAGTACTAATCTAGTTGATTGGAAAACCTTTGAAAGAGGTATTAATCTAAAGTAAAGACAATCTAACCTATGTTAATCTAAGATTGAATCTAAGGTTAAACTAGATGGCAAAGGGTGGATACAAGAGAGAGATTAAGGTAGATAAACATTCCCTCCCTAGGGTCTAGGATCTCATGAACATGCATCTACCACATGAAAGAGGTGTTACCTTCACTAGCTTCATGGCGGTTATGCGGCCGCTAAGCCTTTTCCCTAAATCGTATTGTCACTACGCAAGGTAATCAACCACTTTCACGTATAACCACATCTATATCTAAGCATCCATAGGGTTAAGCTAATCACCACGATTACCACAAACCCTACTAAGACCACATGTTGCGCAAACATATGTAAACAAGCATTTGCAAAGACATAGACCATGAAGCATCGATAAGCATAAGATTCACATAGCAATTACATATCAAAGGTCCATCTAACCCTAGGGATGAACGGAGACATTACCCCATCATCTTACAATGATTGAAGCACATAGGGGTGGTGGAGCTCCTGAGAACGCCGCCGATTTAAGATGGCGGTGATGAAGCTTGGAAACACCCCTAGGCCGACGGCTTGGAGTCCTCCTCTTGCTTTCTTCCCTCTGCTAGCATTGATCCTTGCGATGAACTCATTCAACTCTCTCCCTCATCTTGCGGCGTCGACTTTCTGGTGAATGGGCATTGGTAGAATGATTAGATGCGGTGACCGTCAGAGGCAGAAGCTACTAATAGACCGAGGAGGGGCTAGGTCAATGGGGAGGCCAAACCGGCACCAAAACGTACTAGGCCAATCCGACTAGGCTGGCCAAAGTCAGTTCACTGTCAGCCCGCCTTCCTCCTCGCTCATCTTGACATTTTGGACTTAAACCCCTTTTATTGTGTTATTTTGGGTCGTCATCCCCGCGGCTCATCTTGACATTTTGGACTTAAACCCCTTTTATTGTGTTATTTTGGGTCGTCATCCCCGCGGTCAAGATAGGGGGTCTTCTCGCATGATGTCCGAACTTTACGTCTTAGTCCCTGGATGATCCGTCAGAGCACCTTGGTCCTTGCCACCTTTGGAAGTGATTTCGCCTTGCACTTGAACACGAACGGAACTCCTCATTTGCTCCTTTGAACTTGTTGTGACTCTGTCCCTTTTGTCCATTCCTGCAAAAACACAACACTTCCAAATGCACATACACAGGTGAACTTGTTATATCATTAGTGTGCCTAGTGGTGGGTTAGTTGCATAATCAAGCTCAAACCAAAGTGTAACGAATATGTTTGGAGCACCAAAATTCACCATCAACATCTCCCCCATGCTTAAACCTTGCTCGTCCTGGAGTAAGTAATCCTTGCTTAAAGGGGAAATCAGCGTTGCCTTCCAAAGTTTTCCCTGCACTTAGTCATTCATGACGAGGCAAATTGCTCTCTCTTAAGAATTTAGTTTTAAAGTTCAAGTTGTGACCGACTTATTTTTCATTATGGAAGATAGACTAACAATAAAGAACAAACCACATTTAATAAACACGATGGTCTCAAACTTAAGTGAACTTCAAACCATTACCTTATTCCATGGAATAATTTTCAAAAATATGCATATCCAACGTAAGTGAAAATCTCTTGCAAAAGCTCATGGAAACACTCATCTCATCAAGTCACTCAAGCCTATACTAGATTATTTTCAACCTATTCTACTCATATGTGATAATGGAAGGCTTATGTGGAGCTTGGTAGGTCAAAAACAATCCTAGCAAAACATACATCTGAAATATTGTCAAATTAAGAGAGATATCAACTAGAATTACCGAGACTCGTCAAAAAGGCCATGGAAAATAAATGTTGGAAAGAGATAAGGATGAAACACACACATTTTGATAGGTGGACATGTGCAAATGGCAAATGGATGATCCCGAGGCACAAGTGAAGTCCTTGTTATCAAATTGCACATGGTTGGAAGATTTGAGTATGGATTAGTCATCAAGGCACTTTATGAACTTATGAAGCAAAAAGAACCGATGAGCATCTTTATTTTTTTACTTTTATTTTATTTCCTTATTATTTTCTCTGTCTCTCTTTTTTCTTCTTCCTTTTTTCTTATTTTTCTTTTCTTCTCATCATTTTTTTTCATTTTTCATTATTTTTCTTTTGCTCCTCAGAACTTTTGCAACATGATACTTACTCAGCATTTGTTAGAGATAATGTGGTGACTCCTCCCCCATGCTTGAACGATGCTCATCCTCGAGCATAAAAGAGGGGGATGACTGCTAAAGTAAGCATAAACTCCATAATCTTGCAGAATATTTGAATCTCCTTCGAGAATTTTACTCCATACTCAAATTGGGTTGTGGACAAGGAGGTGATTGGTTTAGGATGGATGCCCAATGAGGTTTGTGAATTTTTCGATGTGAAAACCCACAATGCATGGACAAAGAGGCTAGCATGAAAAAGTTATACAAAGGAATGACCAGCTTCTTAGTCTCGAACCATAGAAATCAATCCTAATCCAACTCATCAAAACATATGTTTGCAATCTACGGATTTTGTTATCATAAAACATGTATGTATATGGCTTTGGTAGGTAGAACTTTGCAAGAGCATCACAAATATGTAGATAGCATAAAAGTTAAGTTTTCAGTCAAAATAACTAGTTATCCGGCTATCCAAAAACTTAAATCAAAGAGCAAAGATATGTATGTGGGTCTAGAGTATAGTCATTTCACCTCCACAAATAAAAGAGTCGGTATTTAAATTAATTTCAGATCATGTTATAGAGAGCAATTAGCCAAGACATGTATAACTTCATGTAGGTAAAACAAAGCGGCAAATTTCATCATTTTTCCATAAGCATAGACAATATAAAACATTGAGGTGAACACATGGTCATGCTTATTTATTGGAAATAAAAAGAAATCTAGGTTGTCCTCCTAGTAGCCATGTTAATATTGGAAGAGAAAAACAAAAGGTTGCACCTAAGGTTGAAGGCATACTTACAAGCATTTGTGTTCGGAAAAGAGAAGGTCTATAGAGGTGTTACCATCTTTTGTAGTTTTTTGATCTTCTCCTGACATCTCCATGTATCGAATGTGGATTCGCTTTTGTCTTGATTTTTCTAATGCTCCTAAACTTCTGAATTTGATCATATATGCTTAATGGAGCCAATGGTCGCCTTTCTCTTCAATGTTGCCATCACCATCTCCTCTTTCTTGTTCTCATCATCTCCTTGCTGTCTCTTTTTTATGGATTTCCCCTCTGTACAGAACAGAACATATATCAAAATATAGCTCTATCGAAAAGTTTATGAAATGACCTTTCCAACATGTGGTCATTCATCGAAAACGGAGTTCAAACAAGGGAGCTATGTCCGTTTTACTTCAGCGCTGCGTGCTGTCCAAAACTGATTTCAGGACGTGTTGCACTCGGTGATTCGGCCATAACCGCTTGTAGGAACCTCCAATTGTCTTGATTCTTGATTTGTTGGAATCTTAACTTCATGAGGCTTCTAAATATCTAAAAGTATTCCATACTTTCCTTCTAAGACCATGTAGAATTTTGATGAGATTAGTGGCTTCTTGTGCATTGATCTGGAGATGTTGATGATTTTGATCATTCTATCTTCTAGAACATCATGTTGCACTTCCGTGTTGAAGATTCAGGGCCTCCCCCGTGCTTAACATATTTCTAGGCATGGAAGAAGAAGACAAAGCATTTTTACTTAGCCATCCTTCAATTTTCTTGTCGTGAGAGTCTTTATCTTGCCTGCAAAATATTTTAAGCGCACATTCTACCCCTAAGGTGACGGTTGGGAGTAGATAAAATTTCCAACAATCCAACAATGATTCCTAAGACTCTTAACTTGTGGAATAATTAGTCTAATGAGGAATAAAACAAAAACCTAAAGAGTGTACGTGGGTGCAAAGTGTGTATGCACATGAGAGGAAAGCATATAAACAAAGATAATGTTTTCACCTAGTTCTAAACACCATGTTCATTAATATTTAGATTTCCAAGTGCTATAACAATCAATACATGATTGACAACCAGGTTGCCGATTTTCTCTATAGCCATAAAGATTTATTTATATAGGGTTAAAACACCATGTCTATCCCAAGATCAATAACTCTTATAGCATAAGAAAAATAAACTCAATGCAAAGCTTATAAACTAACCAATGCAACATGAAAACATATGAAAAGCTAGCAAGGTTTATCGAGCTTAACGATGATGGTCCGCAACCATGTTTAAACACCACATTTACACAAGATCACAAAAGGAATTTGCCCAACTGGAACATTAACATGGATATGAAAGCATACGTCATTGAGCCTTAAAACAACCAAGCCAACTATATGCAAAAATATGTATATGCAAAGAAAGAAACATCACGTTGATAACAAAATGCAATGCATGCAAATAAATAAATATGAGCATGAACATGATGGTGGTTCTAAAAATAAAAATTAAACTTAGATTAATTAGCCACAAGTTTATTATCATAGGCTGGTGCCATTCTTTATTCTTTCTAAGAAAGGAAGAAAAACATAAAGAAATGGGTTGCCTCCCGAAAAGTGCTTCATTTAAAGTCATAGAGCTCGACTTTCTCACATACCTTCTTTTCGTCGCATAGACATGGCCCTTCGTGGAAGAAGAAAAGGTGCCAATGCAGCTTTAATTCACTTCCCATGTTGTGCTTGATCACTTATAGAAGACTTGCCCAAGCTATCTGACATCATCGCTTCCTCCTTCTTTGTCACCCTTCGGTGCTGCCTTCACTCCATGAATTTTTATTTAATGTCTAGAACATAAAGTATACCCAAGATCTACTCCATTGCATAGTGCACAAAATCTCCTTTCCAACAAGTCTTTATTTGCCCAAATCGGACTCCGAACAAGAGAGTTACGTATGTTTTACTTCGGCGATGAAATCTGTCCTGAAATTTCAGAACGTGCAATGCTCAATGTTTTCTCCATAACTCCTTGCGCGGGTCTTCAAATTCGTTGGTTCTTGATGTGTTGGAATGGAAACTTGATGGAGCTTCTGAATATCTCATTTTATTCATTTTTACACATCTGAACAATCTCATAAATTGATGAAGACAGCAACATCCATCGCGGGATTTGGAGAGGATGATAATTTATCTTGCAACTCTTTGGGTATGACTTCTCTTTACATCATTCAAGCCATTGTATTCCTGCATGGTTAGTAAAAATCGGGCCTTCTCCCGACATGTGCTTCTTTAAGGTCATTAGCTTGACCAAGCGCAAAGCATGATCGAGATTTATAAAACTTATTGTAAACATATGTGTCCATAATTAAGACCACATGCAAATTATAGCAATAAGACGAGGTGTAATTAAAAGAAGCGTATGTTTCATGCATAGCACTTAGATCATCTTTAGCCAAAGGTTCTTTAGGCATAGAATCAATTAGTTCAAACATAAATGTTGCCTCTTTTTCATTCTCAAGAAAATCTAGCCTATCAACATGATCCTTATTGGCACAAGGCATAGAATTTAAACTATCATTTATTCTATTGGTTGAGCATGAGTATTTGAATATATCATCATCAATACCAATAATATCTTGAGATTTCAGCGTGTACCTTAGCCTTGAAGCTTTCTCAACAAGAGTGATCTTTGGTTCGTCTTGTAGCGTTGAAAGCAAATCAATCTCGACGAGTGGAGGTGCCTCTTTGTTACCTTTTGGCATCCCCTTAATCTCATCATGTGGAACATGTAATCCTTCAGCAATGTATGCATTCGTCTCTTATTTGAAGTCTTCATGATCATCACAATCTTCATCTTCAAAGTCTTGTATGTTGTTTTCTTTATCTTCCGTGTACCACATGTCGTCAAGATTTTCACCCTTGAGTACTTCCATGTCTTGATTTGCTAGTGTGTAGGCTTCAGTAGCACACAAGCTATAACCTTGTGGAGATGGCCCTTCTTGGAGTATTTGCTCTATGTCATCTCCCTCCCATTCGTCTTCTAGCTTGAGTCCTATCTTCTCCCATTTATCCTTCGAGTCACTAGGCTCATCACGGTTGTACTATTCTCTTTCTTCATTATAAATCTTCGAGTTGTCAAATCGGTCGATCCATCTTTCATCTTCTTCTTCTCTTTCTTCTTCAAATATCTTTTGGATCGACTCTCCACTCAACTCTTGATCAAATATATCTTCGATTCTCTTGGCGACGTGTCGGTGTTCCTCCTTCCTTCAGTAGTTGATTAGGGGCAAAATCAACTTGAATCCAATATGATTCGTTGAACTCCACCAATGGTCCAGCATTCCCCATACTTCGACATACATTCATGTTAGTTTCAACATTTTTAGTATCCGAAATGACTTCTCTTACCTTGGGAAGTGGATCTTCAACTTCTTGTATGGTTGCCTCATTTTTCTTGACCTCCGGTTCGTCTTTTTCAGAAATTTCAGCAAGCACCTCGGGCTTGCTTTTGTCATTTTGCTCCTCCCGGCAACGTCTTTGCCAATCTCGTTGTGTTCTTTTTCCATTACTTATCCTTTGTAAGATTTGTGCGGCTTCACTAATCGTTTTATCCATTAAATCACTACTTGCACACATGCTTACAAAACGAGAAGAGTTAGGGGTTAGTGAAAAATAAAATGTATGCAACATCAAGTCACTAGAAAATCCCAAGTTCTTTGCTTGAGTAGTTCATTAAAATGGTCCCATGCTTCATCGATCTCTTCATCCTCTCCTTGTTTGAAATTGAGCACTTGCCTCCTTAAGTATTGGACCTTGCTTATGAGAAAGAACTTTGAAAGAAATTTCTTCACGAGCTCACCCCAATTTCCTTTTGCTTCAATGGATGCAAATGTGTACCATCTTCACGCTTCATCTTCGAGAGAGAACGGAAAAAGATTCCACTTGAACCAAGCGGACGAAACTCCTTCTTGTTGCAACGTGTTACATATCATCGTGAATTCCTTAATGTGTCTATATGGGTTGTCATCCTCCAATCCTCCAAAGGGGTTTGTCACCACTAACTTTATGATTCTAGGCTTCACTTCGTAGTGGGTTGTAGCAAGCGTCAAATCTGATTTTTGCATCTCAATATGCTCCATTGACGACATTGCTAGCTCCCTTAGCGACTTCTCTTCGTCTTCCAATGATGAGGTGAACAAATCCATCTAGGCACAGAAAAGTAGAATGAAAAACAAAAAAGAATTTTTCTAGAAATAATAGTTAGATGTTAGTAATCAATAAAATTAATACTACATTAAACGTAGCAAACTGGCTTGCTCCCCGACAACGACACCAGAAAAGGGGCTTGTTGATGGTTGAAACACGTGTCGAGTTTCAATCCGCAAACGTACGGACCACCTATAGACTTTTTCACCACGGGGTGACCCCAAGGTTTTTTGTCAATCCGCGGAGCATAGGGATTGCTAGCGCTTAACCAAGTACTAATCTACTTGATTGGAAAACCTTTGAAAGATGTATTAATCTAAAGTAAAGACAATCTAACCTATGTTAATCTAAGATTGAATCTAAGGTTAAACTAGATGGCAAAGGGTGGATACAAGAGAGATTAAGGTAGATAGAGTTCCCTCCCTAGGGTCTAGGATCTCATGAACATGCATCTACCACATGAAAGAGGTGTTACCTTCACTAGCTTCATGGCTTGCGTCAGAAGCCTTTTCCCTAAATCGACACACGCAAGGTAATCAACCACTTTCACGATAACCGATCTATATCTACATCCATAGGTTGCTTAATCACCATGATTACCACAAACCCTACTAAGACCACATGTTGCGCAACATATGTAAACAAGCATTTGCAAAGACATAGACCATGAAGCATCATAAGCATAAGATTCACATAGCAATTACATATCAAAGGTCCATCTAACCCTAGGATGAACGGAGACATTACCCCATCATCTTACAATGATTGAAGCACATAGGGTGGTGGAGTCCTGAGAACGTCGCCGATTTAAGATGGCGGTGATGAAGCTTGAACACTAGGCCGACGGCTTGGAGTCCTCCTCTTGCTTCCTTCCCTCTGCTAGCATTGATCCTTGCGATGAACTCATTCAACTCTCCTCATCTTGTGCGTGCCGACTTTTCATGAATGGGCATTGGTAGAATGATTGGATGCGTGATCGTCGAGGTGGTTACTAATAGACCGAGGAGGCTAGGTCAATGGGGAGGCCAACCAAATCGCACGAAACGCATTTAGGCCAATCCGACTAGGCCACCTGACTGTTTTCAGCGCCGTCTTCCCCATGCTAATATTGACATTTTGGACTTAAACCCTTTTATTGTGTTATTTTGGGTCATCATCCCCCTCAAGATAGGGGTCTTCTCATGATGTCCGAACTTTACGCCTTAGTCCTCGGGATGATCCGTCAGGCACCTTGCCACCTTTGGAAGTGATTTCGCTTGCACTTGAACACGAATGGAACTCCTCATTTGCTCTTTTGAACTTGTTGTGACTCCTTTGTCCATTCCTGGAAAAACACAACACTTCCAAATGCACATACACAGTTGAACTTGTTATATCATTAGTGTGCCTAGTGGTGGGTTAGTTGCATAATCAAGCTCAAACCAAAGTGTAACATGTTTGAGCACCATGCTTAAATCTTGCTCGTCATGGAGTAAGTAATCCTTGCTTAAAGGAAATCAGTTGCCTTCCAAAGTTTTCCTTGCACTTAGTCATTCATGACGAGGCAAATTGCTCTCTCTTAAGAATTTAGTTTTAAAGTTCAAGTTGTGACCGACTTCTTTTCATTATGGAAGATAGACTAACAATAAAGAACAAGCCACATTTAATAAACACGATGGTCTCAAACTTAAGTGAACTTCAAACCATTACCTTGTTCCATGGAAGAATTTTCAAAAAATATGCATATCCAACATAAGTGAAATTTTTTCGCAAAAGCTCATGGAAACACTCATCTCATCAAGTCACTGCCTATACTAGATTATTTTCGACCTATTCTACTCACATGTGATAATGGAAGGCTTATGTGGAGCTTGGTAGGTCAAAAACAATCCTAGCAAAATATACATCCGAAATATTGTCAAATTAAGAGAGATATCTACTGGAATTACCGAGACTCATCAAAAAGGCCATGGAAAATAAATGTTGGAAAGAGAGAAGGATGAAACACACACATTTTGATAGGTGGACATGTGCAAATGGCAAATGGATGATCCCGAGGCACAAGTGAAGTCCTTGTTATCATATTGCACATGGTTGGAAGATTTGAGTATGGATTAGTCATCAAGGCACTTTATGAACTTATGAAGCAAAAAGAACCGATGAGTATCTTTATTTTTTACTTTTATTTTATTTCCTTATCATTTTCTCTCTCTCTCTGTTTTCTTCTTCCTTTTTCTTATTTTTCTTTTCTTCTCATCGCTTTTTTTTCATTTTTCATTACCTTTTCTTTTGCTCCTCAGAACTTTTGCAACATAATACTTACTCAACATTTTTTAGAGATGATGTGGTGACTCCTCCCCCATGCTTGAATGATGCTCGTCCTCAAGCATAAAAAGAGGGGGGGGGGATGACTGCTAAAGTAAGCATAAACTCCATAATCTTGCAGAATATTTGAATCTTCATCGAGAATTTTACTACATACTCAAATTGGGTTGTAGACAAGGAGGTGATCACAAAAATTCACCGTCAACAGCAACCAATGAGAAGATGACATGAACACAACATTCGATCTATACCTGTTCATCCACCAGAACCATGTCAACATGGAGAGGAAGTTCACCCTCTTGGTTGCCACTGTAATCCACAAGCGCGCAACACGAACATAGACACCAGAATGAGCCCTCCCAAGAGGAAGGTCGGACAACAGGGCAAAAGCCATACCCCAGGAAGAATACTGAACACGCATACGATTTTCAAGTAGCATCAACATCGTTCACTTACATATCATGACCACTGAGCACACTAAAACAACTCTTATATACAATGCCGTTTAAATAGAGCAATTAACTACATTTCATCAGGGAAATTGTAAAAACATCCGAAGGCAGCTAACACGATACTCAATAAGCTCGATCCTAGCGCACAGAGATGACCTTGTTTCTTCCGATTGACTGCTCCACTTAGACACATCACGATGCCGCTAATCCGCTGCGACCCACAACAAAGACTTGCAAGGGCTCTATAAGCCAACATACCATAGTAACTGTAATCAACCACAACAAACCCATACATGGTCTGTAGAAAAATCACAGCCTGCAGAGACACGCACTCAAGACCATCCGAGCAACCCACAATAGAACAACCCCAGAACATTATAACCACACCAGCTTCGGCAGATGATCGAGCTGGGATCTCTATCTCCTGACCCTGGACTACAGAACCATCCTCCAAGATTTCCCTAAACTAACACCATTCAGATGGCGGCACACGGCCGACAACAGAGACCAATAAGACCCGTGAACAACAAACATTGCAGGAAAATATGCTAAAAATGGAACAGCAAAAACAAAGGAGCAAAAAAAAAGAAAACATGGCACCATTAAAGAGGTGAAAACGTAAATAATCTGAAACTAAAAGCCAGAAAGGTCGACCCTTTAGCAAATGGAAGGTGGTGAACACGTAAGCAAGCTCTGAAATGGTAGCCCTCGGAACAACGCGCAGGCGCCCAACACACCAAATCGACAGGCTTCTTGGCTGATTTTCACGGTTCTCCCAACAGACCCATCAGCAACCTGCAAGAATCAAAGAAAGACACGCAACAAGTCTAATTACACAACCGAAGAGGAGGAGAAAGAATACAACGGCACCAAGAAACCAACCACGCACTTCGCCGGCAAAAAACCAAAGCTGCCTTAGAAACCCTATGAGGACCGGTGGATGGTCGCTCCTTGGTGTGATGAGTGATTGACAACGTGGTGTGGATCGACTCTTGGCCGAGTATTGCAAGTTGCGCTTGATTTGCATTGGTGCAGGTGAAGAGCGAGCGAAGGTCTTAGCCTGCGGGGCCTCCGAGGAGTGGAGAGACAAGTAGGCATGGCTCGAGGGACCCGGCTGGCCGGGTCCGCATGGTGGCAAGAAAAGCAAGACGTCATGGGGAGCCGGCAGTGTGTGGTAGCGGCTCACGACCGAGTCTCGACGGGTTTGCCGCGGTTCACCACAAAACCGTTGGGTTACTTGGTTGAGCCACAAAACTAGACCGGAGGCTCAGCGGGCGGAGACGGGATCCGGGCACGTCGAGAAGCTTCGATGCTGGATGACACGCGGCGGGATCGCAGGGCTTGCGTCGGGAGGACGCGGACTGCGGCAAAGGCGTGGCCGTCCGATGAAGAGGAGTGCTACTTGACCATGTTGCCCCTGAGGGGTGTGTATCTCATTTCAAGTTCTAGGGGTAGCTTAGTCATTTGCCCATCCCAGAGGAACTCCATATACATAGCTCTAGGGTTTCTGGGCAAACCATCCATCCGGACTGCTTCTCATTTGCCTACTCCATAGGCGTAGATTTTCTTCACCGTTTTGTAGAGAATCTGACCTCCGAGTGTATGGAAGCTTTCATGGTTGCGTCGATTTCCTTCTTGTGGCTCGAGTGATTTTCGTGTCTTTTTCGGGCTATTTTCGTTGGATTTTCGTGCGCGGATTATTCCTCCGATTCTGACGTGTTTGGGTTCGTATTTCTTTGTGGGGATCATGGATAGATGCCTTGTGCATCTTTGTGCTTGATCTTGATCCCTCAAACTCCGGATTTGGCCTTGGATTTGAGGATTTCGGGTGGAACCCAAGCTTTTTGGTAGAACTCGGTTCGTGATCGATTCCTGGCGTTTTAGTTGGTTTGAGGCCGCAAGTTTTTGGGCATAGCATCCCCTAGGGACGCTTCACATCTCCCCGAATCTTGTGAGGACCGGAGCGTCCGAGGACCGGTGGATGGTCGCTCCCTGGTGTGATGAGTGATTGACAACGTGGTGTGGACTGACTCTTGGCCGAGTATTGCAGTGCAGGTTGCCTTGACTCGCAGCAGCAGTGAAGAGCGAGCGCGAAAGGTCTTAGCCTTGCGGGGCCTCCGAGGAGTGGAGAGACAAGTAGGCTTGGCTTGATGGACCCGGTGGTCAATAGGGGTTGCGCGGGCCGCATGGTGGCAAGAAAAGAAGATGAAGTCGACTGAGCCGGTGCAGTAGCGGCTCATGACCGAAGTTCGCACGGGGTTTGCGGTGGTTCACCACAAAACCGTCGTTACTTGGTTGAGCCACAAAACCAAGACCGAGGCTCATGGGGAGACGGATCTGGGCGAGAAGCTTCGATGCGGGGACACGAGGGATCGCAGGCTTGCGCGGAGGACACGGATTGGCGATGGCGCGTGGTCGCCTGATGAAGAGGAGTGCTACTTGACCATATTTCCCCTGAGGGGATTGTATAAGTGCTAGGGGTAGCTTGGTCATTTGCCCAACCCAGAGGGACTCATATATATAGCTCTAGGGTTTCGGGCAAACCATCCTCCTGACCGCTTCTCATTTCTCTCCTCCATAGGCTTAGATTTTCTTCACCGTTTTGTAGAAAATCTGATCTCTGAGTGTATGGAAGCTTTCATGGTTGCGTCGATTTCCTTCTTGTAGCTCGTGTGATTTTCGTGTATTTTTCGGCTATTTTCGTTGGATTTTCGTGCGCGGCTTGTTCCTCCGATTCTAAGGTGTTTGGGTTCGGATTTTCTTGTGGGGATCATGGATAGATGCCTTGTGCATCTTTGTGCTTGATCTTGACCCCTCAACTCCGAATTTGGCCTTGGATTTGAAGATTTCGGGTGGAACCCTAGCTATTTGGTAGAGCTCGGTTATGATTCGATTTCCGGCGATTTAGTTGTTTTGAGGTCTCAAGTTTTGGGGCATAGCATCCCCTAGGGACGTTTCACATCTTCCCCAAATCTTGTCTCAATCCATTCAGCCATTTGGGAGATCCATGGATGGATTGGTGGAGTTGACCTCGCGGTTTTGAGCTCGGCCGCTGTTTGAGGCGGACCGTCCGCTCGTGGCCCTGACATCGTCGCGGGCCCTCGCCGATTGTTCGTCGCGTGTTCTTGAGTTTGTGAGCATGAGTCATTTCGATTCGCGAAGGGGCTAGGTTTTTGTTGCACGTGGTTTGGCGACCGTCGCCACCGATCTGATCGTCTGTGCACGGATCGTCCGCTGAGCTCACGGACTGTCAGATTTTCTGCGCAGATCGAGGCTCGGCTATTTATTGCGGACCATCCGCCGAGCTCGCGGACTATCCGCTGTATGGTCGTGGACTGTCTGCCAGGGGTCTTCCAGATTTGGTTAAGTCTTTTGCTTCTTCAGTTGCGCTTTCGCTTGGGGTTTGTCTGAGACTTGTTCCTAGGTTGGTAGGTCGGTTGTGACTACGCGACCTTGGCAAGATCGTGTGGGAATCCTTGGTTGTGGATTTGTGGCATAGGCCGAGTTCAACCTTTGAGAAGAATTTTTATCGGCTCCCATTCACTCCCCCCTCTCTGGTCGCCTAATCGGTCCTTCAATTGGTATCAGAGCTGGTTACGGATCTTGTGATTCTAACCAGTCTAAGATCCAAAGATGGCATACCAGGAACGGGGTTCGGGTCCTCCACACTTTGATGGTAAGAACTACCAGATGTGGCAGAGACGAATGGCTGCTTTCCTCCGCGGCAAGGGTCAGATCCTTTGGGATGTTACGGTGAACACAACTTATATTCATCCGATTAACTTCCTAGCTCCAGGATCGAGGGATATGCATGACACCAACAACAAGGCGGTCGACTACTTGTTTCATGCTCTGTGTCAATCCGAATTCGATCGGGTTCGAGAGGACTTTGTAGGATTTGGGAGCACCAAGAATGCTCATGCCGGAATGCTCGTGTTCAGCTTGGTTGTTCACGACCTACCGGAGAGAGTACGAGAACTTCACTCATTTCCCCGGTGAGTCCATAGACACCATGTACCAGCGGTTCACTGTGATTGTGAACAACATGAGGGCTAATGTGGCCGCACTCCGTGATCATGGCGATCATGTGTAGAAGCTCCCGCACTCTGGATCGCACTGCGGTGGAGTGAGAAGGTCGAGGCCATTCTCGAATCGGAGAAGTATGAGACCCTCACAGTGGACGAGCTATTCTCCAAGCTCAAGTCGTCCGAGGTGGACTGTGGATTGAGAGCAAGGATCGAGAACCCGACTGACCCTCATAGTGTGGCTCTTGTTTCTGGACCAAGGACTAACACTAACATGGCTTTGAGACAGTTCTCTTTGTCTTGTCTTGTGTCCATGCCAGATGAGGAGTTTGACGTGCTGGGCGAGGAGGATCTCGCATTCTTGAGCGGTTCGAAAGCGTATGTACACGAACCTAAGAATGCTCGAGGAGCTCGGGCATGTGCTACCGGTGCGGGAAGCACGGACACTTTATCGCTGAGTGCCCCGAAGCCATGGAGGTCAAGCCCGAGCACAAGCACCATCCGAGGACCGACCACAAGCACCGCTTGAGCGATGACCACAAGGGCAAGAACAAGTCCGAGTGGAGGCCAAGGAGGAGTGGTGGTCACAAGAAGAAGGAGCGTGCGATGGTTGCCGGTGCGAGCGACATCGACTCAAGCTCCTGCTACTCTTCATCAAGCTCAAGTGATGAAGAAGAACGACACAAGGGCAAGCGGTCAAGTAAGAACATCAACAGCTTGTGCTTCGCTGCCCAAGGCTTTTGCGGCATGGCACATAGCTCCGCAAGCAAGAAGAGCAACAAGGATGACTCGAACTCCGACTCCGAGGATGAGGTAAACAATGATCCATCCTTCTTGGTAGCGAAGAATGCTAGGTTGAATGAATTGCTTGACAACCGTGATGATGTGCTTAGAAAGACCAACAAGGAGAAGATGGAGTATAGGTCTTTGCTTGGAGAGGCTAAGGAGAAGGTGGTTGAGCTAGAGTCTTTGCTTGTTGATGCTAGGGCTCAAATAGATTCTCTTAAGTCTGCTCCTATTGTGACCGATGAACCCGAATGCACTGATTGTTCTACTTTCCTTGGTGATTTGACTATGCTTAAGGAAAAGTATGCCTCCAAGGTTGAGGAACTAGATGTGCTTAGGGTTGAGCTAGATGAGATGAAATCTAGATCCTCCTTGCTTGGTGCTTGCACTTCTTGTCCTGTTTTGCATGAGAAACTAGATGTGTCAGTTGCTTATGTAGATCACTAGAGGCTGAAATGAAAGCTCCTATTCCTACTTCATGCTCTACTTGTGAAATACATGTTGTGAACAATTTGGAGCTTGCACACTATGTTGATCGTTTGCAGGATGAGAATGATGAGTTGAGGAAGATGGTGGGTTGGTTGTCTGGTCATGAGCCTCAGCCCAGGATGATGATTGAGGCATACAAGCGCTATGATGGGCAAGCGCTTGGGTCGGATAAGGTTGGTGAGGGAAGTGGTGAGAATGAGAGGAAGATCGAAGATATCCCAGAACCAACAAAAGCCTACCACAAAAATACCTATGCTCCTAAGCCAAACCCACTTAGGAACCGACTAGACACAACCCCAGCTCCACCCGTGTTTCCTCCACACACAACTTTAAACCCATCAAGTTCAAGAGTGACTTGGGGAATGAGTTCTTTGGGAAGAAGGGAGAGAAACCATGTGAGGAGAAGCCAGAGCCCAAAGAGAGCCCAAAACCAAAACCCTTCCATTGTGAGCATTCTGGGAGGGATGGGCACCTAGCTGAGTTTTGCTTCAGGAGGAAGCGTGAGGAGAGGTTTGCTAGGGAGATGGCAAACAAGGACAGGTACTACCCTTCTCGTGGTGTACCTGAGCCTAGGATGGTGCCAAGGGGCGAGGGTGTGGTGCACTATTTATCCTCGTGGAGAGGCGTGAGTTTGTGCCTCGACGTGAGCCAACACAGAGAGATGGTGGTAGGCGTGTTGGGTTTGGGCATGGTGAGTTTGCTGGACGTTCCTTCGCTCGTGGCCAATATGAGTATGGGGAACGATTAGTTTTAGGTCCCGGAGGAGCTACGGTCACACCTACCTCGTGGTACGCGTAGTCCTCCAAGGGGACGTGTGGGTGTTCCACCTAGGAGAGATGATGGATTTTGCTAACCCCACTTTTGAGCAAATGGCACGGCACTAGTTTTATTCATTTTGTACTAACCTGAGTCGTTTGCTCACTCTCGCTCTCATTTTTGATTTTTAGGTCGGAGGCTTGGAGGGCTTTTGGTTGATCGACTTCGGTTGCTCTCGACACATGACCGAAGAACGAAGGTGGTTCTCCAGCCTCACCCCGGTGATGACCAAAGAGTACATCACTTTTGGGGATAATGGGAAAGGTAGAGTGCTTTCAGTGGGCACGGTGAAGATGAGTGAGTCTGTGACTCTTAGGCGTGTTGCTCTTGTCAAGTCTTTGGGGTTCAATCTTCTTTCGGTTTCCCAACTTCTTGATGAGGGTTTTTGAGGTCTGTTTCAAAACGGGTGCTTCTCGTGTTTTGGATTCTCGAGGTGATCTTGTGTGCACGATCATCCCTGAGGGTCAGATTTTCAGAGCAGATTTTTCTCAGTGTGTCAGCTCTTCTTGTTGTTTGGTTGTTGGTGTTTCGGCGGAGCTTTGGAAATGACGTAGGAGACTAGGTCACTTGAGTTTTGACTTGTTGTCATGCTTGAGTGGGCTAGGTTTGGTCCGAGGATTTGGTATGTGCTCTGTGTAGACATGGTAAGATGGTCGCTGCCTCTCACCCGCCTCTGACATCCGTTATGACAGAGAGGCCATGCGAGCTGTTCCATACGGACTTGGTTGGTCTAGCTCGTGTGTGCTCGGCGGGTGGGAAATGGTTTGTCCCGGTGATAGTGGATGACTATTCTCGCTATGCTTGGGTCTTCTTTTTGGCTGACAAGGGGGAGACATTTGGTTTTGTGCGGGATCTAATCTTGAGGTTGAAGAATGAGAGGAATGAAGATGCTATTCAAGCTATTCAGAATACAATGGCATCGAATTTAAAAACTCTCATTTTGAAACCTTTTGTCGTGATTTGGGTCTCGAACATCAATTCTTTTCTCCCTATGTGGCTTGTCAGAATGGTGTGGTTGAGAGGAAAAATCATCCCCTTTGTGAGATGGCTCGGATGATGCTCGACGAGCATAGGACTCCGAGGAGATATTGAGCTGAGGCGGTGAATACCGCGTGCCATGTTGGGAACCAGATTTTTCTTCGGGCCTTCTTGAACAAGACGTGCTATGAGCTCATGCACAGGCGAGCACCTAGAGTGAGCCATTTCAGGGCTTTTGATTGTCGGTGCTTTATTCTCAAGAAGGGTAGGCTTGATAAGTTTGAGTCGAGGTCTTCCGATGAGATCTTTTTGGGTTGTGCGAGTCATTCTCGAGCATTCCGTGTGCTCAACCTTGATACTAACCTAGTCATGGAAACTTACGATGTTACCTTCGTCGAGACCCAGCCATGCAGCTGTTTTTGAGTGTGCAGGTGACGATGAGGTTGGCAAGAAGATCTTTGAGGACGAGGAGGATGATGCTGGAGAGGATGATGGTGATGATGGTGAAGCTCCAGCCGAGCATGTACCCTCTACTTCCACTACGACTACGGTGCGTGATGGCCCATCCCTTACACCGACTATGATCCAAAGAAGATCAAGTGGAAGCCTGCAATGAGGGGAGGTTGTCTCCAGGCGAGAGGCACCAAGGCACGTTCAAGTTGATCATTGTTGGTATTTATTAACGCAAACAGAAAAATCCGCAAGCGCATGGATACCGATGTAGCCTTCACCCGGGAGTATTCCAGAGTATCGATTTCCACGGGGAACGTGAAGTGTACTAGAAAGAGTTTAGAATGTCCTACGAAAAGTTTGATGATGTTGGGAGAGAGAGAGAGATTGTTTCTAAAGCCTCTAATCGATCTAAAAAATCGAGATACTCTTGGGTTTATTTATATTGGGACATCGTAACACTAGTCATGAAAGGGATGAGAAGGGGCTAGGAAGCTTCAACTACGGTCCTACAAACACCAATCCGAGCGTGGTGGAATACGTCGGCCGTCAGGGCTGTCACCACCTGGGGCTACCACTAACTATCCGTGGGATTGGGTGCAATTCCGTAACCACTAGACTAAGCACCACGCCTAATCTAAAGATTACTACTCTAGCATTGCAAAGACTAGCACTTGATGCAAGCGGAATCTAATAAATAAACTTAAAGTAAATCTGAATGAAAATAAATAAATAGAGAACTTAGAATTAATAAATAAAGAACCTCGGAGATTGTCAAGAACGAACTAGTTGTCAGAGATGTACAATGTTGATGAAGATCCGACAGTCCGGATCTCCAGCCTTTCTCCTCACCTCTCTCCTTGATCTTACAACTAGATGAACTAGAAGAACTAGATCTAGAACTAGAATTAGTTGAACTAGACAACTAGAGGGATCTCTCTTCTAATATGAAACCCTACCTTTGCTCTATAGATAGCTAATGAGAAGATGATTGAACCGTGGGGTCCGGGGTCCGCTTATATAGTCCCGAGGATGCCTCGCCACCATACGATCCAACCGACCTTGATCTACGCCAAGATGTGGTTTTATAGGTCGGTGGAGGAACCTTCGAACATACCGTAAGCGGGGCCGCTTTGGCGGCCAGGCTGCACCGATCGGCCCCTGTAAGGAGGCCGGTCGGTCTCCCACCGTGGAGCTTCAGCCCATCTTTGGTGGGTGCGTGTGCGTCGTCGTGCCATCTTCGAAAAACTATAATTTGCGTCAAACGGAGTCCGAATGATGAAGTTATGCCCGCTTTTTACAACCCCGCCCCGCGATTTAATATCTTCGATTCTCAACCCGAATATGGCAAATGATATATCCGTTTTGATCATCTCGACGAGCTCTTCGCAATGTTGTACTTTGATTCTTCCTTTGAAGTACTTCTAGGTTGCTCTTTTGTAGGAGTTGGATCGAGTACGATTGGGACACGCCTTTGGAGTCGTATGTCTCGCTAATTCTCTGCTTTCTGTTTAGTCCCCGCAAATCACAACTTCACCAAAACTCATGGAAATATGTTAGTTTAAACCCTAACAAGGTGATCTAATTAATTTTAGTCCTTTTCCATGTTTAGTTGACATATAAAGTATACATTAACAAAGGCCAACAAGTTCCCCCAAGCTTACCCTTTGCTAGTCCCTAGCAAAGCTATGCTATTGTAGGATCATGAGTTGCTACTACGCTTTCATGCCTCAAAAGTACTATAGTTATCGAAATAAATTCTCCTCTCAACAAGATTGCTCTCTTACCTTTAACCATGGTGCGTAGCCTTTTCATAAATCATAAGCAATTAAAGGCAGAACAATCAAGTCAAGCGGTATATATCAAATTCTTTGATCAACTAGCAAAATAAAACTGAGATCCTGTGCATGACCCTCTCAAGTATAGAGTCACACTTGGCAAGATCTGTATGGCGGGATGATAGTGTGGATGAGGGTGAAAGGTGGTAAGCCTTTAGCTTTTTCTCGTATCTTTTCTTCTCATGCATCTTGGACTATATCTCTTTCTAAGACTTTTGAGATCCGGGCTTTCCATTCTTGGAGAGGTGGGCTCTACTCGCCTGGACTTTTGTCCATTTTTCTCTCCTTAGAGATGTGGGCTCTACTCGCCCCTCGGACACGCCATTTTTCATCTCTAAATTTATTTATTTATTTATTTTTTTTCAGGGAGGTAGGCCCTACTCGCCTAGTATGACACTTGTCCTTTTCTCTCCCTCTCTCGCCTCACTTTTTCCTCTCTTTTTCTTTTTCTTTCTCTTTTTTCGAATGTAGCCCCGAATCTTTTGACATTGAGAGAGATATATCCTAGAGTTGCATGAGCTATATGGCTTGATGGAAAATGCGACTTCCATGTCGAAGCAAGGCATAAATGGTGGAGTGGGATGATCTTGATGTGTATGACAAACTCTTGAGGGTCATAAATAGGAACTCATCATGTAGCATTTCATGATTTTCGAAAGATAAAACCAGGAATCAAGTATCTCTAGGAAAATGATAAACAACAGCTCAACTCTTCATGAATCTTTATCCTTCAATGCTAAGACTCGATTAAGCATGTGCTTCCCACAGTGTTGGGTTTAGAGCCAATTAAGTATTTAAAGTCTCGGGAGAATCTAAGTCCAAAATGTAAGTACTTTTAAGAGGAATTATGGCGGAGCAACTATTCATCATTTCCAAGGATATATCATCGAGATCAATCAAAGCCATCTAGCGTAAACATACTCTCTTATTTATTTTGACTCTAACAGACAAGGACTATAATTAAGACTCACTATATCTAGCAAAGCAAAATATATATATAACTAGCTAATAAGACAAAAAGAATAAGAATACTTACGGATAAATGGGGATGCCTCCCCCAAGTGAATGTTGACATAGTCGATTGGTAATGGTGAAGTAAGGTAGACAGTGGTGGTGTTGACCTTCCTTGATGGGGCATTGATGATGATGACGGTTAAGATTGTGCTCTATCAAGTGGTCGACGCCTCAAACCATCGTGTCTTACCCTTCTTATGCTCCAAATCTGCTAAACTCAAATAGACAACAAAACTTGTGGAACAGGTTAAGTGTTAGCGGTTGGCCACTTAAGCCTTTGTTGCCTAGAGTTTTTTTTGCTAGCTCTTTTTAGAGTAGATCATTGACTTGAAAGAATTCAATCAAGTCAATTTCTTCTAACTTTTCCGGTTCTAGAAAGACTTTCAACCGATGACCATTTACCTTGAATGTGTTACCTGAATCGTCTTGGATGGTGATGGCTCCATGTGTTGAAGTGTCGACGACATTATATGGTACATCCCACTTACTTCGCAACTTACCATGTCCAAAGAGCTTGACCCTTGAATTGAATAGTAGGACTTTATCTCCGGGCTTAAACTCCTTGTGCTTAATTCTCTTATCATGCCATCTTTTTGTTCTCTCTTTGTAAATCTTAGAGTTGTGATACGCTTTTTCTCTCCATTCCTCTAGCTCAGAGAGTTGCATTAGACGATTCTTACCAGCTAGGTGGAGGTCCATGTTCCATTTCTTGATTGCCCAATGAGCTTTAAACTCTAATTCAACAGGCAAGTGGCATGTTTTCCCATATACAAGTTGATAAGGTGACATGCCTATTGGTGTTTTGAATGCAGTTCGGTAAGCCCAAAGTGCATCTGGAAGCTTGTCCTTCCATCCCTTCCCCATTTCATCTACGGTCTTTTGCAGAATATTCTTGATTTGTTTATTAGATATTTCCGCTTGACCGCTAGTTTGGGGATGATAAGGAGTAGCGATGTTGTGACGAATTCCATGATCTGCTAGGTACTTTCGGAAGCTTTTATCGATGAAGTGAGGACCTCCATCGCTTATGACCATCCGTGGTGTACCAAAACGAGGAAAAATGATTTCATGGAACATTTTTTTGCATGTTTGGAATCGTTTGTTCGACATGGTAGTGCTTCTACCCATTTGGACACATAGTCTATAGCTACCAAGATGTATTCACAATTCCTGTAATTAGGAAATGGTACATAAAATCAATCCCCAAGCATCAAAAGATTCAATTTGAGATTGTTCATGAGAGGCATAGCATCTCGTGTATTAATGTTTCCATGTTTTTGGCAACGGTGGCATCTCCTGACAAACTCCTTTGTATCTGCATACATCGTTGGCCAGAAAAAGCCACTCTGCCATATCTTGGCATGTGTCCGGAATGATCCATAATGTCCTCCATATGGTGAAGCATGACATCTTTCCATAATTTGAATTGCCTCAGCCTTAGGGACACATCTTCTCAACAATCCATCAGCAAACTCGAAAAAGGTATGGCTCATCCCATAGGTGCAAACGACTCTCATGGATTAACTTTCTTTTGTCTGCACTAGGTGGGACATAGCCCGTGACTATAAAGTTCACGATGTCTGCATACCATGGATCGGGAGTGTGTTATCTTGAGCAGGTGTCATCCCTTAGGTAGTCATTTATGGGTAGATCGTGTTTTCCTTATGTTGTAGCCTAGACAAGTGGTGCCATCTGAATTCTCTACTCCTTTTATCTCTAATTTCAATATCAAACTCTTGGAGTAGAAGAATCCATCGAATTAGCCTAGGCTTAGCATCTTTCTTAGTGAGGAGGTACTTAAGAGCGCATGATCGGTATAAACAATTACCTTTGCCCCACTAAGTAAGATCTAAACTTGTCTATAGCAAAGACAACAGCCAATAGCTCTTTTTCAGTTGTGGCATAATTGAGCTATGGTCCAGACAAGGTTTTGCTAGCATAGGATATGGCATAATGCTTCTTATCCTTGGTTTGGCCTAAAACAGCACCAACCGCAAAGTCGCTAGCATCACACATGATCTCAAAAGGAATATTCCAATCGTGGTTGAATGATTGGAGCTGAAATGAGTGCCTTCTTAAGGATTTGAAAAGATTCATGGCACTCATCAAGAAAGATGAAAGGTGCATCTTTAGCTAAGAGACTAGTCAGGGGTCTAGCGATTTGAGAGAAGTCTTTAATAAAGCGCCTATAGAACCTGCATGTCCCGTAAAGTTACGGATTTCTTTCACATTCGTGGGAGGTGGAAGTTGTTCAATAACTTCAATCTTTGCTCTATCCACTTCTATACCACATTCGGACACCTTGTGTCCTAGCACTATTCCTTCCCGAATCATAAAATGACATTTCTCCCGTGGGACTAAGGAATTTTCTTCACACCATTGTAAGACTTTATCTAAATTCTCCAAACAATCGTCGAAGGTTTTTCCATAGACGGTGAAATCGTCCATGAATACCTCCACGATTTTCTCGATCATATCAGAGAAAATAGACATCATGCACCGTTGGAAGGAAGCCGAGCATTGCATAGAATGACATTCGCTTGCATGTAAGTTCCATATGGGCATGTAAAAGTGGTCTTACTTTGGTCATCAGGGTGGATTGGGATTTGATGATACCCAGAATAACCATCAAGGAAACAAAAGAAAGAGTGCTTTGCAAGCCGCTCCAACATTTCATCAATGAAGGGTAACGGAAGTGATCTTTCTTTGTAGCCTTATTGAGTTTTCTATAATCAATGCACATACGCCACCTAGTGATAACTCGTTGAGGGATGAGTTCGTTCTTCTCATTCCTAACAACCGTCATTCCTCCCTTCTTTGGCACTACTTGGACAGGACTAACCCACTCGCTATGTGGCACAGGGTAAATAATCCCAACGGTAGGAGCTTAAGGACCTCTTTCTTGACAACGCCTCGCATAGCGTTGTTAAGTCTGTGGCTACCCTCCCTTGAAGGTGTGCAATTAGGATCGATATGGATGCGGTGAGTGCAGAGAGCAGGACTAATGCCCTTGAGGTCTTCGAGTGAGTAGCCTATGGCTGATCTATGTCTTTCAAGAACGTGTGAGTTTTGTGTTTCTTCTTTGAAAGTTTGTCACCGATGATTACCGGGTTTGTCGATTATTGTGTAGGAAGACATATTTCAAACCAAGAGGAAGAGGTTTCAACTCTATTGAAGGAGGTGGAGGTTTCTCATTTTGGTCTAGCTCAATGGGTTCTGCAAACTCGTCCTCTTCTTCAATGAAGTGTTTGTCAAGGATGGTTGGGCCATTTCTTCTAAAGACGCCATTAAGGCCTCCTCAATAAGGTCTTGCTTAGGTTTGGGTTCCACTATTGTGTTTGTAGATCGAGCAAGAGGAATAGTCATAGTGGAATTCCCAACATTGAAGTCTAAATGACCTCGTAGTGGTTTTTCTCAGAAGCCTCATGATTGGTCTCGCCAATCAAGAGAGGAATCTTTGAGATGTCATAAATATGAAAATCTAGATATATCTCAGAGTTGTTAATTCTAACAGGAACTATCCTTAAAACTCCATGGCTTTCAAGAATAAATCCTGTTGGACCATGTAAAAGTTTTTGAGATGGAGTTAAGGACGTGTCGGGATAAAGAGTATCGGCTAACTCCTTTGAAATTATGTTTATCCCGACTGAAGGATTGTAGTGGACTTCTCTAGCAGACCCTCTAATTTGGCATAAGAGAATGGTTGAAGGAGGTGATTCGAGCTACTCGTGTGATAACTCCGCCTTGGCCAACCATTCATAACTCATAATTGCGTAAGACTTTTGATATGTTCTATGCTAACCGCTTTCTTCTGCGGATCAGATGGAGTGGTCTTTTCTAGAGGTCTCGCTTGAATAGGAAAATTTGAGGTGTTTCCATAATCTTCAAAGATATCTTCCTCAAATGCAAGGGAAGCTCTAGAGGAGATGGTTCATCATCCTCTAGTTGGGTTTATGCTTCCTTTCGAGAGGTTCTCTCGACAACCAAATTACTAGATGAGTCAATTGGAATTTCTAATTCGGTTGCATGTTCCTCCTCTAATGGTTCGGGGCTTGGCTCGACTTCTTCTTCGGGGAATTCATCGTAGATGCCAAGCATGGGGTGTTTTCAAGAATTTTGTCAAGGATAACTTTTCCTCACTAACGGTCATATGTGAAAATGATCCTCCAGAAGATGTATTGAGGAATAGGGCAACTTCTTTGCTAAGGCCATAATGGAAGTGTTGTAAAAGGACTTGGTCGCAAAGACAAATCTGGGCCAGATGAGATTAAATTTGAAAATCTTGCCCAAGTTGCTCCTACGATTTCTTTCTCTTTTTGTTTAAAATTCAGAATTTCAAGACGAAGAGTGATAATTTGAGAAGTAGGAAAGAAAGCAAGACAAAATTTGTCTCGAAGTTCCTCCCAATTTCCGTTCACACTTCTAGAATTATGAGCATACCATTGTTTCGCTCTCTCGAAAGAGAGAACGAAAATAGTTTCCATTTTAGGGTCTCATGTTTCATGCCGAATATTCAAGCATGAACACAATTGCTCAAATTCAAGGTGGACATATGGATTTTGCCTTCTTTTCCCGAGAAAGTTTGTTCTAACCATTGCTATAAAAGTATGAATCTCGTAGCCATCTGTAAGAATAGGATGTGATGATTTTGGTGGCTCTAGTAGTTCGCCCTTTGGAGCGGAAAGTTTATAAATAGGAGGAATCCATGATGGTGGTATGAGAAAGGTGGTAAAAGAAAAGGATAAACGGACGAACTTGATTCTAAACTAGCACATCTACTGCTCGCAACTGCGCCGTAAAGATTGTTGGTATTTATTAATGCAAATGTAAAAATCCGCAAGAGCACGGACACCGATGTAGCCTTCACCCGGAGTATTCCAGTATCGATTTCACTGGGAACGTGAAGTGTACTAGAAAGAGTTTAGAACGTCCTACAAAAGTTTGATGATGTTGGGAGAGAGAGATTGTTTCTAAAGCCTCTAATCGATCTAAAAAATCGAGATACTCTTGGGTTTATTTATATTGGGACATCGTAACACTAGCCGCGAAAGGGATGAGAAGGGGCTAGGAAGCTTCAACTACGGTCCTACAAACACCAATCAGCGTGATGGAATACGTCCGCCGTCACCACCACCGGGCTACCACTAACTATCCATGGGATTGGGTGCAATTCCTGTGTAACCACTAGACTAAGCACCACGCCTAATCTAAAGATTACTACCTAGCATTGCAAAGACTAGAGCACTTGATGCAAGCGAATCTAATAAATAAACTTAAAGTAACAATGAAAATAAATAAATAGAGAACTTAGAATTAATAAATAAAGAACACGGAGATTGTCAAGAACGAACTAGTTGTCAGATGTACAATGTTGATGAAGATCCGACAGGTCCGGATCTCCAGCTTTCTCCTCACCTCTCTCCTTGATCTTACAACTAGATGAACTAGAAGAACTAGATCTAGAACTAGAACTAGAACTAGTTGAACTAGACAACTAGAGGATCTCTCTAATATGAAACCCTAACTTTTGTTCTATAGATAGCTAATGAGAAGATGATTGAACCAGGGGGTCTGAGGTCTATTTATATAGTCCTGAGGAGGTGCCTCGCCACCATACGATCCAACCGACCTTGATCTACGGCCAAGATGTGGTTTTATAGGTCGGTGGAGAAACCTTCGGAACATACGAAGCGGGCGTTGGCGGCGCTGCACCGATCGGCCTGTAAGGAGGCCGGTCGGTCTCCCACTGTGGAGCTTCAGGCCCATCTTTGGTGGGTGCGTGCGCGTCGTCGTGCTGTTTCCGAAAAACTATAATTTGCGTCAAACGGAGTCCGAATGATGAAGTTATGCCCGTTTTACCGAACCCCGCTCTGCGACGAATATCTTCTGATTCTGGACTCCGAATATGGCAAATGATATATCCGTTTCGATCATCTCGACGAGCTCTTCGCAATATTGTACTTTGATTCTTCCTTTGAAGTACTTCTAGGTTGCTCTTTTGTAGGAGTTGGATCGGAGTACGATTGGGACACGTCTTTGGAGTCGATGTCTCGCTATTTCATTGTTTTCCTGTTTAGTCCCTGCAAATCACAACTTCACCAAAACTCATGGAAATATGTTAGTTTAAACCCTACCAAGGTGATCTAATTAATTTTTAGTCCTTTTCCATGTTTAGTTGACATATAAAAGTATACGTTAACAGGCGTCAACAATCATCCCCCCTCAAGAATCATCGGCGACATCAATGAACGTACGACACGGTCAAGGTCCAGGAATGTTTCTCACTTTGCTCATTCGGCTTTTGTTGCTACCTTTGAGCCGAAAGACATTGGACACACCCTCTCTGATCCTAATTGGGTGAACGTAATGCATGAGGAGTTATAGAACTTTGAGAGAAACCAAGTTTGGGAGTTGGTAGAGCCACCACCACATTGCAAACCTATCGGGACAAAATGGGTTGTGGAAGAACAAAGAGGGTGAGAATGGTGAGGTGGTGAGAAACAAATCGAGGTTGGTTGCTCGGGGCTATAGTCAGAAGGAGGGAATAGACTATGAGGAGACATTTGCTCCTGTAGCCCGTTTGGAGGCGATTATGATCTTTCTAGCCTTTTCCATGGCTAAAGGGTTCAAATTGTACCAAATGGATGTGAAGAGTGCCTTCTTTAATGGGTTTTTAGAAGAAGAGGTTTATGTGAAGCAACCACCAGGCTTTGAGAGTGCTGAGTTTCCTCATCGGGTGTATAGGCTAAGAAAGGCGTTGTATGGGCTGAAACAAGCTCCTCGTGCTTAGTATGGCCGTTTGAGGGGGTTCTTGTTCAGCAAGGGGTTTGAGATAGGCAAGGTTGATAAGACTCTTTTTCTCCTCAGGCAGGGCGATGATATCCTAATTGTTCAGGTGTATGTGGATGATATTGTCTTTGGCGGCTCGTCTCACTCTTTGGTTGCGAGGTTTGCAGAGGACATGAGAAAAGAATTCGAGATGTCTATGATGGGAGAATTGCGCTTCTTTCTGCTTGATCAAGCAGGCGAAGGAGGGAACCTTTGTGCATCAAGCCAAGTACACGAAGGACATCCTCAAGAAGTTCAAGATGGACGACTCGAAGCCCCTATCGACACCGACGAGTACGACTACAGCTCTGGATGTGGACGAGGACGGAGAGCCCGTTGACCAAAAGGAGTACCGGAGCATGATAGGCTCCCTCTTGTACTTGATGGCAACGAGGCCGGACATTAAGTTTTCGTGTGTCAGGCGTTTCAAAGGCGTCGCCGAGGACTTCACATCGGTAGGCCGTCAAGCGGATCTTCAGGTATCTTCGATACACTCCTGAGCTCGGTCTTTGGTACTCGGTGTCCTCTTCTCTTTCGTTTCTTGGGTTTTCGGATGCCGACTTTGCAGGGTGTCGAGTCGATAGGAAGTCGACTTTGGGGACGTGCCAGTTTTTGGGTTCTTCGCTTGTTTCTTGGTCTTCTCGCAAACAATCTAGTGTAGCTCAGTTTACCACCACGTGAGTATGTTGTCGCCGCTATGTTGCTCCCAACGCTCGGATCACATACACAGTGACTTTGGTGAGGAGTGTACCCATGTTCCTCTCATGTGTGATAGCACGAGTGCCATTAGTGTTGCCAAAACCCCGTACACTCCGTAACCGAACATATAGAGGTGAGGTACCAATTCCTGAGAGACAATGTTGAGAAGGGAAACATAGACCTCATCCATGTACCAACCGAAAAACAGCTCGCCGATATCCTAACAAAGCCTTTTGACCAAGCTACATTTGCTCGCTTTTAGGGAGCTTGGAGTGGTTTTTCCTTTTGAGCTTGGTTGGGGTTTGATGTACATATACATGTTGCATTTTCATTTCTGTATCATATCATGCTTGCATCTTTGTATCATAGACTGCATTTGTACACTACAAGAAAATCGTTGACTAGTGACGCAACCACATTTTAGCGTCATTGATTTATGACGTTCCTAGCTGATCTCGTCATAATATTTCTCTCCCGAGCAAATTTAGCGACAAAAAATTTTTGTCATTACAGTTGGTATTGTAGCCGTTCCCTGCTCCATCTTTGTGACGCCATAAGCTCTGAAAAAATGTCTAAACCAACATCAGTCCCACATGTAAGCATTATTTTAAAAACAGTGTTCCAAGTCGTCATAAAATTCAGTAAGGTCCCACATGTAAGCATTTTTTTTGAAAATAGAGTGTTCCAAGTCGTCATAAAATTTTCTAGGGTCCCACATGTAAGCATTTTAGCCATGTCAGCGGCGTCATAAACCAACTTTGGTCCCACATGTAAGCATTATTTTAAAATAGAGTGTTCCAAGTCGTCATAAAATTCAGTTGGGTCCCACATGTAAGCATTTTTTCGAAAATAGAGTGTTCCAAGTCATCATAAATAGTTCCAGGGTCCCACGTGTAAGCATAGGTCACGAAATGTTGCAAAAATAATATGCCATGGCATGGGTTCGAACCAGGGACCTGAAGGAACAAGGTTGTGTTGTTTACCACTGCACCACTTGTTGGTTGTGATAGGTGTATGGGAAACTCTACTAATAGTTCATGCGAATTCTTTACTGTGACCAGGTCCCACATGTAAGTTTCAGTTGAGTCTATAATTACGTATCGAATGGATGGCGAGACACTTCACTCGCTGCAAAGACTTTTGACTTCGCCACGCAAATCCGCAATAGTTCGTGGTAGGAATGGCGGATCCTAGCGGTGAGGGAAGATGGTTGCGCGCCACATCCCAAACAACAAGAGGATGAGAAGCAAGACGAGGTTGGTCCTCTGGTTTGAGCCGCTATATTTTCCCCTATCTTACTAGGGTTGGGGATATCTAGATTTGGGGATCTGGAGGATTGATGAGCATATTTGGTAGATTTAGATTTCATTATCGTACCTTTAGATTTGCACTTCGATATGTGTTAGAAGTTGATAGGCTATAGACAATTCATGTTAAATTCAGTTAGTTTTCAATTTGCATCATATTACAGTAGGTTTTGTATTTTAGTAGCTTCTAGATATGCTTCAAGCCACTCGTTTTATGGATTTTTGTCGAGGTGCACAATTGATAGGATTGATAGGTCCATCGCTTTATGAATTGGTAGATCAAGATACTATTTGAGCTGCAGACCGTTGAAGGACATCTGGATTCTCGCCACGATTGTTAGCGCTTGCACAATTCATAGGTGTTAGATTCAGTTAGTTTCCAATTTGCATCGTTCGATGGATCGATAGGTTCATTTAGGACAACCATGCCCTTGCTGAGTTTATGTAGGTAGCAAACAACCAGGTTTTGTGGCGTGTGGTGGTTGTTTTACTATACTCATAAAATTGGGTTCAAGGGATTCATGTTTTTTTATAGACTGAGATGAGTTTATTTTTCATCAAGATGAGTTTTCAAGGATTAGTTTAGTTCTACAAGAACATCTTAATGTTATTTTAGAAGATTCGATGCCTCATTCGGGAGAATCTATTAGATCTCCAAAGAGATCCAAAACATGAGAGATCATTTTTCTTACCATATATTGAATAAAGCGTCGACGGTAGATATTGAGTTGTTGTCGCCTTTTCTTTTAATGTTCGTTGTTGGTCGCTGACCCAAACGGCACCCTTGCCTATTAGTACCCGCTTCACCAATGCATAAACGAACTTCTTGAAAATTTAAAAGAAAAGACTGACCAAACAAACTCAATATCCTACCCATTCATTGACGCTTTTATTCCAATGTATATGGTAAGAAGAATGATCTCCGCCCTCAGTTGTCTTGTCCTTAGGTGTGTACTGAAGCTCTTTCTCTTTTTCTGCTAATTGATCTATGATGTTTTTGATCTCTTTCAAGATCCTATAGAGTCCTCACCCTGAGATGAGACATCCAGATCTTCTGAAAGGACATTAAGAAATGCAAGAGAGTCCCGCAAGGCCACAAAATTCATGGTAGGAGGTGCAGAAGGTGAAGGAACAGCTGCAGGAGGCCAAACATGAGATGAAGTTATGATTATGAATGAGTAGTGATGATTATTGTGAAACTTGTATCATGATTGTGTTTTGGTGTTGGCTACCAGATCATCGTATGATGTTTGCTACTTGTTGGTGGACTGGTGGTGTGAACTTTGTGGTGATGAGTTGCTATGAGATGTCATCTTATTATACCGATTTGGTTTAATCTATTCCAAATTGATTCGAGCATACGAACCATTCGGAATTCATACGCATTGCAATGGAGGTCATTGAGAATTGCAGTTAACGACTGGCACCGGGCGTTAACCGACGAACTTGTGTACACACCCCCTCCGAACGGACGTGTCGATCATTGTGAATCGCAATGCCTGGCCTTATTTACTCGGCCACATGTACCAAGTCGAAAGGTTGAAGCCGCATCAGCGGCCAAAGATGGGACATGGCAAGCGAGGAAACCGTGACTTCATTTCTACGATGGGCAATTAAAGTGCACACACAATTGCAGGACAAGTGCATGTCTCTCTTAGAGCGAATCTTTCCTCACGGAATACTCACATATGATTGGGCGGTTGTATGCACTGATCATCCCGAATTTATGCACAATCTCCGTAGAAGATCCAAACTCATTCGTTTCGAGCATACTCACCATTCAGAATTCATACGCGTTGCAATGGAGGTAGAGAAAGAACAATGGAGGTATGGTGGTAATAGATAGAGAAGGGGGAAGTTTTGATTGAGGAAACTCCGGCCTGTTGATGTTTCGCAAGGAGGACCTTCCTAGTGGTAAAAAGGGAGGAAAAGCTAAGATGCTGTTTGTTTGGATTGATCCAGAATCGGATCGTCCGTCCTTTTGATGGTTTGCAGGAAGGACCTTCCTGAGAAACAATTGTGTAACTACCCCAACAATGCACGGAGCGGTTCTAGTAAGTTGGCGGAAGAAAAGCGCGCACGACAGCCAAAAAATTTTTCCTGCAGTCAAGTGTATATATCTCATTTCTCTCGACGACGCGGCGTACACTACTGCAACTCTGCAAGAGACTCGCGCATCACGCCTCCTTTTCCTTGTGGTAAAGACTAGAGCTAGCGTCGGTGCTTAGATCTGTTGTTGCCCGTGGCGGGAATGGCAAATCGTAGCGACCCTAGCGGCGAACGGAGAAGCAGGACTCACTCCGGTCAGGTCAGTCCTCTGTTTAGCCATGTGTTGACAGTGAATTTTCGTCAACCTAGCCATGACTTTACCTTTACTGTTGGCATTGATTTATTATTCTAACCACTGGAACTAACCCTCCGTATATAACAAGTTCACTCTTGCATGTCGATTTTGGAGTTTATTGTTTACGCAGGAAATCTACGCTAAAGAGGAGACTTTCGGGATAAATTCATCAAGCACTTTGGAAGAAGATCATGAAGCCCGACAAGAGTCAAGACACGTGATGAACATGACTCCAAATGACCCGAGGACCGAAGCGTCAACGTGCAAATCTTCAGGGACTCAACCAGAAAATAGCGAAGCTTGGATGGCAAGGATTCAAGCCTTAACCGTGAAGGAAACGACGTCAAAGGCCCACATGCAAGTGCACACAAATGGGGAATCACGCGAGAAGCAACCGGGGAGGAAGCCGGGGCCGAACCGGGCCAAAAAGGCCCTGGGCTGACCGGCTTGGGCCGACCGACCTGGCCCGTTTTCGGCCCGGTTCAGCGCCCCCTTTGACCTAGCCGCCATTCGGACTATTTATAGCCCCCTCGCCAAGAGCCACGCATCAATTCATTCGTCATCCGCCACCGAGGAGCAGAGAAGGGAGGGACACCATTCCGGAGAGGAGAGGGTCGAAATGGTTGACTAGGGCTTCCCTAGCCGACGTGGGAACCTTGTATGGAAGACCACGTCGGAGTTCCCGGAGCTAGGATCAAGGTTAAGGTAGGATCCTGGTGGTGATCTTGTCCATGTATTATACTCTTATGTTGAATTTTCAAGTTTGAATCCAATTTCTAGCGATCAAGTGCTTTCACTACGACTTTGTCTTCGCTTGGGTTTTCTTCTTCTCCAATCTATTCCGGATAGATTGTATAGGATGTTCTTGTAGCCATGGTGGCTAGAGGTGCATACCTGACCTACCAAGCGTTTTCATCTTGTCCTTTGGACTCGCCCTAGGCTAACCCGCACGAATAGGAGTGCGTTTTGACAGAACGGTGGCTCCAAAAGGCGGGCGTCTTCGGAGTTGGAACGGAAGCCACGATTTAAAGAGGCTTTTTATGAGATTCGATTTGCTTTGTTCATCTATGCTTGGAACTTCAACAAGAGCTTGACCCAACCTCTCTAGATTGGTTTTACCTATCCCTCTCTATCTCTTGCTACCTCCGGTGTTTCTTAGATTAGATTGGTTTTCTTGGTGTTTCCTTAGATTAGATGCAAAACCCCTTTTCAAGATCAAAGTGTTCTTAGCTTTATTAGATTGGATCTTGTGTTACACATTATTCCACGGATTCGATACCTTGGGTTCACACTTAAGGGAAGAAGGGTCCCTTGACTACGACGGAGGACTTGTCCGCTTGCAAGTCCAAACGAAGTTTGATACGCATATACACCGTCAACAAGCCCCTTTTTCTGGCGCCGTTGCCGGGGAACAAGTAATCAAGATTCAATCTAGTATTGCGTTTGTGAATATTTTCAGTTTTTCTCTTGATTTTTCTTTTGCATCTCTTAATTTTGATCATCCTCAAAACAAAACAAAACAAAAATCAATCTAGGGTTTTGCTAAACCCTAGTTTTCTTTTAGTTTTTGTATATATTTTGTTTATTGCTAACCCTAATCGGAGATGGACGGCTACATCTCCAACAAAAAAAACATATATTTTGTGGATGGTCTAGAAAAATTTTGCAGGCAAAGGTGACGTGCAACACGAGCCAAGAGGATCTAAAAGTGGAGGCCGAACATCGTCGGAATCTTCAAGAGAAACTCCACCTCCAAGATCGAGAGGAGATCAACCTCATCCGCCACTCATCCTAGGGAGATCGTTCCTCAAGACCGTCGGAACAATCAACGTCGGCAAGGAGGAGATCAAGTTTGACATCGATGGTGTGAGGAGTGCGTTCAAGTCAACCATGATTCGAGGTATGTAACATGATTCATGTTAAATATATTCTACCTCGTCGTCGCATCGGAAGGGAGGAGCCAAAGGAGAACGAAGCCAAGGAAGAAAAGTTGTTGCATCCATCAAGACCAAGAATCAATGCCCGCTTGTAAAGACCAAAAAGATGACTAAGCCGAAGAATAAACCTACACCAAAGCCATGGATGGTATAGAAGTGGGTACCCAAGATTGCAACGCCCGCAAAGAGCGTTGATCCGAAGTAATCAAGTGAAGAAGTCTAGCCATGGACTATAAACGAAGCGCTAGGCGGGAGGCAACCCGTTTCGTCGAGTCAAGAATAAGCTACCGGGAGGACAACCCGATTCAAGATTTTTCGAGTCAAGAATAAGCCATCCTATGTGTTATTTGCTTCTTTTCGAGAAACCAAAACCAAAAAAAAATCAGAACCTATCTCAACCTTTCATCCTCTTCATGATGTTATGGTTGACTTGTTTTACATGCTAAAAACACACGAGTAGAGCCACGCCTTGTACCTAGATGTTATTTAAATTTCAGCGCATGGTAGGACTCGCATGAACCTAGAAACTTGACTTTTGGTTAGTTTAAAATTTCATATCCTTGGTTTCACTAGAGTTAGAATTTTTCTAAGCCTCATTTAATTTTATTTCATTCAAAATCTCTCTCATTTAACCAAAATTGGAACCTAAACCTATGCCCCATGATCCTGGAAGAGCTTGCTCTCAACTAATGGAAGCAAACAATACCGGTGAAACCAAAATAAAAGTAGTCGGAAAACATTTTTGACTTACATTTGATTTTAATGCTTTAAAAACTCCTCTAAATTCATATTTGAACTCATTGCAAGCTCTGAGTTTATTTTCATTTTTCGAAATTAGAGGAGTACTTAGCATTAAGACATGCTTAGAGGGTGGCAATCTAGTTAACTTAACCATCCATGCACCATGATGCATCACGGGATGCCCCGCCAACATCTTTCATCAAACCACATGCAAAGGACAAGCATGGGGGGCAGCCAAGGCTTAGTTTTGCAGGAATATCATGGAGGCATGTGAGACAAGGGAGCATGGAAGTGACTCAAAGCAAAACCATCAAGTGGAGGGATCAATTATGCAAGCAAAGGAGTGGACGAGAACATTTGGGCGATGCAACCCCGTGGAGCACACGGTCACAAAGCAACAAAGGAGCATGGAGTGCGCTGGAGAAAATTCAAGCCAAATGGAGCAACAAGGGCCCCAGGCCGGTCGGCCCAGGCCGGCCGGCCTCTCCTCGTTTTATACCCCCCGGTGCTCTCCTTCGGCAGGTAAGTCATTTGCCCAGTTCCTTGTTCGTGTGCTTGAGCTCATAGTCCAGAACCACCTTAGACTTAGCTTTCCACTCCGAGTTTGTTTCGTCCAACAAAATCCATCCTAAATCCACTCAAAGTCCATACTCCAAATAATATTTGTGTGCCTTGTTACCGGTTGGAAACCCCGGATATATATTTGTGAGGGAGAGTGCAGCAACCATGTGGAAGAAAACTACAATCCTTTTCACCAAGAAGAAGGGTTCATCGTTGTCCAAGCCATCATCGACAACCTCTTCGAGGAGGCACTCGGTTTCCGAGTCTCCTCGAAGAATGGAGGAGGACACGACACCGCCGAGGAGGAACGACACTCTTCTCCTCGGTAGCATGAGGGCCACACGAAGCTCGTCTACGAGGTTCATCAAACCTCAAGGACATACGGAGGAGCTGCCCGTCCAACCTCGTCGCTCGACACGATCATCCGCTCTGCCTCCATAAGCTCCGCGGTACTCCAAGTATGGGTTCATCATCATGACGGAGGAGGAGGAGAAGAAGCTCACTCGCCTTGAGAAGAGGCTTGTGGCAAACGTCGACTTCGACGATCAAGCTCTCCAAGTGTTGGGTTTTCATACGAATATTTACTACATGTTGGGACACCTAGGTTGGGTGCAATTCTCCAACGGAGTGTCGGTAAACACCCTCAAGGAATTCGCCTTGGAAATTCTCATGACCATGGCGCCTATCCTTGATGAAGGAGTGTCGAGTCTCTCATTCCGTTTGGAGGGAGTTGAACAAGTGGTTCCCTATGAGTATATTAGGGAATTACTTGGTTTTCAAAAGGGAGCCCCTAAACAAGTGGATGTGCATGGAGGCACATTGGAAGGTTTTTAGAGTATGATCGCGGGAGAAGCTCAACGGCAAAGAAATAGTATCCAGAACCCCATCATCCAAGTGTTTCACTCATGGATGTGTAAGAGGATTTTGGGGAGAATGAGAGATACCAAGATAACCGACATGGAGGTGAATTGGCTTTACTCGGCTTTGATTGCCAAGCGGCCAATCGACCCCACTCACCTTATGATCAACCGGTGGTGTTGTGAAGTAACATCGAGTTCGGGAGATATTGGCTTGGGGTGTTATCTCTCCATGTTGGCTATCTCTTTGAGATCGGGAATTTCAAGAAATCGGGAGCATCTCCTAGTCGGGACTTCCCTTGGGATTGATTATATGAAGCAAGCCAAATACACAAATACATAAGTGGAGATGAGAGAGGAGGCTTTAAAGTGGTCAAAGTAAATTTGCCCCTACCGGATGCAAGATTAAGGCTTTTTCTTGAGGGGAAAGAAGATTGGCTAGAGGAAGGACTTCTTGTGCCGACGAAGAAAAATAAGAGAGGAAGGATTGTAGAAGAAAGTTCTTCCGCAGCCCAAGAAGAAGGTCTTAACAAAATTATGTGCCACCATTTGGAGGAATTTTCGGTAGCCGAAGTTACTACGGTGGTGTACCAATGCAAGCATGGGGGAGTGGTGCAGCCATGCCCCCACCGAATTTTGCGGTACCCAACGTAGCCTTTGTGGTGCCGTATGCACATCTTCCTCAACCACAACAAAGTGTGGCCATCATTGGAGGATACGCTGCGAGAAACATGCAAAATATCACAGCCATCCAAACCAATGCAAACCAAATGGGTGAAGAAAATGCAAACATCGCTTATGAGCTTGGACACCTTCACTTAGCACACGGACAATTCATAGGAGGAGCGGTGCAATCCTATTATGAGCAAGGATACAACAATCAAGATTATCAATATCAACCACCGTGGAAGATTAGAGAGAGCTTTAGTTTATCTTTCCTTTTCCCTTTTCTTTAATTTTCACCTTGTATGCGCCTATGTATGCGTAGTGTTTTCAGTTTTTATTTATTTTCAGCATGTGTGATAATAGTAGAGTTAGTTTAAAGATCACCATGAATAAAGTTTCCCACCTTGATCAACCTTTGGTAAAAATATTAAGTTGATGCCATGATAATATATGATGAAAAGTTGCCACTTTGCTCAACTTTTGTACTTGTTTTATGCATGATTAAGCTAATGCTCTCTTTAATATGAATCTGAAATTAATTAAACACTAGCTTAATCTTTTGTGGAGGTTATGATAAAAATAAGACCCATAGTGTTATTTTCATGCTCTCAATTTTGGATGAGTTAAAGATGATTTGTTCTTAAAAATATATATGCTAACCTTGTCATTAATGCTACTTGCATTTTGCTCTACCTATCCAAAGCCATATATATATATATATTGTTAGTGTACAAGAATTATTTTTGGGTGAGTTATTTCAGGCCTTGATTTCTCTGGCCCGAGACTAAGAAGCTGGTCATTCCGTTTTTGCGTATCTATCTTTTTGCTAGCCTTTCTATCCGTGCATTGTGTATCAGCACATCGGAGATTTCACAAACCTCGACGGATATCCACCCTTAAAACCAAAAATATCATATTTTGTGTTTACCTCCTTGACCACAACCTATCATTGAGTATGGATCGTCAATTCAAGGAAGATTGCAAGATGGTGCCAAGGTTGAAGATTTCAAGTATCTCTCCAAAGGAAAAATATTTCTAGTACCTACCTTATCTCTATCACCTCTTTGCCCGAGGACGAGCAAATGTCTAAGCATGGGGGAGGAGGTAGGTATAATGCAATTTAGAGTTCAAAGGGAGCAAATTAAAAAAATGATGAAAGAAGAACAAAAAGAGAAAAAAAAGAGTATAAAGAAAAAAAAGGAGATAAAGAAAAATATGTATGAGAAAAGAGAAAAAATATGAGTTTATAAAAATAAAATAAAGTGAACTCCCCGGTTCTCTAAAGTGCATTAGGAATCTCAAAAGTTTTAAGATTTAAGATCCAAACTCATATTTCCAACCATGTGCAATCCGATAACGAGGACTTCCTTTGTGCCTCGGGATCACTCTTTGCCATTTGCACATGTCCACCTATCTCAAAGTGTGTGTATTTTTCTCTCCCCCTCCTTGATATAACATTATTTTCCAATGACCTTTTTGACGAGTCTCGGTAAGACCATGAGAAGCTTGTCTTGTTTTGACAACATCTCATTTATAATATCTTGGTAGGACTAATCTTTCCCAAAAAGCTCCACATAAAGCCTTCCACTATATATATTGAGAGGGGAAATGAGTAGAATGAATAGGCTTTGAGAGACAAGATAAGATGAGAGTACACGAGCAAGATGCAAGGAAGTTTATTTTTGAACTTGGTGTAGCTCTTTTTCTTCATCTCGCTCTTAATTTCAAAATTTCTGAGATTCATTTGAAATTTGGGAGCATGAGGTAATTTCTTGTGGGAAGTGCTTAAATTAATATCTACCCTCCATAAGGATGAAGGCTAGTACATTATGAAACTTTAATGATTAAATCCTTGAGAGCATTATGTTTTCGTGTATGATCAAGTGCGGGGTATAAGCAATGAAAGGCAACGCTGATATTCATTAAAGGCTTACTCGAGGACGAGCAAGGTTTAAGCATGGGGGAGATGTTGATGGTGAATTTCCGTCAACCTAGCCATGAGTTTACCTTTAATGTTGGCATTGATTTATTATTCTAACCAGAACTAACCCCGTATATAACAAGTTCACTCTTGCATGTCGATTTTGGAGTTTATTGTTTACGAAATCTACGCTAAAGAGGAGACTTTCGGGATAAATTCATCAAGCACTTTGGAAGAAGATCATGAAGCTTGAGCAAGAGTCAAGACACGTGATGAACATGACTCCAAATGACCTGAGGACCGAAGCGTCAATGTGCAAATCTTTAGGGACTCAACCAGAAAATAGCGAAGCTTGGATGGCAAGGATTCAAGTCTTAACCGTGAAGGAAACGACATCAAAGGCCCACATGCAAGTGCACACAAATGAGGAATCGCGCGAGAAGCAACCGGGGAGGAAGCGGGTAGACCGGGCCAAAAGGCCCTGGGCGACGGCTTGGGCCGGCCAGCCTGCCCGTTTCGGCGGTTCGGCGCCCCCTTTGACCTAGCCTCCATTCGGACTATTTATAGCCCCCTCGTCAAGAGCCACGCATCAATTCATTCGTCATCCGCCGCCGAGGAGCAGAGAAGGTAGGGACACCATTCCGGAGAGGAGAGGGTCGAGATGGCTGACTAGGGCTTCCCTAGCCGACGTGGGAACCTTGCATGGAAGACCACGTCGGAGTTCCCGGAGCTAGGATCAAGGTTAAGGTAGGATCCCGGTGGTGATCTTGTCCATGTATTATACTCTTATGTTGAATTTGTAAGTTTGAATCCGATTTCTAGCGATCAAGTGCTTTCACTACGACTTTGTCTTCGCTTGGGTTTCTTCTTCTCCAATCTATTAGGATAGATTGTATAGGATGTTCTTGTAGCCATGGTGGCTAGAGGTGCATACCTGACCTACCAAGCATTTTCATCTTGTCCTTTGGACTCGCCCTACTAACATAGAATAGGAGTGCGTTGTACAGTGGCTCCAAAGGTGGGCGTCTTGAGTTGGAGCGGAAGCCACGATTTAAAGAGGCTTTTTATGAGATTCGATTTGCTTTGTTCATCTATGCTTGGAACTTCAACAAGAGCTTGACCCAACCTCTCTAGATTGGTTTTACCTATCCCTCTCTATCTCTTGCTACCTCCGGTGTTTCTTAGATTAGATTGGTTTTCTTGGTGTTTCCTTAGATTAGATGCAAAACCCCTTTTCAAGATCAAAGTGTTCTTAGCTTTATTAGATTGGATCTTGCGTTACACATTGTTCCAAGGATTCGATACCTTGGGTTCACACTTAAGGGAAGAAGGGTCCCTTGACTACGACGGAGGACTTGTCCGCTTGCAAGTCCAAACGAAGTTTGATACGCATATACACCGTCAACACCATGCTACTTTGATCTGTCATACTAGTTAAGGGGAATTTTGGATTTGGGGATCTAGGTTAACAGACTATATTCGTGTATTTTAAAGGTGTTTGGAGTAGACCCCGAAAGCTCCAGATCGCCGACGCCTGGTCCTCGTGAAGTCATCGTCATAGATCCTAATGAAAACGAGTGCAAGGACGGGTTGCTGTCCATCCGATATGTTGGACAAGCGCCAACCCTGGGCGTCGATATGTATGCTGTTGCAAGGTAAACAACAACCTGTATCACTTCTAATAAATGTTGCTTCTGCGTTTGATGTTAGTGTGGTCGATCACTAATTATATGAACGAAATCGGTGAGCTGATGGCATGAAGTGCACGCGTCGTTTAGGTGGATAGATCTGAATGGGATATTAGGACTCTAAAAGTTCTAGAAAATGATGGAAATGAAGGGAAAAGCGAAGAGGAAGCAAGGTCGTGGAAAGAAGCATGTGCACTGCTAAGGAGGAGGCCAATGTCAAAGCGGTTGAGCAGGCGATATAGCGATACTACGGGAGGTAACCCATAACCTGTTTGAGACGAGAAAGAAAATGAAAGCGATGCTCTGTTGTCTCCTACAGAAAAGGGTGAAGCCAACAGGTACCTAAAAGCTGAAAGGTAGGCAAGGATGTGGAAGGAAGAATGTGCAAAGGCTAAGAGGGAGATTCAAGAGATTGCGAACTGCAGCAGTCAAGCGACTTCGGATTACGCAACACTTGTGGTGAAGAAGGTGAGAGAATTGCTGAGACAGGCCTCATATAAGAGGACGCTCAGCAAGGACAACAATGAGGAATAATGTGAATCGTGGTGTTATTGCTAGGTAGACGGTTTAGAGGTGCTAATCATGCTTGTATTTTGGTATTTGCTACTTGTTGGTGGTGTGAACTTTGTGGTGATGAGTAGCTGTGAGATGCCATCTTATGATGTTTCATACTTGTTCGCTCTGTTGATGTTTTGCGGGAAGGACCTTCCTGATTATCGAATGTTAACTGCTTGTTCCCTACAGTGATTGTGGTAGAAACTCATACATATGCGCGGAATAATTGACGAAGGATGATAATATAGATATTTGTACATTGAATTGCGTTACAGGTGGTACACAATCGAAGTTCCTCATTACGGAAAGCTAGGAAACAGCCATGTTCCTCTCGACTAAATCCAGTCCCCACGAACCTGCTTAATGCGGATCGCCGGAGTAGTGTTGATGCCTAGAACAATACCTATTCCCTGCTGGTAGATCCAGTACTCATTCTTTTCATCGTGATGATAAGTTCGTAGGAAGTAAATGTGATTTGCCCTCAGGTCAGCCAAACCAGAAATGGCATGCTCTTCTGTAATAATGCACTTGCCAGGACCAAACAAGATGATCTTATTCCGGAACTTAGGAGCTCTCTCCCAGGGAATAGGCTGCCAAATGTCCCCCACGAATGAATTGAAAGTTAATTCTACCACCTCAGCTTCTTTCTCCTCTAGAACAACAAAGAACAATCGGTCTTCACCTTCGAGTAGAGAAGAGTTGCCCATGCCAATAACCCATGACAACCGAAGTCCAACGGGATGGGGAGGTGCCGGAAGATCCTGCCCCAAGTAGATCCGCATGTGTTCAGAAGAACTGCACCAGAAATCTTCCGAAGGAAGTGTAGTCCAGTCGGATTGGCTACCCAAATGCCACATGGAAACGGGCAATGACTCAAGTGCTGCAAAAGATTTCTCTGGCCAAAAGAAAGTAATCACGACAAATGACTCTGCACCAGTTGCTGTTTCAAGGCACAAGATACAAGCTTGGAGAGTAGCCATTTGGCTCCATTTCGGAAGTCGAGGAAGGTGAATGTGCTTCCGAGGAGACAAAGGATTCAGCATGAGCGTGTTGCACCAATCTCTGCAATCTAAGGCGACTAGGCTTCCAGATCCGCTGCAACTAATCAATCTGGTCCTTTTCCCAGCCAATGCAGGAAAGGAGACCTCAAAAAGCCGCATATCAGCGACGGATGCGAATGTCACTACTCCAGATTCACCGATAAATTCAGATTTCAGAATCCAAGGGTCAAGCGGCGTGCCTCACGAGCAGCCTTCCAACCCCTTGCGAACGACTTTGAACAAGATGAAATCTCTTGCATCACTGATGTAACATCCTTGAAATTGCTTGATTATGAAAATAGTGGATTTCAAAATTTTGCTTTGAATTTGTGTGCTCATGAATTCAGATAAGGATGCCTTCCATTTTTCTCTTCCCTTATTCCTAGCTTTGATTTAAGTCAATTAATAAATTTAGGACTTATAAAATGTTAGTGTGTGAAGTTGGACCTTCCTTGGATTTTATTTGGATTTTATTGTTTGCTTTTCAAATTTGAAAGGGATTCAAATTTGAATGGGTGGTGTAGTTGGGAGTAGAGGAAAATTAGGAAATCCTTCACCTCCTTGTGTGGGCCGAAAACCAACCAACCAGCCTGCCACCTCCTTTCGGCCGTGCGCGTGACTAACCGCCGCCTCTGGCGCCTGCGCCGTGTCGCTGACCAGTGGGACCCGTTTTGCGTCACGCTGACATCATCGTGACGTCGCCTTCGTCATCCTCTCCTTTTCCTCTTTAGTGACACCGGAGGTCGGGGTGCCACCGCGCCGCGCATGGACGCCGTCGCGATGCAGCCGCGCGCCCCGCTGGCATCCATGCATCCAGCGTCCGTCTTGGTCGCGCTATAAGTAGGCTGCCGCCGCGCCTCCAGGAACTCCCAACCCTAGCCGCCTCGGGGGATTCATCCCTGTCCCACACCTGACCGCAGGAGGAGAAGGAGAAGGAGGAGAGGAGAAGAAGGCCGGGAGGCCGTTCGAGCGGCGGCCGTGCCGCCCTTGACCGGAGGCCGCGGTGGAGCTTCACAGTCGCCGTGAAGCCAAGGACCACGACGCCAACCGCCTCCTCTGCTTCCTCTGCCCGCGCCGCCGTCTTCTCCTTCCTCACCGCCGACCCCGCTCCACCTTCCTTCACCGACGCCTGCACTGCGGCCAGAGGCCACCAAGGTGAGGACCTGCTTCCCCGCTCGCTTGTGGATGTCCCGGCCTTGAGGGGTCGCCGTCATACTTGCCGCTGCCGCGCGGCTGGTGATGCGACCGTCTGCGTCTTTGTGAGAATCTTCTTGCAGTCTTGCCGCCGTCTTCACCGCGCCTTGCCTGTTTGATCGTTGGTCCCCTGAGCCACCTTGCCGTATGCCGCCGCTCCGGTCCACCGCCGTGTGAGCCGCCGGCGTCTTGCGCAGCCTGTAGCGCTGTGTAATCACATGCGCTAACACGCATCCGTGCACCCCGCACGCACGCGCATCTACCTAGAGAGGTCAAGGCCGAGCCTTTGGCTCTTTTCCCTTGCGCCGGACCTCGCCGGGAAGCCGTTCCGCCGCCGCGTCTCGAGGCGTCCTCGCCGGGGAAAGCTTTTCGCCTCGGGAGCGCGAGCGTTAGGTCGCCGTCGAGCTCGCGCACCCATTCGCGCGAATGCACGCGCAGACCCTCACCGGCCGTGGCCACCCCAGCCGCGCCGCCGAGCTGCTCTATCTCTGCCGCCGTGGCACACACGCACCCGTGCGACCCATCACGCACACGCGAGCTGCCCGCCGGCCCTGGTTTCCCACCGTGATGCCGTGCGGTTTCGTTCCGCCGCCACGCCGACCATGGGCCCGACGCCGCCGTGTCGGCATCGAGTCAAGGTCCGCCTTTTCTTCCCTACCCTATAGAAGCCCTAGGACCACCTGGGCCGAGGCGTGCCACTTGACGACCGCCGCCATAAGACTACTCCTGCCGTGCACCGTTCCGGTCGCCGCTCCTCTGGGGCATAACCCCGAACACCTGGCGATGCTACCCAAATACCCGAGGGGTTTTGGTTGCACTACCGCGGCCTTTTATTAAGCGTGGCCGACAAGTCTGGCGGATCTCGTGCGCCGACGATGCATTTGCGCCACCGCGCCCGCACCGCGTCGCGCCCGCGCGGATCCGCCGGATCCCATGCGGTCGGCCACTCCCGAGCGCCCTCACCGCCGCTGCTGCCTTGCGTCGCCGGATCCAACCCAGATCAAATGCGGCGCCACCCCGGCCGACCATGGGGGCTGCCACGTGGGCTATAGCCGGCTTAAAGCCGCTGATGAGGCCGCCACGTCGGCACTAGTAGCCGGCCTGCAGACACCTAAGAGCTAGCTTTAAGACCCCTAGAGTCAGCCTGTAGCCGACAAAAGGTAGTGCTATTGTGTAGTCGTATTTTATTTCGAGAAAACTATTTTATCTTTGGAAAATCCTAGAAAATCCGTTTTAACTCCAGAAAATACAAAACCTCTTCCAAAATTTCTCTAAAATCCTAAACTTTGTGCTAGGCTAGGGTTTGCTCTCTTTTGGGTCTTAATTGCTGTTCTTTTGGAGTTAATTGCATTAGGACCGTTGTTTATTTTTATTCTGGCGTTAATAGGAGTAAGCGAGGGAATGGGGACACGATCCGAGGAGTCTGACTCAGGCCAGAAGCGACTCTGTTCTTGAAGGACTACAGGACCCGAGGTTCCTTTAAGCCCGGCAGAACTTTGAATGCCTATTAGACATTGCAATGCGTATGCTAGCGCTTTGCTTTATCGTATGTTGATGAACCTTGCCTACTTTAAATACCACATCCTTGATTGCTTGCCCTACTGCTATATATGTTTATAAGTGTGAATATACGCTGTGCTTCGCGATGCATGTGTTGGGATGGGAATAGTGGTTCTTGGCGTGAGTGGGATAAAACCGCAGAGAAGGCGTTGGGTACTTTGGCTGGGGTGAGTCAAACAACCGATCCGGGGATCGGGATGGGGTACCTCCTGCTGTGTCCCCACTTTTACGGTTTGAGCCTAGGTGTTGGGGTTTTACTTGCGCTTGGAGGATATGAGCTTGCCCCAAAACCGAGTGGAGACCTTTTCACGGACCTTTACGACACACACTACCCGCGTGGGGTTAGGGCCGAGTTGAGCTCGGCAAGTGCGGAACCATACCCGCCAGGATAGCGGGGTATCGGTGGGGAGAGGTAGAGGTGAGACCACCCTCAGAGCGACTCCGTGGCCACACGGGCATTTCACGCTCCGAGCAATCCCTTCCGAGGGGATCGCTTTGAGGGCCGGATGCGTGATGGTACCGTAACTACCGAGAGTTCGCACGGTAGGATGGGCTGGCCGTCGACACCACCGGTGCCATTCCGGGTTGGGTTCTGTGTACACGCCTGCAGAGTTGTTCGATCTATAGCTATAGCAGCGCCCTCGCTATGGACATGTCCCCGATAGCTTTGTTCTCATGTTTTGGGATTTCTACCTTCCCCTTTAGTTGAGAGTGTGGAGCCGTGGTGGCGATCGGGAGAGGAGAGTGGCTCCCTCTACCTCGCGGATCCGATTGCAACCATTGAGATGCGAGGAGAGGAAGTTCTCGCATCGACCCTAGATGGAGGTGGGTTGTGGAGACGGGGCCCTGGGTGACCGGGTGGTTCCGAGCTGTGTTGAGAGCTTTGGGTCAGGAACTTGATGGAGATATCTTGTTTTACTCATGCCACCGTCAGCATAGGAAACCCGAGCTACTTCCTTGTCTCTTTTCTTCCCTTTAGAAGTTAGGCCACTTAAAGTCGCATACAGGACGTGGACCCATCCCACTCCTTGGGGATAGACTTTGGGTGTGCAGGGTACGAGTCCGAGTACAACAACAACGCCGATGGATGGTACGACTGAGGGATGCGTTGCTTCGCTCAAGGATGCATGTGGCGAGAAGAATAAAAGATGGAGACCCTTCTGAGAAGCTAGCTACCATTGCGTAGAATTTCACTCTGATTCAGCCAAGAGGCTTGTAATGACGTACTCCATAATGGACATGTAATAAATTATGTACTATTGCTTATGTGATGCGATGTATGACTGTGATTTACTATCTGTGAGACGTTCTGTACGCGATAGCCACTGATCCAGGGACTATCGCGATGGTACAGGGATTCGGGTTTTCTTTTGAAAATTCGGGGTTTTACAACTGCTCTTATTGGCGACGCTCACAACAATGTCAAGAATAAGATTTGCCCAGGGACGAGGCATCATTGACATGATAGCCAAAGAACAAGGTTGTGGGAGAACAATGGAGGAGTTACAGCTCCAACAAAGACAAATGAGTGGAAAGGTAGTCCGTAAGGTCCAGATATCGATGTCTTGCTAAAAGGACCTTCGGACTACAATTACTTTTCTTCCGTCCGTTAACATTCTGAACGGTCTTTCCCCTTCCTCGTAACGCCTCCCTCCATCCACAAAAGAATGCAATTCTCACTTCCCGATAAGTAGATATAAGTGTAAATTTGGTCAAAATTGAATTAGTTTGAACTGAACGGATCCTACAACTACTCTAATCTTTTCGGGACCAGTTTTTTCAATAATGGCTGAATGGGTTCCTCTGGCTATAAATATCCCCTTCCTCCGCCGCCTCTTCCCCTCCCCACTCTTGCAACCAACAAAAAACCCCATTCTCGGACAACACCCTCTTCCTCTCCCAACTCTTGCAACCAACAAAAACCCCCATCCTCGCACAACGCTCTCTTCCTCTCCCCATGGAGCCATTGTCTCCTAGAGGTGCGGTGCAAGCCACATCCTCCTCCTCTTCTGATGAAAGGGAGGATCTCCGTGGTCCGATGAAGAGGAGGCGAGAGGCCCATTGGGGTGGTGGTTGACACATCCTCTAATGATTCGGAGTTTGTGGAACAAAATGAAATCCAAGATCATGTGCCTCTGAAACATCGCACCCCACGCAAGTCAGCAAGAGGTGCTAGGGGTCAGGGGCGCGGAAGCACCGCCACTCACCGGAACCGAGGCTCGTCTCTAAGCGCCCGCCATCCTCTCTCATCCTCACGGCGGCAGTGATCTCGCCATCCTCGCCGAGCAGAGGCCATCATCGATCGCCCATCATCCGCCATGGAGGCGCTCGGCCGGCCGCCATGGAGCGGGCGACATCATCCTCTGGCGGCGGCATTGGAGGGACAGCCTCATCCACGGGCGGTGCCACTCGGGAGGTCCGCCACCATCTTCCACGGGTGGCGGCAACAGAGCGACATCCTCGTCTGTGACAATGCAACAAGGCACCGGGTGCACCATCGACAAAGAAGCGGCGCCTTGATTAGTGGATTAGTGGTAAATGCTACTAGTAGAAGTAGGAGTAGAAGAAGCGTAATCTAAGATTTGCCTTCGCTCATCCGTCCGATTGAATACTACTACTGCTTTTTCTTGTAAGATGTTGGTTTTCTCATTGCATAGCAAAGGATGATTTAATCAGTTCAATCGAAAACTACAAACCGGACTTTCGTCTGTGTTCTTCCGGTATTTAAGAAATCAATGGAACGGAGTTTCCGTATACAACGAATTTATACCGATGGAGTACACACACAATATCATTTTTATTAGAAACAACACAATCCAAATACAACGACACAAATGCATGCATACGCATTGATTACACATGAGGATGGATGGATCCACCATAGTTCTAACTACAATGTATATACTCGAATCTATACTACTAGCATCTACCATCATGCCTCATACAACTACCATCACCACATACTACTAGCATCTACCATCACGGCTCATATACTACTACCATCACCACTTACTACTAGCATCTACCATCACCGCTATACTACTACCATCACCACATACTACTAGCATCTACCATCACAGCTCATACTACTACCATCACGGGCTCATGGAACTATGGAAATGCCACACGGAGGCAAAGAAACGTGTCTCCCGGATCGACACTCTCCAAAGCGCGATGTCTCGCCCCTTGCATCCCAAATCCAGCAAAGTAAACGGTGATTGATGTAAAGGGTCACGAATAATGGTCCATTGCCTGTGACCTGGCAAAAAGGGCACACCCACATTCCTTCATGATAAACACGGCGGGCCCACCGCTGAAGCCAAAGCAACATACCATTTCAGTCATGCGATTCATCTTGTTCAATGAGCACCGTGGGGTGGCATTTCAACAGCAACAGCAGAGCGGCCTGGCGTGGGGTGAAAAGGTGGTGCCATGAGATCCCGAGCTCTGCCGGCTGAATCGAGGTGGCATCACCCCGGTTGCCGATGCCGGAAGTGGAGGTGCCATTGGGGCCGTGTGCCGAGGTGCCGATACCGGGAAGTGGAGGTGCCATTGGGGCCGTGCGGTGCAATGGTAGCCGAACCGTGGTGAGGTGCACGCCGAGCCTCCCTTCCCGACTCCTCCAAGTTCCCTTCCTTGCCCGGCCATTCCCCATACGCACACAAACGAAGAACAAACCCTACATAAGCTAACAATGTGACCGTCTCGATACCATGCATACATAAAGTAAACAAGATTAGCCAACAAAATGATCTCACCCTTGTATCCCATCAAGTAGAGAAATGCAAGACGGGAACCGAGTGTTTTTGCCTTTCAAGAACGCTCTGCACTCACCTATTTATCGAGGACTACAGGTCATGAGCTTGGTGTAGCATTGCTAAAGTTACTAAGGAAAACGTGAGATGCTCGAATATAGTCGCCACGTGATAGGAATCTATCTAGGTCGAATCTCTGGCGTGCATCGATTACATGTGTGATGGGTATCACGGATGAGCCCGACTAGGTATGTGTTTACTTCCGACTTTCCTCTAGAGCACAAGAAAGTCCCGCGACAAATCACGCATCACCGCATCTAATGGCTCACCGCCGCCTCATGCCGCATCAACAACGAGACAACTCTCTACCATTTATTTATGTAATGGTTTAGGTGTCAATTGCATCCGGAGAACAAGATTGGGCGTAATCGATGGACCGGATGGTCCTTGCATTGCAACACGCAGCGGGATGACTTGACAAGTCCTCCTCGATCGTACACGCGAGTCGTGATAAAGGTCTACGAATGGTCCGGATTCGCACTTGATGATTCCCGCCTTGAGACCGAGAAACGTGATGAACTTGTTGACGACAAGACCAAAACGGAATAAGTCGGAATTGGAATAGCAATATATCTTGTGTGTGTGTAATATTAACATGCATATAAGCACGTAAGGGCATCTCGAATGGGTGTTTGGGAATGACACGCCTCGCCAAGTTGATCCACGTGTCGATCATTGAGAATTGCGCTACATCGCACCGCGTTAACGACGAACTTGTGTGCACACGCAAGACACCCTCTCGAACGGACGTCGATCATGAATCGCACTTAAGGACTAGAACCGGAAGTTCATGACCAACGGCCACACCCGCTCAAGGGACGCCATTCCGTGGTAATCGATGTCCACGAACGACGTTTGAATGACACATTCACTCCCACTATAATAAGAGACACTTTAGGCACGAGACGATCAATGTAGGCCATTTGTGTTAATGGCTTTAGACGCTAAAATGATTCCTTCCATGCAAGTCGACTTCTCGCCTCAAGCCGAAGCAAGGAACCGCGGCAACTTCAAGGAATCCGACGCTCATGGTGGGAGGTCAATGGAAACTACGTTGCTATCCTCTGTATGAATGATCATCGGATGGATGTTCCACGGCATTGCGCTGCCCCTCTTCCTCCGCACAAATCCCAAATGGTACGTGTCTCGTTGTCGCTATGAAGACACACACATGGCGATACGGCCGCATTATGTTATTGTTTGTCAAACCTCGGATCGCTTCCACGTAGGTAGTATTGTTGCGCGATGGTCGGAGACCCAAACGATGAAGATGATATGTTTCGAGTTCAAGCTACAAAAGAAGTTTGGTTCATGAATCGGGATCTAGAAGCAAGAGGATTTGAATGTCCGTGGAGCATCATGACATTGAGCGCGTGACATCCAAAGTGAAGATCGACACACATATCATGTGTTGTTTCAAGATCGGAGGATGACCGCATTGAAGTTCCTCCTCCATCGGAAAGAAGCATATGCCAAAGCTGCAGCCCAAGCCCCGTGGAAGTTGTGTTCCACGAGGTGCGGAATGCGGGTGATACGAGCGATACGTGCCGATGTGGCAAAGTATCTTGTGTGATGGAGGCAATGCTCACGGCCCGTGAGTGGAGTCTAGCTCAAATCATACAATTATTGACACACACCCCGATGGCTTCTGGTCCCGATCAAATATGCTAGTGAAGGATCACTCCGAGGAGGCTGATTTATGGGACGCCTCGCCAATGCCCGGCCTTATTTACTCTGGCCGACATGTACCAAGTCGAAAGGTTGAAGTCTAAGGCCAAAGATGTGGGACATGGCAAGCGAGGAAACTGTGACTTCATTTCGATGGGCAATTCAGTTAATCGCACACAATTGCAGGACAAGTGCATGTCTCTTAGAGCGAATCTTTCCTCACGGAATACTCACATATGATTGGGCGGTTGTATGCACTGATCATCCCGAATTTATGCACAATCTCCGTAGAAGATTACCAAGGGTTGTACCAGGTCCCCGTAGTTTTAATGTTTTATTTAAGTGTTTGTAGTCATGTAATAAATAGTTGAAATGGTACGTTATTTTGTTGCGTGAGTACATTTGTAATGCGAATATCGGATCATCCGTCTAACGTGAATATGAAGTAGAGTATAGTCCTGTGTGTTTGTCCATTCCATGATCCATGGTGGCACGGACAACCCAGTCAACAACTTGCCTCTCTCGTAAGGTCACCGACGCTTGGGTCCGACACCCAAGTCTTTCGCTTGGGTCACCGACGCTTGGGTCCATGATCCAAAGTCTCGCTTTCCGCCTGACCACAAAGGCGGACTTGAAATTTGAATTCCCCGCCCTCCTTCCGTCCTCCTCGCTTATATATAAAACAAAGAGGGAAACCAGATCTCCCAATTCCCTCCGTAATTTTCCAAAATCGGGATCTTCTCCTCACCAAGAGACCTAGATCGGGCAAAGAACGGAGGCCTAGCTATCGACGACGGCTTCCTTCGCTACGAGCGCGGCCTTCCTCTACGAGCGCCTTCCTCTTCTACGAGCGGACCTTCCTCAACGCCCTTGAAGCTGCAAGATGGTTCAAACTCTGTCCGCTCCTCGAGGCTCACCGCTTCGCAGCCATGCGGTAACATCGGTCAAGGCGCAAGGCCCGCTAAATCGAGACGGCATTCCACCTTCTTCCCATCGCTCTTCGCCTCCTCGATTATTCATGATTGGATCTACTCCTATCGCAAGAGTTTGTTAGAAGTCATTTTATTTGAGGTTTGTAGAAATTTGTAGATGAAATTGTTGGACTTTCCCCATGCTCTTTGCCTTTGAATATTGTTGTTGCATGCTTGGGTGATTGTGGATCTACTACTATCGCAAGAGTTTGTTCAAGTCATTTATTTGAGGTTTGTAGAAATTTGTAGATGAAATTATTGACTGCGCATGCTCTTTGGCTTTCTATAATATTCTTTCATGTTTAGGTGATTGTGGATCTACTGCACTTATCGCAAGAGTTTGTTAGAAGTCATTTTATTTGAGGTTTGTAGAAATTTGTAGATGAAATTGTTGGACTGCTTCCCATGCTCTTTGCCTTTGAATATTGTTGTTGCATGCTTGGGTGATTGTGATTCTACTGCACTATCGCAAGAATTTGTTCAAAGTCATTTTATTTGAGGTTTGTAGAAATTTGTAGATGAAATTATTGGACTGCTTCCCATGCTCTTTGCCTTTGAATATTGTTGTTGCATGCTTGGGTGATTGTGGATCTTCCGTTCTATTGCAAGAGATTGTTCCAAGTCAACTTACTTTGAGGTTTGTAGAAATTAAAGGATGAAATTATTATATTGCTTACCCATGTTCTTTGGCTTTCCATATTTTTGTTGCATGCTTGGGTGATGATGGATTGGGTGTGATCGCTCATGTACCGCATTGAACTTAATAAATGAAATTGCTCGATTGCTAATGATCTCAACCCTTATCTCTTGTTCTTGTACTTGTTTCACGGCCAAAGGGTCAACATCCGTAGTCGCCCTGCTCGCACTGCTCCAAGGTAACAAACTCAACACCTTCTTTGTTTCCGATTGAATGATCTCAACCCTAACCTCTTGTTCATGTACTTGTTTCACGGCAAAGGGTCAACATCTCAAGTCGCCTGCTCGCACTGCTCCAAGGTAACAAACTTAACACCTTTGTTTCCGATAATGATCTCAACCCTTACCTCTTGTTCTTGTACTTGTTTCAGGCCAAAGGGTCAACATCTCAAGTCGCCCCTGCTCAGATCCGCTCCAAGGTAACAAACTTAACACCTTTGTTTCCTTAGTTCGAATCAATTACAAGGTCCTAATCGACTTGGGATCCACTGCTAGATGGAAGCTACCAAGTCAATGATGCTTCTTCCGAACAAATTAAAACAGAGGCACCGAGTACTCAAGAATGGGTACCAAATCCTTATGTAGTAGTGTTGATGATGAGCGAGTTGACTCCCAATCGATGGGGTACAACCGACAACGGTTTGTTGCTCACCGTAAAGAGTTAGTTGCTTGAAGAAGAAGACCAAGAATCGAATCAACTCAAAATGCGGAGATTAAGAGGTTGCGTAAGCTAACCAAGAGTGAGGACCTCCTTCGCTCATCGCTTAGCAAGAAAAGATGAAGAGGTTAAGATCATTAGATCAAATCTCCACTTTCTCTTGTGATTATGAACTGATTTAGCTTTGTTAATCAATGTTCCTTGTGATCATTATCTTGTAATAGTTTGTGATATGTGATGAACAATATGGTCGTGCTTGATAATAAACAATAGTTTGTTTTATTGTATAAAGAAATATGTTGATTACTATTTTGCCAACCAGATCGGAATTATTCAAAAAAGGATCGAATTGAAATTAAATCCATTAATCGATGCATGATTAGTTAATTTTATATTGTCCTTCGGCTTAGCCCACTTTTAATTGGGCCAAAAGTCATTTTTTGTCAAATTAACATGACATGTAACGCAATAATGCGCACTTGTTGGACTCGACCCAACCAAACGGGCCCACCCTAATCAAATTTCATATGAAAAGCTACAATTGGGCCCAACAAAATCTTTTTGGGCTATATGAACAACGCCTCACAGAATGCTTTTGGGCTCAACCCCTACAAACGGCCAAATTGCTTTATGACGATACGATTTGTCACAATTGGCCTGCCACATCGATGCCACATCGATTCGCCCAGTGGCAAAGTCATAGGAACGGTTATGACGCATTGTATAGACGAATTTCCACGCGTCATTAAACTCATGACGCCGGGAAATAAGGTCTCGTCATTAATCGCGGTTTGTGACGCTCGATTAATAACAGCGTGTTTTCGTAACAACCGGCATCATTAATAGCGGTTTATGACGAGAAACGGCCTTTTTTTGCGTCACTAGTCGGCGTTTTTCTTGTAGTGTATAGTAAATGTGTGTTAATAGTTATTTAATTAGGCTTAATAGATTCGTTTAGTGATTTCAATCCATCTATTTAGTTAGTTTTATAAATGAATCATGTCTAGTCCTACTAATTAGCATTAGTAAAATGAATGTAACATTTTCGGCAAGTTTCCACTCCCAAATAAAGGTCTAAATTTAGGATGAAATGGGAGTGGGACCCAGGAAACTTAGAGCAACTCCAACCCATCTCCTACTTTTGGCCTCCTATTTTACCTAAATAAGATTATCTCATCCAATTTCCTCTCCTACTTCACAATCATCTCCAACAAATCTCTCATATTTGCCCTCCTATCTATGGGACCCACCTGCCAGGGTTTTATTTAATCCCCCTAATGTCCCTTCTTCCACCCGCTGGCCCCCTCTGCATCCTCCTCCTCGCTACCTCCGACGGCGCGCCGCTCCTTTCTCTGCGCATCGCCGCCCCTCGCCTCGGTCGGTCACCCCTTCTCTCCCGGTAGCGGGCGGAGTAGGGGCGTGATGGGAGGAGCAAGGAGCCGGCGAGGAATCGAGCCCGGAGCCAAGCGACCCCGACCTCCGCCCCTACCGCGTCGGCCCCTCCTCCCCGCGTCGGATCCGGTCGCAACGGGTTGCGATGGGCGGAGGCCAAGATGGCGACCGTGCGAGGAAAGGTGGAAGCGCGGATCCATATGTCTTGACTTCCTCCAACCTCCGGTGATCCTCCCTCTCCTTATATCCCCTAGACTTCTATCTCAAATCAGGCCACGAGACATGCGGCGCGACCACGTCGGAACGGGAGGCAGGAGGTCGGGGATGTGCTTGGAGTGGAAAAGTCCTTGCCGATGCTGGAAGGCTAGCGCTTGTCCCTCTCGCGCAAATGACAATATGGAGCGGTGCTCCTGCCCTTTAGGATAGGAAGTGGGGATAGGAGCAAGGTTTGTTTACCATTGGGAACCGGTCTGGTTTTACCGGTAACCGATCTTTCCGGTCCGGACCGGTAGCCGTTATTGATCAGTTATCGAAAAAACCGACACATGAAACTTAGTAACTGGCCGGTAAGACCCGTTACCGACCGGTCACAACGGTAACCGATCTTACCGTTATCACAGGTATAATTAACTGTGGATATGAGGGGGTTGGAGTTGCTTTACATGGCATTCCTTTACATTTTTTTTATCTCTTTGTTATTAGGACCTGGGAGTGGGAGCAAGGAATCTGCAAGCGGTTCTGGTGTTCAGTTTTTTGTCCGCTTATGGACTTTTCTTTTGACTCATGCATGCATCGTACGTACTCCTCTCCCTGACGCGGGCATTCGTCTGCTGGCCCGGAGACGCCGCCTCTCCTCGACTCCTCCAGTCCTCCGGAATCCGCAACGCGCAAAGGCACAGCGAGCGATCGAGTTGGCCTGGCTCGCGACCAACTCAAGAGGCGTGACTGCCATTTTACCCGACGGAACCGATCCATGCGAGCAGTTTGCGCATCTCGAGATGTTCGTACAGGTTCGTTTCTAATCGTACAGGTTCGTTTCTATCTTGTCCCTGCAGCCGGCGACAAACCTGAAACCTCCTCCAAAATGCAGGCACCAGGCACTAACCACCAGACCTCCTGCTTGACCGGGGGGAAGGCAGAGATGAAAAGCACGACCCCACCTGGCCACCTCCTCCATGATCCCAAGGCCCCAGCGTCTCCAGCACCCAGGCCTCCGCCGTCTATATACACGTGTGCACCCACGGTGTCTTTCCCTCTCCGATCTCGAACAAGAAGAACTCCCCATCAGCAGACCAGCGCCATTCCCAAAAGGCCGAAACTGAAAACCCCAAGGGACAAAAGCCCCCACCAGGCCACCAATGGCTTCTCTCTTCCGGGCCACTCTGGGCGTTGCCTCCAAGACCCAGGCCGCCACAAGAGGCGCCATGATCGCGGCTTCTCTTCGGGCCACCTCCTCGCTTTCTGTGGCCGCGCGCCTCGCCACCGCGCCGCGCCTCTTGGGCCCGCCGCGCGGTGCGGCCTTCTTCCTCGACTTTCTCCACTGATGCGGGAGCCAACAGCGAGGAGCAGTTGGGCCCGGGGAACGGCGGCGGCAGCAAGCACGAGAAGGTCAGCGCCGGCGAGGGGGGCAGCTCCGATGTTGTCGCAGAAGGATGTAAGTTCAACGAAGGACAAGTCATGTCCCTCATGAAGGAGGAGAACACCATTCTGTCAAGGATGCTTCAAGTCCATCTTGAGAACGACAGGTGAAATTTCTTTCTATTCTTCGAATTTTGGGTTGTCTTCTCAAACACTATTTTTGGAAACCCCCCTTCCCACCTTTATCTTCTTCCCGAATCCCCCGGATCCCCCGACGCCGCTCGTCTCGCAGTCGCGAACGCTGCGCCGCCGCCTCCATCTCCGTCTCGCCGACGCCGAGCTCCCCCGCCGCTTCCCACGCTCGCCGGGCTCCGGCATCCTCCGCCGCGCCCTCGAACCTCCCCTTCCTTCTTCCTCCTCCTCCTCCTCCCTCTCCCAAGCTCCCCCGCCGCTCCTACCGCCGCCGGGCTCCGGCGGCCTTCGCCGTCTCCGCCACCGCCGACGACGCTCCGCAAATGTAGTGTGACGCTTTACACTGGATGAATTTTATTCCTCCTGCCCATGTTGTCAAATTTAGGCAGAATAGCCAAATTTATTTTTGTGCGGTAGATTTTTCTGCCATTTGTATGTGTTTAATTTTTTCCTATATTAAATCTGTTTTAGAATTGCTGATCAAATCTGTGTGACTCATTTCCATGTTTCACATGGATTTTTACTTTCTAACTTTTTTTTTTGGGTCATTTTGCTTGTTTATCAGACGGAGCCGGAAGCGTGAGTACCGCTCGGAGTCCCGACGCCACTTGTTGTATACTTTGGTGGGTGTCTTCATTGAGCTTATGGTTATGTACTACCAGCTCCAGCAAGGGAACGGCAAGGAAGTGCCGAGCAAGAAAACAATGAGGAGGAAGACCAGGAGAACAAGTCGGGCCCGAAGGATGTGTCAGCGACAGCGAGCAGCGAACAGACTGCAGATGGTGGGGCAGCAGGCGGCGGAAGTGTCGCCGACATCGCTGAGACTGCAAAGGGCGGTGTGGCAGGCGGTGGCACCAGCGGAGTGGCGGGCGGCAGCACCGGGGCCAAGACCAAGACAACTGTAGAACAAGATGAGCCAGTACTAAGCAGCACCAAGGAGACGGAGGCAGCGGGCGGCGGCAACGGCATCGACAAGATCAACGTCGAGGCAGCGGGCCGCGGCAACAGCATTGACAAGATCAAGGACGTCGCAGCTGGCGGCGGCAATGGCACAGACAAGATCATCAAGGACGTCGCAGCCGACGGCGGCAAGGACACGCAGCAGAAGACTGTCGGGAAGGATGGGGTGGCTGACGGCGTGTAAGCCGCCAGCCTATCAACAGTTCAACACCAGTAGACCGCGTACAAGTGCACGGACCAGGTGGCCGGGATCCCAAACCTTTGAGTGGAAATGGACTCAGTTTTTTGTTTTGAGATCGAAATGGACTCAGTTGGGCAGCGGCTCGTGTAACTCCTTTACTTATATATATGCTGGAGTGCGTGAGCGTGAGGGAGAGTCGTTTATGTCTCAAACAACAACTTGCTTTGACGCTAAGCTTTCCTCGTCATTAATGATTTCATTACCCATATATAACTTCAATATTAGTATACAAATGATACTGTTATCATTGATAATATGTAAAAATTGTAGCAGACTATAGCCACCGCTACAGAGGGTCTCAGCTATATATGTCCACGTCAAAGTCAAACGCAGCCGAGGCTTGTGCTATCGGATAGCCCTGGCTTGTGCTACAGCCTGGGCTGTGTCCAAGAGGACAGCAGCAGCTTGCATTCCACTTTTCCAGACTTTCCATCTGCTCCGTAGTTCCGTCACAGCAACTCAGGAATGCGCTTCCAGAAAACTTTAGGCAACGAGTCAGAACAGTGGGGGACGAAAATGGGCAGAACTAAATGACAGAAAATAAACCTCGAACGGGGTCACCTTCCCTTGAGAAAGGAGGGGGAAAAGAACAAAAGCCTTTATTCTCAAAAAAAAAGAACAAAAGCCTTTAGTGGTGATATCTCCACTTGCACCTGATATTTCCATAGCTCTCCACTTGCACCTCATATTTCCATCGGTTTCCTTGATTATTACACACATCATTCCATACTGACGCCATTTACGCTCATGCCACATCAAGCCGACAGCACTACCAGGAACAAAAAGGCTACCGCGTTGGCTTGCAGCGGCTACAAAATACGCCCAGGCAAATGTGGCCCGTTGAATCAAATGCACAAAATGGACATCTTTTTCCACTTCCAACCGAGTCTGCTTCTCGCTCAGGTCGGACTGAACCAGCAGCTCCCCGCGCCGTTCGCGTGCCCATTCCCGTGGATTCCTGCACCATTGGGTGCGATCGGGGATGTGGGGATACGCGGGGACGGCATGCCAACTGCCATTGAAGGAGGGGGTGAGGAGAATAAGCCAGGGATGTGGGAGAGAGCGGGGCCACCCAAGAGATGGCTGCCACCTTTCCTTTGCTGGATCGCTTTGATCTGTCTTAAACTCTGCTCGTGGATGTTTGCGAGCGCCTCGAGCTCATCGAATGACAATGATTCAACACCAACACCGTAGAGTGGAGCATGCCGAGCCATCTCTTCTTGGAGTGAAGTTTCAAGTGTCCGAATGTATTGCTGAAAAAATTATGACAAATCAGTAAACATGGTACAGCAGTAGTACTTACTAAGAAAAAACAAGAATAATATGGTGAATTTGTTCATCACAACGCATAGCATGGGCCCTTACTAGGGATGCAAGTGGGTACCCAATGATGTTTTTTGGGTCAGCTGATTAATTACGATAGCATACCACTCTAGTTCATTTGCTCCCTAAAATTAATTACATGGAATGTCATCCTAGTTCATTTTATCAATTTTTTGGATCGACCCAATGACTGAATGACCCATTACATTTGGAACTTGCATCCCTAGCCCTTACAGAGTTTCCAAGTTTTGTTCACTACGAAAAAGGTTTGCAAGTTTTATAAGTAGCACATAGTGGAAGAAGGAACATGTGTTTATGACATAGATACCAAAACAAGTCACAAATTTCAAAAGCACCACAAAATTGCAGGTCAACAATGTTGTGGTCAGTTATGTCCACTGAGTTCTGCTGAGTATTTAATTGCATCAGTTTAAAACAATGCAAGATTCATTTCCAAAAACAACTGGCATACTATTTGGCGTACATATCGAAAAATCAATGTGCAGAATACAAGCACTGCAGTTCCATGTATACCAAATAGTTGGTGGACAAGTCCCCCAAATGTATGATGCCGTTGACTACATTTTGTGACAACGAAATATCCTAAGAAATAATCACCATTTTTTAACAAGGCATTTGAGACAAAAAACTATTTGATATAGCTATTTCAGACAAACTAGTCAATTTAGATATAAATATAGGACAAACAACTGTGCAAACACTAAAAATAGCAAGGTGGAAAACCTGGCAAACTTGCAGTTTCGACTGCATCCCATCAATGTAAGCTTCACATCGACTAATTTGCTCTTCTTTTTCCTTTTTTTCTCCCTCGGTTTGCCCAACTGTCTGTGTCAGCCTTCTCACTTCATTCTCAAGTGATTTCCGAATCTCTTCACGAGTCTCTGTTTCAGCTGCATAACGTTTTAATTCATCGTCGAGCCTTTTCCTTGAAGCTTCAGCATTCTTCAGCCGTTCTGCTAATGTGGTTTTCTCCTTTGTCACTTTCTGCAGCACATAATACAGTGGAAATGTGTAGCAAATGACATTGGTATCCTTTGAAATGTAAGCAGTTACTTGAAGGTAATGATAACTATAATATCTGATAGGAAAGAAAGTAAAAAATGTTTCTCATAAATGGTAAGTCCATTTTATCTACAGTTGTCATGATTAGCTTTTAGCAACATAAAAAATCTACAAGAAACCTCTACAACAAATTAGTAAAGCTTGTACAAAATTAGGTACAGACATCAACACATAACACAAAATTGTAGTTCTTCAAGAATGACAAAAGAACTGCAGTCAAGCAGTGTACAACCACAAACCATCATAGGTGTAGAAGATTACAGGGCAAGTCTGAAGTAAAGTAAACATCAATACAGGTAGATTCCATGGCACACATTTGAAGAGAGTACAAAACCAATTACTCCAGCAAACGATGCCCCAGTGTTAGCATATGAAACATGATATATGGAATATTGAATTGAATTGTCATTGGTCCTCTCAATATGAACCAAGATAGAAGAGGAACTCGAATATGAAAGGAAGAACTACAAATGGCTTGCTACAACACATCATGCATTATTCACAATTTCATTGATGGTTATATAAACACGATCACCTCAAAGTACCTTTGTGCAACAGATGACCAATGTGACCAAAAAGGAGCCTCCTCCAGGCAAATAATGTATCATTATCAAGATATTCCAAACACACACACACACACACTACCCCACCCCTAAATCCCAACCCAAAACCTACAAAGAAGCATTTTCTTTCGTTTATCAACTTTCCACACAGCAATGAATTTCCATTGAAAATAGCTTTATTCTGAAAATCGAGAGCCAAAGTACACAAGTTCCTACCCAGGATAGCAGCATATCAACCAGCTAAGGGTGACTTTCCAACAGTGCTTCTGGCAACTCAGAAAGCAGATGGTAAGTAACCAACAAAAAGGTACTGATGTATGTCTACAGTTTCTTAAAACAGAGAGTGCACTTTTATTCTACATCTTGACCTTGGTAAAAGCTTCGCATATTAGATATAGGGACTGTAGGTCGAGGTGTACAGACATATCAGAATAACTAAACAGCACATATCTACAGTATCAAACTACAATGGTAACCTAAGCCCAAAGAGAAGGCATTGAGCAACAACATAAGACGTAAGCCCAAAGAGAAGGCATTGAGCAACGACACAAGATGTACTTACAGAAAGGAGGCGATTAAAATCATTTATTTCAAGAATTGGTATCATAATCAATCTATCAATTAATGACAATAAACACCACAGTCAAACAGTTTGTTTTGATCAACATAAACACATTTTGGCATACGGATATTGCTTAGGGTTACTAGAACTTCTACCTTTAATTCTTCACGTTTCTGTGCTTTCACCAAGGAGAGTTGTGACTCTGCATCATTAAGACGAACTTGAATATTCTTCTTTTCAGCAGAGAGCTTAGCAATTTGCTCATCTTTCTCTGATCGCACCCATTCCAACTGACTCTCACTCTCTCGCATATGATCCGACAACATCTTCTTCTCACGAGTGAAACGATCCCTCTCAGCTTTTAGCTCAGACTACAGCAAACGAGGAAATGGATAATTGTTAGGCTAACAAACAAACATGAACAACAGGATTAACAATTGGGTCACAACAAATAAATACCCTTAGACGGCCAATAGTTGCCTCCACTTCAGTTAGCTGTTGGTTTAGTGCAATCTTTTCATTGGTGAAATTTGTTTGCTCCATTTCCATGTCCTCACGAAGACGAATGTTTTCATCTTCAGTAGTACATATTTGGTGCCAAAGATTTGAACGGTCAGCCTGAGCAACTTCAGCAACCTCACGCAACATGTTCAAAACAGGTCTTGCAATTCCATATTCCTCCTTAACAAGAAATACCAAGACATCCATATCGATGTCAACTGCTCGGCAGTTATCTGATGTATTTGTTGCTCGTTCAACAAGTCCCTTAAGAATTCTATATCTATAATGATCCTCAGAATATATCTTAAACATGATAGCATAAAGCATCCGCACAAAGTCTTGAACCTTCGTTTCTGTAGATAGAGATAATACCTCACCAAGAGCAAGGACTGAAGTGAAATCATTTTCTTGGACAGACAAAGGTTCAAGCTGCCCATCTAACAGAACTTGTTTGTTCTGTGAATCATTCACAACAGACCCAGACTTTGAACTTGATCTGTAAGAGTGTCTTCTTTCCAGCACCATGGCTACTAAATGTAGGCCAAAGGCCCCTCGCAATAAAGCCCTCTCAAAAACCTGTGCAACTTCAACAAATAATCCAGGTATTGATAACATTTCTATCAATGCAAAAACATCTGATAGATGATTTCTTCCATGCACAGCTTGCTCTTGCCAAGAATACATCCCTTCAGCTGAAAGTCCATCTGTAGAGCAAGTACTACAAGATGATGTTGATGATAGACAATTGTTTTCAGGCTCACAATCAGAATCGGTATCTTTCAATATAGCTTCAGCTACATCTGGTTGGCTTTGAATTGTTTTAGACAAAAAGTCAAGTACACAATCTGGAACATCAGTTCCCAGATCTTTCAATCTCCATCGAACAGCTCTAACCTTAGGAAAATAAAAACAAAGAGGTTACTAATATGAAAAGTAATAATATGCTGAAGAAATAGAAAATCAAGAAGCATGACTGCTAAACATACCGCTAAAGAAAGATGCTGACAACGTGATGCCACCTTAAGAACATAAGTAATGGCAGCTACAAGAGGTTCATCATTAGATTCAGACAATAATTCAATTGCATGAACAGATGCTTGTTTCCAGATATCACTTTCGAATTCTAACTCAGAAAGGGCACCAAAAACCTGCGATAATTAAAATAAAAACATAATCCTATCAGGGATGAGTTGTTCACATGTCTTTTACATAAGCTAATCGGGCATGATAGCTACCCACCAATACAATCATATTTAAGTAAAAAACTCACGATACAGTAGAATAAATGTGTAGCTCCCATTCCAAAAATAGCGGAAACAATTTATTTTGGAGGATTACTCTAATGTTTTGTCAATTATACCACAAATTTAATATCATTGGATATATTTGAAAGGGCTTTCAAACAATGTCAATTTCATGGTCATTAACAGTTTAGCATAAGAGATGTCAACGGTCAAAGTGTAGACTTGGGGACCACCCCAGGTCAAAACCATAACCTACACCTTGATAAGGAGGTAGTAGCATTGGAGCAGATCCAGTGTACATTCTTGCCAAAATCTGTGAAGGTGGACACGTGGAACAAAATGCTCCAGCGTAGATCAAGCAAGTTGAGTCCTAACCCACAAAAAGCGATCATTCCTACCTAATAATTTTCCTTGCCCCCTGCTGTTTCCTTCCCGCAGGGATTGCCATGATCAATGGATAAAATAAATACTAAATACTACTTTATTTGAAGCACTGGGTGCCAAAACAAGGTTCAAAGTTGAGGTGGTGCTTCCCAGCACCCCCGCTCCAGCATGAAGCACTAGGGAATCTTTCTCTGGCATCTCGTAGCACCCCCCCCCCCCTATACAGTTATACATGTACACTGGAGCCGTTCTTATAGCAGTAGTCTCTTTTTTTTAGCCCACACAGGTGAGCTGTGTATCATCATATTAAAAAGAAGAAAAGAGTAGGAAACCATTATAGACAGACACCCACTCACACCAATGCTACTTTACAGCAAGTCTTACGAGGCAAACTTACTGATAATCTCAATGAAGGCTCTGCATCTGACTTTTGAAGATGATCTAACAGTGCACAAGCTGCAAGGGAGTGTTCTGAACCATCAACCAACTTTGGTACAAGGGCAATCAAATCTCGCTGGAGCTGTTTTGGAGCTTTCTCTAGGACAAGTGCAATCTTCTGGACAGCTTGAGGTCGCCTCGTGGTTCAGGGCATCCTTGTGGTACTGCGCTGTCCAATGCCCTCAATGAATTAACAATCAACCCTAAAAGTTCCTCCGATTGCTCTGGCCATTTTGACTGAGAAATTTTTTGGAAGGATACATTAATTAAAGGAAATTTGATGGTAAGGTTAAAAATAAGAAACCTCAGATCTTACCCTGGAAGCCTGCTCAGGGCCTTCATCTGCTGGCAAATTAGTAGCAGATGTTTCCGGAGGAAAACAAGAATGTTCTTGGTTATTTGCAGTAATCTCATTTGTAGCCAAATCTGCATCTCGTACTGTAGGACTATCACGAATATCACTATTAGGTTCCGTAACCACACAGACATTACTGCATGCACTTTCTGTTAGTTCACCTTCAACACTAAGCTCTGGTGGAGAGCTTGCTGATGAACCACTTTCTTCTGAAGGCTGGCAACACTCAACCATTATATCTAGAAGCAAATCTATGATAGCTTGCTTCAAGGCACTAACCCCCATCAGCATATTAATGAGACTTGTGGAGCTTGAATCACACTTTGAAGCATCTTTCTTTCCACCATTCTTGGTGGATACTTTCGTTGGAAGAAGCATACGCTTAACTTTTGCTGGGTTATCCAGATAAACACGCAGACCAGTAAGGAACCCAGCAATCGCACTAGCATCTGTTAGAATTTTCTCCCTTAAAGTAACCTGCGGTTGAGTATAGTGATCTCCGTATGTAAGAGAAAATCCAGCTCTTGAGAGGAGGTTCCGGAACATATCTTCCTCATCACCACTCATATCCTCGCTATCTTCAGAATCAATGAGTTCATCAGGATCTGTCGACAATTCATCCTGATCATCATCTGAAGCCCAAACCTGTCAGACAAGTTAATTATGAGCCCAATAAAAAGAGCACTGACTACCATATGAGCACATCACCGTATCAATTACAAAAAATGATTTCTCTGCCAAAGTGAACATAGTAAGGACTAAGAACTATAACAGCATAACTCATGAACAGCTACAACTTACATACAAATATCACGCTATCACCCATAAATCCTTAAACAGTGAGAAGATAAAGTCTATTTACTCAACAATAATTAACTAATCCTGCACATATGGCCATCTTCTGAAGAAAACCCTAGGGCATCCGTTCGAAAGAAAGGATCATAAGACATCTCATTGCTTTCAATGAACTACCAGATAAATGCAGGCATCATTGTAATAATCAACCAGAAATGTTACCTATCGGACATAGCTAGGCCAGCGTAGCCCTCAGTAGCAACATGCATAAATGTGCAACTAAAACACTAACAGAAGGGCCAAGGGATGCCTGTTTCAACATAGATGGCTGCTCTCCCCAGGAATCTCATAACAATGCAGTCCGTTCATTCCCATGATTAAAAAAAATGATGAAATAGGACTCTTAACAACAGTGAACGGCAAACATGATATCTTAATCTGCAATCAGACCAATGTACAGTTACAATGCTCAAAATTGTTTTCATTGGCATATGATGTATAGAACCAATAAAATTGTAAATCAACTGTTTCACTAAACTTCCCTCCATCAATGCATTAACAAGAGCAAATAGACAAGATGCGAAGAACAAAGCAAATGAAATCTCACCTCAAGATCAGAGAAATCAAACCATGGGCAACAATCTATGATTTCACAAGTAAAAATAACAGTGTCCCGAACAAGGAAGCCAGCATCAGTATCAAGCATGTCTGAAATCTTCATAAACTGGAGAACTGAATTGTTCCATGTTTTCGTGCAGATTGAAGATTCCTTGCACACAGTTTTTGCAGAATTCTTCTGGTTAACGATAGCCATCTTATAGTGCACCCAGAAGTTCTTGTCAGGATCATACCCAGATGACTGGTCACTCTCCAAGTATATGCATATTGTATCAAACGATTCATATACACCTGCAAGTTGCGAAGAGGTAAACACAAAGTATGGGTTTTGTAGCTGTATAAGTTATGAAAGTAACTAAATTCAATTTACCTATCCGCAGCTCACAACCCCCAGCCTGAAAAAACTTGCTAAAAATCTTTCTGGTCTCCATAATCTCCTTAAAGGACAAGAAATTTTCCACTTTCCATGTAAATGATGGCCGCTTTGGTAAAGCTTCAATCTGACATCCAGAAGTTGAATTGCATATTTCAGAATCTTCATCAATTAGTTCCTGCATCGCTGCTGTTTCCTTCAGAATGAGAACCTCTGCTGAAAACACAACTGTATCCTGTACAAGAAAACCTGCATCCTGATCAAAAAGGCTAGTCAGTGTCACAAATTCGCGCCAGCCCCAATCCTTTGCTGACTTAGAATAACGATTCTGAGACTCTTTCATGATCGACTTCTCCTCCCCTTTCTGGTTGATGACAGAGAGACGATGGCTCACAAAGCAGCTCCATTCATTAGTTGTATTTCGGGGATCTGTCACTTCCAGAAATACTGATAGGTGGCATGGTGGTTGAGACTGCCCTGGTTGCAGCAACATAAACAAAAGTACAAACCCAACTGAAAGAATCAGTACCCAAATTCTAAGAATGCCCACATATGAAACGTTAACAGGTAATCGTATTCAAATGCTATTATAAAAGACTGGCTGCAATTTGTAGCGAAACCAAATTCAAATTTCAAATGGACTGAAAGAATTGGGGCTGTCATAGAAATGTGTACTCGGGGGTAGCAGTCAACACCCCCAAACAAAATTGCATACTATGGCTACAACAGTGATTTCAATATGGAGGGAAGGTGCGCCAGGAAATCCAAGTTGTGGTTGCATTTGCAAACTGCAACTCTACTTGAAAAGAAGAATTTAAGATCAATTTGCTAGTTTAGTCTAGTGTAATCATGAGTTTTACAATCTTGAGCAAAGTAGGTGATTTACGAAAACAAAAGAACAAAAAATTCAATACAGTGCTTTATGGACTATGGCTGCTGATACATGAGGAAAATGTGAATGACACTAGTTAGTCACATCCATCGGTATTAGGCCACATGAATAAGGCTTAATTAACAGGGATAGAGGATGGAAAAAATGAGAACTGGGCATGAAATATTGTTTTGGAAGAGACCATAGCTACAAAGATAACAAGTGTTTCTGTCATCCGCAAGTACAGACAGCAAGATTTTTTTTCAAAAAGTTACAGCCAGATTTTAGGACAACTAAAGGGGACAATTGATAGAATTTGTGCAAGAAAAAAGAATATTAGCTGTGATATTACAATGGATTTTTTTATTCTAGAAAAGCATGACAAATTCTTGACAATGCAATCGTTGGTATCTAAGGGGATAATTCAGATGTAGAATAAAAAGAATCATCTGTAATGTTGTGTTTATATCAGAGGATTTCCTTCTCAAAAGGATTGGATGAATTTATTGCCAATGTATTCATTGATTGCCTGATCGGTACACTACCTACTAGCTATTGTTTCTTGTTATAAACTACAATTTCATGGTGAAATTCCATAAATTCCAAAAAATGGCAAACTAGAGGTGTATGTGTCTGGATTTCACCCTTACAATTCAAGTCCCAATTTAATCAAGAACATCTGTCAAATGATTCACAATTTTTAATCATTTAAGTATATCTAAAAGATCTGTGCAAACCATTCAGGTGTACACGTGCCTAGTTGTCTATGCCAGTTTACCAAGTTTACTTTGTACGCGGTTCAGTGTACGCCAGAATAAAATCCATAAAATTGACTTCAAAGCTACCATATGAATCTGGAGAAGCATATGTGCTAGTGCTTACCCCGTGGATAAACAATAAGACGGCAATCTCGATTCCCAACTTGAAACCGTCTGCTTTTGATACATAGACCTGTGATCTTCCGCCTTTTGAGAAGCTCCTTCAGTCTTGTGAAACTCTCAATCCTCCACACAAACTTCCCAAAGTGTCCATCTGACTTCCTAGCTCCAGCACGCCCACCACTAGCACCACCCATTCCTAGAGCCAACGGTAAGCTACGTGTGAATGAGTTTGACTCCTTTATCACGTACACTGAGGCACTGAACACCACAGCTCCGTCAACCAGGTATCCGCTATCAGCAGCCAAAAACTCATCCATTTTGATGTAATCACCCCACCCAAGGCTGGCATTGTCCGCCCCGAACCGACCATATGAATCCTTGTGGATATGGCTCCCACCAGACTTCTGATTAAGGATTGAAATGCGGAAAAGACACCAGCAGCCACGATCACCATCTGGCACGCCACTCCCTGCACCACTTTGTGGCAATGCCGATGCTGATGACCCAGATGCAACCTGAACAACAGTCTCCTTGCTTTCCAGACAAACTGACAAATGGTCTGCACCAGAGACATTGCTCTGGTAGATACTAATCCGGAGCCCGCAGTCACTCCCACCAGCAGATGTAGCAGCAGGGAAGAATGCAGGGCTCATGATCTTTTGTGTGCGGATCATCTCCCGGAAGAGGCTGAAATTGAGTACCTTCCAGGTGAATCGTCCGTCAGCATCGGCAAAGGAGGCCGTCTCGGAGAGGACTGATATGTCGGCGGCAATGACGAGCGCGTCGTGGGGCTGGAAGAGGAAGGCAGCGGCCGAGGTGGGCGCAAAGTCGCACCAACCGTGGGAGCGCTTCTTGGAGGAGAATCGGTGCCAGGAATCGCGCCCCAACGACTTGGTGGGATCGGAGGGGTGGACGACGGAGAGGCGATAGCTAAGGAAGCAATCCCATTTGGAGGAGGTGGTGGTCGTGGTGGAGGACGACGACGACACCGGGGTTTTGGGGTCGAGGACCTGGAGATAGAGGGAGAGGTACCCCGGCAGCGCCTGCGAGTCGCCGCGCGGGTAGAGGAGGAGGCGGCAGTCGAAGCCGCCGACCTCGAAGTAGCGGCTGTAGAAGGTGCGGGCGCGGGTGCGGGGGAAGTCCGGGAGGGTCCACCGGCAAGAGGCGGAGGCATCCCCGCGGCGGTCGACGGTGAAAGTCGCCGACGTGGAATCAGACGGAGAAGGGGAAGGGTCATCGGTGGTGACCGCCGCGGCGGCGGCGGCGGCGGCGGAAGTGGTGGGCTTCATGGATTGGGGATTTCTGGTTTGTTTTCAGGGGTGGGTTTTCTCCCCCTTTTTTTCCTTTGGTCTTGGGCAGGCAGGACAGGAGCAAAAATTGGGGAGGCGGAGAGGGTTGGCGTGCGGTTTTTCATTTATTTTCTTTTCGTTTCCAATCTCATCCATTTCTTTATTCTTGTTAATCAACAAAATGCACGTATGGATGGAATGTCTTGTTTAACTAGGTGATTCCTCGCGCGTTGCTACGGGGTTTGAGAGAGATTTTCGGTACACTTTTGTGTAGTTCTTCAAATTTTAACATCATACTACTAAGAAAACCAACATAATAATATAAGATGTGGTAGTCGCTCGAACCTTGTTGGAATGGTTCTGGAACAGCTTTCTTGGTGGAAGTTGCTTCCACAGGGAAGGCGTCTGTGTTGTGGGGACACCGCAAAGAAAAAAAAATCCAATGCAACCACTCGATTAGCTACGAGCGCTAGCTTTGTTTTTAGAACCAATGTAACGCTACCTTCTGTGGCCAGGAATGCATGCGCTTTCAAGCCTCGGCCAGCTGACCATCACCGGTGCCAATCCGGCCACTTTGTGCACTGCGTCACAGGCCAAAATTAGTGCGCATGCGGTGGCCTCTGTTTGTCCGTCCATCACGATGGATGGCGAGCACATGCCTCGGAACAAAATCGCCGCGATGCGCTAGTTGAAACCCTAGCACATTAGCCTCGATTTTCCGTGGCGCGGCACGGGCCTGACGGCGTGGTGGCCGGCGATGGCGGCAAGAGAGTCGGTGGCGCCCTCTTCTCTCAAGGCGAGTGCGTGGGGTCGCCGACACGGAGAGGACAGGCGACACCCTCTCAGGCCAGGCGGCCCGGCTGCCGGCATGAGGCGGCGCGTGCGAGCACTGTTGTCGCGGCTGAGGGCCTGCGGCGTCGCGGTAGGCGTGGCCAAGCCGTGAGCGGTGGCGCGGAAGCGGCGGGCTCGGCGAGTCGTGACCCAGCGGCGGCGGTCGGGCTGGTGGGAGCGAGGCATCACGGTGCTCGCCTGCAGGCGTGGTGGAGAAGACGCCGGTGGGGCGGCTTTATGGAGATGGGCAAGGTGAAGGCGGTGGGAAGGTGAGGGGCGACAATGGAGGCCGCCGTGGGAAGGTAAGGAAGGGTGGCGGTGGGGAGGCGGTGAGGAGGCGGCGGTGCGCTCGGGGTGGGATCGAGGAGTCGGGATTCTTGCGGCCTTGGAGTGGGGAGGAGCTAGCGCGGGCTCGGGGTGGGATCGGGGGGCCGGGATTTCTGCGATGACGTCGGCGGATGACGTGGCCAGCTGAGGACGGAGAGAAATAGGTGTGGGACTTTTAGTGGGTACCAAAAACATAGTTTTCTATGATTGGAATTCACTTTTCATAATTTCTTCTTCCTTATCTTTATATGAATATTAATAACATAACGATGTTTTTAGTTGAAAGATGACATAAATTTGGAGAACTTACAAGATTAGTTTACTTTGATGTCAATAAGTTGAAACTACGGTGACACCAAGTCTGACAAAGTGACGATTGCGAGTTAAGCCTCCTTTTTCTAAATGACTATGTTAATAGTTCATATTTGTAATTTACGAGGTCAAATGGGTTTGCATTTTTAAAACCCTTCCATATATGGAAATGAACGTAGCCATGATTTAGTCACCAAACATGCAGATACTAAAGAATAAAATCAGGACCAAAAGGCTGGAGAGAGGAAAAACGACTCACGGTTATTTGTCGGTGTGTTTCAAACTTGAGAGAAAACTATTTTTAGTTCTACCAAATCAACATATATCAAATACTTTTTCTTGATGAAAATAGCTTAAATAGTCCCATCTCATTTCTGTGAGGAAGAGGTCCATTTGATGCATCCAACAATCCAGTTTGTCTACTTAGTTTCTGTGAGACATGGGTACCCCTAAATCCCCACCGACCAGGCTTACAGGCGTCCCCGATAAATGGGTCCGGCCCATCAGAAGACTCGCCGACCTGACAGTGGGCCCAATAGACCTGATCTGTGGCCTCGAAGACGTTTTAGAAGATTCCCCCAGACGACCTTATCCGATACAAGACTTGGAGTACACGCTTAGACGTCGACTGCGTCGTCAAATAGTTCGTAGATTACGGGATAATGTTGTAACCGACTAGAGATAGGTTTCCCTATTGTAACCGACCTGGACTCTGGGTCCACCGACCTTATCCGTCAGCCAATATAAGGCGGGCAAGGGTGTCCTTCCGAGAACCAAGTCGCATTCATCCAAAGCAATACAATCAAGAATTGAACGTAGGGTTTTACTCTCCGGAGGCCTGAACCAGTATAAACTTGTCGTGTCTCTTTTGTTCCGTGTGTCATTGTATAACCATCACGTTCTTAGCTCTAGATCTCCCCCCGCCGAACAAATAAACCACCGGGGTTGACCCCCCTTGGACTGCTCAGACCTAAACCTCTGGCAGTTGGCCCCACCGACGTCACCTTTGGAGCACCTCGCATACAACATTACAACGAAGGATTACGACGAAGGTGAAGCCGAGAAGACTCGACGTGTCGATCTCGACAGCCTCGAGGAACAAAGGGTGGCAGCTGTCATGCGACAAGCTCGCCACGACCAGCAACTACGTCGCTATCATGATCGCAACATCAAGGAGTGCTCCTTCAACGTTGGCAACTTAGTCCTGCGGCGGATTCAGAAGACCGACGACATGCACAAGCTATCCGCCCTTGGGAAGGACCTTTCATCATCACTGAAGTCATTAGCCCGTCTACATATCGCCTCTAGTGGGGCGACAGCCAAGGAGTTCTTAACCCTTGGAACGTGGAGCACCTACGCTGATTCTATCCGTAGAATAGTTCTTGCGAGTTATGTATTCCTCACCTTTGTACTTTAAGTAGAATAAATATTAGCTTACGTCAGCCCTCTGCTGCCTTTTGAGTTTTTTACTCTCCTTTTTCCTGTGTCATGACTCCTTCCCTCCCTCGATATGCTCGGGGGCTTGGTAATACCAACACAAGGGTCGTCAGACTTGAGGGTGATATTTGTTCCTCCCCTTCGACATGCTCGAGGGCTTGGCCATGCCAACCTAAGGGTTGATAGACCAGAGGACACTATCTTCTTATGATTGCCTACTTCATATTCCTGCGAGCTTGATTGGTCGTGTGGTTGCAAAACCAGAGTCCTAGACTCGCCTCGCGCGCCGACTACACGTAAGCCTCCCCGTTGAGCCGTGTGGTCGGTAAGCCGTCCTCTCCGTGAGTAGTGGTTAGCGGAGCATAAAGTAACACAAAACCTTAGGGCTATCAAGCTCATATAAGCATCAGGTACTGCATGATTAAAGGAAAGCAAACATTGTACTTTTTTTACATGGCATAGGAACGTTGTGCTCCGGGCAACGAGGAAGTAAAACTTAAAAACCTACAGGTACTCCTCGTCGTCGCCTTCGAAGTCGATGGCTTCCACGACCTTCTCAGTAGCCGGCTTTACCTCCGCCTCTATGGCCTTGAGGTCTATGTCTTGGTTCGGGCCATCTCCGACCTTCGCCACATCTACCTCCGGGAAGTGAGACTTTACTCTCACCAAGGTCTCCACGACCGCCGTCAAGCTTGATGCTCTCAGGAGCTCAGTAACCCTCTCCGGAGCAACCACCAGTCGATCAATCAGCGACCTCGGCTCTTCTCCGGTGACCTAAGGAACCACCATGTCCATGACGAGGCCTGCGGCGTTCTTCAGGTCGGTCATCTCCACTTCGAGTCCTGCAATGGCCACTTGGTCATTTTGTAAAGATTGCAAGGCTACCATGAGGCTGTTGACGGTGTATATGCGTATCAAACTTCGTTTGGATTGCAAGCACACAAATCATCCGTCGTAGTCAAGGAACCCTTCTTCCTCAAGTGTAAACCCAAGGTATTGAATCCGTGGAACAAATGTGTGATGCAAGAACCAATCTATTAAAGCCGAGAACTTTGATCTTCAAAGGAAACCCTTATGCATCTAATCTAAAGAACACCAAAAGAAACGAATCTAATCTATGAAAACCGGAGGTAGCAAGAGATAGAGAGGGATAGATAAACCAATCTAGAGAGATTGGATCAAACTCTTGTTGAAGTTCCAAGCAAAGACAAATAAACTAAGTTGAATCTCATAAAAAGCTTCTTTAAATCACGGCTTCCGTTCCAACTCCGAAGGCGCCCACCTTTTAGAGCCACCGTTCTGTCACAACGCACTCCTATTCGTATGTTAGCCTAGGGCGAGTCCAAAGGACAAGTTGAAATCTCTTGGTAGGTCAGGTATGCACCTCTAGCCACCACGGCTACAAGAACACCCTCTATGATCTATCTCGAGAATAGATCTTAAAGTAAGAAAAACCAATCGAAATCAAAGTAGTAGAAGAATCACTTGATCGCTAGAAATCGGATTGCAACTTGATAATTCAACATACTCAAAGGTACATGGACAAGATCACCACCGGGATCCTACCTTGATCTTGCTCCTAGCTCCTGGAACTCCGACGTGGTCTTCCTTGCAAGATTCCCACGCCGGCTAAGGAAACCCTAGACAACTAGCTCGACCCTCTCCTCTCCAGAATGGTGCCTCTCTTCTCTGCTCCTCGGCAGCGGATGGCGAATGAGTTGATGCGTGGCTCTTGGCAGGGGGACTATAAATAGTCCGAGGATCATCTAGGTCAAAGGGGGGCACGAATGGACCTAGAAATGGGCTGGGCCGGCCGGCCTGGGCCCATTCTGGCCCATCTCGCGGTCTCCTTTGCTGGCGATGCTTCCCGTGTCTTCTAGAATGTTCTCCCTTCTGCATGTGGGCCCTTGACGTCAGTTTCTCCGCGGTTTGGATAGAGCTCCTTGTCTCGCAAGACTCAACATTTTATGTTCAGGTCCTCGAAGTTTTCCGTCTTCACGGGTTGGTCCTTGGGCTTCTTGGAGTCATGTTCACTTCATTGCTTGACTTGTACCGAGCTTCATGGTCTTCTCATGAGGTGCTTGATGAACTTTACCCGGAAGCCTTGCTTTTAACGCTAAATTCCTGCATAAACATTAAACTCCAAACTGCATGTGGGCCCTTGACGTCAGTTTCTCCGCGGTTTGGATAGAGCTCCTTGTCTCGCAAGACTCAACATTTTCTTCGGGTCCTCGAAGTTTTCCGTCTTCACGGGTTGGTCCTTAGGCTTGAGTCATGTTCACTTCATTGCTTGACTTGTACCGGGCTTCATGGTCTTCTCATGAGGTGCTTGATGAACTTTACCCAGAAGCCTTGCTTTTAACGCTAAATTCCTGCATAAACATTAAACTCCAAAACCGACATCGAGCAGACTTGTTATATCAAGGGGGTTAGTACCAATGGATAAGATATAAAATTGATGTCAACACCGAAGGTAAACTCATGGCTAGGTTGACGGAAATTCACAGTCAACAGAGGCTGATCTCAAGGTCCTTTTGAGTTCGCTTTTCGTAAGCCAACTTTTGGCTCATGATATACTCACTCTCGGTGGTGGCCTTGGTATCCCTCTTGAGAGTCTCAATGGCGTCTTCAGCTTCCTTGAGGTTGCCCTTGAGGTTCCTGATTGTCCCCTCGGCCTTCTTGAGGTCGTCCTTCAGCTCGTCCTTTTCCCTATGGAACTCTGGAACAACAAAATGTGTCAAGCAACTTCAATTCAACGAAGCAAAAGTAAGACGGTGGAGAGACTCTAGCCTTAGCTCACTGGACTTGAGGGTATCGCGTCCACGACCTTGATTGTTCCACCGCCAGCTCGTCCTCAAGCTTCTTCTTCTCCTTAGCAGCCTCATCCTTGACGCGCTGGAGGTCTTGCTCCAGCTGCTGCGCTCTAAGGTGTGCCGCCGTAGCATCCATGCAGCGTGCCTCGCACTTGGCTCGATCGCTGGGGCTTTGACTCAATGTTAGGCAACTAATTCAACCCATCGATCTACAAGAGTAAATACAAAGAAGCGACGACTCACGCGGAAGGAGTCACTCAGTGTGAGGATGGCATTCCTCACTGTCACCAGGTCTTCATCATCGTCGAAGATATCGCCTCCCGGTCGCTCAATCGATCTCGGTCAACAGTCCCTACTAGTCGACGCATTGGGACCAGGCCCTGCCCCGATGGTTGTTTCTGGGTCCGGCACGAGCATCTCGATCTGGACCTAGTCCGCTGCCGGGTCCTGAGCCATCGGGGTAGGTGCCGCGTTGATTGGCTTGGGATCTTCGACAACCAGAGTGGTCGACAGAGCCAAATTGCTGGTGGAGCTCTGCGCTCCGACCTCTCGGTTCAAATGTCGATGTCTTGGCCGGAGAGGGCTAGGCACTCGAGGTGCTCAGCAACGCTACGTTCGACCTGCATAGATCAATCTGTCAGTGCACTACGACCTATAAAAATGACAATATACAACAATGAAAGAAGTTTACTGTTGCGTCGTCTTCGCCCGTGACACGTGGGTTTGAGACCCCGTGGTGCCGGTTTCGCTGCCACCTTGGGCTCCACTCCAGCCTTGGCGACTTGCGCTTCCTTGAAGCGACGGAGGTCTTCCTCCGTGACCTTGAGTGTTCGTCCTGCTGTCGCTTCGTGGCCGGACTAGGCGACCTGGGCGCCACAAGCTCATCTTCCTCCTCCAGGATGAGTCGGCGGCTTAAATCCTTCTCCTCGGCTGCGTTTCTATGCGGTGGGGTGGAGTCCTCCCCTCTTCCCACTTTTCTCGACCTCCGACTTTGCGGTCTTAGCCGCATCCGCCTTTATGTAGCGACCATGGCTGTCACCCTCGTCCGCGTCTTGGGTCTAGCGATTACTGCGCCGGCCGCTTACTGCTCTTTGCTCCGATCTCTTGGTCGTCATCCCCGTTGAAGCGTCCCCTCATCAGAGGTGACTAAATGTGACATAAATACCGGTCCGGTGAGGCGGCAACACATTATTACAACGGGTGGTTCGGTCCCTTACATCACGGCGGCATAGTGGGCGCAGGCGCCATTGCCACGAGAAACAACACAAAAGCTAAAGACCAAACTACGATAGCGAAGGCTTCTAAGGCCTCATCGTAGTACGCCATGAAAACATCCCAAACCCAAACACTAGTTTTGTGACTCGTCCAATACCGGTGGACACGGCTATTCGAATAGGTTTTACACTCTGCAGAGGTTGTACATCTTTACCCACAAGTAGGGTACCGCCACACGAACAAGTAGTCTTGGGCGGATCCTATCAAAGCCATTACCCACCTTAGCTAACCCTCACGAGCCATCACGGAGCAACCAAGGGGTTATCTCACGTAACTGTAGGCGTACTCAGATCGCACCCTACTCCTTGATCTCCGGCTGCTCACCGCACTCTCGATGGCAAGTAGATTAACTAGTGGGATTTATGCTAAGCCGTTGCCACATACAACGGTCGAGTGGTACGATAATTGGGTCGGTGAGATGTCACGCAACCCGGTCCTTAACGACAAGATGGACATCTCCAACACGCTCAACCACAAAGGTGCGAGCTCACCCATACTCTCGACACAGCGTCCATCCGTCTACCCGATACTTTACTCATTTTCCAAAATATCCCATCTCCATTTTAAAGCACTCACGTTTGAAAGCACTCACATATTTTTAAAGCAATCATTTAGGCCAAAACAAGATTCAATCATAGCAATCAAGGGTGGCTATCCTACCATGTTTTTGCAGAAAAACAATATGCAGTTTATAAACGGGTATATGGTTGTGTTTATAAAACTAGGATCAAAGCATGCACCAAAGGATGAGGTCTTGAAGTCTTGAAGTCTTGGCTCGGCGTTCGGGACCTCGGGCTCACTGCTCGCGATGATCGACTCAGATCTCCCGGCTGGGGTACCTTCCGTCTACTCCGATTGGCTATAGCGCACGCATAGGCAAGCAAACAATATTAGCACACATATTTCCGGCCGAGCTCGAGGAGGGAAAATGAGCGGAGAGAGGGTATATATAAGTCCTAGGAAGGGGTTGGTTGCGGGGTACTCGGGAAAGGTGTGGTGAAATTTGGACTTAATCGGGAATAAAAGCGTGCATGAAATGCTAGGTTAGGGAGGGGTTATAGGGATTAAGGACCTATTAGTAATTTCTACTAATGGTAAAAAGGGGGTGATTATGCTAATATAAACTTGGTTAGGGCCAGGTTGTAAATTATTTAGGGTATAGCAGTATTTAATTTATAATTAGTTATTAACTCAGGGGCTATTTGAAAAGAATAAAGAGAGAGAATAGGGCTGGGGTTAGAGGAAAAAAGGGAGGAGCGGGGGTTTGGCAGCATCCCATCTCCTCCTTGGTTCAGAGAGGATAGGAGGGCGGGCCGGCTCTGGAGGGAGGGCGCTGGCTCTGGCTGGCCGGGGAGAGGCGAGAATGGAGAGGAGGACGAGGGGATCCTATCCCCGTGCTCACCTTCGGCTAGAACGGCGCGAGGGAGTGGATCGGTGGTGGACAGAGGGAGGCGGCGGTGTTAATGGCGCGGTGGAGCTCGGGGAGGATGTGAATGCTCGATTGCGGTGTGGTGCGGCGAGGGGTGGTGGTGCCGGCCTTAAATAGGCGCCGTAGGTCGGTTTGGGGGAAGATATTTCGTGAGGTGAGCTCGGCTTCTTCTCGAAGTCCGTGGGACTCAGCGGCGGCGTCTGACGGCGGCTCGCTGCGGTCAACTTCGTGTAGGAGAGTTAGGCCGGCCGTGGTGTCGTGGCGTCAACCCGCCCGGCCGGACGGCTCGGAGTAAATGGCGGCGGCGCCGTGGCACCGGCGACCGGCCAGCGCGGTCCCGGTGTGGCGTGAGGAGGGTTCTGCCGGCTTGGTGGCGTGCGGAGGAGGCGGCGTGCGGTGCGGGACCGGACCGTCAGCGGCGCCGGGCGCCGGTCGGCGGGTCTGGCGCGAGGAAGGAGAAGGAAGGGAGAGAGAAGAAGGAAAGGGAAGGAAAAGAAAGAAGGGAGAAAAGGAAAGGAGAAAAGGAAAAGGGAAGAAAGAAAGAAAAGGAAGAAAAGAAAAGGAAAGGGAAGGAAAAATGGAGAAAGAAAAGAAAAGAAAAGAAATAGGGAAGAGATTTTAGAATTGTTAGGGAAAATAGGGGAAGGGTTTTGCGGATTTTCCGATTTCCGAGCGTCGGGCGTTTTAGGACGGCGGTGATGGCGAGCGGACGGCCGTCGGGACATGGCGTCTGGGATTCCGACGGTGGCCGACCATGCGTGGGAAGGCGTGGAGTGCGGGGCGGTGCCGGGATTCGCGCGCAGACGTCTTGGCGGAGTGAGAGGAGGGATAGTGACTAGGGTTTGGAGGGGTAATTGAGCTCGGCTGGACAGTTTTGAAAATACGCATGATTTATTAGGTGATTTATTTGGGGCTAAAAACGCGGGCGTTACACCCGTCAGCCTCGATAGACAAGTCTGACAGGTAGTTCTCCAAGAGGTCAACGGCAGGAGCATGATAATCTTCTGCCGACCTCAACTTCTGACGTGGCTCCATGTCGTCGGGTAGAGGTGCAGGGCACCAGTACTCCATCTCACGTGACTGCAAAGTAGAAAAACAAGTTTGAGAGGTCTTCCTTGATGATACAAAGCAAAAAATACTCAATGAGTAAGGTCGATAACTTACTATGTCCGTTGGTCGAACCAGCGAATGTGCCTTCGGGCAAGTCCTGTTGTGGATCCTCCCGCTGAAGAGTTGGACCACCCTTGCCACCATCTCCTCCTTGGAGACCTTGCGGTTTACTTCTCGAGTGGGGTCTGATTGCCCCCAGTACTCGTACGCCGGGTGAACCCGATCCTTGATCGGTTGGATGAGCCGCCGGCTGAAGCTGATCGCCACCGCACCTCCTGTAAGACCTGCCTTCTTGAGGTTGGCAAGGATGGTGAGAAGACCTTTGAGATCTTCCGTCTCGCGGGAGGTCAGCGGCAGATCCCATTCAGGGACCTTCGTAGCTTTGAACCCGGTCGCTTGCCTCGGCTCGATGCTGCGATGTAGAACCACTCCGACCTCCAGCCACTGTTGTCGGGCAGCTCCATGTCGATGTACTGCGACTTGAGACCAGGTCTCAAGTAAAATCCTACGGCGCCGACGACGCTTGAAGATTTGTCGGTCTTCTTTGCTTGAAAGAAATACCGCCACAAGTGGAAGTGTGGCGGTATCCCCATGTACGCCTAGCAAAGGCGGATGAAGGAGGATACTACAATGATGGAGTTGGGGACAAGATGTACCAGCTCCAGTCGGTAGTAGTACAAAAACCCTCTGAAGAAGTCGCTGGCAGGGATGTTGAATCCGCGCTTGAAGAATGACGCAAAGACGATCTGTTCTTTGTCGTCCTCCGTCGGAAACGCCTCGCCAGTGGGTGCCTTCCACTCTACTTCCGCCTTTGGCCTCAGCAGCCCGCGGTTCACCAGCTCTTGGATCTTCTCCTCGGTCATCTCCGACGGCACCCAGACCGTCTCCGGGGTGGTGTTCTGGGGCGCTGCCATTTCTTCTTCTTCGAACCATAGGGACCTAGATCTAAAAGTCACTAGGGTCTTCACGCGCATACGGAGGGGCGCGTGGTGCTGCTCATGGTGGTGGCAGAGTGTGGATTGCTGAGGATGGTGGCGGGCTCAAGCCTTAGCCGTAGCGGTGTGGATTTGGGCTCTTGGCGGCTATGGTGTGGTGCACTCCGGCGGTGGAAGGAAGAAGACGACGAGAATGAAGTCAACGCTCCCCCCGGTCGTATTTATATGGGCCCCACTGTGACGCCCCAGGCTTTTGATCGGTGTTAGTTAGTGCTAATGACCTTGTTAACCTAGTCAAACCCCTGGTCAAACCTAACTCCTTGGTCAAACCCCTCAAACCCTTAGTGCCCATGCTTTTTCCTAGAACTTTTGCCGCGTTCTCCAAATTTCACTTAAACACTTCAAAATCTCCAAATACCAAAGTTGCTCGTCTTTTCATGGGACACAACTTTCCTAATTGGTGGCATTTGAGATTTTGAGTGGAAGACGTCCTAAAACGTGGTCAACGCCAGGATCTGCATCTTGACCGCGCCAAGAAAAATGCCATATTGGCATGGATTTTCTGGCCAAACTAAGCATCAAAACATAGGTCGGCTTTTGGCAATCTTGTAGAGGGATCCAAGATCTACAACTTTGCTATTTAGAGATTTGTTCGCTTAGTTCAAAATTTTTGAGTAAACTTCGGTCAAACTGGGATCATGGAATTGAAAAGGCGCTCGGCACTGGATACCGCGACGTCGCACGTCGCGTCGGTGCCACGCGGCAGCCGTCGTACCTCGACGGCCGGGTCCCCCGCCAACCCACAGTCCGGTGAGGACGGGGACTGCATCATCACGCGCCCCCGCCACCGGCCGAATCGCTCGAGGGGGATCTCCCCGCCACGTGGATGTGTCGAGCGTGTTGCCGCCGAGCCCCGCCGCGCCCCGGTCGGTCGGCCGGCAGCCAACACGGCTCCGCCGCCTCGAGCCTCTTCTCCCGCGCGCGTGCCTTCGAGGCGAAGGCTCCGGTTCCCCTGCCTCGCTCACCCGCCTATAAAAGGAAGCCCCCGACCGACTCGCGCGCACGCACACCTCCACCGTCCGCCATTGCAGCCGCGAGCTCGCCCCTCCGCTAGCTCCCGCCGCCGACCAATCCCTCAAACCTCTCCCCTAGGTTCCAGTAGAGCTTCCCTAGGCCGCTCAATGGCTTAGCTTCATTGTTTCAATCGCCGGATTTCACGCCGAGGGGGTTGCTCCACCGCGGCCTTGCCGCCGCCGCTCACCGGCGTCCTCTCCGGCCAATCCACCACCACCACTCGACTCCTGGTGAGCTCAAACGCCACCCAGCTTGTTGCCCCGGCCGCCACGGCCGGCGACCCTTCCCTCACCGGCGAGGGCACAGTTGTGAGATTGAAATCTTCCCAGGGACCTAAGTGTAGAACCGAGGGTATACTTGTGAAGAATCAAATCTTTTCAAGGGCCTCCGTGCAAGTAGATTCTTAAGTTTCTTTTGTTCAGATCCAGTGGCTTAGAAAATTCGTAGAAAATCACAAAAAATAAGAAAAATGTAAAACTAATTTTGTTGGGTTCCTTATGACCATATCTACAACTTTTGCAAAGCATGACCATACTTTTGACTGATAGTTTTTGCATGAAAAATCAAACTCAGTTTGACATACTTTTGTTGTAGTTCAAACTCTAGATGTGATCTTGAGCTGAACTTTCGATATGTTGTTAAAGATGCCATGTGTAGGCTTTGGACCAGAATTTGCACAAATTTACTGAGTATATCTTTTAATATGATTTATCTTGTATTTATGCTAGATCAGCCTAAAAGATTTTTGTAGATAAATATAAATAGATTTTGGTGCTCAACTTCTGGCTATGATCATAAAATGCCTATATTTATCTTTACTGAATTTATCATGATTTTAAGACTGTTAGAAGTATTTATTCCTGATTTATGTTGAGATTTAAATATAATTGTCTAGTTCAAAATCTAGAGTAGCCCTTGATATAATTGTTGGGTGCATAGCCTAGTTTTAGGTCAGAGATGATGTGGGAGAAAGTTTGGCTCTAGAAGTTGTTTGTTTATTTTTATATATTTTTATCATATTTGTGGTAGCTAGAAATTGTCTTTTTTGTATAATTAAATTATAGCTCAGTTAAATGTGAACTTTTGTGCAGTGACTTTGTTTAGGTCCAGAGAGCTTCAGAAACACCACCCACGTATTTTATGAATTAATTTATGGTTAAAAATATTGGAAGCCAATTTAAACTCCATAATAGATTTAAATTGGAAAACCACCACTTCCACACCTAGTAACCCGATGGATGGGGTGTAGTGCATGCTAAGGAGCTGAGGATCAACCCTTGCTGTTTTGAGAAACTTAATTTAATTTAGTTGCATAGATGTGTACACAATCACCATTAAATTAAGTAATTAATTTTTCCCAACACCACCATGTGTTCTATAGGAAAAATATGCTTATTATGTTCTTATCTAGGTGAACGTGGCTAGCCATGTACTCCATGTTTATCATGTGTTGTGTTGAATTTAATTAAACTAAAATCACCTATTAAAATGTTGCATATGCATCCGTGGACCAGAACTACCGTGCGTCGGGAAGTTGAAGAGGAGGAGCCGACGCGAACTTCGTGGAGGTGAAGCAGGACACCGAGGAGCCCCAGACTAGCTTTGCTAACAAAGGCAAGCACCGAAGCATTAACCCAGTCCTTTTTACAATTATGCCACTAGCTATGTATGATGGTGCATTTACGTTCAGGAGTTGAAATGAAACCCTAGATGCATGATCCTTAGGTCCCTATGCTCTCTTGCTAGTATGCTAGGTCGATAGTTGCTATGCTCTAAGGACCCGGTACAAGTCGAGTGATGTTCTTCACTCGCGAGGATAGGTTCTTATTTTTGCAATCACCAGATTTGTTAATGGACTGCTCACGTGGTAAGAGCATGGGATTTGGGCTCCGGTCCAGTGGCTTTCGTGGGTTAAGTGATTGAACGTACTAAGCACTTGTCGGGAATGGGACCGGTAAGCCTAGTACCCGATTGAGGCAGTACGGGATTTTACAATCACTAATCTTGGGTTGCGGCCCTGGACTCGCCACCTGTGGTACATGCGTGAGGCTGGGTGACCTTGTGTGGCGTAGCCTAGATAAACCTTGTACTTGAGACTGTGGGATATTATTCCGAAACCGAAGAATGATGGGAACCGCTTGGTTGGTGAACTCTTAGTGAGGGCACCTTCAGTGTGTTTAGGTCTACCTTGCAAGATTATAAATCAATCGGTTGTCGGCCTCTCACCGTTATCTGAGACTACTTAACCAACTGGCCATGATATCTCTTATGATGGAATATTATTAATATTGATGTTTGATTAATTGTATTGCACAACTTACGCTTGCAATAGCTTGCTCATCTAGAAATGGTAATTAACTAGAACTTGAGCTAAAATATTGAAAGTAAGGACCTACTCTTTATTGCTTTTCAGCAAAAGAACCAAATGGCCAAGAAGTTTCTCATGTCTAAAGTTTGGTGATGTAGTTATCACCCGACGGGTAAGACTTGCTGAGTATTAGTATACTCAGCCTTGCTATAATTTTATTGATTTCAGGTAATGCATTTAATGATGTGTGGCCTGGAGAGATTCCACCCGGCTGGGAGCTGCAGTGGGTGGATAACAACGAGTAAGGGCATCATGGATGACCTCCTGTGATGCTTATCGTACCGCTTAGTTGAATTCCGCTATTTTCAAACTCTGAACCTCTTTTACCATGTCAAGCACTATGGTTTGTAATAATTAAACCTTCGGGCAAAGTTAGATTTAATTTGTGTAGTGTACTTTGGACTCGCCGTGTGAGTTTTAATGCATATTGTCGATCCTTTGTTGCTATGTAAGTGATTTCACCAGGCTTGACCCGGCAACTTACGACGGGATGATACTTTATTATCGCTTAATGGCCAAAGTAGAGTGGTTTAGGCGATAGTACGGTATTTTCTCGAACGGGTTGTCACACCCACTGCAGCCGCCCGTTGCGAAATTAACGCCGTAACGGCTCTAAGCCAACAGATCTTTGTCGCTTATTTCGCGCCATTGATTGGACCTGGATTTTGCTCTAACGGCTCTATGCCTAACGGATCTATTGGCGACTTAATGCTCTGCGCTTAGGTTGGCAAAGCACCATTTTTATTCAGGGCGTCCTGATGGCGCATCTGACTTCCTTGAGGTCGACAAGCCCCCATATACCGATACAACAGGTCTTTGAGGGACATATTCCTCAAATCAACCAGTACATTAATTTTGACAGAAGAGTGTGAACAGCACAGGTCGTCTACGACCTATTTGGTCCTTGACCAGTTACAAGATACAAAGATATTTGAAGACCTGATCTACCTAGAGCAATCTTTGCCATGTTCTCTGCTATAGCAGGGCACATCGCAAGAATTCTTCTAGCTTCAGGACCTTCATGAAGACCTCCCGGGGATCACCTACCTGACGCTGCGCCTAGCAGGTCGACCTTTGTGCCTGACTTTGGAATGCAAACACTGACTTCCCCCTGGGCGTGTGCTGCAAGGCATCGACGAGCATCTACTACTCATCAAGAACCTACATCATCACCTCCAAACTCTACTGGATTCCTCGCTAGGCGACGACGCAGAGATTGGCGGAGTCTTCTTCATCTCGCAAGTATTCTTCTGGCTCCAAGCTTCTACAATTTTGCATCTTATGCTCTGGTGGACGAACACATGCCCATGGCATGATCAAATAACTACGCTGCGGCTTTATAGCTCTACAATGCTCGGTGCTTTGCCCCCAGGCTTATACCGCTATTTATAGTGAAGGTCATCCCTTGCTGAGTTCGTCTCTATCCTTGACACTGTTACCACATGGTCTCGGGACACTGTGCGCATGTGATCGTCCTTGCGCGCCTTTCCCTACCTACACGACAAAACCTGTGCATCATTGATGCTTGCGGCAGCGTCACATGGCTACAATGTGCTCGTGATCAGGTGGTGCAGTTGTCGTTTTCTGGGCGGCAAGAGAATCTCCGACCACTATTGACCCGTGACCTTACGGTCTATCTGGTATGATCAAGCTGACTCTACGTCAGATGGCCCTGCGCCTTGCTACGACTACAGACGACGATAAAATCACACCCTCTACGGCTCTGCGTCTTTCTTGCACCCACTAGGCTCTGCATCCTGGTTGCACCCCCTGGGCTCTATAGTGTAAACGGACCTATTCCAATCAGCCTATATTTACATTTCACAGCTGTAATGGTCGTAGGTTCGATTGAAGACCTTCATGAGGTAGACGTGTCTCGCTGCCCTGCCAGTCCGTCTGGTGCCTGGAGTCCAAATCAATCAAGTCTATAATTTTGTCGGGCCCTTGAGGTCGGTGTGCCCACAACCTTGGTCGACAATACCTCGGTACCATGGCTCATTGATGCCCGGCAGCTATGGCCGGTCGTTCGACACCAAAACGGCCTTCCTGAGGTCGGCGTGCCTTAATACCTAAATCTTTCAATACCTTGATACGTCTTCGGCTCTACCAACCTAGTTGGGCGCCCTGGATGGCCGGATGCGTGACCTTCTTGAGGTCTGTGTGCTCTTCTAAGCCCTGCCAGCCTGTTCTGGACTGAAGGCCTTCCTGAGGAGTGTGCGTCAAAAGGCCCTACCAGGCATCCCCGGATACTGGGCGCTGCCGATTTGAGACCTCCTTGAGGTCGGCACGCCACAAGGTCTTCTTGAGGTCGGCTCGCTGCACTTTGCGCTATGCTCGGTCCGGTGTCTCTACACTCCGTTTGATCAAAGACCATGACATAGTTTTCTTCTCTTTTTTGAGAATCAAATCCGCCATGCGTCATCGCTTTAATGCTCGGGATCGCTTCACGAGAGCGTGTTCGACGCCCTCTTATTTTCTTCGTCGTATCGACCTACCGAGAAACCTTGTTTCTCATCAAGTCGATACTCGACCTAGTTTTCTTTTATGAATCATCAAACCGGCCATGCTGCCCGCTTCGATGCTCGGATACTACTCTACGAGTGCGTTCTTGACGCCTCTAATTTTTTTCGTCGTTTCAACCTATTGGAAGTCTACTTCCTATAGGTCGGCACTCGATCTCGCTATGCTCGGCAAACTTCAAACAGATCGGCTGTTAAGCTGGCTTCTTTCTTTTTTTCTTTTTTGGACCGTCGTGCACGCTATTCGACCTGTCGATGGCTCCACGACTTCGTCATGAGTCATGACCCCCTCGAGGTCGCTATGCCTACACATCGCTCGAGGGCTTGTGAGATATGGGTACCCCTGGGTCTCCACCAACCAGGCTCACGACCGTCCCCGACAAGTGGGTCCGGCCCATCAGAAGACTCGCTAATATGACAGTGGGCCCAACAAACCTGATCTGTGGCCCCGAAGACCTTCCAAAAGATTCCTACAGATGACCTTATCCGATATAAGACTTGGAGTACACGCCAAGACGTCGATTGCGTCGTCAGATAGTCCGTATATTACGGGATAATGTTGTAACCGACTAGAGATAAGTTTCCCTGTTGTAACCGACCTGGACTCTGGGTTCACCGACCTTGTCCGTCAGCCAATATAAGGCGGGCAAGGGTGTCCTTCCGAGGACCAAGTCGCATCCATCCAAAGTAATACAATCAAGCACTGAACGTAGGTTTTACTCTCCGGAGGCCCGAACCAGTATAAACTCACTGTGTCTCTCTTGTTTCATGTGTCATTGCATAACCATCGCGTTCTTAGCTCTAAATCTCATCCGCCGAACAAATAAACCACCGGGGTTGACCCTCCTGTGGACTGCTCAGACTTAAACCTCTGACAGTTTCCTACCGGACAAACTTTTAATTCAATCTACTTCTCTAAGACATTTTAATGGATTCAATCTACCTTTTAATCAGATTCGTCCTTTTCTTTCTCCATGTACCAATGGAGTTTTTAAGTCCAACTTTAGTGGGACAATATAAACATAGTAAGAATTTGTTTATAATTAGTTTCGTATGTTAGGATCATCTAAGATTAAATTAACTTTGGATATACAAATCTGCATGAAAAAAATAAATGGTAAAACCCAATTTTTCTAACATTAGAACAACATGTCATTTATCACTTTACACAAACTAAACATCAAATTCAACATATATGTGTAGAACTGGAAAAAAGGTATTAGAAGGTAGAGTGGATCAATTAAAATAATTTAGGGAGTAAATCGAAGCAAAACTTTGCTAAGAGAATTAAGGGAACAAACTAGATTGTTTTAAATCCTAAAATGATTTTTTTGCTTCATTTTATAAGTTGCATGTATGAAACTACAGTTTGTACACCAATAAAAACATATTATGTTCGAATTTTTTAAAAGAAATGTTGTTTTTTATCAAGTGGCTCACAAAAACTTTGACGAAGATGATTGAATCAACAAGCAGGAAGTATAACATGCTATGAAACATAAAGGTAAAAATGCAAGGGTAACTGAACCGGAATAAACCTGAATTGCCTAGGCATTTTGGGTTCAGAAATTCAGACCAAACATTAAACAAAACCGCCTCCGTAAGGTGTGGGAATTCGTAAATCCGCCCGGAAGACTTAAACTGTTCGGAAGTATCTCTATATACTCCTATATGATTATGGGACAGGGAAGGACGTAATAGTGATCCCGACCGTCGGATTGACCGAGCAACAACCATTTTGCAAAAAAAAACATCCCATTTAGTAAAAATTAATCCCACTTTCATGGTTTTTTATAGATGAGCCCCTAAACATCTGGTAGATATATTTCAGACCAACAGTTTTGTTAAAAAGAACCCTGTACTTTGTAGCAATCCACCAAAGCACTCAGAATTTTACGAAAAAACCTCTGATTTCCAAAAAATAACAAATAGCACAAACTCTAGCAAAGATATTTTTGCAAAAAAGACCCTTTTATTTAGCATAACTTGAATCCACAATTGACAAACTTTTACAAATGAGTCCCTATACTTTTGAGGGAATACGTTTGATATCCACGATTGTACAAATAAAACCTCGCACTTCTCAATAGTGGACCCGAAGGCTCCATCTTCCGTAAAAAAACACTGATCTTCCCAAAAGCCAGCTTATTACCCAAACTTATCAACAACAACATAGTAAACTTTACAAACCCTACTCACAGTTTAATCTCACATTTTCTCACAAACTAGCCTCAATTTTACAAAAAATAATATGTAGCCCACCAATAGAAAAAACAATCCCAACTTCCAATAACTAACTTACAAAACTATTAACAACAACCAATCTGTGACCAATATATTTCTATGAATACACCCTTCAATTCTTAAACAGTACACAGTTAAATCTTCATAATGTAACATCACAAAAATTAATCCGCAACCCACCAGTGTTCCGATCCACCTGGACTACTTTGGGATCATTAGTCGATTACTCACTTGGTTTCAGGCAAAATCTCTCAACCACAAAAGGAACGAGGTACGCTATAGAGTTAACACATTTTGACTTAGCTATAATTAAGAACGATATAAATCAAGCATCTTAAAAATGTTATCAATTTAATGAAGGGCACTGAAGTGCTGAACTCGCCTTGCCGCGTTGCCTTTCTAGTGTGTCCAGGACCCGCGGAATCGAAGGGACACTCTCCCTCGTCCCCTCCCCTTCCAATCCGCGGCAGCCCGATTTCGTCACCGTCGGCGATCTCATCGCCACCCGCCCAACTCCTGGCGCTGGACTGGAAAAATCCACCAAGTCTTCTTAAAGGTTAACACTGACGGTGCTTATAGCGCCTCTGATTCAGTAGGTGCCACAGGGGTCGTCATTCGCAGAGATGATGGCTCTTTTATTCAAGCTTCAGCGCGTCGCCTTGATCCAGTAGCTTCGGCCTTGATTGCTGAAGCCGAAGCCTTCAGAGACGGTGTCCGGCTAATCCCTCTGGGAACTCACGAGGGAATCATCCTGGAGACTGATTCCAAGGAACTGGTGTCCTTGTGGCGCTAAAGAGGAAGTGGAAGATCGGAGATCACTTCAATCCTCGTGGAAGTTCAGGAGCTCTCGGCAGCCTTCTCTTCGTTCATAGTTACTTATGTACGTAGGTCTGCCAATTCAGCTGCTCATGCTTGTGCTAGAAATACTCCCCTCTCTGCATTAGGTTCTGTTTGGGTGCATCAGCCCCATAGCTTCTTGCAGGCAAGCCTGCTGCTCGATTGTTAATCGATGAATGAAGCTATGTTCCAAAAAAAAAAAAACTCCAGGCGCTGGACTGACGTCGGGTGGAGATCCCACTAGGTTGACTTCTTCATTTGCTGGTAAGAACCTACTAGTTGGAGGGATTGTTATAATGGTTTGTTTGTTCCCTATATCGAATCTTTTGTTGCTGTCCTGCGTGGATCCGTGTCTTGCGTGGTTCCCTGTTATTAACCAATCGAATTCAGCCCGGTCCATCCTAGGCTTTACTAGTTCGACCGGGTTCTGCTTCAGCCATGCCCCCACGTTAAAGTCCGCCTCCGAGAATGTGTATGGTCGTTCTACTTATCTTTGCCAAGTAGCCCTGGATCGCCTGGGTGGCTGGGTTGTTATTTGTTACTTGTCATTAGTCAACAAAATTTTTGCTGTTTTTAAGCAGAAAATTTATGCCATCTTAGGCCCAGTTTAGTCCCCCAAATGTTCACCAACTACCCGTCACATCAATCTTCTTTCCACTAATTCGAGTATTAAATGTACATTAATGACAAAACTCATTCCACGACCCCTACCTTAATTTTCGAGACGAATCTAACGAGTCTAATTATGTCATGATTAGACAACGACGTGCTACAGTAACCAATTTCTAATGACGGATTAATTAGACTTAATGGATTCGTCTCGCAATTTCCAGTCCATTCGTGTAATTATTTTTGTAAATAATCTACGTTCAATACTCCTAATAAACCTTGAAAGATGACCCAAAAGTTTCACTTCGCGAACTAAACAGGCCCTTAGATGGCGCTCCTGGTCGTTTATATCTTGTCATAGCTAGAATTTCTCTCTTTGTACTTGTAGCTGTGCACTGGCAATTGGTAGAGTCAACAAAAGAAAAAGGAAGAATATTGAACAAATTAAACTGCAGTCTGCTTGGCTTGTCTGAATAAGTGACAATTGTTGGTGCTGTGGTATTGATAAAGAGAGACAAACAGGTTTTCTGTTTTTACAGCTTTTGGCGACTATTAAGCAGATTATTCTTGCAATAGTTGCTCTTGGTGGCTCGCACCAAACAATGCATATATTGGGTTCTTCAGTTATTGCCTCCCTTTTATCGTTGCTTGTTCGGTGAGCAGATTGACTCTGGTTGCAAGAAACTGACTTTTCTCCTTCCACACCTCCATGTAAGGGAAATGAGCAGCAATGATGTAGCTTTTCACTGCCAGCCCTGTTCTGTGCTAAGGACATCCACCAATTGGTGTGGAAAAAGATGTAGTCATACACTGGGAAGTTTGTGATCGGGCCATTAAGGACCATGCTTGATGGCTTGCTGTATCAGCATTTGGATAAAAATCTGTACTCTGTAGCAGCAATCTTATTTTGATGGCATAATATACTCTGAAAGGTACCGAGGACCTTCACGGAGTGATGCGGCTGGCAATATCACGCTCCAATAGTCCATCCCACCATCTGGTCAGAAAGTCTATATGAGGTCCTGGAAATAGTCATGTGTGGCAATGTCTTTGTCTAGCTTTAGCATTAGCGTTGGATTTCCTGTGTGGTTAACTAATTTTTCAAGAAGATTTCTAACAAACATTCAGTTGAGTGAATGTTCTTCATTTTGGTGACAGCACTTAGATATCTCAAACAAGTGTATCCATGAATTATGTTAATTTTAGACCAAAGACCATAGTGTATTTTCATAGTCCTGTCAATTCAGCTTTTAGACTGCAGTGGACAGCCTCATCTGTCTCTTCTTCATTTTTGTGTGGTGCGAGTTATGTTTGCAGTCATGAGCGATTGGTCGCTGCTGTTTTGAGGTTGGAGAAAATGTTTACGACCACCATTGATCACTAACCAAGATTACAAACTAGAGTCATTTTTATAACCATATGGATTGGTTATTTATGTCCATCATCTTTAATACAGATGACAAGTTTAAGTTACAATGCTTCGTCATGTAGAAGGTGCATGTAGGTACATACGTTAAAATATAATGCTATCTTGTTAGGTTCAGTCCCTTTTGCTGCAGGTTTATGTTTAATTTTTTTTAATGTTAATGTACTATGCTATCATTTTAAATTCTGTACCCTGTGCCTTGTATTTAAGTAAGTTTCAATTTTTGTACCGTGATTTTGCCCTGCATGATTACAATTTTATTATTTACATGCCTTTAAAACTACTTTCAGAGTTCAAATGGCAAGCACAACATGCTTTGTGATTGTTAGTAAGAATGACATCCCAATATATGAGGCTGAAGTTGGCTCTGCTCCAAAAGTACGGTTATTTCACTTCATTCCCTCTAATATTAGTTTCATATCTGTCGAGATTCTTTCTGTGATTTTAGTATTATTTATCTCTAGCCATTCACCAGAACTCTATTGATAAAGAAATATCTACTGTGAGTGCTGTGTATGGGATGAGAGCCATGCCTTCATCCTATTCACTTTTCCATTTAGTTATTTTATTCTTCATGTTGTGATATTTGCTTACTGCTTAGTTTACATATTCTTGCAGAAAGAAGATTTAGCTTATCATCAGTTCATTCTACATGCTGCATTGGATGTTGTTCAGGACCTTGCAGGGACTACAAATGCAACGTAAGTGGTGGATGGTCTTTGTTTGCCATCGGGTTACTGTTCTTTGTTTTTGTCTTCGCCTAATATTCATTTTGTGCACCTTTTCAGGTTTCTGAAGTCAGTTGATAGATTCAATGACCTTGTTGTGTCTGTTTATGTAACTTCTGGTCATATCCTTCCAGTACCATACATCTGTTTAATAGGACCCTTATCAATTAAAATTTATAAAATAAACTAACAGCCCAAGGAAGTTAGATAGCAGTTATTCTATTTGCACTGTTGCGATCAAAATCAACATTAGCCCTTGTTGCAAATCATTGAATAGTGGCAGAGCAGGGAACATTTGCCTCTCATACTTTATTTATAGTCAGTGTCGTGACTCGTGACCATGGTAGCATCCATTTCAATCTTTCTTTCGATGTGTTATTTTTTCTTCCTTGACGAACAGTGGCACATACTAGATTTATGTTGCTTCATGACTCACGGAGTGATGATGGAATAAAAAGTTTCTTTCAGGAGGTTCATGAACTTTACATCAAGGTAAACACAGTTAGTTATTAATATCCACAGTTATTTGTTATTATGTTTTCATTAGCTTTGATTAATTATCCTGTGATCCTGTCATAGTGGCATCTTTTCATTAGCAGCATTTTGATGAATGTGCAGACAGCTGCATCATTCGAAAATATTTTTTTGCAATCCAGTATTCTTCATCTCTTCCTTGTGCTATAATGGAGTTCTCTTTTGTAAATGTTTTCCTGTGCAGATATTCCTCAACCCGCTTTACTTGCCGGGTTCTCAGGGTCCTCCCATTTTGATACCAAGGTCAGGGCTCTTGCAAGGAAATACCTGTAGCATACACTCCGGTGAAGACCTGTTGTGAATTATGATGGCATCTTTTTTTCTATTTTGCGTAGCTAATCTTGTTAGTCACCGACCGATATACGCTGAAATTCTGTACTACCGAAACAATGTTGCTAATGCTCTATACATTTTTCCTCCTAAGATGTAGGGATTGTACACAACAATTCTTATATTTTAGCTCTTCGCCGTCCAGGACTAGGACACTGATATACCCTAAAATGCATTATACACAGTGTGTTGGAAATGTCGATTTCAGTCTGGACTGTGGTCTCGCTGAGACCCACCCAGTCCCAGCCCTGTGAACCTTGCCCACTGTGCACTATTAACGTCAGCATGATATGTCTACCCAAACACTAATGCCACGAAATGGTGGCGGTGGCGCCGCCTTGCAGCCCAGCGTCGTGCTATCAATTTCATCGGCCCAGTCGAATAATCTCCGCATGGCTCCACGGCAGGTAAGATCACATGTAATTGAAACCTCCATCAGTCACAAGCGTAGCTTTTACGATCTCTGCACCGACGCCGAGATTTTGTCGATTCAGACCGTCAGTTTACTGCACGGATGTGGTGTGGGAGCTCGTTCAGGATGTGAGCCTGCACTTGCGGCGGCAGCGATCGAACTGCTCTCCCAACCCCGGCAAGGCGGCAACCGTGCGGCCGTACTCGCCGGCAGCCCTTCAACCACCCATCGACAGGTGCGTCGTGTGGCCAGTAGTAATTCTCTCGGCCGGGCGACCTGTCCTGGGCGCGGCCGATCTCTCGCTCAATCCGGGGCCAGCACGGGGGTAGCTTATCAGATCGGCACCGGATCCCCGGCGAGATTTCACTGGGGATTTGAGGGCGGCAACACATCACGTTCGCCTCGCACATCACAGAACCCAGATCAGCCACTAGTCCGGGAGGGTAACCGGCGCACTCCCACATCGCCACCTCACGAGCCACCACCATTCCTGATCTGGAAGAGGAACATGGAAGCAGCCAAAAAGTTCAGTTCAAGCTCATCCTTTGAGAAAAGGTAGCGAGTGGCCTGGCCACGCCTTTGAGATGTTGTGACGAGATCACCGGCCGGCCGCCGGCCCCCTTTGAGGTGCTGTGGGTGAGATCACCCCAGCACAGGAGATGAGGTTCCTTTGCAGTAGCTTATGTTGCTCTTTGAGTCACTGACGTGTGGTCCCGATTTCACGTATTCGTGACTCAGTTGCTCTGTAGTACTGCAGAGAAACCACTTCGTGAAAGGTTCAGTGACGGGTGACAAAACATGACGTCACGATAAACATGGCGTCAAGCTCCGACCCAATCAGATAATCAGAATGCAAGTCGCAGTTCGGCGAAGCATTGGTGTGTGTTGGGGGCGTCTGTGCGGGTGGGGATCTCGCCACTGTTTGGGGAAGATCGTTATCTCCCGGGATAAGTACGGGCACTAACTACCTCGCCAATGGCTGGTAGATAGCGGGTCACGTCAGAGGATTTGATATCATCGGAAGAAAGACTCGCGATAGATTGGCACGTATAACTTCAAAAAAAAAAAGATTGGCACGTACATACGTCCAGTGCATTTTAAATCTCGTCACCTCTTCTCGAAGCGGATTTCATTTAAAAAAAAGCCAGGTTTGCAAGTTGCAGAGCTTGGATTTCTTTTGAACAAAATAGTAGTAGTATATGTTTTCAGAATGTCAATTGGTGACGCTGCTCGGTACGGACGAGCGAGATTCTTTCTTCAAGAGATGCCTGGAATAAATAAACAAAGAAGATCCAAGGATCAGTTCCTAGCTATCATCCATGACCGTATTATCTCAAGATAAAATACTGGTAAAGTGAGCACGATTCACCTGCACTGCATCACTGGATTTCGATCATGTTTCTTGGATTCACAAAGCTCCCAACGAATGGTGTGTGGCTGAAAAAGAAAAACGACACTGAACTCCCAACGAAATTCACATGCTCCCGTAGCACAAAAGCGCCCAAAAGCTCCGCCTCCACTGACGTCGGTATGAAAGCAGCCGAGCAGAGCAGAGCTCTCCGAAAGTTGGCTGCCGCTGGGATTTTCACAGTTCACAGATGCTACCACTCGAACTGTGACTGACGCCAGCTGAAACCCGACGGCGACACCTCGTCTTGTCCCTCGCCGATCGAGCAAATGATGCTGGCTTTTGACGGGCGGTGCAAGATAGGGGGCGCGCGGGGGGCGGGGCCCGGGGGGCGACCCGGACCCGGAGAGGGAGAGAGGCATGTCGTCACGAACAAGATCTTAGCGTTTTCCATGCCCGGATCGCCGGAAAAGACCCCTCGTCGTCAAGGTTTCCGTGGAAGTGTGGAACACCACCACCACGTCCACCACCTGACAGCAGCAGCATCGCGGGCGATCGATTCGGTCCTTTCCGAATCTCGGGAGTAGACCGCAGTGGGAGTGAACTCCACGATGCCGATCGAGCGGGCGGCGGCGGCGGTAGCGGTAGGCCGGTAGCAGAGGCTCTTCCGCAGACGGAAGCTGGAGTCTGACGGGCACGGCCGGGCGGGTAAGATCGCGAGAAGATTGACGCCGACGACGAGATCGTCTGCTTTTGACGATGCGGTGATGGTGAGAAGCTTGTCCGCTGGGTAAAAGATTATCGCTCGCACACGTCCTGTCCAGTAATTTTCTCGGCAGCAGCCGTCGCGCCGTGGCGGAAAGGAAGACGTGTTGCCGGACGCCTGAGCCTGCCTGCCGTGACGGGGTTTGAGTGGTCGCGCGAGTGGCGGAACAGTGCGCTAGAAAACACACACGTATATGGTGTGTCGATTTCGAGCAAGGCCGGGATCCGGGGACGATCCCGATGGAAAGCTCAGCGTTGTGTGCGATCGTACGCCTGGTCGCGATTTTGTAACAGTGGTGTATGAGGGTGCACTTTGGGGCTGATTGGTTTGCTTCCCGGAAGAACCTGGCTCGCATGGCAGAGCCAGGCCACGGTCGGCCTGGCCAGGCGCATGCAACTGCAGCACGATTGGTTCCTGGCGCGTTCCAGCCAGACTCAAGGGAGAAGATGATTGGTTGCTTGGGTAGACGAGCTGGCCTTGCACCGGTTCTCTCTGCGCTCATACAACCCATGCGCTCGCGGCAGCCTGGCCCGACGGAAACGCTCGATTCCTGCGTTTCTTCTCAACCTGGTTGGGAGGGGTATCTTGCACCACACAGACCTGGCTCAGCAGCTAGCGCAGGCAACCAATCACGCGGAAGCCGCATGCCGAGAGCCTGGCCGGGCTGCAGCCAGGCAACCAATCATGCCCTTTGTGAGCACAAAGTCCTCGAGAAAAGTCAGGTGCACACTGTTCAGCGTCTCTCGTGGTGTTAAGCAGTTGCTGTGACGACGGAGAAAAATAAATGGCCTAACGAGCAGCTCCGGATCCCTTTTTCGTGTTGAAAGGCTGCCCAACTAGACCGGTAGATTTTCGAGCACCTCCAATCTCTAGAGGAGCTTTTTATTCGGCTAGAACTGGTACCACATCGCCGGTTTGTGATCGAACAATTCTCTGGCTCCACCACGAAGCAGAGAGATAGACGTGATCATGTGGAAAATACTTAGGGGCCATCATTCCATTCGCCTCCATTGGCATTCCCCCGGAGGGTTGCCGCTTTTGCCACTCTGTACTACTTTAGTAGTCTGATAGGATTAGGATCTACGACGACGCAAAAAAAAAAAAGATCCAGTGCCCAGCGCGGTCAAAAGCTGCATCTATGATCCTACAAAAAGTTGGCAATGATGCCCACTTCGGATCGGAGTCGGAGCTACCTAGCAGCAAAGTCACCAGCAGGCCCTCCTCCCAGACAGAGGTGATCCAGGATCACGGAAGATACTCAAGGAAAGAAAAGAGCGCCCCTGGCCTGAAGAATCCCTTTTCTCGCCGTCACCGTTGCTCGAGTGGCCCATTGCCCAGGCACCAGCACCAGCAATAATCCTCTCCATCGTTGAAGCCGAAAAGCCTTTTTGCGCTTCACGCAGCGTCAAGTTGTCGCGTGGCGAAGACCTGCCAAAAGCAAAGGACCCGCCGGCGCCTCCTTTTTCCCGCGGTCTCCGAACACGGCGATCCGCCCCCGGGGCCGAGCGATTGCGGCGGATCTCTGCACGGCTTCCGTGCTCGTGCCCGTCGTGCACGGCCGGGCTAGCTGCCCCGACCCCCGGGCCCCGGCTACCAGCAGGTTGATTGCCTCTTCTGGTTCTGGGCTTCTGGCCCGCGCCTAGATCACGTACGACCCCGGGAAGCGTCGTCGTCTCTGGCGGCCCGGCGCGCATCACCGCGCGATGCCGGTGACGGGTATGGAGCGCGGGCGGCCGGGCCGGGCGCCGTACGTCGATCGTGGAGTGGTTCAAATCCCGGCGCGCTCGATGGCGTCGTTGAAAGCCCGATTCCGATCCGGTGAGCCTGACGTTCTAGAGTTGTATCTAGGCGGCCGGCCGGCTAGCTAGGCCGTTGCTTGGCCTGACGCATATGCACCATGCGGTCTAGAGGGCATGCATGTTAGATTAACTCCAACAACAGATGCATTCGGTGACCCAAACCCAAAATGCTTTCGGCACAGTACTTTGCCTCCCAAAAAACACCTTCCAACAGCTGACCCAAAACGACGACTCAGTTTGGGTACCAGCCGCAACGAAAGGCAAAAATGGATCGCTCGAGAGAGGACGCAAACTTCTGCCGCGGCAAAAAGCGAGGACCGAGGTCCAGCCAGCACTCTGGCAAGCGCGCCGCCCTTCCTTGCTGCTCCCTGAACGGCCGACGGCGCAGGACCTACCCACGCCGACGCGACGGCTTGAGCCTCCCGACAGCCTCCGACGAGCTCGCCGACGGGGTGGAGCTTCCCATGGCCGGCGGGGTGGAGCCAGAGAGGGGCACCGTCCGGCAGCAGAAAGAGGAGCAGCGTGTGTTTGCCGGCAAGGAGGAGGGCGGCGTGTCCCCCGGCGTGGAGGAAGAGGACGCACTCGAGCTCGCGGTGGCACTTCCAGGCTGGTCTGCGGTGGCTCCATGGATGACAACAGCGAGGTCGGCTGTTGGAGTTGATAAGATTTGGGTGCGGGGAGTTTTTCCTGTGCACGACCTTTTTGCTGAAATGAGTTTCGTTTTCGGTACTGACCGTTAGAGATAGTCTTACTACCCGCGATTAGGTTGGAAGTGGGGGGATGAGATCCCCCCGGCCGGCCGGCCGGTGCGGTTTCTGGGATCTAAAGACACACTCATGTCATCTAGATGACGAGATCGATCGCCACCCAACCGGGATCGGTACAAAGATTCGTTCGTTCTCTCACTCGCAACCACCATCGCCCGGAATTCACAGCATTTATTCGCTCGTGGTTCACGAAACTGTACGTAAGCGTTTTTAGAGCTAGCAAACCGGCCAAACCCCCCTCGTCACTCGACCAGATAAAAAGTTGAATAATTCACTCATCACACACTCTTCCATCGTAGGAATGTAGGTCCATTATTGTACCTCAACAAGATCAACCAGTAGCGTCTAGTCGATGTGTGTCGAGGCACAGGCACAGTGCGTGTAGATGACGGAAGAGATTGAGCGGTCATTGCTTTGCACCCGTCCCGCCGTGCGAGTGATCTGACGGAGCGGCGGAGAGACGACGGCGATCGATGCCAACAACAAGACTCGTCAGTCGTCACACATTCCGCATGTCACTTACGTCCCGTCGCGCGCGCGCGTACACGGTGACGGTGCGCACATGTACAAGACAACACGAATCCTCCACCGCTCACTTTCCTCGATCCATAGCCGAAAGCCCGAAACAACGATCGGTAGCCAATATTCGGGCTGGTACTGATTTATTTTTGTAAAAGATCACGTTATCCTATGGTGGTACGGTGCGATCGATAAGCCTAGCGAACAAGGTTGGACCTGGACGCAGCTTTTTTCCGTGTCCATCCATACTACGACCCCGGCCCTGATCTCCCCGGAAAAAGTGACTACTATTAATTAACCGATGAGCACAAAGTACCAATGCTGCCGTAAAGATTTTTGCACGGCACGCGGGGGCGTGGTGATTCGTTCGGCGCCGCCGTGCAGCGTGCACGTCGTCCGTGGATCGGTGGGTGCAGATGCGTGGATGAGGTTTTGCGGGCAGGGAGCCAGGGACGACATGGTGGTAGTGCTCGTGTGCCGTACGTACGTGCTCGGTGCTCCCTTCCAGGAACGGTGGTTCTTACTTCTTCGGATCTCCGAAGATGTTGTGCCCGTGCAATAACAAATGTACGGAGTATAGCAATGGCCGATGAAAAGAGAGATGTCGTTAATAATGGATTAATCATGATTCATGACAAATGGATAGTTTGAATTCCATTTCAAATATATTACTTCCTATTTGGTTGTCCTCGATTCTGAATTTTCAGGAGAGCTAAAGATAACTGTGACATACTGTGCCATGACATTATCAAATCAATTATTTTTTTAAAATAATTAAAAATTAATTATCGTTAAATTTTTCGTCTCGTAGAATTGCTGCAATTTGTACAATCAACTATATTTAACTTGGATTTAATTCATAGATGTTCCCAAACATCTGATGTGATGCGTGAAAAAATTTTGAGAGAGGAAGATTGTAAATGCAATTGCACCTTTGTCACATGCACGTTTTTTACTTACTGCACAAGACAGTGCGTGTTTCATTGATATAAAAAAATACAAGTCTACAGTCCTGAGAGATCATATGTAGGGAAAAAAATACTCGGTTGGATTAGAACATCAACGTGGTTTACCACTTACTGGCCGGTTGGATTGGGTTAAAACGCGGGTTACATGTTTTGGTATGTTTGGGAGATGTGTTTTGTTTTGATGAACCCATCTAAAAGATGCATTCGAGTCCGGAGCAGCAGTGCAGTACCCAACACCACGTATTTTCATCTGAGGACGTTGAAGCCTTGTAGAATTGGAGACGCGTAGAGAGTACAGACCGAGCAGCTCGCCTGAATCGCACACGACCCCGTCATGGACCTTGGGCAATCCCCATGGTAGGCAGGCAGCGGCTGCGACCATTGATACTGTAGCTGTCGCTCGCAGTCACCACTTGGTACAGACTCGATCCGGGCACACACATTGCAACAGTAGCGTCGCATGCAGCCGGCAACACGGCAGAGCGCGTGGGCTGCTTTACCCGCTACACTTACACAGATCAAGGAGTACCACGACGTGGACCGCCCGGTGGGTGGCTGGCTGTTACTGCATGCGACCGCTCGGGTAAGACCTACAAACCGTCTGCGCCCATAGAATCACTCTCGTCCGTCGCTCTGAGAAACGCGACCTTTTACGCCGTACGTGACTCTCCGTCCGTCCCTGACGATTCGATCTGGGAATTCCGTTCGAAACAAGCTAGCCGCCCCAGGTCCAAATCGCGACCAGTTTGGCTACGACGACGGATCATCTCCTCCCCGCGGCGCGTTTCGCTCGCTCGCCCCGTCGAAATCGCAAATATTTCCCGCACCGGACGGGATGGGATGGCACGGGAGAAGCCGAGGCAGAGACGTTACTACGACGCGACCAACGAGCGGCGGACACGGCGCGATCGAATCCAAATTAATCGACCTCCCTCCTCGCTTTGGCGTAACCTGGGTTGGCGTAGCGCCAAGACGTTGCTGATCGCCTGCGATCAGCGTGAGGCTGAGGCCCTAGCCCGCGCCGCGCCGCGCCAGTAGCCCAACCAACAACCGGTACGGCGATGCCGGAGACCTGGACGGAGCGACGCGCCTGGTGGTGGGGCGGCATCGTACGGTCACCACCGCCGCCGCTGGCGCCGCGCGGCAGCGGCAGCCAGAGGCAGAGCCGCAGAGAGAGCATCGGACCACCGGAATCCCGGAGGAAACCGACGCCGGAAGTGTGGGCGTGGGCGAGAGGAGGATGGATGCTGTTCCGTGCCGTGCCCACTGCCCGCTGTACCCACAAGCGAAAGAAATCCGGAGCGCGGCGCGCGGTCCGGTGGCTAGCATGCGTGCCAAGTGGAGCAGCGCCTACGCCACTTGGCTAGCGCTACTACTCCACGGCGCGCGCGCGCGCCCCCGTTTTCTTTCCCTTTTCCTCGCTCGAAACGGCTAGCTGTGTCATCTACAGGAGCGAAAGGCAAGGCTAGGGAAGGCGGCAGCTTTTCACCAAAACAGAAAGAGGAGAGGAAGGAGAGGGGACGCTCCGTCGCTCCCCCGACCGGGCTGGCTGGCCTCGCTCACGTTGTCGCGTATACAACTGTGCAAGTAGGGCGGGGCACACAGAACAGAGGAGAGATTGTGTGTGCGCCTGTGTGGCTATAGGCACGTATAGAGTCAGTCCTACACGAGCGTGGCGCTGTAGCCTGGCGTGGCAGCGCTGCCTCCTGCTCCCGGCCTCTTTATAAACAGAGGAGGGTAGGCGAGGGCGAGGCGAGTGAGCAAGCAGAGCCCCCCTCCCCCGGCCGGCGATAATAAACGCTGCCCTCTCACTTCGCCCGCCACTCGCCTCCCCCCCTGCTCGGCTGCTCTGCTCTGCCTCTGCTCGACAATATATATATATACGCGGGCGCAGCAGTCCAGCGAGCAACAATTAAGGCTGGGTCGAGGAGGACTGGAGGAGGAGGGTGAGGAGCTGCTTGGTTGGACCGAGCGAGCTCAGCCTGAGAGGAGGGCCGAGCGAGAGGGAGAGGAATTAATGGGTGAGGAGGCCAGCTGCAACACGGTCAGCGTGATGGAGGCCGCCAAGCAGCAGCAGCCCAAGGAGAACGGCTGCGCCGCTGCTGCTGGGGAGGTTGTGCCGGTGGCGGTGGCTGTGGCTGTGGCCGAGGAGGAGGCGGCGGCGGTCGCGGCCGACCCCCGGCTGCAGGGCATCTCCGACGCCATCCGCGTCGTGCCCCACTTCCCCAAGGAAGGTCCGTCCGCGCGCCCGTTCCTCTGCTTCGCTTTCTCCTCTCCCCCGGCTGCCGATAAAATTCCCGCATGCTTGCTCGCGACGCTGATCCATGTGCTCTCCCCTTCTTGTTCGTGCTGTGCATGCACGCGCGGTGTGGTGCAGGCATCATGTTCAACGACATCACCACGCTGCTGCTGCGCCCCGGGGTGTTCAAGGACGCCGTCGACCTCTTCGTCGAGCGCTACCGCGGGATGGGCATCCACGCCGTCGCCGGTAATCCACGAGCTCCTCGTCCTTGATACCTCCTTGTCCTCTGTCTCTCTCTGCCGACATCGGCGTCGACTAGCCTCCGGCGGCAGCGCCCCGGCCAGGTTGGAGTCGGCACGGCACGTCGCTGTCCCGCGCGCGTGCAGGTGCAGGTGCAGCCGCGGGCGGGGGCGGAGCTGTGGGCAGAGTTCTGAGATTCCGTAAAATCTCCGGAGGAGATCTCCCCTGGTCCTTTTGCTCCCCCCGCGCTTTTGTCGCCGCGCGCACCCGCAGCCTCACCCGCCACAGCGTTCGTGTCCGTCCCCGTCCTCCCCCTCCTGCGCCTTTTTCTCTCCCTCGCTCGCACAGTCGCACGCCCGTCGTCGCAACGCAACGCAACCCGGCCGGGCTCCGCTTTCCTCGATGCGATAACAATATCATAATCGCCGCAATAATCCTCCTCCCCTCCCCCCACGCTACTGTTTCGCTGGATTTGCGTCGCCACCAGCTCGGCTCTGCCGGTAATTATCCGTCCGTCCGTTCGTCGAGGTCAGGTGCAAAGCTCCCACTCCGAAAAGCCGGAACCCGATAATAAATGTGCCACGCCACGCTGAGCCCCCTGCCTCCACGGCCGGCCGTGCGCGCGCGAGGGACATCGCCGCCCGTGCCCTGCCAAGCGGGTGCATGTGCCGTGGTCGTGGAGCACGGCACGGCGCTCCTCCTCCCTCTGCTCTGCCAAACAGCCATGCCGGTGTAGTGGAGTAGGTTGAGTGTACGCTTGGCAGCGGCCAGCATGCATGCGTCAGCCGGCGGGCGAGCGTGGGCGTGGCCAGAATGTTTGGCGCAGGCAGCGTACTCCTCCCCTCCCCGCCCCGTCCCCGGGCCGGGCACATGACGCGGGCGCACCTTTTCCAGGCTTTTCCGACGCGCGGCCGTGCCCGGAATCTGCCGCATTCAATAGCGTATCGGGGGTTGGCGCGCGGCACGTAGGAGGAGGAGCCGAGGACGAGGAGGCCAAGCCAGGCCCACGGCCGCATCCCGTCTCGCGGCATGGCCATGGCCAAGCGGCGGGGCGGCAGCGTCCGGCCGGGCCGGCCCGGGCGTGAGGGGACCGCGGGGCATCGGACGGGCGCGGGCGCCGGGGCCACGGGATCGGGCGGTGGTGGTCGTGGTGGGGGCGTGGGGGTACCGTACGACCCGTCATCGGCTCTGCTGGTGGTCGCGCGCCGCGGCCTGATGTCACGCCGCATGTGCCCGATCCGCTGTCGTTTTCGCTGCAAAGTACTGCTTCTGAGATTTCGCTCTGTTGCTTGTTGGATCCTCTGGCCGCTTCTGGGGGCTTTGTTTCCCCTGAATTTCATTTTGTTTCCTTCCCACCTTTTATTTCTGTTTATTTACCCACTATTTTCGTTTTGAAAAGTATGCTACGCTTTATTATGAATAAACATGGTGCTGCTGTTGCTTATGTGGCGCACCATCTTTTGCCCTGTTGTCTTTGTCAGTCGAATTACTTGGCGGTGCCGGGAGCATTCTAGCTCGCATTCAGGTTTACCACTCTTCATTTCTGAAATGCTGTGCATGTTTATTTTAATATTTTATACTTTGCATTCCCCCAGGGATTGAGGCCAGGGGCTTCATATTTGGCCCGGCAATTGCGTTGGCCATTGGCGCCAAATTCATACCACTGCGCAAGCCTAGGAAGCTCCCAGGTGAGATTTCTTCAAGATCCTGCTTTTTGGGTTCATTTTTCATACCTTATATTATAGCCAGTTGTTGCTTTTTATAATAGCTACAGCTTGTGGTGCTGAGACCCTAGTTAAATAAGTTTAGTTAGCAGATTTGGATTAGCAGGCAGTAAAAGTACGGCAGTTGCCCATAATCTCTGACACCAAAGTTGTTGGGATAGCCTGCTCCTTTCCTCCATGCAGCCCATGATGGAGTATTAAGAAATGCATCGGACTTTTACACGAGATCTTTCTGCTCTTTTCACATGTTCTATTACTCCAAGAGATGCTGCGACAGAGCCACTACTTATCCAAAGTGTGGTTCTGAATGGCTTGCTAGTTAAAAAAAACTTTGGTATACATTAATCAACATGTGCTGACATTCTCTTTTGCAAACATGCAAGGCGAGGTGATATCTGAGAAATATGTGCTTGAGTATGGGACTGATTGTTTAGAGATGCACGTTGGAGCTATCGAACCTGTGGAGCGTGTGATCATCGTCGATGACTTGGTTGCAACCGGTGGGACACTGTGTGCTGCGATCAGGCTTCTCGGTACGTATATTATCTAGTAACTGAAGTTTATGCATTGGGACAATTTCTTTGACCAATGCTTGCATGCAAAGTGTCCAATGAAACACAAACTGTATTTTTTTTCTGTTCGCTCATTCTCGTCACATTATTCATGGTCCAGTTGTAACACTTAAGTTTTTCAATTGTGCATCATGCACCTGTGACATCATAGCAACCTCTTCTGAATTACAGCATCAGTGCATGTCAGTCCCCAGAGCGTCAGATTATCCAGTACTGCTTGTCATCCAACTTAGCCAATTCAGTACTGTAACTTAGTAATGCTATGCTTTTAATGTGGTAATGACAGTAGTCTGCACCAACTAGGGATAAAGGGTAGAGCATTTATGATTTGTTTGAGGTATCTTTTGCCTTTAAGATTGAAATTTGTATTTTCAAGAAACCTTCTTAATCATCACAAACATTTTTTGGTAGTATTTCAAGTCAGAAATTGAATTTTCACAATACATGTATGAGTACTCTATTGAATTCACAGAATCAAGTACACCCAGCTGTAATTATCTCTACTTGTTTTGTCTTGCCATCAATGTGCTTTCTCATTACATTTTGTATAGATAAATTTTCACAATGCACGTTGATGGCAAGAACACAATTTTCTCTACGTTAACACAACTTGCTTTCCAGAACGCGCTGGAGCTGATGTGGTCGAGTGCGCATGCCTCATTGGGCTCCCAAAATTTAAGGTATTATTGTTGGACAAACAACTACTATCTGCAGTGTACAGACAGACAATCACCTGTTTACTGCAGTATTTTGCTTATGAAACGTTTCCAGGCAACACTATTTTGATAATGTCTTGCAGCAGAGTACAGGCTTGATACTAGCTGTTTGTGTTATCTAGCTTTATAGATTGTGCAGCCAATGGTTTTGTTATGTACAGGTACAGCGGCCAGGAACAACTTGCCTTGTTATTAACTGTTATATAAGTACGATCAACATGACCATGTCTGCTCTGTTCCCGACATCTAAGATACTCAATATCTGTACCAGCTGGGCAACCATAGACCATAGACATGACTAGTTGGGATTTGGATGTGCATTGTCTGTGACTGTATAAATAAAAACTGTAGAAGGTACTTGCATGCACCTGTTTAATTCGGACTTATAGTAGGCTTTTATAGCATGGGGGCACACCTTTGTTGTAGCACAGGATGTGGGTGCAGGATGCTATTACTGCCTCAATCCTGCATCTTGTATCATGGTTTCAGGATAACAATTGTGTTGGTTTCGCAAGAGTATGCTAGCAGCAGCAGCAGCCACTCACTTCTGCTTGTCACTTGTCAGTTAATCTACTTCTAAACCAGTAACTGGCGGCATCAGTAATTTGCAATAGAACATGCATTTTTATTGCTTCAAATTTTATACTGATTGATCTAGAAAACGGATTCAAACTGGTTAACCGAGGTAGCAACTTCCTTGCAGAATTTCTACAAGCTCAATGGGAAGCCTGTTTACGTACTGGTGGAGTCCCGTGAATCTGACAAATAAGAAGTGATGGCCAGGTGAGTGACATTTGTTTTCGTGTGTTCTTAAGCGTAGCCGATTCACTGCATTTGCTCAGTGCCTTCGCCTCTTGTTTTCCAGGAATGCTCGTGGGTTCATTCCCTTGCTGCTGCAATTGAAAGGTGGACCATGGGCGGGTGTCGACAACTATGCGGTACATTACTAAGGCTAGGTGCAAGTCTTGGCGAAGGGAGAGGTTAGAGAGTGTTGAGCGTGTAGTCTTGTAGGCTGAGTAGTTTTTTCTCTCTTCAGAGTACTGGAGCTTGTAGTTCTTCCGAGAACATGGTTATTAGCTGAAACAAGGTTGCTGCTGTTCCATTGTTGGTTCAATTGTGTCATTGTGTGGTTTTGATTCGAAAAGATCAACAATCAGGTTAGATGTAGCTTTCAGAGGAACTTCGCGCGGAGACGCGCCATCCCGAAAAGGGATGAGAAGAGGGATTATCGGGTCTCTCACTTCCTATGAGCCAGATTAAACGTGGTGGATTACTTAGGCCGGACAGGACCCTCACCACCTGCCGGCTATCGCAACTATTCCGTGGATCTGGGTATTCTGTGGATTTGGGTACAAAACTTTACAAATCTAGGTCGTGTTTAGATTCTTCTTCAAAAATTTTCGGAGAAAGGAATCTTGTATGCATGGAGCACTAAATGAAGTTTATTCAGAAACCTTTTCAGATGAGTGTAACTATGTTTGAATCTAATGAGCATAATTAATTTAATAATTGCTACAGTAATCATTCTCTAATCCTGTGGTCAAAGTCCTCATTAGATTCCTCTCGGAAATTTACGTACGGGTGTGGAAGTAATTTTATAAACTAGCTTTATTTAATACTCTTAATTAGTGATCAAAGTCGTATTTAATACTTCAAAAATTTTTACTAAACACGACCACGGAGACATCTCTAGCTAGGTACCACACCTACAACCGTTCTCGAAAAATCCTAGTGAGTCCGTCGAAGGAGTCTGTGAATCCAATCTTATGATTGGGTTCAGACTTAAGACGAAAAACTCGCTCAGAGAGATACTTATAAGATATCTAACTGAAAATCTACTCGATTTTCGTACCCCTGCCCTTTTTTATATACTCTAAGGATGGATTATTATTAGTCTGTTATAAGGTATGGGACCTAATAAAATTACATGGTATGAGTTCTTATATAGGAATACAATTGAATTCTAATAGGAGTCCCTCTTCTTCCTCTTGTGTGTACTAAGGGCAACTCCGATGGAACTCTCAAATTTGAACCACTATTCATCCATATGAGGATCTCTCATCAACATTTGAGGCTTCGCTTTTCCTTTCAACTCCAACACATCTCTTATATAGCACCCTATTTGCAACCAATTCTCTTTTTTTATTCCCTTCATACACATGGACCCCACCTGTCAGCGGTTTTTAACCCCATCCACCTACCCTGCCTCTCCCGGATCCCCTCTCCTGAACCGACCCTCCCTGCCCCTCTCTCTCACACACACAAATGGCCACCGCCGCCCCCTACGTGGCCTCTAGCTCCCTCCTCACCGGCCTCCCGGATGGACTCGGCTCCTCCTGCCGGCCTCCCCGATGGACTCGGCTCCCCTAGCCCGCCGCGATCGGATCCCATCGCGAGAGCCCAGGGAGGTCGCCGCCGCCGGGATCTGTGGCGAGGAGACGGGCGAGCGGCACCAGCGGTGGAGGAGAAGGGCGAGCGGAGCAGCAACGGGTTGCCGGACCTCCGCCATGAGGTGGCAACACCCGCGGCCTCCGCCATGGGCTGGGCCACCGGCCACCACCGCCGCCGCAGGAAGCCTCCATGGGGGCGCGGGAGCGCTGGCGATTGGCCTGTGGCCGGATGAGAGTCCAGGTGAGGGGCTCCTACAAGTGAGAGTTCGAGGGGAGGAAATGAGGCGGCCTCATCCATCAGGTCCCGGATGAGAGGTGGGTTGGAGAAGTTTTTTTTGGCTTTGGACTTTCATCTATGAGGTAGGGGTGCATTTGAGAGCTCCACTGGAGTTGCCCTAAGGAATTATCCCTGTCAAACCCCCGAGCACCTCTCAGTCAAGAGCAACCATCCTCGAGTACTTTTCAAATTCTCGTTGAGTAGTTTGTGGCACTCTATGAGTACTTTGTCTGGCTGAATCTCCAACGTGCTTCAACGATGCAATGAGGTTGTGATGTGCTCAAGCTTTTGACCATCTTCATATATGGAGGGTAGCGGAAGTCGCACTCCATATGGAATAGCCTTCAAGCCTTAAGTTGAATCGTAGACTCCAACCTTGAGTGTCGTTCCTTCGCTTTTTCCAAAAAATCCTGAGTGTAGCTTATCAGTCCCCGAGCTTTGAAACGATTAAATGATCAATCCAAAGGTCTTTAGCATTCGCGAAAGTTATCATCCGAGTACTGACGTTCAACCCCCAAGCTTATACGCTAGGTGAGCCGCATGAGCCACATCGAGTAGTTCTTGGTGTTCCCCTCGATTTTAGAGGTAACAAAGCTATTGGAAGTTTTTTTAGTAGTGATTGGCGCTTAGTCCCCGAGTTCAGGAACTAACTGTGCTGGTGGAGGTACGCTGAGCGTCTTGAAGAGCTGTTGGGGAAGCTTGACGTGCAAGATAAGATCTGTACATTATGTAGTATATTTGCAGAATATTAAATCTACTACTAAAATTTATTCAGTGACAAATACAAATGTAAACGTAAATAATACCATGTGTCATGCTCTTGTTTCTGAAGTTTGTGGCTGAGTAGTTAGCTTGTTGCACTTAAGCTCACGGTCCGTGTTTAAACGTAGCGTTGCGTGTAAGATTTTTGTCTTGTGTACACATATGGACACTGCTGTTTGCACAACTGGGAGCTAATCTCATGTATGTGTGCTAGCATATTTACAACATGTTCGGCCGGCTGGTGCAGTGGTTAGTGGCTGGTGCTGATTTCTTCTAAGAGAAAAATACTGCTTGCTGGTTGATGGTTGGTAGCTGCTGATTTGTTCTAAGAGAAAAGTATTGTTGGCTGGTGGCTGATAATCCAGACGAACATGGCGTTAGCCATGACAAAAATTCGAGGCTTTGCGTGAAGTAAAGCATGTGCTACTCGAGCTAGACCATTAAGAAGTAGACAAAAGTAGTTGTTGTTACGACAAGAGAGAGCGTGATTGCTCATAAAGTAGTTGTGGAGATTGTTCTGATTTTTTTGTTAGAGTAGCGTGTGTTGTCGGCATATGATTTTTGTCTTTGTAGGGTGTAGTCGTTGTGCACTGCCGGTACTCAATACATGAAATATCATAGCAGAGAGTCGTCTAATGGCGTACCAAGCATGTGGCAGTCGGTCAACATACCTTAAAAACAGTTTCTAAAGTGTAGTCCTGAGAGTAATTACCCATCATAATTGTTTGCAAAGTGTAGCCCTGAGAGTAATTACCCGTCGAGAGCCGTGCACAAAGTAGTCTTCGGCGTGTTGCTCAACATGCGCAAAACAAACCAAAGAAACGGTAATTATTGGAAAATGTGATTTAGCTTGATTCGTGGACGACTGTTGATGAAATCATGACAGTCGACTATAAGGGTAGATATTCGGTGCAAACCACCTACTCGGTGGAATCATGGAAACCCAACATTTGCAACTCGAAGAGTACATCGATTGCAACTCGAACGGTAATCAGTTGCAATTGAAGGATTAGTGCACATCAACAAGCAAGAGGTGGGTATACAATACCAGGTGGGATTGCAACTAAGAGCAAGGATAATGGATACGCCTGCTTGCGGGCTGCAACAAGCTCCAGCTCATCCGAGCTTCCGGGCGGTAGTGGATGGCCCCACATCCATTTAATGTGTTGCTGCAGTTGAGGCACGACGTGGAGGAATGGGAGCGTGGGGAGCGGCAATCAAGAGGCAAAACAGTGCATTTCGCTCGCATTGGGCCGGCGACTCGCAAGTTGCCCATTTCTCTCTCTCTCTTCTGCTTTCTCTCTCTCACACGTCGGATGCTGCTGACGTGTCTTGGCAAAGCGGATGGCGCCTAGGCCACCGCCACGGCCCCTAGGAGTTGGGCTGTTTTCTCCACACTGTAGCTACTTAAGACCCAGTGCAGATGGTCCATTACCTCCTTTGGCTGGCTCTAGGCCTTGGGCCAAATTCTGTCCGCCCCTGTGTCTTGGTACTTCGCCCGCTGAGGTGGCCTTATTATACTTGCTCTAAGGGGATTGTGTCTAGTTATGCAACTGACTTGTGGTTCGAATTCCAATCAATGTACACTCCGAATTGCAAGTGTTGGGTTTCCATGATTCTGATGGTTTGGTTTACTGTTTGCATATTGAATATTTACCTTGACCATAAAACTGTGATAGCTGTTGCTGAAGTTAATTGATCGTATTTGATTCCGTCTTGTCGACGACTTGGCAGTCGTTCTCGACGAAGGGTCGCCAAGCACGGTCTCTTACGGCTTGTTCAAGCAGTCGTAGCCCGACCTTTGCTGGTAGTGGTGTAGCGCTAATAATTTCAGCACTACAGTACAGAAATCTGAGGTACTGGGGTGGTGCCAATTTCCTCTCTGACTCGATGCACGTGCAACGAATTGTTAAGGTTGGCAGAAGTAGCGAACATGGCTTGCTGTTCCAGTGTTCCGTCAGACCGTAACCCGTGAGCTGAGCACCGCAGGCACGTCTACTTCCTCCTCGCCGATCCTGTCGTCTGACAGGTGGCACGGCCCAGCCCGTGCTCATCGATGACGCCATCGATGGAAATCCAGAGACAGGAATTGATTGCGAGGAATGGCTACGCGCCTACTACTACGCCCGAGTTGAATGCCGAGGGCTACGTGCATGTCACCTCAGATCCTGCATGCATGCGGCAGGAGCACGGGCGCTAGCATCAGCGGTGAACCTCCCTCGTTGGGGATCCCTAGGCGACGTGTTGTCACAGCGGCCGCAGGCCTACTACGCCTAGAGCCCATGCTCCCCCGCCCGGCCCGAACAGAGGCGCAGAGACCGTGCTCCGCCCGGCCCGTGTACCGCAGGGGCAGGGCACACCACGCGGCGACAAGGGCCCCAGCGTACGTGCGCGTGTAGACCTGGCTCTACGTGCGGCGCGCGCCGCGAGGTGCTGCCGGCTCGGCTGCTCGGCACTCGGCAGGCGCTGGGCGCGGTGGCGTGCCCCCGGTGCAGATGCTGGCCTTTCCGGCGACGAGGGGGGAGGAGGGAGCGCAGGCACACAGTGCACAGTGCCATGCGGTATCTCCCCTCCCACACTGCGGCGGCCAGTTTGGGGGACTGCCGAACCCGGACCACGAAGTAACGCCTGCCCGGGCGACGACGTGTCGACCGTCCGGTGCGGCACCGCCGCACCTCTTCGCAGCGGCCGAGCCTCCGCTGCAGTATCACAGAGGCACTCAGGCTCGCTCACGTGGGCCTCTGCCACTCGGAACCACACGGTCCACAGAAGCTGGTTCTCTTCGTCCGTCCTCGCAAAATAAAAGGAGAACCTCCTCCCAACTCAATCCTTTTCTACTTTGTCATTGGGCTGAATATATTTTTCTACAAAATACAGTACACAAACATTTGGAAACACACGCATACTCGACCGGTCGCCTTTACGAACATACACATATAACTTACTTTACAAGTACATTCGAGAGATTGAGCCCACAAATCTTCAAGAGTCGAGAAATGAGATTGATGAAGACGTCTCGTTATCGAGAAGCACACCAGGAAGATATGGGCTAGATACTAGTACTGCATCTTCGGATCCCCCTGGGCCGTTCTTTCATGTGACCATTCATTAATTCAATTGAACCCATCAGCATACCCATTTTCTTTCTATTTTTCCTCACTCCTCACAAGATCTAGCAAACACATACTCCCTCTGTCCCATAAAGAATGATGTTTTGAGATTCAGACAAATTAAAAGTGTACGTAAAAGACACATGTACCCTTAGATACTTTAGTTTGTGCATAGAAAATGAAGAAAATATGTTTCCATTTAATCATGCATGCATGACATGCATAAGATTTAAATCTTATAAAATCATTTTTTGGACAAATTTTGAATTCCAAAACATCATTTCTTTTGGGACGGAGGGAGTAGGAAACATGACTAGAGACCGTTGCGGGATATGATAGGGTTTTCTTTGAAGTGAACACATCGACTACTTTTTCCTTTATCATTTATGCCTGCAAAACTAATCAGCTTAAGCCTCACGAGCTCTGTGACATGTCCATCAACAAGAATTTTAAATAATGACAAGCTATTGGTGTTTTATACTCCCTCCATTCTAAAAAAAACTCCCTCCATTCTCTTTTGATAGTACTTAGCAACCTACAGAGAGGTATCCAGAGGTAGTAAATTGATCGATGAGGGAGCATCAGATCTGGTTCTTGATAATAAATGTAAGGACACGAGCCACATATTTATGCAGATTCAAGCCGCTAAAATAGTTTAATACCCTATGTTTTGTTTGTGGTGTTGTATATTGCATCATACGCTTCAACGTTGATGTACTCCCTTCGTCCCCAATTAACTGTCATCCGGGAACCGTGCTACCCTCACAGGCACGCTTCGTGAACGACAATTAATAGTGGACGAAGGGAGTATGAGTTAAGCTTATTGTTGGCTATTAATTTGACGATATAGGGAACCCTACCCTCCTTTACATATCTTAGACTTAGATGGTGGGTTCACTAGTTGGTTTACAATATTAGGGTGGTAAATGCAACATGAAGTCACTCATCAGGGGATTTGCAATTCTGCCCAAATAAAATCTTGATATTTGTCTTTTAGTGCTTAACAAGGTTCTTCAACGGCAAAATCGAACCTTGATTTTGTTTTCAGATTTTTCAAGTCATTAGTTTTAGCAACAAATATATAGTTTTTATGGCAGACTTAAATCTTGATTTCGCTTTAAGATTTTTTAGTGCTTATTTTAAGTAGCAAATAAACTTCTTGAGCAGCACAATTAAACCTGAATTTTGATTTCAATGCTCACTTTTAAGCAGCAAACAAAGGGCTCGGGTACAATCTTTTTTTTTTTTTTTGAGAACAGGCCTTTCATTTCATCATGGATCACGAGTACAATCCGCCTCCAACAAGTTGGGCTCGGGTACAATCCGGGGCTGCATGCCTGCATACTTTACGCATAGGAAACAACAACGGCAGAGTGGGTGTGCAATATCAGTATCCATTCACAAGATCACAATAATTGGGGGGAAAAAAAAGCAAATGATACCCCGTATCCTCCGATTTGTGTCACGATAGAATGCTATCGCCAATAATCTAGATCCTCCAGCAGCCCACGGCATGCAGAATTGCAGATGGAATGACACAGCACGAGAATCCCCCCTTCCTTCTAGCGCGAGATCCCCTCTCCATCAGATCGACGACACACCACACACACAGCAACACCGTATCCCTGGGTGGTGGATTGCTGGATCTCATCCCCTCCCCAAGGATTTGCTTGTTTAATCAAGGTCCCCCGGCAGGCTAGTGAGTGCCCTGTGGTGACATCGCACACTCAACACCCTATCCCGATCTCGTCCATCCCACTGCGCCCTGTGCGCCGGATGCGATCGCGATGTGACCAACACGCGCGAAGTAACCAAACGTGACAGCGAGAGGCGGCGGCAGGCCCCGGCCCCGGCCCAGGCAACCACGACTCGAGACAGGCAAACTTGCCAAAAGCGAGAGCATCCGCCTCCAATAAAAGGCAGCCGCCGCGCTGGCTGGCAGGCGTGGGCGCGCGGTCGGGCAGAAGCTTCCTCAGGCAGGCCGCAGGCGACTTGCTGACCGGTCGCCGGCTCGCCGCGGCGAGAGCCAGACAGGTAAACCCAGCGCAGCGCGGGCGCGGCGAACAAAACGGCCAGTTTTATTCGGCTGCCGTCGCGTGCTGCATCGGGTCGGGCCAAGTGGGGGTGTCGTGGGACATACAGAAATATCCTCCTGCTCCTCCTCGTCCTCGGCCTCGGCGTGCTCGCGGGCGGGCAGGCGGGAGGCGGCGGATCGGGGGAGTGGAGCGGAGATCCCGGCCGGAGTTGGGGAGATGGCGAAGGGCAGCGGGGAGAGGAGCCAGCTGCTGCCGGTCTCGGCGGACGACGGGAAGGGCAACGGCGGGGCGGCCGACGACGCCGCGCTCTTCAAGGGCTCCGCCATGACCCGCCGCGGCGCCGTCGCCGCGCTCTCCTACATGGCATGCTCCGGTACGTACCACGCCCGATCCGCGCCCTCCCCGGGCGGCAGGTTCGGTTGCTTCCTTTGCTTCGGCGGCGCGATCGCGTCGTCGCGTGTACTGGTCTCTGTCGGGGGGCGGGTTGCTCTGTTCGTTCCTGCTTGCGTTCAGCGAATTCGGGGTCAGGGAGACTGGAGCGCACCTGCATCACGTGTGGAGACTTGTTGCTTGTGCTAGTCGTCACGTACGCCTTGTGTTAAATTCAGCTGCTAGCCTTTTGGGGTTCGTGCAGGATGGTTGACTCGTGCTTTGGGCTTTTGGTGACACGACCGAGCTTTTTGGGAAGAGACCGTTTTCGTAGTTGGGTTACATACTTACATACGCAAAGTAAATACTGCAGCACATACTCCATAGTCCGTACATGTGTGTGAAATTCTTAAAAGTAGGAACTACAGATAGTTTGATCTGTCATCATGCTGAATCTGTGAAATGCTGTGTCCTGTTGTCTGCGTGAGTGGGTCTAAGTTTATTGTACTTGGGCAGTAACATGTACATAGAACCCTGTTGTTCTACATACAATTGAGAACACAACTGGCCATTTAGTGAAGTTAGTGATATATCGAGTTGGCACCTGTGTCAGACGGAGGGGCTGCGAGGAAGGATGATCAGCACCAGTTAATTTGGTGCTGATTATATGATTTAAATTTCTTGAACACCCTATTTGGGTGGTGGTACAATTGGATGTGAACAGACATACCATTGCCATCATCTGACTTTTTTCTTTTCTAAAAAAATCTGACTTTTTTCATCTAACTAACTAACTAACTAGCCTTTGAACTGAAAGTTGCCCATTTGTCATTCTTTAAGAGAAATCAGCAAACCATTTGCAATTTTAACAAAAAAGTGAGTGTGGAAGGTGAAGTCACTGTTAAGTGATGAATGAGATTTGGGTTGCACAATTCAACCAAAACTTCCATTTATCTTTGTTTGCTGGAGGTTAGAGAACAGTGAATGGTCTATTGAGCCAGTTATGTTTGAATGACTCGATACTATTCTCCCCCTTTTTGCGATTCATGACTAAAATTGCACTTGAATCCACAGTTGCATTCAAAATCATTCATCCAAAGCAATAACTGCGGCAAAATGAGATATTTTTGCTGATAGTAACTGTTGAAGTGGTTGTGCAAAATACATCATAGTCAGTTTTACTTGAATAACCTACTTCATATTATTTTTTATTCTTATTTTGATTTAGATAGATTACATAGCGTCAAACAGAGTTGGGCAAGGAAAATTAATTATGCTGCTGCCGCTGACTGTTCAACAGTTGTTGATTGGGAAGATAAATTGGTTTTAGTGCTTGCTGTAACTGTATGAATAGATGTAATTACCCTACCCTGAATATTTCCAGTGGAATGGCAAAGCAAGTATTTGATTTCTTATCCTCCTTAACAAGTGCAGTATGCCAATGCCTTAGTCTCCACATGTTGTGCGCCACATGAAACATCTGTCATCAGTATATATGCATTACATTCATTTTAGTCCCTTGATGATTCACTCTATGGTGCCTAATTTTTTAGCCCTAAAAGCATGGCAAACCAAATAATGAATGTCCATAGTGAAATGATCTGTTGCTTTTGTTTCTTTTCCGTTTTCAGACCTCAAACCTTGTTGTACTAATTTTGGTGACTCTTTAATTTGCAGTGTTGCTAGTGATGTTTAACAAAGCAGCTCTTTCTTCGTATAATTTCCCTTGCGCAAATGTCATCACCCTCCTTCAGGTACTGTACGTGTTTGGGTAAAATTCTATGGCACATATACTCTTTGTGCTTTTCTGGATGGATGTTTCATCTTGAAATTTTAAGTTCACAACACAGCCCTTGAAATTTTCATGCTTGTATCCCATGGAATTAAGTAAACATTTCCAATTTTTTAATGTTGTATTGGTAGTCTGCCCCAGGTTCAGTTTCCACTGATAACTGGTTCCGGATAGTTCTAAATTTGAACTGATGAGCAGTATTCTGGTGGGGACCGGACGGGACAAATGCCCTGTTTAGTTTTTTAAAAGAATGATCCAGGTCTTGTTTGAGGAGCTTTGAACAAATCTCACTTTTTATATTGCTTTGAATATAGTGGCTCCCAAATCTTAGCTGCTGATTAAACATAGCTTACTAAACCTTCTGTATCTTTAGTTGTCTGATTAAATATGATATGTTTTGCATCTCAATCTTTTGTGTATTTCTTTCTTTCCTAACATAACACTCAACTTGTGCAGATGGTGTGCTCAACGTGCCTTCTTTATGTTCTGAGACGGTTAAAGATCATCTCCTTCACGAATAGTGATCCATCAGTGCCTTCTGATTCACTATTCTTTGTGCCGTTTAGGATATTGTTGCGCACTACACCTCTTTCTTTGGCTTATTTACTCTACATGGTATGCTGAATCCCTTACATATGAAATTGAACTGTATAATGGTTAGACAAATGCAGTGCTTAATTGCATTAAATTCTGACTGGTGTTTGCCACTCTTGGTAAAAAAAGCTAGCTTCAATGGAATCTGTCCGTGGAGTCAACGTTCCTATGTACACAACTCTACGGCGCACAACAGTAGTATTTACAATGACCATGGAGTATTTCTTGGCAAAGCAGAAGCACACCCCACCTATAATAGGAAGGTAAGTGTATTGATATTAATGTTGTTTGTTTTCTTCAATCTAACATTGTCAGCACACAGCATGTTCTAAAATGAATAATGTGTAGTAGTTAGCTAGTATTAGTGACATTTCATTTAATGCACTAATGTCCTTGGCTCTGCCATATTTCAACACATTATCATTTTTAGAAGCTTTTGATTTATATATATATATATATATATATGAATATATTCTATCCAGCAGCAATATGTCTCTTTGCCTACCATTGTACCTGAACTCTGCATTCGTTATGCCGAACATTCTCAGAACCTTTTACCAGCTTCAGTCTGCATTCTGCAATGTTCCATTATCTGGATGTTAACCAACTAACTGAGGCTTTATCAGTGTGGCTTTGATCGTATTCGGAGCATTTGTTGCTGGAGCTCGAGACTTGTCATTTGATGCCCGTGGGTATGCCATTGTCTTTGTGGCCAACATTACAACTGCTGTTTATCTTGCTACTATAAACCGTATAGGTAAGGCACTTTACCTTTTCAACTTATAATGTTGTTCCGCCTAACATAATCTTTCTGATCAGATATTGTTTTCTTTTTCTAGGAAAATCTAGCGGTCTCAATAGCTTTGGCCTGATGTGGTGCAACGGTATTATTTTGGATGCTGATGCCATTACCTTCAGATCAAACTTCATATGCCTTAAAATCTTATATCATGTCTTATCTGCGTTTCAGGACTTGTCTGTGGACCTTCAGTACTGTTCTTGACATATATTCAGGGTGACCTAAAGAGGGCCATCGAATTTCCCTACCTTTATTCCCCTGGGTTTCAGGTAACACCATATGGATTTAAAGATAATCTGCAACCCTCCTTTTGTCGACAGTTTTAAGTAGGCATCTAAAGGCAGTGTTTGTGGATGCACACCACAAATTTTTAAAACACACATCACCGCTAACTAGTTAGTCTTTGGATGCATGTTATGTCTGGAATTTTAGCTTCCAATACATTGATCTGTTTCTTTCCACCTATGTCTGGAATTTTAGCTTCCAATACATTGATCTGTTTCTTTGCACTATCTCTAAGATTACTCGAACCAAGAAATTAGCTTTGATTGCGCATGCTATAACATCTGAGTATTACCTTGGGTGTGATTCTATTACTAAATATTTGTGTCATGTAATTTGTCATATCATATAGCGCCTGTTCTGTGAGGCTATGGATGCCACTGACAATCAAATTTCACTTGTAGGCTGTGCTGCTATTTTCATGTACCCTAGCATTTCTACTGAACTACACCATCTTCTGGAACACAATCCTGAATTCTGCACTCACACAATCAATGTGTGGTAACTTGAAGGTTGGTCTACTCTCATCCCACTCTACCAAACATAAAAAGAAAAGCAGTGTTCATATTTGCTATTTCTGCAGGATTTCTTCACTGTTGGGATTGGTTGGGTACTGTTCGGTGGGCTTCCTTTTGATCTTGTAAGTCTTGTGCTTGTTTCTTGTGTGGCATTAAATCTTTAACCCCTTCCCCCCTGCGTACTGAACCCAACTTTTCATATTGCAGCTTAACGTTATTGGGCAAGGACTAGGCTTTCTGGGCTCTGGATTGTATGCCTACTGCAAGATCAAAGGAAAATAGGCATCTGAGGTCAAATGGAAGTAGGTATTGGAGGTGTTTAATTGAGAGGGGCCAGTGTGTTTTAACCAAAGTAGCGTTGTTCAAGCTGTTTGCTCCTGCATACGGGAGAAAAATTTTGTAGGTTTTCTTGTACGTATAAACTCAATTCACAAATACAAGAATGACCAAGAAAATAGAGTATACCGAGATTTGACTGCTGCTGTATATGATCGTTTCTCGTTTAAGCTGAATAGCCATGCAGAATACAAATATTTAATTTGACTGCTGCTGTATGATCGTTTCTCGTTTATAAGAATAACCATGCAGAATACAAACATATAATGACTCACTTTAATGGAACGTGTAACAAGATGCACATAGTACACAGCGATGTGATCGATTATATTACATAACCCAGGCAGCGTTCAGTCCCTGACTTAGCCAGAGCCATCTGTACACGTCCAAATTTCGCGAAAACTCAATTGGTGCTTCAAGTGGAGTTTCGGAGCACCAAAATGGTGCATCGCTCGTTTGCAAGAAACACGCTCTAGCATAATGGGGTGATTTTGCTGAACACAACTTTTGCAATTGCATAACAGTCGCAGGCTAACTAGCAAGGTATAACTCCAAGAGGTGAATACATGTCATTACAAATATAGCACTGTAACAAGTAATCCGTCGAACAAAACTTTCATAGCTTTTAGAAAGCTCAAAAGAGATCATTACAAACATATGCGTCTAGAGCCTATGCCGGTGAAACTATCAGTTCAAACTGAACCTTAGGTGCTCCAAAGGTAAGGCGAACTTTTGCTCAGTGTCTATCTACTACAGCCCCAACGGCCCACACCACCCAAAATTACTCGGTTGGCTTGTCCGGGTCATCTTCCTCAGGTTCTTCCTTGTCCGGATCATCCTCCTGTGGTTCCTCCGGAGGTGGTTGTTCTTCCTCTTCCTCTTCTTCATCATCATCCAGAGGATCATCAGCTGGTAATGGATGTGGCAATGGTGTCTTCATTGGGCTGAACTTTGGGAAGATATCAGGTCTCCTCCCAGGCTTTGGTCTCTCCCATTCCTAGCAACATTCAAAAGACAAAAGACGTCAACCTTGGAACCAAAGCCAAAGCAAAAGGTGGATGAAACATCTTATCTAAATCACTGCGGTCATGCTTGACATTGTTTCCAGGGAAGAAATATCACGCACACTGATAACTAGAATAATCATTGGAAACAAATTACAAGAGGTCTGAACACACAAATTTGGTTATACTCAAACATATGCTCAAGGATAAGACCCTGTAACGGGCAATGCCATGAAGCCGTGAGCATGGTCTGGCCTTAAAATTAAGGCAGCGAATTAACCAAAAACACGCTTAACTGCTAATAAGCCACATCAATGTATCACTTGTGTCATGGAAGACTTTTCGGCTTTTGACAACTTTAAACACAGAACAGATGACCCTAGTACCTACAGTAAGTAACAAATTTAGGAATGCCATGTTTGAAAAAATTAAGATGCTGCAAGGTGTAAGATTGGCAAAACGGATAAAACTAACGGCAAACACGAAATGCTTATGACACTGAAACTACAGCTGAGTAATGTGAACCCTTAGATTTAGGTCTTATTTCTAGTGAGGAATAGGAGTGAATGAACCTAGTATTTGAAGCTAGATCTTATTCACACAATAACCTATTAGCTGCACAGCAATTTGTGCAAGTCTATGGCAAGAAAAAAAAAACTACCTAGGATTGTTCCATTGTACAGGATGACATTTACAAAATAATCTGTACAGTCCAAATAACCCTTAGATTTAGGTCTTATTTCTAGTGAGGATTAGGAGTGAATGAACCTAGTATTTGAAACCAGATCTTATTAACCTATTAGCTGCACGGCAATTGGTGCAAGTCTATGGCAAGAAAAAAAAAACTACCTAGGATTGTTCCATCGTACAGGATGACATTTACAAAATAGTCTGTACAGTCCAAATAACCCATGTCTGATGATAGTTCTGACAGACAAAGATCCACACATAAAGCAATCTGTTAACTTATAAGCATACTGCTGATAACAGGGGCTATCTTCTTCAGACATCTATAAAAGCAAAACCCTCAAAAATAGATGAAAGGACGAAATCAGCCCTCTGTATCCACAGCCGGAGCATCATCCTATCCAATCAGAAGAACATGTCCTGCTGATTTCCTTCCTCGACACAAAATCTCTAACCTCCCCTAATCCGTAGTTGCGGCTAAAGAACATGTTCGCGCCACGCGACCTATGTATCATTTCTACTAACTTCCTTCCTCAACACAAAATCCCTAACCTTCCCTAATACGTAGTTGCTCGGCTACAGATGGCCTAAATTTCCTCAACCAGAGCATCCAATCCCACAAGGACAAGCCGACAAACGAGCTGACGAGAAGGCGGGGGCAGGAGAATTACGATGGGGAAATCGAGGGGCGACCGCCGCGTAATCTTCTCCTCGTCGGGGGCCGCGCAGACGACGAGCGCGCCCCACCTGCGCCGCCTTCTGAAGGGGACCACCACCCGCGCGAGGGCGGAGGCGGAGGCGGGGACGCCGAGGGAGGCAGGTGCCGACGCCACCGGCGGGGCGGCGGCCGGGGCCGAGAGGCACCACGCGGACGCCATGGGGGGATTGGGGGCGACGGAGCTCAAGGTAAGGTGGTCTCTCTCTCGATTCGCTTGGGTTTCTTCCTGGGTAGAGAAGTCGGGTTGGAATGGAATTCGCGTGCGGAGAGTTGCTGCGTCCAGTCCAGTGAACCACACCCACCAGGGCGGGGGCGGCAGCCTTCTCTTCTGCTGCCCCGCGGGCCGCGGCGGTGATAGAGTCGGCAACGCGTGATTTCTAAAAAAAGTCGGCAACGACTGTCATAGTGGAAGGTGGATAAAGGATCGAACTATACGCCTATTAACAACCCACCTTCTTTTCTTCTACTCAGCCCTTCTTCTTCCTCACCCCGCGCCGCCTCCTCTCCTCGCCGTGGCCTACCTACCAGCGTCTCAGCCGCCCATCCGCCAGCCCTACCCCGCCCTTCCTAACACGGCGAACTGCCCACGCGCCCGCCACGGCCAGCCCACCGGTGCTGCCCGTGGCGCCTCTGCCGCTATCTCGCCTTCCGCCATGCCATGTGAGCCGCCCGCCACCACGTCCTCCGACGGCCCCGACCCTCTCCCTTCTTCTAGGTCCCGAACATTGGAGGCTCCCAAACTCGAAACCTAACCCAAACCCTAACCCTAACTCCGCTGACCTCGACCATGGCCACCGCGCCCCACTCCGCCGTCCGTCGACGAGCTCTCGCGGCGACAGCGCCATGAGTTTCTCCTGGCGGCGGCGTGAGAGAGACAAGAAAGACGAGAGGAAGAAGAAAGCGATCCTGTGGTCGATAGTCGCCGCACGAATCTCAAAGAATCTGAAGTTCCAATCCAATCCTACCGTCCGGAAGATGTATAGGATTTCAGGGGGGCTCCTATATGGCTTCCGGAAGATGGATAAAGGTTCCATCTTCCGGTCCATTAGGCCCATCTCCACCTTCTTCTTCCTCCTGCCGTCCCCTCCCCGCCCACTTCCACATCCACTTGCAGCTGCTCGCCAGCCACCCGCCTGCCGACCACCCCCACCGGCGACCCCCACCTCCCTAACTGAGCTGCCTCACGCCCGGTCTACCGCCACCACCGCCCGCCTCCTCCACTTCGGCCGCCGTGCCACACCATTGCCGCCCGCTCCTCCTCATGGCGACCCCGCCTCGTAACCTGCGGTCCCTTCCCACCGAACCATCCGACCCTACATTGTGGCGCGCTTACCGCTCCGCCTCGCCTCAGCCGGCCGACCGCGGCCACCGCGCTGTCGATCGCGCCCCAACCCCTCCCTCTCTAGGTCGCCGGAGATGGAGGAGCCCCTCAGAACCCGACCCCCGAAACCCAAACCCTAAGGGCGCCTCCACCGCCCCTGGCGGCGACCTGGCCGTGCTCACCTCCTCGCCCCGCCCGGAGCTCTGCGGCTCGCATCCATGGCGCGCGGGCTCGGGCGGTGGCGGCGGGTTGAGGAGGAGAGAAGAGAGGTAGATAGGGTTGAGATCCGATGGATGGTGTGGGTTGCACGAATCTTAAAGCAGTGGAAGTTCATTTAGAAACTTTCTTCCGGAAGATATATAGGATTTCCGGATTTCCGGGACAGACGCGCGGCCGGCCCATCACAAAACGCAAGCAAGCCTGCTACTGTGGCAGCCCACCGTTGGTTATTAGGCCCACCCTGGCAACAAACGAGGGCCCATACATGTTTAGATGGCTGGAGGGAGAGGAGCCACGACATCAGCCCAACTCGTCGCTAATTCGCTAAATAAATTTATCGAACCTATAATTAAATTCGTGATCGGACTATGTGATGGTACATTAAATGTGTGCTAAATATTTGTCTCCATAGCTTCTACAGTTAATTTAATAATTAACTCATCTTTATTTCTAAGGCTAGTCGCAGTGAAGTGGAGATTTCGTGAATATTAAATTATATGCCACGTAACCAGATTCGATGACTTGGCGTGGGGACACTTTTCTAGTCTCATGAAACCCAACGAAAATTGCATTGAGGGTGTTTATGAAATTGTGGAATGAAAGTGTACATTGAAAGTGAGAGTTTCATTCACTTCAAAAATGACATGACAATCTTGGTAATAGTGTGATGAAATCATGCACTGAGACTGACCTATTTAGCAATGGAACAGTCGATGTCAAGGGCTAAACGTCTAAACTTTAACCAAGGATGCAAACATCACCTTATCTATACTATAAGGAGCGAAGACAATTTAAAAGTTTTCTCACCTAATTCGGGTTCGCCTTACCTCTCACGCCAAACCCGCGCCGTCAGGTTGCATGATGACCAAAAAAGTGGAACGACTATAGAAATCGCAATTTGGGGAGCGAATCTGCCAAAATTGTATTGTTTTTCTCACCCACCCCGCGTCCGCCCCAGACCGCTTTGGGCCCACTTCCGCCGTCCTACCCACCTCCACACCACAGTGTCCCTATCAATCACCTTTGGTCCCTTCGCCCTTTCCTTCCCAGCACGGACACCGTATCCCAGGTGAATACCAAACTATTCTCACCTTACCAATCTCATCCCCTTCCCGTCTGACCTCCGCCCCATCCCGGCGGCAGTGGCGGTGGCCGATGCCACCACGAGGAGGCTGAGGCGCCTTTACCAACCCATTGGTGGCTTTACGGGGAAGATATTAGGTGCAAACCACCATCTCGGTGGAAACGTGAAAACCACTCTAAACAACACACTTAGAAGTCTCTAAAAAATTTGAAACGATGCACATTTATAAGCTATCCATATATGTACTTTGTTGCAAAAGTTGAGATGCAAACTCGTTATACAAAAAATCATATGAAAATGACAAAATTCATGTGCATATGAATTGGAATACACACGCCCAGAAATTTTGTCCTGTAGTGCACTTGCACTCCAAATTTGTCATTTTCGTATGAATTTTTCTACATTGAGTTTGTATCTCAACTTTTGCAACAAAGTAAATCTATAGATCCACAACTGATGTGCATCGTTTCAATTTTTTTAAAATCTTCTAAGTATGAATTTTAAGGTGGTTTTCACGTTTCCACCGAGGTGGTGGTTTCCACAGAATATTTTCCCGGCTTTACGTCCCTCGCTTCCTGACCGATCCATGCCGCCACCGATTTTATACTCCGCTCAGATGAATCAACGATTGTGCCGTGTCAATGCGTTGCCTGACGTGTATGCGGCCGCATCCATGGACGCAGGAGGTAGACGCAGCGATGGCCAACAACATTGCTCGTTGAGTGCAATCGAGTAGAGGCCAATCAGCGGCGAATCCGGCACCGCGGACTGCAGTCCTGGCCCACAACCCACTCACGATCACCTCCACATCGGCGCAACCTCATCACACTGACGTGATGTCGTCCGCCCTCGCTCGTGCTTTGCGCAGGTCAATACACAGAGGAGGAAAAACAGAGATTCCAAAGGGTGACACACATGCTTGCTGATTTGGGATTATAGGGAGATGATTCGGTTCTTCGATCTGGCCTCAAAACGAAGCTGTCAGCCCATCCTCCACACCAGCATGGTCTTTGTTCTCTACTTCTCTCTCATCCTGCAAAGCTGGTCCGTTACATTCCGCCGATTGTTTCCTTTGTAGTTTGCATCTTTTTACTAATAACTCAGTCCCAATTTCTCATTGAAGTTTTGATGTTCCTAAGCTGCAGGCCTGTTGAATGTTGGTCAGTCAGCATATAGTGTGGCGTCGTCATTAATGAGAGTTCAAAAGGCACCAACAATTGTTGCTGGATGGGTGAATTCATATCTCCCATGCCAAAGAATTTGGTGATTACAAATGTAGGAATTATGTACTGGTATCTTGTTTCTGTCCTAACTATATCTTATCATGCATCTGTGGCTCATCTCAATCGTCAGAGCTGTCTGGTCGGAGCTGTGTAGCGCTCCCAGACATCTGATTTTGGTTGCCTGGGGTTGAGATCGCTGCCTGGCTGCCAACCTACCTGCCAGGTCTCGATCCAAACAAACCTCGTTGAGCTCTTCAAGAAGAATTGAGATCACAGAATTTTCCTCACTCTATTTGGTTTATGAATTGTTCTATTTATCTGCTACACCAATGATATGATGTTCTTTAATTCATTTTATCTACTTTTCTGTGCCCCTATAAATTAGTAGGAGACATGAACATGCATGCTGCTCTTTATAGATAGAAACATGAGGTTGAATTTAAACTACTGTCCTTTTTAGGAAATTTTACAACTATCATTTAGGTTGCCAGACACAACCATTGTTGGACCAGACATGTCTGTGCTGATTGTTATTATTGTCTAATGACTAATGAGATTTATGTTTTGGGTCATAAGCAGTCCTGGTCTTTACAGACAATTATTTTTTTATTTCATCTTGCATGCTTGCCTTGTGGCGAGCTAATATACCTCATAGTAGTGCTTCATGGTCCAGAGCGATTGCATTTTTCACTAGGGCAGGTATAAGTTCTGCAGCAAGACCTGTGTGCAGATTATTAATCCATTAACAAGAGCTGAGAGCTGGTGATAAAGGATCAGAAGTTTGCATGTATATATTTTTAGGCAATCAGAAGTTTACATATAACCACAGGAAAAGTAATAGTACCGTCTTTCCTTATAAGCTTCATCTTCATCACGTAATTTGATGTTTCTCAATGGTTATTATGGGCTTATCAGCTTGGAAAAGGTAAATGTGCAATGACAATACAATTTTTTTTTATGTTTGTTTCTTATTTTCTGAATTTAGTATATATTACTACCTCCAACCTCCATGCTCAATTATATGACGTTTAGGACAAGAAATTTAGTTCAAAATGAACTAAATTCTTTATCCTAAACGTCATCTATTTGAGGATGGAGGGAGTACGTCTTGTTGATTTGATGCATAATGAAATTTAAGTATCTACCTGTCTAGATCTTGGTGCATTTGTTAACATCTTTCATGATTAAATGATAACATGGATATTCTTCTCATGCATGTTCAAAAAAATTACATAAATAATTTTTTTGTTAAATTCTCGACTTTTGAATATAAGCCATCCAGAACTTTTTTCTTGTCCTCCCTCCTAGGCATTCATGTCCTTGATCATCATACTTATACATATATGGGTGGATGTCCCTGGCACTTGTTCAGTACAATTGATTTCACATGCTTCATTTTTCTTCGTGACTTAACAGGTGCGTTCATTGGTATTTCATTCAAAAAATAAGTTTATGAACAAAGATCGATGCTTAATAAATAATTCATTAATCTTGTTAAACCCAACTTAAACAATATCTATATATATCTCTACTCCTACTCCTAAAAAGAATGAAAGTAAGACAAAAAGTTGATGCGTCATTTGTGTGTGTCTGCCTCCCGTGAGTCCGCCCCCGCGGGCCGCTCCTACCGTCGCCCCTACCCAGATGCGCCCCCATTCTAAAAAAACCGGCACCCCACCCCGGAGTCCGCGACCGCCTTCACCATCCCCTCCTCTCCGCCACCGTCGTCACCCCCTCCTCTCTACCGTCGGCGTCCCGCCTCGCCACCGTCGGCGTCCCCTCCTCTCGCCGCCGACGGCGTCCTCCCATCGAGCATCTTGAACCTTTACGTCTGGCTTGCATCTTGAACCTTGTACGTCTGTGCGGGGGCAATCCCCTTCCATCTACACGGCCGCCAGGAGAGATCTTGCAGTTCGTCGAGCCTCGAGGCGCTGCTAATCTTTCCCAACCACCAAATCCCTTGGCGGTGCCGCCGCGCCGTCGGAGCAGTCGAAGCCTTCCATCCGGATCCGGCGAACAGGCGGACGCTCGTGAAGATCGTTGAAGCAGACGATGAATCTCCATCAGGTTGACGCTCGTGCCAAAGGATCAACGAGCCTGTACTGGATCGGGCTCCAACTGCAGCCATAGGTTGAATGGATCCGGCAACGTCCAGGGGTAAGGCTTCTTTTCTCTATCTTTTTCCATATGGTTGTATGTCATCTCCAATGCGATCTATGGTGACAATTGCAATCCAATCTAGATGTGTTAGTGATGCGATGGTCAAATCAACACCAATCCTTTTGAGTGATTTCTGAATATTATTTGTACCAGTTTTGATGATCTCAATCAAAGAAATGTGTATTGTCTGACTGAGTGGATGTTTTTCCCAGTGCTGACCAAATATAGGATTTCCTTTTGAGTAATTTCTGAATATTATTTTCTCAAGGCGCCTGCTGCTTCCATGCGAATGGATTCCTCGAGCTGAATTGGACACAATCAAGCATTCATTTATAGTAGATTCAATGTCAATGAAGAGGCTTGAGATGGGGTGTGGCAAAGAACACGAGATAATGGTCATTTTCAAGGTATTGTAGCAATACCCTTCTTAATCCATTTTCAAGGCTGCACATGTTGTGATCTTACACTGTGATCGTTATCATCCATCATATAAGCAGAGTACAGCTTCTCCATTTGATTTAATGTGCTTTGTACCAATAGGTAATAATAATGACTCATCAATATAAATTGCTGCAGCCACACACACAATCTAATTCCTTTTTTGATATTTTGCTTCGCAAATAATTGTTCGATTTGTTGTCTATTAAATCTGGAGTTTATTATGTCCATATACTCCTGCGGTATTTTCATATATATTTGTCCACATGATATTCTTTTCAAACACGAGCACATTCATATTTAATGTGATATATCTTTGTCGTGGTATTCTCACAATCACATAAGAAGTCTTTAATTATTTTTAAAACCTACATTTGACCTATCTCCATTGAACAAACTTATGTAACATGTCCTTTTCTTGCATTAGATTTCGTAGATCGAGGCATAGCAATTTTCGACAAGGCACATTGACATTGTGTTCGACAAGTAAGATGATTGATTCGATTGATGTCCATCAATGCTTACTAATTGCTTGATCTTTAGGTATTTGATTTACGAAAAAAAAGATTGAATTTCTTCATATGGTAGAGTAGCTTGAATTTGTAAGGTGCTCAAGCAATCATTAGTTTCCTTTTTAGATGTGCACGACATCTTAGATCAATTTGATCGGTTCATTTTTTGCAAAGAAGATTCTTAAGTTTCTTTTCTTCCGTAGTATATTGAGTTTCAGAGCTTACAGATGTGGGAGTTGTTTCCTTTTTAACTTTGGCCTGCACCGCCGAAGTGAAGAGGAAAGGCGTGCAAGAGAGGCGAGGTCGGGAAGCACGGTGAGGCGCCATGGCGGCCGCCATCTTCTCAGTGCACACCCAGTTTCCTCTGCGACCAAGTGCATTCCATTCGGTGAGGTATGGCTCTCATCTCAAATTTTCCTTTATGGTTGTCCGTGGAAAAACTCAGATTCAACCTTGTTGTGTTTTCCCTTCCTCCTTGACCATGCAACTAGATACGTAGGTCTGCAATGCATTTGGTATGAGTATGAGTATTCCAATTTAGCTTATCCTTTTACATTTACACAACCAATTGAATCAATATTTTAGGTTCCTAGGCTATGGTTTGACACAGTTGATATTAAATATGATAACAGGCAAAAGTTGTCATGTTCTTGCCTCGAGTTCTTATCTCAAGAATACACTTATGATAGCTCGGTTGTCAGCACGACATTAAGCATCGGTCCCCTTTGGAGAGGTTACATAAGTCACCCCGATATTTGACTTCAATATGCTCCTGAAATTTGACAAGCTTAGCACGATATTCTGTTGAACTATGTTCTTTGCAGGTCAATATATCACTAAATGTGCTATGGGTCACTCAACCAAACTAGGAAGAGAGGAACCAATTTGGTGAAGCAAACTAATTAACAAATCATATTTATCTTGAAAATAGGTGCTGGTATTTACTTTTGTGGTTGAACAATATTCCTATGAACCTCACAAAATACTTCAATCAACTTGTGGCTTGTCGATTCTTTTTCCTTGGTAGATTCGAAAATAATATAGTGATGGGGGTATCCTAGCCTATCACCTTTTGAAAAAAGGTTCGATCTAGATTAGAAAAGATTTTCTTTGCACAAATACATCGCACAATACTCGAGTAGCTAACTGATTATCTTGAAGCACCTACTTGCCTTGGGAATTCACCACCTGCGTATTGAAGAGAGATGCAAAGAATTGTATGAACAAAAGATGAAACCGGGTAATCATTACATTATGTATGTGTAGATGTGTGTGAATTAGGCACTCGAATCATGTCGAGATAGGTACAATGTGAATACGTTTAGGGTGGAAATTTGATAGCTCAAACGAGATCCTCCTTTTGTTGTCGAGAACCTGAAAGATATGCAGACTTTTGTGTACGGCAACCTTTTTCTGTATGATGATCCAAATTATTGTTTATCCAACTTATGTGGTTTATTTATGCAAAAAGAATGTACAGTCAATTATTGTTATCTATCATTCAAATGTTACTCTCTGTGTCATTGTTTTATATCTTAATTTCACCTCAACCATTTTGATTCGTATGCATTGGTGGGTCTTAGAGCTTGTGTTTTAACTTTTCTCTAAATGAAACCTTTAAGGCAAACATTATGACTATATTTTCTCTCTCTAAAGAACACTTAATTTGCTGAGTTACTTGATGTTTGTCTCACGTTTGTCAGTAATGAACGAGATATTCCCAATCTTTAGAAAGACGAAGTAGAGACAAAAACCTGTTCCTAAGTTTTCCTCTCCGTCCGCGCGTCCGCCCCCGCAACGCCGCGCGTCCGCCCTCTCTTTCCGCCCTCCCACCCACGTGTTTGCCCCCCGCGCGCCCCGCCCTCCGTCCGCCGCCCCCACGGTCCCATCGACTACTCCCAAAACCCTACCGTCCTCTCGCAGTCGCCGCCCCCCGTGCTCCACCCCGGCCTCCGTCCACCGTCCGCCTCCACATCAGATCGGGCGGCGCGCCTTCAGATTTGGTGAGCGCGGGATTCGGCACCGAGCACGATCGGCGCGTGCGGGATCTGACGACTGACGACTCTGCGCCGCCTCCTCATCCTCACTGTCCTGCGCCGCCTCTCCCATCGGCTTCGGTCCTCCCCCTCCTCCTTCCATTGCTCGACCCCCGGCCGCCCTCACGCGCCGCAGGGCAAGCACCTGGGAGGCTAGGGTTCCAGCCATCCGCTATGCCGCCGCGCCTCTCCCCCGTCCATGGACGGCAGATCCCGCCGCCGTGGGCGCCACGTCGCCACCGTCCGCTCGCCCCTGCCCGTGGACGCCGCCTCCACCTCCAACTAACCCCCTGTCGTTGCCCGGGGTCTGCAGCATGTTGTCGTCGGTGGATGCTGCCGTCCGTGGACACCGCCGCTTGCAACCACCACGTTGCTGCAAAGCAGATTGGTGGTGAGAACATTGAAGGTGAGAACCAGACTGTGTTGGGATATCACAGCTACGCCCTTCAGTTTTCTTCCCCCAACTCTAACAAAACCATCCAGCCTGAATACCGGTAAGGCACCTACCTGTATTTGTCTCAAAGATCCAATGTTCTCTATTGAAATTCAAGATTCGTGGTGATTAATTAGTGGCCTGCATCAACGGCAACACGGTCTCGCGTTGACTAACGACATTGTGGCAGGTAACATCTCACTCGGCTCTTGGTTAAATTGGACTTTTGGATGTTATGGCTTAATGGTTAAATTGCATGCCCACATTGCTCCTTTTTGTTTCTGAAGTTGTAATCAATCAATGTTTGTGCTTTTGTGCTTTAAAACTTCCATAGTTGTGTATTAAGAATATAAGATATTACTTTTCTGGAGCTTAAACATCAGTTCTCTAGAAATTATTTCTTTATACTGGGCCACCACCAGGAATCCATTTTCTTAATGTGACTATAAATCCACACGGTTGATACAACATTTTCAGTAATATGGAGAATAATGCATATGCAATTAACTTCCATTGTTCTTCATTTTCAGAAAATAGGAATAAGCTGGATTCATCATCATGTCTGTCTTATTCACATGCCCTCTGTAATTGAAGTTATATGTGCAGGTTGCTGAGAATTCACTTGATCTTTTGCGTGTCCCTGAGAGATTGTGAACTATGGCTGCTGTTAGGTAATTAATATACAACTTCCCTGTCTGTCTGTTTTAATTTGTGCATCATTCATCTTGCCAAGTATATGTACGGGATGAGGGCTTTCACATGCATATTCCTAAGATGCATGAATCTGCAACTTGGATTCTTAAACTATTTCCCGAGCATGTATCCCACTATTCGCATGTACCCACTACCTGCAGTTCAATGTGGATTTTCCGAGCATTCATTTGCATTAGGACTTATTGGTGGTTGTTTCTTTAAAGCTAAAACTTGTCTGTATAGAAGCTCATTTGAACAAAAGTCCAACCATTAGTCACCTTGTATGGAGGCATATGATGGTAATCCTACTCTAGCAATCTAAATAGATCAATCTTATATGTCCAGAGCTTGAGAATTGCAGCATATACTGTCAACAATTACTGCTTGAAACAAAACTGCAGTTTGAACCACTGATTTTGCTAATCTAAATAGTGTGATTCTTTGGTACGTAATCAGGAAGAAACAAATAATTAGGGAATGGAATGTAAATATTTGGAGCTTGAGAATTGCAGCATATACATGGCTAGCACAAGTGTTTAGTAAGAGAGTTGTTCGAACCCGAATTAATTACCTTGATGCAACATTTTTCTTGATTAAGTCTTATATGTCCAGAGTCTCTCTGGTGGCTACAAACTGGTTAAAGAGTGACACCTTCACAAAGATGAGCATGCCGTATTTATCTGTTCATGAAAGTATGGACAGATTTGCATAGAACCTAATATTGAGTTTTGCAAAGTAGTCAAGTATTTTCTGACATTCCTCATGGTCATCTTTTTCTGAATGCATACAGCAAAGCAAATTTAACATTGCACATTGTTGTGAGGATTCTCTAGATTACTGTGTTGATCACTTATTTGGAGTAGTAAACATGTATTAAGATGTGTCAACGCTACTACTTGTCATACTATGTGTAAACAATTTCAGTTTTGAAGCAATCCAAATTATGTGTACTTGGTATACGAGTCTTTGTACTACTACCACCTAATAGTTGCATGATTTTTGTTTTCAGCCTGTGCGCAGATGAACTACTTTTTTTAAGTGAATATCCTTCAGCGTGGAGTGGCAGTACATGGCAATTCTGTACCCATGAAGCAATGATGCCCGATCTTGCATCGAGGCTTTGATCATCTTATCTATAGGATGGATTCCAGGTAGCCCTGTCTAAGATTAACATAAAAGATATCAAGTTTACTGATAGAGTATGTGCACTGGAGCCTTGTAGCTTTAGTCAGGGAAAATTTTGTTGTTATGAAAAAAAGTTTCACCGTTGCTCTGTTCATGGTGTTCAGTCTGTTTTTCCCAATTATGATCTCCTGCTGCTCTATTTGAGTCGCACTATTTTTTAAGTAGTGTTACAAAATGATTAATGGTATGCTATGTATTATGAACAAATGGTAGGATAGCATGGACCATGAGCTTTTAGGTTTTGATCATAATGTAACACATATCGGATATCCATTTACAGTTTTATATGTGCAAATAGGTCAAGACAACATGTTTATGTTTATGTGGACATCCCATATATGATGTGTATGTGGAGTGTCACTAAATTCTATTTGTTGCAACTAGAAGTAGTTCCTTTTTATTTGCTTACCTGCTGAGGTTAGGAGTCACTAAATATTATTTGTTGGAACTAGAAGTAGTTCCTTTTGATTTTCTTACCTGCTGAGGCTAGGAGGCATGTAGAGTGTATTATGGAGGTCTTGCATCTTTGTTTCCAAGAACATACAAAATCTTTAAATCTTTAAATCCTGGGATTGGGAGTTCTCAAAATTGTTTATTCTTTTGACCAATCTGTTGATTCCTTGTATTTCGTTATAGCTGGATTAAATGCACTTTCAAATTTGATTTTTCTGGGCCTAGGTGTTCTATTCATTGCTGATATTGTATTTTACTTTTGACAAATATACAATCTATACTTCAGCACTGGCTATACCTATGATTTTAAAAAAAACATTCACGTTAAAAACAAATGTTGGAATATTTGTCTCGTTGAACGTTCCATGTATTACAATATAAATAGTTTTGTTGCCCGTAGTACGCACGACGATCCTAAGTAATAGAATAAGACAAATTATGTTGCTTTGCCATAAACATCAATTTAATAAAAGTTTTGTGCTATCATGTGGGTTCTAAAAGCATAACAATATGTTTTATATTAAGAAACATGCGTGCTGCAAGTACATTTTACTAGTAATATTAATAAGAAAAATTGTGTCATCTAACTATAATAACCAAAGTTGGACAACCCTGTGCCGTTGTGCGTGTGATCTTGCTTGGCATCCGTTCTTAGATCAATCTAATGGTATAACATCAAAACGCATGTCTAAAATAACACAACTTTTCAACTTTAAACCTCCCTTAAACTATAAATTCTTTATTATATTTGACTAACAACTTGTCCAAACTTTGCTATGAACATCTAAATTCACTTGTAACCCAAAAGTATTTAAAGTTTTAGTGTAAAATTTCTCAAAAAGTATATCTAAAGTTGACTGGTTGACTTTGTTTTTAGACTTAGTAATTTTCGTGTGTTGATCTAATAACACTTAAGCTATTTCAAAATTAGATTTCTCATTTTATACACTATGGTTTCGAGTGTAAATAGTTAAAATGGAACGTATGCACTCTATACATCATACATCTCGAGTTTCACAAATTTAGGAGTTCATTTACTAATTAAAAAAAATAACGAAACCACGGCTAAATGAGAGTGGGAGTAGCTGACTCAGACTACCGTGACTGAGTCACACCACGCTCCGTGGCGTGACTCTGAATGGGTCGCGCCACGCCGTGCTGCTCACATCAGATTCAGATTTGACTTTTTCTAATGTCACTGTATATATGAGTCGCGCCATCTCGTATGTCGTGACTGAAGTATTAGTCGCGTCACGGTACTTGACGCGACAAAAATGACTAGTTCTGTAATTTTAGTTTGGGAGGGGTTATTTTTAAAATTTTAGATTAAAAGAGGTTAAAATATAAAAAAATTCAAAACGCAAAAGGTAAAAGAAAAACAGCAACACGTTCGCTATCGAGTACTACGAGTATCGGCTGCACAGGGCACAGACGACGCGACCACCGGGAGAAAGATTCATCCGGCGGCGGCGCGGCCAGGGCCCGGGGAGCGGCTGCCACCTGCAGTCCATGCACGGGCGGCCACCGCACGGCAGGGACCCTGCTGGTCTCGCCGCGCCTGACACGCGTTTTGCGCCCGCGATAAAGTTAATCCCGATCCCGACCCCTCCTGACGCGCGCATTTCCAACCCAAATCTCCGCACCACACCCGTCTCCTAGATTATTCACCTGCTGTGCCGTGCGCCGAGCGGAGCCGAACCGAACCAACCCGCAGCAATTAAACTAACCGTGCGTGCCACTGACCAAATAGTACTAACCCCCACCACCTACGTGCAACGACGTGTGCATGCGCTGCGCTCGATCTCGCGAAGAAACGCAGGCGCGCGCACGGGCGTTTGCGCGCGCAGCCTACCAGACGACGGGACGAGCGGATCGGCTAGGACTAGTAGCAGGAGATAGAGCAGGAGGTAGCAGAGGCGGGTGGTCCTCCTTGTTACCTTTTTGTCTCACGCCGCTGGCTGGACGTACTGGACGGGGAGCGCCCCGGCCCAGCCGTGCTCTATTTTTGACCACCGGCGATATGATCGCGCAGGCCGCATTTGTTTAACCCCACCGTACGTACACGCACGGCGTAACCCGAGGGGGTTAAACGTGTGCGCGGTTGCTCTGCGGCTACCGCCGACCAGAGATTACAAGGTTAATTACATCCCCCCCCCCCCGGCTCCCGTTGAACGGCACATGTGTTTCACTTTTCACCGCGCGCGCGACACCGCCCCCCTTTTGATCAGCCAGCAGTCTGCTGCCCGGCCGGCTCGGCTAGGTAGAGAGATGGTAGCTTTGACGGTCAAAGCCTGAGCAGGAAGCACGGGAACCGAGCGCAGGACCGGTCCGGACGCCAATATTCTACCCCAGGAACCAAGGGCGTGTTTGATTTGTGAGCTCCGGAAGGCCTGGCCGGCGAGCCAGGCTCAAGCCAGCCACAGCCAGGCTCGAGAGAGCAGTTGCTCTTGTTTGATTTATTTGTACCAAATGAGCTGTGCTAAGTAAAGAATGTGTTTGATTTGCATATACCAGCGCTTATGCATACCTTGCATCCGGCAACATGTAACCTTACCAACCATCCTTCCCTGCACTCACCTTTGAGTCATTTCGTCGAACACATGCATGGCATCCAACCAACCACCTACGGGTCTGGTGAAGCGGCGGCCAGCCTCGCTCCCGCCGCTGCGCTACCCTGCCTCGCGCATCTCAACGCCGGAGCGGGGAGCCCGCTCACTAGCCGCTCAACGACGGCCCGTCTTGGTGAGCTGACCGCGCTGGTGCGGTGGCGAGTCCGCGGCCAGCCCGCGGAGGTCACCATCACCTACAACAGAGCCTGCCGCTGGGGAGCCGGTCATGACGGCGCGGATTTAACGACGATGGGACACCGGGTGGCAAAGCACCGCGGCAGCTTGACCGGCTGTACCGCTCCACCACCTCCACCACGTCCTCCTCGACGGGAGCTCCGCGGATCGACCTTGCCGCGAGCTGGCCGGGATCCTCGCCGCAGGCACACGACGAGGAGGCGTGTTCAAGGAGGCGGTGGGCGAGAGGAGGTGGCGCTATCCTCACCCGCCTCGTCGCGAGCACGGACGCGCTGGCTCGAAAAACGGAAGCCGGAGCGTCGGACGGGAGCCGGAGAGAGAAGGCTTTTGGTCCGTCGGAGTCCGGGTCGAGGAGTAGTGGAAGGAAATCAAACACCGGTTCCGTGTACGCGGGCGGCTCGGGCCACTAAATTGGCCTGTATCAAACACGCCCCAATACGCCGCTCGTGGCCGCTCTGTACTGCACCAGCACCGCGCGCGCGGCCGGCCGCCTGCTGCGGCGTCGAGAGGTGGCGCGCCGTGCGCGCGCGCGAGAGGAGGATCCCAAGCATAGAGTACTAGTGGTAGTGGTGGTGGCGCTGCGGGTGGTGGACGATGCACTGGCGGCCAGTGCTGGCTGAAGAACTAAGACCGACATTTTTGGAGGGGATCGGAGTGGGTAGGCCAGGGCTGACAGTTAAGGCAAGTTGCTAGCTAGCCGTGTGCAGGTAATCTCACTGGCGAGGCAGCAGATATGTGTGGAAGCATGTTTGGCGTGTAGATGGAGACACCACTCATGGGTTCGCGGGAAAAAGATGGTACCACTTGATTCGATCGATCGTATATGCTTAGCACGATCATTGGCAAATTGCAAACGCGCATGTTCTGGTATAGTGTGCCGACTGTAGTGAAAAGGGTGTTTATCTCGATGATAGCCGGGTTTAGATGCGATCTACTTGGCCAATAGATTACGAAGATTGTACGTACTGTATATATCATGCTCATCATGATGCATCCACTACATGCATCAGATCTATGTACTCGATCACAGATGTATTCCTTCGCATTTGTTTCACCTTGACTCAAAGTAAGGCTTGTGCAGTAGTACGGAGCTCACTCTGCATATGGTACAAACTATTACACCCTAGGGTCACCGACCAGCTACCTAACTGCATTGGCATTTTCTCCTCGATCGTGTGCACAACAACCCTGTTTGGTCCTGGATTACTGCATGCACATGCATGTGGCCCGTGAGGGGATCAGAGTGCATTAGGCAGCATGCATGTTCGCAGAGACGTTTAGGGCACTCCTCCAGCGCGTGCAGCATCACACACTGCACTCTCCTGCGATCCTCTCCCTAGTGTGCCCGGAAGACAAGGGTGTGTGTCCTCGTAGAGGGCACAGCTTGCAACCCCAGCGCGCCTACTTTATTCCGAGTCACCACCGTGACCTTTCTTTAGGGTTAACCTTTCTCGCTCTTTGTGGCTGGAGGGCGCTTCTCGATACGGAGGGAGAGAGAGAGATTAGCTAGGCGAGGGACGCGGACGCCCGCCCGACTGATGCGGGGGAGACCGTGGGTCTGGATCATTTGATTATGGTACCAAGGAATGATCAAGAAAAGATAACTGTGGGACGGATTAGAATATGTGCGTGCATGACCAGAGGGAGTGAGCTTCACACTACACTGACACTTTCAGTTCCTCCAGTCTCTCTTGCATTTTCAGAATATAGCGAGATGCATATGAAAGTAGGTGATTTGACGTGTCTACGCACTGGAGGAAAGGCATATATGCCAGCATGCATGCACTATACTACAGTACGCCGTAAATTAAGGTGGTAAAAGTCACCGGATCCTTCAGTCTTTATCTATCATCACTGCATGAGCTCTGAATTGTGAATAATTCAGACCTGATAATTTCTTGCAGAACAGCGCTAAGCCTTCAAAATCTCTCTACTCCACCAAGAAAACCATGAACTTACTTGCAAAAGCGCGCGTCTCCCTCCTTCCTCGATCGTCCAAGAACACAAGAACATTCAGCTACTACGCCGGCATTGGTGGCTTGAGGCAAGAGAAGGGCGGCACGCCGCTGCCAAAACCAGAAACTGACGCGCCATTTCCGAAACTTGCTTGGGGTCCGGCCGGTCGTCAGTCCAAGCAGGGTCACATACCAGTCCAATCCAGCGATTCACCTCGAAGGCCACGGCCCCATCACCGGCCCCCGAATATTGTAGAGCGGGCAGGCCTGCCGCCGCCGCTGCCCGCGTAGCCTTGTGCCCTATTACTGGCGGGGAGGGTTGGAACTCGGAGGCGCACGCGCGGGCCGGCGCGCATGCCGCGGCTCGCCTCGCCCCCCGCCACCAGTCGCCACGACATGTCAGAGAGAGAGATCGGCCCGGCCGCCGGCCGGCCGGGCTCTTCTTCTCTTCCCCCGCTTGCTTCCACAGGTGTGCGTGCGCGCGGCCGGCCGGGCCGGGGTTTGACCGCCGCGGCGAGCGCGCGCGCGCGCGACGCGAGCCCCTCTGCCGCTGGCCCTTTTTCTTTTCCGCGCTCGCCTGGGAATCTTTCGCTGGATTCGCCGCCGTTGGACGGGACGAACCGTCCGCACAGTACCGGCAAGTGCATGCATGCGTGCGTGGGCGCACGGTTGCATGGCGCGTCGCGTGGCGTGGGTGGGCACCTTATCGGATGCTTCTTCTGATTGTGGATTGATTGAGATCCAAGGAAATGTTGGGCTGCCTGATGGTTTTTAAACGGCTGTGATCCGATCCTGTTCTCTGCATGTTCCGGGGTCAGCTTTCTTTTCAGACTGCTGGATCTATCGGAGGTGCGAAACGGATAGAGGATACCAATGTGGGCCGTGCGTGAATTATTAACACTAGGATATACTACTTACAATTGGTTTAACTGTTACTAGATGTGTGAAAGCAGCAGCTCTCTCCCTGCAATGCATATGAACACACACACACGAGTTGGGCAGCTCAAGAGCCACGCGGGTTAACCTTTCAGTTTGCTGTTGTCAAAACAAAAAAAAAACTTTTCAGTTTGCTAGGTACAACCTTAGAGTTGCCAATAATTTTTTTTTAAAAAAAATCCTCGGGTTCTAATTTCCTGTGTGTGAACGTTGAACCTGTATCGATAATGATGTGCTGACTGATCAAACGTGGCCCACTTTCCTGGCATGAAAAAAGAAAGAAAAACTTTTGGTCCACTTGATAAAGAAATGGGACTTGTGCTTAAGAGAATAGTTAAATTAAACCATGCAATGCAATCGCCTAATAATTTGCATCTTTGACGTTCTAGAACTGGGCATTTCTGGTTGTTGCATTGGTATGTAAATCAATGCAAATTGCACTCAGATAAACTCCACATGTGCTTTCCCAGCCTCACTATATTTTCTTTGTTACTTGAGTGTGCTACTAGTAATACATTTTCAATTAAAAAAAACCTACACAGGATCTTATGTGTCTTTTTCCTTGACCTGTTTAATCCTTAATTAAGAAGCAAAAAAAATGGACTACTCTGCCACCTCTTATAAATACAGACCCTGTACAGCACTTTCACCTCCTCTCAGGTGGTCAGGATATTTTTTCTGGCCTCTTCCTGCAGCGCCCTCTATTCACATTGACCAAACCAAAATGTAGTGCTGCCCCTGAAAAGCTATACCTCCCATCCCCCTATCAGCTTCCAAGTCCCACCTCTTTCATCCTCCTTCCTCCTCGCCAATGCTATCACCGCTCTGATCACACACAAACCTAACCCTCACTGTTCTACCCCCCTAGATGGCTTCCGCCAACAACTGGTTGGGCTTCTCGCTCTCCCGCCAGGACAACCACCAGCAGGCTAATCAGGAAAGCTCCCCTGCTGCCGCCGGCATCGACATCTCCGGTGCCACCGACTTCTATGGCCTGCCGACGCAGCAGGGCTCCGACGGGCATCTCGGCGTGCCGGGCCTGCGGGACGATCACGCTTCCTATGGCATCATGGAGGCCTTCAACAGGAGCCATCAAGAAACCCAAGGTGAGGAGCGCGAGGCTGCGTCGTCGACGACCTCCAGTTTCTGATCCCTTTCTCGTCTTTATATCGTATGGTGCACACTACTATTCCATGGTTTCTCTCTTTTTTTCTCCCACGGTTTCCTTGATATTTGATGTGGGTGCGCCAACAGATTGGAACATGAGAGGTCTGCACTACAACGGCGGCGCGTCGGAGCTGTCGATGCTCGTCGGGTCGAGCGGCGGCGGCAAGAGGGCCGTGGAGGACGGGGAGCCCAAGCTCGAGGACTTCCTCGGCGGCAACTCGTTCGTCTCGAGCAAGACCAATCCGGCGCTACCTCTTCTCCGGGGTCCCGATGGCCAGTAGCACCAACAGCAACAGCGGGAGCAACACCATGGAGCTCTCCATGATCAAGACCTGGCTCCGGAACAACCAGGTGCCCCAGCCGCAGCCTCCGGCCCCACATCAGGCGGCGCCGCAGCCCGAGGAGATGAGCACCGACGCCAGCGCGAGCAGCTTCGGCCGCTCGGATTCGCTGGGGAGGAACGGCACGGTGGCGGCGGGAGCTCGCAGAGCCTGGCGCTGTCGATGAGCACGGGCTCCCCAGCACCTGCCCATGGTCGTGGCCGGCGGCACCAGTGGAGCGGCGGCCTCGGAGAGCACGTCATCAGAGAACAAGCGGGCGAGTGGCGCCATGGATTCGCCCATCAGCGGCGCGATAGAAGCCGTCCCGAGGAAGTCCATCGACACGTTTGGGCAAAGGACCTCTATATACCGAGGTGTAACGAGGTTAGAACATTGATTAGTTTGTGTCTTCGATACATATTGTTCTTCTTCTTTGTTCATTTCAAATTGGTCTAGTATAGACCTCTACTGTTAGTTAGTAGAAAATAACAATGATGACCTAGCTTGTCGAGCGCGATCGATCCATCGAGAACATATGAACTATCATCAGATCTAAGCTAGCTAGCAAATATTAATAATGCAATCTCTCGAGGAAGCAGCCATGCTATTTTGCTTTTGCTCATATGATACTTGAGAAATACTGGTGGTTAATTTAGAAGTAGGCTCTTTGTTTACTAGGAAGCACACTTTTCTTTTACCAAGGAAGTGTATGGGATACCAAAGTAGTTTTTAATTTCATATGATGTGATCATGGTTCATGACAGCTATATATGCCATTGATCACTTAGGTTGTGAAGTACCCATGTATGTACAACCTCATTGACTAATAAATAATAATCATGAAGATTGAATTGGTTGTTCACTTTGTTCTAGAGTGCATATTATTGCTTTTACTCTGTTCACCAATGAACATCGGAAGCTATATATTTGCAATGCAAGTGTATTTTTTCTTAGCTTCGGGGTATTTTAAAATTTAGCTAGACCTATTTACAGTTATAAAAACAAATGTGTTTTGAATGTACTATAAGGATCGATCTGAATTTTTATTGTTTGTTATCCTATTTATTTTTTGTTTGTGCACAGACATAGATGGACAGGACGTTATGAGGCTCATCTCTGGGATAATAGTTGTAGAAGAGAAGGGCAGAGTCGCAAGGGTAGACAAGGTAATGAAATATGTACCCATAATTACCGTTGTCCTCTACGACACTAGAAAATATATATACAGTATATATGTACACCTTGAGCTACTGATAGAACATTGTGTCTTCTGTTCCACTCAACTTAACATTCTGGCTTTACATGCATGTTGTCTATACGGGAATGACATCAACATTATTGTGCAGTTTATCTTGGTATGCATTATCTCTCTTTCCCTTGCATTTAATTTATTCCATCGAATAGATCTTTCCATCTTAATGATCGCACCTTGTCATGGTATTTATGTACACTTAATAGGTGGCTATGACAAGGAGGACAAGGCAGCAAGGGCTTATGATTTGGCAGCTCTCAAGTATTGGGGAACTACTACAACAACTAATTTCCCGGTAAGCAAACTTCCAATATATGTTTTTTCTGTCTAATAATAAAGCATTGCTATTTGTTCGATTTTCCTAAAAAATATTGTGTTAATTAATCAATGTGCGTGCTTCTTGATTGCACTAGTTATTTTTGTTTCACCAACATTTTATTGCTGCAGATAAGTAACTACGAGAAAGAGGTAGAAGAAATGAAACATATGACTAGACAGGAATATATTGCGTACCTAAGAAGGTAGTATTTGATGCTTATTCACATTTCAAAGTTCAAATCTTGATTGGATGATTAAGCTAAATGTAATATGATTCAATACAAATACAGGAATAGCAGCGGATTTTCTCGTGGGGCATCAAAGTATCGAGGAGTAACTAGGTAACTCAATCGCATATATGTACAACATAATACACACTCTTGATATGGTCTATATATAATTAACACGATATTATTAGAGTTTTATCAAAAACAAATTAATTTTATCAGTGATGAGCTGCACAATGTTTTATTTCTGATCTTGTACTGAAATAATATTTCATCAAGCAGACACCATCAGCATGGAAGATGGCAAGCAAGGATAGGGAGAGTTGCAGGAAACAAGGATCTCTACTTGGGCACATTCAGTAAGCTAGCATTCTTTAATTTTATTTTCTTCCCTTTTGTTTTGTTTGGAGACTCATCGATCGACGATCGTGAGCTACTTATTATGACCCATGAAAACCAATTTGCTCGCTTAATGAAGATTCTTAAAACTAATGACTACGCATAGTGTTATATCCCCAAGATCTAAGTCATAGACCCGTACTTGTTTAGTCAAATTTCTTGAAATCTTCGTCTCGTAGAACTGAAGATTAGATATTCTATATGTTGCCCTATGGGGGCATAAAATAGTGATCGCCGCATTAACTATGTCCCAAATGTACCTTTCCAAGTTTTTGTCTCAAAGTTGTCTGAGAAAATCGGGACATGGGGTCAAAGGCTCGAGTAGAAAACCCTAGTACTTTGAATCACACAGTTTGCACACCGTACCCTCCATGCATGCAATATGCAACACACACATATATATAGCTGCCCTGCTGTGCTAGGACCTGGTGGTGTGACCCTGCATCGGGAAACAACCCTAATCATGCATCCTAATCGTCATGCACATCATTCCCTCGTACGTAGGCACCGAGGAGCAGGCGGCGGAGGCCTACGACATTGCCGCCATCAAGTTCCGCGGGCTCAACGCCGTCACCAACTTCGACATGAGCCGCTACGACGTGAAGAGCATCCTCGAGAGCAGCACGCTGCCTGTGGGTGGCGCGGCCAGGCGCCTCAAGGACGCCGTGGACCAGGTGGAGGCCGGCGCCACCATCTGGCGCGCCGACATGGACGGCGGCGTGATCTCGCAGCTGGCCGACGCCGGGATGGGCGCCTACGCCTCCTACGGCCACCACGGCTGGCCGACCATCGCGTTCCAGCAGCCGTCGCCGCTCACCGTGCACTACCCGTACGGTCAGCCGTCGCGCGGGTGGTGCAAGCCCGAGCAGGACGCCGCCGTGGCCGCCGCCGCGCACAGCCTGCAGGACCTGCAGCAGCTGCACCTCGGCAACGCCGCCGCCCACAACTTCTTCCAGGCGTCGTCGAGCTCGACGGTCTACAACGGCGGCGGTGGCGCCAGCACCGCGGCCGGGTACCAGGGCCTCGGCGGCGGCGGCTCCTTCCTGATGCCGTCGAGTACCGTCGTGGCCGTCCAGGGGCACAGCAGCACGGCCAACCAGGGGAGCACCTGCAGCTACGGGGACGACCATGATGGGAAGCTCATCGGGTACGACGCCATGGCGACCGCCGCAGGCGGGGACCCGTACGCCGCGGCGAGGGGCGGGTACCAGTTCTCGCAGGGCTCGGGATCCACGGTGAGCATCGCGAGGGCGAACGGGTACTCCAACAACTGGGGCTCTCCATTCAACGGCATGGGGTGACGACGAGACGACGGAAGAAGAAGAAGAAGAGGGGCAGGGGGCGCTAGTGGGGTTAGTGATAGGGGATTAGCTAGCAGAGAATGATCAAGTCTAGGTTAGAGTCATATCGTTGCTGTGTTTTTTCGACGTACTCAGGTTTCTGGTTCTGCGCACAATTAACCCGTGCATGCACGTGAAAGGTGTGCTGCCTCTCTGGAAGCTGGTAATGGCAGGTCAGGGTAAGTAAAGTTAGCGTTGTAAGTTTACCCTGACGTGCTGTTAGTTTTGGGTAGTTTCAGAAGGTCCAGTTGATCTCTTCACAAGACTCACTCATCGTACGTGGTGCTATGAGAATAACTTTATCATTTTTTTCTGGTCACATTTATTATTTTAGTCTTACTATGTTCCTTTATCTGCAGTTACTTCCTGTACCCCTGTAGTTATTGAGGACCATTCCATGCATTCAAAAAAAAAAAGTTAACGGGCAGGGTTTATCGTGCTAGAGACATCAACTCCAGCGTGTGTGTTCTGCGAAATGGTGGCAGAGAAGAGCAGTTGATCGTCGAGTGCATGCATGCTATAGTAAGCATTAGAATAAGAGAATTGAACTGAGGACAAGTCAAAGGGCTAGGGAAAGAATTTCAACAACCTGCCGTACCAACCTATACCAGTTGAACTTGTCTGTCGTTCGTCAAACGTTGCCGTGAGGGGAACTGAACTTCTGCTAAGATTGCCATCGCTATACATACACAATCACCGCATCCTCCATATGCCACCTTGAGGGGAGGCATGGCAGCCACCACTGCCGCACGGCGGCCGCACCCATGCACGGGTCATGCTCGACAACGAAACCTTCAACGCTAGCAGTGTCAGCTGGTCTTTACACACTGTGGCCGCCCTACTACGTTATCATGTGAGTTTGTACGTACCTTAGCAATCACTGCACTGTAGCTACAGCGTACACGCCATGAATACATTTTACCGGCGTTAATTATATACATCTGGTCGCGTTAATTACTACGGTGCAGTGCTGCTGACCCGTAGGTAGCCCTCCCAACAAAACATACTACTTGTATTTATATATTTTTCTTCTACTACTAGCAAATTAAGCCAGTTTAGCTTGGGCTAGCAATTTTTAAAGGCAATACTCCAATATAGCACGTTTAGACTATTCAAAGTCAGAGTTTTTCAATTTTAACTACGAATATTGAAATAACTAGAAAGATTAATTAGATGAAAAAAAATATATTAGTAGATTTATTGTGAAACCAACTATTGTGTAACATTTTCTATTTGAAATAAATTGAAAAAACCTAAACTTAGCTATTTCTTAGAACGGAAAGAGAGTATAATGTTTTAGTTCATAATTCTTAGTTACAAAGTTAACATGATTAGTGCTTTTCGGAAAGCATAGTTGGGGGTGTTTGGATGACTGGGACTAAATTTTAGGGTATGCTTGGTTTCCCTGGCAAAGTTTGCCTTGCCTGCGTATAGACACTGGAGCGGAGAAGTTGTTTGGTTTTCTTGCTGCACCATCTGGGGGACTGCACGAACATTGCTTGCTGAATCGAGCTAGCCGAAACAGCTCTTCGCCAAGAGCAGGGCAAGGCTTGCGTTGCGTCAAAGCAAAGCTAGGCAATACTCTCCCAGCTACCAAGCTGATCTTTAGTCCCTGTCACATAAGATGTTTGGTACGTACTAATTAGAAGTATTTAGACTAATTACAAAACCAATTATGCATATGGAGACTAATTCAAGATATGAATCTATTAAGTCTAATTAGGCTGTGATTTGACAATGCGATGCTACAGTCAACATAAGCTAATGATGGATTAATTAGGCATAATATATAGGTCCGTCTTGCGAATTAGCCTCCATCTGTGTAATTAATTTTACAATTAGCTCATGTTTAGTCCTCCTAATTAGCATATGCAGATTTAGATGTGACAGGGATTAAACTTTAGTCTCTGAATCCAAACACCCCTGGTTTGCCCCCCTCCCCTCGCACTCCATCCTATTTCTACCGTTTTCTCCATTCCTATATTTTTCATTCATTTGTTCCAAACATGTATGTTTTTTTTGCGAAAAATAGTATTTTGTATTAATATGAAAAAGTGAATAGCATTGAAGCATTTAGAGAAATGGGTAGTTTAGATGTGTATTTAAGTTTTACCTGTATTTATTTATTTATACAATTAGAGATGAGTAATTTGTATGCAAATTTAGAGGTTTACTTTAATTTAGTTATTACTCATAGTGAAAATAGATAAGTAATTGAAGAAAATCGAATCTAATAGCTATTGTTGTCAACAATGATTGAGTCAGTCGGTTTTTTTAAAAAAAAATTGTGTGTGAATTTGGAGAATCTATCTCTTTCCGGCATTACGTAAGAAGTGGCTTCTGTAGCCCGAACTGCCCGGCCTGCACCGACCCACGAACCATATCGGCAGACCGGGTCGTGACGGTTCAGCCGAGCCGCTTTCACGAACAAGTAGTACGGCCCCAGCCCCCAGGCGGCTTTCCTGGCCTCCACGGACCACGGCTCCACCCCAAGGACTCCACCTTCCCCTTCCGCCGCAACCCGCCGTTCTTCCTCCTCCCGTCGTCGCCCTCGTCCCCTCCCGTGCTAGCGCGGAGCGGGGATCCATCCGTTCGATTCTTCCTTTGCTGGTAAGGAAGTCCTAGCTTGCTTAGGCGCATTGTTCTTGGGGCCGAATTTTTTTCCCATTATTTTTCGTGGGTTTTAACTGAACCCTAATGCTCCTCGTAAGGTCCGCCGCCTGCACGCGATGTTCCCCTGTCACGGAGTGGCTACTGCGAATCCTCATCTGCTTGGCGCTCCTGCCGTGAGCCGGTATGCTTCTCCCGCGAGGCCGTCTTTGCGTGCCAGACCGGCTTTTCTGAGCCTGCGGGATCCTGCATTTCATCGTGAGCAGAAATCCTTCGCTTTGAGAGGTAAATTCACTTTATGTTCTTCTTTATGGGCAATTATACTGGTGTGAGTGAGTGTTGCTTATGCAAGCACTTCGCATTGAGGATGTTATCTTTTCTAAGAAAATGTGTTCATGCCTGTACATTGCGTTGAGGAGGTTATATTTTCTATGAAAATGCAATCCAATTCATATATATATTCAGTGCCCTAGTCACAACTGGACAGCATTCCTTGAATTATTACTCCCTCCGGTTCCATATTAGAAGTCGTTTAGGACAGCGACACGGTCACCAAAGCACAACTTAGACTTCTCTTTTCTATAAAAATCTTTATTGGAAAGTTACATATGTATATTCTTATGAAAGTAATTTTCAAGACAAATCTATTTATATGATTTCACATTTTCAAACTCAACGACTTAAAAGTTATTCATGATTTATATTCCCAATGTTTGACTCAAATCTTGTCCGAAACGACTTCTAATAGGGAACCGGAGGGAGTATGTGGGTATGCAGTATGCTTGGGGTAATTATGCTGCACTTATTGGCTTATTGTTACCTCTGAAGCTCTATCTCGAATTCTTGATTAGCAAGACTGTTAATCCTTTCTTAATAGAGTTTTGTGGGAAGAATTGCTGTAGTTTTCCATTACCTCTGAAGCTCTATTCCGCAACTATTGACTGCCTTTATTTTGAGACATCTTAGCTTTACTGTATTAGGTGCTCCAGACCAATTTGTTAGCATTTGTTTCGTTTGAAAAAAATGGAAAATTGCATGGAAAGGTCCTCACGTCAACAAAGTTGCAAACTGAAAATTCATATCTACTTTATTGTGATGAGTATTATGAAATTCTACTTCATTTGCAAGTTTGCAACTATCATTGCGAATCCTAAGTACTCTTTCAAGTTATAATGAGTAGTTGCCTGTTTTTCTCTAATTGATTTAGTAGGTAGTTATTTGTCTCTCTAATTGATCAAGTAGTTTCTTACTTGTCTCTAATAATTGATTGAGTAGTTTCTTACTCGGCTCTAATTGATTCATCCTTTCTGCTAAAGTTATCTACATTTGTGGTGAATTATCTCAAAATGTAAGCCTTCTTCCTTTGCCAACGATGATGTTGGAATTCTTGTTGATCTTCATATGACATTATGACAATAATTTTCTTCATTTCAGCTGGTGCAGATTTTCAACGCCATGTTCTATCTTCATCCTTTGCAAAGTACGATACCATCAAGGGCATCAAGCCACTGCTGCCATCCCCCAAATTGCGCCCAAGACCTCAAGTTGGTTGCCAAGCATCTTTAGCATCATTCAGCTATCCTGAGTTAACTTCCAAACCTAAATGGTGGTGGAGATCCCTAGCATGTGTACCCTATCTTCTGCCACTGCACAACATGTGGGGACACGCAGATGCCATCTACCAGCTTCATCCATACTTGCAAAGATTTAGCCTGCTTTATGCCTTCATCGATACAATGGCTCTACTCCCTGGGTGGCTTTTTCTGGTGATCTTCATGACCATATACTTCTTTGTCGTGAGGCGGAAGTGGTCGCCACACTTCTTGAGGTTTCATGTCATATTGGCTATCCTGCTCGACACAGGCTCACAAGCTCTGGCCACTGCAATCAACTGGAGTCCAAGCATAGTTTTTCAGGGTAAGCCAATGGCATATTTCTGGATGACAGTGGCCTTCATTCAGATCTTCACGGTTGTTGAGTGCATGAGGTGTGCACTTTCAGGGGTGTATCCAAACGTTCCATTTATATCTCACACGGCGTTCATCCATTCAGATCTTAACCTGTTCAGGTAGTTAATGCAAAGTGCATTTTTTGGAATTAAGAGGTGCTGAATGAGGCTGGTGAGTAAGAGCTTTGAACGTGCTAGGTATTTTGGGAAGAAAAGATTACAGAGAGAGTGTAATTGTTACTCTTCACTGCATGAGAGAGTGTAATGTTTACTCTTCACTGCATGTCAACTGCCAGTGCTGTTAACTGCATGTCTCTGAGTGTAACTGTCGCTCTTCACTGCATTGCTGTCAGTGCTGTTGATTGAAGGTCTTTGGGAGTGTGTTACTCTTCACTGCATTGTTGTCAATTCTGTTAACTGCATTTCTCCAAATTTAAGCTTGAGTGGCATCAGACTTCGGCCCTTTATTCTTCCTTCCATCCACTTCGACGGCTAAGTGCTGAAATTTAAACAGATGCAAGCATATCGATTGATTTGTGCATGGCATTTGTTCTACATATTCTAATCATGTGCTGTTTGAGTCAAGTTATTATTTGAGCTTCGTTTAGCATGCAAATGGTTTTATTTGAATCTTGATGCGCCCAGTCATTACAACCTGAATGGTTTTATTGTTCAGATTTATTGTTTAGATGATGGGGCACCGCCGCAGAACATTAGGAAACGGAGCTGGTCCTGCCCCTGCCCCCGCTGTTGTGATTTGTGATGCGCCATGAGCATAGCTGAGGACGTCGGTGGCTCAGCTCCTGACGTGCAACAAGCACTTCTCCATGGAATAGGAACAGGCATACTACAAATATACTGAATTTGCTGGATGGAGTGCGAAAGTAAGCAATTGCCGAATGACTATTACAAAACAAGTATCTGCCACCTTAGATGTTGATATATTCGCTGCAAAAGTATAGCCTTGGGCTTTTTGCCCAGGTACCCTCTTTCTGCTATGGCCTACAATTCTATAGAAACATATCCCTACAAATGTATAGAAAGAATAAATAAGGCCGGTCGATGCTCAAGATGCGCTCGATGGCTTTGCTGTTCTCATTTCAGACCTTCTGATCGAGCTCGGACTGTGAGGACAGTATCCCGTGCTTCTGAGTTTTCTCGCTTGGTGTCGAGTAAACCTGGCGCTCTTTCCCTCCAGGTTTCGACGATGCGTTCCCATACCAAATCATGCCGATCACAGCCAGAAGCATGCCAAGGGCGACGTGGAAATTGAGGCCCTCTTTCCCAAAGAAAAGGAAGCCCAAGGTCAACACGAGAATCGTCTTCATGTGGCCTAGAACTTGGAATGAGACAGCTGTGAATCTTCCGATGCATATGAATTGACTTAGGTTGGTCCCAACAGCAATTATGCATGACAACACGATGAAGAACTGAAAAATTCAAACATGACAAGAAAATTAGAATGTCTTGCCCAGGTTGGTCATGCCAGCAACAAAGAGAATTATGATTCAAATCATATACCACAAGCTCATCTCAGTGGATTGTGTTGATGGTTAAAAATACTGTAGAAGTTGAAAATAGATTATTTCCTACATGTCTAAGAAGCATCAATATGAAGCAATATGCTATTTCTTATGGTCAAGCTAAACTACTATCAGTATCGAACACCCTGAATATTACTTTGGGAAAAAAAGGCTCGAAGTCATCTTCAATCGGTAACCCCAGTGCCAGACATCATTACTTAGTCTTGGCACCAAATCCACTGCCTAATATTATTCATTGTTCCAAGCTACACTAATCACCAAAAGATCTTGAAAACCTAGCTCAGATGGAACCATTGACAAGTATGAATCTTTCTCCCTCCAATCACAATAAAAATGATGCTTTTGGGACAAATGTGGTCTAATTTTATTTAGATTGGGCACAAAAGACACGATATCTTGCATTGAAAAATATCTTTGATAGCACTATAACCTTGAAATTATCTGGTTTTATAAGCATATGATGAAAGTTATGCTCAAACATGTGATTCTGGACCAGGTCCCAAAAGGAGAGGATGTATAGTGCCGAACTAGAAGAACTGAAATACATGGGTTCGTCATGAAAAAATTTGCAAAGAAATAAAATAAAGTGCAAATCTGATTCAGAATATCCATCACATACCGTAACTATTGATGTGTAATTAAAAGTATCAACTCTTTTGTTGGTCAGCCAGAAGTCCACAAAAGGCCCCAATACTAACAATGATGCTGCCTGACCTGGAGCAGTATGACCTAAGAGGTTGAATGAGCCAAGCGAATACTTTCGCTGAAGGTGATGAACATACTGCAGCACGGAAGAGGAGATCAAATTTAAAGTGATAATATAACATAAAATTCTGTTGTGAAAGTGAAGGGTGCACACGGGCCACACAAGTTAAATTAAACTTAATCAGGTCAAAAAGGTTGAACTTTATTTAGTTATTACTAAATTTCTCTTCAAACCTAACAAGACACCCAACATATTCTTCTGCTAACTTAGACCTCCAGGAACAGAGAGAAAATTCAGACTTCAGTATAATTCACCAGAAAATTTGAACATTTCCTACACAATACTCTATTAGAAATTATAAAATTCAAACTGCTAAGTTAGAAGCCATCAAAGCCAAGCTTTAAGTAAGGGTTAAAGCAGGATCTGTCATTAGGGAAAATAGATTTCACAGATATATGCATATCAAAGAACATGTTCTAACATCAAGAATACTCACATGCTGTTGTAGTGCTGTGCTCCAAACAGCTATTACTGCAGCTAATAACCCTTGAGAGTTCACACTAACATCAGTGACAGTACATACAGCAACGCCTACCAGAACAAGCACTATGCTTAGCTTTGTATCTCTTGAGTAACGGACTTTGTCAAATATGATTTCCAGAAGGCATAACACTGGGATGATACACAACTTTGCAATCTGAAAAGCAAGGCACATAGTTTATTATATACATTTTCACTCTAACAATATAAAATACTAATGTTACTGTTGTCACCTGATAGAATCCAACAGAGTTCCACATCAAACTAACATTCATCCCAACAATGGATAGGCTTGCAAAAATGACAAATTTTACAAGTTCTGGTAATGGCAAATAGGATGGTTGAATGTATCCTAGCCATTTCATCACTAATGTCATCAATGTGGTGGTTGCAAAATGAAGTCCAGTCAATGTTGTTGCTGTACAAGCAAACAGTAGAAAACAACATTAGTACAAGACATATGACAGATTTTCTTCATAATCATCATATTCCAATTCTAAGATAGAAGTGACAACACACATGGAAAACACGAATAAGGATTACAGCACTGGAAGTGTCTTACCAAAACTATAACCATGTGTTGCCATTAAGGCTTTGTTGACCATGATGATACCAACTGATGTTACAACATTGAACATCCATGCTCCAGCATCTAATGCTGCTTTCCTCTCCGCCTTGCTTCCTGGTGCCATATCTTCTTGACATGTAGAGTCCAACCCAATTTTGCTAAGTATCGGATCGACAATCACCTTCCACACGAATTGCAATTGAAAGTCAGTTTGACAACATGTTGACATTTGCACTCATAAACGAACAGGTGGCATCAAATACAAGGAAACACACGAAAACTGTGGATCTCTCGTTTTGGGCCTACTTTGCAAAAGAACTTCTCCATAAATTAGCGAATGCGAAAAGGTAAATTTAAAAGAAATACACGTAATGTCTAAGTATCAAGTAGTGAGGACCAGAGGTGATAGAAGAAACATCATCAAATTACTAGACAAGCTTAACAAATGGTATCCATAGATATCAGTGCCAACTACCCATATAAGCCCGTCATCTGCCCTCGCTAGATCTGCAATTTTACAGCCTTAGGAAACCAAGGGCATGTTGACGAATCGGAGTAGCAGCGTGGGGGGCATGAGGTTCAGTTGAACCCAGGGACAGACAAGTATCAGAAATGGGTGTACACAAGTACGTCTTCGAAAAAGAAAATCGAACTTGGTGGGTAGAATACTTGTATAATTGGGTCCAGATCCGAATACAAACAGCTTTAGGGGATTGGGGCGCTCCGTTTCCAACAGCAGAAAGAGATGAGACGGGGGCGGGCATACCTGGTTGGTGCTCGTCGCCGGCGAAGGGCCCGGCGAGGACGTGCTGAAGGGCGTCGCCGCTCGCACCGTCGGCGCCGACGCGCCGCCAGGAAAGGACGGCCACGACCCACGAGAGAGGGAGGGAGGGGAGGCAGAGGAGGAGGTGTGATTCTGTGATTGGGTGAAGTGGTGAACGCGCTCGGGCGTCGGCGTCTCGTCTCGGTCGGGCTCTCGCCTCTCGGTAGATCTCTGCAATCGCTAGCTAGGCCGGACGGCCCGGACCTACGGTCCAACGCGGCTACGCCTGTGCCAAAAATAATAAAATAAAATAAAATGCGGCTACGCTTACAAACAGTATTGAGATGGCGCATAATCTTACAAACAGTATAAATAAATTACCGAGACACTAATAACAGGATGATACTCAACATATAAGCTAGATTATCATGCATCGCAATTCACAAAGTCCTTAGCAATCCGCGGCAAGTATCGAGATGGCGTCGTAAATTGTAACTAAATAATCATGTGATGGGGACTCAAGGATAGCCGAAGAACAATGTGAAAACCCGCGTAAAGTATCGAGATGACGTTGTAAGTTGTAATTAAATAATCATGTGATGCTTGGGACTGAATGATAGCCGAAGAATAATTTGAAGTCTTAGGAACTACTACTCCGTACACTATATCTACATGCATAATAATAATGATGCACTAAAAAACTCAAAACAATCTACAATTTTATTTGCAACGTAGTGAGCAGAAAGAACTATTGTACACAAGAGATAAAATAGAGATTGTGATATCTAAACTTTGCATCAAAGGTCAAATTTGCCTCTCAACTTTTATATTGACCAATCTAGCCTCTCAACTTTTATTTTTGATCAAACCCGTCCTTTATGCTAATATAGAGCTCCAAATTAGCATGGAACTGATGAGAAAAAGACTTTTATACCTTTGATTTTTTCTTTTCGTCTTCAATTTCTACAGACAACATGATCCAAAATAAATATGAGCAAAATAAATTCGTGTGAGTATACGCATAGCTCAAAAGAATATGAGTAGACACATTTTTTTTAGAAATTGTATTTTTTGTGTAGGAACATGCATGGCTTAAAAGAGTATGAGTAAATATAATTTCTAAAAATTATATTCTATCGTATGAGTAAGATTGTGTGTATGTGTGTTAAGGGAGTATGAGCGGATAATGTTTGACTAAAAACTAAGGGCAAAACTAACTTTTGCATTAGTCTCGTGCTAATATAGAGCACCACATTATAAGAACAAGTATGACTCCAGCAGTTGATCTACCAAACAGTTTTTCAAAGAGAAGTTATTCGTTGCTAATCCTGTAAAGTGATATTTGAAATGAACCAAGAGGCTGGAAGCTATAAAAAGTAGCCTTTTCTGACTATGTGAATTCATTCTCCATCCCGATTTTGAGAAGTTAAAAAATAAAAAATACTTTCAACCACATAGTCACTTATGTCAGAAAATCTAATTAGATGAGCTATACCAAACATACCTCACTTACCGTAACACTCCGTTTCAGTTGCAACCCCGGAACTCCAACTGCCACAAGTGCGAGCCGCAAGTCCTTTTCATGGCATCTCACTTGCAGAGCACCAGCACGCCCGCACCTCGTCTCAGTGGGATGTCGCCGTGCAACCAACCGGGTTGACCGCTCATCGTCCAGCCAAAACACCCCCGTGCGACCGTGCTTGAGTCCTAGAGACCGAGAGCCAGAAGTGCTCGCTGAAGTGCTGAACCCACCCGCAAACCGCAGCGTAGCGTAGTGGTTTGGTGCCGAGCTCACTTCAGACGCTGAGACGCCTGCCCCACTGCTCCGGCAGCCGGGCGCGGCCGATGCGACGCGTCGCTGCCTGCACAAGCGCACAAGTGCGCGCTGTCCTTGGCGTCCGAGATGGCGAGATGCCACGCGCGCCCTCCCCAACCGCTGCAAATCTAGCACTAGTTTGATGACAAGGGCAGAGCAGCTGCAGCTTGCCCTTTGAGGATCTCGTTGCTGTCGAAATCCAAGAATGCTGTTCATCCGGCCAGTGCTTACACGAGAACGCAATATGATTGTGAATCACAGTCTCAGATTATTTGGTGCGCTGGATGGCTTTGATTCAGCACCAAAAAGCTAAGACTTCTTTTTTTTTCAATTGAGTAGGATTCACACATGTGCAGATCGATCTAACTGGTGAGAGCATGTCTGTGTGTTCGATGTTGTGCTCCACATTTCTTCTCCTGTGCTGGGTCGACGACTCATGAGTTTTCTAGCTTTTTCATTTGCCGTGCACTGACTGGTGGCGTGGACGGGTCCGTCAGTGATTTGGTCTTCAACCTCAAAAGCTCTGAAAATGATGACGGCGCCTTTTTACCAACCTGTCATCGTCAACCCCAACGCCCACGAGGTGCCATGCCACATCGATCCCCTGAAGAAAAAGGTAGCCGGTAACCTATCTAGAATTCTGATTATGAAATTCAGAATGCGAATCACTAGTAAAGCGACATCTTTTTTTTTGTCTGAAAAGAAAATCACGCTGCTTGTGCATATCGATCATCCTATGAAGTCTGGACTCAGGAAACTGATGCTATCATTTTCCAGAATAAATGAAATCGATGCCCATAATTCGAACGCAATTTCCAGCCGTCGCGTGCAAAGTGGCTACAGAGGTGTTACTAACACCTACTAGATGCCGCCGCCGATCTCCAGTGGGGTCGTGTGTGGTCGTACCCAGAACTGAACAGCCCAACTGCTCCAGCTTTCAGTCTTTCTGACAGCATGCCTGAACTACCGCGTCTTCCTTCCCTGACCCCTCCGCTTCCCGCAAAGCGAAAGCGCCACCCGCGCTGCCCCCCATTGATGCCTTCCTCTCCTCCTCAACAGGCTCCACTCATGCAACCCCCCACTCCAAGGCACACCGACCACACTGCCAGTACTGCCTGCACCTCGCCAGCGACGGCGAAGCTGCACAACGATAGAATGCCCTGAGAGAGGGAGGTTGCTGTCCGCTCCACTGGTCACTTGTGTTTCTTTGTTCCTGTTCGCCTTCCTTGCTCCTGCCATGGAGCTAACCATGCATCCCTTAGGTGCCTGAAGAATTGCATAGCCTGATCGGTGATCAGCCAGGAAAAGGTCCATCACTTTATTTTTCTCTTTTCGGTGCAAAAAATATGTCTCTGCTCTGCTCTTTTCGTTTGTTCAGATTGAAATGCTGCTTGTTCAGGTTAGCCTTGTGCTTCAATTTCGCACCTATATTGGTAGTGTGTTCGTCAGCTTCCAGTTGATAGTGTCCATTAGGTTTGCGATTTGTTTCTTCATCGTGACATTTTCAGTTGTATTTAGAGTTCTAGATGAACGTGATACAGTGGTACTACTGCTAATCTTACACTTGCATGGTTAATAACCAACTCACTCACAAGCTCAAACGAATAGGCAGTTTTTACTTGTTAGAAGATCATCAGTTCGTCATCGGTCGTGGATTGGACAGGCCCAAATCGACTTTTTGATTAGGGTTCAGATGTTGTTGATGCTTTTGCATAAACGACAGACAGGGTTCGGTACCAGCCAACAGTACAAAAGCATACTTCTGTAGTTTTGTTATATGGTCTTGGGTTTGGTGGTCATAATTTCAGAATAACAATTTTTCAATGCTTCTGATGTCAAAGAGTTAAGTCTTTTTATTTTCCTCGGAATGAGACACATCAACTAGTAGCTGTTGCTTCAGAACCCACACATTATATCTCTCCTTTACAAAAGCTTGGTGGATGGAATGGAGAAGTGCTACTGTTCAGTTCTAGGACTTTTTATCTTTAGCAGCTGGTAGGCAAAACGTGAAAACCAAACTAGTGCAGTTGTTGGGGGCCTTGGGGTTCATACATAAAGCAAGAGCATCATGCAAACCTAATTGGCTTGGCCACAACAATGCTGACAGAAGTTGTTAACGTAAATCTTTGTTTACATTCTTTGTTCATGCATGTTGTTTAAACGAAAGATTACCTTCATTGGTCAGGTTAAGCTGACACTTGCTTACAGGAAAAAAAAAAGTTGTTGGTGATTATTTTCACACAAGGGAGGAGCTGAAGCAGAAGCAAGCATCGAGTGAACAATGGCTGAAATGGAAGAAGCCCTGAGATCCTGCATGGAGCGCCTGGTCACTGCTCGAGAAGAGCGGGAGCAGATCATCGTGGAGGCAGCCAACGAGATATCCTCGGAGAAGAGGAGAGTGCGGGAGCTCCAGCAGAAGCTGGAGGACGCGAACAAGAAGGCCGCGAAGCTCGCTGCCGAGAACAACAACCTCCGCAAGGCCGTCGACGCCAAGGACGCGCTGATCGGCGAGCTGAGGCAGTCCGAGGCGGCCGCGGGCGGCAAGCTCGCCGACGCGACGGCGAGGCTGGAGTCGGCGCAGAAGCAGGCCGCGTCGCTGCAGTACGAGGTGCGCATGCTGCAGAAGGAGCTCGAGGTCCGGGGCCAGGAGCGGGAGTACGACCTCAGGTCCGCCGACACCGCGCGCCGGCAGCACGCGGAGCACCTGGAGCGGATCGCGGCGCTGGAGGCCGAGTGCCAGCGGCTGCGCGCCATGGTCCGCAAGCGGCTGCCCGGGCCGGCTGCGATCGCCAAGATGAGGGACGAGGTCGATCAGCAGCAGACCCCCGCCGCCAGCCCGCGGCGGCTGCGCCCCGCGACGCCGTCCTCGCCGCGGTCGGTCCCGCCATTCTCACCGCCGCCGCGGACCCCGTCGCCGCGGCGGTCGGTGTCGGACGCCGAGGGCCACGCTGCGTCCAGGCTCCGCGCCGTCGAGGAGGAGAACAGGGCGCTGAAGCAGGCGCTCGCCAAGAGGGAGGGCGAGCTCCAGTTCGTGCAGATGAAGTACGCCGACGAGGCCTTCAAGCTGACGGTGGTGCAGAGGCAGCTCAAGGAGCTGACGGAGGAGAACAAGCAGCTGACCGATGCTAACTGTGAATCAGAGTCTTGGGCTTCTGCTCTGATTTCTGAACTGGAGCAGTTCAGGGCTGCCAAGCAGGACGGTGCATCCACCATGGCATCATCTGAGATGAACTTGCTCGACGATTTCGCAGAGATCGAGAGAATGGAGATGGCGTCTGGTGATCTGAAGGCCAATGTGCCACGTGCATCTCTGAAGAAGGCGGATGTGACACCGGTTACGCCAGAGAAGAGTGGCAATGATCCTGCCATGAATGGTACCATTCCCAACGGCCATTCTGAAAGGGTTCAGGATATTTGGAATCTCGTAGTGCATAAGCATGAAACAAGTGGAGAAAGTATCGAAACCATTCTCGAGGAGATTCAGAAAGCAATTTCGAACAGAAGAGAAGATTCAGAGGTACCATATGACCGGTCTGAAATAGAGAAGACGGTGAGAGATCTGATTGAGAAAATCACTTCCAGTTCCATGATTGGCACATCTGCAGGGGGCAATGGTGCAAGATCAGGACCACATGGCAAGTCTGAACTGTGCAGTCGCCTCGAGCACCTGGTTCAGGTGTGTCATGATCTACTGAATGGGAAAGCTAAACTTGAAAAGTTCATTGATGAGGTTTGTCTGATCCTGAAGTACATTGTGGACAAATACTTATCGAACCCCGATCTATCTGACACCTTGGATAGTGATGAAAAGAATTTTGATGAGGATAAGTCACCAAGTACAGTCAACACAGAAGGTAAACATGACATCCAAATTGCAGAAGCAGCAGGAACTCTGGATATTCAGAAAGGGGCGCATAAAGGATCAAATCAGTCACCTGAAGACCATATAATAGCCACTCATCAAGAGAAGCTGGATGAAGAACTCGCACTAGTTGTATTTGCTCAGAGCGATAATATTCTGCCGGGTAGAAAATCAGCCTGCTGTGAGATAGAAAGGTAGATAAGACTGACAAGTTTGCTACATGGATTTATTTTATTTTCCATTCAAAACTCGTTTCAGAATTTTTGTTTAAATAAAGCTGATGCATATTCTTTATCATGCAGTACTGCTGCTGAGGCAAGTGTGCAACATTGTGCAGCTCAGGAGGAAAGTCATTTGGCAACAGTAAGTTACCCTGTTCTTTTGCATTCACAGATAATAATAGTAAAAGAATTGTAAGTTACAATTCTCGGTGTGCCATCAGGAGCTGAATTCACAACATCTGCACTCCCTGCAGGACTCAGAGATTCTCGCAGCAGCTGACAAACTCGCCGAGTGCCAGGAGACGATCACGATTCTAAGCAAGCAGCTGCAGGCTCTGAAGGTCCCAACAACCTCATCAGGCCCTCTCGACGGCTCCACCTGCAACCCCAGGCCGAGCTCGGCAAAGTCCGACTACAAGCCGCAGTCGCTCGCGACCATCCTCGCCGAGGAGTTCGCCGACGCCGAGGCCTCTTGGTCTCCTGCCACACCCAAACAGGAACAGGTCAAGAAAGACGAAGGCGAAGCTTATGCTACGCCGACGAGGAGCACGGCGCAGGAGCAGAACAACGCTGGCGCCGCCGACAAGGAATCGACGCTTGTCGTCGTCCACCCGGTGTTCTCCGCCGAGGAGCGGAAGGACGACGGAGCTTCCGCTGATCCGAAGAGGAAGAAGAAGCGAAGTCAGAGCCTGCTGGGCAGGATCCTCTTCAGAAAGAAAGTGGAAGCCTGAAGCTGCGAAAGGATGAATCGACATGGTGAATGGTGAACAGCAGATGCTGGTGGTGGTGCTGCAACCTGCAAGTGTGCCATGGATCCAAGCAGGCAGTGCTGCTACGTTCTGATCTGTGATTTTTTAGCGTGTTCTGTTTACTTGTTCCCTGAATTTCCCGCTCCCAGAGATTGGCCATACATTCTCTGTTTCAGAGGCTGACGGCTGATGGCTGATGGCAACAGGCTCCGGCTGTCTGCCTGTCTGGCACATATATGGTGTGTGAGGCTGTGAGCGAGCTACGGCTCTGCCTTCTTCCTTCTTGACGTCCGCGAACAGATTTTCTTTGTGTATTTATTATGGACATCATGGTTGTGATTTGTGAAAAATCTTAATTTATTGAAAGAGAATACGCTCTCTTTTTTCTCCTTTCGCGAACAGTACATGAGTACGGTACTAGAACAGAGTCGTGTGTTCTGACTTCCGAGTTGTTCTTGCACTTTGCGTATGCTGCTGGATTGTTTATCGCGAGGGAGGAAGTACAATTCACAAGGACTAAGGATGTATCATCAGAGCAGCAAATCTGGCCCATGGCGAAAGATCCAGTGCCACTGCCGGGTAGATGAACAGGGAGGTGAGAGTGACCTTTGTGAGCACCAAACGACCAGTTCTGGTTAGTAGTTTCGCCATCCAAATCGGCAGTCTGTCAGCGACTTTGTCCACGAATGGTTGCGCCTTGGTTAGTTTTCTTATGGAAAGCGGGATGCCCAAATATCTGCAAGGGAAATCTATGAGCTTGCATTGGAAGCAATTCATGGCCTCGGCAATTTGCTCTTCAGAGCATCTGATCGGAGTAATGGAGCATTTGGCAAGATTGGTGGCCATCCCAGTAGCTCCCTCGAAGCACGCGAGGATGGATTTAGCCACGGTCAGCTCCCTGGTTGTCGGCTTCAGGAAAATCACCACGTCATCGGCGTAGAGGGACACTCTGTCGCGCCTTCCTATGGCGCGGTACTGCAGCTGTCTCGGGGGGACACTGTCTTGTGGCTTGGACAACGGCCTGCCGTCCAGAAAAATTCGGAGGTTTGGGCATCATCGATCTTCACTCCATGGGGCTCGCTCTTCAGATGAGGTGGATTTGGCTCAGCAGAACGGAGCCGGAGAGGCCGGGATCCCGGCTGCCTGCACCACGCAACAACACCATCAAACTGCTGGAAGCCCTGTTCGAGACCTCGGTTTCGGTTGAGGTGAACGACGGCCGATCGGTACTCTTTTGGCGTGATAAATGGATTCAAGGTCGGTCCCTGATGAGTATCGCACCGAACCTCTCTGAGACGGTATCATGGCGTACCAAGAACTCAAGGACGGTGGCGGAGGCGCTACGTGATAGAAGATGGGTCCGGGACATCAAGGCCGGACTGTCCGTACAGGTGCTATTGGAATACCTCAAGGTCTGGGATCTTCTGGCAGACCTTCAACTAAATGATCAGCCGGACATCTTCTGATGGAAATGGGACGATTCGGGACAAGATACTGCCGCTCGACTTACCAAGCACTCTTCCTTGGTCTGACGGATCAGCTTGGCGCTAAGCAAATCTGGAAGATTAAGGCTCCAAATAAGTGCCGCTTCTTTCTACGGCTGGTGATGCATGGGCGCTGCTGGACATCTGAACGACTCCAACGCCACGGGCTACGCAACCACGGTAATTGTGCGCTTTGCTTACAGGAACCGGAGTCCCTTGATCATCTTCTGTTGGGCTGTGCCTTTAGCCGGGAGGTATGGTTCAAGATTTTCAGAAGGTATGGATGGCATCCGCTCACACCTGACCCCCAAGACAAAGCAATCGAGTGGTGGCTCGCTTCAAGAAAAACGATTGTCAAAGTAGACAGAGCAAGATTCGATTCGATTTTCGCGCTCATCTGCTGGTCAGTGTGGAATGAGCGCAATTGCCGCATCTTCATAGCCTCTTCGAGGCTTCCCCATCAGCTGGTGAGCAGCATTCGCGATGAGCTGCAGGAATGGTGCAGGGCCGGATTGGTCGCGCAAAGGCTGGATGAGTAGTCCCCCTTGTGTCTTGGGGTTGCGGGGTTGGCGCTACGACAGTGTAGCGGCTGTGCGCTTCCCCATTTTTTGTTGTCTCCTCTTCTTCCTTTCTTCTTCCGTTCGTTTTCGGTTGCGGAACAGTGCCCGGCAATAGCTGGTCTTTGTAACTCCTGTTGTTTCTTTGGGGTCGCGCTCTCCCCTTCTCTTAATGCAAAACGTGCGTTGCACGTTCTGAAAAAAAGAGCAGCAAATCTCTCATGATAAAAACAAGCAAATTATTAGGATACTCCTACATGCTTGCCGCTCGCGGGCACATACGCACATGGGACTGACATGCGACATTAGCTTGAGGGAGTGCTCCGATTTGCCCTTTGAATTTGGCTGCAGCCTGCAGAGACATGGGATCAAAAGAATTGCAAGATGGTAGAGGTGCTCGTCCCAAGAAGGATTCTCCAACGGGAATGTGATACCCTGACCTCATTACTCGAAACAAATGAAAAAAAAAAGAACACTACTGATAAGTAATCCTTAGCAGAATGGATAGGACCAGCTGAGCTCAACGGAAGGAAAAGAATGCAGGCGTGGCTGGACCAAACCAAACCCTCACCTTCTAGAATAAGCAGCGTCGTCCGATCCCAAACCTAGTCACGCAAAGCCAAAGGACGGCCGTATTATTCCTGTATTCTAGAGGCGGCCGAAATGGACAGGAGCGCGATGACACAGGGGTTTCAGACGCTGACCCCTCGCGGAAAAAACTTGGGAAAAAAGTCTGCGGTGCGGTTGGCTGCGGCTGCGGGCGGCAGATCGGAACACGGAAAGAAACATCACTAGTTGCGCATGCATCTCCAATCTGATATGCTGCTGACAACTTGAGGCTTGAGGCTGTGGAGGTCTGTCTACACCTGGGTGCAGCCGTGCAGTTCTGCGAGCCAGCCAAATAATTAGGTTATCATTCCGGCTGCAGTGACGTTCAGGGGCGGCACGGGCTGGCTTGTGTGCTATTTAATTGACCGACGGCAATCGTTTGTCACTTCTCTGTCCGATACTTTGTTGTGCTGGATGATAGCGTTATTCGGTGGTGGGGCAAAGACATGGCATCTCGCTATCCTATCTTCATATCTTGTGGTGGAGTTCTTGTGCAACCCGGTGGCCAAATGGCAAGTTGTGGCAACGGTGCCGATTCTTTGCCATTGCGTACGCCGCGTCGTTTTGATGGGAGAGCTCTCCCCCATTGACCATTGTGGTTCTCGGCATCTTATCACCTCGAGGTTCCTTTGGTTACTAAAATTTATGGATGCCATTCATGTCCTGTTTGGATCCACCCAACTAAAATTTAGCTAGCTAAAGTTTAAAAACTTTTTTAGCTAACTAAAATTTAGCTAGCTAAAATTTAGCTAGGGGTGTTTGAATCCTCCAGCTAAATGGTAGCTGTTGGTTTTTTATCACTTTAGCTGGTTTTAGCTAGGTTGAATCACTGAAAGAAATCTTAGCCAGATAAAACTTAGTTGGGTCATGTTTGGATCCATAGCGGCGAAATTTAGCCAGCTAAAATTTAGTTGGTGGATCCAAACAGGTCGTCGGGCTAGAAGTTGATTGAAGAGCCAACTCGTCCAAACTCTAAATTATTTTCTTCGTATAATTATCTGTTATGTGCAGTCACCGGAAAACTGTTGAAGGAGAGGGATTGATCCCAACTCAAAACTATGCCCCCCCCCCTCTTTTGTTTTGGTAAGGAAAATCCTAAAAATTTCTAGGTCGTGCTTTTATTTTCTGCGAAACACAGTAAAGGCATGCCCCTAGGTGTGACTACCTTCGAAAGATTGGTTCGGTAGATCTTGAAATGAACGAAATCACCATGTGTAGTGTGTACCAGCTACGACGAGCACGTCATTTACCCCTGAAAGAATAGCATCACCACTTGTGCGAAATTCAGTTGTCAGATGATGAATAGTTGACAATGTAGACTATTTAAAAAGTCACATGGAAATGATATTGCTCCCACTTCATGGGTGCAATTTCGTTTTAACAAATAACTTTTTAAAAATACCAGCATGAACGTTACACATGATCCGGTTTTTCCGTATATGATTATTATTTTGTTGTTGCGCAACAATTTTCGCAAGGGGGTTGAATATTTGCTCGATTGACAGGGTGTACCATCAAGCACCACACCCATACGGAGTCAAAGCTATACGGTTTTGTTAAAAAGATCCAAATCACATTTCTAGGATAATTTTGTATTCAACAAATAAAAAACACTCAAAAATACAAAAATAAGGTGAGGTGATAGAAGTCAATAAAAAAAGCATAAAGTTGCATGTACTTTGCTAAAAAGACATACCATCATTAGCAGTCCAAATTGTAGTGTTTTCTTTTCTACGAACCATTCTCTTCTTTATGACTTTATTCAAGTTCTACATCCAGGATCTATATCCACTCTATCATCTTTGCATCATAACAGTAAAAGCACAACGGGAGGGAATAAATAAACGGAGATAAACAACGAATCAAAAGCTCGTTACGTAAGACAAATTTTCAATCCTTTTAACCTACCTGCTACCCCTTTTTTTCACATCTAGGTAACAGCAGGTCAGCCTCCTAAGCTGCTAAAGCATCTGTCAGTATCGGCGTGGCCATTCGCCATTAACTACAACTAACCCCTGTTTGACAAACGGGCCACCTGTCGGGATCCTGCCGTCGACACCCGCTTTCGTCAGTCCCGCAGCGAGATCTCGAACAGGTCGGACTCGGCCTCCGGGTCGCCGACGGACGCCGCGCCGGAGCCGGCCACGCTGTCCTTCCTGCTCTTGCTCGCCCGCAGCGCCTCCATCCACCCGGAGTCCACCCCGCCCATGGAGAAGAGCTCGCCGCTGTCGTCGAAGTCGAGGCCCATCGAGCCGCTCCCGCCTCCGCCGCCGCCGGCGTCGACGGCGGACGCGGCGCGCACGAAGCACGGGTTCGCCGTGCGGCGAGTGTTCGCCGGCGCGTACCGGAACTTTCCCTGCCCGAGGTTTACGAGCGCCATCACGTCGAAGCTGGACGCCAGCACCGGGTACAGCGGGCTCCCGAACGCCTCCGCGTTGCAGCTCACCGCGTGCACCAGCTGCCCGTCCACCGTGAAGAACACCTTCCGCTTCGCCGGCTCGAAGCCGCAACCCACCACCTTGTCCACACCGACCCACGAGGACTTGTCCGATTCGTACACCAGCTTCATCCCTGGAACAATCCATCAAATGAAATGACTTTCAGTCTCATCAAGAATTGTTGAAGCAGAGTGCTTTGTGTGTTCTGCAAATTACGTACCGTCGAGGTAGACGGCGCCGTTGGAGTGGAAGCCGATGGACGACGCGTACGTCCCGGCCAGCGCTGGCCGTGCCGGAGCGGCGGACGCGACGGCGAGCCCGAGGGACATGACCAGGTGCCGCTGCTTGTCCTGTTGATCGTCCTTGGCGGCTCTGCTTTCTTGGACCGGGTCCTTGGCGTCCGGCGCGAAGCTGATGAGCTTGACGCGGTCGCTCTCGCTGGCACCGTCCCGGCCACGCCTGCTCGCCCGCGACGCTGACCACTCTGGCCGTTTCGTGTTGAGGTAGATGATTGTGATCTCGAAGTAGGCGTCCTGAGGGAACGGCGCGCCGGCGAGCGGCGGGCCCGGCAGCGGCAGGCTCATCCTGGCGAGGCACAGCGCGCTGGGGTTGTTCCCCGCGTCGGCGTCGCCGCGGAGCGGGCTTGGGATGCTTCCGGGGAGCCACTTTTTGGTGGACGACGCGGCGGCGGCGGCGGCCGGGTTGAGCCGCACGGCCTGCATCCGCTCGGACGACCCCGAGGGGAGCTCCCACGCCGCCGCCTCCGCCATGTCGCGGCTCGTCCCGGCGTCGCAGATCGGGCATGTGCCCCAGAGCGGCGAGGATGTGGCGGACTTGGACCGCGGCGGCGCTACGGCGAACACGAACTGCGCCCACCCGTTCTCCGCCGCCTCCGTCACCAGCCGCGGGTGGTCCGTCCACTGGAACGGACCCTGCTGCGCGCCGCCACCGCCCGGGCCCCGATGCCTCACGTCGACCCGGTGGTGGTGGTGGTGCAGCTGCTGGAACCGGAGTCCCACGCGACCGCTCGCGGTGCTGTACATCATGTTAAGCTTCGCCAGCCCGGGGCTCGCTGTCGGCTCGGCGGCAGCCGCAGGACCATCAACCGGCAGCTCCGGCGGCGCGTTGCGGGGCGAGCTCCGCCGCCGGTACACCAGGAACGCGACCGCGACCAGCGCCGCGACGGGGAGCCCGACGGCGAGCAGCAGCCTGAGCCACAGCGCCGCCATGACGCGCCCACGTCCCCTGCCGCCCGCCACTCACTGGGGGGATCGTTGCAGGTGCGCCGCCGACGGAGAGGTGGACACGGACATGGTCACGATGCTCTCTGGGGTGCGTGTGCGCGGCGGGCGGTTGATTTGATTCTTTCTGCGTGCTGTTGTTGTTGCGTTCTTGGAGCGTGGTTTGGTGGAGGGTATCGGGAGGCCGGCGCGGGCGGGCACGGAACAAGGACCGGCTCAACTCAACCAGAACGGGCAAACAACGAGCGGTTGGAGCCAGAGGAGGGCGTGATGCTATGGATGTGGGCAACGGAGACACAGGCACATCGCACGGATGTGGGGTTAGGTTGGTAACGTGACATGTGATTTCTTTCAACGTGGTATTTTTCCAAAGTTCGTGAAAGGTCACGATGTGCGGGTTGTTTTGAGAATTCTCAATCATAAAGGCAGAGATGCACCGAATATTTGACATTTTCACGTCTTTAAATTGAGGTTAAGCATATGAGGACACTGCCAATGTTAGGATCGGGATCTTTGACAGGATTAGATTGTAGAATCATAATTACATCAGATTTTAGAAAAGAAGATATATTTGAAGTATAACATTAATCATATTCTAAAGATAGACGTCTATAATGCCACTTTGATTATTAAGTCCACATACTCCTTTCAATTTGAATTCAAGTCAGTATTAAAATTATGTAACCATATTTTAAATCATTTAAAAATGTCAAAGTATTCATAATAACATTAGAAAACATGACAATATTCATAATATATAACATTACAAAACATGACATGCTATACTATGTAGAGAGCAAAATATGTAAAATTAAATCTATAAAGCATAATTAAGCATACATATTACAAGAACTTAAATGTTAGTAAAATTTAATAGTAGGATCTTGATCATGTATGATCCCATAAAATCCTACATCAAGGATCATGATAGAACGGAACTAATATCCGCAACGAGATCTGTATTGTTTTGGCTCGACGCTTTATATATTGTGTAATATTCAATTATTTTATTGAATATTTTTTTATCTTTATTATTTCTCACATGATGTTTACACTTTCACATTTATATGAAGTATAAACCTATTTATATAAGCTAACCACACTTAGGATGAAAAAAAATCATATTCTATCTGGTTGAAAAGGAAAAAAAGCAATTGTAGCCGGAAAATTGAATTTTCAATGAATACTCATCTTCATCACTAAAGCTTGAGTAACAAACTTTGTAGCTATAGAAGTAATCATGAGCATGAAATAGTTAGACGTTAAAACGTTGGCAAACCTAAATAAACTATAAACCAGCCATGCCCTACTCGACTAATCCTACATTTAAAACTAGTCTATGAAATTAGTTGTCGACATAAGAATAAGACAAAACGGAGTTTAAGGAGTTGCATAACTTATTTTCATCACATAGAATTACTACTTAATAGAATTTAAACGGAATTTTTTTATCGCCCCCCTAATTCCCAACCTAGTGAATCATGCTACATCTAACCCCTAAAGTTTTATTGAAGTTTTAGGATACCTGTTGTACATGTAGCATTTTCCTGAAAGAGAACGGCAATTAAGATGTGTGAGAATTAGATGTAGTTGATCTGTTACTATCGCTTTCGTAATCATAATTATCATGCTAATACTCCTAAGACAAAATGTTCTAGCTTTCCAACAAAAGAACGCGAGATAAAACTTTCACCCACTTCTCTTATTTTATGAGAAACTTAGAAATGTAATTACCAATAACTCATTCATGTATTTAAGAATCATTATGCAGTATCCTTGATATGCAAGCTTTTTCTTGCTAGAGGGATATAAAATTAACCATTTCCTTTTATTTCACTGATGTGTTTCAATGATTTCAGTGAAATGCAATGGAGCTCCTGTCCCGTTTAAAATCTGCCACAAAATATATACCACGAAAACCAAATTCTCGGAGAGAGAGAGGGGGGAAAACCTGTTTCCATGTATAGGGTAACCGAAGGGGGTTTCATACTTTCATTACACATTTTCCGCTGAACTGATACAAATGCTGGTACACCTTGCTGAAGCGGTGAAGCCGTTGCAAACAGCGGTGGACGCAACGCAGAGCACACGTCAGAGACTTTTTTCCCCAGATACCAAATGATAAGAAAAGCATTGGTTCTTTTTCCTCCGACGTTGGCCAGTCGGTGACCCGGTGCGGCAGCTCACATCAGATGTGCCGGCCTGACACACGCTGACGGCTGATCATGTTGTTCGGTTCAGAATTCCCTTCATCTTTATCTAATCCCTTCCCTAATCTCTTTCTTGTTGAGCAATAATCAGCGCACGTGGTGCGCTACGGGTTCTCATGTGGGGGAGGATCCGGGTCTTTGCTTGACCTGACAGCAAAAAAGAATTGGTTTGCAAGTGATCGTTGGGCCTTCGCATTCTCTGGAGTCTGAGCTTCCTGTGATGTGTTTGTTCTCACTCCCATCAGTTGTTTTTCCCCCCAATACAGTTTATTGCCGCTTTAAAAACATTATCGTGGAACCACTGGTTGTTAAAAAAATAGTCAATGGATTCCTGGGATTGTTCATTCAGCTTTTCTCAGAAATGTTCGTTTCTAGAATTGTTGTCATGTTAAATTGTTACCGTGGAAGGTGGAACAATTTACCGTGGAACTAATTTTCCGAACTCGTCGCGATAACTAAATACTAGGAACTGGGCCTTAACATGGCCTAACAATGGAAAAAGTCCATTCCACAACACTTATCTATAGACGGTGTCTGGGTTTCAACCCCCAATCACAAAATCAGGTATTGGACACCCACGAACTATCGAAACCATCCGATTTACCCCCCTCGGTGGTTTCTGAGGTGGTTTTGATGTGGTGATTTTTTAGGTGGTTTTTGCATACGTGGTGCCACATCATCGATTTTTGTTGCCACCATCTCAATGGGGCCCACATGTCATATATTTCTCTCATATCTCTCGTGTGGCAGGCGGGCCTCCCTCCGCCGGCTCCCTGCTCAGCCCTTTTCACCGACGGCGAGCCTCCTCCCCGCGCGCCTCTTCTCGGGCGGCGGCGGCGGCCCTCCACGCGCCGGCCCTCCTTCCCATGATGACCCGCAGGAGAGGAAGGAGGAGCACAACATCGACGTCCTCCGCCTCGTGTTGTGGACATCGGTGAGGAGAGAGAGGATGCGGTCGCGGCGAGGAGCTCATCGGGGGAGGCGTGCGACGACAGCGTTCGATTCGTATCTCGACGGACGCGTCGGAGAAGTCCGGCAGAACTCCCTACTCTTCCACGCGGTCCAGTGCCGCCAAGGTAAGACACCGTTGTCTGCCATGAGAGAGATGGGGAGGGTGGTGGAGAGGACGGCGCGGGGACGACCTCTTCCACCGGCCACTCGATCCAGGGTCGAGGCAACGACGCCTTGCCGCGCTGCAGCCACCATCGCCACGAGGAGCCGGTTGCGGGGCTTCGCTCCTCCGCGATGGGGCTGGTGTTCGCGGCCGTGGGTCGGACTGGCGTAGGCACGGGGAAGGCTCGAGGAGGTGAAGGGCGGTGGCGCGGAGGAGTCCGGAGCAGCGGCGAAGAGGTGCAGGCGGAGGTTGGTGCTGCAGCAAGGAGGCGTAGGGCGGCGGCACCGAGGAGGCCAAGGCGGCGGCGTAGAGAAGACCGGAACGACGACTGGTGTTTGGAGATGGAGATGGATATGTCATGTGGGACCCAGTGTCATAGAGGTTGGTGGCAACAAGGATCTGACGTGGCGCCACATATGCAAAAACCAACTAAAAAACCAGCCACGTCAACAAAAAATCACCTTAGAAAACCGCCGAGGGGGTTAATCAGACCGTTTCGATAGTTAGTAGGTGTCCAATACCTAGTTTTGTGGTTGAAGGTTAAAACGCAGACTGTGTCTGTAGATGAGGGTTGTGGAATGGACTTTTCCACCTAACAATAGCAAGAAGAAGGCTATGTTTCGTCAGTGACTAGAGTGGCCCAAGAAACAGACGATGCAAGGCCCAACAAGTTACCTGTAATATAGTCGATCACACTATCACAGTCACGGGTGCTGTACTTGTGCAAACTGGTAAGTTTGACGGACTCGTATACGAGGTCTCAACTCTCAAGGTCTTCGCAGCAACGGCGGTCAATGTACGAAGCTAAAGATAAGGCGTGACAATGGCAGATGAAGTGCAAGTGTGTGGATGTGAGTATGTGTGACGAAGCTGCAACCTGTAAAATCTGTTCTTATACCCTGTAAGGCCTCAGCCCTCAGCCAGTCGACCAACCAAAGTTCCAAATAAACGTACTCAAAGATCATAGCTCTCACACCACCACGCCACCACCCGGCAAAACTAAAGCAGAGCACAAGTGCTACAAGGCGTTTGTGTACTCCGGCAGAACACAAGGTACTTCCCCGGACCTTTTAGGGGCTTAGACTGCCGTCCGCCCGTTGGCCGTCCCTCTTGCAGTCTTGCTCACTACCCCAACTGAATAATCTCTTAGTTTTTCTCATGTGGCTTTATAATAAGTAATATTTTTGTCATGTTTGTCGATATTTATTATTTTGGGTGAAGATGCTAGCAGTTACGCTATATATGCCTTGCAGATGACAACTGTATCATCCAAGCAACCGGTAAATCTGAACATCCATGTATTGTTGTCACTGCTGCTGGTGTGTTATGGAGTTAGCAAAGTCCACTGCTCGACAGTCCATGGCAGCAGTACGGATCTGCTCTCGCTGATCGAGTTCAAGAACGACATCACCAACGATCCACATGGAGCCTTGAGTAATTGGAACACCAGTACCCACTTCTGCAGGTGGAGTGGTGTTAACTGCAGTTCGACGCGACCATATCGCGTCAGAGAGCTCATCCTCGCGGGGCAAAACTTGGCTGGCGTAATACCCCCCTCTCTTGGAAACCTGACATTCCTAATTTATATTGATCTGTCCAGTAATAGTTTTAATGGCCCCATACCGCTTCTTAACAGACTCCAAAACCTCAAGTACCTTTATCTACACAGCAACCTTTTGCAAGGTGCTATTCCTGACGCACTTGCAAACTGTTCTAACTTACTTAGTCTAGATCTCTCTGAGAACAACCTCACTGGCGTTATTCCTCATAGAATAAGCTTTCTTACCAAACTAGCAAATATCTACCTTGACAGTAATTATCTCACTGGGGACATCCCAGCATCCCTCGGAAACAACACCAGTTTACAAATAGTCAGCTTTTCACAAAATCAACTCTCAGGTCGGATCCCACAAGCTCTATATAATGTATCTTCTCTTCAGAGCTTATCCTTGGCATCCAATATGCTAGGAGACACATTACCATCTAACATTGGTGATACTCTACCGAATCTCACGACTCTATACTTGGGCAACAACTATTTCGAGGGTCACATTCCACCTTCCCTAGGAAATCCTCCAGGTCTGGGAGACATAGATCTATCAGGGAATTATTTCACTGGGCCAATCCCAAGCTCCTTGGGAAACCTTTCAGGGCTGTTTTCTCTTAACGTTGGACAAAACATGCTTCAATCAACAGACAACGAAGGCTGGGAATTCATCCATGCCCTGGGAAAATGTAGATCTCTAGCAGAACTTTCATTGTCTGGTAATAAGCTACAGGGAGCCATACCAAATTCTATTGGAAACCTGTCCAACACACTTACACGTCTGCTAATGTCTAGCAACAGCCTATCAGGAACAGTGCCCCCACGTATTGGAAAATATAGTTCCTTAATTCAACTAGCACTAGACCACAACAATCTTACAGGTACAATTGAAGAATGGGTCGGAAATATGACAAATCTAGAACGTTTGAATCTCCAGTCAAACAGCTTTGTCAGGACAATTCCACCTTCCATTGGCCATCTTACGCAGTTGACATATTTCTTTGTTGAATAAAACCAATTCACTGGTTCTGTACCAACTAGCTTGGGAAACCTTAAACAACTGTTGACACTAAACCTAAGCTATAACAATTTCCAAGGAAGCATACCTGTTGAGTTTGGTAACTTTAGACAACTTACCGAACTAGATCTTTCGTCCAATGAATTTAGTGGTGAAATCCCTGAAACGATGTGGCAATTCCAACAGATATATGCCATTCGAATGGACCAAAATGTTCTTACAGGAAACATTCCAATTAAATTCAGCAATCTAAAGAGCTTGAGCATACTCAATCTTTCCCATAACAAGTTGTCAGGCCCCATTCTAGCTTGTCTAAATGATCTAGAGTCTCTCACTAAACTCGACATATCTTTCAATAATTTCCAAGGAGAAATACCAAGAGATGGTGTATTCAATAATGCGACAATTGTTTCACTAGGTGGCAATCCAGGACTGTGTGGAGGAGCCATGGAATTTCATGAACTCTCATGTCATCTTGTTTGTAGAAGAGAGAAAGTAATCATAAATTATGTTGTTGAAATACTGGTTCCAATAATTGGCTTCATGTCACTCATAACGTTGATTTACATTATAATCCACGCGAAGAGGCATACACCAAGAAGGCCACACTTATTATTACTTTCTTTTGGCAAGAAATTTCCTAGAGTTTCTTACAAGGATCTAGCTGAAGCTACATGTAACTTCTCAGAGGCCAACCTAATTGGAAGAGGAAGCTATGGTTCAGTATACAGAGGGAAGTTAACTCAAGCTAAAATCCAAGTTGCTATTAAGGTTTTTAACCTTGAGACAAAATTTGCAGTCCAAAGTTTTGTTTCAGAATGTGAGGCTTTGAGGACCATTCGGCATCGGAATCTTGTTACTACACTAACTGCTTGTTCAATGATAGACAATAATGGTAATGACTTCAAAGCCCTAATTTATGAGTTCATGCCCAACATGAATTTGGATACATGGTTGCATCAGAAACGTGTTGGTGGAGCTCCAAAACTTTTGGGCTTAGCCCAAAGAATAAGCATAAGTGTTGATGTAGCTGATGCCTTGGCCTATTTACACCATGACTGTGGAAGACCTATTGTCCACTGTGATCTGAAACCAACCAATATACTTCTTGATGATGACATGAATGCTCACTTGGGAGACTTTGGCATTGCACATCTCATTGTTGATTCCAGGTCAATAGCAGTTGGACATTCAGGTGGTAGCAGTTCACTCGCTGTAACAGGAACAATAGGGTATATCGCTCCAGGTATATATAAATCAAGAATCTTGTTGTCTCACCTACTGTATTTGTATAAAGCAATCTGCTATACACACAATAATTGCTTTTTCCTCTAACTTTTTAGAGTATGCTCAAACTGTTCATGCATCAACCTATGGAGATGTTTATAGTTTTGGAATAGTACTTCTGGAGATGATCATAGGAAAAAGACCAACTGATCTGTTTGATGGTGGGCTCAGCATTGTCAGCTTTGTGGAGAGGAATTTTCCAGATCAAGTGTTGCATATCATTGATACTCACCTCCAAGAAGAATGCAAGGGCGTTATTAAAGCAGCAGCAACAACAGAAAATGATGTATATCGATGCATGATGTCACTCATGGAAGTTGCTCTTGCTTGCACGCGTCCATTCCCAAGAGAAAGAATGACCATGAGAGAAGTAGCAATTAACTTGCATGCAATCAGAAAGTCATATATTGCAGCGATTAAGTAAAGGTTATCTTTCAATGGAACTGGCATAAAGATGGCAAATTGCGCACGAGTGACATGCTGAATTTGATGAACTATCCTGCTAGAAAGCCATACCTGGTGGAAAGTCAAGTTATATGTAGTATGCATTACAAGATCACACTGAGGTTTATGTTTAATTTTGGACATTTAGAAATTATATTATGATTTGAGAAAGAACCAAAGATTCCTTAAATTACACTACAAGAAAAACGCTGACTAGTGACGTAAAAAGGCCGTCATAAACCGCGATTAATGACTTGTTACGAAAACGCTCCGTCATTAATCGAGCCGCACAAACCGCGATTAATGACGAGACCTTATTTCAGCGTCATGAGTTTAATGACGCGTGGAAAATCGTCTATACAATGCGTCATAACTTCTCGCAGCTTTGCCAGGCGTAATCGATGTGACATCCGTTGTGGCATGCCAATTGTAACAAATCGTATGCGTCATAAAGCAATTTGACCGTTTGTAGTGTGTTGAGCCCAAAACTGTTCGTAGGTGGCGTTCATATAGCCCAAAAGATTTTGTTGGGCCCAATTATAGCTTTTTAGATGAAATTTGATTAGAGTGGGTCCGTTTTGGTTGGGTCGAGTCCAACAGGTGCGCACATTGTTGCAGCCTTCTCTGTCACGTTAATTTGTAAAAATGGACTTTTGGCCAATTAAAGTGGGGCTAAGAAGGACAATATAAAATTAACTAATCATGCATCGATTAATGGATTTCATTTCAATTCGATCCTTTTTCTGAATAATTCCGATCTGGTTGGCAAAATAGTAATCATCACATATTTCTTTATACAATAAAGCAAACTGTTGTTTAATATCAAGCACGACCATATTGTTCATCACATATCACAAACTATTATAAGATAACAGTATCACAAGGAATATTGATTAACAAAGCTAAATCCAGTTCATAATCACAAGAGAAAGTGGAGATTTGATCTAATGATCTTAACCTCTTCATCTTTGCTAAGCGATGAAAGAGGTCCTCACCGCTTTTGGTTAGCTTAACCTCTTAATCTCAAGCATTTTCAGAGTTGATTCTGATTCCTCGGTCTTCTTCTTCAAGGTACATAACTCTTTACGGTGAGCAACAAACGTTGTCGGTTGTACCCCATCACGATTGGGAGTGTCAACTCGCTCTTCATCAACACTACTATATAAGGATTTGGTACCCATTCTTGAGTACTCTCTGTTTTAATTTGTTGGGAAGAAGCATCATTGACTTGGTAGCTTCCATCTAGCAACAGTGGATCCCAATTCAGATTAGGACCTTCTTATTGATTCGAACTAAGGAAACAAAGGTGTTAAGCTTGTTACCTTGGAGCAGTCGCAGAGCGACATCGATGTTGACCCTTTGGCTGAAACAAGTACAAGAACAAGAGGTAAGGGTTGAGATCATTCACAATCGAAACAAAGAAGGTGTTAAGTTTGTTACCTTGGAGCAGGTCGAACAGGGCGATTTGATGTTGACCCTTTTGCCCACAACAAGTACATGAACAAGAGGTAAGGGTTGAGATCATTCGCAATCAGAAACAAAGAAGGTGTTGAGTTTGTTACCTTGGAGCAGGTCTGAACAGGAGCGACTACAGATGTTGACCCTTTAGCCCGCTGAAACAAGTTCAAGAACAAGAGATAAGGGTGGAGATCATTAGCAATCGGAAGCAATTTCATCTATTAAGCTCAATGCGGTACATGAACGATCACACCCAATCCATCATCACCCAAGCATGCAACAACAATATTCAAAGGTAAAGAGCATGGGGAAGCAGTCCAACAATTTCATCTACAAACTTCTACAAACCTCAAATAAGTTGACTTGGAACAATCTCTTGCAATAGGGAACAGAAGATCCACAATCACCCAAGCATGCAACAACAATATTCAAAGGCAAAGAGCATGGGGAAGCAGTCCAACAATTTTATCTACTAATTTCTACAAACCTCAAATAAGTTGACTTGGAACAATCTCTTGCAATAGGGAACAGAAGATCCACAATCACCCAAGCATGCAACAACAATATTCAAAGGCAAAGAGCATGGGAAAGCAGTCCAACAATTTCATCTACAAATTTCTACAAACCTCAAATAAAATGTGTTCTAACAAACTCTTGTGATAGGGTACAGTAGATCCACAATCACCCAAATATGAAAGAATATTATAGAAAGCCAAAGGGCATGGAGAATCAATCTAATTCAATCAATCAATACAGGGAGGAGACCGCAGACCTGACGAATAGGACGGGAAGAAGGTGCCGAATGTCGTCTCGATGTAGTGAACATGGCCCCATTTGCCATTTGTTCGAGTTGATTTTGGTGATTCATGCTAACACAAGCAATGGGACTAACCACTTTGTCTAGCATGTCCTTGTAGGCATTCTTAGGTCCCATGGATTTTACCACAAGTTAACGTACCATGCCCAAGTTAACATGTCATACCACAAGCTAACATACCATGCACATGTTAAGTTACTTATAGCAAAAATGAGGACTTAGTATATATTTTGAGGCTATAAGTGATGACATGTTAAGTATGTTAAGTTGAAGCAAAGATCCAAGTTGAAGACACGAAGAAAAGGAAGAAAAGACACCGTCGGATGAACCGACGGTACCCTAGAGGCAAGCGTCGGAGCACTTGGCACACTGCGCAGCGGCTGGAATCAACTGGCACCGTCGGATGAACCGACAGTCCTTTTTCTAGTTACGTCGGATGATTGGAAGGAGCAGGGCTGCAGAAGATAGTAGCACCGGATGACCGACAGTCTAAGTGGGGACACCGTTGGTCTATCCGATTCCTGGTTTGAATCAAAGCGAGACGCCAAGACTCTTCAACACCGGATGAACCGACGCCTTGGGTCAGAGAAAGTGTTGGTCTATCCGACGGTGACGAAGCAGCGTACAGAGACGTTTTGGTTGCGAAGCCTTCAGCACCGGATGAACCAATGCACCGTCGGTGTATAGCGTCGGAGCAGTTCTGTCAGAGAACCTCAACGGCTAAGTGACGTGGGAGGGGCACGGATGAGCGATGTTCACGAAAAGTAAGTGTCGGTTCGACGGTCTACTTTTCAACAGTAGCCAATGGCTCCTTGGGTGCCTTGGGCTATTTATACCCCCTCCACTCACCCATTTGAGATTGCTGGATTGTGTGGAAGTGCAGAAGGAGTGCAAGACACCTAGAAGATCATATCCAATCCACCCAAGTGCTTAATTGCTCATCCATAGACTTGCATATGCTTGGTGTATGTGCTTAGTGCTAGGCTTAGCTTAGAGCTAAGTGAGTGCAAGGTGTGCCTACCTTGTGAGGTGATTCTTGAGTGAATCAAGTTGTACAAGGTGTCGAAGCCTTGGGGCCTAAGTGGCTCACCGGCAATCATCTTCGACTCCGACTTGGTGTGGAGTGGCGAGGACACTTTGTCGAGGACGTGGAGACCCCTTCCTGGTGGAGAAGCTCCTTATTGGAGGCGGCATCAAGGTGACCAAGGAGCTTGAGCCTAAGTGGCGAGCCTTTGTGGCGAGTCAAGTGGTGCTCTTGGGAGAGACTTGGTGAGCAAGCACTCTTGTGTGAGTGCTTCAACAACGTGGACTAGGGGTGGCTTAGTGCTACCGATACCAGGATAAATCGCGTGTCAAGAGTTTGCTTCCTCTCATCTCTCTTTACGTTTCCATTACTCTCTTGCAATCCTTGATTGCCTTTACTTTCCTAGAGTAGTATCATGCTAGGATTGGCTATAGGTTGCAAGACTTGTTTTGGGATGGGAGTTTCACACTAGAACAACCATAGTTGGACATCTAGATAGTATGTTCTAGTTTTATTTTGTGTAAAAGTAGTGAAGCCATAGGTTAAGGTTTTTAGATTGCCTAATTCACCCCCTCCCCCTCTTAGGCTACGAGCATTCGATTCCTTACACTCGATTTAGCAGCCCGACCTTGCGCCTTGACGATGTTCCCGAATCATGATCTCGGCCGCGTGGTGAGCCTCGGGGGAGCCGACGGAGCAACGAGTTTGAACCATCTTGCAGCTTCAAGGATGTTGCCGAGGAAGGCCGCTGCTCATAGAAGAGGAACGCGTGGCTAGGAAGCTCGTCGGTAGCTAGGCCGCCGTTGCTGCTTCCACCGCAGATCTAGGTCTCTTCAGCGGTCGAGGAGAAGATCCCCTGATTTTGGAAAATTACCAGGAGGGAATTGGGAGACCTGGTTTCCCTCTTTGTTTTATATATAAACGAGGAGGACTAGAAGGAGGAGCGGGGAATTCAAAATTTCAAGTCCCGCCTTTGTGGTCCAGAGCGGGAAACGAAAGACTTTGGATCATGGACCCAAACATCAGTGACCCAAACGAAAGACAGCTTGGGTGTCAGACCCAAACGTCAGTGACCTTACGTAGAGAGGCAAGTTGTTGACTGGGTTGTCCGTACCACCATGGATCATGGAATGGACAAACACACACAAGACTATACTCTACTTCATATTCACGTTAGACGGATGATCCGATTTTTGCATTACAAATGTACTCACTGCAACAAAATAATGTACCATTTCAACTATTTATTACATGACTAAAAACACTTAAATAAAACATTAAAACTACATGGGACCTGGTACAACCCTTCGTAATCTTCTCAGATTGTGCATAAATTCGGGATGATCGCTGCATACAATCGCCCAATCATATGTGAGTATTCCGTGAGGAAAGATTCACTCTAAGAGAGACATGCACTTATCCTGCAATTGTGTGCAGTTAGGCTGAATTGCCCATCATAGAAATGAAGTCACAATTTCCTCGCTTACCATGGCCCACATTTTTGACGCCGCCTTCAACCTTCGACTTGGCACATGTCGGCATCGAGTAAATAAGGCGGGCATTGGCAGGATCGTCCATAAATCGACCTCCTCCGGGAGTGATCCTTCACTAGCATATTTGATCAGGACCGAGAAGCCATCAGGGTGTGTGTCAATAATTGTAATAGTTTCAGAGCTAGACTCCACTCTTAGGCCGTAGAGCATTACCTCCATCACACAAGATACTTTCGCCACATCGGCACGTATCGCCCGGCATTCTGCACCTACGTGGAACACAACTTCCACAGGGGCTTGGGCTGCAACGCTTTGCATATGCTTCTTTGCACCGATGGAGGAGGAACTTCAATGCGATCGTCCTCCGATCGAAATAACACATGATATGTGTATGCGATCTTCACTGGATGTCACGCGCTCAATGTCATGATGCTCCACCAGACATTCAAATCCTCTTTCTTGTAGATCCCGATTCATGAACCAAACTTCTTTTGTAGCTTGAACTCGAAACATATCATCTTCATCATTTGGGTCTCCAGCCATCGCACACAACAATACTCGCACCTATGTGGAAGCACACAGGCTTGACAAACAATAACATAATGCGTATCGCCATGTGTGAGTGTGTGTATTCATAGCAGCAACGAGACACATACCATTTGGGATTTGTGCAGAGGAACGAGGACGACAGCAATACCGTCTGGAACATCCATCCACTGATGATCATTCATACCTGTAGGATAGCAATGTAGCTTCCATTGATGGCCTCCACCATGAACGTCGGATTCCTTGAAGTTGCTGCGGTTCCTTCTCGCTTTTTCTGGCTTGAGACTGAGAAGTCGACTTGCATGGAAGGAATCATTTTAGCGTCTAAAGCCATTAACACAAATGGCCTGCAATGATCGTCTCGTACCTAAACTGTCTCTTATTATAGTGGGAGTGAATGTGTCATTCAAACGTCGTCGTGGACATCGCCACCACCGGAATGGACGCGTCCCTTCAAGTCGGGTGTGCGTTCGGGTCATGAACTTCCTAGTTCTAGTCCTTAAGTGCAATTCACAATGATCGACACGTCCGTTCAGAGGGGGTGTGCACACAAGTTCGCTTTAATGCCCTGCTAGTGCTTAACTGCAATTCTCAATGATCGACACATGGATCAACTTGTGAGAGCGTCGTTCCCAAACGCCCATTCAAGATGCCCCGTGCTTATATGCATGTTAATATTACACACACACAAAAACATATATTGCTATTCCAATTCCAGCTTATTCCGTTTTGGTCTTGTCGCGTCGGCAAGTTCATCACGTTCGGTCTCCAAGGCTGCGGGAATCATCAAGTGCGAATCCGGACCATTCGTAGACCTTTACACACGACTCACGCGATTACCGATCGAGGTGGACTTGTCAAGTCATCCCGCACCCTGCGTGTTGCAACGCAAGGACCATTCGGTCCATCTGATTATAGCACCCAATCTTGTTCTCCAGATGCAATTGACACCTAAACCATTACATAAATAAACGGTAGAGTTGTCTCATTGTTGATGCGGCATGAGCTGATGCAGTGAGACGACCATTAGATGCAGCTGATGTGGCGTGATTTGTCCACAGGACTTTCTTGTGCTCTAGAGAGGAAAGTCCGAAGTAAACACATACCTGACAGTCGGGCTCATCCCGTGATACCTATCGTCCACACATGTAATCGATGCACACCACTGAAGATTCTGACCTATATATAGATTCCTATCATGCGTAGGCCTGACTATATTCCGAGCATCTCACGTTTTCCATAGTAACTTTAGCAATGCTACACCGAGCTCACGTGATCGCTGTAGTCCTCGATAAATAGGCGAGTGCAGCACAACGTTCTTGAAAGGCAAGGCCAACACTCATCGGTTCCCCGTCTTGCATTTCTTTACTTCAGTGGGATACAAGGGTGAAATCATTTTGTTGGCTAATCTTGTTTACTTTATGTATGCATGGTATCGAGACGGTCACATTGTTAGCTTATGTAGGGTTTGTTCTTCGTTTGTGTATGCAGTACGTGGGGAATGGCCGGGCAAGGAAGGGACAGAGCATGGAACTTGGAGGAGTCGGGGAAGGGGGAGCTGTCGGGCGCAATAGCACCTCACCACCACCTCGGCCAGCTGCCATCGGCACCGCACGACCCGGCCCCAATGGCACCTCCACTTCCACCGGCACCTCGGCCAACACCCGGGGTGATGCCACCTCCGATTCACCGGCAACGACTCAAGATCACCAACCTCATGGCACCACCTTTTGCCCACCCCGGGCCGCCACCTCTGCGTTGCCGTTGAAATGCCACCCGCGTCCGTGCTCATTGAACAAGATGAAACGCATGGCTGAAATGGTCATGTTGCTTTGGCTTGATGGGCGGGCTGCCGTGTTTATCACGAAGCAATGTGGGTGTGCCCTTTTTGCCACGAGGGTCACAGGGCAATGGACCATTCGTGACTCCTCTTGTTACACACGCATAACATCACCGTTTACCGCCTAGATTTGGGATACAAGGGCAGGCATGCGCTTTGGAGGAGTATCCGATCCGTGGTTACGTTTTGCCGCACTCGCGTGTGATTTCATGAGCTCGTGATGGTAGTAGTATGAGGCGTGATGGTAGATGCTAGTAGTATGTGATGATGGTAGTAGTATGAGCCGTGATGTTAGATGCTAGTAGTATGTCGTTCAGAGTATGTCGCTGTAGTTCCAACTATGGTGGATTGATCCATTCTCATGTGTAATCAATGCATATGCATGCATTTGTGTCGTTTGTATTTGGATTGTGTTGTTTCTAATGAAAATGGTAATGTGTGTGTACTCCTCGGTATAAATTGTTGTGTATCGGAAAGTCCATTCCATTGATTTCTTAAATCTAGGATGAACATAGGACGAAAGTCCGGTTTGTAGTTTTCGATCGGACCGGATTAAAGCATCGCGCTACGCAATGAGAAAACCAACATCTTACAAGGAAAAAACAGTAGTAGTAGTATTCAATCACACCAGATGAACAGAAGGCAAATCTTCGTTCTGCTTCTTCTACTCCTACTTTTACTAGTAGCAGTTACCACTAATCCACTAATCAAGGTGCCGCTTCTTTGTCGATGGTGCACCCGGCGCCTTGTTGCAGCTACTCACGGACGAGGATGTCGCCTGCTGCCGCCACCGTGGAAGATGGTGGCGGACCTCCCGAGTGCCGCCCGCGGATGAGGCCGTCCCTCCAATGCCGCCGCTAGAGGATGATGTCGGCGCTCCATGGCGGCCGGTCGAGCATGGCCTTAGCACCGCTCCATGGCGGATGATGACGGCCGGTCGATGATGGCCTCTGCTCGGCGAGGATGGCAGAGATCAACTGCCGCCGACCGATGAGGATGAGAGAGGATGACGGCGCTTGAGAGCAGCGGTTCCTCGGCGTGGCGGTGCTTCCAGCTACCGACCCCTAGCACCTCTTGCTAACTTGCGAGGGGTGCGATGTTTCAGAGGCACATGATCTTGGATTTCATTTTGTTCCACAAACTCCGAATCATCAGAGGATGTGTCAACCACCACCCGAATGGGCCTCCGCTCTGCCTCCTCTTCATCAGACCACTGGAGATCCTCCCTTTCATCAGAAGAGGAGGAGGATGTGGCTTGCATCGCACCTCTAGGAGACAATGGCTCCATGGGGAGAGGAAGAGAGCACTGTGCGAGGATGGGAGTTTTTTTGTTGTTGCAAGAGTTGGGAGAGGAAGAGGGTGCTGTGCGAGAATGAGGTTTTTTGTTGGTTGCAAGAGTGAGGAGAGGAAGATGGCACTAGGAGGAAGGGGGATATTTATGGCCAGAGGAACCCATTCAGCCATTATTGAAAAAACTGCTCCCGAAAAGGTTAGAGTAGTTGTGGGATCCGTTCTGGTCAAACTAATTCAATTTTGACCAAATTTACACTTATATCTTCATATAAACTCATCAGGAAGTGAGAATTGCATTCTTTTATGGACGGAGGGAGTACGTTCTGAGGAAGGGGGAAAGACCGTTTAGCGGAATGTTAACGGACCGGAAGAAATAATTATAGTCCGAAGGTCCTTTTAGCAATACATCGATACGGACCTTCTACCTTTTCCACTCATTTGTCTTTATTGGAGCTGTAACTCCTCCATTATTCTCCCACAACCTTGTTCTTTGGCTATCCTGTTAATGATGCCTCGTCCCTAGGCAAATCTTATTCCTGACATTGTTATGAGCGTCGCTAATAAGATCAGTGATGCAAGAGATTTCATCATGTTCGGCCGCAAGGGTTGGAATCGCTCGTTCGGTGAGGCACACCCGTTTGACCCTTGGATTCTGAAATCTGAATTTATCGGTGAATGCGGGGCATGACATTCGCATCCATCGCTGATATGCGGCTTGTTGAGGTCTCCTTTCACGCATTGGTGGGAAAAGGACTAGATTGATTGGTTGCGGCGGATCCGGAATCCTAGTCGCCTTAGATTGCAGAGATTGGTGCAACACGCTCATGCTGAATCCTTTGTCTCCTCGGAGGCACATTCGCCTTCCTCGACTTCCAAAATGGAGCCAAATGGCTACTCTCAAGCTTGTATCTTGTGCCTTGAAACAACAACGTGCGAGTCATTTGTCGTGATTACTTTCTTTGGCGGAGAAATCTTTTGCAGCGCTTGTGTCATTGCCGTTTCCATGTGGCATTTGGGTAGCCAATCCGATTGGACTACACTACCTTGGAAGATTTACAGTGCAGTTCTTACGAACACATGCGGATCTACTTGGGGCAAGATCTTCGAGCACCTACCCATCCTGTTGGACTTCGGTTGTCATGGGTTATTAGCATGGGCAACTCTTCTCTACTCGAAGGTGAAGACCGATTGTTCTTTGTTGTTCGGAGGAGAAAGAAGCGGTGGTAGAATTAACTTTGCATTCATTCGTTGGGGACATTTGGCGACCTATTCCACGGAGAGAGCTCTGAGTTCGAATAAGATCATCTTGTTTGGTCACGGCAAGTGCATTATTACGGAAGAGCATGCCATTTCCGGTTTGGTGACACGAGGGCAAATCACATTTACTTCCTACGAACTTATCATCACGATGAAAAGAATGAGTACTAGATCTACCAGGTAGGAATAGGTATTGTTCCGGTGTCAACACTACTCGGTGATCCGCATTAAGCGAGTTCGTGGGGGCTGGATTTGGTCGCGAGGAACATGGCTGTTGCCTAGCTATCGTAATGACGAACGATTGTGTACCACCGTAGCAAATTCAATGTACAAATATCTATATTATCATCCTTCGTCAATTATTGCGCATATGTATGAGTTTCTACCACAATCACTGAGGAACAAGCGATTTACACATTCGATAATCGGAAGGTCCTTCCGCAAAACATCAACAGGCGGACAAGTATCAAACATCATAAGATGGCATCTCAGCTACTCATCACCACAAAGTTCACACCACCAACAAGTAGCAAATACCAAAATACAAGCATGATTAGCACCTCTAAACCGTCTACCTAGCAATAACACCACGAATCACATTATGCCTCATTATTGTCCTTGGCCGAGTGACCTCTTATATGAGGCCCTGTCTCAATTCCTCACCTTCTTCACCACAAGTGTTGCGAATCAGGAGCTACTTGACCGTCTGCGGCTCGGTGTCTCTTGAATCTCCCTGTTAGCCTTTACACATTCTTCCTTCCACATCCTTGCCTCCCTTTCAGCTTTTAGGTACCTGTTGGCTTCACCCTTTTCTGTAGGAGACAACTGTCGGGGACAGCCATAAGGGGTCCCCTAACTATGAGGGAAAGCACCCTTTTCAAAAAATAAAAACCGCTAAAACACACTTCCCAAATCAGCCCCAGCCAGGGCACAAACAAAGCCCACGGCCTGCTGCGGCCCGACGGCCTTCACGACCCACCAAGCGCACCACCGCCCTCGGCGAACCTCCGGCCGCTCGAGGGTCGGACATCACGCGGGTGAGCCCCCGCCTCGCTCGAGGGCACGACACCCCTCGAGTGGGTCTCCGCCTCGCTCGAGGGCCAGCGCTCCTCTAGCGGGTTTCCGCCTCGCTCGAGGCTCCCTCCCCCCGGCCCAGGACATTTCACCTGCTCCTCCCGACCAAGGCATTAAATGCCCCGTCGCGTCACGGGCGCCCGCGGTCAGCGGTCCCCCACACCGAATCCCTGACATTGCCCGGGAATCTAGTCCCGGCGCTATGAGGACAAGCCCGCCACTGTGCGGCCATCCACGTGCGGCATGGCGGCGTCATTCAGACCTGCCACCCGCTCCCGTCCTTCCTCCACGCCGCGCCCCTCGAAAGGAGATGACGACACCCTCAAAGAGCGTACGAACACTGACCTGACGCCTGCCAGGGACGGCGCTGTGACACAAGATGAGCGGAGCACGTCCCCTCCATCACCTCCGACCCCGTGCGGCCATCCCCGGCCCTGTATTGCCATCCCGGGCGTCGTGGAGCCATCCCCAACGCTGTGGGGACCTGTTCTGACGGGACGCCGCCACGCCAGCCCCTGTGTAGCCCAAGCTCTCCCGTCAGCTAGACCCTCGAATCGGTGTACGAACGACAACCAGACGCGGGCGCCTGCAGGACCACCCTCGAAGCCGCCTCCAGATAAGCACAGGAGTCGCCACGACGCCTGCAAGAACCAGGATTCACCAGGACAACCTTTAAATCGCAAGCACTGCATGCCGGTACCGCGCCACTGCACAAAAAAGCCACGCGGTACATTTGTAAGCCGCCTCCCCTTGGCCTATAAAAGGAGGAGGTTGCCGCCCAGCCGCGGGCACGACACAACAACAACACGCTCACTCGCGTCCACGTCCACATTCCCACCGATATTGGCACTCTGCCTCAATCACTCAGTCGGGACTTGGGGGCTTTTCCTCCTCTCCCGCCTTGCTTGTAGCCCTCCTCTACAGGCACCCCCGGTGCATCGCAATACAGCGCACACGCGCAACCTGCTGGACGTACGGCCCCATGGCCGGAACCAGGATAAACTCGTGTCCTTGCATTGCCTAGCACCGACCATCGAGAGACTAATCGCAGCGCATTTCACTAGTTAGTGTCGGGGCTAATCTCAACACCGACAGTTGGCGCGCCAGGTAGGGGGCCGCGCTGTGATCGACTCCTCACCAGCAGTCTCGATGGTGATTCTCACCGAGATGACGTCTCAGAGGTACGCCATGGGGAGCTCTAACCCCTTCCCAGCCGGATTCGAAATCCGGTTCGGGAGCCTAAACTTCCAGGCTACGGGAACAGGTACCTCATGCGCCTCACAAATCGGGATGAGCTCCACTCTTGGCGGTCGACCGGGCCAGGCCCGGTGCCCGCCACGCCGGCACCGAACGCACCGGCACCAGCACCGGCGGCGGCAGCCACGACACCGACAGCGCCTCGGGCGCTTAGGTCGGCGCTCGCGCCAGCGCGCATGGATCGGCCCGGGCAGCACGCTGGCTGCAGACGGAAGCACCCGTCAGCGGACATGGCGGCACCTCCTCGGGGAACACGCGGCGAAGCGGTTCCCTCATGGGATGCGCAACTCCGCACCGCGCCGCCTCGGCAAGACGCGCGGCGCACGAGGATCTCCCGGGCCACCACTGCCGATCCATCACCTCGCCACCACCACCAGCGGAGTCGTACCACGGCTCGGCCAACAGCCACCCACAACCTCGCAGCACGGCACGGTGGGACTTCTCCGGCATCGGACCTGTGATGTTCGGTGGTTCCTCGACGCCGCGGACTACTGGTTCGGCTACTCTGATGACTCCAGCGAAGGGAGCTACGATCCCACACGCGAGTGCTTCGTTGTCGCCATCAATGAACACGCCGATGGAGCGGACGGAGCGGGCGACGGAGACGTGCCCCAAGACCCCAAGCCAAACCCGCCCCACCCGGTGCAACGCGTACATCGCTGGACAGCTAGCTCAGGCACGCGAGCTCGAGGCTAAGCTCACAGAGGAATACCGGCAAGTGCGGCTCTTACGTGCCACCATCGCGGGAGAAGCCTCGACGCGCGGCGAACGCACCCGAGAGGCGGGGAGGCAAGCCCGTGAGCTCATCAACGCCGACTTCAACGTCGATGATCCGCACACGCCACCCCGAGCCAGCCAAAAGCTCATCGTGGCTGCAACATTGCTCCGGGCTATGCCCGAGCGAAACCATGCTGCGGAGGCACGCAACTGCGCGCAGCCCTCATCGGCGGTGCGAAGCCGAGAGTTCCGCGTCCCGCATGCGCAACCAGTCTAGCGCATGGGGCGGCAGCGGCGCACAGGACCAAGAGGCATCAGTCCACGCTCCACAAGGCGTGGCAGGGGAACTTCGCAAATCGAGGCGGGCGCCTGTCGGCGGATCCTCGACACGCGCGGCCAGGCCCAGGATGGGGACGCCCGCAATATCTTGAACTCCAAGAGGAGGGGGGACGCGGAGGCACGAACAGCAGCAAGTTACCACCCTCGACGTGGTGGTCGCTACGACAGCCGGGAGGATCGCTCTCCGACACCGGAACCCCCGGGGACCTGCGTGTTCAGCCGGGAGATCCGCACGGCGAACATCCCCCAACGCTTCCGCTAGCCCACGACCATCACCAAGTACACAGGGGAGACAGACCCTCGAGTATGGCTCAACGACTACTGCCAGGCTTGCCAGTTGGGCGGCGCCACCAAGGACGCTGTGATCATCCGCAACCTACCGCTACACCTTGCGGACTCCGCCTGGACATGGCTTGAGCATCTACCGGCCAGTCAGATCCACGGCTGGGACGACCTGGTCCGCACGTTCGTAGGAAACTTCCGGCATCGTGCGCCCGGGAACTCCTGGACTGCGGTGCACCGAAACCGGTGAGTCCTCGAGACTTTATACGGCGCTTCTCCAAGCGCTGCCCAGCTTCAGTGTCGCCTCGAGATCGTGCACGCCTTCCTCGAGGGCACGACCTGCCGGGACCTTGTGCGCGAGCTTGGGAGGAGCCCGCCGGTCGACTCCAACGAGCTATTCGACATCGCCACTAGCTTCGCCTCTGGAGAAGAGGCGTTGGGGCGATCTTCGGCAAGAAAGGCAAACACACGGAGGACGCGCCCGCGGAGGGCAGCAAGTCTAAGGATCCCGCGAAGAAGCAGAAACGGGGCAAGAAGGGCAAGAAGCCCAGCGACGCCAGACGGGCGCGGGCGGCGAGACGACGAGGCTCGACCTGACCACAGCAAGGGTCCTCGAGGCCTCTCGAGGCCCCGGCGTGTTCGATGACTTGAAGAAGCCCGCCTGCACAAGACCCCGGTCAACCACACCCTCGAGCAATGCAACATGCTCAAGAAATACTATAGCCGCATCTCCGCGAAGGAGGACGAGGCCAAGAAGGATGGGGTGGGGCGGCAAGCGGTTTCCGCCGTGGAGAACGTCTTCCTCATCTTGAGGGGATGGTGGACATGTCCACCGCCAACGCAGCACGGCGAAGTCCTCGCCCGAGAAGGCTCCTCCTTCCTTCCTCGACTGGTCGGAGGAGGCCATCACCTTCAGGCGTAAAGACCACCCGAACCGCATCCCCAATCCGGGCCAATATCCGCTCGTCGATCCCGTTCGCCGGCAACTCACGGTTCTCCAAGGTGCGATGGGCGGTGGCGACCTCAACATCTGTGCGCTCACACCACATGGGATGGGGATATGTCTGGACCAGCTACGGCCCAGCACGACGCCGTTCCATGGCGTCGCGGCTGCGCTCTAGCCTCTCAGACGGTCGACCTGCCCGTCTGGTTTGGCACGCCGGACAACTTCCACAAGGAGACCCTCACCTTCGAGGTGGTGGGGTTTCGGGGTGCGTACCACGCCGTCCTCGGACGTCTGTGCTACGCCAAATTCATGGCGGTCCCGAACTACACATACCTCAAGATGAAGATGCCGGGGCCAAAAGGCGTCATCACGGTGGGCTCGTCGATCGAGCACGCGTTCGACTGCGACATCGAATCCGTCGAGCATGCCGAGGCGCTCGCGCTCGACGAGTCGCTCGTTGCGGACATGGAGAAGCTGGCCAACGAAGGCCTCGACTCCCCCGCCAAGCACACGGGCAGTTTCGAGGCTGCCGAGCAGACCAAGGAGGTGCCCCTCGACCCTGCTGCCCCCGAGGGCAAGGCGTTGAGGGTCAGTTCTACCCTCGACCCGAAATAGGAAGTGGTGCTCATCGACTTTCTCCGCGCCAACGCAGACATCTTCGCGTGGAGCCCCTCGGACATGCCGGGCATTCCGAGGGAGGTCGCCGAGCACTCCCTTGACATCCTACCTCACTCCAGAGCTGTGCAACAGCGCTTGCGACGATTTGACGAAGAGAGGCGCCGGACGATTGGAGTGGAGCTGCGGAGGCTCCTGGAGGCCGGGTTCATCAAGGAAGTGTTCCACCCCGAGTGGCTAGCCAATCCTGTATTAGTTAAGAAGAAGAACGGGAAGTGGCGGATGTGTGTAGACTACACCGGGTTAAATAAAGCATGTCCTAAAGTTCCTTTTCCTTTGCCACGAATCGATCAAATCGTAGATTCTACCGCGGGGTGCGAGCTTCTATGTTTCCTTGATGCCTATTCGGGTTACCACCAAATAAAGATGAAAGAGTCCGACCAGCTCACGACTTCTTTCATCACACCATTCGGCATGTTTTGCTACGTAACGATGCCATTCGGTCTTCGAAACGCCGGGGCTACATACCAGCGATGTATGCAACATGTTTTCAGGGATCACATCGGGCGGACCGTGGAGGCATACATAGATGACATTGTCGTCAAGACCAGGAAGGCGGACCACCTGGTTAACGATTTGCGCGTAACATTTGACTGCTTGCGGACGAATGGGGTTAAGTTGAACCCGAAAGTGCGTCTTGAGGTCTGTGCATGACATCTTGTTGGGTTTCATTGTCTCCCAGCGAGGCATCGAGCCCAACCCCAAAAAGGTTTCGGCCCTCGATCGGATGGGGCCAATCCGAGACCTCAAGGGGGTACAGAAGGTGTTGGGTTGCCTGGCGGCTCTGAGCCGCTTCATCTCGCTCCTCGGTGAGAAAGGCTTGCCCCTCTACCGACTCTTAGAGAAGCACGAACGCTTTTCCTGGACCATCGAGGCCCAGGAAGCCCTCGACAAACTGAAGGCAACGCCGCCCGCCAGCGATCCTCATGCCACCCGACGGGCGAGCCTGCACCTCTCGTCGCGGTGACCACCCAGGTGGTCAGTGCGGTCATCATTGTCCAAAGACCGGTGTACTACATCAGTGAGGTATTGTCCGAAACCAAAGCGCGATACCCACGGATCCAAAAGCTGCTCTATACGGTGGTGCTCGCGCGGCGCAAGCTGCGGCACTACTTCGAGGCCCATCCGGTCACTGTGGTCTCGTCTTTCCCATTGTGAGAGATAGTTCGCAACCCGGACGCCTCGGGTAGAATCGCGAAATGGTCCGTGGAGCTCATGGGTGAAACTCTCACCTACGCGCCGTGCAAGGCGATCAAGTCTTAGATCTTGGCGGACTTCGTCGCTGAATGGACTGATACTCACTGCCCCGTTGCATCCGGTGAGTGTTGGACCCTCTACTTCGACGGATCAGTGATAAAAACGGGCGCGGGCACGGGCCTGCTCTTCGTTTCACCCCTCGGAGAACACTGGAGGTACGTGGTACGCTTGCACTTCCCTGCGTCAAATAACATGGCAGAGTACGAGGACTTCCTCTGCGGCCTCCGAACCGCCATCGAGATCGGCGTCAAGCGCCTCGACGTCAGGGGGGATTCACAGCTGGTGATCGATCGAGTCATGAAGAACGCAAGCTGCCACGACGAGAAGATGGAGCCGTACTGCAACGCCGTGCGCGCACTCGAAGATAAATTCTACGACATCGAGCTCAACCACATCCTGCACAAGTACAATGAGGAGGTGGACGAGCTGGCAAAGATTGCGTCAGGGCGAATCACCGTCCCTCCAAACATCTTCGTCTGCGACCTCACCAAACCTTCCATCGACCTCAGCAAAGCTTCCCCGAACCTAGAAGAACCCTCGGGGGCTCCCTCGAGGCTGCGTGGAACCCATGGACGAGGACCCCTCGAGCGAGGTCGTGCTCTCCCTCCTCGAGGGGTGCAGGGTTGAGATCGATGAGGCCCTTCCGTGGGAGATCAAGGAGCAAGTACCTCACCTGGATCGATTGAGGGGAGCTACCCTCAGACCGAACCGAAGCAAGGCGCATCACCAGAAATGCCAAGTCGTTCACCGTGATCGTCACTGGCGTTAAGCGTTGCACCTCGTGAATTCTGGTGCATCCCCATCCCCGAAGGCCGCGAGTTGATCTGGGACATCCACGCGGGTGTATGCGGCCATCACTATGACGCCCTAGGTTTTTAATTAGCATCATTAGTGCTAATGACCGAATCAACCGAGTCAAACACTATTGACATTGGTCAAACCTTGGTCAACCTGGGTCATCACCTCGAAAACCCAGTCAACAATCACTAATGACCCTCTTAATCAAGACCACACACCCTTGTGGTCAAACCTTGGTCAACCCTTGGTCAAAACCCTGGTCAAACCCTTTGTCGTTGAACTCCCTCGGAACTTTTGCGTTCTCAAATTTCACCTAAACACTTCAAAATCGGCCAATATAAAAGTTGTTCGTCTTTTGGGACACACTTTTCATAATTGGCGGCATTCGAGATTTGGAGTGGAAATTGGTGAAATTCTCAGTCAAACTCAACTTTTACTATTCACTAGAGTCTTAAAAACCCGCAACTTTGCCTGCAGTTCATGCTCAAATGGTTGATCAAAAGCATAGGTCGGCCTTTGAGAAAAATACTCTCTATAGGTGCTCTACAACTTCGTATTCAAAGTTTGGTGGGGTTCTATTCAAATTTTTGGAGATTCGGTCAGTCAAGCGGTCTTTGAGACGAAGCGAATCGGCGACCAAGCGCGCGCGCTCTGGCGTCGTGCCGCGTCGTCGCCCGCGCGTCACCCGACCCGCATCGACGCCGGCGTCGGCCCTCACTGCGCCCGATCCGCCACGCCGCGCATCCCGAGCTGCACGTCGTCAAGAGCCGCCTCGGAGCTGCAACTGCGTCGTCCTGCGCGTCCCGGCGTCTGCCGCCGGGCCGGCCGCCGCCGCCTGCCCGACCACGCGTGTTCCATGACGGCGGGCCCCCCCTGTCCGCGCGTTTGCTTCGCAGCAAGGGCGAGGAGCCGTCTATAAAAGGGCGCTGTCCCCTGCCCTCGCGCGTGAACGCACCGCCGCGCCTCCAGCTCGCCCGCCCGCCATTGGGCGTCACCGCCGAGCTCCACCCTTCGCTCCCTCCCGTCGCCGGTCGATGCTTCCAACACCTCCTCTAGACCCCCTTGGAGCTTCCACCGCCCCTCGCCACGCGTTGCCTCACACCGCCGGACGCGGCTCATGGCGCCACCGCCGGGCGCCGCCGAGCCTCGCAGAGCCCTTCCTCCGCCCCGTCCGAGCCCTCAAGCCAAGCCTATGAGGTCCCCAGGCCATCCTCCGCCCGCTCCCGGCCAACCGCAGCCGCCGGCCTCACCGGATTTTGCAAAGGTTTGATTCTTTCCAGGGCTATGTTGCAAACCAAGGGCATATGTGTGAGAACAGGGAAACTTCCAGGGACCTAAGTGAAAGTAGAAACTTCAATAGTGTTGCTGATTTGCTGATTCTTGTAAAATCCATAGAAAATCATAGAAAAATCATAAAAATACAAACTCAATTTTTTTGGGTTCCTTGTGAAAAACACTACAACTTTTGTAAAGCATGACTATAGTTTTTCCTGATTGTTTTTGCATGAAAAATAGTAAACTGATAAACCTAGATCTGTTGTATCTCAAAATCTACATGTGCTCTGTAGCTCAATTTTGGATATGTTGTGTGTTATTCCATGGCTAGCTTCTGTACCAAAACTTGCACATAGTTATGTTGTAAATCTTTTTATATGAATTGTTTTGTATTTATGCAGAATCTGTCTAAATGATTTTTGTAGCTAAAAATAATTAGATTTTTGTGCCCAACTTCTGCATGTGATCTTTTTATGCCAAAATTCAGCTCTGTTGAATTAATCACAATTTTATAATTATCATAAATATTTATTTTTGGAATATGCTTGATTTTTCCTTGTAAATGCATAACCCTAGATATATGGCAGTTCTAGGTGTATATGTTGCATGCCTAGCTTAGTTTTGGACCAGAAATCATGTGTGATAAAGTTGGAATCATTTTGGTGTATAATTATTTTTATATGCATTTATCTTGCTTTAGTAGCTAGCCTTTGTTATTTTCAGTATATTTAATTTCATAGCTCTCCTAAGTGTGCATGTGTATGCAGTGGCTTTGTTTAGGTTTGTAGTGCTTCATAAAACACCCCACTGAATTTTATTAATTTATTTTGTCAATAAAAGCAATGGTAGACTTTTTAAGCTTAATATTAAAGTTAATTGGAAAATCACCAACTCCATATCTAATGACCATAGGTGTGTGATGTTAAACTTGCTAAGAAGCTAAGTATCACCCTTTGCTGTTTTTGTGTTTAAATTAATTTATTTACATAAATATGTACAGTCACTTTTGAAAAGATTATTTAATAAAGAACCATATTGTTCCTTTTGGAAGAGTATGCTAAATGTGTGCTTATCTAGGTGAATGTGGTCAACCATGCACCCCATGGTTGTCGTTTGTTGTGTGTAATCAATTAAATTAAAAACCGCCAATTAAATCTTGCATTGCATCCTCGTGTAGATCTTCCCGACGGTAGATATACGCTCGTCCGGAAGGAGGAGACAAAGGTCTTGACGAAGAGCCTGCGATGCGTGGACGTAGCTCAAGACACAGGACCAAGGTCCGAAGGGCCCAAGGCCAACCTTGCCAAGGCAAGCCGGATCATTAACCACGCTTTGTAAAATTATACAATTATCTTTGCTATGATTGTGGATTTATGTTTCAGGAGTTGAACTGAAACCCTAGATGCATGATCCCTAGGTACCTATGTTCCTTTACTAGTATGTTAGGTCGATAGCTGCTATGCTATAGGACCGGTACAAGTCAGTGATGTTCGTCACTCGAATAGGTTCTTATGTTGGAATCATAAGATCTTGATAAATGGATTGCTCATGTGGTAAGAGCATGGGATTTGGGCTCGGTCCGGTGGCTTTCGTGGGCTAAGCTTTTGAAGCGTACTAAACACTTGTCGGAAATGGGTGCAGTAAGCCTAGTACCTTAATGAGGCAGTGCGAGGAACGCATACTATTACTAATCTCGAGTAATCACCTTCTCGGCTAGCTACCGGAGAGGGGTACATGTGTGAAGGGGTGCCTTGCGGGTATGCCGAGATAACCTTGTACCCGGAGATAAGATCCGATCCCAAGCCGAGGACTTTTGGGAACCTGGTGGTTGTCCTCATGGGGCACCCTACCGTGTGTTTAGGTTTACCTTGCAAGGTTTAAATCAATCGGTTGTCGGCCTCTCACCGTTATCGAGACTCCTTAATCAAGCCATGATATCCCTTAATGATGGAATTTGATGAAGTTCTTGCTTGAATTAATTGTTTGTACAATTCTTGATTGAATTAGTTGGCACACTTAGAAATGGTAATTAACTAGAATTTGTGCTAAAATATTGAAAGTAAGGACATACTCTTTGTTGCTTTTCAGCAAAAGAACTCCATACCAAAAGCCTCTCATGTCTAGAGTTTGGTGATGTAGTTATCACCCAACGGTTAGTCTTCTTGAGTATTAGTATACTCACCTTGCTTTAAAAATGTTGTTGCGGTGTTGTTTGACACGGTGAGATTCGCCCCAGGAGGATGGGTGGATGACGACGAGTGATGACATCACGATGGCCTCTGTGATGTTTACCGTTCGCTAGTGTATTTCATTCCATTGTTTGCGAACTCGAACTTTACCTTTCTTGTCATGAACAATGGTTTGTCATAATTAAACCCTTAGGGTAATTTGGATTTAAATTATGTTTGTACTCTGGACTCGCCCTCGCGTGAGTTTTAATGCATATGTTCGATCCGATGATACTTTATTATTACTTAATGACCAAAGTGGATTGGTTTAGGCGATAGTACGGTGTTTTCCTGGGCGGGTTGTCACAATCACGCGGCGCCGCGCACCCTCATAGGCAACGCGTTCGCCAAGGCTTCTCATCGCCCACTGCAGCCGCCAACGCCAACGGTCGCGCGCACCCATTACATGGCCATTCGGCGTGTGGGGATTAGACATCGTCGGGCCCCTGCGGAAGGCGCCCGGGGGCTTCACACATTTGTTGGTCGCAATCGACAAGTTTTTGAAGTGGATCGAGGCACGCCCTATCACCAACCTCAGGTCCGAGCAGGCTGTATCGTTCTTTACTGACATTGTCCACAGGTTCGGGGTGCCAAACTCCATCATCACCGACAACGGCACCCAGTTTACCGGCAAGAAGTTCCTGGAGTTCTGCGACAACTACCACATCCGCGTGGATTGAGCAGCCGTCGCACACCCACAGACCAACGGCCAGGTGGAGCGTGCCAACGGCATGATTCTGCAAGGCCTCAAGCCCAGGATCTTCGACAAACTGAACAAGTTTGGCCAAAAATGGATTCAAGAGTTACCATCGGTCATTTGGAGCCTTAGAACCACCCCGAGCAGAGCCACGGGGTTTACACCGTTCTTCCTCGTCTATGGTGCGGAGGCCCTCCTCCCCACAGATTTGGAATACGGATCCCCTAGGCTCAAGGCCTATCAGGAAAGCCTGAACCAGCAGGCTCACGAAGACTCGCTGGACCAGGCGGACGAGGCCCGCGACGTGGCAATGATGCACTCGGCAAGGTACAAGCAGTCACTTCGGTGATACCAAGCCCAAAAGATCCGACATCGGAGCTTCAGTGAGGGCGACCTAGTGCTGTGGTTACGACAAGACAACCGGGGCCGACACAAGCTGTCACCGCCATGGGAAGGGCCTTACGTCATCGTCGAGGTGCTCAAGCCCGGCACATAGAAGCTGGTGAATGAGAAGGGTGAAGTCCTCACCAACGCTTGGAACATACAACAGCTACGTCGCTTCTACCCTTAGACTTCCAAGCTTCTTTTGTACACCTAGCATTCAAAATCTTAAATAAAAAAGGGCGACTCGGTTTTACCCTCGGCCAGGGCCTCGTACAAACCAAGTCCCCCTCAGGGGCTATGACGAGGGGTTCCCCCCGGAGTGTCCCGAAACTTTCGCAAAAGATACTTTCTTTTTACAGAAAAAGTTAGAATGTTACGCCTCGAGCATTTTTTGGGGAACGAAAGCCAGGCGCGAACTAAGTAAGCCTAAGGCCGGTCGAGCTGTGGGACCGCTGATGCCTCCAAGAGGATAAGCATTCCGCTCGATACCCTACGACTAAGTTGGCTCGTGAGCACTAACTCCTTGGCCAAAATTCCCCCGAAAAGCCCAAGGAAAACACGACAACATACGAGACAAAATCCGCAAATAAACTTGTGCATAGCATAACATATTGTTTATACAAATGATCAACATTCATCCAAATTTCTAACAAAATACTAATGGGCCTCGAGACCCGAGTCCTCAGGGAGCGCGTGGGCTTGGAGCGGCGGCGACTTCACCTCGGCCGGGAACAGTCCACTTGAACATGTCGGCAAAATGCGGCGGGCTCCGCCATGGACGCATCAACCACCCTCACCGCTTCAAGGTCAGCATCCTCACCTACGACGTCTTCAGGAAAGACATAGCCATCCCACAGCAGACCGAAGTTGAGGATGTAATGGGTTGAGTCAACCCTAAGGTCTTTGGGACACCGAGTCGAAGGGCACCGCGCAGGCGCTCAATGACCCGGCCACCCAGGGACCGCAGGCGGCTCGCTATCGAGCTCGCGGCACACTTCGAGGGCAGCGGCCTCCAGGGCCTTGAGCTCGCCCTGAGCTTCATTGTAGGTGACCTGGAGGGATTGCATCTCCTCCGAAGGGTCTGCCGAGCTCTTCTGCAGCTCTGCGACACGAAAACGAGTATCAAGCCTCGGAAGAACACAACAAAGAACCAAACCGGTTGAGGGCCGAGACTTACCCTCGGCTCGCATCTTCTCAGTCTCAAGTGCGGCCCGCGTGGCATCGACGTCCCGTCGGAGCTGGGAGATCGAGGCATCGCGCTGCTGAAGCGCGCCCCTCGTTCCCCGGAGCTCCTCGCCTGGGAGCTGGAGCTGAGACTGGGCCTCCTGGAGAGCGGCGCTCGTCTACTCAACCTCCCGGACTTTTTCTGCAGCCTGAGAGAACTGGGCCCGCGCCTCCTCGAGCGCCTTGCGCTCCCGCTCAAGTTGGGCCTGAGCCTCGGCGAGAGCTGCGTCCTTCATAGCCGCGAGGCTGCGCCTCGAGCGGCGCTCCTCGGCAAGGCTGGCCTCTCTGCCGTCCCGCGCTTCTCCTTCATGGTGAGCCCCTCGGCCTCCGGCCTTCTCGGCTGAGTGAGGCGCGCCTGCACATCCTCCAGCGAGATATACTTGCGTTGGCGAGCCTTCAAGGCGGCAGTCGCCGGTGCTGGACCTCACTCGCTCGGCGCCGCGCTCTGCTGGAGTTCCCCCTCTTTGCCCTACAGCGCGGCACCGAGCTGTTCGGCCTCCTTCCTCGCCTCCGCCTGGCAGTGCGGTGGGCGTCGCGTTCCTCCTCCGCACGGCGCAGCTCACCCTTCTTCAATTCGAGGCTCGCTTTTGCCTCGTACATCTCATCACGAAGACACTCCATCGCCGGGCCCAGGTGCTCGTTCTCCCGGCACGCCTCCTCCAGGTCGGCGTGGAGTTTGGCGAGGAAGGAAATTTTGTCCCCCGCGTCGCCCCACAGCCGCTGCCAAAATGAATAAAACGGAGAAGACTCAGACGAGGCATAACCAAGAAAGGAAAAAAGGAGAGCAAGGGGGGCGACGGGACTAGTGCGCGAACCCGGAACAACGGTGCCGCCACGTCTTTGTGAAGCCTCGAGGCCTCGCAAAGCAGGTCTTGCACATGGGATCCCACCCCGAGGAAATCCCTCCAGTCAAGAAACTCTGCGTGCGAACGCTCCACTGTATCCCAAGGAACCCACGGGTGATCCAGCCCGGTGCACCAATCGCCAGGGAATTTGTCGTAGTCGCGCTGGCGCGACGAGGACGCGCCGGGCCCCTGCGGTGGCGCTCCAGATCCAGGCTCGAGCAAAGTCTCCCCCCGCACTCCGTCATCCTCCACCAGGGTCCCATCCTGCGGGTGAGTCACATCTGCCGCGGGTGAGACCTCTCACGCCGCTCGAGGCTCCACCTCGAACCACCTCCCCGCCTGACGCCCGCGCTCCCGCCTTCGCTGGTCGCCTTGCGCCACCAACCGAAAGGACGACGACGCGCCGCCTCACGGCCCTCACCGGCGAGGTCGCTGTCGGCGGACCGTGTCGTCGCGCCTCCACCCTCGGCTTTGGGCCTGCCGGCTCGCCGATGGGGCTGCACGGCTAGGAGAAAGGGAATGGAGAAATCAGGATCTCGATCAAGTAAAATTAGGTGAGATGAACATGGTACGACACTTACCGTCGGGATGACACGACACTTATGCGCTTTCTCGAGACTGCGCGGCGGCGCGCGTGCTCGGCCGCGCCTCCCGTCATGGTGCCTTCGCCGACGCCGCGCCCACCTCGAGGCCGGCGCAGCTGGTCCGCACCATCGGCAGCTGGCTGAACAGCCGCCTCCTTGCCCTTGGCCCCCGAGGCCAAAGGCACTTCATCTTCTTCATCCTCCCCCTCCAGGGCTGACCAGACCACGCCGCGTCGTCGCTCTGTATTCTCCGGGTCGGCGGGAGGGGAGGCCTTCTTTCTCCCGCTGCACCCACTCCAGGTTGTGTGCTCGGCGGCTCCTCGCGCCTCTTCTTCTTCGCCTTTCGACGTCCGCCGCCTCACCTCCCCGCTTCTCGCGGTTGGCGGCGTGGGAGTTGGGCGTAGGGGGATCCGAGCCGTAGGCGCTCGTCCCCATCTCAGCCCACCACCGCGTGAAATTAGCCATCGGGTTAAATCGATCTGAAAGCTAGTAAGATTGGCAGAAATTCCTCACCAAATCGATGAACCCGTCGTCGGGCCGCATCCGGGGCGACCATAGCACCTCGTCGGGGTCGCACACCATTTTCTTGGTCTCCACCGCGCGCCTCACCCTTTGAGTCACGTAGATCGGGGCGAGAGGTTCGAGCCCGGCCGCGATCAGCGCCAACGGTGGCGTCGGGTCCGCGCCCTCCGCCATCCCATAGATTGGGAGCGCCCTCTCCATGAGGGGAACCACCCGTCGCTGGTGGCACTGCGCGAGGATGACCGCTGCGGTCAACCCCACGTCCGTCAAGGACTTCAACGCCTTCATATAAGGCTCCAGCTTTGCCCTCCGCATGGGGTCTGACACCCCCGGTCCCCAGTGGAACGGGCGGTGGTCCAGAACCTTGCCAGTGTAGGGTGGAAGATTGTCGCCGTCATTGCGGAGATAGAACCACCCCCTGTCCCACTGTGCATTGTTGCTCATCATGGTGTAAGGCGGGTATACGCCGACCCCCTTCCTCCGCAGCGCGAGCGTGAGCCCGCCGGCGTGAACGGGCCGGCGCTTACCCTTGCTGCCAGCCGCTAGCGTGAAGAGCTCGCCTCGGAAGAGGTGAAGCCATAGGTCCCACGAGACGGGGACGCCCAGGAAGCCCTCGCAGACGCCCACGAAGGTCGCCGCCTGCGAGATGGCGTTGGGGGAAAAGTTGTGCAACTCCACGCCATAGTGGTAGCACAGTCCCCGCATGAACCGGTCGGCGGGAGCATTGAACCCCCGCTCGTGTAAACGGACGAAGCTCACCACGTATCCCGCCGGGGGTTGCGGCTCTTGATGCCGCGCCGGCGGAACGATCCACGCCGGCCTGCTCGGGTCGGTGTTGGCGTCGATTGCCGCGAACGAGCCCTTGGAGGAGGCGCATCCACGTTGGACCGACCACGGCCCGACCTCCGATATTCGACCATGGCGAACGCGAGCGAGAGAGAACGCAGGCGGTCAAGCGCGAGTCGAAAGCGAGAGGAAGAAGAAGGCGAGTGTGATGTGAGCGAAAATGGCTAAGGTAAAACTTCTCTCCTCCACCCGCTGTTTTTTATAATGAGAAGGCGGGGGATCGAGCGGAGGGGTGCGCGCGTCACGATTAATGCGATAGACGTCACCCGGGCCCCACTGTCCCGAAATCACCGCGCGCACGCGCGGGCGCCATCATTACGGCGCGGTAAAAATGCGAACCGCCGCGCGGTACCTCCACACTGCCTAAAAAGGCATGCGCGGTGCTCTCCTGGAATGCCACATGGGCCACGACCCCACACGCGTGGTTAACCCGAGTCCACAGCCAAAAACGAAGGGACGGGGGATTCCTTCCGAGAGAAGGACCCCCCGTGGGTCACAACGGACAGGGGTCAGAGGCAGCCTCAAACGTGCTTGCTCGAGATAGCCGCGAGCAGAGCGCGCGCCTCGCCCAAAACTCTTATCGATCGGTGGCTCGGCTCGGCCGCGAAGGGTTCTACATGCGCCACAGAGGCGCCTTCTAATGAGGCCACAACTGACCAATGGTTCGAAGCCCGGCCTAACGAGGATGCGACGGGCGCCACAGGTCGACCAAAGACGGGGTTGCACGAGTGCGCCCCGCAAGGCCCCTACTGATCAGGAATCCGAGCCCTGGCCTGCGGAAGGTTCGAACAAGCATTTCAGATCAACAGAGTCAGGGACAACCAGGGCGTGCGTGATCGAGCCGATCCCTGAACTCAAAAGTTTGGGGGCGCCCCATAGTTCGTATTCAAGGCCAAACAAGGGCAGCTAGTCGAGGGATCCCGTCGAGGGAGAGCTTCCGCGCCCTCGGCCCCCATCGAATGGGACCGAGCCCTGCCTAGCACACCCATGTGAAGTGCTCTCATGGACGTGTCCCCGGACCACGAGCCGACCCTTATCGAACGGGGCACGGACGTCCACTTGAATTACCCGCTAGCAGCTCAACAAAGCGTCCATGACTCGCGGCCCGAGTCAAGGGGAAGCATGGACCGCCTCACCCTCCTCCCTGCGGAAGGGCGGCGAGGGGCGCATGAATAAGTCGAAGAGTTTGCCCCGATCGCCCCCATGTGGGCCCGGGCTCACGGGCTCATCGCGCGGCTACACCCTCCGGATGCGTCACACAAATCCAAGAAGGGCCATTCCCCCTCAGAAGTAATGAGCGAGCCCTCTAAGATTCGTCCTAGACGTGGTTCACGCTGCTCCGCACGCATAGATCGCCGAGGCCGGCTGAAACATCACCGAGGCCGGCTGAAACAAATGCTCCACGGACTGGCAGCTCAGCATGAAAACCTTGCACGAGTGCACGCACTCCTCCAAGGCTTCGGGGGCTACACCCGTGGGTGCGCTAGCGCGCCCCCATGGAACGTTGCACACATCCAAGGGGAAGAAGGGTCCTATCAGAAGCCTCAGCCTTTGCGGAATCCTCTCGTTATTCTCGCAAAGGCTCGGGGGCTACTGTCGGGGACAGCCATAAGGGGTCCCCTAACTATGGGGGAAAGCACCCTTTTCAAAAAATAAAAACCGCTAAAACACACTTCCCAAATCAGCCCCAGCCAGGGCACAGACAAAGCCCACGGCCTGCTGCGGCCCGACGGCCTTCACGACCCACCAAGCGAACGCACCAGCCGCCCTCGAGCGAACCTCCGCCGCCGAGGGTCGACATCACGCGGTGAGCCCCGCCTCGCCGAGGGCACGACACCCCGAGTGGGTCTCCGCCCGCCGAGGGGCGCTCCTCGAGCGGGTTTCCGCCGCCGAGGCTCCCTCCCCCCGGCCCAGGACATTTCACCTGGTCCTCCCGACCAAGGCATTAAATGCCCAGTCGCGTCACGGGCGCCGCGGTCAAAGGCAGGGCCCCCGCCACACCGAATCCCTGACATTGCCTGGGAATCTGGTCCCGGCGCTATGAGGACAAGCCCGCCACTGTGCGGCCATCCGCGGCGTTGTGTGGCATGGCCGGCATCATTCCACGGCACTGAAGGACCGAAACGGCGAACCGTAGAGGGGAGGAATGGGAGCCGATAAAATTCTTCTCGAAGGAGATAGAGACTCCAACAAGATGAACACGGCTTCAAACACACATCTCCGACTCAACTACCCAAGTTGGCCAAGACCACGTAGCCACTGGAGTGCTACTGGTCCTAGGAACCAACAAACAACCAACCGAATCAACACCCCAAACGCATACTGAAAACCGAAAGCATCGCTGCCACACACCAAACCGATGGATCCTCGGTCGGCCCGATGGCACCGGTCAGACGGTGGACTCACGGTCAAGTAGTGGCAAATAGCGATGCTGACAAAGAAAGTTCCGAGAAGCCTCGGTGACTCCTCTCGGCCCCGTAACAAAAACCACCACCAAAAAGCAACCTGCCAAGAAGGAAAACCCCTCACAAAGCCTATCAAAACAACTCCAAACAGGCCAAGAACTGACCAGTAGGGCCACAGGACAAAACCCCACGAACACAGCAGTTCCCGAGACAAAACCCACTGGGGGCTCGCACCGGTCGACGGTCAAGAGCACCGGTCATCGACCGATCACGCCAGGCAGCTCGGGATGAACAGCGCGGTCAACTCCCTCAAATCGAACTCCCGATATCTCGATTCGCTCCACGGATCGCACTAGACTTTGGGGATAGTAGGAACACCTCATGGGCACTCCATAGCCAAGTTATGGTCCACCAAAACTCGTTGAATCAAGAGGAATCGAAGGATTTCCGCCAAGAACACCACTAACCCTAGGACAACGAAAACCCCAAAATTGAGCCCCTTTACTCACGGATTTGGGAGGGGAATCAAAGGGAAAAGAACCACGAGAGGTTCATGCATACATCCCCCACCAAATCTCAAAGAGAAAGGTCTCAAAACTGCCACAAGAAATTCGCCAAGAAAAGCCTCCGAAAATCACCAAAAAGGAGAAACAGGAAAGACACATCCAAGCCTTGAGGAACCACGCCGAATCATCTGTACATACCAAAGAGGTTCGTACAAGGTCTAGCTTGCCGCCCGATCATCCTTCCCTCTCACAAGATCTCACCATGAAGCTCTCAAGCTAGTTCTAGAAATTCCAAAGGAAAAATGGAAGAGGAAAATAGGAAAACAAATGAGCTAGGGTTCCAAGAGATGGCTGCCATCCTCTTACCACTTGGGTTATATGGAGGCAACCGAAAGACTAAAATACCCTTACTAGCTAACTAGGGATACATGCCCCTCAAGGGCGAATTTGGAAGTCTTTGTCTTTGCTCCATCAGACGGATGCCCAGCGACCGCAAACTTGCTTTGCCTCGACGCAAGCCTTGCGATCCCGACGCCGTGTCCTCCGCTTCAAGTCTCCTGATCGGCCGTCGCACACCGATCGACGTGCTCCTCACCGTCGACCGGCATTGCACATCGGCCGACCGGCCGACACCCACCGGGCCGACTTGTGGATCAACCAAGGAACCCGGTGGTTTTCGGTGAACCACCGGAAACCCGCATGAACTCGGTGTAGCCTCCGCCAATCACCACTCATGACTCGGCTCCCACGTAGTCCCGGCTCGACCTTGGTTTTGAGGCTCAACCAAGAAACCGTCCATGACTTCATCTTGCCATTCTTGCCACCATGCGGCCGCACTTGACCCCGCTGGCCACACGGGTCCCTCGAACCAAGCCTACTTGTCTTCTCCACACCGGAGGCCTCACCCAACGACCTTTCGCACTTGTTCTTCACCTGCACCAACACCAGTCAAGCCGCAACCTGCACCTGCAATACTTAGCCAAGAATCTGTCCACACCACGTTGTCAATCACTCATCACACCAGGGAGCGACAAAAATTGGTACATGAAATGTCTTTGCGACAAAAAGAAACTTATGCCCCTCCACAAGATGAAGCATGGGGGCTAAACATTCATGATGGCAAATGAGCCTTTGGCCCCATATGATCAAAATAAGCTATCCAACCACAAATTAAGCATAGCATAGCCACTAAAACATGTCAAGATCATATAAAGGTATTTACTCATAAGAGAGCATACATATGAGATTTTTGAAAAACATAGCCATCAACCATGGATATAAACCAAGATCATCAAGAGCTAAGCCACACTAAGTCATATCATACCAAACTAGCTCACAAGATCATATATAGCATACCATGGTGAACAATGTATATAAGAGAAGCTTTTCCTACACAATGCATATGATACAAAATGCATGCAAGCTATCATACAAAGATGACTATACATCATGATACAAATGCAATGCAAATGCAAAAATGCACAAAGGAAAGCTATACATATGCTACAAAGGAGCTCCCACACCCAACTCAAGAAATCAAACAAACACCAAGCTCCCCGCAAAGCAGTGAAAGTTGCTTGATTTAGGGTTTGGTGAAAATATCGGCTAGCTGGTCATGTGTGGGTACATGGATCAAAGCTATCTTCCCTTTCTCTACGTTGTCTCTCAAGAAATGATACCTCACTTCTATGTGCTTGGTTTTTGAATGGAGCACTAGGTTCTTTGCAACGCTTATGGCACTTGTGCTATCACATTGAAGTGGGACATGGTATACTCCTCACCAAAGTCACTCATGGTGTATGTGATCCAAAGGAGCCGAGAGCAACAACTAGTCGGCCACATACTCGCCTCGGAGTGGATTGAGCAACACTGATCGCTTGCGGAAGACCAAGACACCAAAGAAGAACCCAAAACTGGAAAGTCCCAGTGGACTTCCTATCCAACCGACACCCAAAGAAATCCGCATCCAAAATCCATGAAGAGCCAAAGAAGAAGACGCGAGTACCAAAGGCCAAGTCGGGAGTATGTCGCATAAATACTGAAAATGCACTTGACCGCTTGCGCGAAGTCCTCGGAGATGCTTGAAAACGAGCGCACGACATACCGAGAATTGGATGTCCGCCTCACCACTCAAGTAGAGGAGTGACCCGATCATGCTTTGCATTCTTCCGTCCACGTGTTCACCTTCCTCGTCGCATCAAGAGTCGTAGTCGTACTCATAGGTGTCGTCATGGCCTTGGAGTCCTCCATCTTGAACTTCCTCACAATGTCCTTGGTGTAGCTTGGTGCACAAATGTTCCTTCCTTTGATTGCTTGATCAGCACGAGGAAGAACCGCAACTCACCCATCATGCTCATCTCAAATTCTGCTCATGTCTTCTCGCAAACCTTGCAACAAGAGAGTTAGATGAGCCACCAAAGACAATAACATCCACGTATACGTGCACAATCAGGATATCTCTGCCCTACGAGGAGAAACAAGGTCGATCGACCTTCCCATCTCAAACCCTCTCAAAGCAGAACCCCTCAACCTACCGTACCAAGCTCTAGGCGCACCTTGACCTATACATCGCCTTCCTCAACTTGTACACTCGGTGGGGGTACTTCTCACTCTCAAACCCCGGTGGTTGCCTCACATACACTACTTCCTCCAAAACACCGTTTAGGAAAGCACTCTTGACATCCATCTGGTACAACTTGAACCCTTTAGCCACGGAAAAGGCTAGAAGGATCCTGATCGCCTCCAAACGAGCTACAGGAGCAAAGGTCTCCTTGTAGTGGATCCCTCTTTCATGAGTACCCACGAGCAACAAGTCTTGACTTGTTCCTCACTTCTCCTTTCTCTCCCTCTTTGTTTTCCACACCCATTTTGTCCCAATCGGCTTACACCCTGGGGGAGGGTCAACTAATTCCCAAACTTGGTTCCTCTCAAAATTCTCCAACTCCTCATGCATCGAGTTAACCCAATTATGATCAGATAGCGCGTGTCCAATGTCTTTGGGCTCAAAGGTGGCAACAAAAACAACATGAGCGAAATGAGAATTGTTCCGAACCCTCGACCGTGTAGTACATTCATTCATGTCGCCGATGATCCTCGGTGGGTGATCCACTTGCACTTGCCGGAGGTTCTCGCCTTGATGCTACCTCCCCTCAGCAGCGACTTCACCTTGATCCGGGTTTGTCGTTGTAGGTGTGGGAGAAGGGCCGCTCACCACCGTAGTCAGTAGTAGGTACATGCTCACCATGGGCACCACACCGCCATCTTCATCATCTCCATGTTCATGCTCCTCCTCTTGGAAAATCTCTCTCGCCAAGTTCGCTGGTCACCGCACACTCAAAACAAGTCGACTACGTGGGCGTCTCGTCGAAGGTTACCTCGCAAGTCTCCACGATTTGGTTAGTTTCAAGATTGAGCACACGAAATGCTCTAGAATGAGATGCGTAACCAAAGAAAATGACATCGACAGACCTAGCTTCGAACTTGTCCAACTTCTTACCTTTCTTTAGGATGAAGCATTTGCACCCAAACACATGGGAGTGACTCACCTTGGGAGTTCTACCGTGCATCAACTCGTAACAGGTTTTCTTCTTGTGCACCCTGAGGTAAATCCTGTTCGACACATAGCACGCGGTATTCACCGCCTCAGCCCAGAACCTTCTCGGAGTCCTATGCTCATCGAGCATCGTCCGAGCCATCTCTGTGACAACCCGCCCAGGAAAATACCGTACTATTGCCTAAACCGATCCACTTTGGTCATTAAGCAATAATAAAGTATCATCCCGTCATTAGTTGCCGGGTCAAGCCCGGTGAAATCACTTACATAGCAACAAAGGATCGACAAATATGCATTAAAACTCACGCGAAGGCGAGTCCAGAGTACAATACCTATATTAAGTCCAAATCTGCCCCGAAGGGTTTAATTATTACAAACCAAGTACTTGACATGACAACGAAGTTCAGAGTTTTGAAAACAGCGGAATTAAACTAAACGGCGCCAGGAGCATCACAGGAGGCCTGCCATGATGCATTCATTCATCGTCTTCCACCCACTCCAGCTCCCAGCCAGGCAGGATCTCTCCAGGCCACACATCACTAAAGGCATTACCTGAAATCAACAAATTACAGCAAGGCTGAGTATACTAATACTCAAGAAGACTTACCTCGGTGACAACTACATCACCAACTCTAGACATGAAAGGCTTTTTGGCTAGTGGGGTTCTTTTGCCGAAAAGCAACAAAGAGTATGTCCTTACTTTCAATATTTTAGCTCAGGTTATAGTTGATTACTCCTTTCTAAATGAGCAACCTATTGCAAGCATAAGTTGTGCAATTCGATTAATCAAGCATAAATATTCACAAAGTTCCATCATTAGGGATATCATGGCCAGTTGGATAAGTAGTCTCAGATAACGGTGAGAGGCCGACAACCGATTGATTTAAACCTTGCAAGGTAGACCTAAACACACGGTAGGGTGCCCTCACATGGACAGCCACCAGGCGGTTCCCAAAACTCTTCGGCTCAGGATCGAATCTTACAGTCTTTGGTACAGGCTATCCGCATACCCGCGAGGCACCCGGTAATCACCATGCACCACCGTAGCTAGGTGAGACGCATCCCAAGATGAGTAATAGTAAGATCCCTCACCGCGTCATTAAGGTACTAGGCTTACCGGTCCCATTCCCGACAAGTGCTTAGTACTTTCAAATACTTAACCCACGAAAGCCATTGGACCGGAGCCCACATCCCATGCTCTTACCACATGAGCAATCCATTTATAAGGATCTTATGATTCCAACATAAGAACCTATTCTCATGAGTGACGAACATCACCGACTTGTAACAAATTCTATATCATAGCAGCTATCGACCTAGCATACTAGTAAAAGACAGAGGTACCTAGGGATCATGCATCTAGGGTTTCATTTCAACTCCTGAACGTAAATGCACAAACATCCATAGGTAGTTGCATAAATTTCCAAAAACAATAGGTTAATGCACCGGGGCTTGCCTTCGTCAGCAAAGTTTGCCTGGGGGTTCTCGGTGTCCTCATTCACTTCCACGTACTGTAGCTCCGCGTCAGCTCCTCCTTCCTCAGCTTCCGGCACGAGCGCGTAGTTACCGTCAGGAAGTTCGACACGGAATGCAATGCAGGGTTATTGTGTGGAGTGAGAGTTTAACCATCACATCCAACCCTTGTTGGTCATATTCACCTTGAAAATCATTTAATTAGTGTTTCTTTTCATTAAGGTCATTACATGTGAAGGTTTATTATTTTAATCTTTTAATAGTGACTTGTGCACCCATTTAAGCAAATAAAACTATTAATCACACAAAACAGCAAAGGTGGATCCAAAGCCCTTAATTAAGCTAACAACATTTTAACAAGGTCATTAGGGGGCAAGGATGATTTTTCCTAAATAAACCTATTAGGGAGCTTATATGGATTCCAAGCTTTTAATTACAAAACAAATTATAAAAACAGGGAAAAGGGTGCATTGCTGGTCCTAATGACCCAAACAAGCTGCTGGTCCAAGATACACATTTAATTGAGCCATAAAACACATACATCAAAAATGACATTTCCTAGCTAATAGAAATATGAGAAATGCATAAATTAATATATAAAGCATTTCTACAGCCAAACTCAACCCTACAACATCTCTGACCCAAAACAAGCCTAGGAGACTAACAAACACATCAAGAACCTATTTGAAAATTTAACTAGGCATTTAAACTTAAGTCTAAGCATATAACAAGAATAAATAATTCTAGTAGAGATAAAATCATGGTAAATGCAGGAAAAATGAATCTAGGTATATCATGAGCATAGCCACAAGTTGAGCTCAAAAATCTATTTACATTTTGCTACAAAAATCAATAAGGTAGAAATAGCATAAATGCAAAGTAAATCATATAAAAATATCTGTTCAATAACTTTGTGCAAACTTTGGTCCAGAGTCTATACATGACATGTCTAGCAACATATCCAAAATTCAGCTCCATATCTTCTCTAGATTTTGAACTACAGCAAATTTGTGACAAACTGAGTTTGAATTTTCATTCAAAATCAATAAGTCAAATGTATGGTCATGCCTTGTAGAAGTTGTAGATCTACTCTCACTGAGACCAACAAAATTGGGTTTACATTTTTCTGATTTTTCTACGGATTTCGATGATTTTTCTAAGGTGCTGGACTAAGTTGTAAAGAAACTAAGTTAAAGATCATTACAACCAAGCCCCTGGTTTACAAATGCGTCCCTGGACTTCACATCCATGCCCTTGCCGGCGGCGGGGGAGCTCGCCGGCGGCGAAGCACGACCGGAGTAGGGCAACAAATGGCACGGGGGTTCGATTGAGCTCACCCCGAGCCGATTGGTGGTGGCGCGGCGACGCAGGGGCGACCGAGCGGCGGTGGCGGTGAGTCGCGCGCCCGCAACACCGACCCGGTGAGGCTCGAGGCAATGCGGTGCAACGTGCGGCCGTGGGAGCTACACGGGGACCGAGGGAAGCGGTTGGAAGGGTCGGCCGGCGACGGGAGCTAGCGGGAGCTTGTGCTCGCGACGGCGGCAATGGCGGGGCAAGTGTGTTGTGGCTGCGATCGGGTGGCTACTTATAGCCGGGGCGCGGCTGGGGTGGCTACTTATAGCCGGGGTGTGCACAGGGGTCGAGACTCTTCGCGGTTAAGGCATCCCGGCGTTTAATGCGCGCAGACGGCGGCCACGGTCCTCGGCGTGCGCGCGGCGAGGGAGGACGGCGCAGCGGCGCCCAGACACCGCCGCGGGCTCCCCGGCCGAGGTGCCCCCGGCGCGTGGGGCCGACGCCATCCTGTGTCACGACGGACTTCCCCGGCCATTGCGGTACGGCGGCACGACGACGGCGACGCCGTGTTTGACCGTAATTTGTTCAAGATTTTGAATTCCAACTTTAAAATCCTTAGATAGGACCATTGTAGACGAGCCATCCCTCTGCACTATGGCACAGGCCGAATTGGATTTGGATTTGAAACGAGGGAGAAATTCGAATGCCAACTTGAAGAATTTCATGGCTGTGAATAGTAAATGGTTTGGCAAATTTGAACCCTTTCCACTCAAAATTTGAAATGCCATCCTGAAGATGAAATGTGTTCTATGAAATTCTGCACAACTTTTATATTGGCAGATTTTTGAGTGTTTAGACAAAATTTGGAGAACGTGGCCAAAGTTCTAGGACAAAGAGGTAGACATTAAGGGTTTGACCACTTAATCTAGGGTTTTGACCGTGATAGATGATGTTGACTTGCTTAAGGTGCTAATGGGTGATTGTTGGCTAGGTTTTCGAGGTGATGACCCAGGTTGACCATGATTTGACCAACGTCAACAAGTTTGACCAATCATTAGTGTTAATTAAAACACAGGCGTCACATACCTACCCCTTGCGGAATCTCGTCCAGATTCGATTTTAAAGAACAAGATAGGACAAAGAAACTTACGGTTTAGATTGTAGAAAACCCGGGTACTTGGTGTTGAGAAAATTTTCCGTCTCCCAAGTCGCTTCTTCTTCCGTATGATGACTCCATTGTATCTTGTACATCCTTACGGTATGTCTTCGGGTCTTCCTCTCCTTTTGGTCTAACACCCTCATAGGATTCTCGATGAGCGAGAAATCCGGCTCAATCCAAGCATTTGCTTCCGTGATTACCTCGGTCTCAGGCACATGCACGCCTTTCTTCAATTGGGTCACATGAAACACATTGTGGATCATGGAGAACCGCTAAGTCGGATGCGATAAGCCACTGGCCCACATACTTTAATGATTTCATAAGGTCCAATATAGCGCGGAGCCAACTTTCCTTTAACACCGAACCTTTGCACACCTTTGGTTGGTGAAACCTTTAGGTAGACATAATTACCAACTTCATATTGTCGGGGTGCTGTTCCTCTATCGTGATAGCTCTTTTGCCTCATCTGGGCTAACTTCAAATTCTCCCTTATCACTTGCACCTTCTCTTCAGCATCCTTGACTAAGTCCGGACCAAAGAGTGTCCTTTCTCTGGCTTCTGACCAGTTCAAAGGGGTACGGCATCTTCGCCCATAAAGAGCGTCAAACGGTGCCATCTTCAAACTAGCCTGGTAACTATTGTTATAGGAGAACTCTGCCAAGGACAAACACTTGTCCCAACTCTTATCAAAATGCATGATGCTTGCCCGTAGCATGTCTTCCACACTTTGATTTACCGTTTCCGTCTGACCATCGGTCTGCGGATGATAGCTGGAACTACGGATCAATTTGGTTCCTAAACATTCATGCAATTGCTCCCAGAAACGAGCTACAAATTGAGTTCCTCGATCAGAAATTATGGTCTTTGGAATTCCATGCAAGCGGACTATTTGGTCCATATAAATCTCTGCATAGTCTTGCACTGAATAAGTGGTGTGAACTGCGATGAAGTGAGCAGTTTTGGTGAGTCTGTCCATGATAACCCAAATAGAATCCTTCTTTCTAGCAGTCAGGGGTAAACCCACAATAAAGTCCATACTTATGTAATGATTGTCAAGGTGAATATGACCAACAAGGGTTGGATGTGATGGTTAAACTCTCCCTCCACTCAATAACCCTGCATTGCATTCCGTGTAGAACTTCCTAACGGTAACTACGCGCTCGTGCCGGAAGCCGAGGAAGGAGGAGCTGACACAGAGCTGCAGTACGTGGAAGTGAACGAGCACACCGAGGACCCCCAGGCTAACTTTGCTGACGAAGGCAAGCCCTGGTGCATTAACCTATTGTTTTTGGAAATTTATGCAACTACCTATGGATGTTTGTGCATTTACGTTCAGGAGTTGAAATGAAACCCTAGATGCATGATCCCTAGGTACCTCTGTCTTTTACTAGTATGCTAGGTCGATAGCTGCTATGCTATAGGACCGTTACAAGTCGAGTGATGTTCGTCACTCGCGAGAATAGGTTCTTATGTTGGAATCATAAGATCCTTATAAATGGATTGCTCATGTGGTAAGAGCATGGGATGTGGGCTCCGGTCCAATGGCTTTCGTGGGTTAAGTGTTTGAAAGTACTAAGCATTTGTCGGTAATGGGACCGGTAAGCCTAGTACCTTAATGACGCGGTGAGGGATCTTACTATTACTCATCTTGGGATGCGTCTCACGGCTAGCTACCGGTGGTGCATGGTGATTCTGGTGCCTCATGGGTATGCCAGATAGCCTGTACCAAAGACTGTAAGATTCGATCCTGAGCCGAAGAGTTTTGGGAACCGCCTGGTGGTTGTCCATGTGAGGGCACCCTACCGTGTGTTTAGGTCTACCTTGCAAGGTTTAAATCAACTGGTTGTCGGCCTCTCACCGTTATCTGAGACTACTTATCCAACTGGCCATGATATCCCTAATGATGGAACTTTGTGAATATTTATGCTTGATTAATCGAATTGCACAACTTATGCTTGGAATAGCTTGCTCACTTAGAAATGAGTAATCAACTAGAACCTGAGCTAAAATATTGAAAGTAAGGACATACTCTTTGTTGCTTTTCGGCAAAAGAACCCCACTAGCCAAAAAGCCTTTCATGTCTAGAGTTGGTGATGTAGTTGTCACCGACGGGTAAGTCTTCGAGTATTAGTATACTCACCTTCTGAATTTGTTGATTTCAGGTAATGCCTTTAGTGATGTGTGGCCTGGAGAGATCCCGCCCGGCTGGGAGCTGGACGGGTTGTCACAATCTCGCACAAGGTTCTGTTTTTCCTTTCCACCACGCCGTTCTGGGGAGGCGTATACGGACTCGAAAACTGGTGTTCAAGACCCAAGTCATGGCAAAAGGTTTCGAAGCAAGAGTTTTTAAATTCCGAGCCATTGTCACTGCGGATCGCTCGTATGGCATCTCCGTGCCTCTCGTTCCTCGACCTCATGACAAGATCTCTAACAAAACCAAACGTCTCCCCTTTCTCCTCAAGAAAGAAAACCCACGCATACCGAGAGTAGTCGTCACCACAACCAGACGTACCACTTCCCACCCACAGATCGCACACGAGCTGGGCCAACAAGGTCCATAAGGAGCAGCTCGCATGGACGCTCCGTCATCACATCGGTGAGGGGTGGATGGGAAGCAGCTACCATCTTAGCATGCCGACACGGTGCACAAACCAACTCTTTTTCAAACTTCAGCCGTGGCAATCCTCGGACCAAATTGAGCTTACTCAAGCGAGACAAAAGGTCAAAGCTTAAGTGACCCAACTTCCTATGCCACTTCCACAACTCACTCAAGAGCCAAACCAAGAAACAACGCCCACACCAGAGGACTGAGAAAAATCCGCTGAAACACTTGACCCTCGGGAATGACCATGCAAACTAGGTCCCCACGAGAATCCAAAATCCGAGAACCACCAGGTCGAAACAACACCTCAAAAGCCTCATCCAAAAGCAGGGACACGGAAAGCAAATTGAACCCGAGCGATTGAACAAGAGCAACACGCCTGAGAGTGACCTTGTCACTTACCTTGATCTCACCTTCTGAAAGCACACGCCCTCACCCATTGTCCCCAAAGGTGATGTATGTCTTGGACACCACCGGGACGAGACTTGAGAACCACCCCTTATCTCCGGTCATATGCCTCGAGCAACCAGAGTCAATCAACCAAACGTTCCTTAAGTCTCCCACCTGAAATGCAAAAGCGAGCACGTGAGTGAACAAACGACTCAAAGACCGGGTTAGTACCAAAAGAGTAAAACCAGTGCCGAGCCATTTGCTCCAAAGTGGGGTTAGCACCAACCAAAGCATCTCTCCTATCAAAGCTACCACCACGAACACCACCACGGTAACCACTACGAGGGAACCAACCCTCTCTAGCTGGAGGAGGACGAAAGCCACGAAGGAAGACTGTGGACGCCCGTGTTTTAATTAGCATCATTAGTGCTAATGACCGAATCAACCGAGTCAAACACTGTTGACATTAGTCGAACCTTGGTCAACCTAGGTCATCACCTCGAAAACCTCACCAACAATCCCTAATGACCCCCTTGATCAAGTCAACACACCCTTGTGGTCAATGCTTGGTCAAAACCCTGGTCAAGCCCTAATGCCTTTGAACCCCTTTAGGACCTTTGCCGCGTTCTCCAAATTTCACCTAAACACTTCAAAATCTCCGGATATAAAAGTTGTCCAGTTTTTCGAGGGACACAACTTTGCTTTTGGGTGGCATTCCAAATTTGGAGTGGAAAATGGTGAAAAAGCTTGGTCAACGCTTTCAATTGCTATTCTTCGGCGCCAAGAAAACTGCAAGCTTGGCGTGCAGTTTATGCAAAATCCGTTGCTCAAAACCCCTATGAGCCTTTCTAGAAGTTGTAGAGGGTAGCTTGATCTACAACTTTGCTTATTTGCTCTTGGTACACTTTAGTTCAAAATCTTGGAGCTTTTCGCGGTCAAACAGGGCTAAAGCAAATGCAAGCGGTGGCGTCGACACCCCGCCTAGAGCGCCACCAGACGCCACCGACCGGCGCCCGGTTTCCCCGCATCATGCTCCCGTGGCCCGGACGTCGAGGCCCGGGGGTAGCCACGTGGGCTGGCGGGAATCCTTGGTCGTGGTGCCGGTCCCGAACCCCTCAACGCGCAGCCACACCCGGCGCCACGCGCCAGGCTGCCCTCCTCGCGCCGCCGCGTGCCACTCCCTCGCCTTGACGCTGGCCGGGTCCCCCTTGCCACCGCGGTGCCTTCGCCTCAAGGGAAGCAACCATCGCCGGCTATAAACGCGCAGCTCGCCTCTGCATGAGTGGCGAGCTGCTCGCCGCCCGCCATTGGAGGCCAAACGACGAGCTCCCCTTCGACCACACCGTCACCCCTACAACCTTCCGTAGCCTTCCTACTGCACCCCTAGAGCTTCCCCGGTCGAGTGTTGCCCCGCTTTCCGTCGAGCTTCGCCAGACACCTCGTCGCAGCGGCCGCCGCCGACTGCTCCGCCGGCCGCTGCCACGGCTGTTCCCGCCTAACTCCGCCACCACGACCTGGAAGCCCCGACCGCCTCCGCTCACTTTGCCACGGCCACCGGACCGCCGGAATCCGGCGATCCCCGCCGGCGGCCGCCCTCGAGGACCCAATTGCGAGCAATCTATTCTTTCCAGGGTCTTATCCGTAAACCTCCAGGGACCTCCATGCAAATCAGTTTCTTAAATAGTGAATTCAGTTTTGCTGACTCTTAGAAAATTCATAGAAAATCGTAGAAAATTCAGAAAAATGCAAACTCAATTTTGTTGGATTCCTTGTGAGATCCCTACAACTTTTGTAAAGCATGACTATACTTTTTCCTGATAATTTTTGCATGAAAAATAGAAGACTATTAAACCTAGATCTGTTGTATCTCAAAATTTACATGCGATCTGTAGCTAAATTTGGGATATGTTGTGTGTCATGTCATTCCTAGCTTCTTTACCAAAAATTGCACAAAGTAACTGAGTAAATCTTTTTATATGATTTATTTTGTATTTATGCTGAATCTGCCTAAATGATTTTTGTAGCTCAAAATAATTAGATTTTTGTACTCAACTGCCGCCTGTGATCTTACTATGCTAAAATGCACCTCTGGTAAATTAATCACAATTTTATAATTGCCAGAAATATTTATTATTGATATATGCCTAATTTTCTTTGTAAATGCATAACCCAAGATCTAGAGTAGCTCTAGGTGTATATGTTGCATGCCTAGCTTAGTTTTGGACCAGAGGACATGTGTGAGAAAGTTGGGATCAACTCAATGCTTATTTATTTTTATATGCATTTATCTTGTTTTGGTAGCTAGCTTTTGTTATTTTTGGTTATAATTAATTTATAGCTATCCTAAGTATGCATGTGTGTGCAGTGGCTTTGTTTAGTGTTGTAGAGCTTGGAAAACATCCCCACTGAATTTTATGAATTTATTTTGTGAATAAAAGCTGTGGAAGTCATTTAAAGCTTAATATTAACTTAAATTGGGAAAATCACCAACACTCACCTAATGACCTCCTGTTTGTGTGGTAAATCATGTTAAAGACTACATGTCACCGCCCCTTGCTGTTTTGTGAACCTAAACTAATTAATTTGCATAAATATGCACACAGTCACTATCAAAAAGGAATAAATAATAAAGCACCACATGTTGTTCCTTTAATAGAAATAATTTACCAAATGTGTGTTTGTCAAGGTGAATATGGCCAGCCATACTCTTCATGGTTGTCATATGTTGTTTTATAATTAATTGAATGAAAATCGTCGATTAAATTATGCATTTGCATCCTCGTGTAGATCTTCTCGACGGTGGGTACGCTTGTCTTGAAGGAGGAGAGACGGAGGAGGCCGACGGAGACGTGCACTACCACGTCAAGAGCAAGACCTGTACCAAAGTCCAGAAGGGCCCAAGGCCAACCTTGCCAGCGAAGGCAAGCCCCGGATCATTAACCCTCTCTTTTTAAAATTATGCAATTACCTATGCTATGATTGTGCATTTACGTTTCAGGAGTTGAATTGAAACCCTAGATGCATGATCCCTAGGTACCTATGCTCTTCTACTAGTATGCTAGGTCGATAGCTGCTATGCTATAGGACCGATACAAGTCGAGTGATGATCACATCATGAGAATAGGTTCTTATGTTGGAATCATAAGATCTTTATAAATGGATTGCTCATATGGTAAGAGCATGGGATTTGGGCCCATTCCAATGGCTTTCGTGGGCTAAGCTTTTGAACGCATTTACTAAGCACTTGTCGGGAATGGGACCCGTAGCCTAGTACCGATGGACACGGCAAGGGAACTTTTCCCTACTACCCCTAGGACACCTGATGTGTCCCCCTGCCTGCAACAGCAACAGTGGGGTACATGTGCGATTCTGGGCGGTCCGGCGTGACGTACTAGTAAGCCTTGTACCGAGGATTGTAGGTCTGATCCCGACCCGAAGAAAGATGGGAACCGCCTGGTGGTTGTCCTCGCGGGGGCACCCTACCGTGTGTTTAGGTTTACCTTGCAAGGTTATAAATCAATCGATTGTCGGCCTCTCACCGTTATCCGAGACTGCTTAATCAACTGGCCATGATATCCCTTAAAGATGGAACTTGGTGAATATTACTGCTTGGATTAATTGTATTGTACAATTCTTGATTGAATTAGTTGGCACACCTAGAAATGGTAATTAACTAGAATTTGTGCTAAAATATTGAAAGTAAGGACATACTCTTTGTTGCTTTTCAGCAAAAGAACTCCACCGGCCAAAAAGCCTCTCATGTCTAGAGTTTGGTGATGTAGTTATCACCCGGTTAAGTCTTCTTGAGTATTAGTATACTCAGCCTTGCTTTAAAAATGTTGTTGCTGGTGTTGTTTGGCCTGGTGAGATTCCACCCGGCTGGGAGCTGGAATGGGTGGATGACGACAAGTGATGGCATCACGGACGGCCTCTTGTGATGTTTATCGTTGTGCTAGTTTATCTTATTCCGCTGTTTTCAAACTCTGAACCTTTACTTATCATGTCGTGAACAATGGTTTGTAATAATTAAACCCTTCGGGGTAGGTTTGGATGTTAATCTTGTGTTGTACTCTGGACTCGCCTTCGCGTGAGTTTTAATGCATATATGTCGATCCTTGTTGCTATGTAAGTGATTTCACCGGGTGTTAACCCAGCAACTAACGACAGGATGATACTTTATTATTGCTTAATGACGAAAGTGGATTGGTTTAGGTGACAGTACGGTATTTTCCTGGGTGGGTTGTCACAGCTGGTATCAGAGCGATTATATGCACCAGAGTTTAATTAACAATCTTAATCACATGTTTTTGAATAAAACTTGCTAAGATTGTTTGCATTTACAAAATACGTTGGTCCGTTAAGGATGGATTTAGACCGAGAGGCCCTAGAGGGAATTTTTGGGTTCTTTCAGGTGGCTTACAAATCTATGGTTTATTTTGCTAACTTCCAGCACATTTTATTCCTGTCAGAACTTACTTTCTGTACAACCATACTAGTTCATCACGTTTTGCCATACGTGGTGGTACCGCATGGAAGTCATGTGAGGGATGGATGTGACCTAATCCAAAGGGAACCCACTGTCGCGTCTGTGTCTCACCACGTTTTGCCATACGTGGACGTTCCGCATTGTGAATGTGCGAGGCAAGGATCCGCTTCATTCGAAAAGGAGCGTATCTGAGGTTGGACACTGTCCATGCAGCGGCTTGACGCATGGATACCGTTTCTATAGCGAACGGTACTGTATGTGGATGCTTCCGTGATGTGCTGGCACGGGTGGTTCTTTTTCTGCAGGTACACTAACCACGTTTCGTAAGTCGCTAAGTGAGCACCGACTAGTTCTCGACTAGTTATTATAGGGAGAACGTGTATATGCCTTGCCACCGGCACTAACTTCGATTTTTGGCTTGATTGCCTTGTGAGGACGAATAGGACGTCTTGCATCATGCTAAAAATTGTGGAAACTTAAAACTGAACCCTTGTTTGTTTTATGTGCTCTCTAAGGTGAATTTTTGCTAGTGTGCTTCTTCTTCCATAGCCTCTCGTGTGTTGATGTGTTGCTGCCCAAAAATCTGATGTGGCTGTTTGCTTGATTTTTGCACCTTGTTCAAGAATCTTTTTGCCTAGGTGATCTATACTAAAGTTGCTCCATATCTAATCTAGTTTCTGCTCGCAAAAATTCACGGTCATAGCCTTTGAATATCTCAAGTTATGCTCCGATTAGCGAACCTCTGTCATGCTGTTTTTCCTGGTAATCCAATGTGAAACCTTGCTAGTTGGAGTACCTTCCTAATCTTTCTAGATCGACCGTTGAGTACCAAAGATGTGCCTCATAACCTTGCTGAGTTGCTACAGAAAGTTGGGAATTTTTGGAGGTCTGGTTTTTAAGTTATGAATTTTTGTTCACAACTGCCAGAACTTTATGTCATTACGTATGTATGCTCGCTTCGAGTCCAGCATACGGTTGTACCTTTGTACACATGACTACCCCAGCTTGCCCAGCATGAGAGAAGAACTTTTCTATTCTCGCCATGGCAATTGGGTGATGTCTTGATCTTAGAGTCAATCTTCGTGTATCATCTCCACTCATAACCTGTTATCTCCATCGACATGTATCCCTTCCAAACCCCTTGAATTTATACATGTTGGAGCACTGAGCTATTCTTGAATTGATATCCTTGTCATGATTACTTCGACCTTTCAATCTTGAGCTTATTCTTTTTGGTCTTGCTCACAACATTTTGAATTAAAACAAATGTCACTTTCTGAGTATGCATTTGCATAGCACGTGCATTTGGGAACCTTGGGGGAACTAACGTGCATACGCATGGAAGATTTCAATACTCCTACTCTATCCTTCTTATGATTGGTGATGTTGTATCCCAGAACTCAAAGGTGCTGACGAACCTAGGGCATCATGCGCCGCAGCATATGATTACCACTAGGAGCGCGCTAGGTATCTCGGTTGTGAGAATGCGACTCGCTACGCATATATTCCTTCTCAACCTATGATTGCCCTCTCAATCACTAACTCATTTTGTGGGTAACCGAGTCATGTTAACATGCATCATGAGCACCATACCGCATGAGCATGTCCATCGTGTCTTCAGAAGCATGTGCATCACACAAGCTTTTAAAAAAAATCACTGCACCATAATGTAACGAGTCGATACCACCCAAATTTCACAAGTTAAATAACATGTGAGCAAGATTGTTCAGAAATTCCCATACTAGTTTGTCTTCCATACATTTCCTACCTTGTATTCGTAAGCCGTTCCTTGCGAAGGCCTCTACGAATTCACCTTCCTAAACTGTTCTTATGAACCACTCAACCGAGTATGGGGAACTTTTGACCCATAAATCACATCCGTGTTGCTTCCAAAAGGAATTACGGAAATCTCTTACTAGCCTTCCTTTTCTTCATAGAAATCTGTTTTAGTAATCACTTTTCAACTTGGTCTCCTTCCGTCCACTTTCAATGTTCTCTTAGCCTCAAATCAAATCAACCAGCTAAGTTGAAGAGGTAGAAGTAGAGTTTTCTTGAGCAATCAAGGTTCTCTAAAAGTCAAGGCATGAGATCCCTCCATCGCTTATCCGTCCATGATCCGTGATCATACCCTCCAAATTCTAGGAGTCGAGAAACAAGCAAACAAAGCATCGGTAAAATCATTTGCTAAATTCTCCTCGTTGCGATCTCGAGCCTAGAGGGCGGATACCCTGAGCTCTTCTCGTTATTCTCACCATCACGGTCGGTTCTTCGGTCCGTTGGACCCCATCCTTTCGGTTACCACGACGACGCCGTGACGTCGCTCTGCCATCTCTTTTCCGCGGCCACGATCACGTCGCCGAGACCTCACGGGACGACCATTGTCGAGCCCCGTGCTACCACCATCGGATTGCTCCACCAGCCCTACCTCGGGTGGTTTTGGATGACCGTTGCAGCCCCGCGGCGACCATCAAAAGGAAGCCCTCCGTCGATACCGCCAATACCAAGCCTCGCATCCTTTCGAGCTCGACATCACCATCGCTCTTGTTCTCCTTCGGCTAGTTTTTGGCCAACCTGCCACTAGCCTATCTCTCCGCTCACCTGCTCGCCGAGCAGCCCTCCGCCTTCGTTGACGCACGCCGAGAAGAAGCTCAAGTAGAGGAAGAAGAACTCGAGCCACGCCGCCACCCATGACTCCGCCTTAGAGGTGTTCGAGACGCTACCGGATGCTGGTAGGAGTGTACCTCTGCATCGCAGGCGGAATGTGTCTGCTCTTAGCTTTTCATGTACACATTCATCGCCCGCTTCCTCATGAACGACGTTGAGGCAGTGAGGGATGCACCATGTATCTGTTGTCCATCTGAATTCTCGATGTCGAGAAGTGGGAGCGGATATGTCTTTCTCCCTTTGTAACCCTTGTCATGTTGGAAGGGATCGATCTAATCTTGTTGTCGAATCTCGGGACGAGATTCTTTTTAAGGGGGGTAGGCTGTGACGCCCCAGGTTTTTAATTAGCATCATTAGTGCTAATGACCGAATCAACCGAGTCAAACACTATTGACATTGGTCGAACCTTGGTCAACCTGGGTCATCACCTCGAAAACCTCGCCAACAATCCCTAATGACCCCCTTGATCAAGTCAACACACCCTTGTGGTCAATGCTTGGTCAAAACCCTGGTCAAGCCCCAATGCCTTTGAACCCCTTTAGGACCTTTGCCGCGTTCTCCAAATTTCACCTAAACACTTCAAACTCTCCCAATATAAAAGTTGTCCAGTTTTTCGAGGGACACAACTTTGCTTTTGGGTGGCATTCCAAATTTGGAGTGGAAAATGGTGAAAAAGCTTGGTCAACACTTTCAATTGCTATTCTTCAACCAAGAAAACAAGCTTTGGCGTGCAGTTTATGCAAAATCCGTTGCTCAAAACCCCTATGAGCCCTTCTAGAAGTTGTAGAGGGTAGCTTGATCTACAACTTTGCTTATTTGCTCTTGGTACACTTTAGTTCAAAATCTTGAGCTTTTCATGGTCAAACAGGCTAAAGCAATGCAGTGGCGCCGACACCCCGCCTAGAGCGCCACTGTGACGCCGACCGCGCCCGCCCCGGCTCCCCACGTCAGCCGAGGCCCGGAGGCCGTAGCGCGGGCAAAGGGAACTTGGTCGCGGGTCCCCGACCCCTCAACGGCGAGCCCACACCCGGGCGCCACGATCACGCGCCGGCCTCGCCGCGCCGCTGCCACTCCCTATCTTGACGCCGCGACGCCGGGTCCCCCCACTGCGCCTTCGCCTGGAAGCAACCATCGCTGGCTATAAACACGCCGCCTCTCACAGGCGTAGCTCGCCGCCCGCCATTGGAGGCCGAACGACGAGCTCCCCTTCCCACCACACCGTCACCCCTACAACCTTCCGTAGCCTTCCCATCGCACCCTAGAGCTTCCCGGCCGAGTGTTGCCCCGCTTCCGCCGAGCTCAGCCGACACCTAGTCGCACGCTGCCGCCGACTGCTCACGCCGCCACGGCTGCTCCCGCCAACTCCGGCCACCACGACCCTGGAAGCCTCGACTGCCTCCGTGCCCCACGGCCGACCGATCACGGAATCCATGATCCCAAGGGCCCTCGAGGACCCAATTGCGAGCAATCTATTCTTTCCAGGGTCTTATCCGTAAACCGAGGGCATTTCTGTAAGGAATCAAAACCTCCAGGGACCTCCATGCAAATCAGTTTCTTAAATAGTGAATTCAGTTTTGCTGACTCTTAGAAAATTCATAGAAAATGGTAGAAAATTCAGAAAAATGCAAACTCAATTTCATTGGATTCCTTGTGAGAAACCATTCAACTTTTGTAAAGCATGACTATACTTTTTCCTCATAATTTTTGCATGAAAAATAGAAGACTGTTAAACCTAGATCTGTTGTATCTCAAAATTTTCATATTCTCTGTAGCTGAATTTTGGATATGTTGTGTGTCATGTCATGCCTAGCTTTTGTACCAAAAATTACACAAAGTTACCGAGGAAGTCTTTTTATATGATTTATTTTGTATTTATGCTGAATCTGTCTAAATTCTTTTTGTAGCTCAAAATAATTAGATTTTTGCGCTCAACTTCTGCATGTGATCTTGCTATGCCAAAATGCACCTCTGGTAAATTAATCACAATTTTATAATTGTTATAAATATTTATTCTTGATATATGCCTAATTATCTTTGTAAATGCATAACCCAAGATCTAGAGTAGCTCTAGGTGTATATGTTGCATGCCTATCTTAGTTTTGGACTAGAGGACATGTGTGAGAAAGTTGGGATCAATTAAATGCTTATTTATTTTTATATGCATTTATCTTGTTTTGGTAGCTAGCTTTTGTTATTTTTGGTTATAATTAATTTATAGCTATCCTAAGTGTGCATGTGTGCAGTGGCTTTGTTTAGTGTTGTAGAGCTTGGAAACACACCCCACTAAATTTTTATAATTTATTTGTGAATAAAAGCAATGGAAGTCATTTAAAGCTTAATATTAACTTAAATTGGGAAAATCACCACTCACCTAATGACCTCCTATGTGTGTGATGTAAATCATGTTAAAGACTACATGTCACCAACCCTTGCTGTTTTGTGAAATTTAAATTAATTTAATTTACATAAATATGCACACAGTCACTATCAAAAGAATAATAATAAAGCACCACATATTGTTCCTTTAATGAAGAAATATTTACCAAATGTGTGTTTGTCAAGGTGAATATGGCCAACCATACTCTTCATGGTTGTCATATGTTGTTTTGTAATTAATTGAATGAAAACCGTCAATTAAATCTTGCATTTGCATCCTCGTGTAGATCTTCCCGGTAGGCTTGCGCTCGTCTTGGGAAGGAGGAGACGGAGGAGGCGGCGGAGAGCGTGCACTACGTCAGTGAGCAAGACCTGGACCAAAGTCCAGAAGGGCCCAAGGCCAACCTTGCCAGTGAAGGCAAGCCCCGGATCATTAACCCTCTTTTTAAAATTATGCAATTATGTACTGATATGATTGTGCATTTACGTTTCAGGAGTTGAATTGAAACCCTAGATGCATGATCCCTAGGTACCTATGCTCTTTTACTAGTATGCTAGGTCGATAGCTGCTATGCTATAGGACCGGTACAAGTCGAGTGATGTTCGTCACTCGCGAGAATAGGTTCTTATGTTGGAATCATAAGATCTTTATAAATGGATTGCTCATGTGGTAAGAGCATGGGATTTGGGCTCCGGTCCAGTGGCTTTCGTGGGCTAAGCTTTTGAGCGTACTAAGCACTTGTCGGGAATGGGACAGTAAGCCTAGTACCTTAATGGACACGGCAGGAACTTACTTTCCCTACTACCCCTAGGACACCTGATGTGTCCCCCCACACTGTGATGGGGTACATGTGCGATTACGGGTGGTCGTGCGTGAGCATGTGTTGTAAGCCTTGTCGAGGATTGTAGGTCGATCCGACCAAGAAAGATGGGAACGGTGGTTGTCCTCGCACCCTACCGTGTGTTTAGGTTTACCTTGCAAGGTTATAAATCAATCGATTGTCGGCCTCTCACCGTTATCGAGGCTGCTTAATCAAGCCATGATATCCCTTAATGATGGAACTTGTGAATATTCTTGCTTGAATTAATTGTATTGTACAATTCTTGATTGAATTAGTTGGCACACTTAGAAATGGTAATTAACTAGAATTTGTGCTAAAATATTGAAAATAAGGACATACTCTTTGTTGCTTTTCAAAAGAACTCCACCGACCAAAAAGCCTCTCATGTCTAGAGTTTGGTGATGTAGTTATCACTGACGGTTAAATCTTCTTGATAGTATACCGACCTTGCTTGCTTTAAAATGTTGTTGCGGTGTTGTTTGGCCCGTGAGATTCCACCTACGGGAGCTGGAATGGGTGGATGACGACAAGTGATGGCATCACGGACGGCCTCCTGTGATGTTTATCATTGCGCTAGTTTATCTTATTCCGCTGTTTTCAAACTCTGAACCTTTACTTATCATGTCGTGAACAATGGTTTGTAATAATTAAACCCTTCGGGGTAGGTTTGGATGTTAATCTTGTGTTGTACTGACTCGTCACGTGAGTTTTAATGCATATATGTCAATCCTTGTTGCTATGTAGTGATTTCACCGGCTAACCCTAAGAACTAACGATGTGATGATACTTTATTATTGCTTAATGACCAAAGTGGATTGGTTTAGGTGATAGTACGGTATTTTCCTGGGCGGGTTGTCACAAAGACCGTGGACCGTTCCTCCTCTCCATCTCAAAGCTACGACTCCTCCCACCCTCGTATTGAGCATGAGGTGGAGAACATCTAGCAACCACCACCGCAAACTCGCCAGACCAACCACCAGAACCACGACCACCAGAACCAAACCTAGCATCCGTACGATCCCAAAACTGCACTGGATGCTCAGACCTGCACCGGCCTCGACCGTAGCGCGCACTGGCCCGACTGGTAGCCCGCTAGCAGCACCACCTGCTACCTTTTGATCTCCCCAAGCCGGAACCGTCCTCACAATCGCCTTGGCCCTGGGCATCTGCATACGAGGCTCAAGTACACCATTGGAAGGGTAGTACTTGTCCTTGTTAGCCCACTCCTTTGCCATTCTTTCCTCACACTTCCTCTTGAAGCAAAACTCGCCCTTGTGACCATCTCTCCCACAATAGTCACAATGAAACCTTATGGGCTTAGGCTTAGGCTTAGGCTTGGGATGGGGCTGCTCACTCGGTTTCTCTCCACTCGACTTTTCAACCGGTTTCTCCTCACTCGGCTTCACACTCTCTTCCCCAAAGAACTCATTCCCCAAGTCACTCTTGAACTTGATGGGTTTTTGGAAATCATTTGTGGAGTGGGGGAATATGGGAGGATCTAGGGTTGTGTCAAGTTTGTTTCTCAGTGGGTTGGGCTTAGGAGCATAGGCATTTTTGTGGAAGGTTTTTGGTGGAGCTTGGATATCACCAATTTTCTCTCCTCCCTCACCAATAGACTCTCCAACTTTCTCTGAGCCAAGCGCTTGCCCATCATAGCGCTTGTACACCTCAATCATCATCCTAAGCTGTGGTTCATGACCCGACAACCAACCCATCATTTTTCTCACCATCGTTCTCATCCTGCAAGCGATCCACATAGTGTGCAAGTTCCAGATTTTTCAAAGCATGCACCTCACAAGTAGAGCAAGAAGTGGGAACGGGTTCTTTCAAATTTTAGCCTCAAGCGAAAACAAGATAAGCATGCATCTCATCAATCTTTCCATGCAAAACAGGGCAAGAAGTGCAAGCGCCTCGCAAAGCAGGTCTAGACTTAAGCTCAGCCATTTCAACCCTAAGCACATCTAGTTCATCACAAGTAGAAGCATGCTTATCCTTAAGAGCGGTAAGATCAGCTAGGTACATAGAGCAATCACAATAATCAACCTCATCAGAAACCACAGGTGAAGCCTTAAGCAAATCAATCTCAAGCTTAGCATCTAGGTTCTGGGTTTCTAGCTCAGTCACACGGTTCCTAGCATCTTCTAGTGAGGTCCTAAGCTCTTTCCTTATCTTCTTTGCCTCTCTAAGTATGTCATCACGATTATCAAGCAACTTGCCAAGGCGCCTGCTCTCCTCACGCAAGAAGGGAAGCTCGTCACGCACTCATCCTGAGTCGAGTCCCAGTCCCGAGTCGCCTGTGACTCTTCTTGCCGCCAGAGCTACGAGCCATGCCGCAGGCCATCTCTCGTAGCAGCCTCACCCCGCTCAAGTTCTTGGATGACTTCTTGTTCTTGTGCCGATCACCTTCATCTTCACCGCTACTCGAGCTCGAGGAAGAGTAGGCGGAGCCGAGTCGACGCCACTCGCCTCCCACCATCGCCGGGCCTTCCCGCCACCGTCCTTCTTCCTCGACCGTCACTCGTCCTTGTGCTTGTTCTTATGCTTGTGATCGCGCCTCGATCGGGTACTTGGAGTCCTTGCTCGATCGGTGCTTGTAGCCGCCCTTGTAGTCCTTGTTCTCCGTCTTCTCCGGACAATCGGCGACGGTGTTCCGCTTGCCGACCGAAGCACGTCGTGCTGTCCTCCTCGTGTTCACCCGGTTCTCGTGCACTCTCGAACCGCTGCGTCAAGAACGCCACCGTCCTCTCCAAGCACATCGAACTCCTCGTCTGCAAAGACATCAGAAGAAGATGAGTACATCCCGGAGGATGTGTTAGCGTTAGACTTAGCCACTTTGCCACCGACAAGAGCAAGACTATGGGAGTCAGTCGGGCTCTCAAGACGGGCTGTCAAACCACGATCAACCTCAGCAGACTTGAGCTTAGAAAACAGCTCGTTCACCGCCGAGTGGTGTACTTCTCGGACTCAAGAATGGCCTCGACCTTTCCATCCCACACAAGACGATCCAACAGATGTAAGAGCTTCACTCTATCATGGTCATCGTGACGGAGGACGCCGACATTGGCCCTCATGTTGTTCACTACCACCGTGAACCGATGGAACAGGGCATCAATAGACTCACCGGGGAGATGAGTGAAGTTCTCGTACTCTCTCCGATAAGTCGCATACAACCGTGCTCGAACCTCAGATTCCCGGCAAAGATGAGCATTCTTCACCCAACCAAATCCTACAAGCCAAGTCCTCTGTCTCGAACCCGATCGAACTTGGATTGACACAGAGCACGAAACAAATAGTCGACCGCCTTGTTGTTGGCGTCGAACATGTCTCTCGATCCCGGAGCAAGGAAGTTCATCGATGAACATAAGTCGTGTTCACCGTGACATCCCAAAGGATCTCGACCCTTACCGTGGAGGAACGCCGCCATCCGCCCTCGCCACATCTCGGTAGTTTTTGCCATCGCGTGAGGACCGAACCCGCTCCTCGTACGCCATCCTTGGATCTTAGACTGTTAGAATCAAGATCCATAACCAGCCTCGATACCACTTGAAGGACCGAACTACGAACCGAGAGGGGGGAGGAATGGGAGCCGATAAAATTCTTCTCGAATGAGATAGAGACTCCAACAAGATGAACACGGCTTCCAACACACGCCTCGACTAACTACCCAAGTTGGCCAAGACCACGTAGCCACGGAGTGCTACCGGTCCTAGGAACCAACTCAACCAACCGAACCAAACACCCCAAACGCACAACGGAAAATCGAGTAGCTCATTGCCGTCTGTGCACACCGACTGGATGGATCCCGCCGGTGACTCGATGGCACCAGCCGACTGTGGACTCGGCCAGTCAGTGGCAAATAAAGAATGCACAAAGAAAGTTCCGTGAAGCCTCAAAGTGACTCCTCTAGGCCCTAGAACAAAAACCACCACCAAAAAGCAACCTGCCAAGAAGGAAAACCCCTCACAAAGCCTAGCAAAACAACTCCAAACAAAGCAAGAACCCACTCGCAGGCTACGGACAAAACCACACGAACACAACATCCTCGAGACAAAACCCACTAGGCTCGCACCGGTCGACCCCAAGAGCACCGCGACCGGCCACGCCGGGCAACTCGGGATGAACAGCCATGGGTCAACTCCTCAAATCCAACTCCCGATCTCTCGATTCGCTCCACGGATTCGCACTAGACTTTGGGGATAGTAGGAACACCTCATGGGCACTCCATAGCCAAGTTATGGTCCACCAAAACTCGTTGAATCAAGAGGAATCAAGGATTTCGCCAAGAACACCACTAACCCTAGGACAACGAAAACCCCAAAATTGAGCCCCCTTTACTCACGGATTTGGGAGGGGAATCAAAGGGAAAAGAACCATGAGAGGTTCATGCATACATCCCCCACCAAATCCCAAAGAGAAAGGTCTCAAAATTGCCACAAGAAATTCGCCAAGAAAAGCCTTCGAAAATCACCAAAAGGAGAAACGGAAAGACACATCCAAGCCTTGAGGAACCACGAATCATCTATACATACCAAAGAGGTTCAGATAAGGTCTAGCTTGCCGCCCGATCATCCTTCCTCTCACAAGATCTCACCATGAAGCTCTCAAGCTAGTCCTAGAAATTCCAAAGGAAAAATGGAAGAGGAAAATAGGAAAACAAATGAGCTAGGGTTCCAAGAGATGGCTGCCATCCTCTCACCACTTGGGTTATACAGAGGCAACCGAAAGACTAAAATACCCTTACTAGCTAACTAGAGATACATGCCTCAAGGCTTAATTTGGAAGTCTTTGTCTTTGCTCCATCGGACGGATGCCCAGACCGCAAACTTGCTTAGCCTCGACGCAGTCGGCGATCCCGACGCATGTCCTCCGCTTCAAGTCTCCTGACTGCGTCAAGACAGCCGGTCGACCGGTGCTCCTCACCGGCCGACGGTACATCGGCTGCACGGCTCGACCCACCGGCCGACCGGTCCGATGCTGCCGCACCTCCGCCTTGGTCTTCGGTCTTGGCTTTGTGGATCAACCAAGGAACCCGGTTTTCTCGGTGAACCACCGGAAACCCCGCGAACTTGGTGTAGCCTCCGCCAATCACCACTCATGACTCGGCTCCCACGTAGTCCCGGCTCGACCTTGGTTTTGAGGCTCAACCAAGAAACCGCCCATGACTTCATCTTGCCGTTCTTGCCACCATGCGGCCCGCACTTGACCCTCACACCGGGTCCCTCGAACCAAGCCTACTTGTCTTCTCCACACCCGAGGCCTCACCGCAACGACCTTTCGCGCTTGTTCTTCACCTGCACCAACACCGGCCAAGCCGCAACTGCACCTGCAATATACTTAGCCAAGAATCAGCCCACACCACGTTGTCAATCACTCATCACACCAGTGGAGCGACCTACCACCGGGTCCTCGAACCCGCCTCCCGTCCTTCCTCCACGCGCCCCTCGAAGGAGACGGCGACACCTCAAAGAGCGATTTAACGCCGACCTGATGCCCGCCAGGGACGGCGTCGTGTCACAAGATGAGCGGAGCACGTCCCCTCGGTCACCTCCGACCCCCGTGCGGCCATCCCCCCTACTGCATCGCCATCCCGGGCCGTGGAGCCATCCTCGACAGCCTGGGACTCAGACGGGACCCGCCACGCCACCGTAGCCCAAGCTCTCCGCCGCCTAGACCCTCGAATCGGTGTACGAACGACAACCGTGCACGGGCGCCACAGACCACCCTCGGCCGCCCAGACAAGCACATGAGTCGCCACGACGCCTGCAAGAACCAGGATTCGCCAGGACAACCTTCAAATCGCAAGCACTGCATGCCGATACCGCACATCAAGACAAAAGCCACGCCAGACGCTTGTAAGCCGCCCCTTGGCCTATAAAAGGAGGAGGTGGCGCCACCAGGCACGACACAACAACAACACGCCACTGGCCCACGCCCACATTCCCACCGATATTGGCACTGCCTCAATCACTCAGTCGGGACTTGGGGGCTTTTCCTCCTCTCCCGCCTTCCTTGTAGCCCCTCTACAGCAAGCATCGCAATACAGCGCATGCGCAACTCGCCTGGACGATGCCCGTGTCCCAACCTGTGATAAACTCGTGTCCTTGCATTGCCTAGCACCGACCATCGAGAGATTGATCGCAGCGCATTTCACTAGTTAGTGTCGGGGCTAATCTCAACACCGACAACAACAGAGCATTGTTTCTCATTTTCTTTCTCGTCTCAAACAGGTTATGGGTTACCTCCCCGTAGTATCGCGTTATCGCCCGCAGCTCAACCGCTTTGACATTGGCCTCCTCCTTAGCAGGTACATGCTTCTTTCCACGACCTTGCTTCCTTCTGCTTTTCCTTCATTTCCATCAGCTCTAGAACTTTTAGAGTCCTAATACCCCATTCAGGATCTATCCACCTAAACGACGCACACTTCATGCCATCACCCAAATACCGATTTAGTTCATATAATTAGCGATTGACCACACTAACATCAAACGCAAGCAACATTTATTAGAAGTGATACATGTTATCGCACCTCGCAGCAACATACATATCAACGCCTGTGGTTGGCGCCTGCCTAGTCATACCTCGGATGGACAGCAACCCGCCCTGCACTCGCTTTCATTAGGACCTATAATGATAACTTCACGAGGACCAAGCGTCGGCGATCTAGAGCTTTCGGAGTCTACTCCAAACACCTTTAAAATACATGAATATAGTCTCTAACCCATCCCCAAATCCGTAATTCCCTTAACTAGTATGACAGATCAAAGTAGCATGGCTAAACAGAGGACCCGACCCGACCGAGCGAGTCCTGCTTCTCCATTCGCCGCTAGGGCCGCCACGATTCGCCATTCCCGCCACGGGTAACAAACAGATCTAAGCACCGACGCTTAGCTCTAGTCTTTGCCACAAGGAAAAGGAGCGTGGTGCGCCGAGTCTCTTGCGTGAGTTGCGAGTGTACCGTGTCGTCAGAGAAATGAGATATATACACTTGTCTCTGGGAAAACGTTTTGGTTGTCGCGCTTTTCTCCCGCCAACTTACCGTAACCGCCTGCGTGTTGTTGGGGCATATGTCTAGTTTCAGGTGCGCGATGACCACCACGTGGAATAGTCGGCACTTGGAAACAAGCAGTTACACAATTGTTTCTCAGGAAGGTCCTTCCTGCAAACCATCAAAAGGACGGACCATCCGACTCTGGATCAATCCAAACAAACAACATCTTAGCTTTTCCTCCCTTTTTACCACTAGGAAGGTCCTCCATGTGAAACATCAACAGGCCGGAGTTTCCTCAATCATAACTTCCCCATTCTCTATCTATTATCACCATACCTCCATTGTTCTTTCTCTACATCCATTGCAACGTGTATGAATTCCGAATGGTGAGTATGCTCGAAACGAATGAGTTTGGATCTTCTATGGAGATTGTGCATAAATTTGGGATGATCAGTGCATACAACCGCCCAATCATATGTGAGTATTCCATGAGGAAAGATTCGCTCTAAGAGAGACATGCACTTGTCCCGCAATTGTGTGCGCTAGCCCAATTGCCCATCCTAGAAATGAAGTCACATTTTCCTCGCTTGCCATGTCCCACATCTTTGACGCACAGTGCAACTTCAACCTTTCGACTTGGTACATGTCGGCGACCGAGAGTAAATAAGGCGTGCATTGCGATTCACAATGATCGACACGTCCTGCTCGAGGGGTGTGCACACAAGTTCGTCGGTGCTAACGCCTTGCCGCCCCAATCGCATTCTCAATGACCTCCATTGCAATGCGATGAATTCGAATGGTGAGTATGCTCAAATCAATTTAGAATAGATTAAACCAAATCGGCATAATAAGATGACATCTCATAGCAACTCATCACCACAAAGTTCACACCACCACCACCAACAAGTAGCAAGCATCATACGATGATCCAGGTAGCCAACACCAAAACACAATCATGATACAAGTTTCACAATAATCATCACTACTCATTTATAATCATAACTCCATCTCATGTTTGGCCTCCTGCAACTGTTCCTTCACCTTCTCGCATCTCCTACGTGAATTTTTGGTCTTATGACTCTCTTGCATTTCTTAAAGTTCTTTCAAGATCCGATGTCTCGCCTCGTATGAGGACTCTATAGGATCTCGAAGAGATCGAAACATGATACAACAACTAGCGCATAAAGAGAAAGAGCTTCAAAGACACACCTAAAGACAAGACAACCGAGGCGTAGATCATTCTTCTTACCATATACATTGGAATAAATGCGTCAATGAATGGGTAGGATATTGAGTTTGTTTGGTCAGCCTTTTCTTTTACTAGGATCGTGCCCGTGCGTTGCTACGGGCAATTCAATTATAAATGAAGAAGATTTTTTTCCTAGAAAGAAACAAATTCATTATATATTTATGAAATGGAAAGTTGATGAAAACACAACAAATTCATGAAAGCTAAACAAGCCAAAAGCTACTGTGTTACATGATTGTCATTCTTAACCACAAGAATTATCCTCATAATATGCACTTGATAAAAATATTTCAAATAACATGACAATGATCAGATTAAAATTCACCACATATAAAAAGCAACCTTTTCTTATGGGGTCAATGCTCGTGCTAATCGCCTGAGACCATATTAGCAACCAGCTGGAAACTTGGAATGTTTGGTACTTAGAATATATAACAAGTTCAGCTTGAGCCAACCTCATTGAACGTCCGGCATCACAAGGAGAGACATTGAGGAGCTTCCATCCAACTATCCAAGCATCCTACTCCGTAATCCCTATCTCGCATTTTTGTTGGAACATGGTGCATTAGTTTTCTTGGTATAGCTCCTCTTTAGTGTCATTTTGCTTATTAGAAAACCTAACTTTCATTGCATATTTTCACTATCACTTCTGTTGCAAGAAAACTAAAAAACACACGTAAGCCAATATTCTTAGCTTCCAATATTTTTTTAAAAGTCAATCCTAGTAGCTACTATTATTAAACTGAAGTAACATCTAATATAAATAACAATTCCAGGAAGAAAGTGAAACCTCAACACCGGAATTTGCAATGTTTGTTTCTGAAACACTTTCTGACAGATCAAAATAGCATGCATATAAATTTGGACAAACCTTTGATGCAAAAAGAACTGATCCAGATGCAAGTAGTCATCTCATCTCTCAAAGCCTTCATCTCATTTTAGTCTAATCTAGTGGTTTTCCTTCATAACAAATCAAATGCACATGCTGATCCATTAGAAATATTTTGAAGCTAGCCTATTTTATGAAAGAATAAAATCCTGGCTTGTTCTCAAATGGATATCATGGTAACAAGGGGGGAAAGAAAATTACACATCATGGAAATCAGGGGCTTTCAGATTCTTACCATGGAACAGGCGGTGGATTATTCAGACAACCTTTGATGCGAAAGGAACTGATCCCATCCCAACTAAGGTAATTACAGAGTCTGTCAACACATGAATATCCTCACCAAGGTACTGTAGACAGCTCCACATGCAGGAAGCATATAGCTGGCAAAAATCATACTACTCTTTTCAATACTTGGGTATGCCTTCATAACAAATCAGCAACACTACCAGGTAACCAAATTGGAAATCAACAAAGGAATAGGCATGTGATACAATTTAGCATGTGCAAGCATAATTAATAGGATCTCATCATGAACCTATATCATACATCTTGCTAATCTTAATTACCGATTAGTTCACTTACTGTCTAATCATGTAAACACATATTAACTATCACAGGGCTTCATTCAGAGCACAGGTTGGCATTACATAGCAATGCTAATTCCATTATCTTCTTACACAGACAATGGATGTAATTGCTAATTCTGAAAACATCCTAACAATGTGTGAGCAAAACTGTCATACTAAAGCAACCAACGCCTGAGTGCACCTGGAACTGCAGAATCTATACTAAAACACGCATATAGGCAAATAGACGCATATACCAAAGGATATTGATGCTATTTCCTTCCGAAAATACACTGAGACATGATATATGGATATAAGAAATCACACCATATAGACACCATATATACGTATATATGTCATAGATGTACTAATTATTAATCAGGGTGTTTCTTTTAAGCATTCGTAGGTGTGACTGAGATCCATTCCTCTCATTTTTTCTAAGAGCTTCACAATCCTTTGAATAAATTCCTCAGCACAAGTAGTTAGTACAGGTTCCCAACAACTCTAATTTTACATGCTACGAAACATCCAACATTTACTGCCTAGTGAGCAACAAAGCACAATGTTAATGGACAAACTAATTCCAAGAAAAATAATTGTTTGCTTTTCCAGACTACAGAATTTTAGATGCGACATTAGACTCGAGAATTTTTGATGCAATTTCAGACTCTAGAATCTTAGATGCAAAAAGACAATAGAGTCGTGGAATGAGGGACTACCGCCTCTCAAGATTGGGGTAGCACCTGCAAATTATCAAGACAAGAGTGTTAAGGAGATCTTCAGAAAAAGATACTAATAGGCGGTCACCATGAGAACCTGTTGTTGTTAGCATGTTGGTGTAGAAATGTGCATAATAACTTTCCATCTTATTCAATAGAAACAGTACAAATTTTAGAAGTGTATCATTTAGTACTTACCAAAAAGTGAAGTAATAAGCATTTTCTCGCCAAATTTTAAATTGAAATAACATTTATGACACCATGAATGGCCAGCTCATCGCATCCTTATATCAATAGAAAGAGTCATGTCACTACACACTGAAGATCTTACGGAAATCCTTATTTCTCAAAGTAGCTTACTGTCATACTTATTTCTCAACCGCTTTCCACCGCACACGAGGATCTTCAGATGTCGATATCGTACAAAGAATAAAATTGAAATAAGGGAAGCAGATAAATATAATGATATACATAGATGCATCATCCATCATTTTGAGATTCTCATATTCAGAAATCTCATATTCAGAAATTAGAAATAATGTTATAGCACAGGATGAATCACTGTAAGCCTAGAGTATTGAATTGTTGTACAAGGAATTAGATCCCAAATTGATTAAATCAGATCAAGAAATCAAGCAAATAAATGGAGGAACATAAACAGATAACACAAATCAATCGATTTCGTGCACGGAGTTGAAGAAATCATCTCACGAAAGGATGGGTGGAGGGTTGGTCCGCAGCAGCCGTCGGGACAACGCCGCCCTTGGTCCCCGCCCTTGGTCCTACCGCCGCCGCAAGGGTCCTCTGCTCCTCTGTTCCAGATCGAGGGGCCGCCGACATGGGGAGTAAGAGGTGGCGCCCGCCTTCCGGCCTCGCACCTCCCGCGGTGGGAGCAGGAGGGGCAGCCGCCACCGGGCGGCCGGAGAACCAGCGATTTGGTGGCGGCATCGACTCGGAGATGCGGCTGCGTGGACGGCGTCGACTGTGCAGCACGCCGATCCGAGACGCCAGAGAGATACGGTGGCGCGTAGGCCCGGAGACGCGACGCGACATCCTGCTCTCGTGCTGCTCCTCGCTGAACCGCATCGCGCACGTGGAGCTCCGCTGCCGCTGCCGCCGGTGGCGGAGGGAGCGGGCGCCGCCGTGGAGGGAGCCGTGTCCGAGGAATCTGTGCGCAGGAGGTTGATGTGGCGGTGCTGGCAGGGAGGAGGCCCGTGGGGCAAATCGAGCGCCGTCGGTCATCGATCTGCCGTCCCGAGCAGAGACGGAGGAAGGGAGGCGTGCGCCCGCCGAGGAGTTCGTCCGCCGCTGCCTCGTGCCCGCCCGCCATGGGAGGCGAGGCGAGGTCGCGCAGTGAGGCTAAGGCGACGCGCGGATGAGGGAGCGTGGCGACGCGCTGGCGGTCTCGAAAGGTGGCGCGACGCCTGGGTGAGGGGAGCGGTGGAGGACGGCGAGGGGAGCGAGGTCATGGCAGAGGCGAGCGCAGACGCCATCCTGGTGCGGCAGCGGTTAGGGTTTTTTGCGTGAAAAAAGAGGGAGGCGGGGCGAGAGGCACGAGACCACGTGGTTCTCGCGAACGCCCCGGGGCGTAACCACGGGGTGGAGACGCGTTCTACGCATTTTTAGGGTAGAGAATTTTCAGTTTGTTGTCAGCTGGATCAAACGGGTACTAATAGGCAAGGGTACCCATTTCAGTCCAACTGACAACGAACTTCTTGAACTTTTAAAAGAAAAGACGGACCAAACAAACTCAATGTCCTACCCATTTATTGACGCTTTTATTCTAATGTCTATGGTAAGAAGAATAAGCTCTGCCCTCAGTTTTCTTGTTCTTAGGTGTGTACTGAAGCTCTTTCTCTCTGTCAGCTAGTTGCTCTATCATGTTTTCGATCTCTTTGGAGATCCTAAGAGAGTTCTCCCCCGAGACGAGGCATCCAGATCTTCTAAAATAACATTAAGATGTTCTTGTAGAAATAAACTCATCCTTGGAGAAAACTCGTCTCGATCTCAAAAATAAACTCATCTCAGTCTATAAAAAAACCTGAATCCCTTGAACCCAATTGTATGAGTACAGTAAAACAACCACCACACGTCACAAAACCTGGTTGTTTGCTACCTACATAAGCTCAGCAAAGGCATGGTTATCATAAATGAACCTATCAATCCATCAAACGATGCAAATTGGAAACTAACTAAATCTAACACTTGTGAATTGTGCAATCGCTAACAATCGTGGCAGAATCTAGATGTCCCTTCAACGATCTGCAGCTCCGAAATAGTATCTTCAATCTACCAATTCATAAAACAATGGACCTATCAATCCTATCAATTGTGCACCTCGACAAAAATCCATAAAACGAGTGGCTTGAAATACATCTAGAAGCTACTAAAATAAAAACCTACTGTAAGACGATGCAAATTGAAAACTAACTGAATCTAACATGAATTGTCTATAGCCTATCAACTTCTAACACCTATCGAAGTGCAAATCTAAAGGTACGATAATGAAATCTAAATCTACCATATATGTTCATCAATCCTCCAGATCCCCAAATCTAGATATCCCCAACCCTAGTAAGATAGGGGAAAATATAGCGGCTCAAACCATATGATCAACCTCGCCTTGTCAGCCTCATCCTCTTGTTGCGGGATGTGGCGCAACCATGTTCCCCTCACCGCTAGGATCCGCCATTCCTACCACGAACTATTGCAAATCTGCGTAGCGGAAGTCAAAAGTTTTTGCGAAGTCTGAGTGAAGTGTCTCGCCATCCATTTGATACGTAATTATAGACTCAACTGAAACTTACATGTGGGACCTGATCATAGTAAAGAATTCGCATGAACTATTAGTAGAGTTTCCTATAAACGTATCACAACCAACAAGTGGTGCGTGGTAGACAGACCTTGTTCCTTTAGGTCCCTGGTTCAAACCCATGCCATGGCAAATTATTTTTGCAACATTTCGTGACCTATGCTTACACGTGGGACCTTGAAACTATTTGTGACGACTTGGAGCTCTATTTTCGAAAAAATGCTTACATGTGGGACCCAATTGAATTTTATGCTGACTTGGAACACTCTATTTTAAAATAATGCTTACATGTGGGACTAAAGTTGGTTTATGACGCTTCTGACATGGCGAAAATGCTTACATGTGGGGCCCTGGAAAATTTTATGACGACTTGGAACACTCTATTTTCGAAAAAATGCTTACATGTGGGACCCAACTAAATTTTATGACGACTTGGAACACTCTATTTTTAAAATAATGCTTACATGTGGGACCAAAGTTGGTTTATGACGCTATTGCGGAGCTTATGGCGTCACAAAACAAGCATGGAATAGTGAACGCTCGGCTACAGTAGCAACCGTTATGACGAAAGTTTTTTGTCACTAAATTTGCTCGGAAGTGAAATATTATGACGAGATCAACCAGGAACGTCATAAATCAATGACGCTAAAATGTGGTTGCGTCACTAGTCAACTATTTTCTTTTAGTGTTACTCAGATCGCTTTGATGTGCAAGTAACTTAATGTTATGTGAATCCTTAAATATTTTAAAAAGAGGACTAAGCCATTTAACTGCGGCTTTCTCTAAATGCTAAAAAAATTATAGTGGGATATAACTGAAGCTATAAAAAGATCAGTTATTCATGCATAGGAACATGGACTTATTAAGGGCATTTTATGAATAGTATGCATGTGCAAGGCTGCAGGAGAGCATGCCTTTGGGCGGTGCCTATCACTTCAAAATTACAGTTAGGATTTTATACCGCTGTCATAAATATATTTCTTTTGTAACTAATGGGCTTTTAGGCATCTAGTGTGGAGAAAATAAAGCATCATCAACCCGGCCCCATAGTGGAAAACAAGATTAGTGGTGCTAACTATATTTCGTGACTAGGTCAATAACGATGTTTAGTGAAGCTAAAGTGTCCTAAACGGCAATAACAGAACAATTGGCAATAGAGTAGTGTCAACTCTCGAAAAAAAAGTTATAGTGAAGCTATAGCAGGCTAGAGTAGGGTATTTAGAAATATATTTCTGACTTTTCTGTACACAACTTGGACAATTGGTATGGCGCTTATAACACATAACACATACGACATCACATGGGGCTTCCCTCCTAATGTCCTCATCTAATTGTAAGTACCTTTAATTTCACCCAAATGTCAGACTCAAGTTATCACCTACTCTGAAGTGTAAGGGCGAGATGATTCGCTTACCATTCAAGCGGCTGCCGGTCGTTGACACGCTAGTCCGTGCCCTTTGTGCTGCCAACCAGGGTTCGCAAAACCAGAACCGGTCCAGTTTACCGAGGCCGAAAAACCGGACCAGTTAACCGGTAAAGCCGACCGTTACCTGAGATGGTGATTTTTTAGGTTCGGTTTGAGGCGGAAAACCGACCATTTTTGCTACCGGACCGGACCGGTAAGACCAATCATCGCGGTTAGCCGGCCGGTTCCCAACGGTTTTTAAAACCCTGGCTGCCAACCCGCCACTGTCCACCCTATGACACGCATCGCCGCCAGCTGCGCCTTCACCGGCATGGCAGCTCGGAGCGCCGAAGTTCTATCCGGCCGGAAGCGCTGCAACTTCGCTGATTGGGCTGTTCGTTGAGTTAGGCCGGAGAGGTCGTCGCCTGGTTGCATTTAGACGGCAGCAGCGAAGGACTCTGCAATCAGGTTTTTTTTTTACCGTTTCCGGGGCTGTAACCGCCGGCCCCCGTAACGAACCGGTCCAGTTGGACAGGTATCCGGTAAAAACCGGTGGGTTTCAAAATTCCAAAAAAAAAAGTGCCTACACAAACGGTTCCGACCGGATAACCGGTCGGTCAGATCGGTTAACCGGACCGGTTAGACCGGTTAGCCGGGCCGGTCAGTTGTGTTTTTTGCATCAATGAAAAATTTGACATGACCCATGCACATTGTAATGTAAAATGACCACAGGAAAGCAACAATTTATAATAGTGCATACAAGTAGCATAAGGATAATAGTGCATACAAATATTACAAGTACCATAGTCATGAATTCTTAATCGTGCATACACTAATACTCATCTATACAAGTTCAACGGTGCTGTAAAATGGGAAGACCCCCATTTGGGACGCCATCTGGTATTCGGCGTTGGACATGACATTCAAACCTCGCCCTCTAAGCAGCTCAGCCTTGTAGTCTTGCCAACTTTGGCCCGTCCAAGCCGATGTTGTCTGCCATTCATGAATTAACATAGTGTAGGTCTTCCCATTCGTACACCCATCTCGTCGGTGGCTGCATGCTAATGTCAGGTATGGGATAGCGAAAAGACTGTGAGGTATCGCTGTAGGAGGAAGAAGAATACCGTGGAGTGTCGTAGTCGGTCGGTCCATATATATCCAACTGTTTTCCTCTGCGATTCCGGTGCTCCATGGTCGGGGTCTTGAGTAGCATGTGTGAACAAAGTCTCCCCTGGAATCAACCATATATCATAATTAGAACTCATAGTCAAACAAAGTGTGAATATGTAGGTGCAATGTATACCTGTGAAACGAATGCCACCACTACCACCAGCACCACCACCACCACAGCCACCAGCCGATGCGAGGCGGCTAACCGCCCACTGGGACGGTCAGGTAGCAGATCCGCCCGGCCCACGGCTTACCGCCTAATCGGAGCGGCTAATCGGTGAAGGCAGGCTAGCCAGCTGGCGTCAGGGCTGGTGGCGGGTGAGAGTTCAACAGAGAGGATAGGAGTGAAAGGTGAGGGAGAGGAGTGAATGTGGAGGTAGATATTTTTGTGGCTGCCGGTTGGGCCTAATTGGGCCTTAATGGGCCGGCCGTGTTTTTTTTCTTTTTCTTTTTATGTTGAACTTCTAATGCCCGCAAAAAAAAACTAAATGCACTCATATTTGAAAATTTTTGACACCATTAAAGGTGGGGGAGAGGAGTGAATGTGGAGGTAGATATTTTTGTGGCTGCCGGTTGGGCCTAATTGGGCCTTAATGGGCCGGCCGTGTTTTTTTCTTTTTCTTTTTATGTTGAACTTCTAATGCCCGCAAAAAAATACTAAATGCACTCATATTTGAAAAATTTTGACACCATTAAATTCTATAAATCTTGAAGTATAAGAATTTTTCTAGAGTTTTTCATTTTTTTCAATTTAAATTTGAATTTTTTGAATCGGACTGGTAGGAACCGACCGGAACCGCTACCGGTCCGGACTGGTTTTACCGGTTACCGCGGTTAAATGAGCTATATCAGCCCGAATGCCGGCCCATTCGCACAAGGGGCTGGGGTTAGCTTTGTCTCCCTGTCTGTATACCGATTATATGCAACGAACAGTTTAAAAATTAAAAATATATATTCCAATTCAAAAAATCAAAAATATATATTCAAGGAAAATGATTCAGCCCGGAGAGATGGCGGATCTTTCAGAACAAGCCACTGGCCTGACAGGTTGATGGTATTCGGCTATTCGCAGTTTGAATTTTACACACGACAGCTAGTTCAGAAAGCAACCGCGGGAAGAGGACACGATACTGAGACCTGCATAAGCGGTCAAGCTACGTTGAGGCCTGCACAGGGGTACATCAGGTCGTTGTAAGACCTGTACAAACACAAAACGAAACTGTCAGAACCGACAGTATGCAATGGACTGAGAATGGTTCGAACGTTTAAGTTCCTTGATCATTACCAATTCTAAGTTACAAAAGATATTTACAGAAAAGAAAGGACAAAAGAAACACTAAACAAGCGAAGGAAAAAAAACTAAAGGCTAAAAGCAGTCTAACCAAGCTCTAATAAGAATCGAAGAGGTTTCTTAGAAGCTTAAGACTTCAGGAGACAAAGCTCAAGCTCCTCCACCAGCACCAGGTAGGTCTTCCATCTTCCAATGGACAAAACATTGTTGTCAAAATTAATTTCATTTCTGTGTGTTTTCAAAAAAACTTCTTTGAAAATAGGTCAGCGGGTTTTCAAAAAATAGGCCAGTGGGTAAGTTACAGTCATCATCACATATATGCTCGAATTAAAGCACTTTTTTTAAAAAAATGGAAAGCTAGATAAACACATTTTACAACAAATGTTCCAATAATCACTTGCGATTATTTGGCTAGATATATTTCTCCCTTTTGAGCTATTCAATATCTGCAAACTGAGAGTAGCGCAGCTTTTTGGCTAACTGTGTGGTGAAACATGCTATGTGGATTAGAGTCGCTGACTCAATACGGTTGCTCATATTTTGTTTAATGCAGTAATAAACGACATGCAATGGATAATGATGTGTCTATGCTGATTTTGTCAATTTCAAGATATACTGATCTAATCTTTTGGAGATGCTTATACGGACAAAGTATTTGTACACAGTACACACATTCATGTGTGTGGGTGTGCGTTTATATGATATAAAAAAATGTTTACAATTTCGTAAAATTGTGTGCTGCACAACAGTCTGCAGACTATTCTTGTTGGGACACATATAAGTTTACTTAACTCACTGCTGGTCCGTCAAATAAACCCAATGGATGACTCGTGTGCACACAATACATTCTAGAACCACCACAAGTAACATCAAATATGGTCATATGGAAACTAATTAAATTACCAGTACTGGTACCGGACAACACGTAGACCGGGCCATTCCACGATCTGAGTTCTGTCAGCATGGAAACTGCATGAGGCAAATTCGCAAGGTAGGCCAGAATTCCTTGCTGCGATGCTGCTGAAAAGTACACGCACCGGGATTGGATCGGAGCCTGGATCGAAGGACATGCCGTAGCAATCCTGGCAGTGCAAACAGCGACGGCGGCACCAGGTTAGGAGATGGGCGGAAAAGTAGCGGCACTGGCAACTGGTGAGTTCGACGAGCTGGTTGGGGGTTTTCGCTGTAACAGCAGTAAAACAGTTTTAAACCCCTAGTCCGCCCCCAGCCAGGCAGCTGAGCTTCCAACTCAAAAGTTCACAGTGTTCAAACCTCAAGCACCCACCACCAAGCAAAACGAAGCGGATAAAAGGGCTGCCGGCAGCGCTGAGGTACCCTACTCCCTCTCTCTCTCTCGACTCTCCATCCCGACACATGTGTACGGTGTACCTCCTACTCAACTCTCCATCTGTTTAGCATGCTAGAAAAAACTGCACGGTGTAGAACTTGCCATTATTTTGCTAGGATCGTATACTTGATCATAGCTATGATTACAGTTTCACTAGTAATACGCCATCAGGTTTGTGCTTTAATTTTTTGCAGGTGATAATGAAGTGCCTCATGAGTTGTTCCAAGGAACTCGCCATGCTTATACTTTTGCCCTTGCTGTTTCTGTCCTATGGAGTTGGAATCATCCACTGCTCAACCGTTCATGAGAACAGCATAGATATGCAGGCACTGCTCGATTTTAAGCAGGGCATCGCCAGCGATCCGTATGGAGCCTTAAGTAATTGGACCACGAGCTCCCACTTCTGTCGCTGGAATGGTATCACGTGCACCTCTACGCGACGACCATTGCGCGTCATGTACCTCATCCTCACCGGGAAAAGTTTATCTGGCTCAATCAGCTCCTCTCTTGGCAACCTTACCTTCCTCAACTATCTTGACCTCTCCTCGAATAACTTCTTTGGTCCCCTACCTCTTCTTGGAGGCCTCCAACAACTGCAGTACCTTTATCTGAACAACAACAATTTGTCTGGAATCATTCCTGATGCACCCACGAACTGCTCCAACTTGACCTACTTAGACATCTCTTCAAACTCGCTGGTGGGTTCAATTTCTCCAAAATTTGGCCTGCTCTCAAATCTAGTATCTGTCAATTTGGCTGACAATCATTTCAACGGAAGCATTCCTATTGAGCTCGGCCAGCTGAGAAAAGTGAAATACTTAATCCTAGGCAGAAACAGGGCCATCTAATTAGCGCTCGCGCGCCAGCACCTGGACTAGCGATCGAATTCAGACAGCATGTCCTTTTGGAATCCACGTGCTTGGGGTTGGCCCCGCCAATCATTCTCTTTTGTTATGGGCGCGCGCTAGGATAGAGGCATAGAGCTGCCATTCTGCAAACGCTCCATCGCACAGCCTAGCGCCATCTCTAACGATAAGTTAAGTGCATAAAGTTTTTCTAACCACAAATTATGCACATGATTTTTTCTGTAATAACGAGTTATGTGCATAACTTTTCTCTAACGACGAGTTACGCACTTAAGTTTTCTCTAATGGCAAGTTATGCACATAACTTCTTTTATAATGAGTTATGCACGTAACTTTTTCTCTAATAACGAGTTATTGCACATAAATTTTTCTCTAACAACAAGTTATGCACATAACTTTTTCTCTAACGACGAGTTATGCACATAACTTTTTCTCTAACGACGAGTTATGCACATAACTTTTCTCTAACGACGAGTTATGCACATAACTTTTCTCTAACGATAAGTTATGTGCATAACTTTTTTTTCTTAAAGACGAGTTATGTGCATAATTTTTTTTCAAAAAAAAGTTTATATGCATAACTTTTTACTAACGACGAGTTATGTGCATAACTTTTTCCCTAACCACAAAGTTATGTGTATAACTTTTCACTAAGGACGAGTTATGTGCATAATTTTTTCCTAACCACGAGTTATAACATAACATTTTTCGACTGTGTTAAAACAAATTGCAAAAGAAAAAAGAAAAGGAAAATGCAAACCGACCAATGAGGAATGAGAGAGGGGGCCCCACCCACATGGGTGGTATCGGTTTGCACGACTCTAGATGATGGCCAAGCTTCGCGACCTGCGGACGGAGAAAAGGAAAAAAAGAAAAAGCAGCGCAGCGCAGCGCAGGCCGACACGAACGTGGTCCGCTCGGTCGCTGGAATGTTTCCCAGCGCGCGAGTGTTAAATTGGTTTTGCGGGCAGAAACAAGCTTTCCGGTGAAATTCCAAATTCCATCTTCAGTCTTTCTTCTCTAAATTCTCTAAGTCTAGACAACAATATGCTAGACAAGGCATCACTTCCACCTAACATAGGATACATTCTCCCGAATCTCATTCAGCTTTCTTTACAAAATAACTCGTTTGAAGGTCCCATCCCAGATTCCCTCGGCAATGCTCTTGGGATAGAAATGATAGATTTATCACTTAATAATTTCTCAGGGAGAATTCCTGCTTCTTTGGGGAAACTTTCAAATTGGACTGTCTCAAACCTTCAATATAACCAGCTTGTAGCAAGGGATAGACAGGACTGGGAGTTCTTGGATGCATTAAGAAACTGTGTATTTCTAAATAGACTCAACCTCGCGAACAACAAGCTGCAGGGGCCAATACAGTAGTCAGTACTCAGTAGATAACCTATCGGCCTTCTCAGGAGAAATTCCACAGGGCATAGACCAGAAACTTAACGCTAGTGCAATACTCGGAGTCATGCTTTGAAAACTTTATAAGCATGTACTAGTTCTGCTACTTCTCCAACTGAACAATTTCACGGCTGTTTAGTTCTCTCACTTTCGACCCCAATTCATTATTTACCTGTCACATCGAGTCACATCTTCTTCACATCACGCGTTCCAATGCACACTTTTTCCATAACTTTCCATCCCACTATTCATTCGTGAAATTTGACAAACTAAACACACCCTAATCTCATATGCCATTGGCATTGGTCTCAAGAAGAAGTATGACATTGGCATTCTTACTCAATGGACATACATACCTATACTTAATGAAAATGAACTTGAGGGTTTCCATATATGCAGCTAGGGTGGGATAATCTACAACACCTTCTTCAGTAATAACAACATTCAATTCAAGATTTCAAGCTACATACCCCCTGGCTCTATCGCTAGATTAGCTAGTGATTTTTATCTACATGTGTATTCACCAAAAACCTGGTGTCTACCCTCTCTCTAGTAGTCACTACTAGGGCTCATTTGGGAACCCAGAATCCCGCAGGGATCCCGTTGATTTCCCCGGGCCGGCCCCCCTCGTCGATTTCCGCCCCGGGCCAAATCTTCCTGCCGTTTGGGAACCCAAGATCACGGGGCCTTCCGACCCTATCCGCGGCCTTTCCCCGGGGTGGCCGCTCCTGACCTCCTGGGTCCGGACGGCGCCACCCCATCTCCCTCGCAACTCACGACGAAAACAACGCGCCGCTCCACCACGCCGAGTCGTTGTCCGCTACACCACACCGTGTCTCCGTCCAAGCGCTGCCGCGGTGCCGACCCTCCGCGTCATCGTCCACTCGTGCAGGTGCTTCCCTCCTCCGGCATCCTCATCCTCATCCTCGTCCTCTTCCCCGACCAGCAGACGTTGCCGCCGTCCCTATCCAGGCGCTGCCGCCCAGGTCCACGTACACGTCCTATCCGAGCACCGCTCGGTCACCTCCTCTGGAATCTGTAAGGTATCCACTTTCCTCTCTTCTCAGATTGCATCAACCAGATCGAAGAGGGTTAGGGTTCTTCCTTCTCCTGATGCGTTCTTGATTTTGATGGGTTTTCGATGAAATTTGGGTCAACAATCCTAGAGCATAAACTCAATTTACTTCCCAATTGATGATATGATGATCCTTAGGTGCTATTTGGTTCAGGTAAACTAATTCAATTTTGTGTCTGTTATCTTCTGCATCCAAGATGTGCCTACCTGCTGACTGAATTTATGTGAAGTGCAATACCTTATTAGATACTGGGTCTGATGGTGATCATGTATCATGGACTAAGCTTTTATGTGAGGCGAATCTTGATTTTACTATTTATTTTTGTGAGGTCATGTTGATTTTCCAATATTCATGTCAGTTTTCCTGGCCAAATGGATCTTTTGCACAAACCTAGAGAATGACTAAGAGGAGCATGTGAGGGAGCAGCTAAACAAAGAAGACTAGCCTGACCACGTAGCTGGTTCTGACAACAATTTGATTGCATTGCTGTGAGGGTATGGTGGTATTCAAATATATAGTGGGATAAGGGCATTTTGGTGGTGCATTAGCACAAGATGTTCTGAACTTTTCGGAGGTGTGACCATTTAGATGTGTGATCACCTTCAGTTCATGTATGAGCATTGCTATTATAAAAGTTATATTCTGACTTTAATTTAGATGTGTGATCAGCTTCAGTCCATGTATGCTATCGTTCTTTAGGATATTGTCCTACACTAGTATTTAATGGGTCCATGGCACAACTTTTGACTTTAATTTAGTATTTGTGGTATGCTAATAGCAATATGCAACCATGGCACAACTTCTGACTTTAATTTGAACTGCTCATGTACTATATAATTGTTTTCTAATGAAGAATTTACTAAGGCATCCTAGATAGGTCACAATCTCATGCTTCTGCTTCTGCTATGCTAAAATGGTCCTTGCTACTGATTTTGGATTGTATAGCTTCTCAGGTTATTGAAATCAGGATGTTAGTCCTTGAACACGAATACTGTTAGAATTGTGCTTGCTTAGCCTATCAGAGCATGCACATGTCATGCTAACTTGCAGTTGTCCATATATCCATGTGTCCACTTTCTCAATTGTCATGTTTTTGTGCTGATCTTACATGTTTTTGCTCTGGTGTCACTGATGTTATGTATTTTGTGATGTAGATTTCAACCTCTAGGTGAGCAGGAGTTCTAATTTGCGAGCTATGCAAAGTACTTGTGAGCCAGGTTTAGGTTTGGGAGCTAACATGTTCACTTGTAGATCTTAGTTTTAAATTTTTTTACTTTGAGGTTTGATCTGAACATGCAGATAGTTTGCTTTCCCTGGTAACCATTCATACTTTGACTACTGAAATTAGTATGGCTCTAATCATGTACTGTATGCACATACTGTAATCACGTCACTAATCACGTACTGTATGCACTGTCCTGTCATCTATCATTATAGTATATTATTATGCCTTGTTTATTTCTGATCCTGTTAGGTACTAGTTAAAATATCTTTAATTTACTGAATCATCTGCATTTGAGTGACATGAACTACTTGGCTTAAAATAACTAAAATATCCTTAATTTACCGAATGCATTATGCCTTGCAACATGGTTTGGTTAAATGCTAAGAATTCAGACGGTTTCTTATGCAAGTTCAGCTGTGGGTTTTGTTCTTTTCCTGCCATGAAACGCAAAGCTGCTAAGTACGTAGCATATATATGCATGTCGCGTGGCTTGTTTATTCTCTCAGGATAATGAAAAATAATCATAACTATTGTTTTATTGTTTATTTTTCATAATCAGTGAATGTAGACTGGAAGATGGTGGTTCCATTGTCTTAATCTCTTGGATAATAAGGCCGTTCAAGAAGGTGTGATGAGATGCTATAATTTATTATATAGCAAGTATTGCTAGATCTTAGTTGGTATTTGATTTAAACTTTGCATGAATTGTAATATATGTGGATGTATGGACCAAGGAATTCCCGTTTGTCTTTGATGTGTTTGTTCTTTGTGATGGAGTGCAAGTCAAGGTGGATGAATATTTATAGCTATGCAATAAACTCAGATCTTTGAGTACACGTGTATCATTGTTCTGATGGTTCTGTGCACTATTTGTATTTTATAAGCGAAGACAGAGATAAGTAGTAGTGGCGGTGGGTGGGAAGTAGCAGCAGGCTGGGCGGGGGTGGGAGGGCGGGGGAGGGGGGCTGAGCTTCCAAATGGCCTTGAGAGGGGCAGCAAACCATCGTGGAGGGATACTAAGTCGAGAAAATCCCGTAGGGGCATTTTTCCTGAGGCTAATCTGCCCTGAGCATCCAAAGGAGCCCCTAGGGAACCAAGCATTTGTCCCAGGTCATTTTTCACATTAGTACCGGGTATATTGCAACCCAGTACTAATGTGCACACTAGTAATGCAGTATTATTCTTTCCAGATGCAAAGGTTGGTTAGTAGTGTCATTTCCCCGAGTAAAATTATGTACGGATGGTTGGTATGAGGGCAATTGGGCATATATGTGTTATTTGGTATGCTGATCGATGCTGAGATTGTGGGATTGATGTATAAGTGAGCTAATTCTTGCAAATATATGTATCGCTTGTTGTGAAGTATAAGCATTACCTTGTTTTAAAAATTTATGGTAAATGTCTGTTTTATATTATGCGCACAAGCTATTCGGTGAAAACTGTTGGGGGTTCGAAAATCGGATGGGACCCCGAATAGATAGGATTAAGGATACGCGAAAGATAAAGGGTGCAAGAATCTCCTAAAGACTTTCCTCTCCTCAAAAGTTGTGTCCCCTTTACACGTGCCGGTCGGCCTCCTTTTATAGGGAGACGAATGGACTTTTTACATTCCGACAATACCCTCGGATCTACGAATATTCTACTAAAACCATGTACAAAAATGTCTAAAACGATCACGCCATGACTACCTTTGGATATTACAAGACTGCCATTCGTTCACACCTCAACCACCAATCTTCATCATTACGCCAATTTTCTTATTTTACGCGCGTTCGTTCCTAGTGATACCAGCGATCACCCATATCCGTCCACCTTCTAGACTCGACCTTCCCTTCTCGGTTCCCATTTTGTATTGGCATTTAGCACATGACATCCCCTTTCATTTTCCCCTTTCCTCTGTTCCCTCGTCCCATCCGTCCAGCGATGGATCTCACCCGGTGACACGGCTCCCGGCGGTCATCACGTTGATGCGGCGCCCCTGCCATCCCGAGGAGGATCACGCATCGAGCTCGTCACGCGCCCTGCCGTTTCGCCTACATCGAGGGGGGGGGGGAAGCGGAAGGGAGGCGACCCGAGCGGCTATTCATCGCCGTTGGAGGGAGACGCCGCACGTTCAACTCATCGCGCCCCCACCGGTTAGCCTGCATCGAGGGGGAAACTGAAGGGACCGGTGCCCGTCTTAAGCGTAGGCAGCGCTCCAACCCTATGGACCACGCAGCGAGGTTGGGGACTTGGCAGGCTCGTCTTCCTCTGCGCCTCAAGAGATTTAGGGTTGGGGGATCCGCTTTGAGGTAACTGCTCTCTCGACTTGATCCTGCAGAGGCGCTTTGATGCTTCATACTGATTTTCCTTTGTGGCGCTAGGGTTGAATTTACTAGAGAAAGGTCAAAGTGGATCCATCCCATCTTAATTAAAATAGGATTTAATTAACTGGAGAGATCACCGTGGATTCATCCCGTCTTTGTTATCGTCTTGCACTTCACTGCATTTTTTGTTCTGTTTGTAAATAACTCCGGACAAATTTCTTGTGATACAAAGTTCTTTAATAGCTAGCAGAAAGTTTGTAGCACATAATAGAAAGATACATTTTCCTTGTTTATATTTTGGTGAAACAAATTTATCAACTCATAAAGTTTTGTATATGTTGGTGGAAAGTTTTTTGTCTATTTGTATAAAGTATGTAGGCTAGTGACATGAAGCTTTTTTACTTGAAAGTTTCTTATCAATGAATTCACAGTTTTGAGTTCACGACTACAAAGTTTAGGGTCTAATAGTATGAAACTCTTGATTTCTAAGTTTTAGTATTCAAGTACAAAGATCCTAATATGCAGGCTGGAAGTTTTGGACATGGAATATTTACAAAATTTAAACGTTTTTAGTATCTTAGTAATAAGCCCTATGCTATATTAGAAAGTCAAGCTAATATTTTAAGTAGCTCATTAATGTTTTCTCATTCTTGTTTAGTATCAAGTTTTTTGGTTTTCTATTTTTTTCAAGGTTGTGGGTGCAAAATTTATAATTCTAGAGCACAAAGTTTAATGCAGATTATTCGGTTAGCTAGCATTTTACCATTCAATCATTCTCTATCATGTTGCTTCATATCCGAGTTGATTTGGTTTTAGGTCATTCGAAGCCGTTATTGATTCAGAGGCTGATCTATTTGGTTGGGGGATAAAAGGAAATCAAGTGACTTGTGTTGAAAATCTGTATTGAGGTCAGATTTTTTTAATCTCCCCTCCCGCTCCATTCAACCATTCTGTGTGTTATGCATGACTTGAGAGTTTTAAGCATCATCCACTAGTTTTCAATATTCAAGTAGAAAGATCTGAATATGCAGGCTGAAAGTTTTAGAACAGGGAGTTATAAGTTCCAAATAGTTTAGTACAAAGTTGTGGGATTTTTCAAGTAAAGTTTTTGAAATTATAGAGTTGTGTAGGTCAAAGTTTATTGGTAGGAGTCCAAAGTTAATAATGCTGCAGTATAATATTCCTAATTGTAGAGTCCAAAGCCAATAATGCTATAGTTTAAACTTTTTAATTTTAGAGCGTAAAGTTGATAATGCTGATGTATAAGTTCCTAGTTCTATAGCGCAAATTTGATAATGCTACAATATAAACTTTTTAGTTCTAGATTGTAAAGTTAATAATGCTATAGTATATAGTTACTAATTCAGAGCACAAAGTTAATAATACCACATTATAGAGTTCCCTATTCTAGACGCAAGGTTTTGGAATTACTAAACTTTTTTAGCATTTTTGGGATCCAACAATGTTTAAACAGTACATGTGTATTTAAAAACTTGGAGCTATGGAAGTTTTCAAATTTAGAGTGCACATTTTAAAATTACAAAGGTTTGAATCTGAGAATACATAATGTGAGACTAAAAAGTTTCTAAGTTCAGAGTTCAAAGTTTCAAATAGTAAAGTTTCGAATTTAAGAGTACAATGTTTTGTATGTCCTAGTGCAAAGTTTCTAGAATGGTAAAGAGTGAAAAACTTCGTGCCAAGTCTAATTTTGTACAAAGTTTCCACTACAAAGTTTTGTATTTTGAGACTGCAAAATTTACGGCATGTTAGCACAAAGTTTTCTGAAATTTAAAGTGCAAAGTCTTGCAACTGTGTCTTGATTTTCCTTCTATCCCCCACCTGAAAATCTTTATTTAGGTCCAATTTTTTCAATCCCATCCCCTCGCGCCATGTAATTTGTGTGACTTAACTTATGCGGTGTGCTTCCTAGGACGCAAACTAGGATGAGGTCTTCAGGCATAGAATGCATAAAGCTTCATCTGAAACTAGCAACACAAAACCTAATTAACACCAGATTCAGTTAACTGGATGTTAGACATTGTTTTATAGCTAGGAGCTCAAAGTTAATAATGCTACTTTATAAAGTTCCAAGTTCTAGAGCGCAATGTTAATAATGCTGTAGTATAATATCAAAAGTGCTCTACCCGTAAGCTTCCTTATTAAGAGAGTAAATTTCAAAAACAAAGTAACAAAATTTTCGCACTTAAAGCATGAAATGCAATTTTAGTATTTTTTTAGTGTACACAATTTTGTGTGTAATTTTTTAATCATGGCGGTAGAAAATTTTTAACATCCCATTCCCAAATATTTTGGTTGTTGTTCACACTTTCCGAGATGCATGTATAAAAGTCTTTCTCACCTATTACTTAACAGTTTTCCCTTTTCGATTTTGCTTCTAAGTCAGTATTGGAGTGACTGGACCAACTGGAGTCTAAAATGGAGAAGGAGAAGGTATATAATATTCAACATACTATTATCAAATTGGTAAAGCCATGCATCATATACCCCCTAGTTTAAAGTTGTGAATTGAGAAATTTAAAGTTATCAATTGAGAGGTTCAAAGTTTTTTTAATCTTATGCTTCTGATTCATAAATTTTTCTGTGTTGATTATTTCAAAATTCAATTTTCTCATCAAAGTTATGTATATATGCATTCAAAGTTTTCAAGTAGCTCGTTCATAGTTTTTAGCATGTACCTTCTTTGAGGCGTAGGATTTAATAAAAGATATGAAAGCTATTTATTTAGTATTTACAAAGTCTTTGACATGTGACTTTTGCAACAATTACATAAAAGTTTTCTATTTCTTTTCACACAAAGTTGAAATCATAGTGCTTATATTGTTAGCATGCGAGTTGAAAGATAGATATATATGTCTATAAAGTTTTATAAATATATATATATTTTTTAAAAAATTAATTCTGGATGCATTGGTTCTTCAAAACAACTAGTAAGGTCACATTGTCAACTATAAAATATTTATTCTATTTGGTATAACGTTACAAGTAATTTCATAGTTTTTGCCATGCATGGAGCATGAAACAAACCTTTTGTCCAGTAATATGTACTTTTTACACTACCTAGAATTCTGAACCACATAGTTTGGAGTTACTAAGTTTTGAATTTAAATTTGCAAAGTTAATAATATGCATATTGAAAATTCATAAATTCAGAGTGAAAAGTTTTAAATTACAAAGTTTAGAACTTGATGATGAACTTGATGATACAAAGCTTGTAACACTGGTAGAAAGTTTCTGAATTCTGAAAATAAGGTTCAAAGTTATGGATTTTGGGAGTACAAAGTTTGTGACAGGTTTATAATTTTTAAAGTGTGAAGTTACATATTCTAGAAAGTTTTGCCTGAGTCAAAAGTATTTCTGTCACAACATGTTTTATATATAACTTCAAAGTTTTTATATAAGTGGTTGACAATTTCAAATACTGATATGAAGTTTTTTAATATGTAAATTAGTTAGAAATTATAGAAAGTTTTGCATTTATCAGTCAAAAGTTAGATTACCGAGATGTGCAATATAACAGTTTACATGTAAAAGTTTTAAAGATTATATTAAGATCATCTGCAGTATATTAGTTTGGAGTTAGAATGGTTATATATGTGGTTTAAAAGTTTTTAATATTCAAATATAAATATAAATATTTTGATCTACATACTCAAAGTTTAGATGTAGATATTTTTCATATATAGTTATTTTTATTTAAATACTAATTTGTTGTGTACTCTAATATTATTTTTACGTAAAACCATCATGTGACTGCTTGACTGGATTTCGCAGGGCATCATCAGATTCTGAACGTTGTAATTTTTCTTTCTTTGCAACATGCCCTACTAGACATGTGCTTGTCTTTAGTTCAAAATGTCTTTATACGAACATTTTTTGTTCGTCGTTTGTATATGAATTGGCCGATGTGTATATGAATTGGCTGGATGATTTCTTTTCACCATTGTTTTTAATTCTAATGTAAAGAGTTTTTAATAATCACACTAAGTTATGATTTATTACCCATTGTAATTATTATTTAGTTATATGTTTGAAAATAATTTTTCATGTTGCTTTTTCTTTCATATAGATGTCAAAGTAATCCCCTGCCCGTGTACTCTACCCTCCTCACCCGCTATCTCGAAAGTAGAAATAATATGTGCTAGAATTATTTTTTTGCTAGATTCAAAAAAGTATTCTCATCGACACATAAAAAAATTCAGAAAACTCAGACCGGGGAACACGGAAGTGAAAATGCAAGCGCTGCTAGCTAATCTGTACGCACGCGCGTTGCTAGGCAGTTCTAACTTTCGTTGGCCGCCAGCACGTCCCAGCGAACGTGCGCCTAATGATGGCTCCCCGATCAAAAAGCCACGAGAACACGCACCGCTTAGGCGAATGTTTTCTCCGAAGATCGTTAAAGGATTAGAAAGTCTCAAACAACGTGATCTATGAGCTTCGGTGATCAAGTCCCATGAAGCGACCTGTGAAACCGGCAAACTCAGCTCTCGCTTTTAAGTCTCATTCACGTGGTCTGCGGTTCTCCCATGATTCGTGTCTTCTCCGAAGCTCCGAGGGTGAAGAGGTTTTCCCGATTCCCCAACAAAATGCTTAAGAGTAATTGACTTTCTAATTTGGCAGCTTCCATTGCCCCTCCACACTTCCGGACAAATTCCACGGGGAATAGGATATCTTTTTTTTTGGAAACGATTTTTTAAACGAAGGGCATAGGAAATCTTAGTGGCTTAATTAGATTGGGGCTAGATGAAAACTATTTTAGTGGTACTATTGAAGGATGGATTGGAAGCTTAAAAAGCCTAAATTTCTACTTCTTCAATCGAACAACTTCCACCAAAGTTCTACAGCTTCAACACATTCCGTGAGAACATCACCACCAGGCTGAAGGAGACGCAAGGCACGGTGCACGTGCCGCCTTGCCGCCGGTGCCCCTGCCCTACATCTACATGTCGGCATGCCCTGATGAGGGACAAGATCGGCAACTACGCTACGGGTGGTTCAAGGACTACGGGCGCCAGCAGCATCGTCATCAACTCCTCGGTAGAGGTCGAGCACCGGGTCATCAAAATCGTGTGCTGCACAACAGTCTGCAGACTATTCTTGTTCCGACACATATAAGTTTACTTGACTCGCTGGTCCGTCAAATAAACCCAAATGGATAGAGGTCTTTAACACACGACTGTACGATTGAAAAATGACTCGTATGTAATATAAAATGACCTATATGTAAGGATCCAACGGTTGAGATTAATTCTATACGACTAGTTTTTTAAGCTGTCGTACGGTAGTATTCAAATGTCGTATGGGTAGTATAATGATATTATTGAAAATGTAAAATGGTATTGTTGTAATATAGGAAATGAAATATATGAAATGTTTTAGATAGTATAAGGGGGCAGCGGGGAATTTTTTTTCCAAATAATATATATCTATCAAATTACCATTTTACCCATAGAGAAAACCGATGTCGATCGTACAACCGCAGTCGTTATTGTGTCTGTCAAAAAACCTCAATGGATATGTCTTGTGCACATACATTCTAGAACCACACCACAAGTGACATCAGATATGGTCATGTGGAAACAAATTACCAGTACTGGTACCAGACAACACGTAGACCAGGCCATTCCACGAGACCTGAGTTCTGTCGGCATGGAAACTGCACGAGGCAAACTCACAATGCTGCTGAAAAGTACACGCACCGAACCGGGATTGGAGCCTGGAGGACATGCCGTAGCAATCCTGTCAGTGCAAACAGCGACGGCACCAGGTTAGAGATGGGCAGAAAAGTAGCGGCAACCGGTGAGTTTGGACGTGGCTGGAACGACGGCAGGGTTTAGTGAAGATAAGGCGCGAACGGATATTAATTGCAAGATGTGGCGCCCCCGCGCAGCTGTAAAACAGTTTTAGGCCCACTGAGACCCCAATCAGGTAGCTGCGCATCCAACTCAAAATTTCAGTGTTCAAACCTCAAGCACCCACCACCAAGCAAAACAAAACAGATCAACGGCCGGCAGAGCAGAGGTACCCTACTCAACTATACGTTTTAGCATGCTCGAAAATTTTGCACGGTGTAGGAGAATTTGCCATTCTGTTAGGATGGTAAACTTGCTCATAGCTCCGATAACAGTTTCTTTAGAAATACACCGTCAGGTTTATTTGTGCTTTAATTTTTAATTTGCAGGTGATAATTAAGTGCCTCATGTGTTGTTCCAAAGAGCCGGCGAAACTCGCCATGCTTATACTATGGCCATTGCTGCTACTGCTGTGCAATGGAGTTGGAAACATCCACTGCTCAAGCGTTCATGAGAACAGCACAGATCTGCAGGCACTGCTCGATTTCAAGCAGGGCATCACCAGCGATCCGTATGGAGCCTTGAGCAATTGGACCATGAGCTCCCACTTCTGTCACTGGAATGGTGTCACGTGCACCTCCAAGCGACCATTGCGCGTCGTGTACCTCGTCCTCACAGAGAAAAGTCTATCTGGCTCAATCAGCTCCTCTCTTGGCAACCTTACCTTCCTTAATTATCTTGACCTCTCTTATAATAACTTATTCGGTTCCTTGCCTATTCTCGGTGGCCTCAAACAACTGCAAGACCTTTATCTGAACAACAATAATTTGTCTGGAATCATTCCTGACGCACTTACAAACTGCTCCAACTTGACCTACTTAGACATCTCTTCAAACTCGCTGCTGGGTTCAATTTCTTCAAAATTTGGCCTGCTCTCAAATCTAGTATCTGTCAATTTGGCTGACAATCAACTCAACGGAAGCATTCCTAGTGACCTCGGCCAGCTGATGAAATTAGAATACTTGGTCCTAGGCAGAAACAGGCTTTCAGGTGGAATTCAAGCTTCCATCTTCAATCTTTCTTCTCTAAAATCTCTAGGTCTAGACTACAATATGCTAGACAAGGCTTCACTGCCACCGAACATAGGAGAACTTCTCCCGAATCTCGTTGTGCTTACCTCGGCCAGCTGATGAAATTAGAAGAGTGCAGCATTCCTAGTGTCCCTAGCGCTAACTTCGCCAACCAAATCAAAGTGTTGTTTCAGGAGTTTAGCATTTGTCCCGCGAAGCTCTGTGATAGCGGTAGTGCCCTCATCAATAGACTTGAGGAGCTCTTCAATGATTTGAACATCATTGCCTCGAGCTTCCTTAAGCTTATCATGTTCCTTCTTTAAGTTGTGATGAGCAGCATCCACAAGCTTCTTCTCATTTTGGGAAGAGTGCAGCTTTGAGCATCGTACTGATTCTCCGAAGGTTGACATAGTCGGATGAAGCAGAATTTGTCCGAACTTACTGCTTTTGATGTTTAGGAGATGAGAACTTGTATATTCATGGGTTACGACCCTTTTCTGAACTTTGTTTTGTAACTCTTAACCTGCACAGGTCCTGCAAGGTGGGCCTGTGCAGGACATCATACCTTTGCACATCCATCGCCAAGATCAGATAGTTAGTGGTGAAGCTTGGCGCTTGTATAAAGAAGCTCATCCTGGATGCAAGTTCTCTGATTTCTGGCTTTATTGCTGTCAATATTTCTCGATGTGTAGCTTCCAGTTGAGTTGGTTTTTTCTTCACCGCGATGGTTACGCCCTTGCAACTGAAGCTTCAAGTTCACGCCCCTTCGTGAAGACAGAGCCCCCTAGCCCCATAAGTGGCGATTGCAGTTTTGCTTATGCTAGTGATGTTGCAGAAAACAGTGGCCGTAATCCAGGCCGTATCGTTGAACTTTCTTTTTGAATTTTTAGCTCGTCGAAGCTATGTAATTGTATTCTTATGAAATTTTGTATGAAACTAAGGCAATAAACCAGTTTTTTAAGAAAAAACGTCACCCTTCCCACCTTGCCGTTTTCATGCAAAATTTCATGAATGGCTCCTCTTTCGTGTACTTGGTTTTCTCTTAAAGCATAAAATTGTACTTGATGCAGTCGACAAAACTTGCTTCGCGAGTTTTGTGGACTTGTGCCTATGCAGCAAACTTGCTTAGGTTGATATCGCAACTTTCAGTTGCTTCAACCTGCTTTTGCACTTGTCATTCTTACGAGGTCAACAGAGCCCCTTAGCCTACAAAATAGCATTTTAGCTCGAAAATTTTACTGTGTAACTATTGCTTCGCAGGTTTATTCACTAATAGTCACTGCTGTGTTTTTCTCAGCCATGTCATTCCACACTTACTACTGAAAGAATTTTGGATATTACTTCGTGCTCTTTTTCGCGAATATCTCACGTCCAAATGTTTTAATTTTCTGAGCCACAACTTGCTTTTGTTTCGGGCCCTTTCATAGGATGTCCCTTTACTCTGGGATCTAGGCCACAACTTGTTGTCTCATGCCTTTTCGTAGGATGTCCCTTTACTCTGGGATCTAGGCCACAACTTGTTGTTGTCTCAGGTCTTTTCATAGGATGTCCCTTTACTCTGGGATCTAGGCTATCACGGAGCCTTCGGCTATCAAGGAGCCTTTTCTCAGAACTTTTCTTTCACACGTTGGAATTTCGGCTATCACGGAGCCTTCTCACGAACTTTTCTTTCACACGTTGGAATCTCGGCTATCACGGAGCCTTCTCACGAACTTTTCTTTCACACGTTGGAATTTCGGCTATCACGTAGCCTTCTCACGAACTTTTCTTTCACACGTTGGAATTTCGGCTATCACGGAGCCTTCTCATGAACTTTTCTTTCTCATGATGGAACTTAGGCTATAATGGAGCCTTTTCACGAACTTTTCTTTCTCATGATGGAACTTTGGCTATAACGGAGCCTTTTCACGAACTTTTCTTTCTCATGATGGAACTTTGGCTATAACGGAGCCTTTTCACGAACTTTTCTTTCTCATGATGGAACTTCACAAGACACATAATTTGGGGGAAAGCTCTTTTTATATATATCATAAATAGTATTTACATAGGATCCACCTCGTTAAAAACCTTGCCCCTTGATTTTGGGCCCCCTTTGCAAGGAAAAGAGTACGGTTCTTTTTATTCTAAGGTAAATGCGTAAAGTAAATATTTTTGTTCCCGAAGCCACTTATAGTTCTGTGGTTCAGGTTTTTACATTTTTTCTTACGAAATTTAAATCTACGAAAGAAAATGCTGAAAATTGAATCTAACTACTTTCATAGCTTTCACGGGTAGTACCTTCGGAGGTTATCTGCATTCCAGGAATGCGGCAGTTCTTTGCCGGTTTGATCTGTTAGATGAAAGGCTCCAGGCATGCTAGTCTCTTTTGCTATGTAGGGCCCCTCCCAAGATTCCTGAAGTTTCCCAGGATTTTCCCAATTTTTCTTTCTTTTCAGCACTAGATCACCAGTTTTGATGTCTTTCCTGACTATCTTTTTGTCTCTCCATGCTCTTGTTTCTCTTTGGTATTTTTCAATGTTTTCAGAGGCTTCGAGGATTGTGAGCTCAATCATGTCTTTCTCTATTTTCATATCAACTTCTTGAACTTCTCTTGCCTTCTAAACTCTCAAACTTTCATTCCTGATTTCTTCCGGTGTCATTGCCTCAGTCCCAAATAGCAAGCAAAAAGGCGTGAAACCTGTTGCCCTTGACACTGTTGTGTTATGGGACCAGACACTGCAGCTCATCTATCCACTTGCCTTTTCTCTGATCATACAAGCATTTCTTGATTCCCGAAAAAATTAATCCATTCGCTCTTTCTACAGCCCCATTAGACTACGGATGATATACAGAGGAAAACTTCACAAGAGTACCCAGAGTTTTGCAACATTCCTTGAAAGAATAGCAGTCAAATTGTTTTCCATTGTCCACGGTTAACTCTCTTGGAACTCCGAATCTGTAGATTATGTTTTGCCAAAAGAATTTCTGAACTGTTGGCACAGTAATGTTCGCCAATGCTTTTGCTTCCACCCATTTGGTGAAGTAATCAACTGCAACCACCGCGAACTTGCAGTTCCCTTGAGCTGTTGGCAATGGCCCGACCAAATCCATCCCCCACCTTTGCAGAGGCCATGATGGTGGAATTAGATGAACTGGCATGGATGGTAAGTTCTGCTGATTCGCTGTTTTTTGGCAGGCTTCGCATTCCTGAACTAGCTTCTTTGCATCAAGGTTTATGGAAGGCCAAAAGAATCCCTGCTTTATTGCCTTGCCCGCTAGTGCTCTTGTGCCAATGTGTGCACCACAGAATCCGCTGTGAATTTCTTTGAGAATTTCTACGCCTTTTTCGGATGTTATGCACCTTAGCCATGGTTCAGTAACTCCAGATTTGTATAGCTCTCCATCCACTACGGCGTAGCCCCTTGCCCTTTGCCTTAGCCTTTTTTCCTCCAACTCATCCTGTGGTTCATAGTGACCCATCAACTAGGCCATGATTTCAGCCCTCCAATCATGACTTTCTGTTGACACCGTTTTTTGGGACACGAAAAAGTCAACAATGACGAAGCCTACGAAGATTGGTCCTTCTGAAGTCGATCCGGACAACGTCCAACCAATCACCAAGGATCAGCTGAAAGATTCAGACAATGCTGAGTTAGAGGCTCACATGAAGCATTATGAAGAGCTTTGTCTGGCATCATACGGTCAGACTAAAAGTGGTGTTTTCAAGAAGAATCCTTTGCCAACACCGAAGCAAGTCACCTTCTCAGCCGATCCTGAAGGACTTCAAGACATGATGACCAAGGCTATGCATCAAACAATGATTGATCAATCCAAGGTATTCACAAATACTATTCAGAATGCCATAATTGATGCACTCAAGCAAGGAGCAGAGAAGGATATCCGGGACTGCATACTTTCAACCAAGGCGTACTCTCCTGTGTTCCAAAGAAAACCAATTGGCCAACCCGCCGATTGATGATCCAACAGCAAAAGCTACACCATCTCCACAAGCTGCCACCAGTTCTTCATCGGACTCTCAGCCGATTCAGAATCAAAGTGGCGATGGTAAAGCTAAAGATCCTACCGTCACATCACCAGTGCAGTCTAACGTCCAGGATCAAGTGCTTCCAGTGCAGAATCAACATAAATATCCTGCTATGAGAGATTCAGATGGGAAGCTTGCAGGATGGGACTTACCTCGTGATCACTTTGAGACTAACATCTCAAATTTCTTTGAGCCCGTGCCTAAGGAAGTTCCAGAAGTAAAGTATCCACGGTCTTACCAAGCTACATTTGGAGGTACTCCAGGGACTGTGCACATGAATGGGGAAGGAGTAGTGTTCGTTTACTTCAATCATGGGAGCAAGAACTTTGAAAGAGTCAAGATTAGTCCAGCTCATGCTCACATGGTCATACCAACAGAGAAAAGACCTCCTATTCCACCTCAGAGGCCAAATCCCACTCCACCTCAGAGATCGGCTCAGCAGCCGATACTCGAGATGCCCATACCAACTGCTCCGCTACAGCAACCAACGCTCGGGATGCCCATACAGACAGCCCCGCCTCAACAGTCAACGACAATGCAGGTTGTCTTAACCCCAGCTAATACGGTGGCTCATACAAGATCTTCACCTCAACAGCCGATCAACCAAGGAGCAGCAGGGTAGCCAGTGTTTCCACAAGTGGATTCAGCGCAATTGCTGCAAACATTTCTAAATCAATTGGCTATTTCAAACCGGTTGAATACACAGCAACCAGCCCCATCGGCTAGTCAGCCGATTGAACAGGCTACACCTATTACAGGTCATTCAAACACTCAAGGTTCTACTGAGGCAAGGACAGTTCCAGATCCAAAGACAAGAATCTTAGAAGAACGACCTCCAGAAACTCCAGCTGAGATACAAGCAATTGAGCAAGTGGCTCTGAGTTGAAATCTCATGTGAAGCGGGTGAGTTGATCGACCACTTCTCGGAGATGCTACTGAAGCAATATGGGATAAAACCCAAGTAGCAATCACGCATACAGACACCGTATCCCTCTGGCTATGATCAGATACCGTTCCCTCCAAGGTTCAAAGTGCCAGACTTCACCAAGTTCTCTGGACAAGATGAAACATCCACTATGGAACACATCACTCGGTTTATCATCCAATGTGGAGAAGCAGGGAATGTTGATGCACTCAGAATACGGTTGTTCTCTTCATCTCTATCGTCCGTTATTCTCATGGTTTACATCAACGCCTCTAACTCCATCATCAAGTGGTCCGATCCGGAATAGTAGTTCCATAATTACTTCTTCTCGGCATCAACGAGATGAAGATCACCGATCCGACGCTCAAGCAAAGGAACGATGAAACAAAGAGTGGATTCGTTCAAAGATTCAGAGAGGTCGAAATAAGTGCTATAGTCTCGAACTTGGGAGACAAGCAACTAGTCGAGTTGGCTTTCCAAGGTCTCTTGCCGACTTTGAGGGAGAAATATGCATCACATGATTTTGAAAGCCTCACCATTAGTCATCGGATGAGTCAAGAAACCGCAAAGTCTTATGAGCCTAGAAGAAACTTTCAAAAGAAGGTATCATATGTGGACTACTCTGACTCAGAAGATGAAGACAATATGATAGGGCTCGCAGAGTGGGTCAAAGGCAAGAAGCGGTGTCTGTCCTTTGGCAAGAAAGAACCGAGAGAAATTCAATTTTGATATCACTAAGGTGATAAGATATTTGATCATTGCTTCAGAAGGGCGATTAAACTCTCGATTCCCATACCATACCATCCGAAGAGCTAAAGAGGATGAAGTATTGCAAGTGGCACAATGCAACATCGCATGACACCAATGATTGCAAGATCTTCAGACAACAGATCCAATCAGCTAGTGAGCAAGGGAGGCTTAAATTTGAAACTCCTACCAAAGCTGAAAAGCCGATGAAGATTGATTAGCACCCCTTCCCCACTAACACAGTTGAAGTGTCTAGCAAAGACACGTCACGAGTTAAGTTGCTGACATCTGATTCGGCTCAAAATAAAGGAGCCGTCGATCCCAAAGTACAAGTAACCGCTGCCGATGTCAAAGGAAAAGGGTTACTACTTGGAGAAGGAGAATCAAAGCTACGCCGACCCGTCACGTCACAAATGTTGATCAACAAGTTCCAGCGCCGACAAGAGAAGGCAAGGGAAAGAGAGGAGTGGGCCGGCTCAATTGACACTGGAACCTAAACAAGCCATCTTTGAGAAGCCAGAAGATGGGAAGAGACAACACTTGAAGGCTCTGTTTCTCAAAGGATATGTTAATGGGAAACCAGTCACCAGGATGCTAGTAGATGGAGGAGCAGCAATTAACCTAATGCCGTACACCATGCTGCGCAAGATTGGGAAATCTGATGAAGATTTAACCCAAACTGACATGATGTTGGTGGATTTCGAAGGCAATGTCTCTCTGGCTCAAGGAGCCATCTGCGTGGAGCTCACCATCGGCAGTAAGACCCTCCCGACCGCTTTCTTTGTCATTAAAGGGAGGGGATCTTATAATCTACTGCTGGGTCGGGATTGGATACATACCAAATGTTGCATACCATCTACAATGCATCAATGCATCATCCAATGGATTGGAGATTCGATGGAGGTGGTGCAAGGAGAAACCTCCTGTGGCACCTGTAAGCACAAGGATGGACTTATGATCAAGTGAGCGCATATCCGAAAAGCATGGGATACCAAGTATCTCAAAGTGTCCGATTTTGACTAAAGCCTCAAGCCTCGATGACGAGGCTTAATGAATCAATTCATTGAAGACGAAAGGAAGCTTGGGCTCGAGTCACACCGATGATTGGTCGAAGTGTACAAACAAAGTATCACCGATTGTCCTATCGTATCATTGAGTTTTGAGCTACACCGATTGCAATGTAATCGTAGAATAGCCGATATCTGTAGAACGCCTTTAGTAAAAAAATGTAAAACCGATGTACAAAATCAATATATTCGTTATAGCCGATACATACATCGCCTTCAAAAAAAAAATATATCTCTTCTGCTTTGGATTACAACTTAGATCTACAGATTACATATGTTTTCAAGAGGTTACAAGAAGGGCGTTGTCCTAACTCCCAGTGTGATGAGGATATTGAATCGATGAATGGGAGAAAGACACACGTGAAGAGGAAACGAAAGATTAAGATCTTCAATCTTCACGGGGAGCCCAATGGCCATTCCTCGATAAATGTAGCAAGACACACCCGTGTTCTCCTCCAAAGCCGATCCTCACAAGGATTCTTCTAGCTATGGCGCCTCCTGGCTTTTCAAAAGGAGGCAAAGAAGAAGAGGGTCCACTACACTACTTCACAAGAATTCTTCTAGCTATAAAAGAGAGAAGGAGGAAAGGAATAATCATACAGCAGGAGTCTATAATCTATCTGAGTTAGTTGTGCCATGGCCGATGAAGAGTGAGTTCTTCTCATCAAGCCAGCCTATTTATAGCCCCAAGATGCGAGAAGATAACTACAAGAAGGAATTGAAAAAGGAAATGAAGAGCATCCGATGCCAAAGCAAGAAGCTTCGTGAAAGTCTCAGGGATACAAGGCATGCGGATACGTTCCCAAAATTGTGGGCTGGCTTTGAAATAGAATTAAATAATTATTCGTGACCCTACTGACTCGAAGAGGAGACTATCGATTCCCTCAAATTTCCAAAGAACGACAAGCTTTGATGCCTCATTACACAAGAAATCTTCAAAGAAATTTGTCAAGGAGTGGAGATAGCTACATTTTCCAAGGCACTCTAAAAGAGATTTGCCTCTTATTCCTAATGAAATCGGTCCGGTTCATAGTCGAGGATTATGGTGCATGGTGGGCTACCATTTTATAGTGGAGAAATTGAGCCAACGTAAAAGCGACCTACATATATGGGTGGAAATTCATTCGAAAGATGGTGCTTAAAGATAAATATCTAGGGTGGTGGTTTCATTCATAAAAGGCGATAACATCCGATAGTACATCGAGTTTAAAGGAGGCTTTTGGCCTTATCTAACTCTATCCTAGTTTGTGCTATCTCTTCACCCACGCGGTCCAGTTGAAGAAGAGCCCTCCGGCTTCAAGGACCTCCAACTTCCTCCTTGTTGGCAATCACCGAGGGAGACCACGCCTTGTCTAGACGGATGGTTTACCGATTTGCACCAAAGGTGTTGATGTTTGAGACGATCCTTTCCACAAGATCACGATTTGGAGACTAAGGAAAAGAAACGTGGGAAAGGAATCATGAACACAAGAAAGAAAAAGGAACCAACGATTCACGAAGAGGAGGAAGAAGAAGCCATCGCGAAAGGAAGATGACAGTTCTAAAAACTAAAGGAAGCTAGTAGTATATAAAGGCCGATTGAAACGCTCGGTCAAAGCATTCAATGTGGAGTTGGAAGTTGAAGGGCCAATCACACAAAATTACAAATAAAAGTTTAACTATGCCCAAGAGATGCATGAGATCCAGCAATGGTCAATCGCTTCTATCTCCCGACGGCATCGGCCGAACCAGAATCTTGCTCCCGACTACGAGGACTTGAGCTTACGTGCAACAGAGTTCCTCTGTTCTGCATAGTGATATGGTGCCCGGAGGTCGAAGCTTCGCTCTTCACCATCAAGTCTTGACCGATCCGATCAAGCTCCTTCATCAACTCAAGACGACGTTTTTCAAGCGATCGATATTCGACAATATCGACACGAGGAAGATAGGAGTTCAATTATTGTCAAGATCGGCCACCGTGATCCAATCGAATAAGTTGCTCTTGATGTCTTTCTACCGATCTTGGGCTTCTGGACTACGAGTGCCGATTCTCGATGAAAGCGACTTGAAGCATCTTCGCTTGAGGTCTCTAGGCAACTAGCCTGAATTTGCTTAAAGATGGTCCCGATCGGCTCAAGATCTTGTACAAGTAGACCAATATCTTGGTTCAAGAATGGCAATGACCAGCTTAGCTTTCACTTCATCCGAAGGGTGATTGCCAACGCATAAAAAGAAAGCAAGTTTATTAAAGTATGAAGCACGGAGATAAAAGAGAAATGTGTCAAGGAATTTACCTCTACGATAAGGTGTTGCTCGAATGAAGATTTTGACCGATGATGGTTCAAGAGCTTCACAATTGGCACTGATTGATCACCGACACCTTGTTGAAGATCACCCAAAGATCATGAGCAATATCCCGAGCAAGAAACAAGGAGTCGAGAATGATGGCGAAGGAGACAACGAGATTGTACCTCGGTTGAAGATCTTGTTCAAGAGGAGCCGAGGTCGACCAACAGAGCATCGAGATATTGACTCTTTGAGGATCGTTGTTCAATCAAGACAAGATCAACTATATCCTCCATTTTATCTAGTTGGCTTGTCAAGACTCAACCAAGGTATCATCAGCTTCTTGAATAGGCTCCAATGCTAGGCCTTTATCGAAGCAATGTTGATCAGAGTTAATCCCAAGACCGCATGAAATAATCGAAGAAACTCAAAGAGGAAAGGAGAGTGATGAGAAGAAACAAGACTGAAAGCACTCGCCAACTTCGCCATGTCAAATATCAACCACTAGTGTCAATTTTCCTCCTAGTTTCGAGCAAGGGTCTTGCTAAGTCCACTTTTCCTCTTGAGTGTCGATAAAGGCGATTGTCCGAGACAAGATTAGTCACCCCCATGATTGAAGAAATTGAAGGAGCTTTATGGATGTAGGGTGCTGTCTTGGTGGCCAATATCGAATCGACTTGCCACTTTTGACAACGGGGCTCTATAGTTTCAGTGAAAAGGAAAAAGAGGATATAACAACTGGGTATAGTCAAGCAATGCATAAAGTAAATGAGATAAAGAAGTACCTCATCGGCCGACCACATAATCGGGATCCAATTGCTCAGATTCTGAGAGACGCAGAAAAGTGATCACACCATTCGCCCACCAAACATTAAAAATGGGAAGAAACCGAGAATCTCCAAGAGTCAAGGTTAATGGTGAATCAGAAGACATCCAAAAGGCGCTAATAATGCCGCTAGGAATGATCTCCTTGGTTTAATATCGAGAAGTAAAGGCCAATCGAATTGGACAAACCCATGACGAACAAGGGTTATAAAATTTGTAGGTGGCCGATTGATCTTTCCAAAAGAAGCGGCCCCCTTGATGTTTGATATACAAACAAGCCTATCTTCATCATCTTTGTGAATATCATCATTGTGGTCTCAAAGTGGGCTCATCATCTTTATATGCAAACCAGATGATGGAATTTGAGTTGAAGCCGAGGTAGAAACTTCAAGTGCTCGCTATCGGAAGGGGTTCTCTTGTGTCCGGGAAGACAGAGATGCTTCTCCAAAATTCATACATCTTACAATTGGAACACCATCCGTTGATCTCCGAAAGTCTTGGTAAAAATATTCGCTCTAACCTATCTCGAGATGAAGGTTCAGCCACATGTTAATGAACCACGGACCTCCGAGTACCTATGGGAGAATTGGACAGGATCGCACTTGATGAAGGAGGTAAAGCACCTAAAAGATATTTTCCAAGAGGGATATGATTGCACCAACCGCCACCACTATCTGTAATTAGCGGTAGGGCCAAAAGTTTTCCCACAAGACAAATTTCTCAAGCCACATGTTCAAAAGCAACATGTTCCTCCGTCCCACTTCCTTCTTTCTTGTGCTCATGATATAGCTGCACCATCCACCTATGCCCTTGGTCTTCAACCGATGAGAGAGTTTGTCATTACGGTCAAGGGTATCTAGGGAGGAAATATCTAGACCAACAAAGACGAGGACATCGGCGGTTGGAGCCATCCCATGGCAAACAAGAAAGCATTGAGTGCATCGACCAAAATAAGAAGCAGCTATCAAAGAGACTCATTCCAAGACATCTCGTAAAAGATAAAGGATGCATTGACTAATTTTGACTGTTCCCAAGACCCCTTGTTCTTGAAATCGAGATACCGCTCTCCACCCTTTGACATAACCCGCCCAGACCTAAAGAATCCCAATCCCAAATTCAAAGAAGCATGCTTAAAGGAATTCGCCTATTTCAAAGTTGATCATCTCGATGGGTATATCACCCATTGGTCCAAGAAAGGTGAGCTGCTTATCATCAATGGATGGTGAGATGGGATCTAAGTTCTGGAGAGATGAATAAATCTAAGCTGTGCAAGGAAAGACGTATTTAAAGACAATAAGCAAAAGATTGAAGGAACACGAGGAATTGAAGAAAGAGTTGCCTTCAAGATGCGACAGAGAACCTCCAAATGAGCTTGAGGACGCCATGGATCGCAAGAGTTTTGGAGCTGCCGCTTGAAGTTCGAAATGGAACAATTTTGGGAAGAAAAGAACCAAGGCGATTGACCTTGAAGATTTGTTGAGATCATTACAATCAATAGAGATATTCGAGGAAATTTTGAGCAAAAGATTATTTACTCCAAACTGGGGGCATGTTGACACCATTTTTGGAAAACAGTCAAGGAGAAATAGGATGAAAACAAAGTACAATCGGCCGATTGAAGGGAGAGAAAGACGGTCAACACGGATCCGATGGTCAAAGGGATTCAACTCGACGGCCAAAGCCACCGATGGTCGATAGAAGATCGGCCGATGGAGGAAAGAAGAGGCGGTATTCAAAAGAAATACGCCAAAAGGAAAGCATGGTGGAGGCGGTCACCACGATTGACAACGGGTCAAGAGTCGGTTTAGAAGGTCTTTGACTCGCGAGAGTCCTTTTCATTTTTAGTAGTTTTTGTCTTTAGATGTAAACAAAGGCCGTGATCGGCTAGGAGTCGGTTGTCCTCGACATAAATAGCGACCGTGGTCGGAAAAAGTGTACACACCAATATCAAACAAACCGCCTCCCGCAAACCCTTTACTTTTATCGCATCTACTTTACAAAGATCTACCTTTACAAAGATCTACTTTTCTACGACTTCGCCATTGCTTTTTCTTTTCTACAACGCCTGCTTTCTGTTCTCGCATCAACCCGATCTCCCAAGCTTGTGAGTACCGCTTTACCGAATAATCCTAGGCTTTAACCTCCGCATCGAGGTTTCATCTAGTTCTTTATTCACCCTACCGATATTAGCTAGATCTACAAGTTTTCGCATCAAATTCTTGTAGTTTTAGCTATTATCATTATCATCCGCCGATCTAGATCCCATCGGCTCAACACCGATTCGACCTCGAGACGCACGATCGGCCGATCCACCGATCGATCGCGCTTTGCCGCCGCGCCGATCCCGCTTATCCGTGATCGCCGATTGGTCGGTACACGTGTCGCGCAAGGCCATCTTCTAGCCGATCCCTAATATTTTCCATTGTCAATCAACAGTCGATTGGCACGCCCGCCATGCATCGGGAGTCACGTGTGTCGCGCAAGGGTGACGTCCCTATTTTTGCGTCAACACTTTCTATGTTGTTCACCGTTCTTGGCTTCGGGTCTTTGATGGATGGTTCTCTAATAATTTCGAAGAACACATCCAGAGGCATTGCTTGCTTCTCGAGCCGCGCTAGCTTATCGCCTCGTTGTTATCATTTCTGAGATATGTGTACCCTTAAAGTGTTTTTCCATTTCTAACTTTCTCAAGATACTTCACCAAGATCGATTTCTTGCTTCGCTTTTCTCGATATGTTCTTGAATCACTTTTGAATCAGTTTTGATGATGAAAGTTTGCTGACCTAAGGCTTTCATCTTTCTCAGCGATAGAAGTAGAGCCTCATATTCTGTTGTGTTGTTCGTAGAAGGCACATCATCCGTGAAGTCAAGTCGAGTAACATATCTTATTACAACTCCTTGGAGATGTCATAATCGATATTCCAACTCCTCACACCAAGCCCCATCGCAGTACCACCCATGGCGTTATATTTTAGAATCTTGGGATGGCGTCCAACACGGCGAAGTCTGCTAATACCTGGGATTTGATTGCACCTCTTCTTTCAAAGTCCACACAGTATTCAAAGCTTCATGAACATTTGATTCGATTACTCTTATTCGTGACCTTCAAAGTAATGTCTTAGTTTCTTGCCGCCATGATTATCGTGATACGCTATTTTTTCTAGCTCGAATAGAAAAGTTTGGATCCCGAAAGAGCTCAAGAAATACACCGGGATTTGTTTCAACTTCCCTTCTTCTTCTTTCTCTTGTACTAGCACAGCACTCACAGCTGAATTTGAGGCCGACAGTGTATAGCAGAAGTGGTGATTTTGGCTCTAGAGGACATAGCTTTGTCATGTTACAAATAATCTCGAGTTCTTGAAAGCTTGTCTTTGAGATTCGACCACGAAAATTCTTGGAACTTGGAGAATTTGAAAGAAAGGTAAGCTTCTCTCGCAGCTGGTATGAATCTGAGGGCGCCACTCTCCCGCCGCTTTTGCACGTCTTTCACCGAAACAGGTTCTTGCATCTTGACTAGAGCCTTGATTTTGTCTGGGTTTGCTTCAATGCCCTTTGTTGAAACCAAGTAGCCCAAGACCTTTCCTTTGTGAATGCCGAACACGCACTTCTCAGGATTTAGCTTGAGATTTGCTGCTCTAAGATTCGCGAAGGTTTCTGCTAAATCGCTGATGTGGTCGCCTCTTGGACGCTTTTGACGATTATGTCATCAACATATGCAAGAATATTTCTCCGAAGCTGAGGATGTAACACTATTGCTATCATTCTCGAAAAGGTGCACCCTGCATTCTTTAGCCCTTCTGGCATTCTCACGAAACAATATGTTCCAAATGGTGTGATGAAACTTGTCTTTTCTTCATCTTCTCTCTCGATTTGGTGGTATCCCGAGAACATGTCCGTGAAAGCATTTCAGCTTAGGCCATCAACAACCTTGTCCACTCTTTCCAAAGGAAAATCATCCTTTTTACAAGCTTTATTCAGATCTGTGATGCCCACACACATTCTCCATTTCCCATTTTTCTTCTTCACTGGCACAGTGTTAGCTAGCCATACAGGGTACATGACTTCCCTAATCACTTTGGCATCCTGAAGCCTTTGCACTTCGGCCTCTCGCTTTGGCCTTTTCTTGACATTTTCCTAAGTTTCGCTTCTTGAGTTATTTTCTCATCTGTGTCAAGGGCATGTTCGATGATATCCCGGTCAACACCTTGCAAGTCTTTTGCTGACCAAGCGAAGACATCTTTGTTCTTGTTCAAGAACTCGATGAGTTCTTTCTCTTCTTTGGGACTAAGATGAGCCCCTATCACCACCGCTCTATCTGGCATGTCATCTAGGTACACTTTCTTCGTTTCGCCATCGGCGCTTATCTCCACTTTCTCTTTGTCTCTTTTGGCCTCATATGGTTCTTTCTTTTCTTGGTAGAGTTCAAGTGGTGCACATTGCTTTGGCGGTGTATGGCCCTTCTCTATGTTTCTAGCTTCTGTCGATCACCGAATACTGCGATGACTCCTTTGGGTGCCGAAATTTTCATACACAGGAACTGCTGCCTTATCACGGCATCGAACTTATTGATGAATCCTCTGCCGAAGATTGCGAGGTATGGATGATACATGTCGACTACATCAAATGTGAGAGTCTATGTTCTAGATTGTCAAGGTCTCCGAAGGATACTGGAAGAGCTATTTTTCCTGCTGGCTTGATTGGCTTTCCTCCGGAGCCCAAAAGCGGGTACTCTGGTGGCTGTAGCATGTGAGGGCTCAAACTCATTTTCTCGAATGTTTTCATGAACAATATATCAGCAGAACTTCCGTTGTCCACCAGGACTTTTCCGATCACCCATCCAGCGATATTCACTTCGATGACCATGGCATCATTGTGATCAGTGGATTTCAACTTGAAGTCTTGTTCGGTGAATGTTATTGGCACCTTGGCCCATTATGGTCGCGCTGCTGGACCGTCATTGATGACTGTGTTCACAGATCTGAAGTAGTTGTTCCTTTACCTCTTCATTTCAAACTCCATGGCTGAGCCTCCAGTGATAGGCATGATGGTTCCGAAGGAGGGCAATGCTTTCGGATTGTTGCCTCTTGAACTTGACTTTGGTTTCACTGAATTGGTGGTGGTGGCAACATTTCTGTTGCCGAATGGTTTGGATTGCCCGAGATCGAGGAAAGAACTGCTTAAGGCTGCCATGACGATCGTGCTGCTTGAAATTGCTGAATTGGGATTGGGCTTGGCTAGGGACCCATCAGCTGTGGTTGCCAGAAATTCTGACGGAACTGGTTTGGCATTGTGGAGGCAATGGACATCATGGTTTTCTCTTCCTGGATTCTTGCTACATTCATTTTAGTTTCTGGGCAAGCTTCGGTACTATGACCCCTCCCATGATATCTGCAGTAAAAGTATGAATCTCTTGGATCATGATTTTGAACTTTCGGAGGTCCTCTTCCTCTTCCTCTTGAATGAAAACCCCCCTCTTGTGCTTGGTCTGTTGTCTTGATTGAATTGTGATGAGGGATTTTCCACGTTATTGATGTTTCGTGGAGTTTGGAATTGAGGCCTCCATCTTGTTCCTCTATTACCTTGTCTTGCTTGGTTTTATTCAGCTACTCTTCTTCGGTGATCTTCATCAGATTTGATGTATTGTTCCAGTTTGTCAAAAAGTTCTTCAATGCTTTGGGGTTCTTTTTCGGTCAAGTTGTATTGGTCTGAGTCAGACCTTTGATTAGTGCTTGGATTGTTGTTTTGTCATAAGTTCCCGGGGTTTGAGATTTTTGTTGCATGAATCTTCTTACGAAGTTCTGCAGTGGCTCTCTGTCTCTTTGCTTGCAATTATAGAGATCTGATGGCTTTGCAGTTGTTTCATGAAACACTTGAAATGCTTGAATGAACTTTGTCTTGAGATCAATCCAGCTGCAGATTGAGTGTGAAGGTAGCAGTGAGTACCAATTGAGAACTGGGCCTTCGCAGGTAATGATGAAAGATTTAGCTTGATGACATCATCTTCTCCCGAGTTCGGTGGCTTCATAACTCATGAGGAATTGCCTGGAGTTTCCATACCCATTGTACTTCGGGAGAGCAACTGGTTTGTACTTCAGAGGCCATGGCGCAGTTTGCAACCCAAGAGAAAGTGGCGATTCTGGATCTGCGAACTGTGAAACTTCATTGCCTGTGAAGAAATTCTCTCTTGAGGCTCTTTTTCGCTGACCAAAGCTTTGATGTGGTGAATCGCGCCAGAGTGAACTGTTTTCTTGTTCCTTCATTTCATCAATTTCCTTTTGCATTCTCTCTAGTTGTTCTTTTGCTTGGTTGAGCTTCTCCAGTTTCTCCGAAGCTTTTCTCTTTGCTTCCAGCTAAATCGCGAAATTTTCCTTCTCCTTCTGAAGCATTAGCACTTTTCTGTTCACTTCTTCCAATTGTTTGTCCACGGCATCATCATCCTCATCTTCATCTTCGGTATGTGCTTCCAGGAGGTGTGCATTTTTTTCTGCTTGTGCTTTCTTGAGAGCTTCTAGTTTTGTCTGCCTTTCTTGGTCTGAGATCTGCTGATGCTCCGTAGCAAGAGAGTTTCCATTGTCTTCTTCTACATGGTGATCTTCCTGGTCTGCCTCGGTGGGTGTGTTCTTCTTAGACTTCTTCCGTGGAGGCATCGTGAGTTTTTGTCGGCTTAGACCACAGTGGGCGCCAATGTTGGGGAGTTCAGAAATCGGATGGAACCCCCGAACACAGAAGACAAGAGATTCAGGAACAAATGCGCGAAGGAACTTGAGAACGCGGCGACAAAGAATCTCCGAAAGCCTGTATTCGCCTCAAAAGTTGTGAACCCTTTTACATGCCCTCGGACCCCCTTTTATAGGGAGATGAAGGGACTTTTACAGTCCGAGATTGCCCTCGGATCAAAAGAATATTCCAAATGTGAACATGTACATGAATGTCTTTTACATCCCGTGATTCGCGGAGCTGATTTCATAGATTTACAAGCCGGCCACTCGTTCACACCTTGAACCCGGACTTTTGATGCCTCGTCTTTGACTTGGTTTACCCACGGCTTTCGACTCTTCATTCGCGAAGATCATCAGGTGCACAGACTCCCGACTTGAATCACCGAAGCCATCGCCGAAAAAGAGTTTCCCGAATCTGCGAAGACTTTCGAAGTTTCCAATGTCCTGAAACGACAAACAGACTTGCGAACTTGAACTATTTCGGCGATTTCTTCGACCGATAGCAATAGGTTAGCAAATTTCCCAGAAATCATGAAAATGAACACATCGCTTGACTTTTTCCCGCACGTGTCTTCGAATTCGCAAAAGTCATGGGACCTCCGAAGTCTCGAGGGTGAAAGGTTTTTACCCAATTCCCCAACATCGCTTATTGTGAAATATAAGCATTACCTTGTTTTAAAAATTTATGGTAAATGTCAGTTTTATATTATGCGCACAAGCTATTTGGTGAAATGCTTATGAGTAATTGACTTTCTAATTTGGCAGCTTCCATTGCCCCTCCACACTTCCGGACAAATTCCACGGGGAATAGGATATCTTTTTTTGAAATGATTTTTTTAAACGAAGGGCATAGGAAATCTTAGTGGCTTAAATAGAATAATTGATCCTAGGCAACCCAAAAAATAGAAAAACAGTGAATATGCTTAGATTTTGACCTTATTTGCACCCCATGACACATCTCCATGCACCCACAAGGCAAGCGCAGCCCCTCCAATTTTCTCTAGCTTCGCCGCTGTACTCAACTATACGTTTTAGCATGCTCAAAAATTTTGCACGGTGTAGAAGAATTTGCCATTCTAGTAGGATCGTAAGCTTGCTCATAGCTCCGATCACAGTTTCTCTAGTAATACACCGTCAGGTTTATTTGTGCTTTAATTTTTAATTTGTAGGTGATAATTAAGAACCTCATGTTTTGTTCCAAGGAGCTGACGAAATTCGCGATGCCTATACTTTTGCACTTGCTGCTGCTGTCTTATGGAGTTGGTAACATCCACTGCTCAACCGTTCATGAGAACAGCATAGATATGCAGGCACTGCTCGATTTCAAGCAGGGTGTCACCGGCGATCCGTATGGAGCCTTGAGCAATTGGACCATGAGCTCCCACTTCTGTCTGTGGAATGGTATCACCTGCACCAGGACGCTGTAAGAAATCGGATGCTCATAGTCTAAGAGGGGGAGGGGGTGAATTAGGCAAACTTAAAATCGTAACCTATGACTTCAAACTTTTGCTCAAATAAACTAGAACATACTATCTAGATGTGCAACTAAGGTTGTTCTAGTGTGAAACTCACATCCCAAAATAAGGTTTGCAACCTATAGCCAATCCTAACATGATACTACTCTAGGAAAGTGAAGGCAAGCAAAGATTGCAATAGAGTAATGCGGAAACGTAAAGGGGATGAGAGGAAGCAAACTCTTGACACGCGATTTATCCCGTGGTATCGGTAGGCACTAAGCCACCACTAGTCCACGTTGTTGAAGCACTCACACAAGAGTATTGCTTCTCGGTCACCAAGTCTCTCCCAAGAGCACCACTTGACTCGCCACAAAGGCTAGCCACTTAGGCACTTGCCAAGCTCCCTTGGTCACCTTGATGCCGCCTCCACTAAGGAGCTTCTCCACCAAGGAAGGGGGTCTCCACGTCTCCCGCACAAAGTGTCCTCGCCACTCCACACCAAGCCGGAGGATCGAAGACGATAGATTGCCGGTGAGCCACTTAGGCCCCAAGACTTCCGGCGAACCTTGTACACCTTGATTCACTCAAGAATCACCTCACAAGGTTGGCACAACCTTGCACTCACTCAGCTCTAAGCTAAACCTAGCTCTAAGCACATACACTAAGCATATGCAAGCCTATGGATGAGCAATTAAGCACTTGGATGGATTGGATATGATCTTCTAGGTGTCTTGCACTCTTCTGCACTTTCACACAATCCAACCACCTCAAATAGGTGAGTGGAGGGGGTATAAATAGCCCAAGGCACTCAAAGAGCCGTTGGCTAACGGCCACTGAAAAAGTAAGCGTCGGATGAACCGATGCTATCCTTTTCAGGACGTCGGTTCATCCGGTGCCCCTCCCACGTCACTTAGCCATTGAGGTTCTCTGTCAGAACTACTCCGACGCTATGCTCCGACGCACCGTCGGATCATCCGGTGTTGAAGACCCCGCGGGCAAAACCTTACTGTTAGCTTTCACGAGACCATCAGATGAACCACTGCTGACCCGTCGGTTCATCTGGTGCTACTGCATTGATCTTGGCGCGTCTCTGCCTTATTTGAACTTGATCATTGGATAGACCGACGGTTCCCTCCAATGGACCGTCGGTTCATCCGACACTACTGTCTTCCACTGTTGCGCTTCAGCCAATCGTCCGACGCAACTAGAAAAGAGACCGTCGGATCATCCGACGGTGTCATGTTAATTCCGCGCGGTGTACCAAGTGCACGCTTGCTTTTACAAGATCGGTTCATCCGACGGTGCCTTTTTCTTGTTTTCTCGCGTCTTTCACTTGGTTCTTTGCTTCTTTAGTTGTGGTTGCATCCATGGGACCTAGATATGTCTATAAGGACATGCTAGACAATGTGGTTAGTCCCATTGCTTGTGTTAGCATGAATCACCAAAATCAACTCGAACAAATGGCTAATGGGGCCATATTAAGCTCTGGAACACGAGGACCATTGCGGCGTCACGTGCCCGTCCTCACCGGGGGAAGTTTATCTGGCCCGATCAGCTCCTCTCTTGGCAACCTTACAATGCTTAATTACCTTGATCCCTCCTCTAATAACTTCTTTGGTCCCTTGCCTCTTCTTGGGAGGTTTTTTACGGTACACAATACGACTGCAGACCCGGTTGAAAAGGACTCGTATGTAATAGAAAATGACCTATATGTAAGGATCCGATGAGATTAATTCTATCTGTTGATTTTTAGTGTCGTAAATGCGGTAGTATTCAAAGGTCGTATGGGTAGTATAAGGGTATTATCGAAAATGTAAAATGGTATTATTGTAATATAGGAAATGAAATATATGAAATGTTTTAGATAGTATAAGGGGGCAGCGGGGAAATTTTTTCCAAATAATATATACCTATTAAATTACCATTTTACCCATAGAGAAAACCGATATTCGACCGTCGACTGCAGGGTCGTATTGGTGTACCGTAAAAACCTCTCTCATGAACGGTTGAACAGTGGATGTTACCAACTCCATAACACAGCAGCAGCAAGGGCAAAAGTATATATAGGCATGGCGAATTTCGTCAGCTCCTTGGAACAAAACATGAGGTGCTTAATTATCACCTGCAAATTAAAAATTAAAGCACAAATAAACCTGACGGCGTATTACTAGAGAAACTGTGATCGGAGCTATGAGCAAGCGATCCTACCAGAATGGCAAATTCTCCTACACCGTGCAAAATTTTCGAGCATGCTAAAACGTATAGTTGAGTAGGGTACCTATCTGCTCCGCCGGCCGTTGATCTGTTTTGTTTTGCTTGGTGGTGGGTGCTTGAGGTTTGAACACTGAAATTTTGAGTTGGATGCGCAGCTACCTGATTGGGGTCTCAGTGGGCCTAAAACTGTTTTACAGCTGCGCGGGGGCGCCACATCTTGCAATTAATATCCGTTCGCGCCTTATCTTCACTAAACCCTGCCGTCGTTCCAGCCACGTCCAAACTCACCGGTTGCCGCTACTTTTCTGCCCATCTCCTAACCTGGTGCCGCCGTCGCTGTTTGCACTGACAGGATTGCTACGGCATGTCCTCCAGGCTCCAATCCCGGTTCGGTGCGTGTACTTTTCAGCAGCATTGTGAGTTTGCCTCGTGCAGTTTCCATGCTGACAGAACTCAGGTCTCGTGGAATGGCCTGGTCTACGTGTTGTCTGGTACCAGTACTGGTAATTTGTTTCCACATGACCATATCTGATGTCACTTGTGGTGTGGTTCTAGAATGTATGTGTGCACAAGACCTATCCATTGAGGTTTTTTACGGTACTTAATACGACCCAACGGTCGTACGATTGTATTATCGGTTTTTCTTTATGGGTAAAATGGTAATTTGATAGATATATATTATTTGGAAAAAAAATTCCCCGCTGCCCCCTTATACTATCTAAAACATTTCATATATTTCAATTCCTATATTACAACAATACCATTTTACATTTTCAATAATACCCTTATACTACCCATACGACCTTTGAATACTACCGTACGACAGCTTAAAAAACCAGTCGTATAGAATTAATCTCAACCGTTTGATCCTTACATATAGGTCCTTTTATGTTACATACGAGTCATTTTTCAACCGGTCGTACAGGTCATATTGTGTACCGTAAAAACCTCTCACCAGAACAGCATAGATATGCAGGGACTGCTCGATTTCAAGCAGGACATCACCAGCGATCCGTATGGAGCCTTAAGCAATTGGACCACGGGCTCCCACTTCTGTCACTGGAATGGTATCACCTGCACCAGGACGCGACGACAATTGCGCGTCCTGTCGCTCACCCTCACCGGGAAAAGTTTATCTGGCCAAATCAGCTCCTCTCTTGGCAAACTTACCTTCCTTAATTACCTCGACCTCTCCTCTAATAACTTCTTTGGTCCCTTGCCTCTTCTTGGTGACCTCCAACAACTGCAATACCTTTATCTGAACAACAACAATTTGTCTGGAATCATTCCTGATGCACTCACGAACTGCTCCAACTTGACCCAGTTAGACATCTCTTCAAACTCACTGGTGGGTTCAATTTCTCTGAAATTTGGTCTGCTCTCAAATCTAGTATCTGTCAGTTTGGCTTACAATCAACTCAACGGGAGCATTCCTACTGAGCTCGGCCAGCTGAGGAAATTACAATACTTGATCCTAGGCAGTAACAGGCTTTCAGGTGAAATTCCACAATCCATCTTCAGTCTTTCTTCTCTAAAACATCTAGGTCTAGAACATAATATGCTAGGCAAGGCATCACTGCCACCTAACATTGGAGACATTCTCCCGCATCTCACTCAGCTTACCTTGCAAAATAACTCGTTTGAAGGTCCCATCCCAGATTCCATAGGCAATGCTCTAGGGCTAGAAATGTTAGATTTATCAATTTACAATTTCTCTGGGCAAATTCCTAATTCTTTGGGAAAACTTTCAAATCTCACTAAATTGAACCTTCATCGTAACCGGCTTGTAGCAAGGGACAACAAGGAATGGGAATTTTTTAATGCATTAAAAAACTGTACACATCTGCAGTACCTCATACTGTCTCGCAATGAGCTGCAGGGACCTATACCACTGTCAATTGGCAACTTATCGACTGGCCTTCAATATCTGGCGTTGTCTGAAAACAGCTTAACTGGACAAATTCCACGGGGCATAGGAAATCTTACTTCCTTAATTATGTTGTGGCTACATGGAAACTATTTTAGTGGTACAATTGAAGGATGGGTCGGAAGCTTAAAAAGCCTAGGACTACTGTATCTCCAATCGAACAAGTTTACTGGGCCAATCCCGTCCTTCGACAATTTTACTCAGTTGCTACAACTCAACATAAGCGGAAATGAATTTAACGGTTCCATACCAGCTAGCCTGGGAAATCTTGGAGGCCTCCAAGAGCTGGACCTAAGCTATAACAATCTTCAAGGGTCTATACCACCAAACTTTGGATACCTTCAGCAACTCCTAGAATTAGATGTTAGCCACAACCATCTACAAGGTGACATAACTCTAGATATTAGCAAAATTAAACAGCTCATAGACCTACGTCTTTCGTCAAAACAAGCTTACTGGAGAAATCCCAGATACTTTTGGTGAGTGTCGAGAATTAGAAACCCTCCTAATGGACCAAAATTACTTCAAAGGAAGCATCCCACCAGGGGCGGAGCCAGGGGGGCGGGCAGGGGCCTGGCCCCCCCTAATGCTAAAAAAACAACAAATTATCATTATAAAAATCAAAAAAATTAGTACAGAATCAGTAAAATTAGTGCAAAATCAGTAAAATTAGTCGATTTTGACTTAAAAATTGGTTATTTGGCCCCCTTTATGGCTAATTGCTCCCCCCCCCCAATGTTTGAATCCTGGCTACGCCCCTGCATCCCACCATCTTTCAAGGGACTACATAGCCTCAAATCACCATTCCAACTATTTTGGAGGATCTATTGCTTCTCAATAAGCTGGATCTTTCATACAATCATCTCCAAGGAGAAATACCAGTTAATGAAGTCTTTGCAAATGCAACGGCTATTTCACTCAATGGCAACTGGAGGTTCTGTGGAGGAGTGATGGATCTCCATATGCCTGCATGTCCCATGGATTCTCGGATAATAGAATGGAAACACTATTTGACCATCTCATTGATTCTAGTATTTGGCCTCATGTCACTCGGGATGTCAATTTACGTTATATTCCTCATGAAGAAGGCACCGAGAAGGCCATACTTATTATTGCTTTCTTTCGGTAAGAAATTCCCAAGAGTTTCTTACAAAGATGTAGCCTAAGCTACAGATAACTTCTCAGAGTTGAACCTATAGTTGATAGAGGAAGCTACGGTTTACTATACAGAGGAAAAGCTAACTCAAGGTAAAATCGAAGTTGCTATTAAGGTCTTTGACCTTGATACAAGGTTTGCGGACAGAAGTTTTATTTCAGAATGTGAGTCTTTGAGAACCATTTGGCATCAGAACCTTCTTTCTATACTAACTGCATGTTCAACAATTGACAATGATGGTAATGATTTCAAAGCCCTAATTTATGAGTTCATGCCCAACGGGAATTTGGATACATGGTTGCATCAGAAACAAGGTGGTGGTGTCGCTCCAAAACGTTTGGGCTTAGTTCAAAGAATAAGCATAGGTGTTGGCATGGCTGATGCATTGGCCTATTTACACCATGACTGTGGAAGGCCAATTGTCCACTGTGATCTGAAACCAACCAATAGACTTCTGGATGACGACATGAATGCTCATTTGGGAGACTTTGGCATTGCGAGTCTTGTTGTTGATTCCAGATCAGTAGCAGTTGGACATTCAGGTTGTAGTAGTTCACTCGCTGTGACAGGAACTATAGGATATATCGCACCAGGTATGAATCAAGAATTTTGCCATTTCATCCTGTGTTTCTATAAAGCAATTTGTTATGCACCCAATAATTTTTCCCTCTATCTTTTAGAGTATGCTCAAACTGTTCATGCATCAACCTCCGACGATCACGCGCACGTACTGTGTTTCTTTTAGAGTATTGATAGAATCAGTTGGTCTTTTGCCTGTAATCATCTCCAGGAGTACTATTCCAGGTCAATTGTTGCATATTATTGATACTCATCTCCGAGAAGAATGCGAGGGATTTATTGAAGCAACGACAGTAACAGAAAGAGGTCTATTGATGCGTGCTGTCTCTTGTGCAAGTTGCTCTTGCTTGCACACGTCCATTTCCAAGGGAAAGAATGAACATGAGAGAAGTAGCCATTAACTTGCGTGCAATCAGAAAGTCATATGTTGCAGCGACTAAGTGAAAGCAAGCCATGCTTCACTACATCTTGTGTAATTAGTTGTCTTTGCAGTTGACATAAAGATGACAAACTGGGCAAGAGTAGCATGCTGAAATTGATGAACTACCTTGCTAGAAAGCCATACGTGGCGGAGACTGGAGACAAGTTGAATGTAGTATGTAATACCAGATCACATACTAAGATATGTCTTTTGAACATTTGGAAATTGCGATTTGAGAAAGAATCAAAGGTTCCATAAATAACTCAGATAGATTTGATGCGTAAATGAGTGACTGGGACGACCTAATACTACATGGCGCTTATAGCACATACTGCACACATCAGATCAAATGGGACGGCCTTCGGGCCCGTTTGGGACTGCTCCGCTCCAGTTTTTTCAACTCTACTCTACCAACTCCATCATGGAGTAGCTTTGATGTGGAGTTTCTAGAGCAAGGGTTATATTTGGTGCGCATCTTAGCTCTAGCTCTAGGAACACAAGATTTCTAAGAGAAAAGTCTAATATGCCTCTAAATAATGGTCCCACATACTCGACGAGCACGGGGTCGTCGCCGCAAGATCTCGGCCGCCGTCGTCGCCGTCCACCTTGCCATGGTGTGGCTCAAGAATAAGCTCCACCACCGCACCCCTGTTCCGCACGCCCTGCTCCGCTCCGCCTCTGTTCGAGGATGACGGGGACTCAACCGAAAGCCATGCCAATCTTTGCTCCTCCCGCCGCCGCATTTGTCCTTATTCCTCCGCCGTCGAAGAAGAGGAGCAGGGGATGATGCCATGATGGCACGCGCGCCCCATAGCTCGCCCAAGCCCTGCCGCACCCCGAGCAGATGAAGAGGAGCAGGGGAGGAGGGCACGATGCCGTGGGGGAGGAGGGAGCGCCACCGCTGTGCGCTGTGGGGATCTGAGGAGGGGCGGCACGCCTTCCGTCACCGCCATGCTCCATAGGAAGGAGGCGGCGCCGTGGGGAGGAAGGGCACCATGGGGAGGAAGGGGCGGCGCACCGTCCGTCGCCGCCGTGCACTATGGGGAGGAGGGGCGGCGCACCGTCCTTCGCTGCCCTGTGCCATGGGGAGGAGGGAGCACCGTGGGGAGGAGGGAGTGCCGCACCATCTGTCACCGTCGTGCGCCATGGGGAGGAGGGAGCTCGGAGCGTTGCCGCCATGCGCCGCGTCGTGGGGAGGGAGTGGCGGCGGATTTGCAATGGCGATGGTGGGAGCGCGAGGAAGAGAAAGGGGGGTGGGGCTGTGGGTGTGCGGTGGGGGCAGGAAAAATAGAATGAAAGGGGTAAGTTGTGTAACCGATGACAGTGGTGGTTAATTACCCTCAACTCCGTGAGGACATACGAAATGTTGATTTCTGAAATACCTCTTGAGAAACTCCCTAAAAAACGTGGAGTTGGACCTCAACTCCACTTTTTTGGGAGTAGAATTTTTGGAGTTGGACCTGTTTGGCTGGGTAAGTTGGGAGTAGAGCTGGAAAACCTGAAGCGTAGTAGTCCCAAACATGCCCCTAATGTCCATCTTAACTGCAAGTGTTTGTAACCTAAAACCAAAAAGCATACCAAATCCCTTTCACCCAAATCTCAAACTGAGAGACTACAGTAATCACCTGCAATTTTACTTTGAAGTGTAAGGTCGAACGAGATAATGAAGTTGGCATACCGTTCAGCGGTACGGTTGTCTGCTTGTTGGTTCGCGCTGCGTTACTCACCACCCTCGCATGGCCGCCGCCACTCCAGCACCTACACGCGTGGAGTAGCACAGAATTCTATTCTATCCGGAAAGCATGGCGACTGGCGACGCCCTCTAGGGCTCCATCCCGAACCGCAGGAGGCCTTCGCTCGGTTGGTCGGGCCAGTAACTATGACTAAATTGGGTCGAGCAGCTCCCTGACTCTTTTCGATGGGTGTGGGTGGGACATCACTCGAATCCCTGCCCATTCGTACAAGGAGACTTGGACCGGGAATACTATATATCTTCCGGAAGGTGAGAAGGGGTTAAAATTTTCAATGTTTAAGATTCGTGCAAACATTTTTATCAATAGATCTAAACCAAACCCTAACTCACGCTCCTTCCTCTATCTCTCCTTCTCCTTGCCGCTGTATGAGTTGGGCCTAAGGCCACTCGGACCATGGCCCTAGGCGTGGGCCGAAAATCTTTTATACCCCCTGTATTTCTTCTACACAGCCCAGCAAATATTTGAATTTTTTTTTATATTTTTGCTTTGATTTTCGAAAAATAAATGGACGAATCAAAAAATTTGAGAAATATACATCTGCCGCCGTACCCCACGGCGGCAGGAGTTCTGCCGCCGTGGGCACGGTAGTGCCGCCAACCCGGTCGACCGACTGCCGGTGAGGCTAGATTCCTCTGCATTGTACCCCAGTGGCGAAGTCGTGGGGCACGGAGAGAGACGGCGTCACCCCTATATAAGGGGTGACGGCCGCCATCCTCCTCCCTCGCTCTCTCCTCTAAATCTTCGACTTTCAACCCTTCGGAGCACTTTTGACTAAGGTATGTTTCTAAATTTAGTTTAGTTTAGTTAGTGTAGTTAGTTAGTTAGTTTAGTTAGTTTAGTTAACTTAGTTTAGTTAGTTTAGTTAACTTAGTTTAGTTTAGTTTAGTTAGTTTAGAAATTTCAAAAATTTTAGAAATAGTTATAATTCAAATAATTAGATTATATTAATATAAAAGTATTAAAAAATTATTTTAATTAACATAATTCGTTTAAATTGGTTTTAGACTTCTAGAAAATGGTTATAATTCACATAATTAGATTAAATTGATATAAAATTCGTAGAAAATAGTTTAAATTCACATAATTCGTTTTAATTCATTTAAAATTCGTAGAAAATGGTTATAATTCACATAATTAGATTAAATTGATATAAAATTCGTAGAAAATATTTTTAATTCACATAATTCGTTTGAATTCATTTAAAATTCCTAGAAAATGGTTATAATTCACATAATTAGATTAAATTGATATAAAATTCGTAGAAAATAGTTTAAATTCACATAATTCGTTTTAATTCATTTAAAATTTCTAGAAATGGTTATAATTAGATTAAATTCATGTAAAATTTTTAGAAAATATTTTTAATTCACATAATTCATTTTAATTAGTATAATTTGACTACTTGATTAAATTATGTTATTTTTTTCCTGTTATGGCTGGGTCGTTGGAGTACGTACGGTCGGAGTTGTTCGACAAGGCGGTGGATCGGCACCACCGCTCGTACGTGTCGGCTGTTCTTGGACGTTCGCCGGCAAGATCGTTCCGGACCACACTTGCGTTGATGCCGATACACCGGTGGATTAAATACGTAAATCATTTTTATTATTTATTTCTATTTCTTTACAATAGTAATTGTGTTAAGTAAATTAATTTTGTTTTTCGGGCTACGCTGCAGACTTCTCCCTTTTGCGGTTGGTCGAGGGGACAGAGCTCGAGGTTCCCGGCGGGCGATGACGGTTGATTTCTGACGCCCGGCCCGTGATCGCGCGTTCATGGACCGGTGGCGACCGAGACACACACGTTCCACTTCCCGTCGGCGAGATGGCGCTCGATGGAGGGCGCCACGATGTTGGGATGACGCCGTGTCTTTGGCGGCGATGGGGCGTCGACATCCCCGCGACGTGGCACGCCGACTTCCTTGCTCGGTTCGCGAACGTTCCTCGGAACGATCGCGCGCCTCTGCCGTACGTGCCCTTCGCCAACACCCACGGGCCCACCTGGACTTGGATCCAGCAGTTCAGCGTACATGATTCTAACTCTTATTTTCAACGTTTGTATACATTTTAAACGAATGTGACGATGGACCTTTGTGACATGGCGGATTTAGGCGACGACCCGACGACGTCCGATGTGTTTTCGAGGTCTACCCGCCCGCCGCTCGGTGGTGGGTGTGGCCGGGAGACTCGGTGTCGAGGTACCTGCTCCCCTGGGCTCAGAAGATCGCCGACGCACCCCTCGACCAGATGCCCCGTGATCACCGGGTAGCGCTGATACGACACCTGTGGTGTGTTCGCAGCTGTCGAGGCCGGGGAGTAAGGAGGGGATCCTCACCGGGGTGCCCTCTCTGCTGCAGATGTGGATCCACGAGCGGTTGACATCGCCGCCCAAGGCCGACCTCTCGAGTACTACCGGGCAAGACAACGACCAGTGGACCTCCCCACCATGGGTTCTCTGTGGTGCCTCCGGAAGGTAATGACCTTCCTTATCGTTTTCTTCGCTTTATGAGTTCTTTAGTTCGATTCAATTAACTTTTCACGTTACATGCGGCACGTTTGGGGCCGGGAGCAGCCAAGAAGGTGTACAAGGACTCGTGGGTCAGATCGGCCGGATGGTCGATGCCAGTCCGGTGGACGCCAGACGCTCTGCCATGGTGCGCCGCGCACCATAGGGGCTCTCGTCCACTGTCTTTGCCGAGACCAGCGTCTTGGATGTGGCGGCGATTGGTCTTCGACGTCTCACGTCGAGGATCGCCGTCCACCGGGTGATGAGGCGGTTCGGCCTCTTCCAGAGTCGCCGATACCGTGCGTCACGTCTGCCGCCCTCGGCGCACATGTGAGCTACCGTATGCGATTATAATTATTTTCCGTTACAAATAGTCGATTGCTAATAATTTTCTGTTTCATCTATGCTAGACGCGTCGTTCATCGACAAGCTGCGATGGATGGATGAGTGGGCGTCCGCGGCGCGAGGAGAACGTCATCACCGAGCACCGCCACACGACGGCGCGGCCCGGTAGCGTACCTTGATGGTACCTCCCGAGGACGCGGACGCGGGTGACGACGTGCACGCTACCCGCCCACCGCCACCGGTCCGGACCACGACAGATCTGCCGGACACCACGCACGGGCGCCGAGACTGCATCACCACACGGTGATGTAAGCTACGATCATCGCAAACATATTTCATTCATATGACTTTTCATTATAACATGTGTTACTAATTTTGTGAGTAGCACGACGTGCTTGCGAGATCGTGGCTCGCGTCGTCCGCGAGGGAGCGATGCTTTACAGGGGGCCTCGGCGGCACGAGCACGTGACGGCAGGATCGTCCGATGCTGCTATGAGGTACTCCGCCGTCGTGAACTCCGCCGGGCGCAAAGATTCCTCTGATGCCTTCCACCTTGCGGCTACCGGCTCGACGGCTCAAGCAGACCGGGCAGGCCCGCGACACCTACACCATGCGGTGGCCGTTGTTTCCGCGCAGTACTTTCAGTGGACCTTATTTTCAACTAATCCACGGAATTGTTGTGTGTTTGTGTTATACTATATTCTAATGCCCTTGACAGCCTCGGCGGAGAGGCAGCGGCACCTAGGCGCCGATCTTTCCGCTAGGAGGTTTGAGACCGGGTCTTCGATTCTTGCGGCAGATATTCCTTCCTCGTCCACTCCGCCTATGTTCGATGCGGTAACGACCTTAACTACAAAATTGTTCGAAGACGACACGTTTTGGAGAACTAATACTATTCGTTGCGGCCGGTTTCGACGCGACCAGGAGCACACGGGCTGGGATGAGTTTGGGTGCGGCGACATTCTCACGACCATGGATGCCCGCAGCCGAGGAGGTTGGCCCGTCCACAGTTCACAGCACCACTGCGACTCCCGACCACGGCCCGGTGGGCGGGCGACCCGGAGCGGGCGGGCGGCGAGCTGCTGCGGGTCGTCGTTGGCGGCGGAGGGACACCAATGGCGGAGCGACACCGGCCGACGGAGGGACACCGGATGCTGCAGGCTCGTCGCAGGCGGCCATGGCGATACCGTCTCCCGACCAGCTCGGACCGCGGGTGGTCAGGGCACCGACCCACAGACGTCGCCGGGACCACACCGGCCGGTGCTAGAGCTTTAGAGAAGGCACCAGGCGCATTTAGATGTAGTAGTACTTTTATCATGATTTTGTATAAACTATTTGCATATACTCGTTGATTATGATATGATCTTGTGATTATGCTTACACTTATCAGTTTGTTGTTTTTAAAAAGGTTAAAAGTGTTTTAAAAATGAAAAAAATTTTAAAAATAAAGAGAGGTGCTCTCTGGCCGTACCCGGCCGTCGTGCGACTGCGAGGCGTGATGCGGCGGCAGATATATTTCTCGAAATTTTTGGTTCGTCCATTTATTTTTCAAAAATCAAAGAAAAAATATAAAAATTCCAATGCCTCTCATCTGCCTCGTCCCCCGGCCCAGAAAATCCCTCTGCCCGAAGAGCCGACGGGTGCTGGCGGCGGCGGCTGGCGAGCAGGCGGCCATCTCTAGATCTCCCATACCCACTCCACTCCCGGTCCGGCGGTCCCCGTCCGGCCATCCCCAATCAGCAAAGGCCAAGCCCCAAGGCACCGGCGGCGGCGAGGCAGTGACTGGCGCGAGCGGGCCGGCGCCAGCGCCACAGCGGCGACACATCTCGTCAGTGGGACGCTGCTGCTGCCTGAGATGTGGAGCACAGGCGCGCAGGGCGGCGGCGCATCAAGAAGCGAGGATGCCGGCGGCGGCCACCGCCTCCTCCCATTCTTTGTGCGTGTTCTTCACGGCGGGCGAGCAGCGGCGGCATCTCTGGCTGTCCACCACATCGGCGCATCCCCACCTGTGCGATTGCTATCCTACGCGGCTACCCGAGCACAGCTGCGGTGCTGCGCCCTGCGCCTGCGCCCCTGCCTGTTGTCCAGCATGCGCACAGGAAGCAGACTGCAGAGGAGCAAAAGTGAGAGTGCAGCGCCGGTGATAACTCAAATGATTCGATTTGCGGTGTCATCATCGATTAGTCGATTACTTGATACTAGTTAATATGCTACTGAATACTTGTAATTTCACAACATAGATTCAATAGGTGGCTTGAGCTTGTTTTAATTTATGAATTTCTAGTTGCTTGCTGCTCCACGGAATTAACTTGCACATATTAGAGTTGTATGCTGGTACTGTCTTACACTACTGAATTTATTTGTCATTCAGTGGATTCATCAGAGACTTCAACTCCAGTGACAGTCACACAAACACAACACCTATTTTTATTATGAGCATATTCTTCCTATGATAACTAAAATATATACTTAATTATCAGTTTATCACCACTATGTGCACCGGTTCAAAGTATTTGTGGCCTGTTCACTTCAACGATCTATAACTATATATCGAACCGACGGTTCAACCAGTCCATAATGGTTGAACCAATGAACCATTGAATTGAGACCCTCATCGGTTCAATATCCGGTCCGATCCTAATAACTATGTTTTTTTACTGCTATTATGTGGACTACTGGACTACACTGAGACTGAGTAGTCTAAGTGTTTATGAAGTGGCCCTAGGTGTCAAAATCCGCCAGCTCCGCCATTGGCGCCGCTGCCCCTGGGGAGCTCCCGTCGCCGCCGGCCTCGTGCCGTGGGGAGCTCGCACCGCCACCGACGGCATCCCCGGCAGCCTTCCCAGGCACCCCGCTGCCTGGGCCGAGCAGCTCCGCCGCGGACCGCCCATCCTGCACCGCCACAGACCGCCATCCCCTGCTCCCGCTGGCCTTCCTGTGCTACGCCTGGCCCGGCGCCGTTGGCCAGCCCACATTCGACGCTAGAGGCCAACGTCATCACACCGCTACCTCTTCGCTTCGCCGACCGGCCTGACCACTGTGCGTCGCCGCGGCCTCGCGCACGTCGTCGTTGCCCGTATCTGGGAAGAAGGTGAATCTTGTTTGCTCAAAAGTTGAATTTTTTTTCTCAAATATTGAAATAGATGTTGGAAAATGTTGAAGGTTGTAATAAATGTTGAATGTTGAATAACGTGAATGTTGATTTATTTCTTTTAGAAAATGTTGAACGTAATTCAGTTAGGCCTAGTAGTTAGGTTTGATGGGCTTTAAAATGATGTTGCTTATCCAGCACATTGAAGACAAGTCACATAGAAGCCCCCAATCCAAGTGCCCTATTGGGATAGTCACAAGTCCTTTATTTATAGGGTTAGAGAGAGTTGGAGTGAATTACCGATAATTATTATTAGGGAAAAGGAAATATAAAAAGAAACTGCTAGGAAAATGTAAAAAGAGATTGCTGGAGTATTTGCTAGTTGGATTGAAGAAAGGAAGACTGCCGCAGAATGGAGATGCCATAAAAATGTTCGAGCGGACCTGCCAAACAGCCGCTGAGCGCTGATGCACAATGACATGTTGATTTTTTTCTAAGCAACTTTCTCACGTTTGAAGTTAACATTCTACTCCACTACTCCAGCTAGATCAGAAAGCTACGGCGGGAGGAGGACATGATACACTGCCGCGCTGGGGTAGTGGACTAGTGGGTAGAGCGGTCAAGCTACGTGTTGAGGCCGGCACTGCCCCACTGGGGTAGTGGGGTCGTCGTCGTGAGGAATGAGACTATGAGATTAAGACACTGGATGTAGTGATCCTGTAAAATGCTTTTAATCCCCTGGCATCCGGGTTCCTGGGACCTAATCAATCATTTACAAACCAAAACAAAGGAGAAAAGATGGTGCGCTGTTGGCTTCAAGGAGGCCCGAGCAAAGGTTCTCCATTTTATATTTTATCACAGCATCTTGTACAGTTCATACCTTATTATTTATCTGACAAGTTTAATTTACATGTGTATTGGGAGGTGATGAGAATATACACAATATAAAATCACATAATAGTTCAGACTAGTATCATTACTTGTACTATAAAAAAATAAATCCTGCTACACACTAGTACTTGTACTGTCAATTGCTTAACTTTATTGGTTGGTCATCAATTACTTCTTTCCTTTGCAGGTAACATCATTCACCGTGTCTGCTCCAAGCAACTCGTGGAGTCCGCCATGGCTGTAGTACTGGCACTGCTGCTGGTTTATGGGTGTGGATACGTCCATTGCGCGACGGTCCCCAAGAACAGCACCAGCGATCCTAGAGGATTCTTCAATTCCTGGAACAACAGTGTCGACTACTGCAAGTGGAATGGTGTCAGATGCAGTCGAACGCACCCAGGGCGCGTCAGGGAGCTCAACATCGTCGGCCAGAGCCTCCAAGGCCAGATCTCTCCCTCTCTTGGGAACTTAACCCTCTTAAGACACTCGATCTCTCCTCAAATAGCCTCTCTGGTCAGTTACCCAATCTTAATGGACTCCGTAAGCTGCAGTTCCTTTTGCTGAACAATAACAATTTGCAGGGATTTGCACCTGATGCATTTAAAAACTTTTCCAACTTGCTCTATCTAGACCTTTCTGCAAACAAGCTGGAGGGTTCAATACCACCCGAAATTGGTTCCCTCTCCAACCTTCTGTATCTAAAACTTATAGCAAATAACTTTTTCTAGATCATTGGAGAGTAAAGACACAATGAAAGGCAGTCTCTGGAGGTGATCCCCAAGGTTTTAGCAACTTCAACGCTTGGGGGGCAAGACAAGACCAAGAAGACCGGCAATGCGCCAACGGGTCTGACCGGTGCCCAGGCCGGTTTGACCGGTGCCTCAGGCCGGTCTGACCGGTGCCTCCAGAAAGGTTCAAGATGCTCCAAGCCCAAGAAAAAAGCAAGACCGAGTTTTAATAAACTCTTGGCCAAATATAAGAGGGAAGGAGCTACTAAGGATCGAAGTAATGAGCCAAACGGTGCTAAGGGCGTAAAAGCACCACCAAGACATAAAGGTATTCATCACTAACGAGGTAACTTTTCACAATATCCTTTTGTTGGATCTATTATGCCATCGTCTTGGTATTATCCTTGCTATTATTCACCTTCTGATATAGTAGTATGTACATGAATTCGTATATGATTCAATATCCTATTGCATACTCAAATTATAATGCATTACAAAGGCCGATTGTTTGCAATAGCAATCTGGTAAAAAATAATGTGTGTACTACTATTAAGTAAGGTGAGAATAGCAACAAGCAAAATGCTAAGGAGATGCAGCCGAGGTGGTGTCCCTCAGGCTTGTCCCGCACTCAAAAAAGGAGGTTGCAAAGACTACGCAAGCGAGGAGCAATGGAGCAACAGATTGAAGAGAAGCCAGCCAAGTTAACACGGACCTGGAAGGAGTGGAGACCGAAGCAGCCGCCATCCTCGACTTGAGTAAAATATGTATACAGCCATTGTTTTGTTAAACATCATCCTAAGTGGTTGTTAGCTTAGAAAAGTATTTTTTGGCACGTATCCTTTGCCAAAAAACAGGGGGGCATATGTTGACACTCAAAAATGGCACCTAGCCGACCAGGCAGGACGGACCGGTCTGACCGGTGCCTTAGCGGTCTGACCGGTCTTGGCTCCTGTAGCTGGTCCGGCACGCCACACCGGTCAGACCGGTGTGCCTAACCGGTCTGACCAGTGCCCCGTGTCCGAACCAAATCAAGGAGTCTTGATAGGATTAGCCTTGTAAAAGGAATTCCTTGCGGGGCAAGTCCTCCCCACCCCAATAAATATGAGGGGTCGCGGCCGATTGAGTATCATCCAATCGATCAAATACATTTACCTTTTATTGTCTCGTATTTACTTTTATCTCCAAACCCTAGCTTTTCCAATCTCATCTGATGTTCTTCCTTCGTCTCCGCGACGTCTGAAGGTGTTCTAGGTGGCCTTGACCCTAGAGCAACCACGTCTTGCGCTAGCTCTAACGGGTTCCTCCCGAGCCTCGTTCTAGGTTTATCATTGAATCTCCTACGGACCGGGACCGATCTACCCCACCGGCCCGACGGGTCGACGCAGAGGCGACAACGCTTTGCGTCTTGGTTCCAAAAGGTGCCAACAAATTGGCGACTGGGAAGAGGATGCGCTATCTTAACCGATCTATCAAACTCCCATGACATGTCTCGGTGAGCTAGACAAGGGCAATATCATCGACTTCACGGATGAAGAGCTATCACCAGAAGATCGTCAAGCTATGCAGGACTTCATGAAGCAAAGGGCCGAACGAGATCACTAAGAAGTAGAAAAGCTCATGAAGGAGAACGCTGAGAATGATTGACTTCACTACTTGTCGCACTTCAAGAAGACTCGCGAAGGCAATGTGAAGAAGATCAAGGACATCACCTTCGACACTCCACCGCCTGAGGTGCCGCCCAATGTGAGCACATCACCATCTCCATCATCTTTTGTTACCGTTAATGATCTTATTACTGTGATGGATAGTTTTCGTTTATCAAGATTGAGAATATGCAAAACATGGTAGATAAGAGTCTTGGTAAACGAGTAGAGGGTGATGGTAATGTTGCATCTGGTTCTAAAACTGTGGCACCTCAGACTCCATCTATTAATTCATCGGCTACACAAATGATTAATCCTCAGTATGGCATGCCATTGAATTATTTCGCGGGACAAACACCACCACCGCCGTCTGGTCAGAACAGGCCGGTCAGACCGCTTGGTCCGACCGGTCAGACTGGCCCTGGTGTTACGGTGCCTTATCCCTCATCTCCGGAACCTATAGTTACTTTTCCTCCCGTTCAGGCTGCTTCTGGCCGATCTGGTGGAAATACTTCAGTAGCTTAAGGTATTCCAATTATGGTTCCGTTTGAAACAGGCATTGGGTATGGTTACGCACCTAATCCCCAAATTAATAGCCGTTTGCAACACAACACTTCTGGCTCATACACACAGCCGAATATGGTGCAATCGAATGCTTCCACTACGCCAATGCCAACCACCATCTAGGAAGTCATCGATAGGTTTAATGCTAATCTTGCTAAACAAATGAAAGATGACTATGGGATAGAAGTGAAAAATAAAAAGCTTTCATATCAAAAACCGTATCCTTCTAGTTTTGATTCAGTTCCCTATCCTATTGGTTGGCGTTGTCCTGAATTTGTGAAGTTTAATGGGGATGATAGCAAAACTACGTGGGAGCATGTTAGTCAATATCTTGCTCAACTAGGAGAAGTTAGTGCTATAGAGGAAATAAGAGTGCGTTTATTTTCTTTATCTTTAACTGGAAATGCTTTTTCATGGTTTGCTTCATTACTTGTTAACTCTATTCGCACTTGGGAACAATTGGAACAAATATTTCATGCCCACTTTTATAGCGGAGATAATGATTTAAGGTTGGGTCATTTAACATCGGTTAAGCAAAAGCATGATGAACCTGTTACTAGTTACATTAGGAGGTTTAGAGAAACCAAAAACCGTTGTTATAATCCTGTTATCTTCGAAAGGGATCTTGCTGATTTAGCTTTTAATGGTTTACGATCCCATATTAGAGAGAAATTAGAGGGTCATGAATTTATTGATGTTGCCCAAGTCTTAGTAAGAGCTTTAGCTCATGAAAGCCGAAGCAAAGATACTCGGTTCAAATCTGATCGTCCTAATATGCATATGCTAGATTATGAATCATCAGACGATGAGAATAAAGAAGTGTGTGCTGCTGAATTTACATGGTTACCTAATGATAAAGCAAACACTTGTGCTTCTCTCAAGCCGGCTCATAAGAGTCGGGATGAGATGAAATTTACTTTTGATGTGGCTAATAAGTGTGATAAAATATTTGATGAGTTATTTAAATCGGGTAAAATTAAAATGTCTCACACTATACCACCTCTTGATCAATTAAAAAGACGTGCATATTGTAAATTTCATAATTCTTTTTCTCATGCTACCAATGATTGCAATACTTTTAGTCGGCAAATACAATCGGCCATTAATGGAGGTCGTTTGAAATTCCATAAGGTGCAAGTCGACAAAAATCCTTTCCCTAATAGTGCCTTTGTTAATACTCTTGAGTTGTCTAATCCTAAGGTGCTTATTCGGCCGGATCAAGCCAAAAATGCTGAAGGGAAGAATGTGATCACTGGAGAGTAAAGACACAACGAAAGGCAGCCTCTGGAGGTGATCCCCAAGGTTTCAGCAACTTCAACGCTTGGGGGGCAAGACAAGACCAAGAAGACCGGCAATGTGTCGACCGGTCTGACCGGTGCCCAGGCCGGTTTGGACGTGCCTCAGGATGCTCCAAGCCCAAGAAAAAAGCAAGGCCGAGTTTTAATGAACTCTTTGCCAAATATAAGAGGGAAGGAGCTACTAAGGATCGAAGTAATCAGCCAAACAGTGCTAAGGGCGTAAAATCACCACCAAGACATAAATGTATTCATCACCAACGAGGTAACTTTTCACAATATCCTTTTGTTGGATCTATTATGCCATCGTCTTGGTATTATCCTTGCTATTATTCACCTACTGATTATAGTAGTATGTACATGAATTCGTATTTGATTCAGTATCCTATTGCATACTCAAATTATAATGCATTACAAAGGCCGATTGTTTGCAATAGCAATCTGGTAAAACATAATGTGTGTACTACTGTTAAGCAAGGTGAGAATAGCAATAAGCAAAATGCTAAGGAGATGCAGCCGAGGTGGTGTCCCTCAGGCTTGTCCCACACTCAAAAAAGGAGGTTGCAAAGACTACATGGCGAGGAGCAATGGAGCGGCAGTTGAAGAGATGCCGTTAACACGGACCCGGAAGGAGTGGAGACCGAAGCAGGCGCCATCCTCGACTTGAGTAAAATATGTATACGGCCGTTGTTTTGTTAAACATCGTCCTAAGTGGTTGTTAGCTTAGAAAAGTATTTTTTGGCACATATCCTTTGCCAAAAAAAGGGGGCATATGTTGACACTCAAAAATGGCACCTAGTGACCGGGCGGACGGACCGTCCGACCGGTGCCTTAGGGTCGGCCGGTCCCGCCTCTAGCTTCGCTCACGCCACACCGGTAGGTGTGCCTAACCGGTTTGACCGGTGCCCCGTGTCCGAACCAAATCAAGGAGTCTTGATAGGATTAGCCTTGTAAAAGGAATTCCTTGCGGGGCAAGTCCTCCCCACCCCAATAAATATGAGGGGTTGCGGCCGATTGAGTATCATCCAATCGATCAAATACATTTACCTTTTATTGTCTCGTATTTACTTTTATCTCCAAACCCTAGCTTTTCCAATCTCATCTGATGTTCTTCCTTCGTCCTGACGCCTGAAGGTGTTCTAGGTGGCCTTGCCGACCCTAGAGCAACCCTACGTGCGCTAGCTCGACGGGGTCCCTCCCGAGCCTGCGTTCTAGGTTTACCGGAATCTCCGGCCCGACCGGTACCGGTCTACCCCACGGCCGGCCGGTCGACGCAGAGGCGCTGCTATTCCAAAAGGTGCCAATGTAAATTAATGCTAGGAGGAACAGGCTATATGATATCATCCCGACAACAATTTTCAATCTTTCTTCTCTTCAAATTCTGGACGTGAACACAAATCTTCTAAGTATGACTTTAGCCTCTATGATTGGTAATACCCTTCCTAGGCTCGCCGAATTTTTCCAGCAAGGGCTGAGCCCGAATTTCATTACCAGATAGTAACAAAATTACAAAGATCCGAACACAAGGAAAAGTAACTTGTGTACTTATTACAGATTCACCAAATAACAAACGCAAAGGGTCTGCGAACACGAACGGATTCTAGTAACATAGCACTGCCAAATAAAAAGCGTCCAAAAGTCTAACATCGCACAGCTTGGTTGAAGCGGTAAGCTGTGAGCGGTATGCCCAACCGACAAGAAGAGAAGTCACTAGATGACTCCGTCATCCACCGCTCCCGGGTCTTGATGAGGGTGAAAATGGAGGGCGGTCCCCCTCATTGCTTCAGCTCCCGCCTCCGTGTCTTGCTTGTCGCCTTTGTGTAGACCTGCCCAAAACATAATGAGGGACGAAGCCAGACAAATAATCTCAGTAGGAGACTTAAATGGTTTTTTCTCAAAATACACCGCATTTCGACTCTTCCAGATAGCCCAGCAAATTGCTGACAGGCCATCAAGATGTATTTTCTTGTTACACGGCATATACCTTGCCACCCATTCCCAGAACTGAGAGAAGGAAGCAGGCCTGCAAGGTGCTTGGATGGTAAAAGAAATCATACTCCATATGTATCTAGATGTTGAGCAACCAAAAAAGAGGTGCTCTATGTTTTCATCTTCATTACAGAAATAACACCTTTTGTCTGTTAGCCCAGAATCACTTTCTCATTTTCCAAAGAAAATATCCAGGGGTACATATAGTCTTAACAGGGGTATTTTGGTAAATAGCAAACAACTACTAGAAGCTACTAGACTTAACCTTCATTCTCCCCCTAAGTCTAGCAGCTATTACAGAAATAAAGTCTATTACATATATAGATAAACTAGGTCTTAATAGGTAGCTGCACCACTCCAATCCTTGAGCAAAGTTCCTGGAACTTGATTCGCCGAGGATTTCGAGGAGGTCGACAAGTGATCCTTGGTGCAGATTTAGTATGCCTTCACGCTCCTTCCTCAGACAGTCTCGGATGAAGTGATACTTCACCCGGATGTGCTTGCTGCGATCATGGAACACAGGTTCTTTGCCGGCCAGCGAGCAGACTTCTTTGTCCACCATGAGGTCAACTGCCTTGACTTCTTTTCCGAGAAGGTCACCGAGCAATCGAGCAAGCGAGTGCTGGCGAGGAGGCGGAGGAGGCAACAATGTACTCGGCTTCACGGCAGAGAGCTACAACCTGCCGCTTCACCGATTGCCGGTGATGAGGCTCTGCCGAGGAAGAAGAGCATCCCACTTGTGCTCTTCTTTGGTGTCGATATCGTCGGTGATGATCGCGTCGTGGCAGGTGAAGCGTGGCACGGGGCTCCTTAGGTAGAACAGCCGTAGTCGAGTACCCGCAACATAGCGAAGGATCCTCTTGATGGCTGCTCGTGATCTTCGTCGTGTGCATAAACCGTGACATAGCCGATGGAGAGAACGCCAAGTCTGGCCGCGTGTGGGTAAGGTAGCACAGACTCCCCACAAGCCGCCGGTAGTGTGTGGCATCAACCTCCTCGGCCGCACTGTCACGACTCAGCTTCAACCTCTCCTCCATCGGGGTGAGAGATGGGTTGCAGTCGACAAGTCCAACCAGCTCCAGAACACGCTTGGCGTAGGCCGACAGTCGAAGAGTAGTCCCGGTGCTGTCCTGATGCACCTCGATTCCCAAGTAGAAGGAGAGAGGGCCGAGATCACTCATCTGGAAGGTGGCCTTCATCTCCTCCTTGAAAGCTTGCACGTCGTTGTCCTTGGATCCGGTGATGATCAAGTCATCGACGTAGACGCCCACCAATAGGACAACCATTCTGGCCCTGCCGGTAGACGGCCGCCTCGTGCGGGCTTTGCTCGAAGCCCATCTTCTTCAAGGTGGCGTCCAGTGTCTCGTTCCACGCTCGCGGTGCCTGCCGCAGGCCATAGAGTGCCTTGCGTAGACGCAGCACCTTGCCTTCCTCACCGGGTATCACAAATCCCGGCGGCTAGTAGACGTAGACCTCCTCCTTCAAGTCACTGTTGAGGAATGCCGACTTGACGTCCATGTGGTGGACGCACCAGCCCTCCTGAGCTGCGGTCTGCGAGGAAGGCGCGGAATCCATCCGCGCAACAGGGGCAAAGGCGTCGTCGAAGTTGATCCCCTCCTGCTGCACGAAGCCGCGTGCCACCAGTCGTGCCTTGTGCTTGATCACCGCACTTCGTCCTTCTTCACTTTGAACACCCATTTGAGGGTGATTGCTCTATGGCCGGGTGGAAGATCAACCGGCTCCCAGGTTCCGTTCTTCTCGATCGCGTCCATCTCCTCCTTCATTGCGGTAGCGCCATGCGCGTGTCCCTCCGCCTCGGTGAAGGAGTGAGGCTCTCATCGGCGCCAAGATGGAGCTCTGCTCCAGGATATCCGCCATGGTTCGGTACGGAGGGGCTCGCCATTGTGGAACGTCGATGCGGTCCTCGTGGAGAGAGGGTGACAAAGTTCAGGGCTGTGCTCGCCATGAGCGAGCGCTGCCGCTAAGCACTCGGTCGGAGTCGAAGCACTTTTCGGCGGAGTAGCGAAGCACTCGGAGTCTGAAGCACTTTCGGCGGAATGCGCGAGCACCTGGCGCAGTGCGAAGCACTCGGCGCGGCCGAAGCACTCGACACAGCGGGTGAGCTTGCCAGAGTTGGTGAAGTGATACTTGCTGCGGTCGTGTTGTTCGTGCTGCAGCTCTTGTTCCCGCTGCGGTCGATGTCCTTGCCGCGATCGGTGTCGACGAAGAGCTTGCTGCGGTTACGGTGCTTGGGTGAAACGCTCGGCGGTAGAGCTGCCCACTCCCTAGTCCCTCGTAGTGGGCGTGGATCGGCGATGAAGTCGTCATCGCGGAGTCGTCATCGTCCACCATCTTGCCCCACGTCCAGCCTCGTCCTTCATCGAACACGACATCGCGCGCCATCCGCACACGCTATGTCACTGGATCGAGGACGCGGTAGCCTTTCACTCCTTCGCCGTGGTGATGAACACTCCGGTGCTCCGATCATCAAGCTTGCCGATGTGGTTCAGCTCCTTGGCGTGAACAAGGGGCGAACACTCACGCAATTGGCCGACCCGGCTTGTGCCCATGCTAGGCCTCGTATGGAGTCATTCCGTCGAGCGCCTTGGTGGGGGAGCAGTTGAGGATGTACACTGCCGTCAACACCGCCTCACCCAGTACTTGGCTGGCATCCCTCGCTGCTTGTGGAGGGTCCGGGCCATGGCCACCACCGTCTGGTTGCGCCGCTCGACGACGCCGTTCTGCTGCGGACTGTACGGCGTGGAGAAGTGTCGCTGGATTCCCTCGTTGGCGCAGTACGAGGCGAACTCAATCGACGTGAACTTCGCCCGTTGTCCGTGCGCAGCACCCGAAGGTTGCGCCCACTCTCGTTATCCGCGGCCGCCTGAATGTGCTTGATGGCGTCCGCCGTAACTCCCTTGGTCCCGAGAAGAACCACCCACATGTACCGGGAGACATCGTCGACGAGTAGACGGAAGTAGCGTCGTCCTCCCGGTGTGGCCGGCGTCACCGGCCCGCAGAGGTCACCGTGCACGAGCTCGAGCCACTCCTTGGCTCGGAAACTCACCTGGCGAGGAAGGAGGCACTTACGCCGTCTGAGGCAGTGTCGCAGAGCTGCTCGACGTGGTCCACGTTCGGCATACCTCGCACCATCCCCTTGGTGCCGAGCTGCCGCAAAGCCTCGAAGTGAAGATGCCCAAAGTGCTCGTGCCACCTCCAATCTTCGTCATCGTGACGAACTGCAAGGCACAGGGGCTGCTCCACCTTGGTGTCGAGGATGTAGAGGAAGTTGCTCCCCCTGGCCACCTTGGCTAGAAGAAGCTGTTGTCGATCCCAGATGCGCATCACGCCGTCCTTGATCTCCACGCGTGATCCGTTCGCGTCCAGCCGTCCTAGGCTGATGATGGAGTTGCGTAGCGCGGGGATGTAGAAGACCTCGGTGAGAAGCCGGTGTTCGCCGTTCTTGGCGACGAGGATGACGGATCCAATGCCTCTTATGTCCACGCGAGGTCCCGAACTTGGAGCCACATTGGTGTTGGTCGGAGAAGAACTCCGGCCCGGTCATGTGATGTGTGTCGCGCCACTATCAAGGAACCATCCGTCGATCTTGTCGTCGCTCGAACCATCACCGAGGAAGACACGCCCGCGGCTCGTCGACGTGGAGGAGGACCGTCCACAACGATGCGCTGGGCGCTCGATGCTCCGTGGACGGGAATAAGGGCGGCTGGGTCGTGCACCGCTGCGCGCGTGAGCTGGGCCTCGCCGAGGCGGAGAGCCATGTGTGGTTCGAGGACGGTGGATGGTCGCTTCACGGTGTGATGGTGATTGACAACGTGGTGTGGACTGATTCTTGGCTAAGTATTGCGGTGCGAGTTGCGGCTTGACTGGTGTTGGTGCGGATGAAGAACAAGCGCGAAAGGTCGTTGCGGTGAGGCCTCGGTGTGGAGAAGACAAGTAGGCTTGGTTCGAGGGACCCGGTGGCAGTGAGGTCAAGTGCGCCGCATGGTGGTAAACGACAAGATAAAGTCGTGGGCGGTTTCTTGGTTGAGCCTCAAAACCAAGGTCGAGCCGGGACTACGTGGGAGCCGAGTCATGAGTGGTGATTGGCGGAGGCTACACCGAGTTCGCGGGGTTTCCGGTGGTTCACCGAAAACCACGGGTTCCTTGGTTGATCCACAAAGCCAATACCGAAGAACTGAAGGCGGAGGTGCGGCAGACGGACCGGTCGGCTGCGACCGGTGAGGAGCACCGGTCTGATCGGTGTCTTGACGCGATCCGGAGATTTCAAGCGGAGGACAGCGTCGGGATCGCAAGGCTTGCGTCGAGGCTAAGCAAGTTTGCGATCTGGGCATCCGTCCGATGGTGCGAAGACAAAGACTTCCAAATTAAGCCCTTGAGGGGCATGTATCCCTAGTTAGCTAGTAAGGGTATTTTAGTCTTTCGTTTGCCTCCATATAACCCAAGTGGTGAGAGGATGGCAGCCATCTCTCGGAACCCTAGCTCATTTTGTTTTCCTATTTTCCCCTTCCATTTTCCTTTGGAATTTCTAGGACTAGCTTGAGAGCTTCATGGTGAGATCTTGTGAGAGGGAAGGATGATCGGGCGGCAAGCTAGACCTTGTATGAACCTCTTTGGTATGTATAGATGATTGGTGGTTCCTCAAGGCTTGGATGTGTCTTTCCTGTTTCTTCTTTTGGTGATTTTAGCCCTTTCTTGGCGATTTTCTTGGAGCGATTTCGAGGCCTTTCTCTTTGGGATTTGGTGGGGGATGTATGCTTGAACTCTTCGTGGTTCTTTTCCCTTTGATTCCCCTCGATTTTGGGGTTTTCTTGGCTCTAGGGTTAGAGGCGTTCTTGGTGGGATTTCTTCGATTCCTCTCGATTTAGCAAGTTTTGGTGGACCAAATCTTGGCTATGGAGTGCCCATGAGGTGTTCCTACTATTCCAAGTCTTGTGCAAATCTGTGGGCGATTCGGAGATCGGGATTTGGATTTGGGGTGTTGACCGTCGCTGTTCATCCCAGGAGCTCGAGCCACACCGGCTGACCGGTGCCTCTCATCGACCGGTCTGACTTCTTGTTTAGTTTTGCTCGGGTGAATGTCTTGGTGAGTTTCTGTTGTCTCGTGTTCTTTGTTTGAGTTTGGTTCGATTTGGAGCTCGGTAGGTCTGTTTGGTGGATTTGGGATTTCCTTGCTTGGACCGGTCGACGTGAGCTACACCGGCGACCGGTGTAGGGGCCTCTGTGGAAGTTCTCGGATTTTTGCAGAGGGGACCTGCGGCTGCTCACCGGTAGGTTGCTTGTTCCGCTGCGTTCTCAAGTAGGTGTAGGTGGTTGTTGGTTCCTAGGACCGTAGCACTCGTGGCTGCGTGGTCTTGCCCAACAGGTAGTTGGGTCGGAGGCGTGTTTGGAAGCCGTGTTCATCTTGTTGGAGTTTCCATCTCCTTCGAGAAGAATTTTATCGGCTCCCATTCACTCCCCTCTGGTTCGCCTAATCGGTCCTTCATCGCGGCAGTCTCGGCCCGATGGCCCGCCCTACCGCGATTCGGCAGTATCATCTCGCGGTGGCTGCGCTGCGCCACACGGCGCGCTCACCGCCGCCATGCATCGCCACGCGCCCGGCGTCGCGTCACTGCACCATCGGCGCCTCCTCGCGCCTCACCCTCGGCGCCTCCACGCGCCTTGGGTGCTCTGCGCGGCATGCGCTTGCGGCCGCCCGAGGAGGGAGAAGACTCCCCCTTCTTCTGGCAGATGTGGTAGTGGCAGTGCTCTGTGGCATAGTGAAGCTTGCCACCAGTAGCAACTGTCTCTGCAGCCGCTTCCTCCTCATCCACAGCCTTGAATCTCCCAGCAACCTCCTCGATCGTCAAGGTTGAGATGTCAAGCATCGTCTGGATGGAGATCTTCAGCTGCAGGTACTTGGCCGGAGAGCAGCGAAGGAACTTGGCGACAGCTCGCTCCTCTGTGATGTCGTAGTCGCCGAGCTGCTCCAGCCGCTTCTCATCCGGTGAGAGGCGTGGGCGAAGTCGTCGACGTCCTCACCCGGCTTGAAGGCCAAGTGATCCCACTCCTGTCGGAGTTTCTGCAGCGTGGACTTGCGGACGCGATCACTGCCAATCCGGGCAGTGGCAATGGCATCCCAAGCGTCCTTGGCCGTCACCTTGCCAGAGAGAGCTGGAATCATCTCTTGTGGGACCGCGGAAAGCAACGCCTCCAGCGCCCGCCGGTCCTCATGACGACTCGCACCGCCCAAGCGCACGATGTTCCACATCCGCCGGGCCTCAAGCTTCACCTTCATCATGGAAGACCACTCGGCGTAGTTGGTCTTCGTCAAGACCGGCCATTGTGTGTTGCCGGAGTCCCTGATGATGGTCTGGATGACCCTCGGGGGTGCGTCGCCGTGGTTGTTCTCGGCGTCGGTGCCATGGTCGGAGTCGTGGTCGGAGCCGAGATGCAGGTCGTCCATCCACCGGTCTATGTCCTCGCCATGGTGTGTCCCCGCGTCGTCGGCGCTGCTGCGCGCCGCCCGTGTGGTGGTTCTGCGCGGCGTTGCCGGCCGGTGGAGCCTGTGGATCTTGCTGCAGCTCCTCCGCGTCACGCTGCGCCATCTCGCGTCGCACCGCCTCCTCACGCGATCGATCCGCTGCGATCCGCCGTGAGTCACCTCACTGAGCACGGCGAGCTTGGCGTCGCCGAGCCGCCTCGCGCTCCCACGGCCGCCCGCTCGCGTCTGCCTCGTCGTCGCTCGTCGTGCATGCCCTCCGCTTCTGACGGACTGCGCTGACGAGCTTTCGAGCACGCAGTCTGCTTGCTGCTCGGTAGTCTGCAGCGCACCTCCGCCTCCTCCTCAAGTCGCTCCGCCTCGCGTAGATTCCTCTCCACCTCCACGCTGCCTCGCACTCAGTAATCGGCGAGTGCTGCCGGAGAGAGACCTGCGCATTTAACGGATCCTTGTCGTCCAGCGGTTGTGGCGCGCTTCCCTGCATATCCGCGGCGGCCCTACCGCCTGCTCTCTGCGCATCGCCGCCACCTGCGCCCTGCGCACTCGCCTGGCTGAGACCGTCCATGCCTCGGTGCGACCTCCTGGAACTTGCCATGGACGAGGGTGTTGAGGAAGGAAGGGGAAAGTCGCCGCCTTGGTCGTGTGTACACGCCCGTGCACACTCACCGCCTGTCACCCGCGCCTCCGCCTATCTCCGCCTCGCCTGGAAACCTCCTCACCTCCTGGATCGAGCCGCGCCGCGCCGGAGTCGGGCACCTAGCCCGAGTCAATGCGCGTCGGCCGACCGTCGATTCACCGCGCCTCCGCCGGATCCGCGCACGCCCGCGCCGGATCGGAGTAGGAGACGTGTAGAGGGGTGGATTCCACCACCAGATTGGCCGGGGGACTTGCTCCGCCGCCGGGATCGGGTCGGAATCGGGCACCGCCGGTGGGGTTTTCTGGGTGGAGAAGAGAGAGCACTGGGGTGGTAGGAGGTAGGTGGCTCTTGATACCATTTGTTAGCCCAGAATCACTTTCTCATTTTCCAAAGAAAATATCTAGGGGTACATATAGTCTTAACAGGGGTATTTTGGTAAATAGCAAACAACTACTAGAAGCTACTAGACTTAACCTTCATTGTCACCAACCCATTTTCTTATAGTCCGGTTGTCTTTAGTTAATATTGCATTCTGTTGAATCAACCACAGGAAGATCTTTACTTTCAGGGGGACTTTAGATTTCCATATTTTCCTGTTTGGATCATTTATCTCACCACTGAACTGGTGGTTATACATGGATTTCACAGAGAAGAGCCCAGATCTTTCCCAGGTTCATCTCACTGTATCTTTTCCATTTGAGATAGGACAGGCTGTGAGCATATCTCTCAGTTGTCTTAATTGGTTTTGGGCTCTTTCATCTAGCCATCTGCGGAAGTTCATCCTCCACCCTCTTGCTGCCATATATGCAACATTTTTATCTTGTTCTGTGCATATATCAAACAGCTCATTGAATTTATCTTTTAGTGTTACCGCCCTACACCAGGGATCTTCCCAAAAACTTGTACTTTGTCCATCTCCAACTGAAATTACTCTCCCTTTCAAATACAGGTTTTCACTTTTAACAAATCATTCCAGATGGGTGAGTTTTTGACATTGCTTCTCAGCAGAGCAATCCCTTGCAAAATTTTATACTTTTTCCTGACTATTTTCTGCCACAAACCTTCCTCCCTTTCCAACTTCCACCACCATTTGCATAAAAGGCTGAGGTTCATTTTTCTCAAGTCTTTTGTGCCTAAGCCTCCCTTTTGTTTGGGGCAGGTCACTTTTGACCATTTTACTAGATGGTATTTCTTCTTTTCCCCTCCCCCCTGCCAGAAAATTTTTTTCCTGGTCCTATCCATTCTTTTCAAGATAGTTTTGGGAAGGAGATACATTGACATGTAGTAGGTGGGGATACTGCTCAAACTTGAGTTTATTAATATCAGTTTCCCCCGATAAGAAAGGGTACTTCCCTTCCATCCGTCTAATCTTTTCACAAGTTTTTCATCCACTGGTAACAAGTCAACCACATGCAGTTTAGAACTTGTTATTGGAACTCCTAGATATTTAATTGGCCACACCCCAGTGGCACAGTTCATAATCTCAGCAAAATCAATGACCTTTTCACAGTCATGAGAGATCATGAGAGCTTCACTTTTGTTGAAGTTTATTTTTAGGCCTGACATTTTTTCATATACACATAGAAGTAGTTTCATGTTCTCCATAGACTCCAAATCATCTTCCATACAGAGGATGGTGTCATCTGCATACTGAAGTGTGGCAACCCCATGCTCAACATACTCAGGGACCAGTCCTTTGATCAATCCATTTTCCTGAGCTTTATGAACCATTTTGGTTAGGCTGTCTGCTGCCAAATTGAAAAGAAGGGGAGACAAAGGATCCCCTTGCCTAACTCCCTTCCCACTTTTGAAATAGCTGCCTATCTTGCCATTAACCTGGACACTAAGGGTCCCACTTGTGACCACTTCCTTAACCCATCTACACCAGTTTTCATCAAATCCTCTTTGTTTCATCATCTCAAGCAGGAATTCCCAGCTGATTTTGTAATAAGCCTTTTCAAAGTCAAGTTTTAAAATGAGCCCATCTTTCTTTTTCTGTTTTACATCATGCAGGATCTCATGTAGAGTCAGAACTCTATCTATGATGTTTCTTCCTTTAATAAAGGCTGATTGGCAGCAATGTATGATTCAGCTCATGCAATTTTCAAACCTAATCATCAAGATTTTAGTGATGATCTTGAAGCTCACATTAAGCAAGCAAATCGGTCTATATTGTTGAATCTTGGCTTCTTTGGATTTGGATCGAGTTATAATCCCGTAATTGAGTCTCCCCACATCCAATTTATGTTCCCAGAATTCCTTTAGCATATCAAACAGGTCTTGCTTGATAACCTCCCAGCCTGACTGGTAGAATTCCACCGGTATATGATCAGGCCCAGGGGCAGTATTAGTTTCCATAAAGAACACATCTGATTTCAATTCATCCATACTAAACTGTTTGGTTAGCCTTTCATTTTCTTCTTCTGTCACTTTTTCTTCCTGAGACCAACACTCAGCATCAAGGCCAAAAAGTGGCTTGTCTGAGGGTCTAAATAAATTTTTGTAATAATTTGTTGCATGGGTCAGAATTTCATCTTCATTCTGCAGCACAGAGTTTTCACTTTCAAGGTGAAAGATCATGTTCTTTCTCTTTTTCCCATTGGCAAATCTATGAAAAAATTCTGTATTGCTATCTCCCTGTAGAAGCCATTTTTTATTGGATCTTTTATGCTAATATAATTCTTCTTCTTCCAATAGTCTCAATAGCTCTGTTTGAATAAAAGTTTTCCTTTCCTAAAGGGAAGAAGGAAGACTTCCTTCTTCTTCCATTTTTTCTAAGTTTGCCCGTTCATCTCTCAGGATGGTTCTATATCTCCTAGAGTGGCCCTTGATATTTTGTCCCCAGCCTTTTAGGAACTTCTTCATTCTGTTTATCTTAATATTCCATTTTCCAACTGCATTCTGTGCTGTGACCTCTCTCCCCCAGATTTCCACTAGCTTAGGGTGGAATTCTGGATGTTTAATCTAGGCAGTTTCAAAGCAAAACTGTTTTGTTTTCCTCTTTTCTTCCAAGCCTGATCTTAATATCAGAGGATTATGATCAGACATCTCCCTGGGATTTTTCTTTAAGTTTGTCAAAGGGAAGATTCTTTCCCATTCAGTACTTATGAGCACTCTGTCCAATTTTTCTAAAGTTGGGTCACTTTGGTTATTACTCCATGTGAACATCCCTCCATTTAGAGGAAGGTCTCTAAGCTCATAGGTATTAATAATCCAGTTGAACATATCAGTATATCTGTTGCTGGAAAAGTTCTTGTTCTTCTCATTGCTGAATCTTAAAATGTTAAAGTCCCCTCCAATTAGGGTGGGGATTTTGATTTTTGCACAAGTTTCAGCCAACTCAGATAAGAACAGGTCTCTCCTATCCTCATGAGCAGGACCATAAACCATTATTAGCATCAGGTTTTTTTCAGCTTCTTATCCAGAACCTCTACAGCAATTGAGAATTCTTTTTCTTCCACTTTAATGATGTCAAAACTGTCTTTTTTGACTCCACATAATATCCCACCAGATTTGCCAGATGAGGGCAGCCAGTGCCAGGCAAACTGTTGGTATGGATCAATTAACCTAAAGAATTTATCAGTGTATTTTTTCCTCATGGTCTCTTGCAGACCAATAAAATCTGCTTTATATTCAGTGTACAAATCCTTTACTTTAGTTGCCAAACCTTTTTTTGCTACCCCTCTACAATTCCAGATTAGGCCTATCATTTTGAATATCTGTAATTTGTGTTCTTCCCTTTTCTGAGATAATATCTTGGACTGTGCCTTGATATATCTCCTTCAAGGGGATCACACCCATCATTAGGTTGGGGTGACTTCCCCTTGGTTTTATTTTCTTTTATTGGGGTCTTCTTTTTTCTGCCTTTCTTTTTTTTCCTCCTGGATACTATTTGGAACCCTTCACTATCAGAGGGTCAGAAGAATCTGACTTCCATTCAATGTATTTTATCTCCTCCAAGGGAAGATTTTCTGGTTCACCTTCTTCTTTCTCTTCACACAAGCTTTGTGCTCTCATTTTGAGATTGTTTCTAGCTATCTCTAAGTCCTTTAGGAGATCAAAATATTCTAGGTTAGCACTGGAGGTATCCCCTCCCATTTTACCAAATTTTGTAACTAGAGTTAAATTGTCTAGAACTGCAAAGGAGTTCTTGAGTTTGAAATTGTTACCTTCCAGATTTTTCTTCTTGGCCATCATGTCTGCCTTGTCTGCAATTTTAACTCCCCCTAGTCCTTGATTCTTGATTCTTTCACTCTGTCTTACAGCTTGTTCGTCTTTGTTTGTAGTTGCCTTTCCTCCATCATTTTCTTCACCTTTTGTTGCTTCATCCATTTCCTTGCTTTCCCTAGGGAGGGGCTGACTTTCTGGTTCTATCACTTCATCTTCCATTAAACTGTTCCAGTTGGGGGATTCATTTGGTGAAGCAGTTTCCTTCTGTCCTCTTCCCCCTCCCCTCTGTCCTTCAGGGTCATTCATTCCTTCTTGGGGACCTCCCCCCAACAAGGTATCCTCCCCATTCTTATTGCCGCACTGTTGCTGCACTAAGATGTTGTTGTTTCCTCCTACTACTTCTGTCTCACTCACAACTTGTTCATCATGTGTCTGAGACTCTGAGTGTTTTTTGGCAACCCATCTTCTTGGCTAGACATATCTACCAGTGGGGCTTCTTGGGTTCCAGTCTCAGGACTGGGGAAATGTTCTTGTGTGCTAGTAAGTTCCTCAGTTTCGTTCCATTTTCCTCCCATCTCTTCCAGGTTCTCTGTTTCTTTGTTCTTTGCTCCCTCTTTTTCACTGGAACCTGCTGCCATAGCAAATTTTGCTTCAATAACAGCAAGGGGGTCATATTTGTATTTATACAAATTTGTCCCATATTGGTTAACAGCCACCGAGTTGGACTCATTCAACTGCATTCTGTATATATCTTTGGCTTGCACAATAACATGTTTCAAGGTCATATCCCAGCCTCTAGGTAATGCTTCGTTCCTCACATTAATAGATCTCACTTCTAATAATTTCACTAGCCATGTTCCTAGTTCTTTAGGAAAGCTTTTATCCTTGGAAATTCTAAAACTAGAGCAAAATAAGCTTCAAGCAAATGACAGTAAGAGCTGGGAATTCGACTCATTGGGAAATTGTACTGGTCTGGTATTGCTCTCATTACATGACAATCAGCTACAGGGAGCCATACCAGATTCAATTGGAAAATTGTCCAAGAATCTTCAATATCTAGCACTAGACAAAAACAACTTGTCAGGGATGGTTCCAAAGAGCATAGGAGATCTTACCAGCTTAACCACTTTGTTACTAGGTCAAAACAATCTGGGAGGTCCAATTGGAGCATGGATAGGAAAGTTGAAAAATCTTGGAGGTTTGAGTCTTGCTGAGAACTACTTCGGTGGGCCGATTGCATCCTCCATTGGTAGCTTTACTTAACTAAGCTCTACCTGCAGCGCAACCAATTTGAAGGTGGCATACTATTAGAGATATTCTAGATATTCTAGATATCCTGACCATTTATAGCTTTCCATGTATAGTTGATAGGCTTACCTTGTACACATATTGTATCCTTGTACTACAAGCCATCTTGGCTATATAATGAAGGTCACCCCCCCTCATTAGGGTGTGTGGTGTTTCCCCAATTCTATTATTCTACACATACCTCCCAGTTTCGGAAACCTACAACTCTTGGTTTTGAACCTTAGTTACAACAATCTGCAAGGTACCATACCTAGAGAGATATTCCGTGCTATGTCCCCTCTGACCACATGTGTACTGTCCAATAACAACTTAGAAGGTCCGATACCCCCAGAGGTTGGCAACTTAGACAACTCATAGAGCTGCACCTTTCATCAAACAGGTTAACTGGGGAAATTCCTGATAGTTTGGCCCAATGTCAAAAGCTACAAGAACTAAAGATTGACCAGAACTTTCTGACAGGAAGCATTCCAATGTCATTGGGCAATATGGAGAATTTAAGCATGCTCAATCTTTCCCATAATAACTTATCGGGTGTCATCCCTACTCCCCTAGCCAATCTCCAATTTCTCACTCACATAGACTTATCGTATAATGATCTCGAAGGAGAAATACCAATCAATGGAGTATTTGCAAATGCAACAACTGTTTCACTCAAAGACAACTGTGGACTTTGTGGAGGAGTGAAAGATCTCCATATGCCTACATGCCCTGCAGTTTCTCAGAGAATACAATGGAGAGTCTATTTGATTATCCTACTGATTCTGGTATTTGGTTTCATGTCATGCCTAATATCAATTTACATTTTACTCCTTGTGAAGAAGGACATACTTAACATCGCTTTCTTTTGGTAAGAAATTCCCTAGAATTTCTTACAAGGATCTAGCTCAAGCTACAGGGAACTTCTCGGAGTCCAATCTAACTGGAAGAGGAAGCTATGGTTCAGTATATAGGAGGGAACTTAATGGGCAAAAATCCAAGTGGCTATTAAAGTTTTGACCTTGGCATGCGATTGGCGAACAAAAGTTTCGTATTAGAATGTGAGGTCTTGAGAACGGTTCGGCATTGGAACCTTCTTCCTATACTGACTTCATGCTCAACAATAGACAATAGTGGCAGTGATTTTAAGCTCTAGTTTATGAGTTCATGCACAATGGGAATTTAGATACCTGGCTGCATCAGAAAAGTAGTGGTGCAGTTCCCAAACTTTTGGGCTTGGCTCAGAGAATAAGCTTTGATGTTGACATGCCGATGCATTGACCTATTTACATCGTGATTGTGGGAGGCCTTTTGTCCACTGTGATCTGAAACCGACCAATATCCTTCTTGATGATGACATGAATGCCCAACTAGGAGATTTCGACATTGCAAGTCTAGTTGTGGATTCCAGGTTAACAGCTGTTGGTCATTCAGGTTCCAATAGTTCAATTGCTGTGGCAGGAACTATAGTATATTTCGCTCCAGGTATAAATCAATAGTGTTAGCATCTTCTCCTGTACTGTATAATGCAATCTGTTATGCACAAAACTATTTTTAGAATGCACTAATATTTTTTTCTATTTTCTAGAGTATGTGCAAACCTATGGGGATGTTTATAGTTTTGGAGTATTACTTCTGGAGATGATTATAGGCAAAAGACCAACTGATTCTATGTTTGAGGCTCGGCTCACCATTTTCAGCCATGTGGAAATAAACTCTCCACATCAGGTGTTACATATCATTGATTCTCATGTCCAAGAAGAATGCAAGGTCCATCGATGCTTTGCTCTGTCTCGTGAAAGTTGCTCTTGTGTGTACGCTTCCATCCCCAAGGGAAAGAATGAACATGAGAGAAGTAACCATTAACTTGTCTTGCATGCATTCAGAGAGTCATATGTTTGCAGCTATTAAGTGAAAGCAAGCCAAGCCATACATTGCTGGATCTTGTGTAATTGGCTTAGGTTGTCTTTGAATGCAATTGGCCGAAGAATGGCAAATTGGGCCCGAGTAGCATGCTGATTCAGATCAGTGGTAGACAAACAAGTTGTCTTCAAGAGTTTGCCAAATTTTACTTGGCAAATCTTGTGTTTTGCCTCCTTTTAAAAAGATATGTCAAGTAAAAAAATAGTTCATCGATCTCCAACAGTTTGGCATAATTCACTTGCTAAACTCAGATCTAACTTATATCAGCTGAGAGAAACAATGTTATGTTTGTGTCCTTCCACCTCTTGAAAACTTACATCAGGAACCACCTTTTGAAAACTTACATCAGGAACCTTTTTGTAACATTTATTTCTTTTTCCACCGCCAATGCCAAGTCGAGTACGCGCGCGTATATTTACACACTGGAGGCCGGTTTTTCTCAAGTTGTCAAAAATTAGCAAGTCCTTTACCAAACTGTTTGGAGGAGTGTTTTTAGCGTTTTTGTCAGAAATCAAATATGCCAACTTGGCAAACTATTGGAGATGCTCATATATGATTTTTGGAAACTGAATTAGGTTAAGAATCCGTGATTTTAGTGAAGTGTGTCTCGGATCGTTTAGATGGATAGCCTCTTGCGTAACTGCAGTACCATGCGATTTATTTGAAACACCTCGGTTATGGCAATTAGCAGACGTGATCTACTTATCTGCATATCTAACAGCAAATCTGCAATCTGGCTAAAATCAGCTCAGATAGTCAGATCCTCATCGAAATCTCAAACTTCAATCACCCACCAACAAATCACCTCGAATCGAAGAGAAATAAAAGGCAAACGAGAATATGAGATGATCTCGTACCGCTGGTGCAACCTCAGGTCGGCCACGTACCGCCACGCTTCGCCGCTGGCCGCCCGCCCCCGCGTGTGCAGTGGCCGAGGTTGGAGGGGCCGCTGACCGATGTGCAGTGTGCTCGGCTTCGTTGTCAGTAGTGATTGGGCAAGGCTGGCTGTCTCAGGCTTGCCCGAGGAAAAAGAACAAGAAACCAGCACACAATGCAAAAAGGGATCGAAACATAGCGGGGGGGGAGGGAGGGCATGGTCTTATCAACTGTCAGTGGGTAAGGCCAAATGGGGGTCCTATATGGCTTCGGGAAGATGTATAACCATGTGAACTTCCGGCCCACCACCGGCCCATTAAACATCTTCTTCTTCCTTCTTCACCCCGGCAGGCCTTCACCCCGCCGCCTCGACCTCCACCCCGGCCGGCACCTTCCTCGCCGCCGCGCCGCCCGCCCACACTCCACCGCCACCCTCCACCCCGCCCTTCCTAACCCGAACGCCTCCTCCTCACACCCCCTTCGCCGGTCACCGGCCCACCGCCATCCTACCACCGGCCGGCCGCCGCTACGCAGCCCACCGCCTATCCTCCGGTGGCCCCTCGAACCTCCTCCTCTTTCATGGTCCAGTGAACACTAGAACCCCCTCCCCGGGAACCCGAACCCTAACCCTAACTCCACCACCCGGCATTCCGCCATTACCGCCAGGCCTCGACCACCTCCACCACCCGAAACCCGAACTCTAACCTCCTCCGGCAGACCCCCCCACCCCAGCCTCGACCACCGCGCGTGGCGAGGGCCGCCGCCGCCCACCACCCAACCCGCCGCGGGTCGCTTCCTCTTCCCACCCCGACCTCGGAGGCTCGGACATGGCGGGCGGCACTCGCAGCTCGCAAGAGAGACCGAGGGAGGTGATCAGGCGAGACGAGAGGAGGGAAGGAGATCGTGCGACTCCTGTAACGCGCACGAATCTCAAACATCGGAAGGTAGCAGGCCTTCCCATCTAGGCCGTTTGTTGGTATTTCTTAACCTCGATGCTAAGTTATGGGTTCCTAGCAACGATGCCAGAAATATCCAAATGGTAATCCTAACGATTACAAGAGTCCGCAAGCGCACGGAAGTACCATTGTAGCATTTCCCCAAAGGAGTATTCCAAAGGGTATCGAATCCAAGGAAGGTGCGGATTAACAAGTTCAACACTATTGCAAGGAGTATAAATCATAGACGGGGACAAACCAGACACTCAAGTACAGGGGTAAGATATGATAGATATGATAGTAGTGTGAACACACAAACACACTCTCTCTAAAGGTCCTAGGCTTAGGAGGCAACATACGAGTTAGTTCTAGGTTCTATGGTACAAAACATACAAAGTTAGTCAGAAAAGTTAGACACACACTAGCATCGCATGATCGCTGGCTCAAGCATCCGTGTACAACGGGAGCTAACCTCCCGCCGCCACGCACGACTCCGGTTGTTAGACTTTAGACTCCTACAGCGTATCCGAACGTGGGGGATTCCAGAAGGGTCCAACGGCTGTCACCACCGCGGCCTACCCCAAGACAAACCGTGGGATACACTCGTAAGCAACGTAGCTACGCAACCCAAGCACCACGCTTACGTTGTTAGCATGACCCTGACCGGCCGGGCTATTGTGACCCGGTCGAGCCGCGGATAAACCGCCAATTACAAGCACCGTAGCTTGAGCACGAACTTCATACAACACGAGCATGGGATCTAACTAGATCAAACTAGGCTAAGCACACAAAGCATTTGTGCTTTCTATGTCTATTCAACAAGATCAAAGGGTCGTGTTCGTGATGAACACGAGCCTCTAACTTATGAACAAACACCGAAAACATGTATAAGTCACTCATCAATCGGATCGAAAGGCCTTGTTCATCAAGAAGCAGCCTCTAAATGATGAGCGAAGAACACATGAACAAATCACCCATGTATACAAGCACAACTTTATATGAAATAGCTGAATAATAATCAAGTAGATCAAAGTCATACAATTAAATAAAGATACAAGAGGACTCATACCTAGATCCCAAAGTAGACTTGGAACAAGTAGAACTACTCTAGCCTACCTCCTAGCATTAGAAACCAAAAGTGAGAGAGGAGGAGTAAGATGTGTTGGTTAGAAATGAACCCCTCCCTTCTATTTATAGGCCGAGCACCCGGCGCAAGGGTGAAACACCCCGGGATGGCCTCTAGGACCAATGGACAAGCGCCACGTGGAGGCCGGGATCCAACCGACCCAGTGGTTCGGCCGATCCTAGGTCGGCCGATCCTGTGGGCCCCACTCGGGGTGTGCTTCCTGGTGGGCATCCTGTGGGCCCTTAAGTCGGTCCCCGGTGTACACGTGTTCTTGAGGCGGTTTAGGCACTCTGGTGGGCGCATGGATCCATGTGAAGTCCACGTGTCACGCTCACGATTAAATCGGGGCTTGCCTCTCTTGGATTGGTGACATGGCGTGCATGCGTGGCACCTGAGGTGGCTGAGCTTGCATGCATGGCACCTGAGGTGGCAGCCATTCCTTGAGGTGACGTGGCATGAATCATAGAAGGTGAGTTTGCCATTTCTTTTATGCTTACTAGGAATGTGCCCGTGCGTTGCTACGGACATCGAAACATATTTATAAAAGTTTGTATTTGATAGGATAAAATGATCATAAAATCACATCACATAGGTTTCATGTCAAAATGTTTGACAAAATAGTTGTGTTGATTCAAAAAAAATTGTTATCTTGTCAAACCACACAAACAATTATAAGGTTCAAACCAACCAGCATTGTTCAAATAACACGTCAAGAATAGAATCGCCATTTGTCAAGAATTGTCCCATCGACTCATGCGGCTTGGCCATGTCAAATAACACCCCCGCAACAGTCACTTTTGGTTCCTCCGATAACTCAAACACTTGACAACTCTGCTCCTCCCATAACTCAATTGATGATTCACAATGACATGCAAAACGAGCTTTTCACGAAAAAGAGATCAGATGCACACACGGAAAGATACATCTTGATCTTACACCAGCAAAAAGAAGGTTATGAGGAAAAGACTGAATACGACACTGCTTAATAAGACAAAATCAACATGCATTTTCTTTCTTTCTCTGTTCCCTCAGCAAGTGGAAGCAGTGGGCATAGGGGCCACGAGAAGAGTTCCTCAATCCAACTTGTGACATCATCTCCCTTATTGCTGACCAGTTCCATCTGTCTGATGGAACTACATTCCACATCAGGTTGAAGAATGCCCCGGAGAAGTGCAGAGGGAGTGTACTGAGAACTGAACATTTCAAAAATTATCAGCAGATTATTAAGGTTAATAGTTTCTTCTCTAAATGGGAACGAGTGAGGAGCTACAATCTTACAAGTGAATGATGATGTATAGCCTAATAATAAACAAATGACCTAACCGAAAAAGGATATCATACTTATCGTAATTTCCTTGCCAAAGAGCACTTCACAGTTTAACACCTTATAAAACGTAGTTCCAGTTTCTATCTGTGTCTTCAGAATATCAAACAAGAGCGGGGTGTGCTGCAACCACTTTCTTTGCCTTGCCCTGAAAATCACATAGTAGATGGGTTTATATACTCACCTTGAAAGAATTCTATATACAAGTCCAACATCCAGCTTACCTCTCTTGAATATTTATCATACAGATTCTGAAACTTATCTCAGCAACAAGCCAAACATGGAGCTTCATTTTTTTTTTGAGAATACCAAACATGGAGCTTCATTGGGACAAAACAATGACCACTGTCCATTGCGTTGTACCCTTTCCATGAATAGATCAGGAAAGCCTAGAAAAGATCCACTGCACGATTCTCATCCTATAAATATCAAATAAAAAAATTCACAGATGAAGCAACCTAATATAATAGCACGCCAGTCACTTATATTGCAATGCCCAGCAATTGTCGGGGTCCAACAATCAAGCAATGAGATGACCCAACAATTAAGAACTACTTTTTTTTCAATAAACTGACTGCATTTGTGAAAGAAAAAAACATAATCACTTTCCTATCTTTAATAACCGAATCCTGAGTCCAAGCTATATGCATATTAATTACATGATGTTACAACCAACATCAAGAAAATGGTCTTTTTATGAATATGAGAATATATCAAATCCTTTCCAAGGGCACATCCTTGGATAAAACTAACGTTACCTAGGATCATACCACTTTCTTTTATTTTACTCACTAATTGTCATGACATCATTTGCACTGTAATATATCCTTACATTTATCTGTCACAACTCAGAAGTGTTATTAAATGCTATATCTAATATATGTACCTAGATTAAAATACTTCCAGTATATTATTTGCTACACATAATAAAAATACCTCTAACGACATGGTAACACTGGTCAAAATGTTCTAGTATTAATATTCTGTTTCCAAGCAATGCGGCAATACAAGCATTTTTAATTGTGACAATACCTTAAATCATAGGGACATGCATGAACAAATTGATAAAATTAAAGAACTTCATGTATACGTACCTTCATAAGACCTTAGCTATGTCACCCATCTTCCGGCATCTGAGGCAGTAGGACGTAAGGGTTTGTGAAGGAAGAATAACGTGAGGAATAAAACACATCTGAACGTGCCAGATCAAGACCTCCTGACACCAAACCCTAACTAACGGATTAGATACAGATAAATCAAGGCACCGCACCTTCTGCTTGAGCACAAAGTGTCCCATCGGGATGCAGGACTGCAGGAGGGCTCCTTCAAGCTCCCCCGCCCTCGCGCGGTGGCCTCCCCGATGATGGTAGGTACCTCCTCCTCCGACGCCTTCGACGACGGAGTTGCTTACACAGGTGCCGGACTCGAAGGAGCCACAGACGGCGGTGGAGTCAAGGACCACCAGCTCTCGCAGCCGGATGCCTGCACCACCGACCCGACCCGTTGGGCTTAGCATCCTCCTCCTTGCCGTAGCATTGTCGGAGAAGCAACTTCGTCACCTCGCTGTCCACGGCCTCCACATCCTTGGCGGCGCGTTGGGCGTAAGGGCATGGATCTCACGAGATAAATGGGACCGGGAAAACGGATCGGCAATGGAGATGAGTGGAGGAGTGGCGGGCGGCGCGACATGGTGGGGAGAGGTGAGGAGGCGGCGGGCGGCGGCATCGCAGGTCAAGAGAGGAGGAGGAGGAGGCGGGCGGCAGCATCGGGAGAGGAGGCAGGCGGTGAGAAAAACAAAGATCGAGGGGAGGCGGACCGCGGTGGATGTATGTGGGGCGGCGGAAGGCGGGCGTGGCGCAGCGGGGCGGACGCCAGCGGAAGAAGGCGGGCGCATTGGAGGGGCGGCGTGGCGCGGGTGGAGAGGAAAAACGACGTACCAGATTTTTTTTCTCCACTTCATTCTTTTTAGGAGTAGAGATTTTCCTGCAATCACATAATCTCCAAGGACAAGTGGAACTACATTATTCTTAACTAAAATGCGTGTAAGAAATGCCTCTTGCTCCTTTATTCATGAGTAAATTGACGGCTAAAGTAAGCACTTAACAGCCGTCAACAACTCCCCCAAGCTAGCCTCTTGCTCGTCCCGAGCAAGATACTTAGGACTTAGGTTGGTCGATCAGGAGTTACTACGATATTGTATTCCTTGTTTATGACAAGCATACGACTAGGTACTCTATCAAGAATTGAATGAGTTGACATTGATCTTACCTTACGCTTGATGGCTATGGGGCTTGTAGCTTCACCTGCCTTGAGCGGTTGGAAGATAGAACGGTTGTATAGGATTTACTAATCACAAGTACCTTGATCAGTCGTCAATCCGGAGGCTTTGCAAATTTTCGCAAAGAAATCAAAGTTGCTCGAATGATACTCTCGGATCGCTCAGTGTGTATGATTCCTCACCAAGGCATTGATTTGCCTTCTTTCTCCACCTATTTCTAATAAGCTGATATGTGGGGCTGTAGGTAGGGAAAACATGTGGCATACCTGTTTCTCATGTATTGTCGAGTCGAAAACCGGATCCTTTGGAGCAACAAGTCATACAGCCTGATCAAAATGTGCATGTGTGTATATGGTGGATGGATGAAGAACTCTTTTTTATATATATGATTCTCTCCTCTCCTTTTGAGATTTTTGAGACTTGGGCTATGTCTCTTTATTCTTTCTCTTCTCTTTTTTCTCTTTTTTTTTCTTTCATGCTGTTGAGCATGTACTCTTTTTTCGCATAGCTCATAGTCCTTGCTGAATATTTTAGGAGAGAGAGTAATCATGGAACAATGCGCGGAGCTTTATTAGTGGAATGGATGGGGGATGGATGAAATGATGGGTGCTAACTTCCGGTGTAGAAGTTTAGCATATAGTGGCTGTGTACGTGATCTTGATCATGGGAGCATGACAAGTTTCTCGCCGAGGGTCACAACAATTCGACAAGACTCAATGAAGAAAACAAGCAGCATATGTGGAGGCTAACAAAAGCTAGGATCTACATATGGCTTTGGATAGGAATTTCTCATCATTGAGGAACTTATCTTTTTATCATTTTCAAAAGAAAACTCCGGATATCAAACATCACTTAGCACAAGCTCATAGCAACCCTATTATACCATATCATACCTCACAACAACCTAGGCAAAGGTCATGCTTTTGCTACCCACAAGTTTCAAGCTAAGGTTTGATCATACAAGCCAACAAACTCAAAACTAAGATAGGATACTAAGCTGTAGCAAGGCATACAAAAGGAATAAACAGAGCAACTATTCATCATTTCAACCATAAAGAACAAAAGCATTCTTACCACGCATATGAAAGCAAATTGATTTAAGAAAGCAAATAAATATTTTTGGTCTTTTTAATTTTGCAGATTTTTATGTGTTTTAGCATATGAGATTCTGAAAATAAAGATACAAGTTACCTCAGTGGGGTCCTCCCCCAAGCTAGCTTCAGCTCACTCTTGTGGAGGGGAAATCCCATCCCAGGTAGTAGGCCCTCTGCTCTTCCATTTCCTGCTGTGCCCGGCTCGATGGTGTGAAGTCTCTCGCCGGACATCCTGCCGGGTCCTGGGTGGACTCGGACGTCTTTGGTGCACGGTCTCCTCCATGTCGCCCACTCGGATGTTGAGCTCGCTCATCTGTGAGTGAGGGTGGCCCCACGAGATGAGCGCAATGGACGACGAAGATGTCACGTCTCCGTGGCGGCGACAGGACGGCCCACTCGCCACTACCTCGCTAGCCCAAGCCGAGCTACTCGCACCTGGTACATGGGCTGGTCCCAGCCAGGCATATCCAGGAGTGACCCAGGGCATGTACTCGGTGAGAGGTCCACGTGCCGGACGGAGGTGTGGTAGGTGAGGCTGGTGCGGCAGTGCGAGGCAGTGTGGTGGCGGCTGGTGCTCATTGCTCTCCTCGATGCACTCCTAGTTACCCTGTCACCGGGGACACTAGAGCAGACGAGGTTCCTCGAGAGGAGCAGTCGGTGGCCCCGCGTACAACCTGAAATCCGGGTTAGGTAACTGGATCTGGTTTGTATGGCCCGGGTAGAAGAAAACCAAAGAATCATCCGGACCCTTCTTAATAATATGCCTCTGAGTCAAATAAGCCTTGTCAATCTGAGTCCGGGGATTAGCAATGGAGGGCACGTTGGGCCCTTGCGTAATCCCAAGATTCGTGACGATAGAAATCGAGCGTACACTCAATAGAACCCGTCATCTTAAAATTTGTTAACCACTGCCGAATCATAGCTTGCACAGGGGAGATCTTGATCCGTCTGACCGCGGCATATAAAATCATCATCTCGTCAGTGCGCACGGGTCGTACGTCATCCCTTGGAAAGAGAGTGACGGCGAGCCACTTGTGCCACAGTCGGAGAGTGGGGTGCAAGATATCATTGCACCTCGGTATTAACTTGCCGTGAACAGGACGACCAGAGATCTCTTCCCAAAAACTCTCACGATTAAAACCAGCGCAAGCTTGCTCAAGAGAAATAGCGCAGCGACGATGAAAACCGAGGGTGCGACTAAGATCTTTCCACGAAACTCGATACGAAACTCCATGAAATCGAAATGAAATACCGGTCACATCCTCTTGAAGAGTGCAGAGGAACTGGATGGTGGTAGGTCTAGAACCAACCTCTCGAATCGACAAAATCCTCCCATCCTAGAGCTTGCCAAATGGAATTGAACTCGGAGTCCATACATTTCTCGAGAAGGTCCGGGTCGAACTCCTTGGTGTTGGCGAAGACTCGGTCCTTGATGAGAGCGTAGGCTTGTCTCTCACGATCACTCCTCAAGTCGATGAAGGCGGTGTCAACGGCGTAAACTTCATCGGCTTGTGGCATGGGTAGCTCTTCTTCTCCTTCCTCTTCACGGTCAGTCGACATTGGGCTCGGTGCAGCTTCGGATTGATGAGACGAGCTCCCCCCGTCACATGAACGGCGTGAGCGAGTCAATTTCCGGAATGCGCCGAAGGCCCAACTCATCTTGCACAACTATCGGACGACACGAGCAACTCGGTGATGGGTTAGTGAAACCGAATGAAATCCTTACCGAGTTTGCTCCACCAATGATCAATATTTCAGCAGCACTTCGAGAGAACTTGGCACCTCAATCTCGAGCGAAAAATCCACGAAACCGGAGGCAAGCAAGAGGAGAGAGTGTTGAATTGGGTGAAGACACCCCTCAAACCCTCATTGTATTTATAGGCATTGAAGCCGGGCACCGAGACATGGGCCGTGTGCAATGGCTAGGAGCCGTTGGAGGAAGGAGAGCTGGCTAGGCTGTTAGGTGGTCGACGACTGTGGTCGGTCGAACCCACCTCGGGTCCGCCCGCCTCCGACTTTACGGCTCTCTAACGGTCACATGAGGGCCTGCCTAGGTGTCCCGGTCCAAATTTGCCCGGAAACTCGCTCGAATGAATTTTCAAGGATTTTCCAACCCAAAATTTTATTTTCAAAATTCTTTATTAAAAAGGGAAATTTGGCTAGAAAAAATTCTAGCATGCAAATGCAAAGATGAAAAATTCAAACATGCATTGGGAAAAATTAAATTAAATTTTGGAAGGGAAATATGAGATAGCTCACCAATTTTACCTTTTGGCGAAAGGACTCATCTTTTTAAGTCCGAGAGCGGGACTTTTCTCGGTGATCAGTTCCACTCGTCACCCCACTCCCGAGAAATAGAGGGGTGCGATCTCTGTACTTGCCGCCACACCTTCCGTGCCTTCCTTGATTTTCTTGGTGTGGTCAGAGGTTGTGTGAGCTGGGGTTGTGGCTCCGTCCACCCCCAGGTCTGCTCATCATTTCCTTGCACTGAATAGCATTGCTCTTCTGTTGGTCGAAATCGGAACATCAAGTTCTTCTTCCCAATGCGGAAACGGACGGTACCATTTTCCACATTGATCCTTGCCCGAGCGTCACTTAGGAACGGCCTCCCAAGAATGAGTGGCATTTCCGCATCATCTTGCATATCAGGGACCACGAAATCCGCGAAGATGCAAGAACCTTGGACGAATACCAGTAGACTCTCCACAATCCCTTCCGGATATCGGATCAATGCATCAGCAAGTCGAACTGTCCTCGAGGTTGGGGTAAGTGCAGGATATCCCAATCTTTCAAACATAGCCTTGGACATGAGGTTGACACTCGCGCCAAGATCACAGAGGGCATTCCTAATTTTCTGGTCGTATATAGTGCAAGTGATGGCCGGATAACCGGGATCTTTCACGTGCACAATTCTGAAGATTCCCATGGATCAAGAACTCTTGTATGGGTCTCTCACATAGTCGTGACTCGTGCCCTCCCGGATGGCTTACCCCATCGGTGGACTACACAAACATTCTCACAAGAAGACACGGGTTGCCCGGAATCTTCACGTCCTCGTGAGAGGGAACCAAAGCGACTAAGCGAGCCAACTGGGTTTCTATCATTTTATTAAAGCTCAGCTGGTTCTTAAGAGCAGAAGAAAGGCTATCGATTTTAGCATTGAGGCTTTCTAAAGCCTTATCATAGGCAGCTATTTTCTTATTAAAACCTTCATTAATCTTAGCTTGCCCAAAACGGATCTTTCGGGGAAGGTTGGTTGGGATTGTATTACCTTGATTACCTCCACGATAGTAAGGGCGTGATTGATTCCACGTTTGACCTCCTTGTGGACGATAACCATTATTGTTGCCATTCATGTACATCACATCCTCCTGGGTAGCGGGGCAGTAATTCCCTGAATGCCTAGTATCACCACAGACTTCGCGGTCATGCGAGCATCCATAAGCTTGAGTAGTGATGGCCATGGCGACCTTCTCCTTGGCGAGCATCCATTCTCTTCATGAGTAGGTCCATCTTGGCGTGCAGCATATCCGCTTCCTTGACGGTATGTGTACCCCTCTGACGTGGCTGGAGTCGATCATCACTCCACCCTTGGTTGAAGACCATCTTCTCAATAAGTTTGGTTGCTTCAGCGATAGTGAGAGAGAAGAAAGCCCCTCCGGCGACATCAATATGGCCTCGGTTTGTGAGTCGACCATTATAGAAACTCAAGAATAAGCCAGTTGTCCATCCCATGATGGGGACAAGCCAGGATGTACTCCTGGAGCCTTTCCCAAGCCTCTGGATTGGTTTCATTTGCTACTTGCTGAAAACTTGAAATTCTTCCCCGGAGAGCATTGGTTCTACCCAATGGAAAGAACTTCACGAGGAACGCTGCTGAGCACTTTGCCCAGGTGTCAATATCTGCGGTTCGCATAGAACCTTGCCCGCCTTTCGAGTGAAAATGGAAAGCGATCGCGACGAATGGCATCTTCCTCCACTCCTCGTATAGTGAAGGTCTTGCCGACTCCGAGGCGGAACTGTTGCAAGTGGGCGCTCGCGTCTTCATTAGGCTTGCCACAGAATGGGCTAGCCTGTACCATCGTAATGAGGCCAGTCTTGATCTCGAAGTTTCCGTTCCCGGTGTTGATCTTGGGGCGGATGGGCACTGATCGGCGTGAGGGAGGCAGAATATTCGAAGAGTCTTCTTGATTGGCCATAGGAGTTGATGGAGATGGCACAAAGGAAGGTGGGTCGACTTCTGCAGTACTGGGGAGAACCGAAGTGAGTTCGAGCTCTCCTTACGAGTGACTCAGGATCTTCAGTGAAGTTCGGCGGCAAGTCGAAACCAGTCATACACTACCTGTCTTCATCATCGATAGACAAAGAAAACATTCAAAGTTAGCCTGCATTGAGAACTGTTTTATTGCTGTCATGATTATAAACATTGCAAAGTGTTGACATGTTATCCTTAGCCTTCCCGACAGCGGTGCGAAATGCTTGTTGGTATTTCTTAACCTCGATGCTAAGTTATGGGTTCCTAGCAAGCGATGCGAAATATCCAAATGGTAATCCTAATGATTACAAGAGTCATAGCGCACGGAAGTACCATTGTAGCATTTCCCCAAAGGAGTATTCCAAAGGGTATCGAATCCAAGGAAGGTGGCGGATTAACAAGTTCAACACTATTGCAAGGAGTATAAATCATAGACGGGACAAACCGACACTCAAGTACAGGGTAAGATATGATAGATAAGATAGTAGTGTGAACACACAAACACACTCTCTCTAAAGGTCCTAGGCTTAGGAGGTAATATACGAGTTAGTTCTAGGTTCTAAGTTACTAAACATACAAAGTTAGTCAGACAAGTTAGACACACACTAGCATCGCATGATCGCTGGCTCAAGCACCCAGGTACAAACAGGGAGCTAACCTCCCGCGTCGCTTATGCACGACTCCGGTTGTTAGACTTTAGACTCCTACAGCGTATCCGAACGTGGGGGATTCCAGAAGGGTCCAACGGCTGTCACCACCGCGGCCTACCCCAAGACAAACCGTGGGATACACTCGTAAGCAATGTAGCTACGCAACCCAAGCACCACGCTTACGTTGTTAGTAGGACCCTGACCGACCCGGGCTATTGTGACCAGTCGAGCCACCGGATAAACCACCAATTACACCGAGCACCGTAGCTTGAGCACGAACTTCATACAACACGAGCATGGGATCTAACTAGATCAAACTAGGCTAAGCACACAAACGGATTTGTGCTTTCCTATGTCTATTCAACAAGATCAAAGGGTCGTGTTCGTGATGAACACGAGCCTCTAACTTATGAACAAACACCGAAAACATGTATAAGTCACTCATCAACTTGATCGAAGGCCTTGTTCATCAAGAATAGGAGCCTCTAAATGATGAGCGAGCGAAGAACACATGAACAAATCACCCATGTATACAAACACAACTTTATATGAAATATTTGAATAAGCTGAAGTAGATCAAAGTCATACAATAAAATAAAGATACAAGAGGACTCATACCTAGATCCCAAAGTAGACTTGGAACACTAGAACTACTCTAGCCTACCTCCTAGCCTTAGAAACCAAAAGTGAGAGAGGAGGAGTAGATGTGTTGGTTGAAATGAACTCCCTCCCTTCTATTTATAGGCGAGCACCGGTAAGAAGGAGTGAAACACCCGGGGATGGCCTCTAGGACCAATGGACAAGCGCCACGTGGAGGCCGGGATCAACCGACCCAAGGTCGGTTCGGTAAATCTAGGGTCGGCCGATCCCAGTGGGCCCCACTCGGGGTGTGCTTCCTCGGGGTGGTCAGTGGGCCTTAAGTGGGTCCCCGGTGTACACGTGTTCTTGAGGTGGTTTAGGCGCTACTGGTGGCGCGCATGGATCCATGTGAAGTCCACGTGTCACGCCTACGATTCGTTGGGGCTTGCCTCTCTTGGATTGGTGACATGGCGTGCATGCGTGGCACTGAGGTGGTGAGCTTGCATGGCACCAGGTGGCAGCCATTCCTTGAGGTGACATGGCATGAATCATAGAAGGTGAGTTTGCCACTTCTTTTATGCTTATTTTCCTGCAATCACACAATCTCCAAGGACAAGTGGAACTACATTATTCTTAACTAAAATGCGTGTAAGAAATGCCTTTTGCTCCTTTATTCATGAGTAAATTGACGGCTAAAGTAAGCACTTAACAGCCGTCAACACCGTTTGAGTTACATTTTGACCCATGACACTCTGACTCTCTACGGTGACTTGCCAAGAGTCACGGGATCTAGAATTATTTATTTATGTATTTATTTAATTATTTACAAAAATATATACACATCTCAATGTTTTGCGAAACTATACCTCAACCGCCATTTGAAATAGGGGTAGGGTTCCATCTGCCATTTCAAATGGCGGTAGGGCCCTACCACCGTTTCAAACAGCGGTAAGGCTCCCACCCATCGGCGGACAACCATGGCCAGTCTAGCGCTCCTACCGCTATTTCAAACGGCAGTAGGGATCAATACATCTTTAAAACATTGTAACCTTTTTGTATAAACTCGGATGAAGATAAACATTATATAAAAATTGTAGGTTTCGTTGAGATCTTAAACTTTGTAGTTCATTTTTTTTCATTTGAAATCATCTTGATGCACAAATAGTTGATATACTATCCGTACCTAAAATTTGATTTTAAATTTAAACATTGTGTTAATCATTTGAGCACCAAAATGAATTCAAATATACACAACTTGAACTACAAAGTTGTAGATGCTGTCAATATATACAATTTCAGTGTAGAGTTCACCTTCATCCGAGTTTATATGAAAATGTTATGAGTTTTGAGAAATTTTACACTAAGACCATAAATACTTTTGGGCTACAAGTGAATTTGGATATTCATAAGAAAGTTTGGACAAGTTGTTGGTCAAATATAACAAAGAATTCATATTTTAAGGAAGGTTTAAAGTTGGAAAGTTGTGTTGTTTTACAACTTTCCAACTTTAAGCCTCCCTTAAACTATGAATTCTTTATTATATTTGACCAACAACTTGTCCAAATTTTCCTATGAACATCCAAATTCACTTGTAGCCCAAAAGTTTTTAAAGTATTAGTGCAAAATTTCTCAAAAAGTATGTCTAAAGTTGACTCTATTTTTAGACTTAGCAATTTTCATGTGTTGATCTAATAACACTTAGGCTATTTCTAATTTTGATTTCTCATTTTATATGCTATGGTTTGGAGTGCAAATAGTTAAATGGAATATATGCATTATATATATCATACATCTCGAGTTTCACAAATTTAGGAGCTCATTTGCTAATTAAAAGAAATAACGAAACACTGCTAAATGAGAGTGGGAGGGAGAGCTCACGTTGTACGTGACTCGCTACTAAGTTGCGCCAGTGGGCTGGCGCGACTCAGTCTGCCACGTAAGCTGCGACTTTTTCCAACGCCACTATGTACATTAGTCGCGCCACTTCATGTGGCGTGACTCAAGTATTAGTCGCGCCACGGAGCATGATGCAACCAAAAGGACTACTTCTTGGAAATATAGTTCGGGAGGGATTATTTTTCAATTATTAGATTAAAAAAGGCACTGTCTAATGTACCTCAGTGCTGCTCTCTCTCTAGGCTGGTTGGGTTATTTTGTGATTCGTTCTGGGCCACGATATTTGGACAGCCCACCCGAGGAAAAAGAAAAAGAAACCAGTGCACAATTCAAAAAGGGCTCGACACATACATAGCACGGGGAGGCGCGGCCACGGTCCTTTCAACTGTCTGTGGGCAAGGCCGAATGCGGAATTTTTTTATATATTTTATTCATGATTTTACAAAAATAAATGACACTTTGAAGAATTGTCAAAACTATACTATTGCCGCCATACCATACGGCGTTAGCGACCTAAACTCCATACCATATGGCGTCAGGCCTAAAGCATATACAGATGCGTTTAAAAGGCTCGATCGGTTTGAGGTGCGATACCTAGCCTGTATGAAGTCAGGATCCTAAATGTCATATCATACGGCGTTTGCAGCACGACGTTTGTAGGGGGTGGTAGGCCTGCAAATGTCGTGTCATACGGCGTTTGGTTCCCCACCTCTATAAGACACTGAATTTCAGCCGAAAATGTCATAATAATTTGGAAAAAAAAGAGAGGGTGGGGAGGAGAAGGGAGGAGGGGAGGTGGAAGGTGCGAGAAGCTTTCTTTGAGTTTCCTCTCATTGGAGGTAATATACTAATCTTAACTCTATTAATCTATGTACTTAGATAGAATGAGGGTGTAGTTAGTGTAGATTCAATATATTTAAGTAGATTTACAGTATTAGATGACATAATGAAATTGCAGCTTTAGTGTATATTTAACAGTGTAAGATTTTTTAGTCACTAGACGTATTTGTTAATAGCGATTATTGCTTTTTCTTTGTCGGACATGTCGGAAAAACAGTGTCAAATTGTATTTCGAACGAAATCGAGATATGGTGAAGAGGGAGTTGACTTGGGAGAATTTAATTCGGTCGAGAAAGATATTAAAAGAGCAACAAAAATGACTTGGGAGGCCATAACCAATTGGTTGTACAAGGCATTCTCAGTAGATCTAGAGTAACATGACATGTCGATAATGGCACTAATCAACAGAAGTGATCCGATGTGCTAAGAGCTTATGCCACTTCAAGGCACTGCACCTTGGAGGAGTTATATCAGAAATGTATGCCAAATTGGTTTGCATGTGGTTTTGCTTGTCCAAGTTGTTCACAAGGTTGGGTCTAGTAGTCAAATGCCCGAGGAAGATTATGATACTGATGATGGTGAAGCTGAGGCAAAAAGGGGAGAAGGTGCTGCAACTGAGGCAGAAGGAGGAGATGAGGAGGAAGACGATGGCACACCCTTTGAAGCGGGTGGTGAGATTGACAAGGGGGGAGAAAATGAAGAAGTACTAAGGCAGTATGAAATGGAGGCTGAGGATGAACTTGGGTTGGAAGAGGACTCCTCAGATGATGAGGATGAACCGCTTGTGCCAAGAGACTGGTAGAGCTATAATTTCTCATGACTCACTATCAATCCTGGTAAGAATGTGCCTGGGAGTACAGAGAGAATGAGGTTTCAGTCGGCGCCATGTATTCAAATGCAGTCGATCTCAAGGATGTAGTGAAGAGGTGGGCCACCTTGACTTTGCAAAGAGAGTTTAAGGTAGTGAAGATTTATCCACACATATATGATGTATGTTGTCTGAAGCCCAACTATCCTTTTTGATTGTATGCTTACAAGGGCAAGTGGAAAGAGTACTCGGAGGTTAGATCTGTTGTGGATCACACTTGTGTACTTGACCAGTTAGACGCAAGCCATCGCAATCTCTCGGCCGGTTTTGTCACTAGCCAGATGTACTATCGGATTGTGGAGAACACTACTTATGAGCCCAAGTCCATTATCTTGGCAATTGATGAGAAATTTAAGTACATGATAAGTTACGCCAAGGCATATAGGGTGAAGAAGAAGGTATTGGAGATGAGGTGGGGTACATATGAAGCATTTTACGACAATTTGCTTGCCTTGCTGAGCACAATAACTGTGTTAAATCCTGGTAGTTATTACGATATCAAGACTTCTTGTATCAAAGCCAGGGAAGCAAGACCTGCAATGGACATTCTTAGCATTAGGTCCCACTATTGAGGCATTCAAACATTGTCGACCAGTCATTTGCATACACTACAAGAAAAACGCCGACTAGTGATGCAAAAAGGCCATTTCTCGTCATAAACAGCGATTAATGACGCCGGTTGTTACAAAAACGCTCCGTCATTAATCGAGCATCACAAACCGCGATTAATGACGAGACCTTATTTCACGGCGTCATGAGTTTAATGACGCGTGCAAAATCGTCAATACAAAGCGTCATAACTTCGTTCCTGCAACTTTGCCACGCTAGACATAATTTGATGTGGCATGCCAATTGTGACAAACAGTATGCGTCATAAAATGAATTTGGCCCGTTTGTAGCTGGGTTGAGCCCAAAGCATTCTGTAGGCTGGCGTTGTTCATATAGCCCCAAAAAGATTTTGTTGGGCCCAATTGTAGCTTTTTTAGATGAAATTTGATTAGGGTGGGCCAGTTTTGGATGGGTCGAGTCCAACAGGTGCGCACATTGTTGCGGCCTTCTGTGTCACGTTAATTTGAAAAAAATTAACTTTTAGTCCAATTAAAAGTAGGCTAAGCCCACTGAAGGACAACATAAAATTACCTAATCATGCATCGATATTATTGGATTTCATTTCAATTATGGTCTTTTTTAGAATAATTCCGATCTGGTTGGCAAAATAGTAATCAACACATATTTCTTTATACAATAAAGCAAACTGTTGTTTACTCACAACCATATTGTTCATCACATATCACAAACTATTACAAGATAACAGTATCACAAGGAACATTGATTAACAAAGCTAAATCCAGGTCATAATCACAAGAGAAATTGGAGATTTGATCTAATGATCTTAACCTCTTCATCTTTTCTTTGCTAAGCGATGAGCGAAGGAGGTCCTCACTTTGTCTTTGTTAGCTTCTTCAACCTCTTAATCTCGATCATTGCATTTTCGAGTTGATTACGATTCATGGTCTTTTCTTCAAGCTACATAACTCTTTGTGGTGAGCAACAAACCGTTGTCGAAGTTGTACCCCATCCTGATTAGGAGCGTCAACTCGCTCTTCATCAACACTACTACATAAGGATTTGGTACCCATTCTTGAGTACTCGGTTGCCTCTGTTTTAATTTGTTCGGGAAGAAGCATCATTGACTTGGTAGCTTCCATCTAGCAATAGTGAATCCCAAGTCAGATTAGGACCTTGTAATTGATTCGAACTAAGGAAACAAAAGTGTTAAGTTTGTTACCTTGGAGCAGGTCTGAATAGGAGCGACTTCAGATGTTGACCCTTTGGCCCGCTGAAACAAGTACAAGAACAAGAGGTAAGGGTTGAGATCATTCGCAATCGGAAACAAAGAAGGTGTTAAGTTTGTTACCTTGGAGCAACTTTGAACATGAGCGACTTCAGATGTTGACCGTTTTGCCCGCTGAAACAAGTACATGAACAAGAGGTAAGGGTTGAGATCATTCGCAATCGGAAACAAAGAAGGTGTTGAGTTTGTTACCTTGGAGCAGATCTGAACAGGAGCGACTACAGATGTTGACCCATTGGCCTGCTAAAACAAGTTCAAGAACAAGAGATTAGGGTTGAGATCATTAGCAATCGGAAGCAATTTCATATATTAAGTTCAATGCGGTACATAAACGATCACACCCAATCCAACATCACCCAAGCATGCAACAAAAATATGGAAAGCCAAAGAGCATGGGTAAGCAATATAATAATTTCATCCTTTAATTTCTACAAATCTAAAATAAGTTGACTTGGAACAATCTCTTGCAATAGGGAACAGAAGACCCACAATCACCCAAGCATGTAACAACAATATTCAAAGGCAAAGAGCATAGGGAAGTAGTCTAATATTTTCATCTACAAATTTCTACAAACCTTAAATAAAATGACTTCTAACAAACTCTTGTGATAGGGTACAGTAGATCCACAATCACCCAAACTTGAAAGAATATTATAGAAAGCCAAAGAGCATGGGGAAGCAATCTAATTGAATCGATCAATACAGGGAGGAGACCGCAGACCTGACGAATAGGACGAGAAGAAGGTGCCGAATGCCTTCTCGATTTAGCAGCCCGACCTTGCGCCTTCAGCACGATGTTCTGTGCAACTGTTGCAGATCTGTGGTAGCTAGGGTGAGCCTCGGGTGAGCCGACGGAGCAATGAGTTTGAACCATCTTGCAGCTTCAAAGACGTTGCCGAGGAAGGCCGCCGCTCGTAGAAGAGGAAGGCCGCCGCTCGTAGCAGAGGAAGCCATCGTCGGTAGCTAGGTCGCCGCCGTTCGCTTCCGCAGATCTAGGTCTCTTCGGCGGTCGAGGAGAAGATCCCCTGATTTGGAAAATTACCAGGAGGGAATTGGGAGACTTGGTTTCCCTCTTTGTTTTATATATAAACGAGGAGTACCAGAAGGAGGAGCGGGGAATTCAAAATTTCAAGTCCCGCCTTTGTGGTCCAGAGCCGGAAACGAAAGACTTTGGATCATAGACCCAAACGTCAGTGATCCAAACGGAAGACCGCTTGGGTGTTGGACCCAAATGTCAGTGACCTTAAACAGAGAGGCAAGTTGTTGACTGGGTTGTCCGTGCCACCATGTATCATGGAATGGAGAAACACACACAGGACTATACTCTACTTCATATTCACGTTAGACAGATGATCCGATTATTGCATTACAAATGTACTCATTGCAACAAATTAATGTACCATTTCAACTGTTTATTACATGACTAAAAACACTTAAACAAAACATTAAAACTACGGGGACCTGGTACAACCCTTCGGTAATCTTCTACGAGATTGTGCATAAATTCGAGATGATGATGCATACAACGTATTCCATGAGGAAAGATTCGCTCTAAGAGAGAAATGCACTTGTCCTGCAATTGTGTGTATTTAGACTGAATTGCCCATCGTAGAAATGAAGTCACAGTTTCCTCGCTTGCCATGTCCCTGTTGACGGCTATTAAGTGCTCACTCTAGCCGTCAATTTACTCAAGAATAAAGGAGCAAGAGGCATTTCTTACACGCATTTTAGTTAAGAATAATGTAGTTCCACTTGTCCTTGGAGATTATGTGATTGCAAGAAAATGAGCATAAAAGAAGTAGCAAACTCACATTCTATGATTCATGCCACGTCACCTTAGCCAAGGAGGGCTGCCACCTCTGCAAGCCATGTTACCAATCCAAGGGAGGCAAGCCGACGAATCGAGGCGTGACACGTGGACTTCACATGGATCCATGGGCCCACCAGAGCGTCTAAACCGCCTCAAGAACATGTGTACACCGGGGACGGACCTAAGGACCCACAGGACAGCCACCTGGAGAAAACACACCCCGAGTGGGGCCCACAGGTGGTCAGCCGACCCCAGTCGGCCGAGCCGACCTTGTGGCCACCACTTAGGGGCTTCCACGTGGTGGCTCCTGGTTGGTCCCTCAGTCCATTCCGGGGTGTTTGGCTCCTCTTGGCCGGTGCTCAGGCCTATAAATAGAAGGGGAGAGGGTTTATTTCTTACCAACAAACCTTACTACTCCTCTCTCACTTTTGGTTTCTAAGGCTAGGAGGTAGGCTAGAGTAGTTCTACTTCAGGTTGCAAGTCTACTTTGGGATCTATGTATGAGTTCTCTTGTATCTTTATTTCTTTGTATGACTTTGCTCTACTTCAGTTATATAACTATTTCATATAAAGTTGTGGTTGTATACATGGGTGATTTGTTCATGTGTTCTTCACTTGTTCATCATTTAGAGGCTCATGTTCTTGATGAACAAGGCCTTTCGATCTAGTTGACAAGTGACTTACTCATGTTTTCGGTGTTTGTTCATAAGTTAGAGGCTCGTGTTCTTCACGAACACGACCCTTTGATCTTGTTGAATAGACATAGGAAAGCACAAATCCGTTTGTGTACCTAGCCTAGTTTGATCCAGTTAGATTCTATGTTCGTGTTGTATGAAGTTCGTGCTCAAGCTACGGTACTCGGTGTAATTAACTGGTTTATCTGGTGGCTCTGACCTAGGTCACAATAGCCCGGGCTGGTCAGGGTCCTGCTAACAACGTAAGCGTGGTGCTTGAGTTGCGTAGCTACGTTACTTATGAGTGTATCCCACGGTTTATCTTGGGGTAGGCCGCGGTAGTGACAGCCGTTGGACCCTTTTGGAATCTCCCGTTCGGATCTGTTGTGAGTCTAAAGTCTAACAACCGAGTCGTGCATAAGCGACACGGGAGGTTAGCTCCCCGTTTGTACCTGGGTGCTTGAGCCAACAGTCATGCAATGCTAGCGTGTATCTAACTCGTCCTACTGACTTCGTGTGTTTAGTACCTTAGAACCTAGAACTAACTCGTATGTTGCCTCCTAAGCCTAGGACCTTTAGATAGAGTGTGTTTGTGTGTTCACACTACCAACTTATCTATCATACCTTACCCCTGCACTTGGGTGTCTGGTTTGTTTCCATCTATGATCTATACTCATTGCAATAGTGTTGAACTTGTTAATCCACCCAGCCTTCCTTGGATTCGATACCCTTTGGAATACTCCTTTGGGGAAATGCTACAATGGTACTTCCGTGTGCTTGCGGACTCTTGTAATCTTAGGATTACCATTGGGTCATTTCTGGCATCGTTGCTAGGAACTCATAACTTAGCATCGACGTTAAGAAATACCAACAGTCCCACATCTTTGACGCACAGTGCAGCTTCAACCTTTCGACTTGGTACATGTCGGCGACCGAGAGTGTCCCATAAATCAGCCTCCTCCGGGAGTGATCCTTCCCTAGTATATTTGATCAGGACCGAGAAGGCATCAGGGTGCGTGTCAATAATTGTAACAGTTTCAGAGCTAGACTCCACTCTCGGGCCGTAGAGCATTGCCTCGATCACACGAGATACTTTCGCCACATCGGCACGTATCGCTCGTATCACCCGAGATTCTGCACCTACGTGGAAGACAACTTCCACAGGGGCTTGGGCTGCAACACTTTCACATATGCTTCTTTGTACTGATGGAGGAGGAACTTCAATACAGTCGTCCTCTAGTACTGTAACAACACATGATATGTGTATGCGATCTTCATTGGATGTCACGCGCTCAATGTCATGATGCTCCACCGGACATTCAAATCCTCTTTCTTGTAGATACCGATTCATGAGACAAACTTCTTTTGTAGATTGAACTCGAAACGTATCATCTTCATCATTTGGGTCTCCAGCCATCACATGCAACAATACTCGCACCTACATGGAAGGAAGCAATCACAGGCTTGACAACAATAATATAATGCGACCGTATCGCCATGTGTGAGTGTGTGTATTCATAGCAGCAACGAGACACATACCATTTGGGATTTGTGCACAGGAACGAGGACGACGACAATACCATCTGATCATTCATACCTGTAGGATATCAATGTAGCTTCCATTGAAGGCCTCCCACCATGAACGTATCAGATTCCTTGTACTGGCCCACGGTTCCTTCTGCTTTCACTTCCTGGCTTGAGATTGAGAAGTCGACTTGCATGGAAGGAATCATTTTAGCGTCTAAAGCCATTAACACAAATGGCCTGCATTGATCGTCTCGTGCCTGAACTGTCTCTTATTATAGTGGGAGTAGATGTGTCGTTTCGAAGCGATAGTTCATGGACATGATTACCACCGAGAATGGAGCAGCGTCCCTTGATGCGGGTGTGACCACGTTGGTCATGAACTTCCGGTTCTAGTCCTTAAGTGTGATTCCTGATGATCAACACATCCGTTTAGAGGTGTGCAC